>OX031064.1:53821860-55071860 GCA_943736015.1 Tridacna crocea | reverse complement strand
ACATTGTGACCATAGTGTTAGTATAGGTCAACGTGCTGAACAGTATGGATAAACATTGTTCTGTTACATTTAAGGTAATACACTTTAATTTGGCATCAACCAATCGGCCGCTAAGCGCGACTCACTGACCCTTTTCGGACAATGTAGATCAAGATCATACTGCACAGAACATGCAGTCTGATCTTGGATCTACACTTTCAGATAAGGAGATGTTATTCCCCAAAACATCACTGTGAAATAGTAACATTTTGCCCTCTACTATCGACTTGAAAGTTTCTTATTAGGTATAGGTATTTGGCAAAATGAGGGTTAACTTAACCGAACAACAAAATCTAGCCTGGTTCAATTTAAAAGCATTGTCGGCTGTACCACTTGGCTGTACCACTGGGACCATAAGGGTCTGTGTGTTGAATGGAACCGTGTTTCTAAGTGCTCTAAAAACAGGACATATTGATAATTATGTGTTTTGTTACTATATATACGTACAGTTCATCCTATGAACGGTCATTAGCTGAAGTAATTCTTACTTATTTGTTATTAGTGTAAATGACAACCCTTCTACCTTTCACAAATGCGGTAAAAAGTAGTTCAACGATATTTGGGAAGAAAGCCTTTGAAGCATTGACTATTATCGAAAAGTTTCGGTCTAGATCAGCCTGCGCGGACTGCGCAGGCTGATCTAGGTCGATAGTTTTCGCAGATACATTGAGCCCCCCCCCCCCCCGACTTTTTACCAGAGTAAAACTCAAATATAATTCTAATCCGATAGACTTTTGTAACAGTTGGTGAAAAAATACTACCGAACACATGTCGATACGGCCGCACCATATATCACCAAAACCTGTACCCAGCTACATATACCCCCTCCAAATTCGTCCCGAATTCTGGAGACAGAGAAGCATTGTGAAACGTTCTCGAGGTGCCTAAGCAGTAGCCCTCCACAGCGTGTCCCCCGGTGGGCGCCAAATGTAACAGGTGGTGAAAAAATATCGCGGCTCGACCGGGATTCGAACCCAGGGCCTCAGGAATATCGTTCCTGCACTCTAACCAACTGAGCTACCGAACCACATGTCGATACGGCCGCACGATATATGAGTAATAGAAGTTAAGAGAAGACCACCAAATATCTGTACCCGGCTATATACACTTTCTAAGAGGATCTTTTTATGTTTGTTATTTTCTCTTTTTTTGCAGCAAGTACCAACTCTATACAATGAAAATTCAAGTACAAGTGACAAGAGCACTGGTTGCCGGAGTATAGCTAGTAATGAACGGAGTACCAGTGGAAAAAGTATAACCAGCAGAATGTCATTGCGGCGCGTGGAGAAGAATAAACACAGAAATAGCTGTGTGGCCGATGCTGGAGGTATGTTAGAACCATTATTGAAATACAATGGATTTTTGAAATAAAATTTCAACTATCATGAACCATTTTTTAAATAAAACGGATATTTGAAATAAAATTAGATTTTTTTATATAAGTTTTTTTTATTTCAAATAAAATTTCAACTAACATAAACCATTTTTGAAATACAACGGATATTTGAAATAAAGTTTAAACTTTTGAAATAAAACGGTTTTTTGAAATAAAATTTCAACTATAATGAACCGTTTTTGAAATAAAGCGGATATTTGTAATAAAATTTCAATTGTTGATATAAAAGTGTTTTTTTTTTTTTTTTAATAAAATTTCAACTAACATGAACCATTTTTGAAATAAAACTGGTATTTGAAATAAGATTTCAACTAAGAGATGGTAGGACCTTTTTCGAAATAAAACGGATATTTGAAATAAAATTTCACCTTCGCTATATTCCTTAAGTATTTACCCTTCCACTTCAAAATAGATAGATATACATTGATGATTTTTATCCAAACCTTTACAGAAACAGCATTAAAGGTTGAAAAAATTGCATTTGAAAATTTTATTTGAAAAGGCCGTTCGATGCAGAAATCTGAAATAAAATTGAAGAAGAATGCGGATATTTGAAACGAAATTATACAGAAGTTGAAATTTCATTTCAAATATCCGTTTTATATCAAAAGTTGTACAGTTATCCTGTTTTATTTCAAATATCCGTTTTATTTCAGATATCCGTTTTATTTCAAAACTGGTACCCTTCGCCTGTTAAAAAAATAACCCTTTACCAGAAAATGCCGAGTTAAACACAAAAGGGTCTTGAAATAAGAGTGGAAAAATAAGAAATTGCTGTTATCAGCATTTTCTCCTTTTCCCAGAATGTTTTCCACCCCATCACAAACAAAATTCATAATTTGAGCCAGATTGAATTTGTTGTCAGCAAGTACTTAGACTTATTTGGACTAATCTAAGACTTTGTCGTTTGGTAAAGAGTTAATTGAAAATTTCAATCGTTTAAAAAAAAAAAAGTTTAAAAAAACCAAAAATGTTGCCATTGCATAGTTAGTTTTTTTGGGAAAAAAATACCATATCGCAGTCGGTAGATCTAAGGTGAGACTGCACGTTCTGTGCAGTCTGATCTTGATCTACGATGTATGTGGAAGGGCCATTCTGCCTCATGATCCGGATGTTTGGACGACAAAATGGATTTTTATGGATCCATAATCACGACATGACTCCAGGCGTATCATGTATCGCAGAGATGCATTAAGCCCCTTTTCTCAGAGCACAGCCCATCTTCCAACGACCGATACCATTTGGCTTGCAGTAAGCGAAAAGGGGCATTCGGACATTTGCGTAAAGTGTCGTCTCGGATCAGCCTGCGCAGTATGCGCAGGCTAATCCGAGACGGCACTTTACGACTGTATTAGATTTTGTGATACCGTAAACTTGCTTAAAAAAGAAAATTACTGAAAAACGGAAAATGTCGTTTCTGATCTGCGGACTGCGCAGATTGATCCGAAACGTCATTTTTCTGCAAATGTCTGTCAGATGCCCCTATTCGCGTGTTGCCGGTGTAATGCAGAAAAATGACCCCCATTACAAAATGACCCCCGGTCATTTTTCGACGTAAAAAAAAAAACGTCATTTATCTGCAAATGTCTGTCAGATGCCCATTTTCGCGTGTTGCAAGCCATATGTAATGCAGAGAAATGACCCCCATTACAAAATGACCCCCGGGTCATTTCTCGACGTAGAGGAATGACCCATTGGTCATTCCTCTACGTCGAGAAGTGACCGTGGGTCATTTTGTAATGGGGGTCATTTCTCTGCATTACACCGGCCAGTTAATCCATATCGCCAGTTTACTTATAAAACTTCGTAACTACAGCTTAAACAAGCTGTAGTTACAAACTGTTTAAAGTAAACCGACGAAGCTCTTGTCTATCTTTTTTTTATTGGTGGAGAGCCTATTTACAAGAGATGAAATTGCGTAAGGCGAATAAAATATCATCTTCTGTCACAGTTTTTTTTTGCTACATTTATTGATGGCTGAAGCCCCTTCAAGAGAAGTGAAAGCAGATTTTGATATAAACAAAAATACTTTTTAGATGTACAAACTTAGCCTCGGTATAAAGCGTATGAACTGCATTGGATTTCACCGACCTGCACTTTTTAAAGTGTGTCCCAGCATAAAATATTTGAATTGGATTGGAAGATTTTTCCCAAGATAAATAAACATTCCCTGTTTTGATGCTTCATTCTCAACATGATTTTCCGCAGAAAATTTGTTGCATGAAAAAATTGGTTGCCTTGGAAACGCAACGGATGTCAAAATGAGGCACAATTCAATTTCAGCATCTTTCAGTCTGGTTATCTTAGTTATTTAGAGAGAAGTGTTTCCACTTTGACTAAATTAGAAAAAAAAAAATATTGTCACTAAACATCATGAAAAAAAAGACAGAATATTTCACGTCTGAACGACATAAAGAAAAAAATCATTGTCGCCATCTCGACGAAGAAAAGTTTGGTCGATTCATTGCATTCATTGCAATATTTCGAAAGTTTTTGGAAAATGCATGTATTTGCAATTGTTTATTATTTGTTTTTCCTTTGTCGGTAATTTCATGTTCTATTTTTCTTTCTAATATTTCGTCTTTATACAGCTAACAGTATTTTGTTTATGAACGGTTTTCAAGTTTTAAAAAAAACAACAACAACTAAAAACAGTATACACTAGAGTAGAGTTTCAGTTTCCGTCATAAATGAATGCAGAAAAATTACTCTCCCCTACAAGATGACCCGGGTCATTATTCTACCTAGAGAAATGACCCAAGAAGACATTTCACAACGTAGAAAAATGACCCGGGCCATTATTCTACGTAGAGGAAGGACCTATGCGTCATTTTGTAATGGGGGTCATTTCTCTGCATTACACCGGCATTTGCTTATTTGGTTTATCTAAATAATTGAGTCATTCTCTTTGAAAAAAAGGGGCTTAGTGATGATGGCAGAAGTATCGCTTAGGACCATTTAACTTCTACCTCACGAATCAGTTGGCTGCAAAACAAAATGGACCTTATGGATCCATAATTATGCCATAAATTGCTTGATACAAAGAATCATGGGATACAGTAAAACGTTCCTTCCTCCCCCTTTCGGAGCGCCTTATATATGGAACGCGCTCTATGAAAAAGGGGCTAAAGAGCTAAATGCATCTGCGAAAAGCATTGGTCCAGGTCAGCCTGCGCAGTCCGCGCAGGCTGACCTGAGCCGAAACTTTTCGATATTAGACAATTTGCCGTGAGTCAAGGGGGCCAGTCTACGCCGTGATTAAATCGGTTGTTCAGAAAGTTGCTCTTATTAATCCCTGGTAATTTTCTAAATTTTACAGGACTGCTCTTCTAATTGGCTAATTCATGTGGTGTAGCCAATCATAAATTGAGTTACATTTTGCTTAGCCAATGAGTAACTGCGTTAGTATCATGTGTAAACAAAAGACCAAAGAAATTTATAAAAATGGATTAGTGATATATCAAAGAGCAAAGTAAACGAAAATAGGAAGAATATTTATTCGTCTATTGTCAATATTCAGACTACGGTTTAGAATCCGTTTACCAAAAACGGTTGTAGCAAATTAACTTTTCTCAGGAGCAAAAAATGGCGAAATCAGATATTTTGCCGCAGGTAATTTATGCCAGACGTGAAAGAAATTGTAGTGAAGAACTGCAGCCTTTTTTTTTTTCTTCTACTCTTTTTAGATTGAAGTCTTTGGATATCGGTTGAACACGTCGTATCATATTAGACAACTTTTGCGTCTTTTGAATATGCCTATAAGCGCCTGTCGTACTACGGATTAATTTTCACCGAGATATCGACGCTTGAGACTGTATATACGGTACACAGAGAATAAATTCCAAGACAGTTTCTAGCGCCTATTAGATGCTTGGATAAGCGAGTTGTCGCAGTAATGTGTTTTAACCCCTGGGCTCCTTAGTGCAATTCAAAGACCATTTGCAGACAGTGTAGATCAAGATCAGACTGCACAGAATGTGCAGTCTGATCTTGGATCTACATTTTCCGATAAGGAGTCAGTCCCGCCGCCTCCATCTGAAAAAAAAATGAAATAACAACGTTTGGTTTTTTTACAGTTGACTTGAGGTATTATTTAACTTTTTGAACTCATCACCAAACGACAAAATTTTAGGTTTGTCCAAATTGAAGGCATTCGCAGACGACAAAATAAAAGTGACTGAAAATTTGTTTTGTGAAGGGTATAGAAAATATTGTGGGATAAGGAGAAAATGCTGGGTACCAGCCATTTTCTCCTTTTCCCACAATGTTTTCTAAAGGTTTCTTTCTCAGGTTCGTTTTGTTTTTCATCCGTAGATCGAAGATTGTCTTTATCTAAACATGCATTTGCCAAGACAAAACGTCGTAGCAAATGGACTTGCACGTCTTGTTTTTTTTTTTCTGAAATAAATTAGGACATCGTCTAAGATTATGATGGAATATTGCCCCAAGAAAAGACGTGGTCAAAACACTTCACAGTCACGTGGTTCCACACTATCCTGACCGATATTATTGTTCAAAATGTGTCAATTATGACCATATTTGGGCGACATCTAAATTTGCCAGATAATCAGGCTTTCTCGGAAAAAAATAATAGACTGATCAAAAGACAAGCAGCGTTGGATTCGGAAGAAACATACGGACAGATAGAAAGAGGAGCTTTGTACATATATTTGGCCCTTTACCAGACGACAAAATTTTAGCCTTGTCCAAATTGAAAGCATTTGCAGACGACAATTTAAATTTGACTCAAATGGATTTTGATCTTGGCAGGGTTGAAAACATTGTGGGAAAAGGAGAAAATGCTGGTTACCAGCATTTTCTCCTTTTCCCACAATGTTTTCAAAAAGCTTCCTCCTCAATGGTGTTAAAAGTCGTCATTATATGGTAAATGGTTGATAAGATGTCCAGAATAGTTGGTTTCAGTATAGCACGTAACTGGTTACCCGCATTTTTTCTTTTTCTCACAATGTTTTCAAAAGGTTTCTTCCTCAATGGTGTTAAAAGTCGTCATTGTGTGGTAGGGGGTTGATAAGATGTCCAGAATAGTTGGTTTTAGTATAGCACGTAACTGGTTACCAGCATTTTCTCCTTCTCCCACAATGTCTTTAAAAGGCTTCTTCCTTAATGATGTTTAAAGTCGCCATTGTATTGTAAAGGTTTGATAAGATATCCAGAATAGCTGGCTTCAGTACAGCACGTAACTGTCTCCCTGCCAGTCTCCTGTTTCAATGACTCTGAGGTTGAATGTACTTTGATTTCCTGGAAAAAATTCTCCTAAGGGAATTGTTCTCTAAGCACTCGAAACTGTTGCTACACTAAAAAAGATCTGAAAGAGAGCATCGTCGGTTTACTTCCAAAACCTCGTAACTACAGCTTGTTACAAGCTGTAGTTACGAGGTTTTGGGAGTAAACCGACGACACGTCTTTCGTATGCGATTGAAAGACTCAATGACATGACAAATACATTTATGTAGCCTTTTCATGCACTTGGTTGTTTTTCCAGACGGGAAAAAATAATAATCTGGAGTTGCCTAAATTGAAAGAATTTGCAGACGGCAAATTCAGCATGGCGCAACTGGAACACTGTCTTTGAAATGGCTTTCGTCACAACCCGACCAATTTCGAACATTCATCTAAATTCGTCCGTATCAAAGGGGGGGTGGTAAAATACCTCAAATTATCTGATCTTAAACATGGCGGCACTCTGTAAATCAACTAGCACCATTATCTCCCGACAGATGGCATTCTACAAATACACAGCTCCTTTTTGTCCTTTTCCTACAATGTTCCTACCATACTGAAAACGAATTTCAACTTTTGAGTTGCCTTTATTTTGTCGTCTGCAAGTGCATTCAGTTTGGACCAGTTTAAAATTTGGTTGTTTGGTAAAGGGTTGATTAGATTTAAAACTGTGTTCCATGTACTCGTTTATAACGCTTTGAGCAATCGCGCATTTTTTTCCCGAAAAGTAGCCTATATCTTCTACGCCAAGTAAATTATCTTTGTATAAAACGTACTACTTTTTTAAAATGCCAAACAAGGGTTTAACCCATTAACACACAATCCCTACTTTTGACGCTCCCTGAGAAAGAAGCCTTTAGAAAACATTGTCGGAAAAGAAGAAAATGCTGGTAACCAGCATTTTCTCCTTTTTCCACAATGATTTCTGCCCTTCACCACACAAATTTCAAATTTTACTTTTATTTTGTCGTCTGCAAATGCTTTCGATTTGGACATTGTCGTTTAGTAATGAGTTAAATAAGTAGACACGTAATACTTCTAGTGCAGCATGGCATGAAATCTTTTGACGGCTGATAAAGCAGATTTATATAAATATTATACTTTTGCATATTTTTAACCGACCAGAAATTCCTTTGATGTCTTTCTTGAAATTACTTGTTGATACTTTTGTTAGTTTCCAGAAAAGGGAGGTAATTTACATATCCTTTTGTAATGAGAATATAGTGGTTTGAGAGTCATATGTGATAATTCTTAAAGGAAAAAAAGTGGCTCTGTGAAAGTAGTACAATAATACTCATTTTTAAAAATAGAAAATTTTGTAGGATAATATTACAGTGGAAATAGCTGTTTTCTATTACGGCTCCACTGCGTTAACGTTCTACAATACGGCATTATCCAAGAAGCTGCGAATGAAGTAAGACTGATGTTCGAAGGAAAAAAGTGGGTTAAGCTGTTGACTGGGGAAAGCAAACACGTTTCATGTGTCAAAAGTAATTCTCTCTTCTCGCGTCGTATTTCTTGTAAATTTCCATACAATTATCCTAAAATGGTCGAAGAAAATACCCTAGGGGAATTTCACTCAGTTCCTCTTCAACAACGGAGAAACACATGGTATCTTATTATATGCGCTAAATTAGCTTATTTCCCATTATGCAGGGAACCCGCCGAGACCGTCGTAGACTGGTACATTGTCAAATATGTATATACTCCTCTCAATATCTGTGTAAACAGCTTTGTATCAGTAAAAGCAGAATCAATTCTTAAAGGTGGCCCTTCAGATTTTGAGACGAAAACTTTGCAAAAATACAAATCAAAAATCATCCTTATACTCCCAAAGCCTTTTTGATTTTCATTCATAAAATCCCAGTAGTCGAAAACCATCCGACTACAAGAGAATTTAGAGATCAACCCTTTCCCAAACGGCAAACTTTTGGACTATTCTAAATTCAAAGCATTTCAACATTTCAACTCTTCCTGAAAAAATTATTTCTGTCTATGGTAGGGTAGAAAAACATTGTGGGAAAAGGAGAAAATGCTGGTTACCAGCATTTTCTCCTTGTCCCACAATGTTTTCAGAAGGCTACTAGTCCAGATCTGTAAAAACCAGGGATTGTTTGGGAAAGAGTTAACTCGGCCCAGATCGACTACGACGGGAAACATGATCTATTTTTACATAAGCAACTCGTACACACCGGTAATACTCATACAAAGCTTCCAACATGGCGTCCGAAAAAAAAATATGTTGCAAATAATTACATGTTTGTGATGGAATTTAAGCGTCATTAGTCACGTGCCAGTCACTTGATAATTATTTCCACAATGCTTTTTTTTTAATTTTTGGCGCGAAATCTAAAAAACTACCTTAACCCTTTACTCTATAGATACTCATTTCTACGCATAGCTTGTAGGAGCCTTTGGAAAACATTGTGGCAAAAGGCGAAATTGCTCGTGACGCCACAATGTTTTCTACATCATCAAAAGGTGTCATATACACATAAGAAACGGCTTCATCCTTGCTGTTATTTAGGGTCAATTAGAGATACCATAGAAATGCTTTATGGGATAAAGGGTTAAGAGGCTGCGTAGTACTTAAAGGGAACGCCATCATTTTCTTTTTTTTTTTTGTAATTTTATGATTCTGAATTATTAATGATTTGTTTTGCCTTTTCACATAAATTTCAGTGATATAAATATTTCTTAATTTAAAGAGACGTAAAAAATCTAAATACCCACCTTTAAAGGCCAAAAACCCATTCAGGTTTTAAAAGACATTTAGGTTTAAATTATCCATTTACGAGTATGGAAAAGATTGTGAAGATATAGAGGATATTTGTTTTTTTCGGTGTAAGATCGAAATTTATTTCATCGAGTGGACACCATCGGTGATAAATTCACGAGTGGCGCAGCCACGAGTGAAAATATTACCGATGGTGTTCACGAGAAAAAAAGCAAATATTCTATTTATTTTATGCTTTTAACCCTTTCTGGGAGGAGCTTTATCAAAATTCAGTACAATTCTTTTCCCTCATTCCCCGTGGCGTACCCCTCCCGTATAGCAACGTTACGTCATGCGCGAGAAATGAAAGGTATATGACGTCATATTTCCCATCTGGTTGTTAGGCACGCGCAATTTACTTAGGCAACAAGAGCGTGAAAATCGGTATTTTCACTGGTGGTACCAGTGTAAGATCGAAAAATATTTTCACTGCTATTTCTCGATATCCCACCGGAAAGCATGAAATAATACAATCTATTATTGTGTGGCCGGTCGCAGTGGTAGTTGCTGACGGAAAAATAAAAATTTGCAACTTTTGAAACTAATTTCTCTATAACACATGGACCAAAGGTACAATAACAAATTGTCATCTTCTCGGTAGTTTCCATAATTTGAAACAATATGATTTGAATTTAGATGTATTTTGCCACCCGCTTTGTTTACCAAAGTTTGGCAGCTATTTTTACTTTAAACTGCTAAATAAACAAAACCAACATTTCCTGCTTATTTAGTAAAAATCCAATTTGATACTGTGGTTTCAGAATTGATTTCACCGTAAAGAAAGTACATTATCGGAAAGTGTAGATCATAGATCAGACTGCACATGTTGTGCAGTCTGATCTATGATCTACACTGTGCGCTAAAGGTCAGCGAGTCGCGCTAAACCATCCTCGGATACCCCGGGGTCTCCCTATATGCTACGCTACATCGATGTTGCGTAGCAAATAGGGAGACCCCGGGGTATCCGAGGATGCGCTTAACAGCCAAAGATAAATCGCGTAGTGATATCTCTATCGAAATCTTTCTGACTGTTCATGAAAGGTAATTCCAATGCAACAATTTGACACCGTAGTACTTCTGACGCACTGTTTGTGAAGTCAACAAGCATTGGCATATTTTAAAACCAGTTTCAAGGTTACATTTGATGATGCGTTGAGCTACTAAAGGTAGCAGACCCGTAACACAGCAAGTGCAACATGGAATAAAATTTCTTGATAGTTGATAAATATCGATTTATACATCTGCAGATATGATACTTTTGCACATTTTTTAACCTACCAGAAATTTCTTTCATGTCTTAACCTACCAGAAATTTCTTTCATGTCTATCTTGAAATTAATTGTTGATACTTTTGTTAGGTTCCAAAAAGGGAGGTAATTATTATCTCGCTATATAATGAGAGTACGGTGGTTTAAGAGTTACTTGATAATTGGGCAAATCTCGGGTAATCTGTCAATCAAGTGCCCCGGCTCTATCATGTAGGTTGATATTTATACATCTACACGGTAAATTTCTTTGCCGGAAATACGGCGGTTTACCGTTCTTAAGATTGTAAGGCTCCTCTTAAAAAGAAAACATGAGTCACAATTTTCTATCAAAACTTTTCTAAATATATTTCCGTTGACAAATAGGTCGTACATTCAATTTTTCAACGTGGTTTATCAATTCCCATGGAAGATTTTACAGACAGACTGATGGGTGTAAATAAATCCAACGTGATTTTTTATGTCGCTGCTAATGATTTACAAGGGCGCCGCCATGTTTAAGATCATGTGATCGGCAGTTCAAAATGGGAACCTCCTCGATACAGACGAGGTTAGATGTAGTTACGGAATCGGCCGAGTTGTGACAAGAGTTACTTGATCAGACTTCCAGACTGACGTTGCGTGATCAATATACGATTTGACCGTTTCTATTTCTAGTTCATTTACGTATAACAACCCATGTCCCAGTAAATGACACTCATTCGTACCATATAACTTTCGTGACAATATATCTGTAACAGACATGATAGTTGAGACCAATTAGGGATATTACGAATTGTCATACAATACGCCTTTACTCCTTACTAAAGGACAAAAAAGTTAACTTTCTATTTGGAACCTTTCATTACAAAAGGATTGTGACGAAAGCTATCTAAAGCTTATAAATTCCCTCTCAAAAGTATTACTCGAACAAAATGACACGAAACACGCAATTTCGTTGAAATTATACTCCCCTCCCCCACCCCCATCCCCACCCCCCGCTTATAAATTCCCTCTCAAAAGTATTACTCGAACAAAATGACACGAAACACGCAATTTCGTTGAAATTATACTCCCCCCCCCCACCCCCACCCCCACCCCCCGCCGAAAAAGACCTCCTAGTCGGCCATTTTGCATCGAATTAAAAAAAAAAGTCATAGCAGAACGGGTTATTGTACACATGTATAAAGTTTCACAAAATTCCGTACAATGGTATTGGAGATATTCACCGGACGGACGGACGGACGGACGGACGAAAGGACGGACAGACAACGCTAAAAGTACATCCCCTCCGCCTTTATGGCCTTCGGCGGGGGATATTAAATGACCTCTATTACCATATATAACGCGCTTGAATTATTGTCCAAACTTAGCTTCGGCTATTGTCGTCTGAATGAGGAATTAGGTGAACGTTTTTTCTACTATTTATGCGGCAAATATATTTATAATATATTTATCTTGTCTTTAAAGAATACTTAGAATGATGCCATCTAAAAGATTCATAACTTCACTTTGTTAAACAACCAGCTGAATCTTGTGATAGAATGGTCCTAGGACATACGGAAAATTTAAAAATAGCAAAAAGTTTCGACCCATGTCAGCCTGCGCGGACTGCGCAGGCTGACATGGGTCGATACTTTTTGCAGATGCATTAAGCCTCCTTTTCATAAAACGCGACTCATTTGTAGTTGTGAAATATTCTCAGGTTCAATTTTAGTGATGCTTTGATTATCTTTAAAGTAGAACAGTCTATAAACGGCTTACGATGACGAGAATCAAAGTCAATTGCCTTGTATCTATTTCTATTACTCAAAGAATTAATTTGCCTTTTCTGGATACGATTTAATACCTGGAATTCAAAGATAGTAGCTTATTTGTAGATGCAAAAGACCTATCAGCGTGACGTCATTGCTACATTTTTCTCCCAAAGTATTATTGCGCACGCACTGTTAGGCCTACTTCTTATCTGTATAGCGT
The DNA here is from genome assembly GCA_943736015.1 of Tridacna crocea. Lineage (NCBI taxonomy): Eukaryota > Metazoa > Mollusca > Bivalvia > Cardiida > Cardiidae > Tridacna > Tridacna crocea. The sequence continues at coordinate 55,059,187 of OX031064.1, read as the reverse complement.
GTCTACGAAAAGTCACATGACTTGCCAGGAACCAATGGCGTCATCGACGCTTAAATCAGGTCTATTCAATTATGAAATAATTCAAATATACAGGTTGTTTCGAAATGTTTTCCTGCACGTAATTATCACGTGGAACCAATAATTACTACGACATTTTTTTGCAACCAGAATAAAAAGTAAATTTAAATATACGCTCGTACATGTCATTGCATAACTGGATGTTCTTATAAAAGCGAATTATTGTCCTCTAGACGTGTAACAATGTCTCTGACGACCTTTTGAGGAGTTGATTTGCATTTCAATTCGATGATTTTGAATTTAATTTCGAGATTTTTTTTCCATTTTCAGCAAGGTCTTACACCTTTTTGGCATTTAGACACTGTTAAATGCGACCTCGAACATATTTTGGCATGCAACTTACCGACATGAAAAGAAAACTTCATCTATACGTTATAGATTTATAGATATCTAATTACAAATTATTCTCAAAGATTCGTTACATCTTTATCAAACTAATGCCTGCAACACGCGAACGAGCGTATTCGGACATTTGCGTAAAGTGTAATTTCTGATCAGCCTGTGTACTCCGGGTTGACAAATCCGAAACGGAGCTTTTCGTTTTTTTAGTAATTTTCTTTTTAGTTCAAATCTACTGTAGGACAAAATGTAATGCAGTCGTAAAGTGCCGACTCGGATTAGCCCGCGTGGTTTTCGCAGGCCAATCCGAGACGATAAATTACGCGTAAGTTCGACTTTCCCTTTTCTTGTGTTGCAGGCAATATATCGAATTATCGTGTGCGCGAATAATCGAGGTTTTGTCATAAAGATTACCTTACCAATTATGGACCAGTGAATAAAAGCTGAAAGTGGAATGATATGAAAGTATAACGATGATTAAAGTTATCGGTAAGCGTCCTGGGCAATCAGAGTTGTATTCACTAACCATAATTGGTTCCATTCTCAGCCTTATTCTATGTTTGAAAGCAACACAACTTCTGATTGGCTAAACCAAAAGGTTTAGCCAATATGAGGTTGTGTTACTTTCAAATTTGGTAAATTCTTCAGAATAAGGCTAAGAATTTGCTAAATAATGGTTGGTGAATATGGAGCCAGATCTTCAGCAGTTGAAATTTAGAATGTGCGATAATATTTTTTTAATCATTAGTGAATATCCAAGCCAATCATATGGCTAGCTTTAGACTTGATAATGGAAACAATCGCTAAAATAGTTATTTCAATAAAGTGGTATAGGAACAAGTTTGGGGTCCTGCTTGGCTCATTGGGAGAGTGTAACATTCGTTCCCTAGAGAACCGGAGTTCAGGCCTCACTGGTGGCACAGGGTGTTTCGTGGGAGTGTCCATAGGCAAGCGATATCATGGCCATGACTTTTTCATGGCTATTGAAAACAGGCAAATATATGAATATGTGAGCTTTCGCTATGATATGGCTCTAACTAGTGTTTAAAACGACGTGAAGCACCGTTAAACCAATTAGTATTAGAACGATCTATGTCGTGTATTCATTTTTATACCTCACACAACGAAGTGGAAGGATATACTGGAATCCCTATGGTTGTCCCTCCGTCCGTCCGTCTGTCCGTCCGTAGACACAAATTTGTCCGCAGCAATAGTCAAATAGTTTTTCACGTAGTGAACTCAAATTTACACACAAGGTTCATATATATATATATATATATATATATATATATATATATATATATATATATATATATATAAAGTTGTGCATGTGCAATTTTCATGTTTCTGCTGCAGTTTGTTGCGGGATTATCTCTCATTGAACTTTTTTTGATTCTTACTTTTGTACCAAACCATTCTGCATTCTGTGATAAAGACCTGTTTTTGTGGTATTTGTCGAAGACAATACCACTATGAGTTCAAGATTGAATTATTGATAACCATGTATCTTATTTTATGAAAAGCCGAAGGAAATAAACCCAGTTAAACTCATTTTTTCTCAGGCAAATGAGTTTTTCGGTAGCACTCAGATATGTAATTTGAAATGGCATATTAAAATACATTGGGCGAGGCCATCGATCGTTGAGATACTTATTTTTTATTGAAAATAGCTTCTATCGCTCATAGCCTATTATTGGCGCAATGATACAAATTTGCCTGCTTTTTCGTTCCAAACCAATTCGTGTCATGGCTTGTTCGTCCTATGATTGCACGCTTCTCCATGTGATTGCTCATGAATATTTATAGATCGAAGTAATTGATTGTAATGTTGGAAATTAAATGTAAAAGGCTAAAGATATTTCAAAATTATAGTTTTAAGGTACATGAGCACTCTCCCTTTAATCGAAAAGGTATTCATTTGCTTAGTGGGTTGACTTTTAAGCCAATATTTGAACAATATGTCTGTTTTTCTTTCAAACTATTAATTCCACACAATGAGTTTCCTTGACAAATGCCACTTCAGCGTTCTCAACGCTTTGATTGTAACAAGGAGCAAGGACCGAGGTACATCAGAGCAATTAATCAAGCTATCAAGCTCGCAGCTAATCCGTAATGTGTTAAAAGAGATACCCTTTAGAGATGAATTCGGAAATCTTGTTTATAATTAGAATTAAACCAGGATCAATTTAGAATATAGCCTCTGATAAGAAACGGTTAAACCGTTCACGAAAGAATTCTGTGTTTCCAGAGGAAAAAATAAAATAAAAAAAAAAAGCTTTAGAAAAACATCATTGGAAAAGGAGAAAATGCTGGTCACCAGCATTTTCTCCTTTTCCAATGATGTTTTCCGCCCTTTCAACGACAAGTCTCCAAATCTTAGACCCGTTTAACCTATCATCATCAAACGCATTCAGTTCGGCAAAGTCTAGAACGTCATTATGTGTGGTACAGGATTATAATAATGTCTTGTATTTTTTTCAGATAAGTCGTCCATAGAAGACACGGAGAAATCTCTACGAGCGCTTATCAAGCTTGCAGCTAACCCGGAATGCGTTTCATCATTGGTGGATGGCCTTGGAAATTACATGAAGCTGGTACTCGCTTTGACGGATCAGGCAGATTCACCGCCAATCGAGTCGGCAATCAGCAATCTATTCTGTGCAATACTTCAGGTAATATTTACCCTTTTGGCCGCTTATCGCGTACCACTGACATTTTGCGGACATTGTAGATCAAGATCAGACTGCACAGAACGTGCAGTCTGATCTTTGATCTACATTGTCCGATATGGAGATACTATTCCCTAAAACATAACTTTTGAAATCAAAATATTTGGGACTTTTACCATCGAATTGAAAATTTCATTTTAGTTATTTAGCAGGATAAGGGTAAAACAGTGGGCTGTAATCACAAGCCATTCTTACTTGCGTGACACAATTTCTGATTAAGTCTTGCAAGAGATAGTTCATTGCTTCTCCATCATGCATTGTCATACGCCCGAAGGGCTGTATTATATTATGTTACGTCTGCTCGTTCGTTCGTTTGCAATTTCTTGTGTGCGCAACTCCTCCTACAGTTTTCATCGGAATAAGTTCAAATTTACCTTAGTGAATCTCTCTGATGTCAAGTCGTGCGTGTGACTCTTAAAAACTTGGATCTCTGTATGCGCTCTCGATATTAACTCATTTTACTGACAAACCCATTTGGGCGTATACGTGCCGCTCTGCGAAGCTCTTGTACCAAGTTAGTCAACACAGAATTATGGTTTCATAAAGTAGATTCCATGCAACAACCGACTAACGTGACCAACTGGTCCTTAGAAAAACTGACCGAAAGCAAAACGTTACGACCAATGTCAGCCTGCACAGCACTGGGCAGGCTGACATGGTCAATACATTTTGCAGGCGCATCAGCTCCTTTTCACAGAGCATGGCTCATTTGGTTTTGCTTAAACCAATTGGTTTTGTTGATCGGAAATTTCGTTGCTTTGAAATTCCAAAGATTCTTATTCGAAAGAACTAAAGATTGACTGAAAATAAACGGTAATACCATTATTGAATTTTGAATTCATCTGATGGTAGCCGCAATGATCGGACACATGCAGAGGTTCGTTTTCCAAAAGATGACGTAACATTATGGGTGATCTTGCTTATTGGCTAATGTTTTAGGCAATTCCAAAGTTTTTAAGTCGAATTCGAAAGTTTGCATTAAAGTCTTGCCAATTTCAAAATTGCATGCCATTTGTTTCTGGGCTGGTTTCGGAGAAAAAAGGACGAGGTACTGCCATTGTCCCGGCTTCGTTTTCGTCTCAGTCGTCGACTTGCAAAAACTTCAACATTTTATGATTACTCTATGACGATGACAATGTATATTTCAAACTTGACTATGAAAAAGAAGAACCTGTAAAACGGTGGAAGATAACTTTAAAAGTATTTTTGACACAGTTATGCCCCATATTTAATTTGAAATTTTCACTAAAAACAATGAACCGCATTCGAACACTGACAAATGCATTCGATGCTTTTCTTCCTTCGCTGAATTGGTCCCTGAGTTGTTCATTTAGGATAACTTTTTTTTCGTTTCTCAATGGAAATGAAAGTTTATGTTTTAATTTAATGGTTATCAAGGCAATAATGATAAAAGAAGCCTGACCTTTGTTTAGCATACAAAACAAGTCGGATTCGACTAGGCTGTAAGTCTGGAAAAGAGGCCTTTGGCATACATTGCAGAAGATCGCGTGATCCACTCGTTACCTAAATCGATTTTTACCTTTTTAAAGACAATTTCCTAAACCATTCTTAAACGCGACTCAATGACCTTTTACAGACATTGTCGATTAAGATCAGACTGCATATATCGTGCAGTCTGATCTTGGATCTATATTGTTCGATAGGGGGATACTTTTCCCTAAAATACATTTGGAATAACAACCTTATGGTTTTTACTATTAGCTTGAAGCTTTCATTTCACTTATATGGTAGGTACAGGATCAACCAGATATGCTTCTGTAAAGGCTTTTTAAATGGACAACCCCAAGAACTTGGTCCGTATTCACCAACCATTCTTGAGAATATTCTTAGTCTTATTCTCCAAGTTTTTCTTCAACATTTGTAAGTAACACAACTTCTGATTGGCTAAACCATTCGGTTTAGCCAATCAGAAGTTGTGTTACTTACAAATGTAGAAAATTCTGGAGAATTAGACAAAGAACGTTCCTAAGAATGGTTGGTGAATACGAGCCCTGGTTGCCTGAAGAGTTGGTCTGAAAATGTTGTTTTCACTGACTTCCGTCTCTTTTTCAGACAATCTTTGAACAACTAAAGGAGGAGAAATCCGGAACGGAGCGTGTGGATCACTTTTACGACCTCTCTCGTCTTCTGATTATTGCGTTTGATCTGTTGAGATGCAAGCAGAGTCTACACTTCACAGCTCTTAGCACAATCAATAAGATAATCGATATCTGCATCGTTCACAGAAATTACGAGATAACCACCTTCACAAAAAACACGGAGCAGACATCTACGAGTGATCTTTTCAAAAACTCAAGCCCTAAACGGAAATCTAGTCAGTTTTATTCGGAGGAAAACGCGGCGCTCAATCGCCATTTTTCACTCAGCCGGAAGGAGCGCCGCGCAAGTCATGATGGTCATTCCAAAAGCGATGTACATGAACGTCACGTGGAGGAAAAAGAGGACTCGAAAGGGAGTAGTATCTCAAACTGTACACAAATCCATCGGACACCTCTTGACGTTTTAACTTCATGGGACCCCAGCCAAATACTAAGTGTTCTACATAATAATATAACAATGCATAAACGTATCATAGGTACCAGGCAAAAGTGTACACCGAGCACACGATCAAGACATTGCACGCACCATTGTTTACAAATACTAAGTGCCCGGATATTGACCGTCATGTGTCACGGCCCTAATGTTCAGCACAAACTGGTTCACGAAGGTCATGCTAAAACACTGGTTGAAGCCTTGGACCCCAACCACGACCCGGTAAGTATGGTTTTACAATTTGATTTCTGAATTGAATTTATTGATGGATTGAGCACTGTTTTACATCGCTTTTAGCATTATTTCGCCAAATAGTAAGTCGGTACTATAAAGTTTCTTACTCGGGGACAGTTCCACGAAAGATCAGGTGTGTCCGTGGAGTTGCCTCAGGTTTACGAGTCCTTAACTATCATTTGGTCACATAGAATTCCTCTAATTAGCTGAAAATAAATTCAAGCGATATGTCATCGGTTTACTTCAAAAAACTTCGTAACTACAGCTTGTCACAAGCTGTAGTTACAAGCTTTTCGAAGTAAACCCACGATTTGTAGAGAAAAACACGTTGTAGAGAAAAACACGTGGATAGAGAAAATCGCAACAATAAAATGCGCGAAAAAATTGAAATTAATCAAGTGATTTGAAGTGAGTTCATCTTTTATCTCGTTGTTTTCAAAAGCTCGTTCATGAAGGAAAGAAGAAAGTCAGATTTGTGTTGGAATGGGTTAATTGTTTCTTTACGTAAAGATTTATTGCTAGTGTTACTCTTTTGTCCCCAGTTAAATACAGTGGACTTTGTTAGAGGTCTAGGGAAAAAAAGTGCCGCTCTAAGTGAGGTGAATTAAAGTAGTTAGTTGTTATCCCGTATCGAACTGTTTAGCCCCAAGATCAAACTGCACGTCCTGTGCATGCTCATCTTGATCTGCACCATCTGCATAAGGCATTAAGGTCGCCGTTGGCAGTAAAAGATTGAAAGAGACATTAAGTCCTAAAAATAGAATGAATTACCAACTAAAGACGTAATGATCATAGTATAAAATCACGCGATTCCTAATTGACAGCTGGCCTTGCTTACGTATAGAATAAGTAAATAGAAAGAAATGTTTGGCTAAGTGACCTCAGGGTCCGTATTCACCAACCATTCTTGAGAATTTTCTTAGTCTTATTCTCCAAGGTTTTCTACATTTGAAAGTAACACAACTTCTGATTGGCTAAACCATTCGGTTTAGCCAATCAGAAGTTGTGTTACTTACAAATGTAGAAAACCTTGGAGAATAAAACAAAGAAGGGTCATAAGAATGTTTGTTGAATACAGGCCCAGGTAGTTGCAGTCCAACTCGAAACCTCTTTCCTTGACTTTGAATTGTTGGTATTCATACTGCACGAGTTCTGATAAATAAATATTCTGAAAACCAACAAATGACATAATTGTATGACAAAACGAGGTCTTAGGAATTGTAAGCCAGAACGAGAATAGCTACAATATCGCACGCGGTAATTTCGACGGCTATGATCCGGGTTAATGCTTGTAAGACTGTTTTCGTGCTCAAATATAAGCTGTTTTAGAAATATAAAAAAAATTTTTAAATGTAATTTGAGAAATCTTATGGAGTAATCTCTGAAGTATAGATTTAGTCTCTCTCTATCAAATTATAGTCAAACTAAATCCAGATTTCATACCGTCTTTACGGATACATGAGACACTACGTATGAACACGAAGTCAGTTGAACATTGACTCAAGTTTTATAAACATGGGCAATGACTCACTGACTCGAAAGTATAAAATGACCTCATCTATGACGTCACAAAATCTTACCTAACGTGTGCAAGATAAGAAAATTCGTATAGGGTGTCTTATATTGAAATCAAAGGAGGTTATGTTATGATTTTTTCCTGCCAAAGCTTTGCTAATTGTATTACCAGTGCTTCAAATCAAATCGTAAAATACATGAAGGTGGTCTATGCCACAAATAGAAACTTGAAGTCAAACTGTTAAAACAGACTCACTAAATCCAAGTTTTTGCAAATACCATGATATATCGATGTATAGGTTTTTATAAATTGTACAGGTTGACACTGCCAGGGATGAAAAATTAAAAAAAAAAGCTTTTGAGGACGGTAACCCTATGATCAGAAGATTTCAGAAACATGCATTAGATCATTTGAATTTCGCTATCTAATGCTTAAGGCGAAAATGTGGCTTAAAGATCTTGTGATTTGTAGCTGAATGTAAAATTTAATCTCTCTCTCTCAACAATCTATGAAATCAAACAAAGGTACGACATTTCAAATCTATACTCGCACCCCATTCGAACATTATTAACCCCAAGACCGCTGAATAAATCAGATTACCCTTTCAGTCATGATAAAGCATTCAAACGTTGCAATTTGAGTATGAGTTTGCCAACATATTCCACAATGTGTTCATTGAAAAAAAAAAGATATATGACAGACAGTGTAGATCAAAGATCAGAATACACGTTCAATGCAGTCTTGTCTTGATCTGCACTTGCCTTTAAGGGTATCATGTCGCAGTGTGTTGCCCAAGGGGTTCAAAGGTGACGATATTTCCAAGACGATGGGAGGGACAATTTGATTGCGAAATGTCTCGGTGAGCATCAAGCCTAATTGCAGAGATTCGTTGGAATATATGATGAATATCAATGAGAAAGTTTTTTTCCTACGAGTTTCTCACACGCAGCTCTATACCAGACAATATAATTACTACAGACGTTTCCAAATTGAAAAGTTTTGCAGACGAAAAGTCAAACGTGAATGAAATGTTGAGATTTGTTCAGGAAAATGTTAGTAAAAAAATGTGGCCAAAGGATAAAATTCTGGTTTACGAGTATTTTCTCTCTTTTCCACAATAAATCTGGGTCCGTATTCACCAACCATTCTTAGGAGCATTCTTGTTCATCAAGATTTTCTAATTGTGAAAGTAACAGAACGTATTTGGTTTAGCCAATCAGAAGTTTTGTTACTTTCACAATAACAAAATTCTGAAGAATAAGACTAACAATGCGACGTAAAACATCATGTAAATCAGTCTGTCCTACCCGCTCAAAATCAAAGGATCGAAAAGCATAGATCTGTTTTAAAAAGAGAAAAAATAATTCTGTTTGGAAAGAACTGCTTGCAGGTCCGTATTCACCAACCATTCTTGAGAATATTCTTTGTCTTGTTCTTCAAGATTTTCTAACTGTGAAAGTAACAGAACTTCTGACTGGCTAAACCAAATGGTTTAGCCAATCAGAAGTTCTTTTACTTTCACAATAACAAAATTCTGAAGAATAAGACAAAGAATGTTCTTAAGAATGGTTGGTTAATACAGACCCTGAGGGCTTAGTTCTTTGAGGTCGTTCAAACACAAAACCAATTAGTGCTGGAATAAAAGAGCTAAAGCACGGCATTGCAGGTATACAAGTTACTGATTCGTGGAATAATCTATCAACATCTGTCTAGACGAGGCATGCTCTTGCAGACAGTATTGATGACCATTTCTTTGTTGGTTTAATTTTTGTGGCATTTGTCAAAGACAGTGCCACTATCAGTTCGATATTGAATTTTGAATATCATGCATCGTATTTTGTGCAAAACCAAAGGAAATTAACACAATTAAATAATGCAATCTCTCACAGACAAATGAGTTTTTCGATGGCACTTAGATATGTAATTGAAAATGGCATATTAAAATACACTGGTGGTTGAGGCCATCGTGAAAGTACATCTTTTGATTGAAAGAACTTCGCCCGCTCATAGCCTTGTATTGGCGCAATGATAAAATTTGTCTGCTGACCGCTTGATCCCGATTTTTTGGGGCCAAAATTAAAAGGGCAGTTCGTCCCTGGGCTTGTTCGTTGCATGATTGTGCGCTACTCCATTTGATTGTACATGCATACTTATAGATCGAATTAATTGATTATAATGTTGGAAATTAGATCTTTATGGCCAAAGATGATTCAAAATTACACTTTTTTATGTACAAACTTGATTTGATTTAATATATTTATATGGTTTCTCTCTCTGTCCATCATGCATCCTTCAATCAAGGGACATTACCCCTGACTCATGTGAATGATCATATGGAGACTACCACACAAATAATCATAACTCTCTTTTAAATTAAAAAAAAGGTATTAATTTACTTGGTAGGTTAACTTTCAAAAAATATAAATAATAATTCTCTTTTTCTATCAAATTATTAATTCCACACCATGGCTTCTTTGAGGAGTGCCACTCCAGTGTTTCCAACGCTTTGATTTTGTCTGTTTGTTAGTGTTGGACGTAAACGCTGTTTTAACAGCTTAAGTTATATCACGGCCGTCAGTGCACCTCCGCTTGTGTCGCCTGGTTTTCACACAGTAGCACTAACACAAATTTCTGTCTAAGTCACCGACTACTTTTCTCACATTTATCAGAGGTGAAATGCAAAACATCGCCGGACAGAGTTGGGGGTGGGGGGGGATCTGTCTCAATCGGGTATCGAACCTGCAACCTCCAGATCACGATTCACACAAATATGCAATCATCTCGCATAATTACGCGGGAGCCGGAGAACAGCCAGTGGTTTTGAAAGAATGGTGTGAAAAGTAAGGAATTTCAAGACAGGGTACCTATGTGCATAGGCCATAGCAATACATATCTGGAGAATGCTAAGGAAAAAAAAAACAGTATTAAATCTCATACAAACGTTACAAACAGACACACCTTGTGTCAGCAAATGAAGGTTGTCAAATACTCGTGTCCAGAAGTGTCAAATGCACTCGTCCACAAGTGTCAAATACATGCTACGCGCGAGTCTGTTCTATTTCAATCAAGGATCTGAAATAAATATATTACCGAAAAAATAAAAACAGCCATTCAAAAAAAGAAAAGGATTGTTTCCTTCCTAGCAAATTTCCTATCTGAAATTTAATGGCATGGCAATAAAACTAATGCATACACTGAAGACTAGAAAAACAGATTGACAAATATTGTTATAGATATGATGTGTATTAGTAAACAAAATTCGGCTTGCCTTACATTTACTTTTGTAAAGATTATTAGCTAAACGTGCCTATCTAGATAAATGCTACCGAATTCTTATGGATTTTCATCATCAGTTTTAGTAAGTACATGTTTGTACAGATTGCATTACAGTGCTCGATGGTCTACAGGACATTGACTTTCGTAAAGATTTTCAGCTATAATTACATTGCTCGATGGTCTGCAGGACATTGACTTTCGTTAAGATTATCAGTAAAATGCGCTTATCTCGACGAATGCTATCGAATTCCTATGGGTTTTCATCATCAGTTAGTACGTACATGTATGTCAAGGTTGCATTACATCGCTCGGTCGTCTACAGGCAAAATAGACCGGCTTGTAAATTTACTGCCGGTGTAATACAGAAAAATGACCCCCATTACAAAATGACCCCCGGGTCATTTCTCGACGTAGAGGAATGACCCATGGGCCATTTTTCGACGTAGAAAAATGACACGGGTCATTATTCTACTGCGAGAAATGACCCGAGGGTCATTTCTCGACGTAGAGGAATGACCCATGGGTCATTATTCTACGTCGAAAAATGACCGTAGGTCATTTTGTAATGGGGGTCATTTCTCTGCATTACACCGGATGGTCGCATGCAGTTCTGGATGTTCATATATTTTTCTTGCGGAAGTTTATTTTCTATCTATAGTTAAGATTTTACTCATTACCAAACAACAAAATTGTAGGTGTGTCCAGATCGAAAGCATTTGCAAACGACAAAATGAAAGTGACTGAAAATTTGAAACTTGTTTTGTGAAGGGTAGAAAACATTGTGGGAAAAGGAGAAAATGCTGGTTACCAGCATTTTCTCCTTTTCCCACAATGTTCTCAAAAGGCTTCGTTCTCGGGGGCGTCAAAAGTAGGGATTGTGTGGTAATGGGTTAATTGATACCCCTTTTATTTTTCATGAAAATGTCTTTACACATGTTTGTATTGTATTCCTATTCTTTTATGCAAATATTTTTACAAAATCTCGCTTCAGTCGATAATTCATTTATAACAATATTCATTTACAATTCAACAATTGACCTCGCTGGCGGTGTCTGTTGTGCTACCCATACTTCCGGTTTCTGTGCCGCGGGTGTCGTCATCACGGGAAGAGTCGTCAACGTCATAAACGTCATAATTGATACTCTTCTGCACTGTCTAACCATTGTAGCAAACATGGCTCCTGGATGAGGCAATTATCATTTCCACATGATATCTCTCTCGGCGCCATCTCTCCGCACGGTGATCTCACTTGGGTCAACATTTCGTCACCGTAAAATAACGTAACATAGAAACAAAACAGAACAATTTTATGACAATAAAAGTATAATTCTACCAACTGTATCCACTGACGCATGCAACTGGTTATTAAAAGTGGCTATAGAGAGTCTATCAGGGTCTGTATTCACCATCCATTCTCAAGAGCGTTCTTTGTCTTCTTCTTCAATATTTCTTACTGTGAAAGTAACAGGACTTCTGATTGGCTAATTCATTTGGTTTAGCCAATCAGAAGTTCTGTTACTTTCACACTGACGAAATTCTGAAGAATAAGACTTAGAACGTTCTCACGAATGATTGGTGATTACGGACCCTGATTCTGCAGTTAATGCTAAACGTACAAATCTTTGGACTATTAATGATGATATACAAAGTCATTTGATTTTAAAAGAATCAGTATCCAAGCATAATGATAAAACCATTTAAACCAGCAAATTACTAAAAGGTGGGTATTTAGGTTTTGCGCATTGCGTCAAATTAAAAATATATATACCTCTGAAATTTATATGAAAAAACAATACAAATCATTAATAATTAAGAATTATAATATTACCCTAAAAATTCTTTTGGGTGGTATTCCCTTAAAAGGCTACGTAGCCCCTTAACCTATTTTTAGGTTTCGCGCCAAAAATCAAAACAAGCATTGTGGGAATGTTAAGTGCCTCCCAGTGATTAATGATGCTTAAATTTTATAACGTAACAAATATGTAATTATTTTCCATAATGTCTTCTTCGGACGCTATGTTTGAAGCTTCGTCTGTGTATTTCCAGTATGTAAATGAGCAAGTTGCTCATGTAAAAATAGACCGTGTTTCCCGTCGGCGTCGACCTGGGCTGTAGTAAATCTCTAATTTCTCTTGTTGTCGGATGGTTTTCTACAACTGGGGTTTTATGGATGAAAATTATTAGGCTTTGGGAGTAGTATTTGTGTAAATTTTTTGTCCCAAAATCTGAAGGTCCACCTTTAATACCGTTTTAACATTATTATGTCTATTTATGTTGTTATTGTCACCCCAATTGGAATATGGTTAATGATTGTCAGGTGTTGACAGTGAAATAAAGCAATTCATTATATAATTTATCTAAACGTCAAACTTCCGGCTTTAACGATTGACCCCAGCTGGGACCAAATTTATTCAATTTGATGAAATTTAGGATGTGAGGAAGAAGCCTAAAAATCTTTTTTGTCTATTACGTATATCGGTCCGATCACAGTCGTCCACAGGCGTGTAGGGATCGTGCTAGCCTGGCATCCATGCCCTGCGTTTAAGTCATTGTAATAAACAAGGTACACAACGACGTCAAACTCACATATATATGTGTTGTTATCTGCCGTTCTTCTGAAATACAGTCAGACATTCAAAACATTGAGAACACAGAGTATATTTTTTTTGCAGTTTTACTTGATGACTTTGTTTGAATGAAAATGCTCTAACTAACGGAATGATACCAGTGTAGGGACCGGCATAAGAAGGTCGTTTTGGTGGCGGCAAATGCCAGTTTCTCTGGCTTCCATCCGTACATAAATTACATTTCTCCTGCTAACATCACTCATCTCAGCCGTCTTTCTGATGTACGATAACAAATGTATAATAACATATAAAATTTGCATATGATGTCCCAGTGGAGTCTGATTTTTAACTTCAATGACCGAAGTATAACTGTGCGGCACCTTGGCTAAAGGGGGTTTAAGTCTTCACCACCAATCCCGACTTTAAACGACCCTAACGAAACAGTCTTTAGAAAACACTGTGGGAATAGGAGAAAATGCTGGTAATTACAATTGCCCCCTGAGGACAATTGTCCTCGGACAATCGCCCCCCCCCCCCCAACCGGACAATTCCCCTTGGACTATTCCTTCCCCCCCCCCCAGGACAATTCCCCCGGACCATTGCTCCCTCCCAGGACACGGAATTGTCCACGGAAGGGCGGTCCAGGGGAGGGGGGGGGGCAATTGTCCGGGGAACAGTTGTAATGATACGCATAAATATGTATCCCAAAAAAAATGAACTGCGCAGGCTTACGTTTGGCACTGCCAGCGAAGGCAGAATATTTAACCCCCAGGCTACAGGCGAAACTCGCTGACCTTTTGCAGACAGTGTAGATCAAGATCAGACTGCACAGGACTTGCAGTCTGATTGTTGATCTACACTGTCAGGTAAGGACATGTTCCCCCAAAATACCTTTGAAATATTAAAATTTGGGTTTTTACCACCGGCTCAAAAACCTTCATTTCACTCATTTGACAGGTTAAAAGTGCAAACAGGATATGCAATACCCGTGGGTATTCTGTCAAATTTCCATTCGTGCATAACTCTCTCTCAAACAAGCCCTGGTTTTTGTACGTGTCTGCAGTAAAAGTCCTCTGAAAACGCTGTGGGAAAAGGAGAAATTGCTCTTAACGAGCAATTTCTCCTTTTCCAACAGTGTGCCCTACCCTTTTTGAAAACTTTCTGCCATTTTCTCCAAATCTTAAATTGTCGTCTGCGAACTCTTTTGGTTTGGAAGAGTCCAAAATTTGTCGTTTGGGAAAGGGTTAATGTTTGCACTTTAACTCTTTCCCAAACAAGCCCTTGTTTTTATGTGTCTGCAGTACAAATCTTTTGAAAACATTGTGGAAAAATGAGAACGTTACGAGCAATATCTCCTTTTCCCACAGCGTTTTCTACCCATTTGGAGAACTTTCTGCCATTTTCATGAATTTTGAAATTGTCGTCTGCAAACTCTTTGAGTTTGGAAGAGTCTGAAATTTGTCGTTTGGGAAAGGGTTAACCCTTACATTGGCATGCGTGACTCAGTCCGACTCTGCACATTCGGACATCTGCGTAAAGTGTCGTCTCGGATCAGCCTGCGCAGTCCGCGCTGGCTAATCCGAGACGGCACTTCACGTCTCCATTAGATTTTGTCCTTCAGTAGACTTCTTCAGAACAGAAAAAAATCATATAAACGGAAAGTGCCGTCTCGGATTAGCCTGCGCGGACTGCGCAGGCTGATCCGAGACGACACTTTACGCAGATGTCCGAATGTCCCTTTTCGCGTGTTGAAAGCCAATTATCTTACATCGGTTGGGAAACTAGTTCTTACAGATTAAACTAATCTCTCTCGATCCTGTTTCCTGGGAACTACAACAGTACTGGCGCCGAATGTGTGGGCCAATGAAAAATCCCAAAGTTGACACCCGCTCCTGGGTATCGAACTCGAGACCTTATAGTTACGAGGCCTTAAACCCACGGACTCCAGACTATTTTGATAGCTTATCAAGACTGTACTGGAAGGAGAAGATTGTTTTTGCAATTAAATTTAAAATCGTTTTTTTTTTTGTTTTTGGTGATGGTACGATTAGCTGGAAGTGGCTTTTTGATTTATGCAGCAACCTTCAAGTAACCTTGACGTTTTGTTTAAAATAATAAATAAACCTTTACTCCATAGCTACTCATTTCTACGTATTGCTTGTAGGAGCCTTTGGAAAACATTGTGGCAAAAAGGTGAAATTGCTCATGACGAGCAATTTCACCTTTTGCCACAATGTTTCCTACACTATCAAATGGTGTCATTTATACACATAAGAAACAGCTTCATCCTTGGTGTTATTTAGGGTCAATTAGAGATACCATAGAAATGCCTTATGGGGTAAAGGGTTAAATGAAACTTTTCAAGCCGATAGTAAGAAATCTAAGTGATGTTTTTCAAATGCCGTTGTCTGCGCATGTCATATATTCTTCGAAGATTCGAATGTCCACCAGGACGCATCACCCATCCCCCGTATACTTGGGAACAAAATAGGTTTATAACGAAGCTATTAGACTACTACCCAAGCATGTAGGGGCTGTTTTAATAAATGGTCGGTGCATAGGTTACATGTTAGCCGATCATAGCTGAATTAATGGCACCAGGTAGCGTTTTATCGAGTAAACGTTTATTCCATTTGAAATTCAAAATAACTGTTGGTTTTTTTTTTTGGAAAAATTACTCCGCTTCTGTACCCAGAATGCCCAAATTAGATAGATGTGTATTTTTACAATGCCATCTATAGCGGGAGATATGATCTAAATGCATCTTTGAAGAAAAATATCTCTTCGTCGGACAGTGAAGATTCAAGATCAGACTGCACGTTTAGTGCAGTCTGATCTTGATCATCAAGGTCCGCGAAAGGTCAGCCCGGTCCCTCAATTTCAGCCATGCATTTCTTCATTTCTTTCTTTGTTACGGATTTTGTTCGTAAGATGGGGGCTTGTCCGTGATTGGCCACTGAGCCATTGATATCTTTTGTTGTCAAAAAAGACCTGGACTTTCTACATGATAAAGCTTTGAGTCAACAATAAATGATTGCTTTAAGAGGGTGTGTTAGCATTACTTCGTCCAGATTGAAAGTACAATACCTTACAATTGCGTTAGGAAGATGTCTTTATAGCTGAGTAGTTAAAGTATTGGGCTTTCGTCCTGTCGTTTTAGGATTCGAGTCCTACCCGGTCCCGTAATTCCAGCCATGCATTTATTCATTTGTTTCTTTGTTACGGACTTTCTTCGTAAGATCTCGGAGAGTTCTGATGGACGTTGGTGCGATAGGAACTAGTCATTCCATGCACCAAGCTATTGTGCGCGAGAAAATCAATGGTCTAGAAAACTCGTCCCCAGTAATTTTTGAGAGGCACCAAGGGCACGATATAGTTGAAGTGATCGCCGTCAGATAGCCAGTGCTCCAAATAAGAGGGAGTGATGGCATTCCAAAGTCATTATTTCTCTTCGAAACCCTATGTTGTGGGTACTCATTAGAATCGTCTCGAAGAGACGATTCTAATGAGTACCCACAACATAGGACTTAGTGGAGAATAATTAGCATTGCCAATTTTGAAATCTAAAGTACTCCCTCTATCTGGAGCTCTGAGCCTGAATGAAATTTATTGAATACAGTTTTGGACTTGAATATGGAAATGAATGAAAACTAAAGTATCGTCTTTTCGAGACGATTCTAATGAGTATCCACAACATAGGGTTTAGTGGAGAATAATTAGCATTGTCAATTTTGAAATCAAAATCACTCCCTCTATCTGGAGCTTTGGCCCTGAATGAAATTTTATTGAATACAATTTTGACTCTCAGATAAGATTTAAACTGTTCTTGAATATGGAAGTGAATGTAAATTATGTGGGTCATATACCGTGACACAACACTAGTAGATCCATAAAAAATCTATGTCATCTAACAACCGCCGGAATGATGGGGTAGAACTGCCCTTTGACACGCAGAAAATTTACTTGAAAGAAAAAAAGGTTCGACACACATTTCTTTGCAGATGTATTGACTCTTTATCGAACAACAACATTTTAGACTTGTCCAAAGTGAAGGCGTTTGCAGACGAAAAAGTATACCTGATTTAAAAATTGAAACTTGACATAAGAAGAGTAGAAAACATTGTGGGAAAAGGAGAAAATGCTGGTTATCAGCATTTTCTCCTTTTTGTACAATGTTTTCAGAAGGCTTCTTCCTAAAAGTCGTAAAAACTAGGTGCTGGTTACCAGCATTTTCTCCTTTTCCTACAAAGTTTTCAGAAGGGTCCTATCTCATGGAATGAAGTGAAAACCAGGGATTGTTTGGTGAAGGGTTAAGCATACTCCTTTTCCTACGATGTTTTCAGAAGGCTTCTATCTCATGGAAGTGAAAACCAGGGATTGTTTGGTAAAGGGTTAAGCATACTCCTTTTCCTACAATGTTTTCAGAAGGCTTCTATCTCATGGAATGAAGTGAAAACCAGGGATTGTTTGGTAAAGGGTTAAGCACTCTGAGCATGGCTAAATTTTGGATAATTTATTAATTCTTTTCCAGCATTTGTTGTGCCTTTTGCTCCAAAGTCTCTCTTCGATCGCTCTGAATCCGTCATATCACCAGACCTTGGCGGAGGCCGACATTGCGGACATGCTGATGCAACTGCTGCTGCCCTCTGACGAGTGGTACTACACCAATCACAGCACGAAGTATGCCAGATACGTGAAATACCATGCTGCCAGAATCTTGGTCTATATAGGCCAGCTTCACAGACTTGGTGGACGTGTCGATCTTTTTGATACAAGAGGTACTGTTGTGGCGCCGCATGTGCGGCGGCACTATATTTTTATTCGGTTTTGAAACGTTATCTGCGCATGTCATATTCTTCGAAGATTCGACCTGTCTTATATGACGCATCACCCATTCCCCGATACGTGGGAAAAGTAGGGCTTATATCGAAGCTAAACCCAAGCCTGTAAGGACTGTTTTAACCCTTTACCAAACAACAAAATTTTAGACTGGTCTAAATTCAAAGCACTTGGAGACACCAAAATAAATGTAACTTAAAAATTGAAATTTGATTCCAGCAAGGCCTCTATCTCAGGGTCGTAAAAACCAGGGATTGTTTGGTAAAGGGTTAATAAATGGCCCGTGCATAGAAAAAAAAAGAGAAAATGCGGGTTACCTGCATTTGGTCCTGTTTTCGACAATGTTTTCAAAATGCTTCTCTTTCATGGTCCTAAAACTTAGGATTATGTGGGAAAGGGTAAATCCTGGAAAAAAAAAACAGCCTGTTTGCTGACGTTCAAAATTGACCAAGTATACATTGATCATTATTATCTTTGCTGGATTAAAAGTATTGAAGCCATATATAGAAGCAACACTGCTGCAACTCATATAAATCACGATTTCTTTCACGTCACAGTTTAAGACCATGCTGAAATTTCTTAGTATGTTTCAGTTTCTATATTTCTGAATATTCGTGGTTTTTTTTTTTCCACAAATAGGATATCTTCCTATTGAACTCGAAGGGTTCACATTACCGAGAACAGCTGTTTGTACTTTAACCAGGCGCGTATCAAACTTTAAGGCCCAATAACGGCTAAAAGTAAACAAAGGCAGAAGTGAAATGCATGTAAATTTCGATCATACCATTTAACTCTTTACCAAAAGACAGGAATTTAGGTTTATCCAAATCGAAAGCATTTGCCAAAAAAAAAGCCCAAAAATAAAAGCCCAAAATAAAAGGGACTAAAAAATTTGAAATTCGTTTTGTGATAAAAAAAACACAAAAACATTTTGGGAAAAGTAGAAAATGCTGGTTACCAGCATTTTCTACTTTTCCCACAACGTTTTCTAAAGGCTTCTTTCACAGTGTCGTCAAAAGTAGGGATTGTGTGGAAATGGGCTAAAAGTCATGCCCAAGTGTTAGTCAATGGCAGGAAAATGAATTTTATAGAAATTTAGTTGCATTTTATCACCTAGTTGTTTACTCTTGGCAAATACTGTGACTTTAAGGTAATAGATTTGTAACACTTCTAGTGCATCATAGAATAAAATTTCTTGATTATTGATAAATACAGATATACACAGATATTATACTTTTGCACATTTTTAACCGACAAGAAATTCCTTTGATAACTTGAAATTATTTGTTGATACTTTTGTTATTTTCCAGAAAAGGGGGGGTAACTATTGTCTCCCTTCTACATGAAAATATAGTTATTATAGATTTATACTGATAATTCTAAGCAGGACAAAAAGGAAAAAGTGGTTCGGTTAAAGTAGTTAAAAATGCTCGTTTTAATCAAAGAAAACTTTTAAGGATAATATTATAGCTGAAATACGTGTAGCTGTTTCTATCACGGTCCCACTACCTTAACGTAGTAGACCCCTAATAGAAAACAGTCATTTCCACAATAATATACTCTCTCAAAAAAGAAACGCAACATACAGAAAATAGGAAATTTACTTCATATATCATTTTCATAATTTATGATATAAATAATTTACACAGGAATGCAAAAATTGGCACACTTCTTGTTCATGAGTTCTTTTACCTTGGAATATCACAGTTTGTCACATATTGTCAATAAATCACTCATAAATTGTCAATATCTGGTATAATATTTCAAAAAGATAATCTGATGTTGCGTTTCTTTTTTGAGAGAGTATATGATTCTACAAAATTTGCTATGATTAAAAAAGAATGTTATTGTACTGCTTTAACCGAGCCACTTTTCCCTTTTTTGTCTTTTCTAGAATTATCATTTATAAATCTAAAACCACTGTATTTCAATTACAAAGAGAGATAGTAATTGCCTCCCTTTTCTGAAAACTAACAAAAGTATCTACAAATAATTTCAAGATAGGTATAAAGAAATTTCTGGTCGGTTAAAAATGTGCAAACGTATTATACCTGTATAAATCCGTATTTATTAACTATCAAGAAAAACTTTATACAGGGTGTCCGGAAAGTAAGGTAACACTTTCGTACTTTTATATTTTGGCTTAAAATACAAGATATCGATATGAAAAATATATATACATGTAAATAAAACGTGTAAGTTTTTTGTGTGATAATTTAATTGAATTTTCATAACACTTTGCGCTTTTATACAGATTTCACTTCAAAAGTCCTTTTTCGGTCATTGGCGTCATTTTAGTAATTAATGACGTTTTCACGTCAATGTGACGACCTTTTTACACTCTTTCCTTTCCGAAAACACACAATGAAATTTTCACTCACTTTGAAATGCATTCAAATATCAATCATACTGATTTCACTAGAAGGATTTTTTTTTTTTTAACGACAGGTCTGTGTTGTTCAGGTTGGGATCGTAGACCTTTGACTTCAACACACTGCAAAGGAGGAAGTCATGCAGGTTAAGGTTGAGTTTTGGACTGTGTGCAGGCCACGATATTCAACCATGTCTTACCTCCGGATATCGTTCCGACATTACCCTATATCACCGAACATATTATATACAAAAGTCTGCCACAGATTTAGATGTGTGTGGCGCAACACTTTCCTGCATAAACCAATTGCTTTGCAATGAGGAATGAGGGCGACTTTATTCTGATTTCAACATGAGCGACTTCTTTCTGTTAGTTTAAAAGGTCAAAGGTTTACAGCCTCAACCAAGACAGCACAGCCATATTGTTAAAGACCACTAACAGTGAAATAAAGAAGATTGATACTGAAATGTGCGCTGAAGTGATTCACAATATCATCGGGCATGATCGGCATTGAAAGAGCATAATCTGCCGTCTCACTGAAAACGTCATTAATTGTAAAATGACGCCAATGACAGAAAAAGGACTTTTGAATTGAAATCTGCATAAAAAAACAAAGTGGAAAGAAAATTGAATTAAATTATCACACAAAAAAACTTACACGTTTTATTTACATGTATATATATTTTTCATCTCGTTATCTTGTATTCTAAGCCAAAATATAAATGTACGAAAGTGTTACCTTACTTTCCGGACACCCTGTACAATGCAGCACTAACAGTATTAGGGGACTACCACCTTAACCCTTTACCCCATAAGGCATTTCTATGGTATCTCTAATTGGCCCTTAATAACAGCAAGGACGAAACCGTTTCTTATGTGTATAGCACACCTTTTGGTAGCATAGAAAACATTGTGACAAAAGGTGAAATTGCTCGTCACGAGCAATTTCACCTTTCGCCACAATATTTTCCCAAGGCTCCTTCATGCAATGCGAAAATATGAGTATCTATGGAGTAAAGGGTTAAGAAGCACAGAGTGGCCTTATCATTTTTCAATCGATATTAACGATATGATCTATTTTTGGTAGTATTTCAAGAATCTGTAACGGCGAACCCCATCCTCCAAGTGAACTCGCCCGAGGACAGCTTCATAGAACTGATGGCACTTGGTCGCATCGTCATGTGGAATGGACGTCACCACATCGAGGCTGCATCCCTGGAGGGGCTGATAACCCAAGTTATAGAGGTACAAAACCCTATCTACTATTGTCAGTATTGGTTTGGGATTATGAGTAGTATTGGTATTCGTTGGTTTACTTCAAAAACCTTGTAACTACAGATTGAAACAAGCTGTAGTTAAGAGGTTTTTTAAGTAAACCGACGATATATTATACACTTGGCTGGTTTAAAGCACGCCCTCATTTCTTTAAGTACGCGCTTGATTGTAAGAAAAAAGTACGGTGAAATGGTTTAACCTTTTCCCAGATAAGCCCGGTTTTTATGGCTTTGAGGGTGAAGGCTTCTGGAAACACACTGAAAAAAAAAAAAGAAAATGCTCATAACGATATTTTTCTCTATTCTCCACAGTGTTTCCTTCCTTAACAGATAGGAATACTACCTTTTTTGCCATTTCAAATTTGTCGTCTGCAAATTCTTCCAATTTCAGCAGACCAAAATTACCTCTTCTGGTGAAGAGTTAAATGGTGCGCTGAATTGGTTTAACCCATTACCACACAACTCCTACTTTGACGACCCTGGGAAGAAGCTTTTAGAAAAAAGTGTGGAAAAAAGGAGAAAATGCTGGTAACCAGCAGTTTCCCTTTTTTCCCACAATCTTTTCTTCCCTTCCTAAAACAAATTTCAATTATTTAGACACATTTATTTTGTCGTCTGCAAATGCTGTCAATTTGGACCAGCCTAAAATATTGTCGTTTGGTAATGGGTTATAAGTTACTTTTGTTTAAAGTATACATATGTTAGTACATATTGGTTTGAGCTATTGTACTTTGATTTAAAGTATGAACTAGAATGGGTAACCAATTGAGAGTCTGTAGAATGTGATATGTGATACTATTTTTTTTCCTTTTCCTTTGTTTCCTTATCTTTTTCATATTTTCGAAGACCTTTGCCATGTACATAGTAATGTTATGCTTAGGATATCATTACGTCCTGTAACGAGCCAGTAAAAAATGAAATCACACGACAAATATACTTACAATTTAATCTTGAATCTGTACTTTTCCATATTTTTATTGCACATCAAAACCAAAACATCTATAGAAATTGTATTTTATACAAGGTTTTTAGCTGGCCAAAAATGCGTATGCGTATCATTTAGAACAAAGGGACAGCATGTATGGAGTATGAACTCCAGACATTAGCAGACATAAACCTCCACAAAATAGTCCGTTATGGCGTCGTAGAACAATTTATGAGGACATAGATCGAAACAGACTCGTGTCGGAAAACGTGAATTTTCGGGAATCATAAACTGATTGTTTGACAGTATCATATCGTCGGTTTACTTCAAGCTGTAGTTACGAGGTTTTTGAAGTAAACAGACGATATCTTCCGGCGACTTACTGTGCTGATGCGGATATCGTATATAGACCTCTTATGTACGTCGAACGAAAAGTTGAGGGTTTTTTCTTTCATTGTAAAGAATCTTTAAATATTAGCAGATTAATACAGTTTATTGATCATTTCTTAAATGGAATGAAACTATGATCTCGGTCATTTTATATGAAAATGGGAGCGTAATGCATTTGCAAAAAGTACCGACTCGTGTCAGCCTGCGCAGTCCGCGCAGGCTGACATGAGTCGAAACTTTTTGCTATTTTTAAATTTTCTGTTTTTTCTAAGGACAATATCTCTTCAAGATTCAGTCAGTTACTAGAAAAATAGGGGTTTATAAATGTCTATACGAGTGAAGTAACGACTCTCTTGGTATGTCACGTGATCACGGAGATGCATTACACTATAAACTATGCGGTCAGGTGGCAGGGGACATGGAAACTTGGCCACGGCTGTGATGAATCATGTCGCCCTGAGCCGGCCGGAGGCGAGGTTGCGGACTATCTTGTAGAGGTTTATGTGTGCTTGTATCTGGAGTTCATACGCCATACATGCTGTCCCTTTGTTCTAAATAATACACATACGCATTTTTGGTCAGAAAAAAATGTATTAAATAAAATTTGTAAAGTGAAGTCCACTTGGTTTTATGGTATAAAAACTGACGTCACTAGGAACTGAAACTTTGGCAATACATGCTAGAACGTGCAGCTTGGCGCACAATCTTGATGTTAATCTTGATCTACGCCGCCATTTTGGATGTTGTGTTGAAAGTGAAATCTTGTATACGGAGCTCCCAAAAAGGGAAACTGTTTACTTTGGTTTTGCCAGTGTACATGATATAAATGTTCGGGGCATATTATCGAATCAGATCACAAGAAATTTCTTTTCAGTATAATAATCCTTTCTGTCATATTTCAGCTCAGTTATTGAATTCTCTCATTCATTCATATTCCAGGAAGCCATTATAGAAGATGTAGAAGAGCGAGGTGTTTCTCCCAAACTGTCTTTGTCAAGCTCTGTTCAGAGTCTGATGGCAATGAAAGGTACAGACTTTACAACGCCCGCCGTGTCACCAGCATGTTCTATACAAACACTCAACAATGTAGCTCACAAAAACTTTCGAGAGTTTCTTTTCATGACTTTGCCGATGATCGTGAACCCGGTGATTATCCTACGGCTGCTGGCACATAAAATGTTCGGTAATATGATCCGTAGAAAAACTGTGTGTTCGCAGGATACGAAACTGAAACCGCCAAAAGATGAAAATCTTATCGTGGAAGGTAAATGTCCTCCGCGTAGTAACACAATTTCGGGTGCGGAAGTTCCTGTAACGGAAGGGAGACAACCGCATGTGAGTAAAAAACATAAGGACTCAAAGGTAGAGAAACATGACGCGAGACGAAGTAGTCTTTGTGCAGTGTTATCAAAGAGTAATGCAAATCAAACAAATGACAGGAATGGAACAAATCTAGCGTTAAAAGCAATTGGTGAGAGCTTAGTGAAACCATTGGAATTAAACATACAATCCAGCACAGAGGGTGGAAATGAGCACAAACCAGTTTGTTTAACTCAATCGGAATCGTTTAAAGGATCAAAGTCGAAAATATTCAGTCGATGGCAATATAAGAAACTGTTATCAGCTTCACAGGCTAATGTTTCCAATATACCAACACCTACTTTAGACGATAAAATAGCGAAAACTGATGACATTCCAATGCAAGCATCACACGACGTGGACATAATTGCATTTCAAAGGGAACTTATAAACTTACCAACCTTTGTGATGGATACGCCAATCGACATATCGCCGGTATTTTCCAGGTCAAGTTCAGTGCCGGAAAACCTGGCCGGAAGACTTAATCCAACTTCCGGGTCATTCTGTCAACTCTCAATGCACAGTTCCGGTATACGTCTTTCAAAAAACGGGTGCGGTTCAGAGCAGGCTGTTTCGACATTGGTCCATACCGGATCTTCTGTTGCTATTACCATGACAGACGTCGACCATCATGATTCTGTGTTCTTTTTTCCGTCTGACGATCATGTTGCTGATACGCCGGACGAAAATGTAGCAAATATTATTGTCCATTTTGACCCACCACAGTCTCCACTTCTCTCAAGTGCAAGCAGTCAGAGTCCAAAAGATTTTGATTTCCCATCTCCTACTGCTTTGAATAATAACTCACACAATGCGAACTTTCTGCAGCCAGTAACAAAGAGTAACACCCTAAATGCAAGCACTTCGGTTCAGGTCAGGAAACCTTTTTCAATCGAATCTACTCTTGTACATACAGCCGAGAGCGCACCGGTAATTTCCGAGACCATGGCGGAAATGTCCGACTCAAAATCGTCGTTGACACGACCCGAAAATCTTCGGATAAGTCCGGTGAATAGTCCAATTACGGAGATGCCGATAGCGCACCAGGGCGTTTTACGGGTCATAGAAACGTGGATTTCTGTCTGTCAGACTGACTTAGAAGGGACGCCACTAGTGGTATTCGAAATGAGGGAGTTCCTGAAGAAGTTGTCGGTCCTTGGCCAAGAATACAAAGCATGGTGCCAAACTGTTTCCAGTGCGTTACATTTAGAGGTACGTAGAGATCTTCGAACATGTGGTTCATCACATATCTGTATAAGAACTATTGTGCTAACTGAGAGTAAGCTGTTTGGGCAGGTCTTTTGTCTACACCCAGCAAAAAGCATTTATTGTTGTGTATGGACATGTATCCGGAACATATTTTTACAGTTCATCAGAACTTCAAATAAGAGGAGGTGTTGGTATTCTAAATCCAATAGTTCTCTTCTAGACCCTATGTTGTGGGTTCTCATTAGAATCATCTCAATGAGAAGATTCTAATGAGTACCCATAACATAGAGTTTTGGTTTAGTGGAGAATTGACAGGACACGTTTCTAGTAGGTAATTTTACAGAATATCAGAACTCAAGATAAGAGGGGAATATGGTATTCTAAATCCATTATTTCTCTTCCAAACCCTATCTTGTGGGTACTCATTAGAATCGTCTCAATGAGAAGATTCTAATAAGTACCCATAACATAGGGTTTACAATTAGTGGAGAACGTCCTGTGTCTTTTCCAGAATTTTCTACATTTGTAAATAACACGACTTCTGATTGGCTAAACCATTCGGTTTAGCCAATCAGAGGTTGTGTTAATTACAAATTTAGAAAACCATGGAGACTAATAGCTCTACTAAGAATATTCTCATTGGTGAATACGGGCCATTGTATATTATTGTTATCATTTTATTATTCTTGTTATTTAGATTTTTTACCTTTTTTTTTTTCCTATTTATTCCAGGAAAAAGGTTCATCCGATCAAAGCAACGAGTCTCCAGATGACGGGATACATGTACAATACAAACAGGTTAGACAACTTTATTTCTTTTTTCATTTCAACAACCATAGCTTTAATTGCCAAAGATTGCATAAGTAGCTTGTACTTTACACGTAGATCAAGATCAGACTGTTAAGATTCTCTAAAACATTGGATACACTGGCAGCCATCATGGACATGAAATATTATCACTGAAGGCGGCAGAGAGATGCATAACATTCATAAATACAAAGAAGTATACGAAATCATTTCAGGCTTATTACTCATTCTAACTTGACACGCGACTTTGGCTCTATAAACACAGTGCAAGGAAAACGTAGTAAAATCTGCGCCAATCCATGTAGAGTGACGTCATCCTATATCGAGTGACGTCATTCAATGAGTGAGTTATTCAATGGAACATAATCTTCATCCGCGTTTTTACTCTCAGTTTGAACTTATTTTTCTTTCATTAAGAATTGGCCATGTTAGAATCGAAATAATCTTCTTTCTATCGTGGTATATCGTTCAATAAACCACGTTGTGAGTTATGAGGCGCAATGAATAACCCACTCGGGCTATCGCCCTCGTGGATTATTTATTGTGCCTCATAACTCACAACTGTGATTTATTGAACGATATACCACGATAGAATGAAGATTATTTCTTAAATATACCAGTCAACGTATTTAATGAAATTTTAGGGAAACAAGAGACTATGCGATTAACCCTTTACCACACAACGGAATTTTTGCCTCGACCAAATTGGAAGCAAGTGGAGACGACAATATCAATGTGGCTAAAAAGGTCCATTTTTAGCTCACCTAAGCACAACATGCTCAATGGGAGCTTTCAGGATCATCCGGTGTCCGTCGTGCGTCGTCAACAATTCTTTAAATATCAACCTCTCCTAAACCGCAAGGCCGGTTTGGACCAAACTTGGCAGGATTGTCCCTTGGGAGGTCCTTTTTAAAAATTGTTCACAATATTTGATTCTGTCATAAACTCTGGTTGCCATAGCAACCAATTGATTTTTTCTAAGAAATTCTATAAAAGTCTTCATCTTTAAAACTGCTGGCCAGATTTTACAATAATTTTACAGCGATGCTCCTTGGGTGACCCTTTTCAAAAACTGTTTGCAAAATTTTGATCCGTAAAAGGAACATGATTCTGGTGAATGGGGGCTACTTGCACTATAGGGAAATGAAGAAATTCTTAAAAATTCTTCTCTGAAACCCGTAGTCAGATTTTTAGATAATTTCAGAGCAATGTTCCTTGGGTGACCCCTTCCAAAAGATTTTCGCGAAATTTTGATCCGTCAAGAAACATGGCTCTGGTGAATGAGGGCTACTTGCACTATATGGACATGAAGAAATTCTTGAAAATTCTTCTTCTCAATAACGGTCAGATTTTAAAATAATTTCACAGAAGTGTTCCTTGGGCAACCCTTTTCAGAAATTGTTGGCGAAATTTTGGTAGGTGAAGAAATATGGCTCTGGTGAATGGGGGCTACTTGCACTGTACGGAAATTAAGAAGCTCTTAAAAATTGTTCTTTTCTAAAACTGCTTGTCAGATTTTAAAATGGTTTTTACAGGTGATCTTTTGAAAATTGCTTGGCAAAATAATGGTTTTGTTTCCAGTGTCTCAATACCTAAAAGAAAATTGGCTATGGTCCTCTCAAAAATGCAGGTCAGCGATTCGGGGCCATCTTGGCTCTCTTGTTGGCCCTTTTGTTTAATATGATAGAAAAAAATTGTGGGAAAAGGAGAAAATGCTGATAATCAGCATTTTCTACTTTTTCCACAATGTTTTCCAAGGGTTTCTCTGATACAGTCGTTAAAATTTGTCATCTTGTGGTAAAGGGTTAAATAAGCTATTGCACCATGACCTTTGTAATTTTGTTTCCATGAAATTCAAGGAATATTTGTTTTTAACCGTCAAAGAGAGCTCGCATCAATTGATCTAAATTTAAACTTTCTTTCGTCTGCATATTCTTTCCATTTGGTTGAGTCGAAAATTTTGTCGTCTGGTAAATAAACAGACTGTCAAATAACAACTCAGTTCTGTAAATCTGGACTCGTCCATTTTGAAAGCTTATATAGATAACAAGTACCTGTGTTTAAGGTTTGATAATGCCCCCACCCTTTATTTCCCCATCAGGATATTTCCCAATAACTGTTATCTATCGCTTCATTTATCCCTTTGCCGCACAAGCTCACGACTCAGCGGGAAAGAAGCCATTTGAAAACATTGAAGGAAAAGGTGAAAATGCTGGTAACCAGCATTTTCTCCTTTTCCCACAATGTTTTATACCATCTAAAAGACAACTTCTATCGTTTGAACTACATTTAAATTAACTTCTGCAAATGCTCTGAATTTGGACCAACCCAAATTTTTGAAATCTGATAACGAGTTAAATCGTGGCCGTTATCTATCTTACCACAGGAAGCAATTAGGAAAGGCGGACCACAGGTGTGGTTGGGTGTGTGGTGTTAGCTCTGTCAGTGCCTATGGCGACTCAGACAGCCTTTCTAGCCGGCGTAGGTCAAGATCAGACTGCACAGGAATGTGAAGTCTGATCTTGATTTAAACCGTCCGCTCCCTGATTCTAACTTTTGACAAAAAAAACTATTTTTATTTTCACTGGAACTGTATGTACATAGCTTGAATAGATATTGGATTGGAGCGGCTTGAAGCTAAAGGGGTTACCTTTTTTTCCAGACGACAAAATTTAAGAATGATCCAAACTGAAAGATTCTGCAGACGACAAAATAAACGTTATTAACATAACAGGATCTTTTTTGAAAAGAGTAGAAAGCATCATGGGTAAAGAAGAAAATGCTGTTTACCAGCATTTTCTTCTTTTCCCATGATGCTTTCAGAAGTCCTCTTTCCATAAATTCCGGATTGTTTGGTTAAAGGTAACCGGGCTGTTATTTATGATACCTGCTGCTATATTTATGGGCGACAACTGTGGATTCTTTTTGTTTCAAATTTCATGTTATCAACGCAATCATAAACCTGTGGTTTACTGCGTCTCTTTGCCTCAAACGATTTACAGAGTGTTGTTTGAAAGATGTTCCTACAGTGATTAAGCTGTACAAGCATATCTTTCTTGGCTCTGTGCCGAAACAATACGGCTTTTGATGCCCCTGCACTTTGTTTGCTTGTTTGTTACTTTTGTTTGTTTGTTTGTTTATTATTCCCCCACAACGCAGTGGAGGGGGTATACTGGAATCGCCGTGGCTATTTATCCGTCTGTCCGTCCATCTGTCGGTCAATCCGTCCGTCCATCCGTAGACACAAATTTGTCTCGAGCAATACTCCTACAGTTTTTCACGTACTGAACTCAAATTTACACACAGGGACCCTACTTATATGAAATTGTGCAAGTGCGATTTTCATGACCCTGTTGCGATTTGTTACAGAATTATCTTCCCTTGAACTTTTTTTCTACTCTTACTTTTGTACTAGACCACACTACATTCTGTGACAAAGATTTGTTTTTGTGACAAGGAGCTGGTGGGGGGCTATAATCACGTTTAGTGATAGCTCTAGTTTGTATTGGAGTTTAACCGTCATTTTAACAGCTTAGGACGTCGTAACACAGCGGTGAGTACACCTAGGCATGGGTTTCAAGGCTTTCTCATTCTAGTACTTACATAAAATTGGTCGAGTTTGGGATTCGAACCATCGAGCTCCTGGGTCCAAGTTCTTTACGATTCCGATTACGATTCCGATTGCGCTACCAACCTTGGCATAAACATGTAAAGTCTTGCTAGAAAATCACATGTTAAATTTTTACCAAACGGCAAAAAAATGTAGACTGGTCTAAATTGGAAGCACTTTCAGACGACATGATAAACGGAACTCAAATTTTAAAATTTGCTTTTTTTGGAAAGGGTAGAAAACATTGTGGGAAAAGGAGAAAATGCTGGTTACCAGCATTTTCTCCTTTTCCTACAATGTTTTCGAAAGGCCTCTATCTTAGGGTCGTGAAAATCAGAGATTGTTTGGTAAAGGATTAAAGCTACTCTCGACGTTGCCTTAGAACGTTGAAACGTCATTTACAGATAGTGGTATACCATCCTCGGATACCCCGGGGTCTCCCTATTTGCTACGCTACATCGACCCCTGGGACAATTAGTTGAATTTCCTTCGCTTTACCGCTGGCCGAATGCTGGCTTTTCATTGGTTCTATCATCATTTTGTGATGGGCGAATGGACTGTACGGTATGACGTTTCGTATCGATTTTCGGCGGCTGATTCAAAGTTTTATTAGTCAATCGTCCCAGGGTCGATGTAGCGTAGCAAATAGGGAGACCCTGGGGTATCCGAGGATGGTGGTATACACAAGCGGTAAAAATATCTTAACCCTTTCCCAAACAATCCCTGGATTTTACGGGTCAGGAGTAGAAGCCTTTTGAAAACATTGTGGGAAAAGGAGAAAATGCTGATAACCAGCATTTTCTCCTTTTTCCCGCAATATTTTCTACCCTATCATATAGAAAAATCATCTTTTTAGCAACTGTTTATCATCTGCAAAATTCTTTGAATTTGGTCTGGTCCAAAATTTGCTGTTTGGGAAAGGGTTAAATAAAAAGCCATTTATATAATAAATACTCAATAGGAAAACAGACAATGTACATGTATATCTAAGATAAGGCTGCACGTTCTATGCAGTCTGATCTTGATCTAGGACCTGTATGCAAAAGCCGATCACGTCATTTGTAGCGACCTGAAATTTACCCAGAGTTCCAAAGCAACATTTACCCAGAGTTCCAAAGCAACAATGTTCTAGTTAGTGGGCGGTCAATCACCTCTATGGTGTTTATTTGTTAGTAATAACATGGCGGCTTCGTTAATCATCCTATTTGCTACTCCATTATTTTCTAACACTGTCTACAGTAGAATAAAACAAGTTACCCTTTCCTTGTCGTATGCAACTAAAGAAACTTTGTATACATCGTAGATAGGACCAAACGACAGACATGTGGCGTGCAGTCTGCACTATGTCTATTTATCTAATACTGGTTCAGAGGACATTGTTGCACATTGAGAAACTGTTCAGATTGAGTAATTGCTATATTTGCAGCAGGTTTTGTTCATTCTTTCTATCGATATTAAGTTTAATTTAGGAAATATTTCTATATCCCCTGTACGTGTCATGTATATTTGAATGGGGACAGTTCTGAATAATGGCATAAAATAGTATTTCAAGCTATGTATACCGCATCAGGGAAACTTTGATGCCGTTTAGGGCATTGTATATCCAAGTACACTGAACATTATTAGTTGTGCGGTCAGGTGGCAGGGGACTTGGAAACTTGTTCACAGCTGTGGTGAATTATGTCGCCATCTCGCCGGAAGCGAAGTGGCGACATCGTTCACCACAGTCCTGGACAAGTTTCCTAGTCAAAAGCGGGGTTGCAACATGATTCACCACAGCCGTGAACAAGTTTCCAAGTCCCCTGCCACCTGACCGTACTATGGTTTTATTATACTGCAAAGTTTTACCATTCCAACGCTTGTTAAACAAAGTTCACCTGTTTTATGGTATGAAAAATTAACTACGTTGACGAAGTAGAATTTCCCCTCTGAGTGCCCCAAATCAATGAAAACTGACGTCACCAGGAACTGACATCACTGAAACCTTGGTAATACGTGAACAAAATGTGCAGCTTGGCGCATAATCTTGATGTTAATCTTTATCGACGCCGCCATTTTGGATGCTGTGTTGAGTGTTGATAGTGTAGTCATACATACGAGGCTCCCAAAGGGATACTGCTTTTATGTTGGTTTTGCCAGTATACTTGTTATATATGGTCGGGGCATATCATCCAATCAGATCGCCAGAATTTTTCTTTTTTTGCCTAGTGTTTGATCAACGCTTGCTCAAGGTCTGACATAAAACAAAGAGCTGCTTTCTAGCCTTGATCTGTGCTGTTTTTGTTCAATCAAAACTGCTACTATTACATAATAACCCTTTGAATACCTTTGACAACATTTTGTTGCTACATTAATGTGTACATTAAACTGCACAAAATGTGAAGTTTTCCTTCACTGTTTCTCACAATATTTCTCCCCAAGCCTTTCTTCCGTACGGATAAAAGGATAAGTGTTGTTTCATTAGCAAACTGGCTGTTTATATCCCGAAATTAGCGAATTGTCTTTTTGGCTAGCTATCTTGTAATGCTTTCAATCCGTGGTATTTCGTAAGACTGATACATTAATGTTTATTTGTTTGTACTGGAATTATTGCAGCTTTCTTTCCCATTTCATTCGTAACATTACAGAATCTTTCTTATTCACGAATACACGAATACGAAACCAGCATTTTCTCCTTTTCCCACAATTTTTTTCTACCCTTCTCAGAACAGATTTCAATTTTCAAGCCCACTTTATGTTGTCGTCTGCAAATGCTTTCAATTTGGACAAGTCTACAATTTTGTCGTTTGGTAAAGAGTTAAAAAAAAAAAACTCTCTTTTTTGTACACATTGTACAAAAAGGAGAAATTTCTGGTCACGGCAAGGACAAATCACGTTATTTCAGCCACATTTTGTAAGAAAACGACTGTAAAAGACAGTACCTTTGTTACTGGTATCCAGCACTAATTTTCTCCTCTTCCCACGTGGCTCGGACGGGTAGCTCAGTGTGGTAAGCGTATCTGACTCGTGACCTGATGGTTGTGGGTTCGATAAATGGTTGTGGCCAACGTCCTTTCCGGCGATTTTTTATCTTTCACCTCTAAAACATGTGAGAAAAGTAGTCATTGGCATTGGTGAGCATGTTGTGTCCAGTACTGGTGTGAGAAGGCTAGGAAACACATGGGTGTGTCACTGACCGCCATGATATGACCTGAGTCGTTATAATGGTGTTAAACTCCCATACAATCCAATCTCCTTTTCCCGCAATGGTTTTTTTTTTAAACTTCTGAAGAATTCATTTGTTGATTCATATTTAATCTGCTGTCTGCAACTGCTTTGAATTTGACAGCCCGCCCAGATGGCTCAGTGGTGAGCGTGTCAGACTCATGACCTGGTGGTTATGAGTTCGATACCCGGTTGAGGCGAACTTTCTTTCCGGCGTATTTTCGCCTCTCACCTCTGCTGAAGCATGTGAGAAAAGTAGTCGGTGGCTTTGGAAAGAAAGTTGTTTTACTACTGGTATGAGAAAGCCAGGAAACACATGTGCGTCACCGACCGCCATGATATGACCTTAGCTGTTAAAGTGGCGTTAAATGCCAATACAACCAACAACTGAATTTGACAGGTCTCAAATTTGTCCCCTGTGAAAGAGTTATTCGCTCAACAACCTCATAGGCTGGAAGGGCAAAGTAGATTTATCAACTCTGTACCAAACAACAAAATTTTAGACTGGTTCAAATTGACAGCATTTGCGGACAACATTTCAAACTTGGAAAAAAATGAGTCCTAAATTTATATCAGAAATGATAGAAAATATTGTGGGAAAAGAAGAAAATGCTGGTTACCAGCATTTTCTTCTTTTCCCACAATGTTTTCAAAAGCCTTATATCTCGGGATCGTTAAAAGTAGGCTATGTTTGGTAAATTATTAACCCTTTACCAAACGACAATATTTCGGACTGGTCCAAATTCCAAGCATGTGCAGACGACAAAATAAACGTAACTCAAAAATTGAAATTTGTGTCCGGCAGAGTAGAAAACATTGTGGGAAAAGGAGAAAATGCTGGTAACCAGCATTTTCTCCTTTTCCCACAATGTTTTCTAAAAGTGTCTATCTGAAGGTCGTAAAAACCAGGAATTGTTTGGTAAAGGGTTAAATCGAAGGCAAAGAGTCCAACATGTGTTCCGATAATCAGGTAAGATAATCGCTGAAGATACAGGTATATATACACACCAGTCTGTTTGTTACAGTTCTATCAATGTATACCACATTTTCTGTAGCCCAACCTAGTGGAATTGTTCCTTGGTTTCACTTCGCTTTTATGAAGCATAAACTCGCTTGTTTTCACTGTAATACCATTTTATTTCATGCTTTCCGGTAGGATATCGAGAAATAGCAGTGAAAATATTTTTCGATCTTACATTGGTACCACCAGTGAAAATACCGATTTTCACGTTCTTGTTGCCTAGGTAAATTGCGCGTGCCTATCAACCAAATCGGAAATATGACGTCATATACCTTACATTTCTCGCGCTTGACGTAACGTTGCTATGCGGGAGGGGTACGCCACGGGGAATAAGGGAGAAGAACTGTACTAAATTTTGATAAAGTTCCTCCCAGAAAGGGTTAAACGCATAAAATAAATAGAATATTTGTTTTTTTCGGTGAAAGATCGAAATTTATTTCATCTCGTGAACACCATCGGTAATATTTTCATTCGTGGCTGCGCCACTCGTGAAAATATTACCGATGGTGTCCACTCGATGAAATGAATTTCGATCTTTCACCGAAAAAAAAACAAATATCCTCTATATCTCCCACTAGATGGCATTCTACTGATACACATCTATCTAATTTGGGCATCTTGGGTACAGAACAGGACTACTTTTCTGCGCGACAACCGTTAATTTGAATTTTAAACTAAAAAAATAAACGTTTACTCAATAAAACGCTAGCTGATGCGATTCATTCAGCTATGATCAACGGTTTAGAGAAATCTTAAACAGTAAGAATTTAAAGTTAAACGGTTTAACCCATTACCACACAATCCCTAATTTTGACGCCCCTGCGAAAGAAGCCTTTAGAAAAAATTGTGGGAAAAGGAGAAAATGCTGGTAACCAGCATTTTCTCGTTTTCCCACAATATTTTCTACCCTTTACAAAACAAAATTCAAATTTACAGTCACTTTTATTATGTCGTCTGCAAATGCTTTCAATTTGGACAAGTCTAAAATTTTGTCGTCTGGTAATGAGTTAAACAGCTAAAAGGATGGATATAAGCGACTGACTGTGGCTGCTTAGATTGTGTAATTTCTTACTTCAAGTTAGCGTTTAACTGACATCTAGTTTAATTTTCAACCGTTTACCACGCAGTTCCGACTCTAAAGAGGAAGTCTTTAGAAACAAAAAAAAAAGAAATGGGAAAAAGAGACAATGCTGGTAAACAGCAAAGAACTTTTATACTGAGGTCTGAAAAAAAAAACACGGATTTGTCTGGTAGACGGCTAATCTCGCATTATCTTGAAAAGTGAGTGCATAATGCAATGGAATCCTGGAACCGAAACTGCACTCTCGATACTTGTTTGATTTGTTTACAAATAAACAGTCTGCCACGGGTTATCTGTAGATTTATCTTATTTTATACCACTGGCTTACGCTGAAAAACAACCTTACTAATAACAGAACAAGAAAATACCGGTATTGGTGTATAACATCAATGGCGCCGCATATCAGTTTTTGGTTTAAAAAAAAAAGACACACTACAGCATTTTAATTGAACAAAATATTTTTTTGCAGAACTCGGTGAGAAATTAACTGAGAAGTCCTAAACAATCCTAAGAATGCAACTCAAAACTTAAGAAAAAATAATGGTCAAACACAATCGTAACCATTCTTCGGCGAAATTTAACATAATTTCAACTGGAACTATGTACAAAAGCAGTTGTCATTCGGGAAACAACACAAGAAAATAGTATTAAACTAGGTTCCAAATTACCAAATTGATATAAAAAAATGGATATGTATTGACCAAAGTGGATACGAAATGATCGAAGTGGTTACGAAATGACCAAAATAAAAAGAATAGTTGAGTACGAAATTACCAAAATTGAACGAAATGACCTATGTACGACGTGACCTAGTTACGAAATGACTTGAAGCCATGCAAACAATATGACTGCCTCAATAGGAACTTTTCAGAAGCGAACAAAAATATAGTTCCATCGCTCATGCAGCGCGACAATAATCAGTATCACGGTTGTGGTGAACCATGGCACCACCTCGCCTTCAGCTTGGGGCGACATGATTAACCACAACCGTAAAGTTTCCAAGTCCCTAGCTATCTGACCGTACAAATAATACCGTTTTCGTCAAATGTCCAGTTTACACCAATCAGTTTCCATTTTTTTTCTTTGATTGTCAACATGATCATTTCAAAATACGAATTATTAGAACAGTTACTGTATACTCAAGCCTATTGCCAAATATTTGACCCATTGAACGGAAAGGCTAATTTTTATGAATTGGCCTAGACGGAATTGGCATAAAATCTGTTTTTCAGAATGTGGAGTAAATAAACAAATAAAATACTAGGAATATCATCATGCTTGATAAGATATAACTAGCAAATATCAAGAATTTGGACTTAAACTTTGTTCGGACGGCGTTGTCGGAAAAGGGGGGTTTACCCATCTTCGTATATAGAGGATATTTGAGGGTTTTTCGCCAGTGAAAGATCGAAATTTGTTTCATCGAGTGAACATCATTGGTACTATTTTCACGAGTGGCTGCGCCTGACGTTCAATAATTTCAATCTTTCACCGAAAAAAAAATTCAATTTATTTCATGCTTTTAACCCTTTAAAAAGTGGAGGGGGGGGATTTATCAAAATCTAGTAGATTTTTTTTTTCAGTTTTTCCCTGTGGTGTACCCCTACCGCTTAGTAATACCGCATTACAATATTACGTCAAGCGCGAGAAATGTAAGGTAAATGACGTCAAATTTCCATATAGCTGCGAGTCACGCGCAATTTACATAGGTAGCTAGAATATAAAAATCGGTATTTTCACTGGTCGTACCCGTGGAATATCGAAAAGTATTTCCACTGCTATTTCTCGATATCCTACGGGAAAGCATAGAATAAAGCATTATATATTTAGATGAGCCATGCTCTGTGAAAAGGGGGCTGAGTACATCTGCGTAAAGTATCAACCTAAGTCAGCCTGCGCAGTCCGCGCAGGCTGACTTAGGTGGAAACTTTCCGCTATAGTTCAATTTTCTGTACGTGCAATTACTCAAATATATCTACGACCAAACTGCACTTTTTATGCAGTCTGACCTTAATTTACACTGTTTTCCTACGTAACAAAATTTGAGAACCATCTGGGCTTGT
Source organism: Tridacna crocea (assembly GCA_943736015.1). Taxonomy (NCBI): domain Eukaryota; kingdom Metazoa; phylum Mollusca; class Bivalvia; order Cardiida; family Cardiidae; genus Tridacna; species Tridacna crocea. The sequence goes on along the minus strand of OX031064.1, from coordinate 55,021,742 downwards.
GGGATATTTCAAGCGAATTCACCGAGATAAACTCTAAAGAGATAAACTCTAAAAAGACAAAAAAATGCAGGCATACACGTATTAATCCTTTACCAAACAATCCCTGGTTTTTACGACCCTGAAATGGAAGCCTTTTGAAAACATTTTGGGAAAAGGAGAAAATGCTGATAACCAACATTTTCTCCTTTTTCCTTCAATGTTTTCTACCCTGCTGGAAACAAACTTCAATTTTTGAGTTACGTTTGTTTAGTCGTCGGCTAGTACTTTCAATTTGGATCTGTGTAAGATTTTGTCGTTTTTGTAACGAGATAATATACAGGTTGTATGGAAAATGCATTACGTTATTGTTGACTTGACTGTAAATACCCGAGTCTGGAAGGTTTCGATTTTTTCACCACAACAGTTACTATAATATTTCTAGATAAAAGAGGAATCGGCTGTTTTTTTTTTTCAGGCAAGGAACGTACTGCGTATACTTAACATCATTAACCCTAAGAAGCCAAGTGCAACTCAAGGACCTTTTGCGGACAGTGTAGTTCAAGATCAGACTGCACAGAACGTGCAGTCTGATCTTTGATGTACACTGTCCGAAAAAGAGACACCCCTCTCCCCGGAATACCTTGAAAAAGCAAAATTTGGGCGGGGGGGTGTTAACATCGCCTTGGATTGGATGTTATCTTTTCACTTACCTAGCAGGAAAGGGGTTAACCCTTTACCCCATAAAGCATTTCTAAGGTATCTCTAATTGACCCTAAATAACAGCAAGGATGAAGCTGTTTCTTATGTGTATATGACACCTTTTGATAACATAGAAAACATTGTGACATAAGGTGAAATTGCTCGTGACGAGCAATTTCACCTTTTGCCACAATGTTTTCAAAAGGTTCCCACAAGCAATGCTTAGAAATGAGCATCTATGGAGTAAAAGGTTAAGTCTGATTTTTGTATAGAACACGAAGGGAAAAGGAGCAGTTTCTTACATAGGGGAATAGATTCTTGTTATTCTAAGCTTGACTGTAAATGTAAATGTTCGAGTTCCAAAGGGTTTTTTTTTTTAAACCTAAACTCAAAACTATAGTTGATCATGAGAGGAACCTTTTTTTTTTTTAAATCAGGACTGAACATATTAAAAATTGATAATGTAGAGTAGAATTATTGAAAATTAATAACTCTGACACACTGCTAGTATTAAGAGCACATTAAACTTTTTTACCAAACAGCCAGCTTTTGGACTGATCATAGGTTGCTTGATTGATAAGATTTGTATTTGAAAGGATAGAAAACATTGTCAGAAAGGGAGAAAATTTTGGTTACTAGCATTTTTTCCTGTTCCCACTAAAACTTTTTTTTGTCAAGGTCGATAAAAGTCGGAATTAAATTGTAAAGGGTTAAGGAAAGAAATCGAGCGGGAATCTTTTTTTTTTTTAATAAATAATAATTATATAAAAGTGAGCAATTGATTGAAAAAAAAAATAGCTGCTTTTTTCTACACCTGGATATTTCTAATGCAGGGACGTTAAAAGTAGACTTGATTTCAATGCGATCTATATAGTGGCTCTTGTCTTCAGCTTGACTTTCAAAACCATGATCACGAGAGAGAGAGAGAGAGAGAGAGAGAGAGAGAGAGAGAGAGAGAGGTATGAATCCAAGTCGACCCTTGGAGAGATGAAGCGAAGCTGTATATTTGAATCGTCGATCCCCTGGTTCCAGGACATGTACATAAACCAGCGAAGCTATAACTGGCTTGGGCCTATAAACGTTGAAATAATTATTTGAAGGAGTTTGAGCAAAACACCTTGAAGTTTAAAAGTTATACATAGCTCCAGATAAGGGCGAGTAATGGTACTCTAAATCCGTTATTCCTCCATGTTTCAAACCTTATGTTGTGGGTACTCATTAGGATCGTATCAGCGACTCATTTTTAATTCTAAAATCAAAATCAGACCTTCTATCTGGAGCTCTGCAGGTATCAAAAATACAAATTAAGATCAGACTACACTCCAGTGCAGCCGGATCTTGATCTACTTTTTTTTATCAGTCAGTCAGAAATTGGCAAAGCCAAGTAACTCTGTCAGTGATGCACAGAGTTCGAAGCTAGCGATGATTGGCTTGATTTCAAGTTAGGCCAAAATTCTGTCCGAGGATTAGTGATTGTGTAGGAACCACCCCAATCTCAGCGCTCAACAGTTTTTTCGACGATTTTTGTGCGGAAAAGCAGCCAGTGGCTTTGATAGAATGGTGTGCAAAGCATTAGTAAAAGAATCTCAATTGACCTCATGAACGATAGGTGCACTGGCGGGTGCGGTATAAATAGAGTGATTTTGAAAACAGTGTTAGACACCTCACGTACAAACTCAGAAACTGAGTTAGGAATGTATATACCTATGTACATACTTTGAGTCTGTTCAAGAGTATATGTAATGGATCTTCTTTGATCTGCGCAGGTTTACATAGGAAGTACATACAAGATTGTCTGCTCGTTGGGATTTAAGCAAGGATTTACAATTACTGGATTAATTGCTCGTTAAAGGAGATGTTTAAGAAATATCTAATTCGTTTTCATTCTGCCCTGGGAAAGAATGGCGGATTTATATTTTCTTTGTAGTTATTGTGTTATTTTTGCGATTCTTTTGATAACTTATATTTATTTCGAAAATATGTGAAAATGGAATTTCATCGGATTTTAATTGATTTTCGAATTGGTGGTGAAATTGTGAGGTGTGTTTGGGTTATTTTTCTCTCTATTTGTTGCAAATAACTGGATGATAACTATTAATTATGGAAGAATATAGTGCAACACTTCTTTCTGTCTTTTTCTTTCTTTCTTTCTTTCTTTCTTTCTTCCTTTCTTTCTTTCTTTCTTTCTTTGCCTTTCTTTTTTCTTTTCTTTTCTTTTCCTTTCCTTTCTTTTCCCTTTCTTTTCTTTTCTTTTCTTTTCTTTTCCTTTCTTTCTTTCTTTCTTTCTTTTTTTCCTTCCTTTCCTTTCCTTTCCTTTCCTTTCCTTTTCTTTTTCTTTTCTTTTCCTTCCTCCTTCCTTCCTTCATTTCTTTCTTTCTTTCCTTCATACTATATGGCTTGAACACGCAAAAGGGGGGCATTAGGACATTTGCGTAAAGTATCGACTCGGACCAGCCTGTTCAGTTCGGACAAACTTACCTGGTTCAAAACTGTTTGCAATTGTTTAATTTTCTGCATGTCACATGACCAGTCTACATAATGATTCAGCTGGACAATTAAATACATGCATTAAACCCCCTTTTCATGGTGCATGACTCATATTTTTGCTCTAGGATATTAACAATCAATCCAAAGTGAAATAAGATCCAAATAAACGCTGACAAGACCTCCATGATATTACCATGGAAACAGTTCTAGTCTTCAAATTAAATGTCTACCGTCCCATCAATCTCAAGAAATTCGAGATTTCGCCATCGACGAGAAATTCGGACAAATCGGCTGTAGCTAAAAGAAGAAAACGAAAGACGGTCAGCCGACTGAGAACTACATTCCGCGCGGAGGATAGAGGTAACAGAATTAACGATAAGTTTGAGGACTTTCCGAATGTGAACGTGTTCCGGACTGTCCCACTGAAGAATTTTCAAAGTCCTGCGAATACGTCAACAAAAGTGGTTATTGGTGAATCGGGTGATGAGACGGAGTTTTGTCATCGTGAATTAATCAACAGACACATTTATAAATCGAAAATTAGAAAAAAGCGAGCTGTAAGTCTAAGTGCAAATTGTGACAAAAGTGGCGAAAGAAATGTTTGTCATGAATATTCAGTTGTCGGGGGCGGGATACATGTAGACGTCCAAGACAGTGAGAAATATTACACGGACGATGAAGTGTTTTTAAGTGATGTTGAACCTGAGGACCTGTCTCTTAAACAGTGTGGAAACTCGACCTGTGAAAGTTTTAAGGTCTCGAGAAAAGTTCTTGAATTGGAAGATACTAGTTCAAACGAACAGGTAACAGTTTTTTTGTTTTTTGTTTTCTGTCGTATCTCTTTGGCGTGCTAGGTTAGAAAGACAGAACTAAAGCAGTAAGTAAGTAAGGAAAGGAAGGAAGGAAGGAAGGAAGGAAGGAAGGAAGGAAGAAAAAAGCAGAAAGGAAGAAAGGAAGGAAGGAAGGAAGGAAGGAAGGAACCAGACAGGGAGGAATAAAAAAGAAAGAAAAAGAAAAAAGGAAAGAAATTATAAATAGAAATAACTGTAAAATGAAAAGAAAGAAAGTGAACTTTAAAAAAAAAATCAAAGAAAGAAAGCACAAAAGAGCGAAAGAAAGAAAGAAAAAAAGAAAGAAAAGAACGAAAGAAGAAGAAGAAAAAGAAGAAATTAAAAATTAATAAAAAACAGTAAAATGAAAAGAAAGAAAGTAAACTTTTCTTTAAAAAAGAAAAAAAAAATCCACTTTTAGTACATCAAATGTATATCATCTTTCCAGGCACCCTTTTACGGTGTAATTGTTTGAACTTGTTTGAAATTGTTTGAACTTGTTTGAAATTGTTTGAATTTGAACTGGCTCATTTCATCTCGTGCACGTATAACATTTAGGGCAAAAGGCACGACTAAGGTGTTTTTTTTTTTGACAATGTACATTCTCGTAAAGATTACTCATCCTATAACAGACAGTGCAGATCCAAGATCAGACTGCAGAACTGCAGTTTGATCTCGGATCTGCACTGTCTGTTTTAGATGGATATTCTGGCCATATAGACATTTAAGAATGCAATATTTCGTTGGAAAAGGTCCATAATGTTACTTTAATCTTAAGACCGCAAAGCGACTCGAGGACCTTTTGCAGACAGTGTAGATCTAAGATCAGACTGCACAGAACGTGCAGTCTGATCTTGGATCTACACTGTCCGATAACGAGATATTTTCTCCCCGAAAACACTTTTGAAATAGCAAAATTTGCGTTTTTACTATCGACTTGAAATGTTCATTCCACTTTTTCTTAGCTGGATAAGGGTGAACACTCCCAGGGAAAAGAAATCGCCAATTATCAGAGATTATTGTTTTTTGTCTCATTCCATAAATTCATTAATATTTAACCCATTACCACACAATCCCTACTTTTGACGCCCCTGAGAAAGAAGCCTTTTGAAAACACTGTGGGAAAAGGAGAAAATGCTGGTAACTAGCATTTTCTCCTTTTCCCACAGTGTTTTCTACCCTTCCCAGAACAAATTTCAATTTTTCAGTCACCTTTATTTTGTCGGCTGCAAATGCTTTCAATTTGGACCAGTCTAAACTTTCCTTGTATGGTAAAGAGTTAAAGGTGGGTATTTAGATTTTTCACATCTCACCAAATGTAAAAATAGACCGAGTTAGAAGAAAAAAAGGTTCATTTGCAAGAAAGTGCAAACGTTGAACCCCTTTCCCAAAACATTCCCTGATTTTCACGACCCTGAAAAAGAAGCCTTCTGAAAACGTCGTGACCAGCATTTTCTCCTATTCCCACAATGTTTAAAACAGTCCCTGGTTTTCACAACCCTACTAAGAAGTCTTCTGAAGACATCCCTGGAAAAGGAGAAAATGATGGTAACCAGCATTTTCTCCTTTTCCCACAATGTTTTCTACCCTCCCAGACATAAATTTCAATTTTTGAGTCGTATTAATGTTGTCGCCTGCTAATGCTTTCAATTTTTACCAGTCTTAAATTTTATTTTTTGGTAAAGAGTTACAAAAATTCTTGATCTGTATGAAAAAATGACTCGATAGCAATAATGACACGACAGTTCCTTTATCTTATATACTAGAAGAAAAAAATGTTCATTTGCAAGAAAGTGCAAACGTTTAATTGATACTAATGCATGGTGCTTGGTGCTATTTTGTGAATCACAATTTTGGTATTCCGCAGAGACACTGCATGGCAAAAAGAATATATATATATCTTCATCGACTGGCATTTTGATTTCGTTTTTTGTTGATGTTAGTGCATTTTTTTGTTTCTTCACTGTTTACATCACCTGCCGATTTCCAGGTATTTAGCGCGTACGAAGATTCTTAAGAGATAATTATTGTTTTTTTTTTGTTGAAGAGTTCGATTCCTGATTTAGGCCAGATTTTCTCTAAGAATTGATGTAGATTATTTAACCCTTTACCACACAATCCTTTTAACTTTTAACACTTCTTTGAGTGACGCCTTTTGAAAACATTGTGGGAAAAGGAGAAAATGCTGGTAACCAGCTCTTTCCCAAACGACAAAATTTTAGACTTGCCCAAACTGAAAGCACTTGCAGACGACAAAATAAACGTGACTCAGAAATTGAAATTTGTCTTGGATAGGGTAGAAAACATTTTGGAAAAAAGAGAAAATGCTGGTTTCTCCTTGTCTCACAATGTTTTCAAAAGGCTTCTATGTCAGCGTCGCCAAAAGTCGGGATTGTTTGGTAAAGGGTTAACCCTTATTATACGAAATAATGACACTTTTACGCCGATAGTACATAAGCAAACTTTGCTCTTTCAAAGATAATTTTTTGGGGAAAAAACGGCCTCTACGGACAGTGTAGACCAACGATCAGACTGCACAGTTCTGTGAAGTCTGATCTTGATCTACGCTGTCTGGTAAACGTCAGCACGTCGCGCTTAGCAGTCAAATGGTTATGATTTTTGCCCAAAATATAGAAATGCCTTGTTTGAGTAACATATGATCAATAATACAGGGTCGATTATGGGAGATAATTGTGTAGAGTGTACATGTATGATGACGTCATATCTGTTGTCGTAAAGATGGAGTTCTGGACTGCAACACGAGTCCTATTCTATTATTTTAATCCCCCACTGAATCAGTCTAATCGATCAATTTCTTGCCCAGATAAACTTAAATTTACTATTTTAGTGTTTTCTCTAAAAAAAAATTAATATCTTACTGCCTTTGGAATAGATTATGACGGTTCAAAAAGCAAATGTCTCTGTGCTGATCAAAGAAGTTTAACTTTCATCCTCATACCTAGATGTAATGTAGGACGTGATTTTACCTTTTTACAAGTCTTAAGATCTTACACAGAATACTTTCACAACCTGAGATGAAGCTTGGAATTCCTTTATACCTAGATATACGCGCTCCTGCTGAATTACTGGATGCAACAAAAAATGACATGTCGTTATTCCATTTCGATGCAAAAAGATTGATAGCTATACGTATGTTGAGTAATGCCGAATTTCCTTTTTTTTTTTATTCTTGTTCTTTTCTACCGACAGATGAAATGGTATGCACCCATAAACTCACCAATTTTCCCAAATTTCTTTGAACATGGTTCACAAGCTTAAGGCCATTCAACATTGTTCATATTTTTTTTTTCGTATTTCTTTGTAGTATTGTTAAGTTTCTTATTGATTTTCGGACGCTACTTGCATTTATCACTATGTATAACTCGATGAGATACATAAATATGACGTAGACCTATATGATACATGTACATGTAACATGACAAAATTTTAGACTTGTCCAAATCGAAAGCATTTGCAGACGAAAAATTAAACATAACTCAAAAACAAAATTTGTTTTGGGAACGGTAGAAAACATTGAGGGAAAAGGAGAAAATACGGGTTACCAGCAGTTTCTCAGGTCGTCAAATGTAGGGATTTTGTGGTAATGGGTTAAAAAGAGGGAGAGAGAAAGAAATCCCGAAAGAATACTGCAAAAGATACGGTTCTTTTTCGATTGTTTATCATTTGATCTATGTTTGGAACTAATAATAAGTCTTATACAGAATTTTTACCGAGGAAAGATAAAAATTACGCATATAAAGTTTGATTTTAAAAAGTAAGAGAGAGAGAGACAGAGAGAGAGACAGTGAGAGAGAAATCCCAAAAGTATATGGCGGAAGACGCAATTCTGTTTCATTCATCTATTAATGAATCCATGGTTGGAGCTGGTTCAACATGATAAGTGTCAGCCTCGATTTCAATTTCAATCAATCATATTTCTCTCTCGGACATCGATACATCTAATGAATCATGTAGATATCTTATCTCCTATTCATCTCCCTTGTTGGACCTTGACTTCATGTTATCAATGAACAAAGTCATTCATGAAACAAATTCGTTCATGGCGATCGGCCAATGGTGCCTCATTGAGGGCCATTCTTTAGTTATTTCCCTTGATTCTTCTCCAGTACTACATTGGTCCCGATAAGAGATTTACTTGGATTTTATCCTTGATTTTCTTGCACTGAACAGTTTTCTTCTTAAGATAATATTACAAATACATTTAGTTAGATTCTTTTACAAATCAATGTATGCGTAGCTTCTGATGATTTAGAACAGAATTCGTATTGAATTACATGCCTACTTTACATAAACATAATAAATCATTGTTATATTTATCGCAACATCCCCAAGGGAACCAAGGATAAAAACAAAGGAATGCAGGTAAAAGGACTAATCAGTTATTTGGATACCTTCACTGTTTATCTGGCAAGGGAGATAATTTATTTTCCAAGAATGGCCCTCATTAGGTCTTAGGCTGCTAAGCGAGACTTGCTGACCTTTTGCGGACAATGTAGATCAAGATCAGATGTAGGTCAAGATCAGACTGCAAAGAACGTGAAATCTGATCGTGAATCTACATTGTACGGTAGGAAGGTATAATTCCTTTCAATTAATTAACATTGAAATCGGAAAAATTAGGACTTTTAGTATCGACTTTGTTTCATTTTATTTTTATAGCAGGTTAAGAATTAAGGGTTACGACCTCTTCCGGTTAATTTCGGGTAACATCGACGCTTTCGTAAAACCTATTCGACCAATTCCAACAGCTTCCGTCTTTTAATATGATAGTTAGGGGCTGTAGGCTCATTTGTAGATTCGCGCAGTCTGACCAGGGTTGACTTTTTTCACAGTTCCCAGAAGGTCCCTTTTTGCGTGATGGGTCACACATCCATGTTGTCTAAGCTTTATAACTATCGGGTAAACCTGACTTAATGATTGCCAGAATGGCTGACAAAATTACGATCGGAGTAGGCTCATCGTGGACTGCCGTTGTAATGCAGAAAAATGACCCTCCCCTACAAAATGGCCCGGGTCAATTTTCTACGTAGAGAAATCTGCATTACACCGGCGGGCGGGAGGTCAGGCTTGACATGGTTTTGATGGGCAATGCATGGCTGGGCTGGCCTGGCCGACCTGAAAAAAAAGTACAGAAAGTGGGGTAGATGCCTGGAAGAGAGGGATAGAAAATTGAAATTGTTGCGATCGGGCGGATGCAGAGAGTATATAACATAAGAGTAAAAGATCAGTAACAGGAAAAAAGACTGACAGAGGGTGCGGAATAAGGTATTAAGTCATCAAGAAAAGACTGTTACTGAGATATATTGCTAGTGTCGAAATGGTGATCCCATTCCACTTTGTTATATACTGGATAGTAGTTATAATAATACTGGAATAGCTTCGTAGCGTTGGACTAGAAAAGCTATGTAACGCTGGCATCATAAATACATCAACAACGACATACAATTCGTGTGCTGGTATGCCTTGGTCGTTCATCAGCGTACGTAAATCTCTCTCTCTCTCTCTCTCTCTCTCTCTCTCTCTCTCTCTCTCTCTCTCTCTCTCTCTCTCTCTCTCTCTCTCTCTCTCTCTCGCGGGGGGGGGGGGCGGGTGGTCGGGACCATTGACAAAGTAAAAAGGAACTTCACCTTTTGGTGGAGCTCAACTTTATGCCAAGTATAAGGCTTAAAAATGTGTGCTAAATATGGTGGTTTTATTCTCAATTTACAACACGACCCTACGGGTTTTTCATTTTGAAAACGAAACAGGGGTTTGTCGACACCTCAACAGTTATTCAAGAATAATAAATGTTTTACTTTATTTTAGCTTGTCTTTATCTATTCTAGTAAATTGATTGAATTAAACGATTACATAGAAGGAAGTTATATACGTCCGTCTGTCCTTGAAACCAAACAAATACTTAAATTCTATTTTAAAATTAATACGAAAAAGCAATTCACTAATCAACTATATATAGAATTAAAACGCTAAGCCTTGGAAACCCGTAATGGCGTGTTGATAGACGTAGCCCGGGGGTACTAACTGTTGAAACTAACAGAACAAAAGAAGTGAACATTATGCATACCCGATATCGACAGGAAAAAAAAAATCTTTTTGTAGTCGCTCCTTTCTTCGTATTTCTTCTTGTAAAAATGAACACTTAATTAACAAGAATTGTCATGCAATAATACTGGCTTTGAAAGACAAGCGATCATTGTGGATAAAGGAAAATTGTTTGTAGGAAAATGGCATTTGAAACGCAAGGGTTTATCACGATGTTTGCAAACGCAATCGTTGAACTCTTTACCACATGACAAAATTTTAGACTGGTTCAAATTGAAAGCACTTGCAGACGACAAAATAAAGGTGACTGAAAATTTGAAATTTGATCTAGGAAGGGTAGAAAACACTGTGGGAAAAGGAGAAAATGCTGGTTACCAGCATTTTCTCCTTTTCCTACAGTGTTTTCAAAGGGCTTCTTTCTCAGGGGCGTCAAAAGTAGGGATTGTGTGGTAATGGGTTAAAGACCCTGGCCCTGTCCCCAGCTCTGGCTCCCAATTGTTTTCTTTCATCTCTCTCTCTCTCTCTCTTAGAGTTCAAATAACTCTGCATTAAAAACTCTTGATCAACAGATGTCGTTAGTTTCCGTTCGTAACCCATACTTTATACCCCACCCACCAGTAGAGAAGGTACACTGGTTTCAGCATGTCTGTCTGTCTGCCCGTTCATCCGTCCGCTAGCCCGTCAACTCGTCGACTTTCGTTTCAATGATCTAGCTCAAAAACCGTTAGACCTGGGATCCCGAAAATTTATTTAAGTTTTGCTCATGGAGATGTGTCATTGTTTTTGGTTGCATCTTTCAAAGGTCAAGGTTACATACAGACTTAGTTTGAAAATTGTTCTAATACTCTTACCTCAGCAGCTATCTGATTTAGAGCCCTGAAACTTTACACAAAAGTTGCCCATAACCAAAGGAGGTGCACTTTTGCTTTGGGTGGCATCGATCATAGGTCAAGGTCACAGATGAAGTTGGTTTGAAAACCGTTTCTGTGCTCTAGCCAAATAGCTGTTTGATCTTGGACCCTGAAACTTTATACAAGTGTTGCCCATGACCCTATTTTTATTTGCTACATTGTTCAAAGGTAAACGCCACAGCATCTTCGCGAGCCAAAGTTACGATCACTACGTGGATCTTACCTTGGCTGATTAAGCCCGATTTCGAGAATTCCTGCGATGTGCCCTCTATTGGATGTTGGTTATTACCCTCCTTTACATCATATTTCTAAAAGCCAATGAAATGTCGTTTTACAAACCTCTTACGAATACACATGAAGCGATAAGCAGACATCATGGGTTTCCATGTTTACCTTCTATTCGAAAGGTAGAGACTTTATTCTATTTTTATCAAAGATGAAATGCTACGAGCGATTTCATTCGTTGCAGTTAGAGCTGGCTGCATCCAATGAAAAAGCGTATCGGGTGAATGAGTATAAAAATCAAACTCGATCCGCCAAAGGTATAGAGTAGCGTAGTGAATCGTCAGCCTTGGCTTGGGAAGATGATTGTCTGCTTTTGGGGGCATTAAAGAATGCAGCGTTTTTAGATGGAGTCTTCTAGAGATCAAGACTCGATTCCATAACGTTACAGATTTTATTAAGTCTTTATCAAAGAAGAAGGTTTTGTATTCTACCAAATTGAAATCACTTGCTCACGACTAATTAGATATGGTCCAAAAGAAGATTTTTATCTTCGAAATGGTAGAAAACATTATGGGAAAAGGAGAAAATGCTGGGAGCCAGCATTTTCTCCTTTTCCCATATTGTTTTCAATGGGCTTTTCTCTATAAGTGTTATTTGAACACTGGATTGTGTGGCAAAGGTTTAACAAACATTATCTCCCGCTAGATGGCATTCTATAAATACTCATCTATCTAATTTGGGCATCCTGGGTACAGAACCGGACCACTTTCCTACGCAACAACCGTTACTTTGAATTTCAAACTAAAATAAACATTTACTGAATAAAACGCTACTTCGTGCAATTCATTCAGCTATGATCAGCAGTTTAGAGAAATCTGGAGCTAAAGCAGGTTTCATTTCTCCTCAAACGTATTGATAATAAGCTATTTTCTACATTACTACTTTAAAGAGCGTAATATTACAGTCAGGGGCTAGTGATGCGTCATATAAGACAGTCGAATCTTCGAAGAATATGACATGCGCAGACAACGGTTTAACAAATACCACCGATAGCAACTGACGTGTAGCTATTTATCCAATTACAATACATAAACTCACACACATGCACTAACTTTTATGCCCTTTGAATAGACAATTTTCCCAAAAATATTGCAGGAAAAAAAGGATTATTAGTTGTTACAAGCTGTTGGTCTTTCTTTCATACAATGATTTAGTCAACGTTTAAGATATTTTGATTCGAAAAAATCGACAATGTTTTCTCGTTTATAAATTCACAGAACTATTTAACAGAGAGTACCATTCAAGACCCCAAAATCAATCATGCCAAGTGCTTTTAAAGGTCGCTAAAGTAGAAAACCTCCATTAACCCCTAGGCTTCTAACTGCCACCAATTGACCTATATTTGGCAGACAATGTAGATCAAGATCAGACTGCACAGAACGTGCAGTCTGATCTTGGATCTATATTGTCTGATTAGCATGTATTTTTCTTGAAGGAAACAGTTTAAAGTAGCATTGTTCGAGCTTTTAGTTCCGGTTAGAAAGTTTTATTTAACTTTTTCAGCAAAATAAGCGATGGTATTTTGATCGCAATTTTATGTTTGATCTGTAAACAAAAGGCACGCTTATATTGATTTGCACTTCAGTTATCCTTACCTGTTTGAGCGCCTTTAACTCTTTACCAAGCGACAAGATTTTAGACCGGTCCAAATTGAAAGCTATTGCAGACGAAAAAATAAACGTGTATCAAAAATTGAAATTTGTCTCCAGCAGGATAGAAAACATTGCGGAACAAGGAGAAAATGCTGGTTACCAGCATTTTCTCCTTTCCCCAGAATGTTTTCAAAAGGATTCAATGTCAGGAACGTAAAAACCAGGGATTGTTTGGTAAAGGGTAAAAGCGTTTCGCTGTCTCAAAGATACCTTGAACTTTAGAATTGGGAATTTCTGTTTAATATCAGGGCAGTTACCATTGAAGAAGGGAAAAAAAAGCAGCAAAGATGGGTCCATAAGTGCATTCTAAACACAAAACCTAAACCGCTCGTTTATTTACTGTAAATTATTCCACTTTTTCGTTATTTTGAATTAAACTCTTTCATTGCCGATGGCGACTTCAACAAATGTCGCGGACGGCGTAGATGAAGATCAGACTCTACAGAAAGTGCAGTCTGACCTTGGTACTAAACCGCCCGACACATTATGCTAAATTGTCAATATTTGGTTTGGAATTATACTTTTAGACTTCGACAAAGTTGCATTTACTTTCTTGGTATCCGAAGGGTTTTTTTTTTTAAAAGTCTGGGTTAGAAAAGCACCGAATTTGGGGCTTTTTTAACGCAAAAATAGAATTGAAGAAATTTCAGAAAGCACTAGTTTGATATTTGATAACGCTGGAATGTTTTCTACTTTATAGCTACATGTGTCTTATTTAAAGTGTTACAGATCTACTTTTTGTCGAAGATACACCTTTTCTATACGGTGATTCGGTCCGCATTCCCAGTGGCACACGATAGCAATGGTCAGCGACTGCCTAAAAAACAAGTTCTTTCTTTGAATCCAACTTTACTAACGTTAAAAGAAAAAATGTTAGAGTCTCAGTGACACTTTTTTATGGGAGCCAGTTATGTTTAACCCTTTGCCAAACAATCCCTGGTTTTTACGACCCTGAAATAGAAAATTTTAAAAAAACATTGTGGGAAAAGGAGAAAATGCTGGTGACCAGCATTTTCTCCTTTTCCCACCATGTTTTCTACTATGGTGGACACCAATTTTTGAGTTACGTTTACTTTGTCGCCTGCACGTGCTTTCAATTTGGACCAGCAGTCTAAAATCTTTATTCTTTAGTAAAGGGTTAAATTTTTCATCAATTCAGACCCAAAGGCTTTTATTTGGGTCATTTTGCTTGTTGGAAATTTGAAAACATACCTGTGCTGCACCTTTGTTATATCCCTCGAATTCCAGGGTAAAAAACTTATTCTAAAACTCTTCAATGTATCCTGTTTCAATTGATAGCCATATTTAATCGGAATGGAGGGTCATAAAGGGAGATAATTGTTTGGCTCTGAAATTTATTGTGTTTACAATTACTCTAGGACGTCCCACGAATAGAATTTATCGGTCGAGATCTAGGCCTGATTTGAGTTATTCAAACAACAATTCGCCCGCTCATAAATCGCTCGAACATTTTATGTGCTTATACAGTTTGTTTCCACTTTAATGAGTACTATTTATTTGATTTTCTTTATGGGACTATAGTTCAAATGCACTAATGTGTCGCCTTGTCATCACATTCTGCTAAACCAGTTGGACTTCAGATGGAGCAGATATATGACAACGCTTCAGAAAAAACTTAACTCATTACCATGCAGACGACAAAATTTTAGACTTGTCCAAATCGAAAGCATTTGCAGACGACGAAATAAAAGTAACTGAAAATTTGAAATTTGTTTTGTGAAGGGTAAAAAACATTTTGGGAAAAGGAGAAAATGCTGGTGACCAGCATTTTCTCCTTTTCCCACAAAGTTTTCTAAAGGCTTCTTTCTCAGGGGCGTCTAAAGTAGGGATTGTGTGGTAATGGGTTAAACGAATATATTATATTTTAAAAGAAAGAATCTGTACAAAAAATTTCTGAATTGTGCAACACGCACTCCGTGATTTCATATTGAATATTTGTGCATTACATAAGGGAGACGATATGGCTCTTTGATTTGTTTGATTTTGGTTTTTTAACAATTGTTTTCAACTTTGAAAAAATAAACGGCTAATGTTATTCTTAAAGGAGGAACGATATTCATCACTGACACGTAAGTTTCCTAATCTTTCTCTTCTTTTCTTTTTTTTGAATTCATGAATTGAATCTGGCAGGTTGCGTTATATCTATATTTTCAGAAAAACGATTGACATATGCAGCATACTGTGTTTGATAAACTTGCTGGTTAATTAATTCTTAGAACCTGAGATCCTAACTTGATTATTGTAAACTTTTTATCTATATGTTTTCCTTTGTTTCTTTTAAAAAACACGATTTAATTTGCAAAGACTTTCATCAAATAAGAACTTTGGCTAAATCCAGTTTCAAACTTGCGACCAATATACATAGAGGATATTTGTTTTTTCGGTGTAAGATCGAAATTTATTTCATCGAGTGGACACCATCGGTAATATTTTCACGAGTGGCGAAGCCACTCGTGAAAATATTACCGATGATGTTCACGAGATGAAATAAATTTCGATCTTTCACCGAAAAAATCAAATATTCTATTTATCTTATGCTTTTAACCCTTTCTGGGAGAAGCTTTATCAAAATTCAGTACAGTTCTTTTACCTTATTCCCCGTGGCGTACCCCTCCAGCATAGCAACGTTACGTCAAGCGCGAGAAAAAGTGGCTTCGCCACTCGTGAAAATATTACCGATGATGTTCACGAGATGAAATAAATTTCGATCTTTCACCGAAAAAATCAAATATTCTATTTATCTTATGCTTTTAACCCTTTCTGGGAGAAGCTTTATCAAAATTCAGTACAGTTCTTTTACCTTATTCCCCGTGGCGTACCCCTCCAGCATAGCAACGTTACGTCAAGAGCGAGAAATGTAAGGTATATGACGTCATATTTCCCATCTGGTTGTTAGGCACGCGCAATTTACCTAGGCAACAAGAACGTGAAAATCGGTATTTTCACTGGTGGTACCAGTGTAAGATCGAAAAATATTTTCACTGCTATTTCTCGATATCCTACCGGAAAGCATGAAATAATACATAATCATCTACAGTGACGTAACCATTTTACGTGTTAGAGTTAGATTTTTTCGCGGGTGGCGTGGATCAGGATAAGACCGTAACAGACTTGAAGTCAGTTTGAGTTTCAATCTATACCGACCGCTCGGCAATTCGATTCTATAAATATACATGCAACAATAATTGCCTTTGGTCTACAAAAGGTTGTTTATGTCTATCATGAACATATGTTGTTTATGACAAAATACATGTATTTGTAAAAGTCAATAAAAAAAGTCTGTCTATAACCAGACGATTTCTATAGTTCTGTACCCAGGTGGTATAGACGCAGATCTTCAAAAGACTGGCACTGACTTTTCCTTGTGAAGATTTACTGAAGCGGCTACCAGCATTGTCTTTTTTTCCCACAATGATTTCGGACCCATGTTTTCTTGATGATCAGTAAAACTCGGAATTCTGTGGTATAATATATCGTCGGTTTTCTTCAAAAACCTCGTAACTACAGCTTGAAACAAGCTGTAGTTACGAGGTTTTCGAAGTAAACCGACGACACAGGTCCATATCCATGATAATTACGACTACTGACACTTAAACAAACAGTGTAGTCGAAGATTCAACTTCAACGATGAAATTATATCAGTGCATCGGACAGTGTGGATCCAAGATCAGACTGCACATTCCTTGCAGTCTGATCTTGATCTACACTGTCCGCAAAAAAGCACCATATGTGAGAACAAGCAGGATAAAATTTCATTGATTCGTCGGTAATTACTGCTATTAAATGTTCAAATAACTGAGTTTTAGCCCGTATCCTTCTTAAGAAGTTCAATTAAATTTTCAATCTGATAGAAAAACTTGAAGAATGTTATTTCAAACTTACTTTTTGAAGCAAAATATCTTCTTTATCGGACAGTGTAGATCCAAGATCAGACTGCACGTTCTGTGCAGTCTGATCTTGATCTACACTGTCCGCAAATGGTCCGTTAGTGGCGCTTACCAGTGTAAGAGTAGAATGTAAATTGTTCAATATGGTAACCGTCTATTGCTGTTTTATTGTACTCGGAAGTGAGGCAATTTATCTAACACTGATGATAGGTAAAGTGGTAATTACCAAAACATCCTTCGGGGGCTTATCAGCTTTCCGCGGTCGGAGGAAGATACAATTGTGTTTGTTGTTATCTTGATTCGATTTTGATGTTTTGATCTTTTAAGCTAAACGTCTGACCCTCGGGCAGATCTGGGTTCATTTTTTAAAGAAATTTTCTGTCTTTTTCTTTGCAATAGATATAGCTACATGTATTTATGCCGCGCTTTAGGCGGATATACATTCCCTATAACTAAAACTTTTGAGGTTTTAGTTTTTACATTTTCAGAATTTAAGATTTCACAATTTGAATTGTGTGTTTTATTTTTTGTCTGAGAATGTTTATTCTATTTGAACACTTATTCTATCTATATGTAGGTTTATATCAAACAAACATCCTGTATTTGGATATTTTTGCTGTGAAGTCATTTTTTTCCGCACGCCCAAGGCCATTTCTACGTCAAATTTCAGCTGGTTATAAAACAAAATAGATTTTATGGATCCACAATTATGGACCGACTTGCTTGGTATACTAAATCATAAAGACTCCCTTAACATATAACGTCGGTTTACTTCAAAAACCTCATAACTACAGCTTGTAACAAGCTGTAGTTACGAGGTTTTCGAAGTAAACCGACGATTTGTCGTTTTTCCAGAACATGGCTCATACGTTACGGGAGTCTTTATGTCAATACGGGAGCTTATATTTCACGGTAATTCTTTGAACTCCGCTGCCGCCTGATAATCAAAGTGTTGCGAACGCTGAAGTGGTATTTGTCAAGGACCCCATTGTGTGGATTTAATTATTTGAAAGAAAAAGAGAAAGCATGTTCAAATAATGGCTTAAAAGTCAACATTCTAAGAAAAAAAAAATACATTTTTGGTTGAATGGAAAGTACTCGTGACAAAGTTTGGATTATTTTGGTATATTTTTTTATAACTAGGACGAGTCAGGAGTAACGTCCCTTGACAGTAGGAAGCAAGATGGATAGGGAGAAAGCCGTGTGAATATATTGAATAAAATTAAATTTATACTTGAAAATTATGATTTTGAAATATCCTTAGGTGTTAACATTTAACTCCCAACATCACAATCAATTATTTCAATCTATAAATATTCTTGCGCAATCAAATGGAGTGGAGCTCAATCATAGAACGAACTGCTTTTCGAACGAAAGAGCATGGGACCAAGTGATCAGTAAACGAATTTTGTATCATTGCGCCAGTAAAAGGCTATGAGCGAGTGAAGCTATTTTCAATCAAAAATTAGTTTTTCAACGATCGATGGCGTCACCCAGTATCTTTTAACCTGCCGTTTCCAATTACATATCTGAGTGCTGCCGAAAAACTCATATTCCTGAGAAGAATTGAGTTTAATTGGAATTATTTCCTTTGGCTTTGCACAAAACACGGTACATGGACTTCAAAATTCAATATTGAACTCACAGTGGTATTGTCTTTGACAAATACCACAAAATTAATCTAACCTGCTTATCCTTTTTAGCGACATAGGCGAAAACAGGGCTGATAGATCAAGATCAGACTGAAACGAATGCACATACTTATCTTGGCTTTAAAATGTTCCCTTGTTCAGTCAAGCTTGTAAGAAAAAGTTCTTTCTGGGGTTTTATTGCTTTGTATTGTGCAGTGTGTAATAAGGCAATATTATGGCAAAAGTGCGTTTTAACTCTTTACCAAACGATACAATTTTGGACTGGCCCAATTTCAAAGCATTTGCAGACGACAAAATAAACATGACTCAAAAATTGAAACCTGACCTTGGAAGGGTAGAAAACATTGTAGGAAAAGGAGAAAATGCTGGTTACCAGCATTTTCTCCTTTTCCCACAATGTTTTCAGAAGGCTTCTTCTACAGGGTCGTTAAAACCAGTAATTATTTGGTAAAGGGTTAATGCATTTCCAAACAAGTCATTTAATTTCATAGACCTGAAAAATTCATTTAGACGAATAACAGACTGCACTAGGAAGTCGTATAAGAAATTTATGAATAGAAAAAACTTTCGACCCATATCAGCCTGCAAGCGGATTGCGCAGGCTGACATGAATTGACACTCATCGCAGATGCATTATGCCCCCTGTTTAAAAGAGCATGACAATGTAAGAGTTAAACTTCTTCGAAGAAATGCTTTGGACAAGTTTCGAAGTTTCAACAACAAGGAAAATCCATTATCGGACTGCAGTTTCTAATCTTACAAAATCTACGCCGTATGAAATAAAAATCTTATGTCGCCTGTTGCGGTAAAAAGGTGAATGATATGTTTTTTTGACATAACTCAAATAATGTAAAAATATTACCTGCTGATAATCTGATAATTCGATTTGAAAATTCCTTTGTAAATATTTATTTTTATGCTACGACATGCAGAGTGAGGTCAAACCACCTGAAGGTCAAGGTCATATAGCCTGTCAAGTCGATTGATCGTGTCGGAAAATACATCTTCTTTATATGTGATTCGTGGTGAAATAGTGGTAACCGAGTCCGTGTATAATTATATAGCAATTATTCTATAATGTCTTTTAACACGCGAAATGGGGTATACGGAAATTTGCGTAAAATGTCGTCTCGGATCAGCCTGCGCAGTCCGCGCAGGCTAATCCGAGATGGCACTTTACGACTACATTAGATTTTGTCCTTCAGTAGGAATGTGCAGAGCAGAAAATTGCAAAAAACGGAAAGTGTCGTTTCGGTCTGATCCGAGAGGACACTCTCTGCAAATGTCCGAATGCCCCTTTTTCGCGTGATGCTGGTCATATTGCAGGCTCTTCCGTTTTCTTATTAGAAAAGGGTATCAGAATCTCTGATTGGCAAAACCAAATACCGTTTAGTTCAGTCAATCAGAGAACCCGTCACTTTCAACTTTAAGAAAATTTTGAGAATAAGAGATACAATACTTTTAAGAATGATTGGCTTCGTTTCCGATGTTCGGCAAAATACTAGAGTTTAGTATTTCGTTTCTCTTCCGCGATCTATCTTCAGTTCTAGCGCGATACCCCGCCTTTATTATATCACAAACTAAAGGCTTGATGTTGGTACGTGTTCACCAACATGAATTGTTTAGCCAATCAGAAGTTAGGTAACTTTCAAGTTCAGAAATTCTCAGATTTAAAGATTAAGAATGTTCTTAAGATTGTAGTATGGACACTGGTTTTGAAGATTGCAAGTTTGCCGAGTGAATTCTTTTATTGCCCTCTACAAACTGTACTCATAGACGACCTCGTTTTGAAAATCGTCTCCTTCAAAAAGGTGTTTCCGGAAGTGAACAAAAAAAAAAATCAGCAAACGTCGCTCCCAGTACTTTCTGTACTTTGATTTATTTCTCTTTTCATAGAAAACATCGATTTGAACGTCGGTGAACCACTGTCCTATAGACATATGAACATGCTGTGTTAATTTCCTATAAATTCATACAAAATAACTATGAGTGGACACGTGTTACTACTTAATCCTTTACAGTGCGCACCATTGCTTTAACCCCTATGCTGCTGAAAAACTAAAATTAAATTTTCAAATTTGATACTATTAACCCAAATATTGGTGCTTCAAAGTTATGTTTTGGGGAATTATATCTCCATATCGGACAGTGTAGATCAAAGATCAGACTGCACGTTCTGTGCAGTCTGATCTTGATCTACACTGTCCGCAAAAGGTCAGCGAGTGGCAGCCAAAGGATTAAGACCTTTAGAAGGCTGACATTTTCTGAAATGTTGAAAGGATAAGGCAAAATCCTGGTAACACATTCTGTCACTTTCTCCTTTTATTAGTGTTCTCTACCTTTTCAAGGCAATTCTTCACGTCTTTTTTTTTTTTAATTTGTTATGTCGATGCAAATGCAATCAGTACTGAGGAGTATAAAAATTTTTGGACAGGTTGACCCTTTACTCCATAGATACTCATTTCTACGCATTGCTTGTAGGAGTCATTGGAAAACATTGAGGCAAAAAGGTGAAATTGCTCGTGACGAGCTATTTCACATTTTTGCCACAATGTTTTCTATGCTATCAAAAGGTGTCATATACACATAAGAAACAGCTTCATCCTTGCTGTTATTTAGGGTCAATTAGAGATACCATAGAAATGCCTTATGGGGTAAAGGGCTAAGAGTGACAGGCACATAGATCTATAAATAGCTCGGTTGTGATGTTTGATTATCAAACAAGGTACGGCAATGTCCCTCTTTAACACTTTACCTGTTAAATATGTGAAAATGAAACTTTTAACTCGACACTAAGAAGTCAAATTTAGCTATTTCGTATGTATTTCGGGCAAAAATATCTTCTTATCGGACAGCGTGGATCAAGATCAGACTGCACGTTTTGTGCAGTCTGATCGTGATCCACACTGTCCGCTGCAAGTCCTTCAATCTTGCTTAGCAGCTAATGGGTTAAATCCATGCAAGGATCCAGATAATTTTAATATGTTCTATCCATCAGTTGTACTGTCATTCCAAGACAGTATTGTAGGTACACATCGCAATTGTCTAAGGAGCAAATTCTGTTGATCTTCTCTTTTATTACACACGTTCAAAGCAAGAATTTAAAAACAAAAAAAATTACATGAAATGTCAGAAAAAGTCTGTTATCTGTAGCCCCATAGGCGTTGCGAGAACCATATTTGATTTTCTTTTTTCACACCCTTTCCAGTTGATGTTATGTTATTATCACCATAAAAGCATAACTATAAAGGTTTTCTTCTCCATTTCGTACATTGAGGATTATTATGATTAAAAACTTTATATGGAGCTGAAAATGTAGACACAGATCAGACTGCACGTAAGTACAGTCTGATCTTGATATATTTTCTCCTTTAAAAAATGGGAAAATCCATTTATGTTTACGTAATCAGGATAAAAGTTAATCATAGTTGTTGGTAAACACTGGAAGTGTAAGACAAAAACCTTGGATGATTTTATTTGTCAGGTAAAATTTTTATTGAATAATTGTTTCTAGCAGAAGTCGTTTCATAACTTATACGGCGGCCAACCGTTGAGAAACATTGTGGCCAAAGGACAGTTTTATGTATTCTTGGATCACCAGTAAGCATCATCCCACGTTTGAGTTTCTGTACTTTTTAACCCATTACCACACAATCGCTACTTTTGAAGACCCTGAGAAAAAACCCTTTAGAAAACATTGTGGGAAAAGGAGAAAATGCTGGT
Organism: Tridacna crocea; assembly: GCA_943736015.1. NCBI lineage: Eukaryota > Metazoa > Mollusca > Bivalvia > Cardiida > Cardiidae > Tridacna > Tridacna crocea. The sequence goes on along the minus strand of OX031064.1, from coordinate 54,999,553 downwards.
AACCAGCATTTTCTCCTTTGTCCCACGATGTTTTCTACCCGTCCCAAAACAAATTTCAAGTTTTCTGTCTCCTTAACTTTGTCGTCTGCAAATGCTTTCGATTTGGACAAACCAAATATTTTGTCGTCATGGTGTCAAATATCATTGAGCACCATCGAAACTTCAAGAACATACTTTTATCTTTTCAGCTTCAAGATCTAATCCTGTCCGGTATTCTTCCTTGTTCCAAAGAAGAGGCGGCAACTCTCGCAGGAATACACTTGCACCTTGAGGAGGCGTGGCCAGAAAATGAGAAAACCAATCACGATGGGTCTTACAGAAAAGAGTAAGTATTATAATCTCTCATTTTCGTTTAATAGTTTATCAGAATATGTAAATTAAGAGTTTTTTTTTTTTTCTCATCTTTTAATCAGATTTGGCTTTTTGATATGAAGCATTATTATTTTCGACAGACAGTCACTCTTATTAAATCTATCTCGCGCATTTTTCATTTCACTTTGTATTTAAGGATTTTATTAAAAGAACTATTAATTCGTCAGAGCCGATGACCCTTTGTGGGATACCATGGAGAACTATTAAACCATTACCACACAATCCCTACTTTTGATGACCCCGAGAAAGATGCCTTTAGAAAACTTTGTGGGAAAAGGAGAAAATGCTGGTAATCAGCATTTTCTCCTTTTCCCACAATGTTTTCTACCCTGCAAAGCAAATGTCAAATTTTCAGTCTCTTATTTTGTCGTCTGCAAATGCTTTCGATATGGACGATTCTAAAATGTTGTCGTTTGGTAATGAGTTAAATAGTCGCTGAATCACCATCTTCGCAAGCCAAGGATACTGACTCCACTTTGTTCGTTACGGCTCACCTCTTTAAAAATCGAAACTCCCGCTGCGCCACCTATCGAATATCACGAGTTGCGTAACTTTTGCTGATGTTATTTCTGACCAATCAAAATGCTCGTAATAAAATTTCCTGCGCTTTCGGATTCATCACATCAAAAACAAGAAGAACAGACATAGGATAATTCTAAATCTTCTGGCTATGAAACCCGTCCTAATACTTCTTATAATTGATCGTATAAACTATGAAAAAAAAAAAAAACTCATTAAATATCGATTGTCTACTCGTCTTTGGCAAAGTTTTCCCACAGACACGACAACTTTCGTTTTTGATGGGCGCCACCATTATTGTTTTCTGTTTTGCGAAAGATTTCTTGTTACGAATGGTTTGATTGGACGCGATGGGTTTTGATCGCATCCAATGAAATGGCGCAGCGGGAGCGTCAATTTTCAAAGAGGCGAGCTACCTTAGTATCCTTGGCTTGCGAAGATGCTGAATCACAGATTATGCAAAGCATTCAACTATTTATATATCTCTTCATTTTAGAATACTTGACAAGAAAATGACAGATCATCAGAAACAGCTTCCTCGTAAGCCGTCCAGTAACGAAGAGAAACAAGAAAATCTCAGGAAGAAAAAAGAACTCATCCGAAATAACAAAGCAAGGGGAATAACTCTAAGTAGACGAAAAGGGAGACTAGTCCGACAGTTGTCCTGTGTCAGCGATCACGATACAGAAAGCGAGCTAGAGTTTGACTTGACGAAATACTTGCCACCCTTGTATAGAACGTCAAAGAAAGTAAAACGATTGATTGAGGTGAGACTGTCACTTTTTTCTACCCTTTTGTTTATCTTCCGATCTCTCTGTCTCTCTCCACTTGCACTGTGGCTTCTTCTCGGCTTTTTGGTGCTTTGATTTTAATGTACCTTCAGTCTGCGCAGACCAGTAACAAAAATAGCATCGGATCAGACCTTCAGACTGAAGGTGATTTTAATGCAGAGCTCTATGGGTTAATACTAGATGTGGTGTTCTTTAACCCTTTACCAAAGGACAAAATTTTAGACTTGTCCAGATTAAAATCATTTGCAGACCACAAAATAAACGTTACTCAAAAATTGAAAGTTATGTCTAGCAGGGTATGAAAACATTGTGGGAAAAGGAGAAAATGCTGGTTACCAGCATTTTCTCCTTTTCCCACAATGTTTTCAAAAGGTTTCTATCACAAGGTTCGTAAAAACCAGGGATTATTTTGTAAAGAGTTAAGAACGGATAAAATGTTTAACCAGCCATTTGCAGACAACACATGTGGATCAAATGATCAGAATGAAAGGGACTGAAAAAAGCCGCTTGTCAGGATTCTCCTCGTCTCCTACAATTTTTTCAAAAGCATTCTTCTGCAGGATTATTTATACACGGAACTGTATGGTAGAGGGTCAACATATCGTCGGTGTACTTCCAAAACCTCGTAACTACAGCTTGTAAAGGTTCAGATACAATTCAAGAATCTACTGCAGAGGCGTAAGCTGTCACCATTTAACCATTTGATAATAGAAGAAATGACATGAAACACCAGATTAGAAATTAATATGCTGATGATTTTCGCCCCCTTATTGGAAAAAAAAAATAACTGGCTTTGCAATCACTAATCTGTGCCTTTCCAAAGTCCAAAAATACCTTGTCTAAAAATATAAATTGTCCTTATCTCACGGAATTTAATTTCGTTTTAAATCATTAATCGTCTTTAGATAAAAGATTTTTTTTTATTTCATGCTTTCCGGTAGGATATCGAGAAATAGTAGTGAAAATATTTTCAATCTTACACTGGTACCACCAGTGAAAATACCGATTGTTGCCTAGGTAAATTGCGCGTGCCTAACAACCAGATGGGAAATGTGACGTCATATCTACCTTACATTTCTCGTGCTTGACGTAACGTTGCTATGCGGGAGAGGTACGCCACGGGGAATAAAGGAAAAGAACTGTACTGAATTTTGATAAAGCTCCTCCAAGAAAGGGTTAAAAGCATGAAATAAATAGAATATTTGTTTTTTTTTTTTGTGAAAGATCGAAATTTATTTCATCTCGTGAACACCGTCGGTAATATTTTCACTCGTGGCTGCGCCACTCGTGAAAATATTACCGATGGTGTCCACTCGATGAAATAAATTTCGATCTTTCACCGAAAAAAAAAAATATCCTCTATTTATCTTCGAATCTGAAAGTTGCGTTATTATTACCATGGACGTAGATAGCTTTGTATGATGTTTGACGCCGTTTTCAACATTATTTCAGTAATATCGGGGCAGCCAGTGCATCTGTCCAAGCTTTCTAATACTTTGCACAATGTTCTTTCCGGTGCATCAGTTGTACAGCTACGTACTAGTCTCCGAGTTGATCACAGGATCTAGTGTAGCTCTATTGTATAGGTAATGCCGCTATGCGGAGGCCCCGAGTCCGATTCATGGATCAGCAGTGTGATACTTGGCCGTTTCCGGTTTATCATAACCTCTGGTGTCCTGTGAGAAGTGGGTAGACAAAGATCAGCTTGAATTTCTGCGCTGTGTGGTCTTTGTCTGGAATCTCCTTTTCCAGCTTATTTCAAATCATGGCAATAAGCTAGTTAAAAAAGTTAGTTTGATCCAATGATGATTCTAATTAACTCTTTACTAAACGACAAAATTTTAGATAGGTCCAAATTGAAAGCATTTGCATACAAAATTAATGTGACTAAAGAATTGAAATTTGTTTTGGGAATAGGTAGAAACTATTATGGGAAAAGGAGAAAATGCTGGTTTTTCTCCTTTTCTTTTTAAAATGGCTTCTTTAACAGGGGTGTTAAAAGTCGGGTCCCTGGTTGTGACATAGAGCGTCGGCCCCGAAACCAAAGGGTCCTGAGTTCAATACCTGGGAGCGGGTGTCAACTTTGGGATTTTTAAACAGCCCACACATTCGGCGAGAGTATTGGTGTAGTGTCCTAGGGAGCAGAATCGAGAGAGATTAGTATAAGTTATTGAACTTGTTTCTCAGTCAATGCAAAATGAATATGTTTAACCCTTTCCCAAACAATCCCTGGTTTTTACGGGTCTGGAATAGTAGCCTTTTGAAAACATTGTGGGAAAAGGAGAAAATGCTGGTCACCAGCATTTTCTCCTTTTCCCACAATGTTTTCTATCCTATCAAAGACAGAAACCATCTTTTCAGCAAGAGTTTAATTGTCGTCTGCAAATGCTTTCAATTTGGTCTAGTCCAAAAATTTGTCGTTTGGGAAAGGTTTGAACTAAAAGTTGGGATTGTGTGGTAAAGGGTTAAAAAATTTAATTTAACTGTACAGTTATTTTTTTTTATTCTTATCTCGTACTAGGAGAAGCAGAAGAAGTTATGGCATACACCGTTCTACGATAGCGAGGTCCAGTTAAAGAGACTATATATCAAGATCTGTAAAAACTTGCCAGGCTTCGGATGTAAATTATATCACGTAAAGGAGTTGCTGAAAGGGAATACACAGAAAAAGGTAATTTATGAGATGCCATTTGTTTCCAGAACCGTGTTTTACTGATAAATTGTTCCTGTTTATTGACCCATTTCCGTATCTTTACGAATGTCTACATAACTGTAGTAGGTAGTTCGTGAAAACATTTATGTGTTACGGGATGAAAAGAAGCATTTGCTTGTCGCAAGCAGCTTCTTCACGTTCCCTGAATATAGGTGGGTTTTTTGTTTTTTGATATGTTAGACTATCATTTATCATACCTCCGCAAAACGAATGTTTTCGGGGGAATACTGGAATCAGCCTGTCTGTCCGTGCGTCCGTCCGTCCGTCCGTGTGTCTATCTGTGTACAAAATACTGGTAATTTTGTGTCGCAGACTCCTCCGAGAGTTTTCTTCAATTGTATTGAAACTTTGCACATAATTATATTGATCATATATTGAAGATTTGCAAGATGCAATTTTCAAGTGTCGAATCTTCCTGGTTGAGGAATTATCTCCCCTTGAACTTGACACCTTTTCTATCAAAGCGCTGGCGGGGATATTAAGTCACATTCTGTGACAACTTTAGTTTAACAAAAGGTGTGTTGGAAACAAATGTTTTTCTTTTTTTAAATCAACTAATTCTTTTTCGTAAATGATTCTCAAACTATAAATATTTATTTGTATGAGAATTATTGGGAAAAATCAAAGTAACGATATGCTTTAAAATGATAAACGTGTACACATGTTTACTTACGAGGCTGCAAGTTCAACGCGATAATATAGGATTTTTTGTCACCTACATTAAAGATAAAAATACATGTAGGTTAGTAGGACATGAAGATGAACATCCTTCGACCTCAATATACATATGTATATCACATTTTTTAATAAGTACTCTAGAGTTTTCTTAGGAATTCTTTGCTTGATGTTTCAGTAAAGATAACCTTACACAATAAAGTAGGTCAGGATGTTCAACCAAAAAAAAAGTATTTCAAATGCCGTTTTTATGTTTCTAAAGCTTTACTAGAATTTCTATAATAGTAATGTCTTAGACGAACTGGAATTTAAGAATCCTTTAAATAATTTACTTTGTCAATTACAAGAAACACCTCTGGTTGTCCGGTGCACTCTTAAGGTTACATCGTCTGACCGAGTTTTTATGGAACCTTTGACGAAATGTACTGCTAGTATTATATGTATGTCCTCTTTAACCCTTTCCCAAACGACAAATTTTGGACCCATCCAAACCAAAAGAGTTTCCAGACAATTTTTTGATTTGGAGAAAATGGCAGAAAGTTCTCAAAAAGGGTAGAAAACACTGTGGGAAAAGGAGAAATTGCTCGTTACGAGCAATTTCTCCTTTGCCCACAGTGTTTTCAAAAGACTTTGACTGCAGACACGTAAAAACCAGGGCTTGTTTGGGAAAGGGTTAATGTGAACAAGAATGAAGGCAGCGACCTAGGGCCACTATGACCCTCTTGTTAAAGTTCTATTTCATTTCTGTTGGAACCATTATATAACTATGGCCGAGGAACCTATCATCTTGCTGTTTTAACCCGTAGGCTTCTAGACTCAAATAAAGGACATTTTAGAGACAGTGTAGATCACAATCAGACTGCACAAAACATGCATTCTGATCTTGGATCCACACTGTCTGATTAGAAGATATTTCCCACAAAAATAGCTTTAAAAAAGCAAAATTTGGGTTTGTACGATCGGTTTGAAAGTTTTGTTAGTTTATTAATCCTTTACTATACAATCCCGACTTTTGACGACCCTGAGAAAGAAGCCTATGGTACACATTTTGGCAGCCTATAGAAGACATTGTGGGAAAAGAAGAAAATGCTGGTAATCAGCATTTTCTGCTTTTCCCACAATGTTTTCTATCTTGCCCAAAACAAATTTCTGTGTTCCAGATTCATTTGTGTCGTCTGCTAATGCCCTGAATTTGGACAATTCTACAATTTTGTCGTTTGGTAAAGAGTTTAGCAGGTCAAGGGTTAACAGAAACAATGATAACAGATAATGGATGGACCCATAAATTACGTAGTGCGAAATAAATATCCTTCGTGCCGGAATGTTTAGTGTCTATATCTCAATTGAAATACTAAACGAGGTGAAGATATAACCCCTAAGTCTGCTACGGGGGAATTTTATGACCTACTACGACAGTGTAGATCAAGATCAGAACGTGCAGTCTGATCTTTGATCTAGACTGTACGGTAAAGAGATACTTTTCTTCAATGAAAAATCCTTTGAGGTAGCAACATTCAGGTTCTTTCTACCATCCCGAAAACTACATTCATTTTTTTTTAGCATGAAGGGATAATAGTCTTATGGTCTTGAGAATTTTCCTTTTTGTTGATCAAGATCAGAACGTGTAGTCTGATCTTTGATCTAGACTCTCCGGTAAAGAGATACTTTTCTCCAATAAAAAATCCTTTGAGGTAGCAACACCCAGAATCATCCTACAATCCTGAAAATTACATTGAACCCTTAAAGTGCTGGATTAATACAAGAGACATTTTTAAATAGGAAAAAAAACATCGGATATATTGTTGTACCAAGATTTTTTTTGCCAGAATATAAAACAAAATAGTGGACAGTGTAGATCCAAGATCAGACTGCACATTCTGTGCAGTCTGATCTTGATCTGCACTGTCCACAAAAAACAAGTTAAGTTGGTTCCAGCGTTTTAAGGGTTAATTTCTTTAGCAGATGAAGGGATAATGGTCTTATGATCTTAGAATCCTTCATTTTGTTTAATTTATTTAGACTGCGTATAATAGTATTGTGCTGTAAATAGGGGTATTCTGTAACCTTTTACCAAAAGATCCCATATTTGAATGGGCCCGGAGAAGAATCTTTTTTATTTTCAAACATTTGACGAAAAGGGAGAACATTCTAAACAACCAGCATTTTTAATCTCTCTGTATGATAATTTCTATCCAATCAGAGACAAATTTCAGATTAAAGGCAATTTTTCTCTTGATTTTGGTTGGCTGATCACGACTAAAGAAGGGGAAATGTGCATATATTTCATGGAATAAGTCATGATACAAATGAAATTTGTTTTTTGTTTTTGTTTTTCTTTATAAAGACTTAGAACATCTTTGGTTTGTTCGTTAGTTGTTCGCATGACCAGCAGGATCCGTATTCACCAACCATTCTTAAGAATATTCTTAGTCTTATTCTCCAAGATTTTCGACATTTGTGAGTAACACAACTTCTGATTGGCTTAGCCAATCAGAAGTTGTGTTACTCTCAAATATAGAAAATTCCGGAGAATTAGACAAAAAATGTTCTTAATAGTTGGTGATGATTCGTATCCTGCATGGACATACTATAAGGACATAAAATTATATGACAATATGGTTGGCTTTATGCATTATAATAAGAATAACGCTAGAATTCTCATGATGATTTTAAGAGATTGCATTAAAGATAATGATTATTATGAAAAAACTTACTTGTTATATTACATAGGTCAGCCGACTCCTGGGCATATCAACGGAACGAGTGATACTTTTAGACAACAAATCCAAGCTCCTGACGAAGACTCAAAATATCTGTGACCTCGATGAATGGCGGACAGGAGGCGGAAAATCTCATGACGGACTGGTTCTCGAGTTCCGGGGTTCCAAAACATGGACCCTGTCCATGTTGTCGCCGGACAGTCTAAAATCAGTCACGGCAGTGCTCTGGGATGCCCTGGATATGCATGGCCGATTTCTAAATAGCTCGACCTTGAGACGAGAAAGTTTTGAGTTCGGTAAAAATGATTTCCATATCTCTTTGATTTCATTAAGCCTATATATGGTTCATGTACACCTTTTGTCGTCTTAAAACACCCCCTTTCCATTGGTATTCCGTGAAGCACGGAGACATGTGCACCTGCCCATTTCTTTTATACGGAAATAACTGAACAAATGTTAGGAAAAATACCATATAGATCTACTTTCATTCCTATACAGAGTAATGAGAAGCAACATTTTTAATTCAATAACGACAATTTATATACTGTCAGACCTTGGGTAAGTGGTCAATGGTTTACAGTAGCAACTACTAGTCTCTGTGTAAATCAATCACCTTTTGAAACTGAAAGACAATTCTTTTGAGTGCGAGTAATTCTTGGTAAAGTGACTACATCCATTAAGCAAAACTCTTTTTTTACTTTGGTGCTTGCCAAACAGAGGTTCAATATATCTATTTTCTCTTATCACAGATTTTCAAAGAAAGCAACTGACCCTATGTCCAGATGACGAAGGGTGTTCTAAATACACAAAGGAACTTGAAGGTCTGCAGAAGCTTCTTCATTACCCAGAAGAGGTCGCTCTCTTGTTGACGGAGACCGAATGTCAGATGTTCCAGGGGGTACCTGCGGCGGACTTCGTCAGACAAATTACAGTCGACTTGAGTCGGGGTTCAAACGTTAACTCAAAGGTATCCGGGGTTGAAGACCTGATTCATAGATTTAACGAGGTAAGAATAAATTATGGTTTATTCTTCAAAATATTACTGGTATGGAAACACGTCCTTCTGATTTGTTGGACAAAAATGGAGTCATGGTCGTTCCGAAACCTTTCTGTATTTCTGATATTCAGAAATAAATGTAAGATGTGAAATCGAGTGCCTCTGATCTGTATTGGTGTAAGAAATTATATCTTTATTTCTTTCTATTTTCCAGGTAAGCACATGGATAACCCAGCTCATTATAACACAACCGACACACGACAACCGTAAAGCGGTATTGTCGTGTATACTACGGCTTGCACACTGCTGTTGGTGTCTCGGTAACTTCAACTCGGCCATGGAAATACTTGCTGGTTTGAAGTAAGTGTAACCCACTTGTCCTGTAATTCTAGTAACAGCTGTCAGATTTTAGGTCTACGGTAACTTTGGAGCTGGATACTTTCAAATATTAACGTTTAAAACAGATTCTTGAGAACATTTTAAATAATTTTTGTAGATAATACACAAAATTGACGTGAATTAAGTTTTTTTTTTCTCGGGCTACAGAAATGCGAAAACGTAGGAGACATCACAAATCTACTCGTATGTTGTTTTGTTGTTGTATTGCAGGAAATTCTTAATTTTACAGGACTTTCTTGAATGACACAAAACTTGTTCAATCATTACCTCTTGTAGACTGCTAAGCACAGCCATTATTCAAAGACAATGCCTTGTCGTCTGTGACGTCGTTATACAAACAATTGACAGTTTCTGATATTTCTCTCATTACTTCAAACTCAGACCAACATTTAATTCTTTAGCTCACCTGAGCACAAGGTGCTCAAGGGGAGCTTTTAGGATCACCCGGTGTCCGTCGTCCGTCGTGCGTCGTCAACCATGCAGTCTTAAACATCAACTCCTCCTAAACCGCTGGGCCAACTTGGACCAAACTTGGCTGGGATGTTCTTTGGGAGGTCCTCGTAAAAACTTCTTCAAATAATTTGATTCGATCAAAAACTCTGGTTGCCAAGGCAACCAAATGGAATTTTATAGGAAATTCTCTAAGAATTGTCTCCTTTGAGACCGCTCATCAGATTTTGAAAAAGTTTCACAAAGATGTTTCTTTTCAAAAACTTTTTGGAAAATTTTGATCGTCAAGAAACATGGTTCTGGTGAAAGGGGGCTACTTGCATCATACAGAAATGATGAAATTCTTAAAAATTCTTCTTCTCCGAAACAGCTGGTCAGATTTTGAAACAATTTCAAATGGATGTTCTTTGGGTGACCCTTTTCAAAAAGTGTTCGCGAAATTTTTATGAGTTAAGAAACATGGCACTGGTAAATGGAGGCTTCTTGCACTATACAGAAATGAAGAAATTCTTAAAAATGCTTCTTCTCTGGCACGCTGGACAAATTTTAAAATAATTTCACAAATATGTTTCTTGGGTTACCCTTTCAGAATTTGTTCACTAAATTTCGATCCATTAAAAAGTATGGCTCTGGTGAATGGGGGCTACTTGCAGTATAAAGAAATGAAGAAATTCTTGAAAATTCTTCTTCTCTGAAACCGCTGGTCAGATCTTAAAATAATTTCACGGTAATGTTCCTTGGATGACCCTTTTTGCAAACTGTTTGAGAAATTTTGATCTGTCAAGAAACATGTCTTCGGTGAAAGGGGGCTTCTTGCACTTTATGGGCATGAAGATATTCTTAAAAATTATTCTTCTCTGAAACTGCGGGTCAGATTTTGGAATAATTTCACAGAGATTCTTGTGTGACCCTTTTTCAAAAATTGTTTGAGAAATTTTAGGAGAAAATGCTGGTATAGCATTTTCTCCTTTTCCCACAATGTTTTCTACCCCTCAAAAAAGAAATAACCATTTTAACAACATTTAATTTGTTGTCTGGAAGTGCTTTCAATTTGCACATGTAAAATATCGAGGACTATAGTGATCAGTTTTAAAAGCATCTTTTTCCAACTTCAGATCAGAGAAACTGAAGCCTTTCTGGCTCTTGTTGGCAGACGAAGACCTGTCCACGCTTCACACACTATCGGCTGCCATGTTTTCACGAGAGCCTACTGCTGAATATAGAGATGCTGTCAGCTCAGCTCTAGATATCACTGACTGTAAAGTAGTTCCGTTCTTTGGTGGATTCCTACGTGATCTCCGGTCCATCGTGATGTCATCATCAAGTATTGTTGTACTACCTCCAAGCGATGTGGACCATTCTTTAGAGGTAAGCCAAGTCCTGGTTGCTCAGTCGGTGGCTTACGGGACTTGAGAACATGGGTTGTGAGTTTGATCCCTGGCTTAGCCAATACCTTTCCAAGGATTGATGTCAGTCATTGCAACATGACTCATTCCTCTCTCATTGCTGATTGTTTGCTTTAATGATAATTATGTGGGAAAGCAGCCAGTGGCTTGGAAAGAAAATTGTGCAGAGCACTGGTAACAGAAATTCTGGGAAAGCATGGGTAGTTGCGCTGGCCGCTGCGATATAACACCATACAATCAAACAATCGATAGAGGTAAAGTAGTAATTCTTGCACCTTCACACACAAATTTGAAGTGACTTCGGAAGCATCTCTGTGAAATATAAATTATCAATATGGGCTATGATTTAATACATGAAATTAATATTGAGCCAGGCTCTAGCAAAAGGAGGTTTAATGCATCTCTGTGATCCATTACCCTATCCATGTCATCAAAATAACTGATCCATTTTGTTTAAAAACTCACTGAATCACTAGGTTGAGCACTTCTTTGGCATGCAGATAATTTATAGACAGCAAAAAGTTTAAACTCAGGTTTATCTGTGCGGACTGCGCAGGGTAATCTCTGTCGATCCTTTTTTGCAGATGCATTTAACCCTTTACCAAAAAGAAAACTTTAGACTGGTCCAAATTGAAAGCACTTGCAGACAACAAAATAAGAGTAAGTCAAGAATTGAAATTTGTTTCAAGCAGGGTGGAAAACATTGTGGGAAAAGGAGAAAAATGCTGGTAACCAGCATTTTCTCCTTTTCCCACAATGTTTTCAACAGGCTTCTTTCTAAAGGGTGTTAAAAGTTGGGATTGTGTGATAAAGAGTTAACATGCTTTTCACAGCGCAAGGCTCATTCATACATGTGAAAACAATATAAAGTGTACCTGTCAATGCATTTGTATAATTTCTGTCCTAAATCCGATATAGATAGAGCTTCTATATCATAAAGAATCACCCCGTCTTGAACGGCCAGCCAATACCCGACTTTTTGGATACTATTCTTGTACACATTTACATTTGTATTTGTATAATAATCTTTCTCATGCAAAAGAACCAGAGAGATAGACATTCAGTAGCCGTAATTATGGTAACAAAGTATTTTTCCAAGCAACTGGCTTTATCTGGGCGAAAAACACAGCTACCACATTTTCAAAAATGAGAAAAAAATTGCATGATGTTACGAAAGTTTTTCATGGCCTGTCATGCAAAAAGGGACCATCTGGGAATTCTGTACATCAACTAATGTTAAGTTCAAACATATTTATCTTACATTGATAGAGAAACAAGTTCTGACAACTTATACTAATCTCTCCCGAATCTGCTTCCAGCGAACTACACTAGTTTTCACGCCGAATGTGAGGGCCAATGAAAAATCCCAAAGTTTACACTAGCTCCTAGGTATCCAACCCAGAACCTTATGGTTACGAAGCTGACACTCTACCTGACAGTCATCGAAACCATAATTAGATTAAAAAACAGATCAAACATAAAGCAGGTCAATTTAAGTTGATAGTTCAAAACTGATTGTATACCTGACAGTCATTGAAACCATAATTAGATTAACCCATTACCAAACGACAATATTTTAGACTGGTCCAAATTGAAAGCATTTGCAGACGACAAAATAAAAGTGACTGAAAATTTGAAATTTGTTTTGTGAAGGGTAGAAAACATTTTGGGAAAAGGAGAAAATGCTGGTTACCAGCATTTTTTCCTTTTCCCACAATGTTTTCTAAAGGCTTCTTTCTCAGGGGCGTCAAAAGTAGGGATTGTGTGGTAATGGGTTAAAAAAAACAGATCAAACATAAAGCAGGTCAGTTTAAGTTGATAGTTCAAAACTGATTGTATACCTGACAGTCATTGAAACCATAATTAGATTAAAAAACAGGTCAAACATAAAGCAGGTCAATTTAAGTTGATAGTTCAAAACTGATTGTATACCTGACAGTCATTGAAACCATAATTAGATTAAAAAACAGATCAAACATAAAGCAGGTCAATTTAAGTTGATAGTTCAAAACTGATTGTATACCTGACAGTCATTGAAACCATAATTAGATTAACCCATTACCAAACGACAATATTTTAGACTGGTCCAAATTGAAAGCATTTGCAGACGACAAAATAAAAGTGACTGAAAATTTGAAATTTGTTTTGTGAAGGGTAGAAAACATTGTGGGAAAAGGAGAAAATGCTGGTTACCAGCATTTTCTCCTTTTCCCACAATGTTTTCTAAAGGCTTCTTTCTCAGGGGCATCAAAAGTAGGGATTGTGTGGTAATGGGTTAAAAAAAACAGATCAAACATAAAGCAGGTCAGTTTAAGTTGATAGTTCAAAACTGATTGTATACCTGACAGTCATTGAAACCATAATTAGATTTAAAAAAACAGATCGAACATAAAGCAGGTCAGTTTAAGTTGATAGTTCAAAACTGATTGTATACCTGACAGTCATTGAAACCATAATTAGATTAACCCATTACCAAACGACAATATTTTAGACTGGTCCAAATTGAAAGCATTTGCAGATGACAAAATAAAAGTGACTGAAAATTTGAAATTTGTTTTGTGAAGGGTAGAAAACATTGTGGGAAAAGGAGAAAATGCTGGTTACCAGCATTTTCTCCTTTTCCCACAATGTTTTCTAAAGGCTTCTTTCTCAGGGGCGTCAAAAGTAGGGATTGTGTGGTAATGGGTTAAAAAAAACAGATCAAACATAAAGCAGGTCAGTTTAAGTTGATAGTTCAAAACTGATTGTATACCTGACAGTCATTGAAACCATAATTAGATTAAAAAAAAACAGATCAAACATAAAGCAGGTCAGTTTAAGTTGATAGTTCAAAACTGATTGTATACCTGACAGTCATTGAAACCATAATTAGATTAAAAAAAACAGATCAAACATAAAGCAGGTCAGTTTAAGTTGATAGTTCAAAACTGATTGTATACCTGACAGTCATTGAAACCATAATTAGATTAAAAAACAGATCAAACATAAAGCAGGTCAGTTTAAGTTGATAGTTCAAAACTGATTGTATAGTAGGATCACTTTCCAAACAGAAAATATCATAAAAGTAAAAAGTGTCGACCCTTGTCAGCCTTCACAGTTCCCAGATGGTCCCTTTTGGCATGACAGATCACATTATCTTTGAACAGCTGGCCGCAAGGGTATGGTTTAAGACTTATTTAGCTATATGAGACTATTGAGCAGCCTTTCTCCAGAGTGTACTCTGAGATCAGTTTGCACATATGTGCTCACTTATCTTCCTTTACACTGTCGACTTTTCTGTGAATTGTTTCAGTCAAATGATATCCATTACAGGTCATAGACACTTGAAGACATCAACAAACAATTTAAATTCGGGACAATATTGAGTATGTATTGGAGCGCAAATCCCAATAACATCACCACCAAAAGTCACTTATTTCTCGATATGTTTCAGTTCATCTCTGATTTTAACGGTGAGGATCGGTTCATGACAAGGATAGGGGTGAGTGGGTTGATCAACTTGGACAAACTTAAAAAGGCTCATGGTATACTGACCGACGTGCAGCTGTTTCAATATCACAACAGTATTGTACAAGAGAAGGCTGACCGGAAGTGTGACAATATTTCCAAAGACAGGTACATTATTGCCTTTTAACCGTAAAGTTTTGTGTGCCTGTCTAGATCTCCGTGTTCCTTTCAAAAATCTTGGCCACACAACAGAATCACAAATATGCTTTTCATTTTTATCTCTGTAACTGAAGGTAGTTATGTTTTTACTCATCGCCAATTGGATTGTAAGACTCCCGTCCACTAACGTTGTCAGTTTTTAAGAAAACTTGTGAAATTTGAAGGGTGTTGTAAAGTCAAGAAGTGGAATTTCACTGAACTTTTGGCCTAAATAACTTGGATAAAAATGTCACTTGATAAGTTCTTTTTTGCAAATGTAGTAATAATGCACAAATTATTACATTATTCATCAAAGGGGTCACTTGAAGCATAAGCATAATTATAGAATTGCATTTTGGATTTGGTATTGTTTTCAGTCGTCACTTCCTTAGAGACAAATTGAATCAGATAAGGTTATCATAATGTTGTTTTGTAAAGGAGATGACTGTTATGATGACAGTGATAATGCTGATGATAATACATTGTACATCTGATTATTCCACAATTTTTTAAGACTTATCCTCCTAAAAAACTAAAATTAAATTTTCAGTTTGATACTAATAACCCAAATATTGCTGTTTCCAAGTTCTGTTTTGGGGAATGATATCTCATTATCGGACAGTGTAGATCAGACTGCACATTCTGTACAGTCTGATCTTGATCTACACTGTCCGCAAAAGGTCAGCGAGTTGCTCTCAGCAGCCAAAGGGTTAACAGACTATGATGAATTGAATTTCATATTACTCTTACTATTATAGATCTGATGACGTATTTGGCGATCTATATGTCTCCGAAGGCACAGAGAGTGAAACAGAATTAGATTTTGATTCTTACAATCCCATAAGACCTCTAGCAGCCAGACATGACGTCATGATAGTGACGCCGTCATTCGCTCGATTAAGTCATCAGACTCTACAGTTCATGAACCATGGCAGCACCGTAGTCCATTTTGAAGAGGAGAGTAGCAGGTCGTGTATATGTTTTCTTCGGTTAGAATCGGACAATGTGACTCTAACCTGGAGAAAACCAGATTGGAGT
Organism: Tridacna crocea; assembly: GCA_943736015.1. NCBI lineage: Eukaryota > Metazoa > Mollusca > Bivalvia > Cardiida > Cardiidae > Tridacna > Tridacna crocea. Next base: position 54,983,828 of record OX031064.1, on the reverse strand, counting down.
GCACTGAGGGGAAATGCTTCAAGCCTTCCAGATTACGTGTTACGTGGTGACTTTGACTCTAATTCCACCCAAGCCATGAATATGAGATATTGTGGCGGGGAGCATGTTTATTACTCAATTGAAGAAGGTTATTTGGACATATCCGTGTTGAAACATGTGTGTTGGGCTAGTTCGGATGACATAGATCTTGCCAGTATATCAAAACGTTATGCCATGGAAGACATAACTGTTGAAGACAACTGTATCTGTTTGTCTTACGGGACAACTCTCGCTGAAAACAAACATTTGCATTTTGTTGGCCCTAGTAACATTATAAAGACTTGGTACCATGGTTTGGAGACCCTATGTCAAGCGGCCAAGAGGCTGCGACAGCAGATTGATAAAAGGATACAGTGGTTGAAGATACAATATTTACAGTTGTATTACGAGAGTGATCGCTGCCAGGGACCAACACCTGCTGAAGCCATCAGGGTATGTTTAGAGCAAGTCCATAGTTATAAAACTTGGCCAGCAGTTATTTTGTAGTCAAACGCAGTTAAGAATAAAGCTCTAAGGTTACCCAACCCGTAGTTTGAAAGCTTCTTTGAGAAACTCCTTAACTGTAAGACAGTTTTTTATTTAGTTTGAAACATTGATGGAACATGAAAAGAATGAGTACAAACTCGGCTTTCGGGCTTAGGATAGCTTATTCTTTTAAAAAAAGATAGTCTCAATGCCTGAATGAAAACTAAACGAAAGACTGACCACTGCAAGTCAATCCACACTTTTTAAAACATGTATTGGCTAAAAGACCTTACAAATCTGCTTTATAGTAGAGGATGTAGGTGCAAAGGCAGACTTCTTTTGTGTTCAGTATGTTGGATCTTGAATATAGACAGAAAATGCATGTTTGCAAAAGCACTCTGAGAATGAGGGCCATTCTTCAGTTATTTCCCTTGATTTTTCTCCAGTACTACATTCAGGTCCTCATTAGAGGGTTACTTGGATTTTATCCTTGATTTCGTTGCACTGAACAGATATGTTCTTGAGATGATATTGCAAGTAAATCGAGTGAGATTGCTTTACAAATCAATTTATGCGTAGTTTGTGATTATAAAGAACAGAATTTGAATTGAATTACATGCAGACCTTACACAAACATAACAAATCATTGTTACATTTATCACAACATCCCAAAGGGACCCAAGGATAAAAACGAAGGAATACAAGTAACAGGACAAATCTGTTATTTGGATACCTTTAGTGTTTAACTGGCAAGGGAGATAATATAATTTCTAAGAATGGCCCCCATTAACTAATTTCTCATTTGCTATAGTCGTTAACCACACGATTCTTGATGTTTTGATGTATTAGCAAAAAGTATCACCTATGCAGTCCGCAGGATGGAAACTTTTTGCTGTTATTAAACTTTATGCATGTTAAAAGAAATATTCTACATGAACCTCAAGATACATTTGTTCTTGAGACTACATGGCTCCATACAGAGCTCCTGATAGTAGGTGTGATGGTATTCTAAATTCATTATATCTCTTCTAAACCCTATGTTGTGGGTACTCATCAGAATCGTCTCAATGAGACGATTCTAATGAGTACCCATAACATAGGGTTTAGTGGAGAACTATTGATATTTTTAACTCTGAAATAAAAGAAATCACTACCTCTATCTGGAGCTCTGTCCATAATTGTGTGACAACTCGTTTGGAATGGTGCATCAAAAAGATGTATTAAATGGCCTTTTGCTAGAGCATTTTTCAAATGTTTAGTAAAAAAAAAGCAGTTCACACAAAATGTATGGCTATTTCCATTTGAATATCATTTCAAAAAATGAAAGAAAACTTACCTTGATCTTGACTGCCCGTAATGGCAACTTATGGTATACTGATTTTAGGCCTACTTAATGTACTCTAAATGTTCAAAATGTTAAACATCAACTGACTTCGATATTTTTCTCCTATAGGTATTTGGGGGACGACGATGGGCGCCTGGCGGTCCCCAGGTTAGTCACTGCCTCCCAGAAGGAAGCTCCTCTTTCAAACGTACCTCAAGTTTTGTCATGGGATCAAACATCTTCAGGAAAAAAGCTAATTCATTCCAATCGTCAAAGGTGAGATTTGTTAGTGTCACATTTTTTTTCTTGCTGTCGAGCAATGATACAGTTTTCCTTAATTATACACTCACACTTGTATTTAGAAACAGCCCAATAGAAACAAGGAAAAATTATTTGTTACAACAAGTGTCCTTCCTAATTCAAAATTCATTGAAGTTAATTTAACCCTTTTCCGAACAATCCCTGGTTTTTACGGGTCTGAAATAGTAGCCTTATGAAAATATTGTGCGAAAAGGAGAAAATGCTGGTAACACAGTGTTTTCTTCCCTATCATAGACAGAAATCGTCTTCACCAAGAGTTGAATTGTTGTTTGCAAATGCTTTCAATTTGGTCTAGTCCAAAAATTTGTTGTTTGGGAAAGGGTTAAGAAAAGATTGTGAAACTGAAACTGTTTCATTTAAGAGTTGAGTTAGTATCTACAGATGATCCACGATGTAACGGTGTGTTAAGCCAAAGACTTTGATTTGCTTATTACTCATACAAGTCCGCTATTGGAAATTGAAGGGAGACAAATCGACCATAACTAGCTAGTTTTGTTATCTTTCTAATAAATTGTAGAAAAGTCAATCTCATTTCAAATGACTTTTTCTACTTTTCAGCATTCATATATCAGACTCTTCTTCGCATATATGTTTGCAGTAGAAATTGCATTTACCCTGCATCTGTGACAAATTTGGTACAGGTGACGTTCCTTTGATGAATTATAGTAGAATATGGATGATCGATATAGATTTGAATTTCATACAGCCTGTCTGAGTGGCTCAGTGGTGAGCATGTTGGACTCATGACCTGGTGGTTGTAATTTCGATTCCCGGTTGAGGCGAACTTTCTTTCGGGCATATTTTCGCCTCCCACCTTTGCTGAAGCATGTGAGAAAAGTAGTTGGTGGCTTTGGAACGAAAGTAGTGTAAGTACCGGCGTGAGAAAGCCAGGAAACACATAATGGCGTTAAACCCCAATACAACCAACGAACCAACTAAGTTTCATACATGAATAAATATGAAGACATACTGGCAATGAAGAAATTACTTCAAATGACCAAGTTCATCCTTTGATATAACGTTTTTTTAAAGTGATTTGCTGCAATTCCAAAAATAATGCTATATTGAATATGAATCAGTATATAAACTTAGGTAGATATCGGAAGCTTCAGGCTTTACTCTTTTATTGCCTAACCGCAGCTTTTCTTATATACCCTTTTTTTTAGTTTAAAACATTATTGTCTATGAAGAAAAATGTTCTTTTATTTCTATTCGAAAAGGATTCCAGTCCAAAGCCCACACAATCTAGAGAGAGCTCAAGTTCCAGTCTAGCCAAACGAAGTAATAAGAGATCTCCGAGCCCACAGGCTCGTGGGTCACAGAGCAATAGACCTAGCATCATCAGCACGGCGACAAACTACGAGTCTGTTAGTGAATCGAATACTACCAACCCGTCACCAAAGGACAGTTCATTGAGAACATATCAAACTCCTAATGCCTCAAGCTATCTTAACAGATACCGCTCCAGGCGTCGCACAAGTGTTTTGGGAAAGCACCTGCCGGGAGAAAACAAAAATAATTCCATCACTCATTCCACTCGTCTGTCTTTCTTTGACTTTCTCGATTTATTCCGATCGTTCTCTCTCCGAAGCAGGAAAGATCTGAGGGATTTATTTGAGCAGTTTGCCATTGTAAAACCACCTGGACTTCGACAGAGTCGACATACAACCCAGTCAATCAAGTCAGAAGCAAGTAAGTCAAGGCCTATATTCACCAAACATTCTGAGAAGATCCTTAGTCTTATTCCTCACGGTTTTCTGAATTTCAAAGAAACAATACTTTCAACTGGGTACAAAGGAAACTTTCAGTTCGAGTTTATATTACGTTCGGTTTGAGAAAATTTTAGAGAATGAGACTAAGAATCTTTTTTAGAATGTTTTTTTAATAAAATCCCTTTCCCAAACAAGCCCTGGTTTTTACGTGTCTGTAGTAGAAGTCTTTTGAAAACACTGTGGGAAAAGGAGAAATTGCTCATAACGAGCAATTTCTCCTTTTCCCACAGTGTTTTCTACCCTTTTTAAGAACTTTCTGCCATTTTCTCAAAATCTAAAATTGTCGTCTGCAAACTCTTTCAGTTTGGAAGAGTCCAAAGTTTGTCATTTGGGAAATGGATATACAAACCGAGATGTCATAATTAAAGTTGTGTTCTTGAACCTTATTACAGCTGATGATGGCGATTGTACTTGCAGAACAAAAACAAATATCAGTATACAAAAATGATTATCACAGTATGTGATAAACGAATATCAATTGAAATATTGCAACAAAAGGGGAAGTTGCTTGGCGGAAGCAATATCCTTTCTTTTGAAAGACTAATTTAACACTTTGGCTGCAAAGCGTTACTTGCTGACCTTTTGCAGACATTGTAGATCAATATCAGACTGCACAGAACGTGCAGTCTGATCTTGGATCTACACTGTCCGATAAGGAGATATTGTTCCCCAAAAAATAACTTTGAAACAGCAGTATTTGGGTCATTAATATTGAATTAAAAATCTAATTTTAGTTATGTCGCAGGATAAGGGTTCAAAGCGTGTTTAATGCACCTACAATCGGTATTGACCAAGGTCAGCCTGCGCGAACTGTGCAGGCTGACAAAGGTGGAAACTATTTGCTATCAGTCCATCTTTTTATAGGCACCACATGATTCAGTAGGTTGTTCTACAAAAGGGATTTTATTAACTTATTTTCAGATAACAATATTTTAGACTTGTCCAAATTGAAAACATAATTATGCAGACGACAAAATAAAAGTGGCTGAAATTTGAAATTTGTTTTGTGAAGGTTAGAAAACATTGTGGGAAAAGGAGAAAATGCTGGTTACCAGCATTTTCTCCTTTTCCCACTATGTTTTCTAAAGGCTTCTTTCTCAGGGGCGTCAAAAGTAGGAATTGTGTCGTAATGGGTTAATCCAAAGTATTGTAATGTCTTACTTGGAATAAATGCATCATGAACATACATGGTCTGTAACAGGAGAAAAATAATGTAAGGACAATTGCGTAAAGTATCGTCTTGGATCAGCCTGCGCGGACTGCGCTGGCTGATTTGAAACAACAATTTATGCAAATGTCCGAATGCCCCTTTTGGCGTGTTGAAAGCTATATTAAATCCCCTTTTGCCACAGTGCTGCTCACATCTTTTTACTTTTTTATTTTAATTCCAGATATTTTAACTCGGAACACCACTTACGACTTAAGCCATTCCAATGATCCGGCATTTCTGCAGCGTCGAAAGATCTGTGATGCTATAGCCGTGGCGAGTATCTTTGAGAACTGTGCGGGCGTGGACACCTCCCAAAACAAATGTCTCAGCTTGAAAGAATTCCGGGAGTTTTTGGAAGACTACCAGGAAGAACATTTAGACGACTCGGAGATAGTAGCACTTGTTAGGGTAAGATTGACTTTCCTTTTTCCTTTTTGTTGACATGTATTTGATTGACAATGAAGGTGTGTTATACTGCTCTACATTGAGGCCAGGCTATTTTTTCTTTGTTTAGTAGAATTAAGAGCCAATGTTGTACCATATGTTGTACAAGAAACAAAAATTGAAAAAAAAAAAACTTTGGAGTTGAACCACAATGTTCTGATGTTTTAGTGGTATCATTTTGACTTCAAAAGCAAAGAAATTGAAACCTTGTGAAGCAGTAAATCATTTTTTGCGCTTTTATACAATAACTCAATTGTCTGATTGAGTGCGTGATGTTTCATGCGGTTTTCGAAATTATTTCGATTAAATCTCGGTGGCCATGTGTTCCTGGAGTTTCATTTACCAGTATTTCGCAAAATATTCTTTCTGAGCTGCTTGCTGCTTTCCTAACGTTACCATCTTCGGAACAAGGATCAGTAAAGTTTGGAATGAACCGTGTTGCAATAAAAAAAAAATCTTGCCGTTCGTAAAGCAGTTTGGTAACAAAACTATTTTCTTGAATATTTATTTACAGAGGCACGAGCCAGACCCTGTACTACGTGACAATGATCATCTTTCGTTTGAAGGGTTTGCTAAATACCTCATGGATAAAGAAAATTATGCCTACCTGTTTGAGAAAACTAAACATCATGACGAAGTAAGTGGTTGTAATTGTTGTTGTTAATGAAACTAAACAAATGTGACAATTTCCCATGTACCAAGTATAGAAACATTATGACAATGGGCTAAATCAAGAAAAACATTATCCCTTTACCAAACAATCCCCGTCTTTACGGTCCTGAGATAGAAAGCTTTTGAAAACATTGTGGGAAGAGGAGAAAATGCTGGTGACCAGCATTTTCTCCTTTTCCCACAAAGTTTTCTACCCTACTAGAAACAAATTTAAATTTTTCACTTTGCTTTATTTTGTCGTCTGCAAGTGCTTTTTTAAACCATTCTAAACTTTTGTCATTCACATGTATTTGAGTTATGCTCTGTGAAAAGTGGAGTATTTATATCTGCAAAAAGTATCGACCCATGTCAGACTGTGCAGCCGGAGCAGGATGACCTGTGTTGAACTCTTTGATACAGGTCACTTTTCTGTACACATCAGCATACCTCATTGCTTGGCTGGTTGTTAGACAGAGTAGATTTTATAGATTCACCGAGTTCCATGGGGATTAGAAAACAAGGTTTTATACTATGAAATAATTAGCATGCAATAAAAATGACACTATTAAGATAATCAGCTACTCTGCATTTTTATACCCCCACAAAACGAATGTTTTCAGGGGTTATACTGGAACCAGCCTGTCTGTCTGTGTGTCCATCCCTGTGTCCATCCACGTTTCAGTGTGTCCGTATCTGTCAAAGTCCTGGGGAGGGTATTAAGTCACATTCAGTGACAGCTCTAGTTTATATTGTATTCAGTGAATTTTATTACACTATATCTTTTGCCTAATGTTGTACATATAGAATGGAAGAATTCCTATCACACCATTGTTAATGATCAATTTCTTGTGGTGTCCGTGGTCGCGAGGTAGAGCGTCGGCCTCACAACCTAAAGGTCCTGAGTTCGATACCTGGGAGCGGGTGTCAACTTTGGGATTTTTCATTGGCCCACACATCCGGCGCGAGTACTGGTGTAGTTCCCAGGAAGCAGAATCGAGAGAGATTAGTATAAGTTGTAAGAACTTGTTTCTCAATCGATGTAAAATAAATATGTTTAAACTAAACTAATCAATTTCTTGATAAATCAGTTTGTCTGTCTGCAGGACATGGATCATCCACTCGCCCATTATTATGTCGCATCCAGTCATAACACATATCTAACGTCTCATCAACTGAAGGGTGACTCATCGGTGGAACTTTATAGCCAAGTAAGTGGCATCCAACTTTGTGATTTTTATCAAATGACAGACTCTAACCTCGTTTAACCCTTTACCACACAATGACGACTTTTAACGCCCTTGAGGAAGAGGCCTTTTTTGAAAACATTGTGGGAATAGGAGAAAATGCTGGTTACTTCCTTTTCTCACAAAGTTTTCTATCCTATCAAAGCAAAATTGCACCTCTTGAGCCACTTTGAAATTGTCGTCTGTAAATGCTTTCAATTATAATAGGTCTAAAATTTTGCTGTGTGGTGACGGGTTAAGAAAATGAAAGCATTGCAACGACAAAATTAAATGAGGGACATGTAATGAATTTTCTCTTAGAGAGAATAGAAAACATTGTTACCTGCATTTTCTTCTTTTAAACACAGTGTTTTCCAAAGCCTGTGTAATGCAGAGAAATCACCCTCCCCTACAAATTGACCAATGGGTCATTACACTATATAGAGGAAAGACCCGGGTTATTTCTCTATGTAGAATAATGACCCGACATAGTGAAATGACCCATGGGTCATTTTGTAGGGGAGGGTAATTTGTCTGCATTGCACCTGCCTCAAGGTGGCTAAAACTCGGGATAGTGTGGTAGAGGATTGACATGCAGCTCATTTAGACTTGTAAAATACCTATATCTTGATATGCATCTCTGTGATACATGCTTCCAAGAAAGTCATCACAGTATTATTTATCCCTTGAATAAATTTTGAAGAAACACCTGTGTGAATCATGAGGTGAGCTTGTCATTTGACATGCAAACATTAAACTAAGAGCGGAGGTTTTTTTTTGGCTCGGGTTAGCCAGTTGCCCTGGGTCTCAACATTTTTGCAACTGCATTCAGCCCCAATTTTACAGACCATCATTCAAATGTCTTACGAACACGAAACAAATACATGGCTGGAATACAAATCGCATCTGGCAGGATTTGAACCCATGCGGTCAACTATCCTGGATTTCTGAGGTTTAAAAAAAACAATGCCATAACCATTGAGCTAAAGAGATATCTCCCTAACGCCATCCATGAAGGAGTGGTCTCCCTATCTCCAGTAACGAATATGTGTGTGTTTTTGTCTGTTTTTTTGTTTTTTTATGAGCATAATTATGTGTCAGTCCAAAAATATTTTGATACTTATAGATACTCCTGACTGGATGCCGGTGTGTAGAGCTAGACTGTTGGGACGGCGATGATGGGCTTCCTCTCATCTATCATGGTCATACTCTCACTTCAAAGATCTCATTTAAGGTATAGTTGCCAAAATCACTTTCTACTACAGACAAACTTTCGTCACAAAGATCTCATTTAAGAAAATGGTTGCTTTCAGCAATTTCTCTAATAGAAATGCTCTCATTACAAAGATCTCATTTAAGGTATGGTTGCCTTCAGTACATTTTGTAAGAGACATACTTTCATCACAAAGATCTCACTTAACCCTTTACCAAACGTCAAAATTTTCGACTGGTCCAAATTGAAAGCACTCAGATTTTGAAATTTGTTTCTAGCAGGGTAGAAAACATTGTAGGAAAAGGAGAAAATGCTGGTTACCAGCATTTTCTCCTTTTCCCACAATGTTTTCAAAAGGCTTTTATCTCAGGGTCGTAAAAAAGAGGGATTGTTTGATAATGAGTTATGGCAGAGTTGCCATCAGCATTTTTTGTGATAGAGATACTCTCGATACAAAGATCTCATTTAAGGAATGGTCAGTTAAAGCACTGTCTGTAATAGACAAACCTCATTACAAATATCTCGTTTAACCCTTTCCCAAACAATCCCTGGTTTTTATGGGTCTGGAATAGTAGCCTTTTGAAAACATTGTGGGAAAAGGAGAAAATGCTGGTAACCAGCATTTTCTCCTTTTCCCACAATGTTTTCTACCCTATCATAGACAGAAGTCATCTTTTCAGCAAGAGTTGAATTGTCATCTGCAAATGCTTTCAATTTGGTCTAGTCCAAAAGTTTATCGTTTGGGAAAGGGTTAAAGTATAGTCACCTGTAGTACTTTCTGTAATGGACATAGTCTCACTACAAAGATCTCATTTAATGCATGGTTGCCTATAGCTCTTACGTACTGTAATACAAATACCGTAAGTAAACTCTAACGTCTCATGATGAGGGTAGTCACATTAAGCATTAACTACATGTTGTATTGCCACACACATCATTTGCAGAAGTTTTACTTTCACAGCCATATATATGTATATGATGTTTTCTTATGCCCTAAAATAGGCGGTTGTAGAGGCCATCAATGACAGTGCATTTGTGACGTCGCCATATCCAGTGATACTCTCGTTGGAGAACCACTGCTCCATTGCTCAACAACAGAAGATGGCTCAGATTTTTACGGTATGGAATGTGATTCATTTTAGCGTTTCATTTAGAAGTTATTGATAAGCAAGTCAATATTAGTGATTAGAATAAGAGTATTCTTATATCACAAGTCCCTTATTTCAATGAAGCCCTTTTTTTGCTGGTACCATTTTGATTTTGCTTCTGTGAAGGAAGACCTGGTTGAAACACAGCTTAAAGGACAAGCAATAACTAGGATTATTATTATTATTAATTACCAACTTACTTTTTTCATTTATAGATATTATTTTGAATTTTCCTGTCACGTAATTTGCAGAAACAATTGGATAAGAAAAACCTTCTTTTTAAAAAAAAAGAAAAAAATGCATGACTCCCATGTAATACTTTTAACAATTTCATAGAGTCCTTTACCTTCCAAAGTCCTTTCCCAATTGACTATCTGTATTAGATACTATGCTTTTAACGATTTTATTACCTTCCAACCACGTTGAAGATTGCCCAATTACTTTTGTATTGTATTTACCAACACACAAATTAAAATGCTAGTATTGTTCTAAATTTCAAGATTAAATCTCTGCTTGAATGAGACGATCTATATCAGAGAAAAATATGGCATGACCTGGAAATTAGAATTAGAATTGATTGAATAAAATTGAGCCACGGGCTTTTCGATACCGTTACATGTTCTTCTCAGACCCAAATTACGAAGATAAGTCAGTAACCGTTTTCATGTGAACTTCTGCTTCCTATATTCTCCCTTTTTTACAGAGTATTTTTGGCGAGAAGTTGGTGACCCAGTTTTTATTTGACACAGACTTTACGGATGATCCTGTGCTACCATCCCCAAACCAGCTCAAATATAAAATACTCATCAAGAACAAAAAGATTTGGGAAGAGGCTGACCAACACGCAACTGCCAAACGGGTGCGTAAATAAGATTTAGTTTGCACATTAATGGTAGGACTAGATACGATAGCCAAAAGTATCGATAACAATCATACTTCATAAAACAGTCATTTTAACCAGCTTCAGATCTACATGTATATTGTCTGGGAACATGTGAGATGAGGTGGGAAATGTAATCCTTACATTCAACTGCATTGACCTTCTACAGGGACTTAAATTGTTACTTACATTTACTTTGCACCATGATAATTAAAAGATTACATTCATATCATGTCTTATGAAAATTGACCTTTTTTGGTATTGTAATAGCTTCGTGGACATTTTGATATTCAGAAAAATGCATGTATTGAAAATGTATATACATGTATATATATTATTGAATTTTTTTATCCGATGACTGTATTATTACAAGAATGTGACATTACCATAGGGCAACCAATTGAAAAGGAATCGCTAGGCGACCTAGATAGTGATTGACGCTTAGAGACCTGTCCGAGCATGCACGTTTTTGTGTATTCTTGCTAGATAAATAGTGCTAGCATACTAAAATTAGATGAAAATATATATTCCCACATACAACATTTTCTTTCAGGCCTCAGCTTTCAGCAGAAATTACAGTATTGTGATGACAGAGAGTGGAACGTCTCATGATTTTGACGATGAGGATGATGACGATGATGAGGAAGATGATGTCACAGATGGTTAGTAAAAAAAAAAAAACACTAAGATTTATGCTCATATAATTATAATTATATAAGAAGCCCTTTCAATTTACCATTTACTTCCTGGAAGGAAAAATGAGAAAAAATAAAACATGAAACTACCTGTACATATAGAGATCTGATTAATTCTAAATAAGTTTACAGATATCATAGATGACGGTGTGTCTGAACAGAATGTACAATCTGAATTTGAGTCTGAGCTGTCTACTATTGTATAAGGTTTCGTTGTCAGAAGTGGCTGGTGACCTGGTTGTTGCGAGTTCGATATCCGGTAGCACTGGCCAAGTTTTTGCTGCAACAAAAACAGTGTAATCGCAATGTATTAGTATAAAGTATTGGCTGAAAAAATCTTTATCTTTTTATCAGTGTAGGGGTTAGACTTTTACTAAAAAGCTGTTCATTACATTCATTACACTTATCCATTGTAATGCAGAGAAATGGCCCTCCCCTACAAAACGTCCCATGGGCCATTTCTCGATGTAGAGGAATTATTCTGTATAGGGAAATATCTCTACCTGGATCATTATTCTATGTAGAGAAATAACCCTCTTGGTTCATTTCTCTACATAGAATAATGACCCTTGCCATTCGTCTACATATTGCAGGGGAGGTAATTTCTCTGCATTACACTGGCACTGAAAGAGTAAACTTGATGAATTTTCTGTTTGTTTTCGTTCAGTATTTTATCATTTTACTTCACAGTGAAAGATTCCCGAAGGTCGGTAGATAGTCAAGAGAGCCGGACCTCCCCAGATAATGAAGACAAAGATGGTTCAATGCACCCGTCAGGGTCCTGTGGAGACTTAATGAGGTATGGACCACTAGCTTTTTAGCAGCAAAATGAATTGAATGCAGATTTTGAATAGCAAAAATTACAGTAATTTTCAAATTCTTTTTGTCAGAAAAATCTCATTTTTTTGGTCATAGTAGATCAAGATAATACAGCACAAACAGTGATTGTTTATTTTGATAGGTACTTTTGGGTAAATATACAAACAGGAGTTTGTGCAAAGCAGCAAATGGGTAAGCATTATATTAAGCAATATTTTCATGCAAAAGCAGACCTCTTAATACAGGTGAAATCATGATGATTTTTATAAACCAAAGGAAAATTGCGAGAAAAATTTGATGTTGATATAGACGGATGGCAGACTATTGCATCCATACTTCCTTGCCAAAGCAGGCCTGACAAAAAAGATTTGATATGAGAGCATAAGTATGACATGATGTATATGAGATGTTGTTAATGACAAAAAAGCCTTGCAGTTCTCATTAGTAAAGAGTATTTTTTGTTTAACAGTGTTTTCAACTGCAAGTTAACTTTGAATAAAAGAATAGCAAGATAAATATCAAACTCAGCTAATTTTGAATTTGAACAGTTTTTGTTGTGGAATGACATCATCTTTTTTGCACAATATTTTTGTGTCCGATTAGATGTAAAAAGAGAATTGATAATGCCAATAACATATATTTTTGTATCTGGACCTATCTTAGAATATCTTTTTTATTAGCAACACTTTCTTGTCTAGCAACATCATGTTCATAGAAAATAACTATTATCATTGCTTATACTTTTGTTGTTTCGTCTGTTATCGTTGTTTTTGTTATTTTCACTATCGTATGAATTGTATAAAAGCACCTTTTCCTTGTGACAGAAGAGGATCTTGCACATTTAACGAGAAGCATCGACCAAAGAGTCAGCCGGAACTTGATTGGCAGTTCGATGATGACATGCAGGAGGTCAAGAGCCAGTCCAAGAATAAAGCCAAGAAAGCCAGTCAGATTGCGAAAGAGTTGTCGGACCTTGTTGTATACCTGCAAGCAGTGAAGTTCAGAGGTATTGTTGCTCTCTTCTTACCCCTGAAATGAAGTTTAAAACTTGCTTCTTTTTTTGCAAATGTCTGTCATGCTATAGATTAAATGACTCTTTAACCCATTACCACACAATCCCTACTTTTTAACCCCCTGAGAAAGAAGCCTTTTGAAAACACAGTGGGAAAAGGAGAAAATGCTGGTTACCAATTGGCTAAATCTTATGTATTAGTCAATCAAATGAAATGATTAGTCTTCGCATAAGAATTAAAATTAAGATCGACCTGTGAATATGGAATTAGCTGATTGTAATAGAAACCTGATAACTACAACTGCCATATCGCCCGTCTACTTCCAAAACCTTGTACTTACAGCTTGTAACAAGTTGTAGTTACGAGGTTTTGGAAGTAAACCGATGATATTCTCTTATGAGTCAGCTAATAAACCATGTCTTCTTTACCCACAGGTCTCAATGTGAGTCCGAATTCTTCTCTAAAGCAAAGATATGCCAAACCAGGTGGCGGAAAGAAACAACATGGAAGTATAGCTGGGACGCCTCCCTCATCAAGCGGTAACTTTATCACGTTTTTCTTTTGTTTTCTGAAGTGAAAGCTCTGTGCATGTCTTTGAGAAACTAAAAACACAGCAGCAGGGCTTTGGTGAAATCTTCATGTTTTTCTATTCCTTATATTACTTACTTCATTCAACCTGACCCAGGTCAGCATCATTTCGATTAACCCTTTACCAAACGGCAAACATTTGGACTAGACCCAATTGAAAGCATTTGCAGACGATAATTCAACTCTTGCTGAAAAAATTGATTTCTGTCTATGATAGGGTAGAAAACATTGTGGAAAAAGGAGAAAATGCTGGTTACCAGCATTTTCTCCTTTTCCCACAATGTTTTCAAAACGCCACTATTTCAGACCCGTAAAAAACAAGGGATTGTTTGGGAAAGGAATAATTAAAACCCTGTTTTTATCATAATCATCACACAGGGCTGCTTTCAGTTTTGTCACAAAATTAATAGTCATGGAAATGTTCTGTATGGTATGCAAGAATTAAATTACTTAAAGTTACCTCCCTGTGAAGATGTAAATTCCTGAATAATAGTCCGACTTCTATTTATATACCTACTCATATAATCAGCAGGTTAAATGAAGTAGGGAGTACAAATTTTGAATAGTGATATATTGTCAGTTAACTTTGAAAATCTCGCAAGTACAGTTATGAGGTTTTCAAAGTAAACTTACAATATTACTGTTTTTTGATCACCAGAGACCTTTTTCCTTCAAAATTTTATAAGAAACGTTGAAAAAAGTTACAATACTTACTATGTATATTAATTTTTTCAAAGCTAACTTAGAAGTCATCATAAAAAGGTTGTGTATCTGTGGCATATAAAAAGGCTGTACGTCTGTGGCACATAAAAAGCCTGTATATCTGTGGCACATTAAAAGGCTGTACGTCTGTGGCACATAAAAAGACTGTATATCTGTGGCACATAAAAAGGATGTACATCTGTGGCACATAAAAAGGCTGTACATCTGTGGCATTTAAAAAGGATGTACATGTACATCTGTAGCACATAAAAAGGCCGTACATCTGTGGCACATAAAAAGGCCGTACATCTGTGGCACATAAAAAGGCCGTACTTCTGTGGCACACAAAAAGGATGTACATCTGTGGCACATAAAAAGGCCGTACTTCTGTGGCACACAAAAAGGATGTACATCTGTGGCACATAAAAAGGCCGTACTTCTGTGGCACACAAAAAGGATGTACATCTGTGGCACATAAAAAGGCCGTTGTTACGGGAGACCACTCCTTCCTGCATGGCATACTCCCGATTTAAAATACAATACCTGGCTAGTGCGTCAGGGAGATATCTCTTTGGCTCAGTGGTTATGGTATTGGCCTTGCGTCCAGGAGTTCGGGGTTCGAATCCCGGTACCTTATTTCTGTCATGCATTTATTCATTTGTTTCTTTGTTACGGACTTCGTTCGTAAGATGGGGGCTCGTCCGGGATCGGCCATTGAGCCATTAATCCCATTTGTTGTCCAAAATCGGACTTCCTGCCTAATAAGGCTTTGAGTCATCAATAAATGATGACTTTAAGAGGGGGTGTGTTACGGGAGACCACTCCTTCCTGCATGGCATACTCCCGATTTAAAATACAATGCCTGGCTACTGCGTCAGGGAGATATCTCTTTGGCTCAGTGGTTATGGTATTGGCCTTGCGTCCGGGAGTTCGGGGTTCGAATCCCGCTCGGTACCTTATTTCTGTCATGCATTTATTCATTTGTTTCTTTGTTACGGACTTCGTTCGTAAGACCGTACATCTGTGGCACATAAAAAGGCTGTATTTCTGTGGCACCTTGAAAGAAAAAACATGTACATCCTATGGTAAAAAGTAGATGGTTAATTTACCCCTTAACTCTTTACCAAACAATAAAATTGTAGACTGGTCGAAATTGAAAGCACTTGCAGACAACAAAGTAAAGTTCACTCAAAAATTGAATTTTGTTTCCTGAAGGGTAGAAAACATAGTGGGAAAAAGGAGAAAATGCTGGTTACCAGCATTTTCTCCATTTCCCACAAAGTTTTCCAAAAGCTTCTATCTCTGGGTTGTAAAAAACAAGGGATTGTTTGGTAAAGGGTTAAATGAACAGTGTTTTCCTTATATTGAAACTGAATAAATATAAATTCGAAAGTTTTAACATAAAGGCATACAATGTATAAAACAAAGTTATTTTTGGCTTATTCCATTTCCGTATGGAAAAACCTATGTGTCATTACTCTCAGTGCTTATATTTTTTATCCATAAAAGACAAAATGTGCAATGTAAGTAATTCTCTATTTCAGATCGAGGAGATCACAGTATTAACACAAACATTTCCCTCCGCCAAAAGAGACCAGACAGTACGCCATCTTGTTACCTGGTGTCATCCCTGAACGAGAATAAAGCCAAACAACTGTGTAGGAGAAATCCGAACCTTGTCATCAAATATCCTTGATAGGGAATACATCTTTGGCTTAATTACATGTATTATGAAATACCTGAGACATGCTGCATTAAAAAGGGGGTTTAACTCATTACCAAATGACAAAATTTTTTGTTTGTCCGAATTGAAGGTATTTGCAGATGACATGATAAAAGTGACTGAAAATTTGAACTTTGTTTTGTGAAGGGTACGAAACATAGTGGAAAAAGGAGAAAATGCTGGTTATCAGCCTTTTCTTCTTTTCCCACAATGTTTTCCAAAGGCTTCTTTCTCAAGGTTGTCACATGTAAGGATTGTGTGGTGATGGGTTAATGCACCCAATTCAAGTTATGACCTAATTCAGCCTGTGCATTCCGTCTGGGCTGACTTTGATAGAAACTGTTGGCTTATTGGTTAACCCTACATTTGACGCCCCTGAGAAAAAAACCTCTAGAAAACATTGTGGGAAAAGGAGAAAATGCTGGTAACCAGCATTTTCTCCTTTTCCCACAATGTTTTCTACACTTCACAAAACAAATTTCAAATTTTCAGTCACTTTTGTTTTGTTGTCTGCAAATGCTTTCAATTTGGACCAGTCTAAAATACTGTTGTTTGGTAATGGTTTAATCACCTATATGTCAAAGGACTACATTACTCATTGACTATGTTGGTAATCAGATAAGGCAGATTTTATGGATTTATTTCTTTGTGATGAATTGCTTGGTATAATACATGCCAGTGCATGTCCATTTCATCATGTTTTGGAAATGCTTCCTGTTTTCAGTGTAAAAGAGTTTTGATTTGGTTGTATCGATGTCTCTCCTGATGTTTAGAATACTTATTACTAGGTTTTTCCACTATTATTTTATGGAACTTCAACTTACGTTGAGTATTCTGAATTCGACCTGTTATTTCTAAAGTCTTCTTCAAAGGAATAAATTAATTAAAAACATTAAAAAAAATATTTTGTAATATCTCGAGGTATTTTTAAAAAAAAAAAGGCTCTGATCATATCTCGTAATGTGTCAATATTTGATAAGGATGTTTTCACGGTCAGCTGCTCAGTACTGTTGTTTATCAAATTATTTCATAAACCATATACCGTTCATAATGCTAACAGAAAAACAGAACAAATGCGATGTAAAAGCAGGTAGGAAATCTGATTTACCTTCTTACAACAAACTTGTTTCCTCCTTAACTTCATTGTCACTCATACCGAAAAGCAATTAATGAGAACATACCCGGCAGGAATGAGAATAGACTCGTCAAATTTCAATCCAGTGTTGTTTTGGGCCTTTGGTATTCAGATGGTGGCTCTGAATTACCAGACTGAAGGTATGTACTCAAATTCACCCGAGATTTTGCAAACTCTGTAGAGTGGGGATGAGGAATAGCTTGTGACACACGATTCCCCAATTTCCAACAACCTTTTCTGTTCTGCTAAGAAAAATGTGCTTTTTTTGCCTTCTTCAAATATTTTACCCTTTGATGTATTTGTTACAGTTATTGGTAATTTGTAAAAAGGCTTTGACAGTAATGAAATCTCTCTCTTGCTGCCACATTTAAATGCTTGTCTCTATGATATGTAAAAGTTGATTTCTAGTTCAAATAAATATGATTCACACTCTGACAGATGAAAACATTGAAAAGAATTGGTATTTGATCTGTCGCAATGCAGTGACTTGACTGATATGATGCTGTGAGGGGCTTGAAATACAATTTAATCGAATATAAAACAAGACCATTCAGAAAAAGAAAACTCCTTTCCTCCAATGTTTTGTCTTCATTGAAGCTTGTTTTTTCAAAAGATTATAGAAAGTCGAGTCTGAAAATCTCTTGTCCATATATGCAAATGCATTGATGAATTAATTCTACAGAACTAGTTATGTCAAAATACTTGATAAATTTAATTGCACTATCTGATGGTGTAACAATAAATTGTTTGTTTGTTTTGTTCTGTTTTTGCTTGTTGGTTAGTTTTCGTTTACATAATTTGTACCAAACCAGAACTGACAATATGATTTTTTTCAAGATGTTTCGCAGCAGTATGCTGGCCTACGTCTCTATGTCCTTGTCTATGGCATGTTTCTACTTTTTAGATACAGCCATAGCAATTAATACAGCCTTGTTTGAGCAAAACGGCCAAAGCGGATATGTTTTAAAGCCAGCTGTGACGTGGGATAAAAGTCACGTAATGTACAATCATTTCAATCCATTGGACAAAGAATTTGATGGACTGCACACAACAGTTCTTACTCTCCATGTAAGTAAACCATTATATTATAAACTGATTTGAATGCCAATCAACAAGATGGATGTATACAATAAAGCTTGAGCTGTCCAACTTTTGGGACTTTTTATTTTGATTTATCAGTAGCATATTACAGGTGAACATTTCTTCAGATTGTAGAGCTAACAACTCTGGAACTAAAAAGAAATACAGGTATGAAGAGTTTGTGTGTGGGCTGAAAGAGTTGAGTGAAAGTACAATTATTGAAGAACACTTTGTTGAATTTGAAATGGGTAACGGTACTCTCAAGCTTGGATAGTCAACAGGATGTCAGTAGTGTAAAGCAAGATTAACCCATGACCACACAATTCCTACTTTTGATGACCCTGAGAAAGAAGCCTTTAGAAAACATTGTGGGAAAAGGAGAAAATGCTGGTAACTACTGCAAAATTTACACAGGCCTGAATATTATCGTTTGGTAATGAATTAAGGCAGAGACCTGCAGAATGATTCTGGTCTTTATTGTCAAAGAGAATGTAAGAGATCAAGATGCATGAGATATCAAATAACACGCTACAACAAAAATTTTTAGATTGGTCCAAAGTGAAAACATTTGCAGACAATAGAAAAGATATGACACAAAATTTGAAATTTGGTTTTGGAAAAGAGGGAAACAATTTTGGAAAAGGAGAAAATGCTGATTTTCAGTATATTGTCTTTTTCTCACAATGTGTTTCAAAAGCCTTCTGTCTAAGGGCCGTTAAAACTTGTGGCTCTATGGTAAAGGGTTGAAACAATGCATATTTCATTACAGGTGATATCCGGCCAGTATGTATGTTCCAACTATACGGCCAGTACTCAAGTAGAGGTAGAGATTATAGGAATTCCGGTGGACTGCGCAAAACATAAGACAAAAGTCATCTCGAGAAATGCTCTCAACCCAATTTGGAACGATGTGTTTACATTCCAGGTATGTTTACACAAGAGCCTTAAATTTAAAAGAAAACCAAAATTGCCAAGTACTCATTAGAATCAATAAATGTATTCAGTGTACCACTGGCCATTACGTCTTGTTTGTTTTATCAGTCGAGACCGGGATTCTACAGTGTTCTTATAAAGAATAATGTCACATGCATGACAGCATTGTCAGCGGAATTCAAACCAGGTTTAATGATTGGAAATCCAACGTGTTAGAAACTGAGCATGCAGGTCTTCAATGACTGTATACCAGTAGTCAGGGTTTAAATTATGTCATTTCAACTACATATGAAATATATGGTCTGTGTCTTTTTGACTACTTTCTAAATATATGTTTTTGTCGTTTTGACCATATACTAGGTATACAGTCATGTACTTAATGATACTTTTTTGTCATTTTGACTGCAGTTCTCAGTTGTATGAGAATTGTATGGATTGTTGTATGGTTTCAACTCTATGGAATGTTGATAAAGTATTTGTCAGTAATTTGATACCTAAGCTCCGCATTGTATTTGTGTAGATAAAGAGGCTTAGCAGTATTTTGGTAAAAAAGGCTTTGTAGTGTTTTGATGAATAAGTGCTTAAGCTTTTTTATTTCACTCTTTCATTTTTTGGTAAGTATGCTCTTTAGTATTTTTATGAATGTCAGGGCCAGGACAAAGATAATCTGCAAAATTACATTAAACAATCAGAAATAATTAAGATTGACCATTGTATATGTTTCTATTAAATCAGGTGATGTATTCAGAACTGGCATTTATACGGTTTGTTGTCACGGATACCATAACCAACCATGTGGTCTCACAACGAGTCATTCCTCTGAAATGCCTCAGACCAGGTAAGCCTACAAATATTATTTTATTATATAGTGCTTTGAAATAGCTTATTTAATTAAGACAAAATGAAACATTTTACAGTTGCATAGCGACTGTGATAAATGCATGAAGATTAGTTTAATCTCTGCGTTTGTTATGTATTGTATTTACTTTTGGTGAACATGTATAAGTGATTGCTTTAAGAATCAACAGAGCTGTCTGTCAAAAGCCCATGTTTCTGATATTGCTCTTACTCTGTCTGAAAGCCATTATTTTTTGTGTCTTTTAACTTCATTTTAATTTTCGAAAGCTCTAACAAGATCTTCACTTGGATAACATAAAGTGTCACTTTTTGGCATTGTGAGTTCCAGACCATTATTTTTGTGAATTTGAGTTGAACTATTGTTCATTTTTCATAAAATCATTAAACCCATGTGAACTATTCTAGATATACCTTAAGATGGCCGATGAAACACTTATCAGGTATCGTTGGTTTACTTCAAAAACCTTGAAACTTCAACTTGAACCAAGCTGTAGTTACCAGGTTTTTGAAGTAAACTGCCATTATATTTGACGGGACTTTTGTGATACAAGGGATTGCCCTGTTCTGACTATGGTTTCAAAGCCTGTCTGCTGCAAGGTCGTTAAGGATTTTTTCTATATTGAACAAATTTACATTTTTCAGGTTATCGTCACGTGCGCTTGCGCAATATCAATAATCAGCCTTTAGAGCTTGCCACCATTTTCATCTATTCGAAACATGAGGAGGAACTTCTAGAACCTTGTAGTCGCCATGAGTACATTACGGATTCTACGTCCGCCATCTTGAAATCTGTGTTCACCAAGGTCAAGGACCTGTCTGATACTAAAGATGGCCGAGATGTTCATGTGAGTAGTGTTTGTATTTTTGTAGTACAGCGATGTGTAGTTCTCGGTTTTATGAATTGCATGAATCAAGACTAAGTTGTTGTCATAAGTTTTAAAATTGGCATATGTCTGAAACGGCTCTAGGGCATTCAGTAGAACCGAGGATAAATACTTTGCAATGTATCTACCACTTTGTTTCTTAATTACCCTGCAAAGAAGTTTAAATTGCGAAAGGCTATTTTTAATACAAGGATAGTTGGTGTTAACTCATTACCAAACGACAAAATTTTAGATTGGTCCAAATCGAAAGCATTTGCAGACAACAAAATTAAAGTGACTAAAAATTGGAAATTTGTTTTGTGAAGGGTAGAAAACAATGTGGGAAAAGGAGAAAATGCTGGTTACCAGCATTTTCTCCTTTTCCCACAGTGTTTTCTAGAGGCTTCTTTCTCAGGGGCATCAAAAGTAGAGAGTGTGTGGTAATGGGTTAAAGAAATCCTTTCTCTATACTTTTAGCTTCTTTAATTATCAATACGCCTGGGTGAAATAATTGATATTTTCCACATACTAATTAGATCCTCAGTGCTTTATCTTTAGCTTGAAGATTGCTATTTAGAATGTTCTTCCTTTGTATTTATAGCTCGTCAATCCAGTTGGGACGAAGTTGAAACGCAGGATGTTCTTCATAAGTGTGTTTGGAGTTTCCGCACCTGACGAGTATGTCATACTAAAGGTTACCCAGGATACCTCTGTGTATGACGCAATCGCACAGGTCAGTTGTTCTACTTACTTCTTTCTAGTATTTTCTAGAAATTAAATGATAGCTTGATTCACAGGAGAATTACACTACTTCCAGTAATTTAGTCGGCAAGCTCAGCCACATGTATATCCATGCGTTCAAGTAAAGAATACTGTGATTCTAGTGTTTCAAATTGAAAACTTGCTGTTCATTAGCAGATCATTGAAATGTTTACTATATTAACAGAGGCTAACTTCAAACTTAGAATCTGTTGATCACGTTTATGTCATCAGAGAGATTAGCCCATTACTCTACGAAATATTTGTGCAGCCTTCTCTTCGGTCAAGATATTGGAAAACATCATGAGAAAAGTAATAATTATCTGTTCTCCTACGTTGAAAATAATGTTGAAAAAAATAGTACTCTTATCTGCTTTTGAAGAATGAAATTTCCCACACAAGTATTCATCTTCGTGAATTT
Source organism: Tridacna crocea (assembly GCA_943736015.1). Taxonomy (NCBI): domain Eukaryota; kingdom Metazoa; phylum Mollusca; class Bivalvia; order Cardiida; family Cardiidae; genus Tridacna; species Tridacna crocea. Next base: position 54,961,549 of record OX031064.1, on the reverse strand, counting down.
TTAGGCTTTTGTAAGAACTACCAATAACCAGGACAGTAGGAAAATTCACCGAGAAGTAAATTTCATAACCTACATTACAGCGGCATTCCTGTAGCATACGAGTCTGTGAAAAAAAGGCTTAATGTATCTGCAAAAGGTATCGACCCAGGTCAGCTTGCACAGTCCATGCAGGCTGTTTGCCCATAGGTTAATTCTTTACTGTCAATGGACCCATGTACCTAATGGTTCAGTCCTTTGTAGTCCAAACTAACAGTATGGATCCATAATTATGTGATGCCTTGCTTGGTATAATGCATCTCCCTTTTACCCAGAGCCAGATAGAGGGAGTGATTTTGATTTGAAAAATGAAAAAATTAATTATTCTCCACTAAACCCTATGTTGTTGGTTCTCATTAGAATCATCTCGATGAGACGATTCTTATGAGTACCCACAATATAGGGTTTTGAAGAGAAATAATGGATTTAGAAAACCATCACTCCCTCTTATCTGGATCTCTGTAGTGTGTTGCTCATTTGTTACATTCAGGCTCTAGCTAAGGCAGGCCGTCCGGAGGAGAAGGTTGGAGACTATGTGTTGGTAGAGGATGTTCAGAACAGTTGGGAAAAGAAGGAACAGGAGCGATCAAGTAGTCAAAGAATCCTCAGTATGTCGGAAAAGGTGCTTCAAGCTCAGAATAAATGGAAAGGTGCTGGAAAGTTGGTGCTCCGAAAAGTTAGCACTGTAAGTCATTTTATGTACATGTATGTCAAAAGTTACAATACCACAACTGATATCTATTTCAGCGTTCCTTGTGAATCAAGTTAATCTTCAGACACCTCAGAGCCTTAGCCTAGTACTGGTTAAGTGGAAGTAACACATGAATATGACTGAAAAAATGTTAACAGTGGCATAAAACACTGATCAGTTTTGACAATCGATCAGTCAGTCATTCAGTCAGTTATTCAATATCAAATGACTGCTGTGGCTTCTTTCTCTAAGATATCTCTTATAGCTTCACCTGCTAAAAACTTGAACGAAATTTTGAAGCTGATAAACTCCCCCCCCTCAAATTTTTACTTATTCAAATAGATGTTTTGATAAAAATATCTGTGTATCGGGCCGCATTGATCCAAGATCAGATCATGCAGTCTGATCTTGATCTGCACTGTCAGTAAAATGCCTTCTAGTCGTGCCTATCCACAGATTGGTTGATTAATTCTCTGATTGTAATTTTCCAGGATCCAAGTAGTCGGGCGTGGGTATCTACCATGTTGTCAAAGGAACAGAGAGTAAGTTTGTATAATTTCTCTTTATTTCTCAGAATACAATTAACATTAACCCTTTCCCAAACGACAAATTTTAGACTCTTCCAAACTCAGAGTTTGCAGGCGACAATTTCAAATTTGATAAAAATAGCAGAAAGTTCTCCAAATGGGTAGAAAACACTGTGGGAAAAGGAGAAATTGCTCATTACGAGCAATTTCTCCTTTTCCCACAGTGTTTTTAAAAGACTTGTACTGCAGACATGTAAAAACAAGGGCTTGTTTGGGAAAGAGTTAAAGAGCATTGAGTTGCGCTTGAAAACCTAAGTGCTAACATGAATTTAAAGTCATATAGAGAATGACCTAGACAAAATTTAGTTATTGTAGTGAACGTCTAGAATGATTACTGTAATTCTTCTGGTTGAAGGTATACCATAGATTTTCATCATACCTGTAGGTGAGCTACATTTACTTGAAGTAAGTAGCTTGCAGGACATGAGAGTAGTTGGTCGTGGGATCGATCAGTGGCTTGGCCCAATTCTCTCCCAGTATTAATGATAGTCATGAAGACCAGAATAAATCCTCTTTCACCTCTGACCTTGTTTCGACAACTTGGAAAGAATATTGTGTGGAGTAGTGGTAGAAGAAAATCTAAGAAAGCATGGATAGGTGCACTGGCTGCCGTGATGTACTTTAGTAACTGAAAAAAAGTTGAATAAAAAATGGAATTACACACCAAACAATCAATCACTCATCAAGCCTTCCAATAGTAACTAATCATAAACTCAGAAAAAATAATTTTGAAAGTTAGGATTACCTCTCTTGTTTTGGTCACTGAGCTATGTCAAAGATAACCTTTTTTTTATTTTTTTTTGGGGGGGTCAGTAAAGAAAAAGAAAAGGCCAAAAGAATTTTGAAAATACCCATGTTTTATCATTATAGGACACAAAATATAGGTTATGTCTAGGTTCATCATTAATATTAACTTTTCTTGTTGTGATCTGTGTGTAAGATTTGGAAAAAAAAAAATCTGTAATTACCAAAGCAGCTGAAGACAAAAGGGACTTGAACGAAGCATTTAACCCTATACAGCACAATGCCAACATTTAACAACACTGGATAAAAGCCTTTTGAAAACTTTGTGGGAAAAGGAGAAAATGCTGGATACCAGCATTTTCTCCTTTTCCCTCAATGTTTTCTACCCTATCAAAGAAAAACTGCCTCAGTTGAGTCACATTTAAATTGTCATTCACAAATGCTTTTAATTTATACAAGGCTATTTTTTTTCCATCTGGTAAAGAGTTTTAAATATTTAGTTTTTAAGAATAGATCCCATATTTCAAGCACTTTAAGGAAGACCCATTTTGAAAAAAAGATCATGTGGAAAAGGGGTAAAATTCAAGGAACCATCATTTTCTCCTGATACCACAATATTATTTAACCTATTACCACACAATCCCTACTTTTGACGCCCCTGAGAAAAAAGACTTTAGAAAACATTGTGGGAAAAGGAGAAAATGCTGGTAATCAGCATTTTCTCCTTTCCCCTTAATGTTTTCCCACAAAACAAATTTTCAATTTTCAGTCACTTGCATTTTGTCGCCTGCAAATGCTTTCAATTTGGGCAAGCCTAAGATTCTGTTGTTTGTTAATGAGTTAAGCTTTGATAATTTTTTTGTTTTGGTACAAAGTTAGACCAAAGGACTGAAAGTCCTGAAAAATGGCTTTTTGATGGAGACAAAACAACACCATAGATAAAGAAGATATTTGTTTTTTTTGGTGTAAGATCAAAATTTATTTCATTGAGTGGACACCATCGGTAATATTTTCATGAGTGGTGCAGCCACGAGTGAAAATATTACCAATGGTGTTCACGAGATGAAATAAATTTCGATCTTACATTGAAAAACAAATATTCTATTTATTTTATGCTTTTAACCCTTTCTGGGAGGAGCTTTATCAAAATTCAGTACAGTTCTTTTCCCTTATTCCCCGTGGCGTACCCCTCCCACATAGCAACGTTACGTCAAGAGCGTGAAATGTAAGGTATATGACGTCATATTTCCCATCTAGTTGTTAGGCATGCACAATTTACCTTGGCAACAAGAACGTGAAAATCGGTATTTTCACTGGTGGTACCAGTGTAAGATCGAAAAATATTTTCACTCCCAATTCTCGATATCCTACCGGAAAGCATGAAATAAATGATGGTATGATTTTTTGGTCAACAATGAACATCAAGATACCTTGTCCGTAATTGTTAATTGTTCATTCGTTCGTTTAGAGAAAGGCTGATGATAAAAGCTAGAGCTTTACGCTATATTTCTATATATTTGTTCATTTAGCGGAAGTATGACGAATCAAGTCAGCCTTCTGGTGACTGGGATAAGGACGAAAATATGTTCCATGTATGTGTGTATAATGTGTCACCGGACCAGTCCTATACCATCTTTAAAGCGCCGATCTCTAGCACTGCTCAGGATATCATTACCCAGGTACATTACCTCTCTCTAATTTTAGCACTTTGAACGGGTGTTTTGTGTGGCATGTAGCATTCATGGGAGCTTTTTTGTTTGAAAGGTAGTTCATGCATTTTATGATACAATGCTAGCCATATTAACCCTCATCTCATTACCGTTTGACAAAATTTTGGACTTGTCCAATTTGAAAGCATTTGCAGACGACAAAATAGATGTGAATCAAAAATTGAAAATAGATTCGGAAAGGGAAGAAAACATTGTGGGAAAAGGAGAAAATGCTGGTAACCAGCATTTTCACCTTTTTCCACAATGTTTTCTAAAGGCTTCTTTCTCTGGGGCGTCAAAAGTAGGGATTGTGTGGTGCTGAATTAATACAAGAGACATTTTTAAATAGGAAAAACATCTGAAATATTGCTGTACCAAGGCTTTATTGGCCAGAATATGTAACAAAACAATGGACAGTGTAGATCCAAGATCAGACTGCATGTTCTGTGCAGTCTGATCTTGATCTATAGTGTCCACAAAAACCAGTTGAGTGGGTTCCAGAGTTTAAGGGTTAAAGTTTATTCATGACTTCAGGTAATTTAGATGAAATTAAAAGCAAATTGCATTTTCCGTGAGTACTGCCTCATTGTAGAGAAATTCATAGAGAAATATTCTATAAACCATATCATTGTATATAATAAATTTGTGGAAATTTGAAAAGCATGCTTTGGGTTTCATAATGAGTATTTCTGATTATAGGTTTTGTACTATGCCTACCTTTTAGGCTTTTAATTAGAATTTGTATCGTATTGTATTGTTTATCAATCTAAAAAAGAAAAACTTGGGTTTCTTGGCTCACATTAGACTACCATTAGACTACATTAGACTTGCATAACTGTGTGATATAGTAGTACATCGCTGGTCGTGGTGCCTGTAATTGTGAGGTCAAGTGTCGTTCTCATAAGCATAAGGTCCCGAGTTTAATACCCGCAAGCGAGTGTCAACTTTGGTACCGTTCAGAGGCCCACATTCAGTGCCACTACTGCTGTAGTTCACAGGAAGCTGAATAGATAGAGATTTGTATAAGATGCAAGGTCTTGTTTCTCAATCGGTGTAAATGGATATGTTTTAACATATAACAGCCTGTACACAATGAATAAAACGAGTAAAGAATTTGTTAACTAATTGAACAGGCCATGATGAAGGCTCACAGATCTGAAGAGGAAGATCCCCGAAATTTCTTCCTTCTTGAAGAGCTGGACGTATTAAGTGACAGCCATCTTGGACCGACAAAGAAACGAGACAGTGAGAAGGTATTCAGACGTATTCTTGCATCAGACGAGAATGTCTACCACGCTCAGAGTGAATGGAAGATTAACGGTCGCTTTGTTCTTGTAGACCGTGATATGGTAGAGTTTGACCAAGATGTTGCGGTAGGTATTTGCTCCATCTAAATTTGGAAGCTGCTGATTTTGTAGGAATAGTTAACGTAGTTTGACTAAGGTTAAACTCTTATCATTGGTAGAGATTGTACATAAGATACCGTTTCTCTAAAATTTCATCAAAGAAATTAAGTCATCTAGAGTGTCCATACAGTGGGAAAAATAAATATCAGACTGTCTGTTTGTCTGTTCTGTGCAACCCCAAAGGGTATACAACATACAAAATGGCTTTGTCAATCAGAAATTATATCAAGAGTTAGAATAAAGCAAAATATGGCAGGTGTTTCTAGTATAATTATTGGTAAACTTGTTGCTTGAGTTATAATCATGTCAGCCTTGAAGTGTTACTAATGAATGTGTTTCCTCCTTTTTAGCTCACCTAAGCACAAAGTGCTCAGAGTGAGCTATTGTGATAGTGCTGTGTCCATCGTCTGTCATCCGTTGTGCCCCTCCCGGGTAGCTCAGTGGTGAGTGTGTCGGACTAATGACCTGATGGTTGTGTGTTCGATTCCCGGTTGAGACGACTTTTCTTTCCGGCATTTTCGCCTCTCACCTCTGCAGAAGCATGTGAGAAAAGTAGTCAGTGGCTTTGGAAAAAAAGAGTTGTGTTAGTACTGGTGTGAGAAAGCCAGGAAACACATTTAAGCATTACTGACCACCATCATATTACCTCAGCTGTTTAAGTGGCATTAAACCTCAATACAACCAACCAACCATCGTCAATTGTAAACTTTTTACATTGTGTACATGCTAGAGGCCACAATTTTCATTAAATACTCATAAAACTTGGTCAGAATGTTTTCCTAGATGATATCTCGGACAAATTTTAAATTGGGTCATATCAGGTCAAAAACTAGGTCACTAGGTCAAATCTTAGAAAAAAACTTGTGTACGCTCTACAGGCCACATTTAGAGTCCAAAACTCTTGGAAGTTGGTCAGAATGTATGTCTTGATAATATCTTGGATGACTTTGAAAATGGGTCATGTCAGGTCAAAAGCTAGGTCACCAGGTCAAATGTTAGAAAAACCTTTTGTACACTCTAAAGGCTACATTCTCTTGAAAGTTGATCAGAATGTTTGTCTTGATAATACCTGGGACAAGTTTGAAAATGGGTCATGTTGGATCAAAAATAGGTTACCAGGTCAAATCTTAGAAAAACATTGTAAACGCTCTGGATGCCACATTTTCAGTCCGACAATCTTGAAAATTGGTAAGGATGTTTGCCTTGATAATATCTTGGATGAGTTTGAAAATGGGTCATGTTGGGTCAAAAACTAGGTCAATAGGTCAAATGTTATAAAAACCTTGTGTATGCTCTGGAGGACACATTTTCAGTCTGATACTCCTGAAACTTGTTCATAATATTTTTTTGGGCGAGGTACCTTGAATAAGTTTGAAAATGGGTCATTTGGAGTCAAAAACTGGGTCACTGGGTCAAATATTAGAAAAACCTTGTCTACACTCTAGAGGCCACATTTTCTGCCTGATACTTTTCAAACTTGGTCTCAAACTTGGCCAGAATGTTTGTTTTGGTGATGTCTCAAAAGAGTTTGATAATGGGTAATTGTCGGGTCCGAAACTAGGTCACTTGCTCAAATCTTAGGAAAGCCTTTTGTATGCTGTAGAGGCCACATTTTCAGTCCAATACTCACGAAACTTGGTCAGAATGTTTGTCCTATTGATATCTCAAAAGTGTTTGATAATGGGTAATGTCTGATAAAAAACTAGGTCACTGGGAAACAAGATTGAAAATGGTTCATGTTTGGTCAATAGACTCAGGTGAGTGATTTCAGGGCCATCATGGCCCTCTTGTTTACATCTATTACTGTATGTCTATGACTTCTTGCATTCCATTTGTGGCATTCTAGCTCAAAAAATACTATAGAAGAGACAAATATGAAAGATCAGTGATCTCTAAAAAATGGTGGATGGTGGTGAAATGAGAGAAGGATCACAATATAGCTCAAACAATTTATATTTCAGACATTGTACAAGAACAGCTATGACTACTTGAACATGCTTTTTCATTCAGCTTTAATAGAATTTTTTTTTTCTTCTTTTGTACCAGTTTGAGAAGAAAAAGAAAAATGTCCATGTGAAAGGTCAGATGTACCAAAATACTGTCACAAGTTCTCTAGCACGGAAGTTCTGCTCCAAGTTGTCACGTGATGATCAGTCAGAAACCGGAAGTACTCAAGAGGAGACCTCATCGTCAGGATCAAAGTCTAGAATAGGTATATCACAGGAGTGACAGTGTAGTTTTAGAATGTTTAGCTATTTTTTTTCTTTGTACACTTTGCTTGAAACATTGATACCATGTTTATCAGAAGCAGATCAGAGAAAGTGATAAAACACATAATGACCTTGTGAATTCGCAGTTTGCCTATTTCATTATTTTCTCTTCATGGCTTGAATAAGAACTCAAAGAAAAAAATGGATTTCTTTTTTTTTTTCTCTTTTTTTCTTTAACCCTTTCCCAAACAAGCCCTTGTTTTCACGTGTCTGCAGTACAAGTCTTTTGAAAACACTGTTGGAAAAGGAGAAATTGCTTGTGACAAGCAATTTCTCCTTTTCCCACAGTGTTTTCTACCCATTTGAGAATTTTCTGCCATTTTTATCAAATTTGAAATTGTAGTCTGCAAACTCTTACAGTTTCGAAGAGTCTAAAATTTGTCATTTGGGAAAGGGTTAATTCCTAAGTAATTGATAAAATATCAATGAAATAATACATATTGTGAAGAAAACATCTAGTTGTGGTCATAGTCCTGTGTTGTCCACAACATTGTCGTCATGGTCATGGAAAAAGTTTGAGTTTCTCACATTGTGTCAATACAAACACTTCACATTTTGGCTGCTTATAAACTATCAAAATAGAAATAATGAGGGAAGGTAGCCCTCATATGTTAACCCTTTACTCCATAGATACTCATTTCTACGCATTGCTTGTAGGAGCCTTTAGTAATCATTGTGGCAAAAGATGAAATTGCTCATCATGAGCAATTTCACCTTTTGCCACAATGTTTTCTATGCTATCAAAAGGTATCATATACACATAAAAAACGGCTTTATCCTTGCTGTTATTTACGGTCAATTAGAGATACCATAGAAATGCCTTATGGGATAAAGGGTTAACCAGCTTATGCCCCTATTTCACATACATTCTTCACTGAAAAGAAAAAAATGCAGCCAAATATTGGCACTCACATGCCGTGCTCTTACTTCCACATGGTTTAAAATCCAAATATGATAAATGTCCAGTAGATTCAAGCAAAACAGGGTCGTGCTGTGTGCACTAAACGCATCTCTCTGATACATTATAATAATAAAGTCATAGCATTATTCTAAAATTTAAAAAAATGAATTTATCTATCAACCAGCTAAATCATGAGATAGACCTGTCCTTTGACATGCAGAAAACTGATCAATAGCAAAAATTTTCGATTAAGGTCAGCATGCGCTGATTGTGCAAGGTGGCCTGGGTTGATACTTTTTATAGATGCATTTACCCTTTCCCAAACAATCCCTGGTTTTTATGGGTCTAGAATAGTAGCCTTTAGAAAACATTGTGGGAAAAGGAGAAAATTCTGGTACCCAGCATTTTCTCCTTTTTCCACAATGTTTTCTACCCTATCATAGACAGAAAATATCTTTTCAGCAAGAGTTGAATTGTCATCTGCAAATGCTTTCAGTTTGGTCTAGTCCAAAAGTTTGTCGTTTGGGAAAGGGTTAAATTTTCTTTTCACAGAGCTTGACTCAGTAGTATTGAACTAGCAATTTTATGCACAAATATGACCCGTCGCATAAGAGGGGACCATCTGGAAAATGGGAAAAGTATCGTCCCTGGTCGGACTATGCGGATTGCGCAGGCTGACCAGCATCAACACTTTCCACTTTTATGATATTTCATGTATGAAAAGTGGTCATTCTACCTTACTATACAATCATTTTTGATCTCATAAACTTAAATTGACATGTGCTATCTTTGATCTGTGTTTATCTAATTTGTGTACGAAATTTGCAGATTGTCCTTTTTTGTGTAACAGGTGTTAATGAGGATCCAAATTGATTATGGCTAAAAATGAAAGTAGATGTTCTTTATTGCAGGTTCTGACAGCCCCACCATACCTATCAATCTTTCACTCCTACCAACATTCCAGTCCCCGGGAATCGGACAACCACCCTCCCTAATGCCACCCAGTCCTAGTCCAAGTACTGGCCAGACGTCTTCTTCAAAATGGAAACGTATACTCAAGCTCGGAAAAACTTGAAGTGCTAACATATAGTACAATGGTTGTTTGATTTCTGCATTCATTTTGAGTGCAACATGGAATGGAACTTACAGGTCAAATGACAAAACGGGTAGCGAGAGGTGAAGATGTCGCTGCTAATGAGTGAATGTGTGTGTGCTTTTCCCCCTCATCAAATGAGTCAAAGTGATGAGAAGAAAGAATTAGACGCTTTTGAATCAGATATTTTACTTCGAACTGTTTGCAGCAAAGCTTGAACACATAATGTATCAAGGACGGCAGGCAAAGATCAGATTGAGTGATCTACAGATCTTTTTCTGGTCTCTGTTCACAAGACATGCGAAGGTGCAGTGTATAGGATGATGTTAGATTTGTTTCCGCATACTTTCAAATGCATTTGTGAGGAAAAACATGTAAAATATAAGTTATTATTGTTGCGCAATTGGATATTTACCTTTTGGTGCCCCACCTCCCACCATCATGTGACCGTGTGATGTTGATTCTGTGATTACGTCCCTTTAAATATTTCCACTCTGTCCCGAGCTTTATTTACTGATCTTTTGTTTTGTGCTTGAAAACTTTCATCTCAGGATATGTGCCAAATTGATATTCATCATAGGTTCCTTCAGAACAAACTGATAAAGAATGAAAAAGAATGTTTAGACATTTGTGACCCATCACACAAGAAGGGGCCTTCTGGGAATTGCGAAAAGTGTCAACCCTGTTCAGACTGCGCAAATTGCGCAGGCTGACCGGGGTCGACATTTTTCGCTTTAATGATATTTTCTGTATGAAAAGTGGTCATTGTACCTTGTTATACAACCATTTTTGAATTATCATCTTCAACTGACCTGCAGTATCTTTAATCTGTTGTCATCTAATCAATGTACAGAATTCCCAGATGGTCTTTTTTTTGCGTGATGGGTCACATTTTTTTTTTTCATAATTATGTCGTCTTTATGTTCATCCATTTTTTCTAGTGGTTATAAAGGCAGTAAGAGCTCGATGATATGAATACATAGTGGAACCAGTTTTAGTTTAATCCTTTAGTATACAATCATGCATTTTAGTGACCCTAAGGATGAAGACTTTCACATACACCTTTGTAAAAAGAGAAAAAGCTGAATGCCCTAAGTGCTTTAACAAGCTTCTTGGGAGATGTGAAAAGCCAGTACACGTTATTTTTTCGTCTAACCAAAACAGTTTCTATCCTCTGACAGAGAAACCCCACCATTTAACCCCTGGGCTGCTAAGTGTGACTCACTGACCTGTTGCAGACATATTTTAAGCAGCAATATTTGGGTTTTACTATTTGCTTTCTAGTTACATTTTTTTATTTAGCAGGATAAGAGTTAAGTCAAATTTTTCTATCTTAAGTCACATATGTTTTTATTAAGTCACATTTGCCTTTGTTAAGTCACATTTGCCTTTGTTAAGTCATATTTCTCATATTAAGTCATATTTGTCTATGTTAAGTCATATTTGTCTATTTTGAGTCAAATTTGTCTTTGTTGAGTAAAATTTGTCTACACTAAGTCAAATTTGTCTATCTTAAGTCACATTTGTTTTTGTTAAGTCACATTTGTCTTTGTTTAGTCAAATTTGTCACATTTGTCTATGCTAAGTCAAATTTGTCACATTTGTCTATGCTAAGTCAAATTTGTCTTTGTTAAGTTACATTTGTCTATGTTAAGTCAAATTTGTTTTTGTTAAGTTACATTTGTCTGTAAGTCACATTTGTCTTTGCTGAGTCACATTTGTCTATGTTGAGTCACATTTGTTTTTGTTTAGTCAAATTTGTCTATAGTAAGTCAAATTTGTTTTTGTTAAGTCACATTTGCCTTTGTTAAAGTCACATTTGTCTATGTTAAGTCACTTTTGTCTTTTTTAAGTCTCATTTTTCTTTGTTAAGTCAAATTTGTCTTTGTTAAGTCACATTTGTCTATCCTTTGTCATATTTAATTCGTTCTCGTAAACTTTTTTTTTTAAATTGGCCAGTCTTAAATTCTGTCATCCGATAGATTTTTAATGAGGTATGTATTAGAGTTACTGCACAACTGAAAGATCAGTGTCTAGTATTATTTATTTGTTCATTATACCCACCCCCTCCCTGAAGTGATAAAGTTAGGAACAGTATACTTCAATCTGAATATTTGTCTGTCTGTTAGTCCGCAAGCACATGTTCTGGTCCTTTTTTCCTCACAGTACTTTCAACCAGATTGTTTGAAACTTTGGCTGAAGCTTACTTATTATTGAAAACTTTGCATATATAATATACTTCCAGGATAATCTGTCTACAGTTATTGGAGTAATTGCCCTTTGCATTTTCTTTATCCCTAGACCTGTTACAAGGTAACCAATGGAGTGTTTCAGTCACCTTTTAACATTTCTGATCCATTTTCCACTTATTCATTATAATGCCAAAGAAGAAATCCTTTTTCCTGTTTAAATTTATGTACTTAATTCTTTACCACACAACACAAAGTTTTAACAACCTTGAGGAATAAGCCTTTTGAAAACATTGTAGGAAAAGGAAAAAATGTTGGTAACCAACATTTTCTTCTTTTCCCACAAGTTTGCTACCTTTCTCACACATCGTTTTAATTTTTCAGCCACGTTTATTTTGTCGTCTACAGCTGGTTTCAATTTGATATAGATAGTCTACACTTTTGTTGTTTAGTAAAAGGTTAATGTGCTTTACTCACCCTTGACCTAAATCGTCTGCTAATGTTTTATAAACGATTATCTGGATACCTCCTCATATTTGCTGGAATAAAACTTTGCCCAGAAATGCTCTAATTCATTCGAGTCATGCTCTGACAAAATGGGGCTTAATGCATCTCCGTGATCAATGTTACAAAGTAAAGCATCACATACTTACGGATCTGTAATATCAACTTTTTGTGACAAACGACGCAATTATGAGGTACACTGGTCCTCAAACATACAAAAAATTGACCGAAAGTAAAAGGTTTATACCCAGGTCAGCCTGTGCAGGCTGACTTTGGTCGATACTTTTCTCGAATTCATTAAGCCTCCTTTTGACAGAGCACGGCTTAATTATGTGCCGAAAGGAGACAGAATTACCTGATGCTTACCATTACAGTTGTAACCTTTAGTGACCCTGAGAAAAAGAGAGCTTTTTGAAAACAATGTAGCCCTAAGGGAAAATCCAGGTATCTGTGTTTTTTTTTACTTTTCCCACAATGTCTTTTCTCTTTTCAAAGACGGAAATCATCTTCAGAACAACATTGAATAACTTTGCCGTGTTCAAACAAATTCTAATGTAGATAAATCTAAAATTTTGGGTTGTGATAAAGGACCAATGAAATATAGGGCGATGGCAATTCCAGATCAGACAGCTCAAAGTATTTCAATTATCTTTTACTGTCTTCCCTTTTCTAGGCATCAAATGTTTCAAAGCTTAAAGTAACAGTAAAGGCCAAATGTAAACAAAACATGTGTTTAAAAGTATTTCAATCTATACGATACCATTTAAATGTATAGAAATTATTGTGAAGATGGTAGTCTGTCATTTTATGGTTGGTTCAAGTCTTAGATGCTGACAGAGGAATGAATTTCAAAACTGGGTTAAAACCTGCCAAGTAGATGTGTTTTTTTTTTTCTTTTATTTACTTTTTTCCTGGTTTTAACATTCTTTTTCTGCCAACGACCAACAAATTATATGGCCCGAACATACTGTAACAGACTGTCATCAATACAATATTTTCCATACTTGATAAGTCCATAAATTATATTATTTGAATTCAAATGTATTGTGACACCTGTTTTGAAAGTTTAGCCTTTACTGGGCCTTTATGAAGTAATAGACCTGAAATCCAGTAAAATTTTCTCTGTCTTTCACATTTATTTTACAAAAGTTCGAGGGGGGTGTGGAAGTTTAACTCTTTACCACACAACAAAATTTTTAGACCGGTTCAAATTGAAAGCATTTTGCAGACGACAAAGTAAAGGTGACTGAAAAATTGAAAATCGTTCTGGGAAGGATAGAAAACACTGTGAGAAAAGGAGAAAATGCTGGTTACCAGCATTTTCTCCTTTTCCAACAGTGTTTTCAAAGGGATTCCAAAATCTCAGGGGCGTCAAAGTAGGGATTTTGTGGTAACGGGTTAATGAATTTGCGTAGTATATCACATACCAGGGAGGTGATCAGAAAAGATATGGATCCATGAAATCTATTTTGTTTGACAATCGACTGAATAAGTAGGTTGACTGGACCTTTGACATGCAAAAAAAATTGACATATTGCAAAAAGTTTCGACCTAGGTCAGCCTGCGCGGACTGCGCAGGATGACCTGGGTCGATATTTTTTGTAGATGCATTTAGTCCCCTATACACAGAGCATAGTTCATGTAGTATTAAAAAATGTCAGCAAGGTTTTATTTCAGGAGTTAAGACTTGTGATATTGCTGTCCCATTATATCGATATTTATTATTTTCATCATTACTGTCATTATTTTTATTTTTTCTCACAAAGTTTTGTGCAATATAATACTGATTTATGTCATAAAAGTATTTATGACAAGTATGTTTACACGACCAGTTATATGTATGGATTTTTGTTCCCGTTTAGAAGATGACTTTGTGTATTATTGTCAAACGATTTGAATCATCTCTTTGGAAAGGTAGCTTCCTGTCGTATGATGGTTGTCTCAGAGCTGTGTGATTTTTTATGATACAAAAACTTTGTAATTATCCTTTCTTTTGTCAAAATCTTTTGAAAACATGTTAACCAAAATATAAAGAAAAGTCAATCAGTGAAATTGTGATTCCCTTGGCTGTAGTCTGCAAATAGTCTGACATAGCAAAATCTTATTCTTTGGAATTTCCTAAGTTTTGATGTAAGGCAAGTTAAAAGTTTGATTTAATGCCAATTTTAAAGAAACGGCATTTAACCATCAGGCAAGTTAAAAGTTTGATTTAATGCCAGTTTAAAAGTAACGGCATTTAACCATCAGGCAGGTTAAAGGTTTGATTTAATGCCTATTTTAAAGAAACGGCATTTAACCATCAGACAGGTTAAAAGTTTGATTTAATGCCAGTTTAAAAGTAACGGCATTTAACCATCAGGCAGGTTAAAGGTTTGATTTAATGCCTATTTTAAAGTAACGGCATTTAACCATCAGGCAAGTTAAAAGTTTGATTTAATGCCAATTTTAAAGTAACGGCATTTAACCATCAGGCAAGTTAAAAGTTTGATTTAATGCAAATTTTAAAGTAACGGCATTTAACCATCAGGCCATTTTCCATCGTTTGCTATGCCCACTCAATATTGGGCCCCATAAGAGCTCCTGTATACATCCCTGATTCTAAGTTCAATTCTTAATCTAATATCAAAGACAATCTATTGGATTGGCTGAATTAAAATGTGTCTACCAGCCAAATGGCTAGTTTTTATAATCAGTTATAACTACAATATTTTATCTTGAGATGTACTCTGTGAAATGGGCACCGATGGTGCATCTGTGAAAAGTATCGACCCAGGTCAGCCTTCGCAGTCTGCGGAGGTTGACCTGGGCCGAAACCTTTTTGCTAATGGCCGATTTTTCTGCAAGTAAATAGGACCAGTCTACTGCATGACTGTTGATTGTTAGACTAAACCGATGTATAATGCCATGATGACTTGCTTGGTGCCCTGCATCACAGAGATATATTAACTCATTACCAAACGACAAAATCTTAGACTGGTTCAAATTGAAAGCATTTGCAGACGACAAAAAAAAAGGTGACTGAAAAATTGAAAGTTGTTCTGGGAAGGGTAGAAAACACTGGGGGAAAAGGAGAAAATGCTGGTTACCAGCATTTTCTCCTTTTCCTACAGTTTTTTCAAAAGGATTCTTTCTCAAGGGCGTCAAAAGTAGGAATTGTGTGGTAATGGGTTAATTAAGCCCACGTTTTATAAGACCTTGGCTCACCTATCGGTGTTTATGGTTCAAGTAGAAAACATCGTTGAACGAATAAAGGGTTGTGAAAGTAGTACCTTGACAGTCTGAAGAAGCGTGGTCTGTCACAAAAAGTAGGTCTCAGAGATAAAAAATACTTAAAATGTAGATTAAGATTGAGCCATGCTCTGTGAAAAAAGGGGGTTTAATGCATCTGCTAAAGGTATCAACTCAGGTCAGACTATGCCCCCAGACCTTGATCGATGCTTTTTGTTACTGGTCAATTTTCTGCATGTAATAGACCAGTACAAGTATACAACATGATTCAATCGGTTGCGAGACAAGATGGGTTTTTATAAACCATAGAAAGGTCATAATTATGTGATGGTTTGCTTCTTACAATGTATCGCGTTATTCACTAAACCCCCTTTTGCCAGGGCACGGCTCGTTTCTGTTAACCCTGACATTGCTAAATCAAATGAAGACATTTAACCGATTGTAAACGGATCAAAGTAAATTGTGTTCATCCGAAAAGTTTCTATCGTATCGGACAGTGTGGACCCAAGATCAGACTGCACGCTCTGTGCAGCCTGATCTTGGATCTACACTGTCCGCAAAAGCAACGTAAGGGTTATGGGTTAATACGATTGGATTATCAACTTATCGTGTCCCTAGCACCTTTATGGAAACAACATCCGCTTGATTGTATTTAGCCTTGACCTTTTTTCAGTGCTGAGTGGAGATTTTTCTTTTCCCTCAAGGGCTTGCAATAAGCATACAGTCCCATGAAAGTTTTGAGCAGAACAGTATTTCAGTGATTGTTATTTTGGAAAAGAAGTCAATGACTTTCAGGGATAGCAGTGCTTTACGAGGACTTGAGCCCGTTTTTATCAACGATTCTTAAGAATAATCTTGGGTTTTTTTTATAGATTATGACAGTAACATGCCCTCTGATTGGCTAAACCATTTGGTTTAGCTAATCAGAAGGCATTTTACTTTAATTCTTTTAATCCTCGAGAATAAGACTGAGAATGTTCTTAAGAATGGGTGATGAAAAAAGACCCCAATGAAAGAAAGTCATGACCAGGAACGCAATGTTAGGCTTACAAATAGGTGCACTGGCCACTTAAACATGACTGATGTTATGTTCAAAACATTAAACACCAATTTGAAAGATCTAAGTTAGTACATGTTTTATTATTCTTTCGCAAATAGATTGCTCTATTGGCTGTCTTTAAACCAATGAAGCGCTAAATAAATGAAAATTTCAAACGAACAGTAACAACCCAAATGTTACCATTTCAAATTTTTTTTTTTTTGTTTATTTGGAAAAAATTCAAGCTTTTTTTTTGGGAGAATGTAGGACCACAGGTGTTTGAAGCTCCATTGGTCTCTCATAGAAACTGAGACTTCATTCGTCAGTCATCGAGCACTGTTACTAAAAATAGTATATTGGTGCGTACCTTACTTATTGTGTATGATAATTTGTTACTATAAAAATTTTGATAAAGAGGCGACGCGCAAATGTTCTATTTTTGGTAACGGTGTCCTATGATAGTGCAACGAAATGTATGTAATTCTATGATAGACTGATGGAGTTTCAGTGGTCTGTTGTAGAAAATATAAGGTAAGACTGTTCGTTCTGTACAGGCACATCTAGATTAAAAATTAAATATACATGGCGTGGGAAAAGCTTTGTTGTTTACTAAATTTTTTTGTGCCATTTTTAACTTGATACCTGTCATATCACTGCGACGAGTTTACCTATTTATTCGTACCGTTATATTTGTCCTCGGTACTTCACATAATATCCTGTCCAACGCCCTTGCCTGCATTTTTCCTTAAACAGACTGTTGACTGTGTTCAGACGTGTGTGATAAAAGATCCCGTCGCAATCCGAATGGATAAAGTTTTTTCGACCTTGTGTATTTTTTGTCAAAAAAGGTCAAATTACCATCCCTTTAAAGGCATCTTTCTTAAATCACAAGTTTATATTTAATATCCAAAAAACTTGAAAACATTTTTGCCTAAAGTGAATTTCCCCTTTTCGCCAAAAGGTGTTCCAAAATGGTATGCAAACTTGACCCGAAACAAAACAAATAACAATAATGGCAACAAGCATGTCACATGGTTTATAAACCTAAGCTAAACTGTTTGAAGTTAAAAAAGGAATTTGAGATGAAATTTGATAGCTTTTGATGTTTTGATAGTCAAGACGCAACTGTTTTGTGTGTGTAAAAATATCATTTTTTATGTTTTATAATGATGATTTGTTCTTTTTCTTCTATTGTTGTTTTTACTGAACCTTGTGTAAAGAAAGTAATATAATTATTGAGATAAAAAGAATATGAATAAATGTTTACTAAATGAGAATTAAGCGTTTGGTTTTTTGACTGTCCTTGAACTTTCCGAGTGATTTATTGATCCATGGCTTTTTCAGTTCCACTGATTTATCGCGGAACACCTCAGTTTTCATTGTTCAGTCATTTGACGCCTTTACTAAAAATAGCTTACTGACATGTTGGTGCATCACCTCCATATCGTATAAAATACAACGATATGGAGTTGTCTGCGCATGTCGTATTATTCGAAGATTCGATATGTCTATTATGACGTATGAACATCTACCGTATATACAGGATAAATCATTACGCCGCTAATAAAGAGAAAAATGCGATAAACAATACATAAGTCGAAATATATGGACTTTGCTTAAAACTGTCGTTCGTGACTTGGCTTCAAACACCCTCTTAGTCTTACTTGGCTATAAACGTTTTCGAACAAGTGTCTTAAGCACTTCAAGTTTGCCAGAGGCTGGCGAAGAAACGGTGTCGTGCTGAACCGCTGTCGGTGTTTCAGACGAATCTGTTCAACCGCCAATGTCTAAGCTGGAACTGTAAGACAACACTTCTCAGAATCTTTTTGGAAGATACTACAAACAACTTTTTCTAGTCAAGAATAACACACAGACCTCAACAATCTCTCTGTCTGTCTCTCTTTCTGTCATTCTGTCTCTGTCTATACGTCCTTCAACCCATCTATCTATCAAACCATGATGCGAAGAAACCCAGATGAATCAGCATGGCAAATGGAGAAAATAATTTACCAGAAGTTCCCAGATGCATCTTTGTGGAAGATGCCACAAACAATATTTTCAGGTAAGGAGTTTATCGCACACCCTCAACAATCTCTCCGTGTATGTTTCTCGACCTATCAGTCTGTGTCTGTCTGTCTGTCTGTCCTTCAACCCTTCTATCCATTTGTCCATGAAACAACGGGAAGACACTCAAATAAATCTTCATGGTAAAAGGAGAAAATAATCTACCGGAGATCCCCAAAATATCTTGTTAAGAAGATGCTAAAGAACACTTTTTTAAGAAAAGAATGACCCCAATATCCCCTCTCTCTCTCTGTCTCTCTTTTACTTTCAGAACTGCAGAAGACAGCTTCTGAAAATGTTGTAGAAAAAAAGAGAAAATGGTGGTACCAGAGTACACTCCCTTTTCCACTATTTTTATGGTCATACACAACTATTGCAATTATCTCCCTTTGAAATCGGACAAAATTTTAATTTTTGCAAATTTTATGGCTTCTTTTAATTTCTTTTCACTTGGATGTCACTCACCATGAGTGGAAGCTACTTTTCCAACAAAAAAATTGTTAGGAAAAGGCTTCTGTATGAAACCTTGCAAATTTGGAGTTATCTCCCTTAAAGCTGGTCCAGCAGTCACGTCAGTAGGAGGTTGAATTTTGTATCCTTTTGATACCCTGTACACAGAGAACAGCACAGTGAATACAAAATAAATGAAAGATCAGGGAAGGGATATCAATGATTGCAATTTTCAAGCATAGAGGCTCAAGAAATCATCATGGCAAATGGAGAAAATAATTTACCAGAGGTTACTAAAAGCATCTTTTGGAAGATGCCGCCTACAATTTTCTTATTGTCAAGAGTTAACTGCACAGACCCCAACAAACTCTTTGTCTGTCATTGTGTCTCTGTCTGTCGGTCTATCTGTCTGTTTGTCCTTTTATCAATCTATCCCTGAAACCATGATAATAAGAAATTCTAAAAAATAACCATGTCAGATGGAGAAAATAATTTACCAGGAATTGCCAAATGCCTTGTTTAGAAGATGTTACAATTTTTTTCTTTTATAGAAAAAAATCCCCATATCTCTCTAGCCCTCTCTCTCTTTCTCTCTCTCTCTCTCTCTCTCTCTCTGTGTCTCTTTGACTGACCTTCACAGCATAGATTCTGAAAATATTATAGGAAAAGGAGAAAATGCTTAAACCAGAATACCCTTTCTTTTCCATTATGTTTAGGCTTCAAGCTATAAAGCCATCAACATAATATATGGTCCGCACAACTCTTAAAATTATCTCCCTTTGAAATTTATTATTATTTTTTAATTTTGCAAATTCTATGATATCTTCAAACGTTCTTTTGCTTGGACATTACTCACTACGACTAGAGGCAGCCTTTCCAACAAATAAATTGTTGCCACGAGGTTTCTGTATGAAACCTTTCAAATTTGGAGTTATCTCCCTTAAAACTGGTCCGTCAGCAATGTCAGTTGGTGATTAACCCTTTCCCAAACAATCCCTGGTTTTTATGACCGTTGGACAGAAGCCTTTTGAAAACATTGTTGGAAAAGAAGAAAATGCTGGTAACCAGCATTTTCTCCTTTTCCCACAATATTTTCTCACCTACTGGAAATAAAGTTCAATTTTTGAGTAACGTTTATTCTGTGGTTTCTAAGTGCTTTCAATTTTGACCAGTCTAAAATTTTGTCGTTTGGTCAAGAGGTTAACATCTTTTTCTTTGTAATAACTTGTATTCAGAGCTGCGGTCTCTGAAGAAAAATAAAAGAAAGATAAGGGATATTGATGATAAAGACTTCAAGAAAATATTGTGGCACTTGAAAAAAATGACTTATGCCAAAGGTTCTCAAATACCACTTTTTCATTGAACCCTATACCAGATAATCCCAATTTTTAACGGCCTTGAGAAAATAAGCCTACATAAAACAGTGTTGGAAAGGGAGAAAACGCTGGTAACCAGCATTTTCTCCTTTTTCAACAATATTTTTTACCCTATCTGTCAGAAATCATCATATTACTAAGATTAAATTTGTTGTCTGTAGATACTTTGAATTTGGTCCAGTCCAAAACAGAACTGTCGTCCGGTAAAGAATGTAAAAGACTGTGTTCGAAAACATTGTGGAAAATGTGGATATCTTTCTTTCTCACAAAAGAAGATAGCCTATGAAAACATTGTGGGAAACAGAAAATGCTGGTATAAACAATTTTCTTTTTTACTCTTTCCAAGCCAAATGCCTTCATTTTAGATTTAAAAAAAAACAAACTTAATGTGTTATCTTCAAATGCTTTCAATATTGATCAGTCTGTAGACTTTACAGTAATTCTGTATACTCATATAGTTAATCCCTTACCACACAATAAAACACTACACTTGTCCAAATTCAAAGCAATTACAGAGGACAATTTTACACTAAACTCTTTACCAAACCACAAAATTTTGGACTAGAGCGAATTGAAAGCATTTGCAGACGACAAAATATCCACAGTCCAAATGATGATTTCTTTCTTAAGTGTGGAAGAAGACATTGTAGAAAAGGACAAAATGCTAGTTACCAGCATTTTCTTCTTTTACAACATTGTTTTTAAAAGGCTTTTTGCACTGGGTCGGATTGTGTGGTAAAGAATTACATGAATTAATCGAATTTGTCTTTGATAGGGTAGAAAACATTGTGGGAAAAGGAAAAAATGTTAGTAACCAGCACTTTCTCCTTTTCCCTCCATGATTTCATAAAAAATTATTTGGTTGATTGAATAGTAAAGGGTTAAACCAACCATTCTGACAGCGATGCAACAAGATGACTGTTGAATACGTTTTAAGGGAGGTAACTCCATTTTTGCAAGGTTTTAGATACGGGCTAGTTATCATGAATTAGTTGAATGGAAAAGAAGCTTCCAATCATAGTAAGTAACGTCAAGTCAGAAAAATTCTAGAAATTGTGTGATAAATGGAAAAAAGCCGATTTTGCTGATTTTCAAAGGGAGATAATCTGACCATTCCTTATACGTAGCAGAAATATCACCATCAATTAAATTATTTCTTTGATAGAAGAAAAGTTGACTTTGTGAAGTTTTTCACTCAACAAAGTTCCCAGCTTTGATGACCTTGAGACGGAAGAAGCCTTTGCGAAAACATTGTGGAAAAAGGAAAAAAGTTCGTAACCAGCATTTTCTCCTTTTCTTACAATGCTTTCTACCCTGCTGGAAAAAAGAATCAATTTTTGAGTTACGTTTATTTTGTGGTTTCTAAGTGCTTTCAATTTTGACCAGTCTCAAATTTTGTCGTTTGGTTAAGAGGTTAACATCTTTTTCTTTGTAATAACTTGTATTCAGAGCTGCGGACACTGAAAAAAACAGATGAAGAGATATTGATGAAAAAATCTTAATAAAGACTTCAAGAAAACATTATGGCACTTAAAGAAAATAATTTATGCCACAGGTTCTCAAATACCACTTTTTCATTGAACTCTTTATGACAAAATCAAAATATTTAACGGCCCTGAGAAAGAAGCCTATGGAAAACATTGTTTGAAAAGGAGAAAATGCTGGTAACTGGCTTTTTCTCTTTTTCACACAATATTTTCTATCCAATCAAATTCAGAAATCATCATATTACCAAGATTTAATTTATTGTCTGCAGATGCATTACTTAAATTTGGTCCAGCCAAAAAAAAAAAAAATGCCGTTTGGTAAAGAGTGAAGGAGACAGTGTTAGAAAACATTGTGCGAAATCTGGATATCTTTCTTTCTCACAAAAGAAGATAGCCCTTGAAAACATTGTGGGAAACAGAAAATGCTGGTATAAACAATTTTCTTTTTTACTCTTTCCAAGCCAAATGCCTTCATTTGAGATTTAATAAAAAAAAAACCCAAACTTAATGTGTTATCGGCAAATGCTTTCAATATCAGTCTACAGACTTTACAATAATTCTGTATACTCATATAGTTAATCTCTTACCACATAACAAAACACTACACTTGTCCAAATTCAAAGCAATTACAGAGGAAAATTTTACACTAAACTCTTTACCAAACGACAAAATTTTAGACCAGAGCAAATTGAAAGCATTTGCAGACGACAAAATATCCCTGAAAGTCCAAATGATGATAACCAGCATTTTCTCCTTTTCCAACAATATTTTCTTCCCTATCAGTCAGAAATAATCATTTTACTAAGATTAAATTTGTTATCTGCAGATGCATTGAATTTGATCCATTCCCAAAATTTGTCGTTTTGTAAAGGAAAAAGTTTCTGAAAACATTTTGGGAAATCTGGATATCTTTCTCTCTATTTGAACTTCAGATGATAGCCTTTACAAACATTGTGGGAAACTGAGAAAATGCTTATATCAGAATATTTTCTTTTCTACCCTTTC
Organism: Tridacna crocea; assembly: GCA_943736015.1. Taxonomy (NCBI): domain Eukaryota; kingdom Metazoa; phylum Mollusca; class Bivalvia; order Cardiida; family Cardiidae; genus Tridacna; species Tridacna crocea. The sequence goes on along the minus strand of OX031064.1, from coordinate 54,938,770 downwards.
CAAGACAAATGCCTACATTAGAAGAAAATCTAATGTGTTATCTGCAAATATTTTCAAGTTATCTCAATCTACTAATTTCACAATAATTCTAGTATTTAGTTAACCTTTTACCACACACCAAAACACTACACGTCCAAATTCAAAGCAATGTACACTTAACGCTTTACCAACCGCAAATGTTCTGACTTGACCAAATGATTTCTTCCTTAAATGTCATAGAAAAGATTGTAGTAAAAGGATAGTTCACAAGCAATTTTCCTTTTACCACATTGTTTTCAAAAGGCTTGTTGCACTGGGTCGGATTGTGTGGTAAGGAGTTTCATGAATTAATCGAATTTTTTAACGTGGTAGAAAACATTCTGGTGAAAGGAGAAAATGCTAGTTATCAGCACTTTCTCCTTTTCCCTCAATGATTTCATAAAGATTTCGTTTGTTAATTGAATAGTAAAGGGTTAAACCATCCATTCTGACAGCGATGCAACAAGATTGCTGTTGAATAAGTTTTAAGGGAGGTAACTCCATTTTTGCAAAGTTTTAGATACGGGCTAGTTATCATAAATTTGTTTAATGGAAAAGAAGCTTCCAACAATAGTGAGTAACGTCCAAGTCAGTCAATTTCTAGAAATTGTGTGATAAATGGAAAAAAAAGCTGATTTTGTTGATTTTCAAAGGGAGACAATCTGACCATTCTTTTTCATGAGTAGAATCAAAGGAAAGACAGTCCTGAGAGTCGCCTGGTGGGTAACGTATTATGAGTTTTTACCCTTACTAAATTTTCAAAGGTAATCTAGAGTTAACTGCACAGACCTCAACAAACTCTCTGTCAGTCATTGTGTCTCTGTCTGTCGGTCGATCTGTCTGTTTGTCCTTCTATCAATCTATCCCTGAAACCATGATAATAAGAAACTCAAAAAATAACCATGTCAGATGGAGAAAATAATTTACTAGGAATTGCCAAATGCCTTGTTTAGAAAATACTACAACTTTTTTTCTATAGTAAAAAAAATCCCCATATCTCTCTAGCCCCCTCTCTCTCTGTCTCTCTGTGACTGACCTTCACAACATAGATTTTAGAAATATTATAGGAAAAGGAGAAAATGCTTAAACCAGAATACTCTCTCTCTTCCACTATGCTTAGACTTCAAGTTATAAAGCCATCATCATGATACTGTATATGGTCAGCAAAACTCTTAAAATTATCTCCCTTTGAAATTTATGAGAATTTTTAAATTTTGCAAATTTTATGATATCTTCAAACGTTCTTTTGCTTGGACATTACTCACTACGACTAGAAGCAGCCTTTCCAACAAAGAAATTGTTGCCACGAGGCTTCTGTATGAAACCTTGCAAATTTGGAGTTATCTCCCTTAAAACTGGTCCACAGCAATGTCATTTGGTGATTAACCCTTTCCCAAACAATCCCTGGTTTTTATGACCGTTGGATAAAAGCCTTTTGAAAACATTGTTTGAAAAGAAGAAAATGTTGGTAACCAGCATTTTCTCTTTTTCCCACAATGTTTTCTCCCCTACTGGAAATAAATTTCAATTTCTTAGTTACGTTTATTTTGTGGTCGGTTAGTGCTTTCAGTTTTGACCAGTCTAAAATTTTGTAGTTTGGTTGACAAGTTAACATCTTTTTCTTTGTAATAACTTGTATTCAGAGCAGCAATCTCTGGAGAGAAATGAAAGACAGATGAAGAGATATTGATGATGAAAATCTTAATAAAGACTTCAAAAAAACATTGTGGCACTTAAAGAACATGATTTATGCCAAAGGTTCTCAAATATCTCTTTTTCATTGAACTCTTTACGACAAAATCCCAACTTTTAAAAGCCCTGAGAAAGAAGCATGTGGAAAACTGTTGGAAAAGGAGAAAATGCTGGTCATCTGCAAATGCCTTTCAATATGCAATAATTCTGTATAGTCGTATATTTAACCCTTTACTACACAACAAAATACTACACTTGTCCAAACTGAAAGCAATAACAAGGGAAAATTTTACACTTAGTTCTTTACCAAACGACAAAATTTTGGACTAGACCAAACTAAAAGCATTGGCAGATTACAAAATAATCATAGTTCAAATGCTGATTTCTTTCTCAAAATATGGAAGAAGACATTGTAGAGAAGGACAAAATAGTGGTTATCAGCATTTTCTTACTTTTACCACATTGTTTTTAAAAGGCGTTTTGCACTGGGTCGGATTGTATGGTAAAGAGTTACATGAATTAATAGAATTTGTCTTTTATAGTGTAGAAAACATTGTGGGAAAAGGAAAAAAAATGCTAGTACCGGCAGTTTTTCCTTTTCCCTCAATTATTTCATTCGTATTCCTTCGGTTAATTGAATAATAAAGAGTTAAATCATCCATTCTGACAGCAATGCAACAAGATGACTGTTAAATAAGTTTTAAGGGAGGTAACTCCATTTTTGCAAGGTTTTAGATACGGGCTAGTAATCATGAATTTGTTTAATGGAAAAGAAGCTTCCAATAGTAGTAAGTAACGTCCAAGTCAGAAAAATTCTAGAAATTGTGTGATAAATGAAAAAAATCCGATTTTGTTGATTTTCAAAGGGAGATAATCTGACCATTCCTTATAGTTGGCAGAAAAATCATCATCAATCAAATTATTTCTTTGATAGAAAAAAATGTTAACTTTGTGAATTTTTTCACTCCACAGACCTTGAGAGAAGAAGCCTTTTGAAAACATTGTGGAAAAGTTTGTAATAACTTGTATTCAGAGCAGCAATCACTGGAGAAAAATGAAAGACAGATGAAGAGATATTCATGATAAAAATCTTAATAAAGACTTCAAGAAATCATTGTGGCATTTGAAGAAAGTTATCTATCTGCCAAAATATCTCAAATACCTCTTTTTTCTTAAACTCTTTACCGCACCATCCCAATTTTTAACGGCCCTGAGGAAAGAAGCCGGCATAAAACATTGTTGAAAAAGGAGAAAATGCTGGTAACCAGCATTTTCTCCTTTTCTAACGATATTTTCTGCCCTATCAGTCAGGAAACATCATTTTACTAAGACTTAATTTGTTGTCTATAGATGCTTTAAATTTGGTCCAGCCAAAAATAAAATTGTCGTTCGGTAAAGAGTGAAAAAGACAGTGTTAGAAAAACATTGTGGGAAATCTAGATATCTTTCTTTCTCACAAAAGAAGATAGCCTATGAAAAAATTGTGGGAAACAGAAAATGCTGGTATAAACAATTTTCTTTTTTAACTCTTTCCAAGCCAAATTCCGTCATTTGAGATTAAAAAAAAAACTTAATGTGTTATCTGCAAATGCTTTCAATATGGATCAGTCTAAAGACTTTACAATAATTCTGTATACTCATATAGTTAATCCTATACCACATAATAAAACACTACACTTGTCCATATTCAAAGCAATTACAGACGAAAATTTTACACTAAACTCTTTACCAAACGACAAAATTTTGGACAAGAGCGAATTGAACGCATTTGCAGACGACAAAATGTCCCTGATAGTCCAAATGATGATTTCTTTCTTAAATGTGGAAGCAGACATTGTAGAAAAGGACAGAATGCTAGTTACCAGTATTTTCTTCTTTTACAACATTGTTTTTAAAAGGCTTTTTGCACTGGGTCGGATTGTGTGGTAAAGAATTACATGAATTAATCGAATTTGTCTTTGATAGGGTAGAAAACATTGTGGGAAAAGGAGAAAATGCTAGTTACCAGCACTTTCTCCTTTTCCCTCGATGATTTCATAAAAAATTCTTTGGTTGATTGAATAGTAAAGGGTTAAACCAACCGTTCTGACAGCGATGCAACAAGATGACTGTTGAATCAGTTTTAAGGGAGGTAACTCCATTTTTGCAAGGTTTTAGATACGGGCTAGTTATCATGAATTAGTTGAATGGAAAAGAAGCTTCCAATCATAGTAAGTAACGTCCAAGACAGAAAAGTTCCAGAAATTGTGTGATAAATGGAAAAAATCCGATTGTGTTGATTTTTAAAGGGAGATAATCTGACCATTCCTTATACGTAGCAGAAATACCACCATCAATTAAATTATTTCTTTGATAGAAGAAAAGTTGATTTTGTGAAGTTTTTACTCCACAAAGTTCCCAGTTTTGATGACCTTGAGACGGAAGAAGCCTTTTCGAAAACATTGTGGAAAAAGGGAAAAAGGCTCGTAGCCAGATTTTCTCCTTTTCTTACAATGTTTTCTACCCTGCTGGAAAAAAATCAATTTTTGAGTTACGTTTATTTTGTGGTTTCTAAGTGCTTTCAATTTTGACCAGTCTAAAATTTTGTCGTTTGTTTAAGAGGTTAACATCTTTTTTCTTTGTAATAACTTGTATTCAGAGCAGCGATCACTGAAAAAAATGAAAGACAGATGAAGAGATATTGATGATGAAAATCTTAATAAAGACTTCAAGAAAACGTTGTGGCACTCGAAGAAAATAATTTATGCCAAAGGTTGTCAAATACCACTTTTTCATTGAACTCTTTATGACAAAATCCACAAAATCCACATTGTTAACGGCCCTGAGAAAGAAGCCTATGGAAAACATTGTTTGAAAAGTCGAAAATGCTGGTGACTGGCTTTTTCTCTTTTTCACCCAATATTTTCTATCCTATCAAATTCAGAAATCATCATATTACCAAGATTTAATTTATTGTCTGCAGATGCTTTACTTAAATTTGGTCCTGCAAAAAAAAAAAACTGCCGTTTGGTAAAGATTGAAAGAGACAGTGTTCGAAAACATTGCGGGAAATCTGGATATCTTTCGTTCCCACAAAAGAAGATAGCCCTTGAAAACATTGTGGGAAACAGAAAATGCTGGTATAAACAATTTTCTTTTTTACTCTTTCCAAGCCAAATGCCTTCATTTGAGATTTAATAAAAAAAAAACCCAAACTTAATGTGTTATCGGCAAATGCTTTCAATATCAGTCTACAGACTTTACAATAATTCTGTATACTCATATAGTTAATCTCTTACCACATAACAAAACACTACACTTGTCCAAATTCAAAGCAATTACAGAGGAAAATTTTACACTAAACTCTTTACCAAACGACAAAATTTTAGACCAGAGCAAATTGAAAGCATTTGCAGACGACAAAATATCCCTGAAAGTCCAAATGATGATAACCAGCATTTTCTCCTTTTCCAACAATATTTTCTTCCCTATCAGTCAGAAATAATCATTTTACTAAGATTAAATTTGTTATCTGCAGATGCTTTGAATTTGATCCATTCCCAAAATTTGTCGTTTTGTAAAGGAGAAAGTTTCTGAAAACATTTTGGGAAATCTGGATATCTTTCTCTCTATTTGAACTTCAGATGATAGCCTTTACAAACATTGTGGGAAACTGAGAAAATGCTTATATAAGAATATTTTCTTTTCTACCCTTTCCAAGACAAATGCCTACTTTAGAAGAAAAACCTGATATGTTATCTGCAAATATTTTCAATATATCTCAATCTGCAGACTTTGCAATAATTCTTGTATTTAGTTAACCAATTACCACACACCAAAACACTACACGTCCAAATTCAAAGCAATGTACACTTAAAGCTTTACCAACCGCAAATGTTCTGACTTGACCAAATGATTTCTTCCTTAAATGTCATAGAAAAGATTGTAGTAAAAGGATAGTTTACAAGCAATTTTCCTTTTACCACATTGTTTTCAAAAGGCTTGTTGCACTGGGTCGGATTGTGTGGTAAGGAGTTTCATGAATTAATCGAATTTTTTAACGTGGTAGAAAACATTCTGGTGAAAGGAGAAAATGCTAGTTATCAGCACTTTCTCCTTTTCCCTCAATGATTTCATAAAGATTTCGTTTGTTAATTGAATAGTAAAGGGTTAAACCATCCATTCTGACAGCGATGCAACAAGATTGCTGTTGAATAAGTTTTAAGGGAGGTAACTCCATTTTTGCAAGGTTTTAGATACGGGCTAGTTATCATAAATTTGTTTAATGGAAAAGAAGCTTCCAACAATAGTGAGTAACGTACAAGTCAGAAAAATTCTAGAAATTGTGTGATAAATGGAAAAAAAGCTGATTTTGTTGATTTTCAAAGGGAGACAATCTGACCATTCTTTTTCATGCGTAGAATCAAAGGAAAGACAGTCCTGAGAGTCGCCTGGTGGGTAACGTATTATGAGTTTTTACCCTTACTAAATTTTCAAAGGTAATCTAGAGTTAACTGCACAGACCTCAACAAACTCTCTGTCAGTCATTGTGTCTCTGTCTGTCGGTCGATCTGTCTGTTTGTCCTTCTATCAATCTATCCCTGAAACCATGATAATAAGAAACTCAAAAAATAACCATGTCAGATGGAGAAAATAATTTACTAGGAATTGCCAAATGCCTTGTTTAGAAAATACTACAACTTTTTTTCTATAGTAAAAAAAATCCCCATATCTCTCTAGCCCCCTCTCTCTCTCTCTCTCTCTCTCTGTCTCTCTGTGACTGACCTTCACAACATAGATTTTAGAAATATTATAGGAAAAGGAGAAAATGCTTAAACCAGAATACTCTCTCTCTTCCACTATGCTTAGACTTCAAGTTATAAAGCCATCATCATGATACTGTATATGGTCAGCAAAACTCTTAAAATTATCTCCCTTTGAAATTTATGAGAATTTTTAAATTTTGCAAATTTTATGATATCTTCAAACGTTCTTTTGCTTGGACATTACTCACTACGACTAGAAGCAGCCTTTCCAACAAAGAAATTGTTGCCACGAGGCTTCTGTATGAAACCTTGCAAATTTGGAGTTATCTCCCTTAAAACTGGTCCAGCAGCAATGTCATTTGGTGATTAACCCTTTCCCAAACAATCCCTGGTTTTTATGACCGTTGGATGAAAGCCTTTTGAAAACATTGTTTGAAAAGAAGAAAATGTTGGTAACCAGCATTTTCTCTTTTTCCCACAATGTTTTCTCCCCTACTGGAAATAAATTTCAATTTCTTAGTTACGTTTATTTTGTGGTCTGTTAGTGCTTTCAGTTTTGACCAGTCTAAAATTTTGTAGTTTGGTTGACAAGTTAACATCTTTTTCTTTGTAATAACTTGTATTCAGAGCAGCAATCTCTGGAGAGAAATGAAAGACAGATGAAGAAATATTGATGATGAAAATCTTAATAAAGACTTCAAGAAAACATTGTGGCACTTAAAGAACATGATTTATGCCAAAGGTTCTCAAATATCTCTTTTTCATTGAACTCTTTACGACAAAATCCCAACTTTTAAAAGCCCTGAGAAAGAAGCATGTGGAAAACTGTTGGAAAAGGAGAAAATGCTGGTCATCTGCAAATGCCTTTCAATATGCAATAATTCTGTATAGTCGTATATTTAACCCTTTACTACACAACAAAATACTACACTTGTCCAAACTGAAAGCAATAACAGGGGAAAATTTTACACTTAGTTCTTTACCAAACGACAAAATTTTGGACTAGACCAAACTAAAAGCATTGGCATATTACAAAATAATCATAGTTCAAATGCTGATTTCTTTCTCAAAATATGGAAGAAGACATTGTAGAGAAGGACAAAATAGTGGTTATCAGCATTTTCTTACTTTTACCACATTGTTTTTAAAAGGCGTTTTGCACTGGGTCGGATTGTATGGTAAAGAGTTACATGAATTAATAGAATTTGTCTTTTATAGTGTAGAAAACATTGTGGGAAAAGGAAAAAAAATGCTAGTACCGGCAGTTTTTCCTTTTCCCTCAATTATTTCATTCGTATTCCTTCGGTTAATTGAATAATAAAGAGTTAAATCATCCATTCTGACAGCAATGCAACAAGATGACTGTTGAATAAGTTTTAAGGGAGGTAACTCCATTTTTGCAAGGTTTTAAATACGGGCTAGTAATCATGAATTTGTTTAATGGAAAAGAAGCTTCCAATAGTAGTAAGTAACGTCCAAGTCAGAAAAATTCTAGAAATTGTGTGATAAATGAAAAAAATCCGATTTTGTTGATTTTCAAAGGGAGATAATCTGACCATTCCTTATAGTTGGCAGAAAAATCATCATCAATCAAATTATTTCTTTGATAGAAAAAAATGTTAACTTTGTGAATTTTTTCACTCCACAGACCTTGAGAGAAGAAGCCTTTTGAAAACATTGTGGAAAAGTTTGTAATAACTTGTATTCAGAGCAGCAATCACTGGAGAAAAATGAAAGACAGATGAAGAGATATTCATGATAAAAATCTTAATAAAGACTTCAAGAAATCATTGTGGCATTTGAAGAAAGTTATCTATCTGCCAAAATATCTCAAATACCTCTTTTTTCTTAAACTCTTTACCGCACCATCCCAATTTTTAACGGCCCTGAGGAAAGAAGCCGGCATAAAACATTGTTGAAAAAGGAGAAAATGCTGGTAACCAGCATTTTCTCCTTTTCTAACGATATTTTCTGCCCTATCAGTCAGGAAACATCATTTTACTAAGACTTAATTTGTTGTCTATAGATGCTTTAAATTTGGTCCAGCCAAAAATAAAATTGTCGTTCGGTAAAGAGTGAAAAAGACAGTGTTAGAAAAACATTGTGGGAAATCTAGATATCTTTCTTTCTCACAAAAGAAGATAGCCTATGAAAAAATTGTGGGAAACAGAAAATGCTGGTATAAACAATTTTCTTTTTTAACTCTTTCCAAGCCAAATTCCGTCATTTGAGATTAAAAAAAAAACTTAATGTGTTATCTGCAAATGCTTTCAATATGGATCAGTCTAAAGACTTTACAATAATTCTGTATACTCATATAGTTAATCCTATACCACATAATAAAACACTACACTTGTCCATATTCAAAGCAATTACAGACGAAAATTTTACACTAAACTCTTTACCAAACGACAAAATTTTGGACCAGAGCTAATTGAAAGCATTTGCAGACGACAAAATGTCCCTGACAGTCCAAATGATGATAACCAGCATTTTCTCCTTTTCCAACAATATTTTCTGCCCTATCAGTCAGAAATCATCAAATGACTAAGATTAAATTTGTTGTCTGCAGATGCTTTGAATTTGATCCATTCCCAAAATTTGTCGTTTTGTAAAGGGTTGAGGAGAAAGTTTCTGAAAACAGTTTGGGAAATCGGGATATCTTTCTCTCTATTTGAACTTAAAAAGATAGCCTTTACAAACATTGTGGGAAACTGGAAAAATGCTGATAGCAGAATGTTTTCTTTTCTACCCTTTCCAAGACAAATGCCTACTTTAGAAGAAATCCTAATGTGTTATCTGCAAATATTTTCATTATATCTCAATCTATAAACTTTGCAATAATTCCTGTATTTAGTTAACCTTTTACCACACACCAAAACACTACACTTGTCCAAATTCAAAGCAATTTACACTTAATGCTTTACCAACCACAAATGTGATGGCTTGACCAAATTGAAAGCATTTGCAGACGACAAAACAACCATAGCTCAAATGATTTCTTTCTTAAATGTCGTAGTAAGCATTGTAGGAAAAGGACAAAATGCCAGTTCTTGCACTGGGTCAGATTGTATTATAAAGAGTAACAAGATTTTGTTGATTTTCAAAGGGAGATAATTTGACCATTCCCTATAAATAACAGAAATATCACCATCAATTAAATTATTTCTTTGATAGAAGAAAAGTTGATTTTGTGAAGTTTTATACTCCACAAAGTTTTGAAAACAATGTTAAAAAAGGGAAAAAAGCATTTTCTCCTTTTCCCACAATGTTTTCTACCCTGCTGGAAAAAAAATCATTTTTTGAGTCACGTTTATTTTGTGGTCTGTAATTGCTTTCAATTTTGATCAGTCTAAAATTTAGTCGTTTGGTTTAGAAGTTAACATCTTTTTCCTTGAAATATCTTGTATTCAGAGCAGCAGTCACTGAAAAAAAATGAAAGACAGATGAAGAGATATTGATGACAAAAATCATAATAAAGACGTAAAAAAAATAACATTGTGGCACTTGAAGAAAATTGTTTATCTGCCAAAAATTCTCAAATACCTCTTTTTTTTCTTAAACTCTTTACCACAGAATCCCAATTTTTTACGGCCCTGAGAAGATAATCCTACATAAAACATTGTTCGAAAAGGAGAAAATGCTGGTAACTGACATTTTCTCCTTTTTCAACAATATATTCTACCCTGTCTGTCAGAAATCATCATAATTATTATCAAGATAAAATTTGTTGTCTGCAGATGGTATGTATTTGATCCAGTCAAAAGAATGTCGTTTTGTAAAGCGTTGAGGAGAAAGATTCTGAAAACATTTGGATATCTTTCTCTTTCTTTGAACTTAAGAAGATAGCCTTTACAAACATTGTGGGAAACTGGAAAAATGCTGGTATCAGAATATTTTATTTTCTACCCTTTCCAAGACAAATGCCTACATTAGCAGAAAAACCTGATGTGTTATCTGCAAATATTTTCAATATATCTCAATCTGCAGACTTTGCAATAATTCTTGTATTTAGTTAACCTTTTTGCCACACACCAAACAGCTACACTTGTCCAAACTCACAGCAATTTACATTTAACGCTTTACCATCCACAAATGTGCTGACTTGACCAAATTGAAAGCATTTGCAGACGACAAAACAACCATAACTCAAATGATTTCTTTCTTAAATGTCATAGTAAATGCTAGTTCTTGCACTGGGTCAGATTGTGTTATAAAGAGTAACAAGAAATGATGGATTTTGTCCTTTATATGGTAGAAAACATCGTGGGAGAGGGAGCAAATGCTGGATACCAGCCCTTTCTCCTTTTCCCTAAATGATTCCATAAAGATTTCTTCGGTTGAATTAAATAGGAAAGGGTTAAACCATCCATTCTGACAGCGATTCAACAAGATGACTGTTGAACCAGTTTTAAGGGGGATAACTCCATTTTTGCAAGGTTTTAGATACGGGCTAGTTATCATGAATTTGTTTAATGGAAAAGAAGCTTCCAATTATAGTAAGTAACGTCCAAGACAGAAAAATTCTAGAAATTGTGTGATAAATGGAAAAAAAGCCGATTTTGTTGATTTTCAAAGGGAGATAATCTGACCATTCCCTATAAGTAGCAGAAATATCACCATCAATTAAATTATTTCTTTGATAGAAGAAAAGTTGATTTTTTGAAGTTTTTTACTCCACAAAGTTCCCAGTTTTGATGACCTTGAGAGAAGAGTTACTTTTATGTTGTGGTCTGTACGTGCTTTCAATTTTGATCAGTCTAAAATTTTGTCGTTTGGTTAAGAAGTTAACATCTTTTTCCTAGAAATATCTTGAATTCAGAGCAGCAGTCACTGAAAAAAAAATGAAAGACAGATGAAGAGATATTGATGATAAAAATATTAATAAAGACGTAAAAAAACATTGTGGCACTTAAAGAAAATTATTAATCTGCCAAAAATTCTCAAATACCTCTTTTTTCCTTAAACTCTTTACCACAGAATCCCAATTTTTTACGGCTCTGAGAAGATAATCCTACATAAAACATTGTTGGAAAAGGAGAAAATGCTGGTAACTGACATTTTCTCCTTTTTCAACAATATATTCTACCCTGTCTGTCAGAAATCATCATAATTATTATCAAGATAAAATTTGTTGTCTGCAGATGGTATGTATTTGATCCAGTCAAAAGAATGTCGTTTTGTAAAGCGTTGAGGAGAAAGATTCTGAAAACATTTGGATATCTTTCTCTCTATTTGAACTTCAGATGATAGCCTTTACAAACATTGTGGGAAACTGAGAAAATGCTTATATCAGAATATTTTCTTTTCTACCCTTTCCAAGACAAATGCCTACATTAGCAGAAAAACCTGATGTGTTATCTGCAAATATTTTCAATATATCTCAATCTGCAGACTTTGCAATAATTCTTGTATTTAGTTAACCAATTACCACACACCAAAACACCACACTTGTCCAAATTCAAAGCAATTTACACTTAACGCTTTACCAACCACAAATGTGCTGACTTGACCAAATTGAAAGCATTTGCAGACGACAAAACAACCATAACTCAAATGATTTCTTTCTTAAATATCGTAGAAAACATTGTAGGAAAAGGAAAAAGATGCCAATCTTGCACTGGGTCAGATTGTGTAATAAAGAGTAACAAGAAATCATGGAATTTGTCTTTTATATGGCAGAAAACATTGTGGGAAAAGGAGAAAATGCTGGATACCAGCCTTTTTTCCTTTTCCCTCAATGATTCCATAAAGATTTCTTCGGTTGAATTGAATAGGAAAGAGTTAAACCATCTATTCTGACAGCAATGCAACAAGACGGCAGTTTAATCAGTTTTAAGGGAGGTAACTCCATTTTTGCAAGGTTTTAGATAAAGACTAATTATCATGAATTCGTTTAATGGAAAAGAAGCTTTTAATAATTATTAGTAACGTCCAAGTCAGAAAAATTCTAGATATCGTGTGATAAATGGGAAAAAGCTGATTCTGTTGATTTTCAAAGGGAGACAATATCACTATTCGTTCGCGTAAGTAGAATCAAAGGGCTGATAGTCCCGAGAGTCGCATGGTGGGTAATGTGTTAAAAGTATTCACCCTTACTAAATTTCCAAAGGTTATCTATTAAAAGCGTTGAAGATACAAGATGACCTAAGCAAGCATAATCTCTGAATTGTAGAGCGTTTTAATCTTAAAATCACTCGTGAACATAAATATTAAAATTCAGTCGAAAAAACATGTGGTGAGAATAAAAATTTATGTCAAGCAAATGCTTTAAACAGTTCAAAGGTTCAATATTTGCTAACACTCAAGTACCAGCCTGTTTTATGATCTTTGTTTACTGCAACGAACTGATTTTAGGCGTACACTGACAGCAGCTTCCGATTGCATATATTTAAGACAACATAAAGATTTATTTAAATTAAAATCTATGATTATTCAATTGAGAATATGCATTCAAAAAATAGTACTGACGCAACAAATGATCAAAGTACTCCCGGTACAACACAATTTGTAAGTTATCTACTAAAGAAAGAAATGACCTGTTCTGCAAACAATTACAAAACTGTATTTCATCTCGTATACCGGAACTTGGGACAGGAAGCAGTACAAGGCCGGAAGTATGCTTACGTCACCCCATAGATTAGTACGATAATGACAGCCGAGACGACACTTTACGCAAATTATGTCCGAATGCCCCTATTCGCGTGTTGCAAGCCATATGATAAAATATCGTGGAAAAACAGCCGAGTACTGCTCAGGGATAAAGGGGTTGGATGCACAACAGTGGTGCATTATAATCAAGTGAGTGGTCTCATAATTATGGAACTATAAAGCCCATTTGGTTTACAAACGACTGGTTGTTTAGAATGGTCCTTTGACATGCAGATAAATCGTCGCATTATTATAATAGTGTTCCAAGTGCCATATGAATGTGTCTGAGGGTAGTAAAATCATTAGTGGAGTTAGAACAAGTTAAACCTTGTGCTGCTCAATCGTATAGCGTTTAGGACTTGAGGACAAGGGGTAGTGGGTTCAATCCCAGTCTCGGCCAACTTCCTTCCGGGGATTGATGATAGTCATTGCGACAGGATTCATTCCTCTCTCACCGCTGACCATTGTTTCGATGATGGTTATGTGGGAAAGCAGCCAGTGATTTGGATAGAATATTGTACGGTGTACTGGTACAAAAGATACTCCAGGAACGCATGGATAGGTACATTGACCGCCACGATATAACTGAAATAATGTTGAAAACGGCGTAAAACACCATAAATCAATCAATCAATCCTGATGCAATTACTAATTTTCAAGGTCGTGTCATGGAACACAAAAAGAATTGCCTGCACGTGGTCATGTGAAACAAATGCTGCATAAGCTATTATGTTATCTTATTTCAACGGGAATAGACCTTTTTCAAAAACTTTTAAACCCTTAACCACACGACAAAGTTAAAGACTTCCCTAGATCCATAACATATGCAGACACAAAATTTAAATGTGACTATGGAACTGTGGTGCTGTCTTTTGTAGTGTAGAAAACATCGTGCGAAAAGGAGAAAATGCTGGTTACCAGCATTTTCTCCTTTCCCCACAATGTTCTCGAAGTGGATAAGAGTTGTCATTGTATGTTAAAGGCTTAACTAATTACCAAACGACAATATTTTAGGCTTGTCCGAATCGAAAGCATTTGCAGACGATACAATAAAAGTGACTGACAATCTGAAATTTGTTTTGTGAAGAGTAGAAAACATTGTAGAAAACGGAGAAAATGCTGCTTACCAGCATTTTCTCCTTTTCCCACAATGTTTTCTACTGGCTTCTTTTTCAAGGTCGTCAAAAGTAGGGACTGTATGGTGAAGGGTTAAACAGATGTTTACTCGTTAGCAGGCGATAACATCTGTTTAACCCTTTACCATACAGTCTGTCGGAGAAGGAGATGTCATTCCTCTAAAGAAAACTCTGAAATATCGATATCTGTTCTTTCGGTATCGAAATAAAAATTTTACTCTAGCAATTTAACAGAATAAGAGTCAAAATTTTGTCGTCTGGTAAAGGGTTGAGCGGCAGATTACCGAGGGTCAAGATGGTTGATAGTAGACTGTCGGTCAAAGTTTATCTATTTGTCCTTTTGTTTGTTCCTACCACGGAAAATACACGTCTGCACATTTTTCAAGCCCTTTTACCCTATACCAAACAATTCATGTTTTTACGACCGTGAGATAGAGGTCTTTTGAAAAAAAAACATTGGGAAAATGAGAAAATGCTGGTAACCAGCATTTTCTCCTTTTCCCACAATGTTTTTTCTATCCTGCTGGAAATAAATCTCAATTTTTGAGTCACGTTTATGTTGTTGTCTGCAGGTGCTTTCAATTTGGACTAGTCTAAAATTTTGTCGTTTGGTAAAGAGGCAATATTTAACCTCCTTATGTCGTTTTGCAAGCACTTGTCACCGAATTCTAGCATTGTTGCCTGTATCTCGAAATAGTCTAACTCTGTTCCACTCGACAAAAAATGAAAATCGTTTCCTGACGGCTATAATTTATGTTGAAGGTTAAATCTTTAGCTGCTATTCGAAATTCAATGCGTTTTTACAAGCAATATACTGTACTAACACAGAATGTACAATCTGATCTATGACCTACAGTGTTTGACATGCTGAGATTATTTTTCTTGCTGATCGTATACCTCTGGCTTAAACTTATTCGCTAAAAAGATTAATTATCAGTTAAAGGTCTCGTAGAGGCCAAAATACCAAAGCCCGATGACATTTAGACTTAATTATTTCATGTTTTCCGGTAGAATATCGAGAAATAGCAGTGAAAATATTTTTCGATCTTACACTGGTACCACCAGTGAAAATACCGATTTTCACGTTCTTGTTGCCTAGGTAAATTGCGCGTGCCTAACAACCAGATGGGAAATATGACGTCATATACCTTATATATCTCGCACTTGACGTAACGTTGCTATGCGGTAGGGGTACGCCACGGGGAATAGGGGAAAAGAACTGTGCTGAATTTTTATAAAGCTCCACCCAGAAAGGGCAAAACGCATGAAATAGATAGAATATTTGTATTTTTCGGTGAAAGATCGAAATTTATTTCATCTCTTGAACACCATCGGTAATATTATCATACCATATAAAAGTATGGAATACATTCTGGAGATGACAGTCTGTTATTGTGTGGTTGGGCCATAATGTTAGTCGCTGGCAGAAAAAGAATTTTTAGAATCATGCAAAAAGTACCTGGCAGGTTTTAACCTAATTTTGAAATTAATTTCTCTGTCAGTGACTAACACTTGGACCGACCTTACAATGACAGATTGTCATCTTCACAATAGTTTCCATTCTTTTAAATGGTATGATATAATTTCAAATGCATTTAAACACACGCTTTGTTTACATTTGGCCCTTATTGTCACTTTAACAGTATAGAGATT
The DNA here is from genome assembly GCA_943736015.1 of Tridacna crocea. Lineage (NCBI taxonomy): Eukaryota > Metazoa > Mollusca > Bivalvia > Cardiida > Cardiidae > Tridacna > Tridacna crocea. Next base: position 54,922,875 of record OX031064.1, on the reverse strand, counting down.
TAAAAAAATCCCTATCTTATCAAATATTGCCATTCTCTCGCTTTACCAGACTTTTGAAATTGCAGACTTGTAGACCTGTATTTCGAGCATTTTGCGAACGACAAAGTACGTGTGAAAGTATTAAAAGATAAAGAAACATTAAGAGAAAAGGAGAAAATACTGGTTACCAGCATTTTCTCCTTTTCCCTCGATGTGTTCAAAATTTTTCTTCTTCGGATTCGTCAAACCACGCACGGGTCGTCAGGAACAAGAAAAACGCGCACAAGTTTAAGATTAGATACGTTGACTTCGATGGCCACGTGGCTTTTTGCTGTATTTGTCGAAGACAATACCACTATGAGTTCAAGATTGGATTTTGATAACCATGTATCTTATTTTGTGCAAAGCCGAAAGAAATAAACCCAGTTAAACTAATTTTTTCTCAGGCAAATGAGTTTTTCGGTAGCACTCAGATATGTAATTTGAAATGGCATATTAAAATACATTGGGCGAGGCCATCGATCGTTGAGATACTTATTTTTTATTGAAAATAGCTTCTATCGCTCATAGCCTTTCATTGGCGAAATGATACAAATTTGCCTGCTTTTTCGTTCCAAACCAATTCGTTCCACGGCTTGTTCGTCCTATGATTGCGCGCTTCTCCATTTGATTGCTCATGAATATCTATAGATCGAAGTAATTGATTGTAATGTTGGAAATTAAATGTAAAAGGCTAACGATATTTCAAAATTATAGTTTCAAGGTACATGAGCACTCTCCCTTCTACCGAAAAGGTAATCATTTGCTTAGTGGGTTGACTTTTAAGCCAGTATTTGAACAATGTCTCTTTTTCTTTTAAACTATTAATTCCACACAATGGGTTTCCTTGACAAATACCACTTCAGCGTTCTCAACGCTTTGATTTCTCCCGTGGGTTCGTATTCACAAACCATTCATAAGAACATTCTTAGTCTTATCATTAAGAATTCTGTCAATGTGAAAGTAACAGAACTTCTGATTGGCTAAACCATATGGTTTAGCCAATCAGAAGTTCTTTTACTTTCGCAATTAGAAAGTCTTGAAGAACAAAACAAAGAATGTTCTTAAGAATGGTTGATAAATACGAATCCAGGCTGTTCTTTCAAAACAGAATTCAAGGTTTTCTGTATGGGGGAGGAAATAAGACTGGTTACTTATCTAAACGTTGTTTTACGCCGCTTCCAACTTTATTTAAATTGGTGTAACATCATGGCGACAACGCTCATATTTGTGTGTTTTTCCATGGTCTCAGCGATAATAGGCTAGGGCTCTCAACATTCTTGCCCAAGGACATTCCCACGATATTCCAAGTACTTACTGTGAAACTCAAACCCTGGGCCACCAGGTTGCGAGTCCTAAAATTTTAAGCCTTTTAAACAGTCACTGGTTTTTACGACCCTGAAATAGAAGCATTTTGAAAGAAAAAAATGTGGGAAAAGGAGAAAATGCGGGTAACCAGCATTTTCTCCTTTTCCCACAATGTTTTCTACCCTGCTGGAAACAAATTTCAATTTCATTTATTTTGACGTCTGCAAGTGCTTTCATTTTTGGACCAGTCTCAAGTTTTTTCGTTTGGTAAAGGTTTAAACACTAAGCGAAGCATGGCCAAGAGGGTATGGGACGTGACAGAAGATAAGATACTTGGGGAAAATGTAGTTTGATGAAGATTACTGTTATCAGTCCTTCACAGATGTCATTATAATCAAAAATATTCAATCAAGTCCGAATCGCTGTTTTCCATTTCCTGAGCAAAAAAAGGTAGACAGAGATTAAAATCTTCACATCTTTGCAGTCTGATCCTATCCTCTGCTCTTGGGCCAGTAATTAATTGTTTAACCCTTTACCATACAACTCCTGGTTTTAATGACCCAGAGATAGAAGCCTTTTACACATATTCAAACTGATAAAATGCTCTGTAATAGAAAGATAATATCAATAATTATTCATCTTAGTTGATGTACACCAGAAAAGGCAGTTTAACCATTTACCAAACAAACCTAGGTTAACCCTTTACCAAACAATCCCTGTTTTTTTCGACCCTGAAATCGAAGCTTTTTAAACCATTGTGGGAAAAGGAGAAAATGCTGGTAACCAGCATTTTCTCCTTTTCCCACAATGTTTTCTACACTACCAAATACAAATTCTATCACTTGAGCCATGTTTAAGCCTTTACCACACCATCCCGATTTTAACTGCCCTGAGAGAGACAACCTTTGAAAACATTGTGGGAAAGGAGAAAATGCTGTAACCAGCATTTTCTTCTTTTCTCACAATGTTTTCTAACACTTTCCAGATAAAATTTTGATTCTCATTTATTTTGTTGTCTGCAAATGCTTTCAATTTTGACTATTCCAAAGTTTTGTCGTTTGGTAAAGTTTTAAATAATGTAGCCTCACTGTTCCCATTTCCTCTGAAAAAATCACATTCTCTCTTTTAAAACGTGGCTAGTTTCACATCGCGTTTTATCGATGCTCGCGCGCTTACGTTTTTGTCGTATGATTGTCAATAGGCTATTTTTAGCACGGGAATTCCATCGATCCTATTACGCATGTGTAGGAATAGCTCGAGAGACATCGGACCATTTTTCGCCCAACCTATGTAGTGTCGTAAAATCCGAGAGTTTTTACGATCCTGGAAAAGACAATGTGTGAAAACATCGAGGGAAAAGGAGAAAATGCTGACTCCCAGTATTTTCTCCTTTTCGCTCGTTGTTTTTTTAACTCGTTCAAAGACAGTCTCCATCATGTGAGTCGCATTTATTTTGTCGTCTGCAATATAGCTTTCAATTTTATCTAGTTTGTTCCTTTCGTCTGGTAAAAGATTATCGTGTGACATATTATTTAGGAAGTTTTGTCTTCATATAATAGCAGGATAAAATTTACGGTAAGATTTTCAATTTTGTAGCAAAGTTTTATTATTAAACACAGCGTTGTTATACTGCCTTTTTTCCCGATACAAATCAGGATCAAGCATTCACTTCCGGTTCCGGTTAAAGTGTGGCGAGAGTACATGAATAAAATCGCCCGATTCTTGTTGGCAAAATAGCTGTGATCAACTCTACATGCACTTGTATTACAGTGGTTGCGTGTTTAAATCTTAAATGTACTTATGGTCTCTGTTCAGCGTTTAAGGCAATACAAGGCCGAAACTTTTTCTCGCTCAACGATGTATATTAAGTCAATTAAATCAAAAATCACGTTGACTACTCTGTTGTTTCATCATTGATATTTTGCAAAGTGTATATTGTTTACATTGAAGCAAATAAAATGTATTGTATTATATTGTATTGTATAAGTAAATAATGAATTAATTTGTTGATTGTGGGAAAACAGCCAGAATCTTATAAAGAATGAAATGTATGTTCAAACATCATAATTCCTACGTACATAATCATAACCTTCTCCCTGTATAAATAATTTGCGTTATTGTTTGTTCTGTAGAAATTCTTACTTTGTATACTTTTCTGAGGTATAAACCATTTTTCTTCCATTTTATCAAGTCTCAATGCATTTTCTTTATGTGATTAAAATCAGGTAAAGGGATTTTTCCGGTTCTTGACTTGAGTCTTTTCTCAGATCGATGGGTGAGTGCAACACTATTCGAAGTGCCTGTACAATGTACAGGCACTTAGAATAGTGTTGCACTCACCTATCGAGATGCACTAAGCCCCATTTGTACAGAGCATTATCAAAATGAAATCGACTTTTCCATGGCCACAAAAGTGAATCGAATTTCAATGGCTAATATTTCTTTCATTTCAGCAGATGAGAGAGAGAGAGAGAGAGAGAGAGAGAGAGAGCATTTGAGCTTCGATGGGATTCCAGTAGTTACTAGTGTACTATAAAGATTAGAATATACGTTTTTTAGGTCTCTTCCATCCACCAAAATGTTTTATCATTGACTGTTCTTGTAAAAATAAAATACTCACGTGACAAGGTGTTTCAGTCAGGTGTCATTTAATGTTTCAATGACATATCGTCGGTGTACTTCCAAAACCTCGTAACTACAGCTTGTTACAAGCTGTAGTTACGAGGTTTTGGAAGTACACCGACAATATACTATAGTATAAGCTGAAATCTTGCGGCGCTGGAATGTGTGGCTCTCCACCTAGATTGGTTGCGGAAGGGTTATACCTGTGGTGCGGAGGTCATAGATTCGGTTCCCTGGTAAGAAATGTTGTGAACCCATTATCTGATACTGTAGACAATTCTAAATGTTTAAATAGACAGTGTGGATAAAGATCAGACTATATACAACGTGCACTCTAATCTTTGATCTACATTATCTCCTTTGCCGAAACGTTACGAAAAATAAAAACAACAACAAACAACTGTGACATATCACAGTGACACTGTGACATATTTCAACGCTTGCCACAATGTTTTCTATGCTATCAAAAGGTGTCATATACACATAAGAAACAGCTTCATCCTTGCTGTTATTTAGGATCAAGTTACCAGCATTTTCTTCTTTTCCCACAATGTTTTCAAAGGGCTTCGATTTCAGGGTCGAAAAAACCAGGGATTGTTTGGTAAAGGGTTAACCTAGGTTTGTTTGGTAAATGGTTAAACTGCCTTTTCTGGTGTACATCAACTAAGATGAATAATTTAATATTATCTTTCTCTCACAGAGCAGTTTATCTGTTTAAATATGTGACTTGTATACGTTTATAAGCACTGCTTTCGTTCTTACCCATTTTGCAGAAAATTTTGAACTGTACAGTACAACCTGTATTCAGAGACCACTCAAGGGAAGTACTGAAATTGGTCTCTTACAGCAGGTGGTCTTTAAATACAGGTTATATTAGGTTAATGTAAGAAGGGTTGTGTCAGAACGATGGTCTCTTATAACAGGTGGCCTCTTAATACAGGTAGTCTCTAACACAGGTTTAACAGTATTTGTATATTATCATGTACGTTTTAGTTGAATTTGCTAATAAAATCTGTTTAAGATGAATTATTCTCAATGATTTCTTAGAAATCAAGCAAGTTCTCACGCCGTAATCTTGCCATGTCCAATGTTCAGTCCGGTTCATATCGCCTTTTGAACCCAGGACCTCTTATGTGTAAGGCCTTAACTCTACCCCCAACACTATTTTCCTTCGAGATAATGGGTTAACCCTTTACCAAATAATCCCCGGTTTTTTTGACCCTGAGATGGAAGCCTTTTGAAAACATTGTGGGAATAGGAGAAAATGCTGGTAACCAGCATTTTCTCCTTTTCCCACAATGTTTTCCACCCAATTGGAAACAAATTTCAGTTTTTGAGTCACGTTTAGTTTTGTCGTCTGCAAGTGCTGTCACTTTGGACCGGTCTAAAATTTTGTCGTTTGGTAAAGAGTTAACCCTTTACACCATAAGGCATTTCTATGGTATCTCTAATTGACCCTAAATATCAGCAAGGATGAAGCCGTTTCTTACGCGTATATGACACCTTTTGATGGTATAGAAAACATTGTGGCCAAAGGTGAAATTGCTCGTCACGAGCAATTTCACCTTCTGGCACAATGTTTTCCAAAGGCTCCTACAGCAACGCGTAGAAATGAGTATCTATGGAGTAAAGGGTTAAGGGGATGAAGTGGCTACTCTGCACAAAAGTGGGTCAGCCCTCTAAATCCTTAGATAATGCAGATTGTGGCTTCTTTCGGTTTTTCTCATGCAGTTTTATTAGCCGTCCAACGATCGTAAGGGTTGTGCCTGTGTTCCGTTGTTAAATAAAATAATAATTTTATGGTTTGGGGATATTGTAATAACTAGCAAAGGTAAGAAAAAATCTCTTTAAATGTCTTCAGTAGTTATGGAAACGGTTGTAAAGTTTACTTACAAGTGCATGGCAATCTTATATAGTGGTTTATAATATCAGTGATAAGTGATATAGCAGAAAAGAGAGACCAACAGACAGATAGTGAAAGAGTGAGAGATAGATGAAGAAAGAGACAGCTGGGAGACAGAGATAGTCTTTGAATGCAGTATTCAGTTAACCCATTACCACTCAATACCTACTTTTGACGCCCTTGAGAAAGATGCCTTTAGAAAACATTGCGGGAAAAGGAGAAAATGCTGGTAACCAGCATTTTCTCCTTTTCCCACAATGTTTTCTACCCTTCACAGATCAAATTTCAAATATTAAGTCACTTTTATTTCGTCGTCTGCAAATGCTTTCGATTTGGACAAACCTAAAATATTGTCGTTTGGTAAAGAGTTAAATACTGTCCATTCCGACAGTCCGAACTGCTTCTCTCTCTCTCTCTCTTCTTCTTCTCTCTCTCTCTCTCTCTCTCTCTCTCTCTCCGAAGAGCTGTTGATGAAAATTACGTAAGATGCAATTCAAACTATTTTTAAGTCGGCTTTCAGGTTGGATGATAGAATTCAAGCAGGTTAACTTTTTTTTCAATCTTTTCCTAAAATTCTTTGAACTAAGTCATATATACGAAATATTGCAAGCTCCGAAAAATCTTGATATCTATGCATAGTTACCGTCATAGGTTCTGCAGAGATACATCCATGAATTAATAAATAAACGAATGGTTATAGAACGACTGACCGAGCGGCAAAACAGTAGGAAGACAAACAGGTTGACAGACGGAGTGAAGAACGGACGTACAGCTTGACAGACAGGTTGACGGACCGATTGAATGGACGGACGGACTTACAGACAGACACAGAGACTCACAGATAAGCCAGCTGTTCATTTAAATGTTTCGGTATTTAGACTTTTGGACTCTTGTTCAATGAGGTATGAATGATGTCCTATCGTAATGTCGAACTTTAATCGAATGGCTGAAGGTCAAGTAATTTGTACACACATGCCTGTTGGAATATTACTTATTCATATACAATATTCTTATCGTATGGGATGTACACGCTGGAAAGTATTTGCATATTTGTATAGATGGATGGATGGATGGATGGATGGATGCTTGATGGATGGATGGATGGATGGATGGATGGACGGACAGACGGACAGACGAGCAGACGGACGGACGGATAGATTGATAGATTGATGGATGATTGGATGGAAAAGTGATGGATGGATGGATGGATGGTTGATGGATGGATTGATTGATTGATGGATGGATGGATGGATGGATGGATGGATGGACGGACGGACGGATGGATAGATGGATGGTCGGATGGATGGCTGGATGGTCGGATGGATGGATGGATGGATAGATAGAAGACAGGACAGACAGTCGGTATGGCACACATGACTGAGCTGATACTAAATTGTATAATCTATCTATGTTTTGTCTTTAAAAATATTTAGGCCATGAATTGCATCTTACGCTTTTCTTTCGGTTTTTTTTTTAATTTAGCTATTAACCGTAGACTTTTTAAAGGAACTGTTTACTATGGACAATAGCAGACAGAATGGCATCAGAATTAGACTGCATGCTCTTTAAAGCCTGATATTTGTCTATACTGAAGTATTTTAGGTTGTCCTCAGCGTTTGACCTGTTGATTCACTTATTGTGATTTTGCTTTTCATCATACTATTTTGTACACGTTTTTGTTGCTTCAAAAACACATTCATCAAGATAATGCCCTACAGCTATTCACAAAAATCTGTCGTTGTTATCAATCCGCTCAGCACCAAAGACGAAAACATGGGCTTTTGCAGGTGGCATAGATCAAGATCAGACTGCACGTTCTGTGCAGTCTGATCTTTGATCTATACACCTGCTTGTTTGATGAAACATCTGATTCGTTGGTTGGTTGGTTGGTTGTCTTGGGGTTTAACGCCAGTTTAACAGCTATGGCCATAATATACTCTCTCAAAAAAGAAACGCAACATCAGATTATCTTTTTGAAATATTATACCAGATATTGACAATTTATGAGTGATTTATTGACAATATGTGACAAACTGTGATATTCCAAGGTAAAAGAACTCATGAACAAGAAGTGTGCCAATTTTTGCATTCCTGTGTAAATCATTTATATCATAAATTATGAAAATAATGTATGAAGTAAATTTCCTATTTTCTGTATGTTGCGTTTCTTTTTTGAGAGAGTATATCATGGTGGTCGGTGACGCACATTTGTTTCCTGGCTTTCTCATACCAGTACTAACACTACTTTCTTTCCAGAGCCCCCGACTACTTTTCTCACTTGCTTCAGAAGAGGTGAGAGGCGAAAATACGCTGGGAAGAAAGTCTGCCTCAACCGGGTATCGAACTCACAACCACCAGTTTATGAGTCCGACACGCTAACCACTGAGCCACCCGGGCGGGCATGAAGCCTATGAAATATAAAATATTTTCGAGTTCCAGTGGATTGTATTTTAAGCCGTCAAGAGAGGTTGAGTATAAAAGGCCTACAGCACGCGACAAAAGGCATTCGGATATTTCCGTAAAATGTCCGGTTTCCGATCAGCCCGCACAGTCCGCACATGCTAATCCGCAACTACACTTTCCGTTCTTAAGTAATTTTCTATCATGCCCAAGTCTAGTGTAAGTGAATTTAAAACAAAACAAAAAAAAAAAAGGTTTACCCAATAAAACGCTACCTCGTGCAATTCACTCGACTATTATCACCAGTTTAGAGAAATCTGTTGCTAAAGCAGGTCTCATTTCACCTCAAACTTATTGATACGTAAAAGCTATTTTCAACATTGCTACTTTATAGAGCGTAATATTACAGACAGCCCGCTTTCGGGGCTAGTAGTGATGCGTCATATAAGACAGTCGAATCTTCGAAGAATATGACATGCGCAGACAACGTGATGATATGTTGTTAATCAATTCATCTAAGTGTACTTTCGTTTATATTTTAGGTAAAGCATGGCTTCAGAGAGGAATTTCGGTGCTGCTGATTACGTCATATTCTTCGGAACACTTGGATTTTCCTTCTTCATTGGTGTGTTTTTTGCCTTTCGCGGTAAAAAGAAGAACACTCCCTCCGACTACTTCCTGGCCGGACGGAAGCTCTCTGTCCTTCCGGCAGCATTTTCCTTTGTGGTGACCTACCAGTCTTCCCTTATGCTTATCGGTACGCCGGCAGAGGTTTATGCGTATGGACTGAAATACGGGTATTTTGTCATAGGAGCCTCTTTGAGCTATATATTCGCAGGTCTAACATTAGTTCCTGTGTTTCATCCTTTGCAATTGACAAGTGTGTATAAGTATTTTCAGCTTCGTTACCATGGAAACGCTATCCGTTTTCTAGCAATGACTATTGGAATAGTATACTATATTTTCTACATGGCAACTGTGACATTTGGAACATGTGTGGCCCTAGAAGTTATCGTCGGTATCCCGTACTGGGGTACCATCTTAATCTACACGTGTGTGACCGCTGTTTACACTTCAATAGGAGGAATGAAGGCAGTGATCTGGACTGATGTATTCCAGTTGGTGATTATGTTCACGGGAGTGTTTGGCATTCTGATCAAGTCTACAATCGACGTTGGAGGTTCCACCAAAGTGTTCGAGCTCGCAGCCAGTAGGGTCAATATGGCTGATTTCAGAGTAGATCCTACGGTACGATACCACTTTTGGAACTTATCGATCTGTACGTTTACTATGTATCTTGCCGGTTGTTATCAGCAGCCCGGTGTCCAGAGAATCAACTCGACACCTGACGTCAAATCTGCCCGCCGTCTCTACGCCATATCGGGGCCGCTGTATGGTATCTTTGCTCTTGTGGTATGTTTTGAAGGTGTCACTATTTATGCCTATTATGCCATGAAAAAATGTGATCCTCTGGGTTCTAAAAGAATCGACGGAATCAACGAAATTGTTCCAGTTGCTATTTTAGATTTGTTTTCCAATTTGCCAGGACTTTCGGGTCTGTTCATTGCGTCCTTATCAAGCGCAGCCTTGAGTACACTGTCATCGTCACTTAGCAGTCTTGCTGCCGTTACCTATGAGGATATATTGAAAATGCTCTACCCTACCATGTCTGATGAAAAATCTACTTTGATATCGAAAATTGTCGTTCTTTGTTACGGTATCATTGCTATGGCTGTGACCTTCTTGATTGCTCAAATTCCCGGGTCAATAGTTAGTGTCTTCTTCGCGTTTATGGGATGCCTTGATGGTCCAACTTGTGCAATGTTTCTTTTGTCTACAATGTATCGAAGGGCTACAACAAAGGGTGTGTTCACAGGTGCCATTGTTGGTATGGCGTTTGCGTTCTGGCTGAATATGGGTCAAACGTTTTCAAATATCCCGCCATCGCCGAAACTGCCATATGGTCCAATCGATATGTGTATTTCAACTAACAATTCTGAAGAAATGTCAAATGCCACATTTGGCTTCACTACCGTAAATTACGATTCAACTACGTCATTCGAGTCAAACTTCACAGCGACAGGGAATTCTGAAATCCACCTTTCGCCTATACAAAAGTTTTACACCCTCTCTTATGTAAATTTCTCATTGTTCAGTTGTCTGATTTCAATTATTGTTGCTGTCATTGTCAGTGCGTTTACAAAGCCGCCTGAAAACATAGACGAGCGATGTCTCTTCTCCTTCAGAAAGCACATCATGGAATCACTTTTAGGGTACAATTACCAGAAAAGATACGAGGCTAAACGAGAAGGAAAAGTTGATGAGAAGCTTGATCTTATGAAAGTCGGGAAAAAGTGACGATGGCTATAGATAGAGAGAGCTATAGCTTTTACTTGTATATAAACACATTATACTACTCACACTTTGATAGGGATCACTTACATATTTCTGTATGGGTTTATATGTTACAACAGTTTTGCATAAACTCTTTACCATACTGTAAAATTCTAGATTTGTCAAAGTTGAAAGGATTTGCTGACCAAAAACTATATGCAACGTGCACTACGCTGTCTGTCATAGAGTGGAAACCATCGTTGGAAAAGGAGAAAATGCTGGTATCCAGCATTTTGTCCTTTTCCAACAATGTTTTCCAAAGACTTCTTTCTCAGTGTCTTTAACAGTCGGCATTTTGAGGTAATGGCTTAAAGATCAATTTCCATAGGTCATTTTATTGATCAGTGTGGCAATATAACATATTGTAACACCATACATGATACATACCAAATATAGATTTAGAGTTAATCTTTGAGGGTGATCCCTAGCAAATTTTGAGTAGTATATATATATATGTTTGTAATTCTTTTATTAGACAAAATGTTTACCCTTTGGCTGTTGATCGCGACTCATTAACCTTTTGTGGACAGCGTAGATCAAGATCAGACTGCACAGAACGTGCAGTCTGATCATAGATCTACACTGTCCGATAAGGACAAATTATTACCCAAAGCATATCTTTGAAACAGCAATATCTTGGGTCTCACTATCGAAATGAAAATTTCATTTTAGTTACTTAGCAGGATAAGGGTTAAGTCTCGTTCATATTGCTTGCATTGCTAGATGAATTGCTATATTGTGTGCAACCTGCGAAAAGGGACATTCGGACATCTGCGTAAAGTGTCGTCTCGGATCAGCCTGCGCAGTCCGCGCAGGCTAATCCGAGACGACACTTTACGACTACAGTAGATTTTTCAAAATTGGGTCACGTCTAGTAACAATGTAGCTCATCAGGTAAAATCTTAGCAAATCTTGTGACCACATTTTCAGTCCGAAACTCTCACTAAGCTTGGCTAGAACGTTGTCTTGATAATATCTAGGACAACTTTGAAATTAGGTCATATTGGGACAAAAATTAGGTTGCTAAGACTTTTGTTTTAATATGATTACAACCAGGATGTGATCAACTCGATCAGTCCTAGATGACTAAATGACTTTACGCAGGTGAACGCCTTATTGGGCCAATGACACTCCCGTTTGAATTCTTTTTTTAACCCACTGCCGTAGCTTTTTGTGTATATGTAATGAATAAGTATTGTATTTTTGTATTGAAGGCTTTTAGATATGAAAAAATGATTTTCCGCGATAAAAAAAGTCATGGCGAGCGAGTGAGCAAGCGAGCGATCGAGTGAGTCAGTCAGTCAGTCAGTCAGTCGGTGAATTTTCAGTTCATGGTGTAAAATCAAGACCTTGTATCGAATGAATGAAGGGAGGGATGAATGAACGAACTGATGAACGAACGATCGAACGAATGGACGAACGAACGACTGAATGAATTCTAATTTGATTATCTCATTGATCTTCACTCAATGTTGGGTAATGTTTAAAGTGTCTACTTAGATGTAAATCACCTGTGGAAATATTTTAAATGATAATTTTTGCTAGTCTTACTTTTTATGAAAATCTTATATGTCAACTTTTTCAATAAAGTAGGATAAAATGAAGCCAAAGTCGTGTTTCCTACATTGTTGCCTTACGGCGTATGGCTAGCTTTTATTGGAGAAATCTGTTAACCCTTTACCACTTAAACCGAGTTTCAACGGCCCTGAAAAAGACGGATTTTGAAAACATCGTGGAAAAGGACAAAATGCTTGTAACCAGCATTTTGTCCTTTTCCCACAGTGTTTTCAAAGACAGATATCATCACTTGCTCTACATTTATTTGCTACTTCAAAGGTGTTTATTTGGGAAATATATAACCTTATCGGACGTTGTAGATACAAGATCAGACTGCGCGTTCTGTGCAGTCTGATCTTGATCCACACAGTTTGCAAAAGGTCAGTGATGACCATGATATCTACACTTAACAATATAAAGGGATTCATCCTTGCACAATATGCAAAGTAAAAGTAATCTATGCAAATCAAATTAATTTTAACCAATACCCATGCAAGCTTTATTTCATCGTATTTCCTTATTGTGATAAGCAAATGACTTAGAGCGGGTAACTTCCCAGGATCGAACCGGATCAGACTTCAAAATTGGATTGGACAGGGTCGAACTCGATAATAGAAACAGATTGGATGGGACATAACAAATGGACTGAACCATTTTTTTTCTTTCATCTTGTACAGTCCATCCAAGTCTTATCTTTACCAAGGCTGCCTGTTACACACAGTCAGTACTTTCAATACTTTGATTCTGTCATCAGTACTTTCAGTACTTTGATTCTATCATCGTCGGATACACGATACAAAATAAGGCCCGTGATGATACAAGTACATGACCCATCTTGTCTGCCGCTGACCACTGAATCTTAGGAATGTGTACCTCATCTCAACCCTAAGCAAACATTCTTTGTTTAACCCTTTACCAAACGACAAAATGTTAGACTGGTCCAAATTGAAAGCATTTGCAGACAATAAAATAAAAGTGACTGATAAATTGAAATTTGTTTTGTGAAAGGTAGAAAACATTGTGGGAAAAGGAGAAAATGCTGGTTACCAGCATTTTCCTTTTTTCCCACAATGTTTTCTAAAGGTTTCTTTCCTAGGGTTGTCAAAATTATGGGTTTTGTGGTAGTGGTTAATCAATTCTGTTGTAGAAAACCTTTGAAAATATTACAGGAAAATGAGAAAATGCTGGAAATCATATTTTCTACCCTGCAAGAAGCAAATTTTGAATTTTTCCTTGCGTTTATTTTGTCGTCTGCGGGTGCTTTCAATTTGGACCAGTCTAAAATTTTGTCGTTTGGTAAAGAGTTAACACGTTATGAACTATGATCTTTGCGATACAGTTATGTATTAAAATGAATCTGATATTCTTTGGGGTTTGAGATAAAATTTTCATTTAACTCGTCCATAAAAAAGCTTTTAAGCTTGCTAAAAGCTCGATTAGAAACATTTTTGTTTACTCGTTTAATAAAATTTAACCCCAAATACTATTATGGCAGATACTATATCCTCGTTTTACTTCGAAAACCTCGTAAGTACAGCTTGTAATAAGCTGTAGTTACAATGTTTTCGAAGTAAACCGACGATATATCTAAAACAAATAAGAATACACACAGTTGGTTTGTAATTTTAATTTCATTATATTCAGTTGTAAAAAGAATAAGTTTCTACATTCTAATAATTCATAATTCTTAGAAACAAAAACTCAGCTAACTTCCATTTAAGACCTTTTTTTTTTAACACTGTATTTTTTGTGTGTGTATATGTTCCATTGAAAAGATTTAAACATAAATATACCACGCTCCGTGAAAAAGACGGCATAATACATTTGCGAAAAGTATCGACCCAGGTCAGCCTGCGCAGTGCGCGCAGGCTGACCTTGGCCGAAACTTTTCGCTATTAGTCAATTTTCTGTATGTACAAGGACCAGTATATCTAATGACACGGACAGTCGCCAGATAAAATAGAAATTAAGGATCCATAATTATTTGATGACTTGCTTGGTGTCATGAATTACGGAGATGCACTAAGACCCCTTTTTACCAGAGCAAGGCTCATTTATTTCAACATGCAAATCCTGCTCTCTGAAAAAAGTGGGTGGATATAACTGTAAGAAAAGTATCGAGTACTGTTTACCTGTGTAGTCTATAATCTTCGAAGATTCAGAGGCTTTTAGACTAGGCCATCTGTCAAGGCCATCGAATGTCATAGGGATTTTCTCAAAAGCATTTTGCATCTTTAGTCCATCTTACGTAGTATGGGACGAGGGGTAAAGATTTAACCCTTTCCCAAACGTCAAACTTTTGGACTAAACCAAATTGAAAGCATTTGCAGACGACAGTTCAACTCTTGATGAAAAGATGATTTCTGTCTATGATAGGGTAGAAAACATTGTGGGTAAAGGAGAAAATGCTGGTTACCAGCATTTTCTCCTTTTCCTACAATGTTTTCAAAAGGCTACTATTCCAGACCCGTAAAAACCAGGAATTGTTTGGGAAAGGGTTAAAATGCTTTACAAATTAAAGTGTCTATTGGAAGAACTCTATATTGTTGGTATATTAGACTTCCCCTACTAGATCTACCAAAAAAAAACCCACCTGGTCGTCGCAATAGATAATAACAAATTGTTGGATTTGCCCAGATATCTTTTAAACTGAAGATCTGAGTTAAATAAAGTATTTTGAACTTTGAACTTAAGCTAAATAAATCAACATAGCTCGACGCCTTAATTGGCACAATCCATGATCGTCATTGAAATGGTGAAAAAAAAATCGTTGTAGGTAAAAAAGGAGAAAATGTTGGTTAACAGCACTTTCTCCTTTCTCCATAATGTTTCAAAAGTTTTCTACCTGAGAATCATTGAAACACAGGATTGTTTTATATAAGGTTAACCCATTACCACACCATCCTTACTTCTGACGACTCCCAGAAAGAAGACATTAGAAAACATTGTGGGAAAAAGGAGAAAATGCTGGTAACCAGCATTTTCTCCTTTTCCCACAACGTTTTCTCCCCTTCACAAAACAAATTTCAAACGTTCAGTCACTTCTATTTTGTCGTCTGCATATGCTTTCGATTTGGACAAACCTAAAACTTTGTCGTTTGGTAAAGAGTTAAACTGCGTCTAAAATTGGTATGACAGATGGATGAACATGTAAGTAAATAAATATACCTATAAGAAATTCAACAAAAAAAATATAAGGGGTTAGAATCCACACAAGTCTTCTTTGCATTCGGATTAAAAAAAAAAATCAAAACGCAACGTTTGTCGAAAATGAGTTAGTACAGGATAGGAAGTTTGAATTCCGTGTCGAAACATCCAGGTAAATTTTGGACGAGTTTGTGGGTTATTTTTTGAAGTACAGTTCAATTTTAACCGTACTTGATAACTTTAAACAAACACGACAGAATGAAAGAATTCACACAATAAAAAAACTAAACCACTTTAAAAAAACCTGAAAGAAATAAAATATTATTAATTATAAATAAAAATGATTTAAAAAAAAATCATGTTTTTTATGGCATGGAAAACATTGTGGGAAAGGGAACACGATGTATTTGGAAACTGACAATTGCAGATCGTAAAGAAGTAACACTTATATAATGGGCCAAATGACCAAGGTTCGATCCATCAAAAACTATAGTAACCAGCATTTCCTCCTTTTCCTATAATGCTATCTACCCGGAAAAAAAGTTTCATACCATTTCTACCACTTTTAATTTTGTCGTCTGCATTGTTTTCGATTTGAAAAATAGTCTTAACTCTTTCACAAACAATCCCTGGTTTTTACGACCCTGAAAAAAAGCTTTTTGAAAACATTTGTTGGAAAAGGAGAAAATCCTGGTAACCAGCATCTTCTCCTTTTCCCACAATGTTTTCTACCTTACTGGAAACAAATTTCGATTTTTGAGTCACGTTTTTTATTTTGTCGCATGCAAGTGCTTTCAATTTGGACCAGTCTAAAGTTTTGTCGTTTGGTAAAGAGTTAAATATGTAGACTAGAGAAAGGTTAAGCAACTTATAGAGTACTTGTAAGAGCGTAGTTATGAATTGTGAACCTTGCAGATTTTCTTAAGTGTATCTCAGGAACAAAGAATATCTTGAGATTGCGTATTTTTCTAAACACTTTTTTACCACACCAATACAAAATAACTTTTTAACTAAAAACTGCAGTGAACAGCTTCAATGAATACTAAGCCAATAGGACCATTTTTGTCTAGTACTATTATTTGTCAAAAATATATAATCTATTCATCGTTTTAACCCTTTACTCCATAGATACTCATTTCTACTCATTGCTTGTAGGAGCCGTTGGAAAACATTGTGGCAAAAGGTGAAATTGCTCGTTACGAGCAATTTCACCTTTTGTCACAATGTTTTCTTTGCAGTCAAAAGGTGTCATATACACATAAGAAATGGCTTCATCCTTGCTGTTATTTAGGGTCAATTAGAGAAACCATAGAAATGCCTTATTGGGTAAAGGGTAAACCATTTGTAACATTGTATGGTACGCGTATGTCTAAAATTGACCTGTATGGAAATAAGTTAAAATGTTGAAAATAGCACACATGATATAAGAAAAAATCATTATTTTTTGTCATTTAGTCCGAGTCAAATATAAAAATGAAACAAAATTATGGTTGACGCCATAAAAAAAAGTTAACAATTTTCAGAACCACTAGTTTTCCGTAACTCAAGAGTACAAAAAAAAAAAGTTACATTTACTAATCGTAAGCAATTGAGCGGATGTGTCAGTTAACCCTTTACAAAACAATCCCTGGTTTCTACGACCCTGAGATACAAACCTTTTGAAAACATTGTGCGAAAAGGAGAAAATGCTGGTAACCAGCATTTTCTCCTTTTCCCACAATGTTTTCTATCCTGCTAGAAGGAAATTTCAAATTTTGAGTTTCCTTTATCTTGTCCTCTGCAAGTGCTTTCAATTCGGATGGGTCTAAAATTTGATCGTCTAGTAAAGATTTAAACCTGCACGTTCATGCTGTCATCTATGTATTCTCACTGTAAGAAACGCATATCTGTGGTTCTAAGGCGTTCTTAAAACCATTCAGAATTTATGCTGCACATTTTCCAGAAAAACAATCAGTCTATTCTTCATAAAGACTGATGACAAAAAATCACGCTAACTTATTATTGTAGATTACAATAGGATTCATAAACATATTAGCGGCGCTCCGGGAAGAAGGGGACTAAGTGCATCTTTACAGTGCATTACATCGCGAAAAGTCATCATATATTTATAGATCTATAACATTTATTTCATCTAAAAAATCAATTGATTGTAGGACGGTCTTTTGACATGCAGAAAACTTTATAAAAAAAAAAAAGCACAAAGTATTGACCCATTTCAGCTTGCCCTGACTGCGCAGGCTGACAAATGTCGATACTGTTTGCAGATGCATTTAACCCTCTTTTCACAGAGCATGTCTCTTATATCGTCGGCTTACTTCAAAAACCTCGTAACTACAGCTTGTAACAAGCTGTAGTTACGATGTTTTTGAAGTAAACCGACGATATGCTTGTGCATGATGCCTGATTACTTATTACTGGCCTTATTTTCTCTTTTGGAATATTTACCTTCTGGAATCCTCATTTTTTCATCAACTTTTAAAACAATGGTGGTCATTAAAGAGGACTTAAATACAGCTTGATTAAGTGCAGAACTATTTTCTGTCTTTAGATTTGTGCTCAAAAACCTTAAGATAATCAATAATGTATGTATCCGACGTAAAAGTGAAATCAAAGTACTGAAATGACTGAAAGTGTGCTTTTGTGTAGTTAGGTTCCTCAAAGACATCGGTCCAATATACATGCTTTTTTGCGTCTTGAGCACATTTCCTTTTGAAAAGAAACTCACAGCATTAGCAGTACCATGTTTACCCCTTTACTTCAATGTTTTTTTTTTTTTTTTTAAATGAAACTGTGTATAATACCTTAATAGGTTATCTACATTCATACTTATTCTGTTTTTACACAAAGTTTTAGATTTTATTTAATGACGGATATGTTCATTTTGGACATGTAAAGCAATGAAATCGGTTGGGAACACTTGTTTAGTTAAAATAGATTTGCAACGGACCACAAACTGATTCTCTACAACATAAAATATCTACAATACAATAAAAAGTTAACAGTATTTACAACCCATTTAACCCTTAACCTGCTAAGCGCGACTCACTAACCTTTTGTGGACAGTGTAGATCAAGATCAGACTGCACGTTCCGTGCAGTGTGATCTTGAATTTACACTGTCCGATAAGGAGAGATTTTCATCTCTAGAACATAAGTTTGAAATAACATTATTCGAATTTTTACCATCAGCTTGAAAGTTTTATTCAATTATAATTAGTAGGATAAGGGTTAACGTATAACCGACTGCAGACGAAGTTTTGCGTCTTGCTGCAGTTCTTTTATGTAAAAATGTTTTGAATAGAGTTATTGCTCACAACAATCAATTTCTCTTTTGACCATAATGGTTTAATATACATCCATATACCAAATCATTAGTTATGGTGATTATAGATATTTTTCGAGGATATTTTCAAAGTCATATGCCACAACCTTGTTCTTTATGGTAATGTATTGTACGATAAAATGACGTTAAAACCATTATTTTCTTTGTCTGTGATGAAAAACATGTCATATATTCAACACATGTTCAAGTTCATTGCAATGGTACAGACACGAGTCAAGTTAAAATATAACACACAAACTGTACATGTAACTATGTCTCTTTCAGACTTTTCGTTCATATTTTTCACAGTCTTTGTTCTTCTATGGCTTCAAATGGCTACTATTTACTTCTACAGTAAATGCGTATAGTGTAAAACACACTAACAACATGTAAAACACAAACGTTTGTTTCACTCTCACTCAATTCTGACAGAAATTCACAGAAAGGTTTTGCTGTCAGTATACAGCCGTTCGGTACACACAGATCTGTTTCTATCTTGCTGTTTGAGGTATCAAAACAATTATGATAAATATTGTACTATTTTCTCGTAATTTGCCACTTCATTTATTTTGCCTCGATTGATGTCTAAATGGTGGCGTTGTACCCTTTATCGCTTTCACTTATCAGTAAGTTTTTTTCATTTCTGTCTCGTTTGGAGAGAATCATACATCAGAACACTTCTTACAACCACACTTTCGAATGACTGGTAATTCGTAAATATAACTTGGTCCGTTGTCACAGTGTAAGCGTACTTTTCTGTTCTTTATTTTCTTAGGGTGACAACAGTGTTTGTTACAACTACCCTCACATCGGCGATATCTGATTTGGTGTTTTGTCCGACAGTGAGTCTTTGGATCCTCAAACATGTCCTTGAAAATAGTTCCTCTACAGGTCGGCACTGTAATACAATATAAAATGGCATTCATGTCTAGATATCGACACCGATAATTGAGCCATGCTCTCACAAAAAAGGGGTTTTATTGTATTTCCGAGACTCGTGATACCAAGCAAGTCATTATAGTTATGTATCTGTGGATTCATAAAATGCCCTTTCATTAACAACTGACTGAATCTTGAGGAAGAATAAGATTTGACGTGCAGAAAATTGACCACAGGCAAAATCTTTCGACCTTGGTTACGCTGCACGACCCGGCTGACCTGGATCGATACTGTGTGCAGACATATTAACCCATTACCACACAATCCCTACTTTTGACGCCCCTGAAAAAGAAGCCTTTTGAAATTACTGTGGGAAAAGGAGAAAATGGTGGTAACCAGCATTTTCTCCTTTTCCCACAGTGTTTTCTACCGTTCCCAAAACAAATTTCAATTTTTCGGTCACCTGTATTTTGTCCTCTGCAAATGCTTTCAATTTGGACCAGTCTTAAATTTTCTCGTGTGATAAAGAGTTAAACCTTTTTTTTCCCAGAGCATGGCTCCAATACAGTTTTAACTTCTTCAGCGCCGAAATGAATAAAGTCGACCTTTTTCGACAGCTATAAATACAATTCACTGAAACTTACAAAAACTTTGAAGGTATAAGCTTGACCAAACTAGCAGACAGTATAGATCAAAGATCAGACTGCACAGAATGTGCAGTCTGATCTTGATCTATGCTGTCCGCAAAAGTCACTGTTTTCGCCTTTGGCGAGGAAGGGTTAATGAACCATTTTCCAAACCATTTTGTCCTGTAAAAGAAATCCCATTATCTGAGTCACGTCTGATGCTTTATTGCTGTTGTGTTAAAGTTTACATAGTATATTCAGCCCATTCTGGTATCTAAATTGTCTGTTATCTTGTGAGATACTGATGCTGAAATCGCCATAAAACTTCACCTATTTCACAAAACTGCCCACTAAAGCCTCTTTTGCATCGACATTTATAAGAAATCCCCAACGTGCTTGGGCTAACATTTGGACTTATTTTGGCATAAGCATCTTTTCAGCTTAATTTATAGTCATCATTTTCATACATTTTTATACATGCATTTGGTCAATGGCAAGCACCTTCTGATTTCAGTGTTTAGTAAATGCTTTGACAGGAATGCACGAATCGTTCTAAAACGATATGGTTTTTTTCATCCGAAGATCATTGAATGCCTTTTCATTAATTTATATTTGCTGTCTCATTTTTTATTGTTTCTGAAGTCAAAGTCGAATACAATTCCCACTAGGTGGTTGTACTACATTTATTACCTATAAAGCAGCTCGCAATATCTGAGAATTATAGTTATTATCAGTAACATTCCAAACAGTTTACATGGCTACATGTATATTATTCCTTTGTAATGCGATACAGTGCGATGACTATGTTTATCGAATTTTGAAAATGATCATGGATAAAAAAAAAAGAGGAAAACGGTTCAACCTAATAGCTACTATAACCAAGTAAATTCCGGGATTATGAGAAAAAAGTTATTGGCATAGTTATTATAGGACTGGCATAATCTATGACGAATTGTATGAAAACACGGCGTGAGAGACCCGTATCCAATGCCTAAGTGTGCAAGAAAGCAAGGTCATGCGACAAGTACAAGCAAAGTTCTTATAACTTCTTGTAAAAAAAAATGAAGTTATATATCTATTCAAGTTCTTTCAAGTGTCCTTGAAGTACACATCTTTGAAATGTGTACTGTAAAGACAGACAGCTCCTCTTTTTTCAATGAATCCTTTTATGCCATTCAAGTAAGGCAATTTGCGTTCCTTCGAATGTTTCTCATTAGCATCACTTGTACTAGCACTGGTATTTTTCACAATAAACCCTGTTTTTATAGCTTATAGTACATGCACCACGTTTTCTGTGTTCCACACTCTACAATTCAGATACTGCACTGGTACCTGAATTAAGTAATTCCAAATAAACCAATGACCAGAAATATCCATAAAGCAAATAGCGTGCCCATTAAAGTGAAGCAGATATTACAGTCAGTAAAAAAGGGTCTTGAATATGCAGTTGAATCCTAAAATGCCAATAACTTGAAACCATAGGCCTCTGAAACTCCGTTGGTAAAGAAATTTTCATTAACGGATACTGTTACTAAAAATAACACACTGGAGATTTCATTTCTAGTGTATATAATTATATGCAATACAGAGGGAATCCACTATTAACTACATGTATTTATAGTAACAGTGTTAATGAAAGTTTGTAAATATATTAAGTCATATAGAGGCGATGCACCAATGTGCTATGAATGTTCGATGATCGACCATGGACAATTTTACTGTTCTGTAATAGACCAATAGCACTTCAAAGTCCTGTGTTGAAACGCACATTTTCAGTCAGAAGACGAACTCCGCAATAAGTGTTACCAATGTACGTTCGTGCGAATCCATGATTGGCCAACATCTTAATCTAAACAGTGTAATAAAAAGTTAATCTTGTCTCATGTTTAAAAAGACAAAATTGCTACATATATTTTAGCATAACAATCTCAGACTTAACTGAAAACATAGGCCACAGATTCGAAGCAGATGATCTTGGACCAACTATCCTAAAATAGGGTTTATTTCATCAGCTTGTGGTTAATATGGGGAAATATTTGCCGAAAAATGGAAAGGTATGCGAAAATTACTCGTGCCTTACGGCACTCGTTATTTTCGCATACCTTTCCCTTTTTCGGCAAATATTTCCCCATATTAACCACAAGCTGATGAAATAAATTATATATTATATTTCACCTGATTATTTTGTCAACGAATGCCACTTTTAAACTAGTGATCGCAAGTCAATAAACCAGATTTTCGGTAGGAGGAAATTATTCACTGTGACGATCAAATAATTTCCCCAGCTTAAATTACGTCATTTCTTTACCCATAAAATTTCTTAAAATAGACACATGAAATATAATATAAGAAAACTAAATTTTTCCCAGCACTCCTAATCGCAACAATATTATAAGCTTGAAGCCTGTATTAAAAAAAAATAAAGCAATCATGAACACCTATATATCTAGAAACAAAAGAAAAGGAAAATAAGCAGCTACAAACAAAAAGAAACCACCACTTACTATAGCTACTATCTGACGAATATTCACCTATTTCACAAAACTGCCCACTAAAGCCTCTATTGCATCGACATTCATAAGATTCCCCACCGTGCTTGGGCTTACATTTGGACTTATTTTGGCATTTGTTGTTCTTGCAGGGATCCGGGGTGCTACATCCCGGCGTCATCTTGTGGTTCCTCATGCTCACCATGAAGTCCAGTGGCTTACCATTGATTAGGACTTGTGAAAAACACCCTGAAAGAGTAGCAGCGTAGATTATAGCACTCAAAACTGTTTCTATTGTGGCGTATGAATCAATTTCTACTATACGAACTTAAATACCTCCACTGATTTTTTTTTAAATACAACAAAATGCTTTTTAAAAATTGACATATGAAAAGGTGAAATATGCAGACAGTAAGTGGAAAGAAACATTTAGTCTTGGTGCAAAGCTAGTTTTTTCTATCAGTTTGTTGTTACATGTTTCTGTTGAAGGCAATCGGTATGACTTTTTGTATTTCTGCACGAAATTTGGAAGCAGAGGTGCAATACAAAAAATACCATATTTGAAATACCTCACTTAGTCCCCTGATCAAATATGATTACGTTGTAGAATTGAGATTGTTTAATGGATACTTATTTCACAAACTTGATGACAAAACTAATCATCAACTTTTCTTATGGTGCATAGGATTCAAAAATAACAGTGAAAAGATGGAAGGAGAAGCTGATCATAAAGGTCAACTTATGTTACGATTACGCTATAATTACGTTATTTTACAAGAATATGCTCAATGTCTCCTATCCCACTTGTCCCAAGGGTTAGATTTAATGAATTACTTATCAACATATTTAGCTAAAATAAAATGTTGTACGAATATATTTACCCTTGAAACTGGATCCACCTCGGATATGGAACTTCCTGATGGCACGATTACTGACGTGTCCAGGAAGACCTCCCAGAAACAGATCCTCATCTGCATCAAGATACTGGTGACTGCCTTCATTGACAACAGTCCTGGAAATACCCCTGTCCACTCTGAGGGTAAAGTTTCTCTGGTGAACCAAAAGCTCTATGGTATGAAATTTATCATCGTCAACTTTGGTGAAGCTGAAGATATAGCTGAACTGTGAAGGGGAATACTCCTTGCCGACATAGAAACTAACTGCAACACGACCTTTGTAAAGTTCAATGGCAAGATGCTCCTCCGTGCCTGTATACATGATAAGCCCAGAGCTTGAATTGGTCTTCATTACGATGGTAATATTTGCTGTTGTCTGGAAATTGAATTTGGGTAACTGAATGTAAGAGTCAATTGCCATGAATGACAAGCTTGCAAGCTTTTCACATTTCTTTCCAATAAAACCAGCAACACATTTACAAGTATAGTCAGCTGACTTGCTCTCCTGGTAACAGACACCATTGTTCTGACAGTCATGGTTTTGGCAGAGTCCATTCTGTGGCAGAGGTAGATCAATACTAACAGGAGCTATTTCACAATATGATCCAGTGTAACCTTTTGGACAGAGACAGGTGTATGAGCCCACACCGTCCACACATGTAGCTCCGTTCTGGCAGATATGATCTGTGCAGTCGTTGGTGTTTGTGCTGCAGTTCTTATCCTCATATCCTAGTGGACAATCACACCTGAAAAAAGCAAGTAATTATATGTCATATACATTCTTTACTGTTTCCCAGACCCCGAATTTCTAACATCAAAAGTTAAACTATGTTATTCTAAGAATTAGAGAGGGATTCATAATAAAGAAAAAACATTCTTTCTTCAACCGAAGCATTTTTTATTTTCATTTATATAATAATTCAGGCAGTATATCGTCGGTTTACTTCGAAAACCTCGTAACTGCAACTTGTTACACGCTGTAGTTACGAGGTTTTCTAAGAAAACCGACGATATAAAAATCATGTTCCTCCTAGAACAGGTAACGGAAATACCAAAACATATGGATAGGTGACAAGAACTGTTGAAATATTGCATAACGTGATTACACTACCTTTCGAAACAGTTTTGCCGTGGCAAATCCAAAACATTTCTTTTAAAACATTATGAAAAAATATATAATAAATTACCTGTAGTCAGTTTTTAAATCTACACAGGTTCCGCGCTCACAAAAATTATACATTCCTGAACAGAATTTGATAGCTTCATCACATCTTTTTCCTAAAAAGGCAGAACAAAATAATATCATTATTCAACATGAAATCGATTTCAAACCTGACTCTAGCACCTTTCTTACGGGGAGGTAAAATGAATAAATGATAGTATAACATGCCGTGGTCATCCCACTTCACCTTATACCTCAAAATTGAGAAATTCTTTGGAAAGAGGTGATCAGTTTGGCTAGAGAGACGATAAAGCTTTTATACAAGATAAAGAAAAAAAAGGTTTATAGAGATGGTTTTCAGATGAAACTATTTAGAAAGAGATAAACATGTAATCATGGTTAATTCTGTTTTAAAAGACTAGCACTTGTCTAAAGGTCTATATCCTGAAGTATATAAAACAGATATTTTCTTTTTAGCTGCTAGTTGGAGGGACTGCTCTCCTACAGTTACGAAGCTGGTGTGCATTCTGAAATGAAATATCTTAAACCATGTCTTCAAACATCAGGGCATGCACTCGCCAATCATTCTCAAGAACGTTCTCAGATTTACTCCCCAGATTTTTCCGAGATAAGTAACACAACTTCTAGTTGGCTAAACCATTGGTTTAGCCAGTCAGAGGATGTGTTACTTTGAATTATTTTAAATTATTGGAGAAAAAGACACAGCATGTTCTTAAGAATGGATAGAGCATACTGAACCAGGTCTATTCAGGACAATGGAGTCTGTAGATCTGAATGCAAGGAGGAAATATGATAAATATTCATAGTGCAAGGATTCCCTCTATAAAACGACTTGTTCTAGCATTAAATTATACTATTTATGAAATCATGACACTTTTATAAAGTATAAATAATACCGGGTAGTAATAAAAATATAAAAAGAAATGGACTATGCTCTTTGAAATGGATGTTTAATGCATTTTCAAAAACTATTGGCCAATGTTATCAGTTATTTTTTTTTTTTTACTAATTGTAAACTTTTTACATATCTAAAAACTATTCATAATTGAACTGGCTGCCAGTCAAAATAGTTTTTTATCCATGATTAGCTGATGGCTTGTTTAGTATTATGCAATACAAAGATGCATATGACCCTCTTGTGCCAGAGTGCCACCCGTATATTCTTTAACCTAATGAAGCTGGCCTAGGTGAGACGGATAAAAAGTAAATAACTGTATAACATCATGAAATGAATGGAAATCTTTGCTGTTGCCCTTTCCTTCAATGTTTCGGAAGAATTCAACAGCAGTGGCTTATCAGATAAGTTTGCGTATTGTTGTATTTCTGCCTCATTTGGTTCAGAAGGAAAATACGAAGTTGTTGGAGTATATTTGTCTTTGCTGCAGAGGACTTCAACACATCGGTGATTAACCTGGTTTGTGCTGAAATGAGCCATGGTCTGAGAGAAAGTGTTGAATACATCTGCAAAATAAATCTCCCCATATCAGACTGTGCAGTCCGAGAAGGCAGATATGAGCTAGAACTTTTTGTTGTGTATATATTTTCTACATTTCCATAGATCATTCTGCCAGGATTACGACAGTTGTGAGAATACATGGATTATATGGACTATGTGCTGACTTCGTTGGTATATTGCATCACGGAAAATATACAGATAAACTCCCTTTTCAAAGAGCGTCAGTCATATAATATGGTCTGCAATACTCGAAAAGTACCATTTGGAGGACAATTGCGTAAAGTGTCGTGTCAAATCATGATCAGCCTCAGCCTGCGCAATGCACGCAGGCTAATCCAAAACGACACTTTCCGTTTTTATATAATTTTCAGTTATGTGCAATTCTACTGTAACACGAAGTCTGCTGTAGAACTAAATGCTGTCTCGGATTAGCCTGCGTGGACTGCGCAGGTTGATCCGAGAAGACACATTACAAAAATGCCTGAATGCTCCTATTCGCATGTTTCTAGCCAATTCTAATTACGATGATTACCTGTGAATCCAGGTTGACAAGCGCAAGTGTAACTTTCAACTCCATCAATACACGTGGCCCCATTTTGACAATCATGAGATTTACAATCATCAATGTTGATTTCGCATCTTTCTCCTTGGAAACCAGGTAGACACAAGCACCTGTAATACCACGAAGTGTTAGTTTGAGGACTACTGTTCCTTTCATACATTTTAACAAAATTATGTCTCCACATACTTTGTATTATACCAGAATTTAATCTCCAATAGTGTTTTTTTTTTCACTAAGATATGCTACACACTTTTACAAGATAATCGTTTTCAAAAAAACAGGTTTGGACAGCACTTTTAATTATTTGGCCAAGTTCTACGTTTTACTTTTTTCTATATTTCTCTGTCACCCTTTGTCTTTTCTAAAAGATAATGGTTTTCAAATAAACACGTTTGGACATTACTAATAACAATTATTTGGCCAAGTTCTGTATTTTACTTTTTTTCTGTCTTTCTCTGCCACTCTTTGACTCTAGAAGGACCAAGGAATTCACTTCAAGATTTATATTGCCCGCAACCAAATACGCTCATTTTAGATCTTTAAAAGTATAAATTATGTAAGTAAAGTTACTTCAATAAATGATAATTTCTCTAATCTTTAAATAAACGTAGGAGCCTTGCTTTAGCAGTGCAGTCGCTCTTTACAAGCAGTAACCACGCTACCATCAGCATTTTTCATACTCATCATCTGCTGTACATTTTCTGTAAAGTACAGCCGTAGTTAGGAACAGAACAGAAGTTTACTTCAAATGACTTGAACAATGTTCATCGTCATTACAAAGCTAATAAAAATGTAAGAGTATCATGTACATACATGTAACAATAGCTGATATTGAATAAATAAGACACAGTTAGGGATTCAATCAAACTGCATCAACAACATGCAAAAGAATATTGTAAATATGTAAATTTCATTCTTAAGTTAATTAAAACGCAAAACCATTTTTGAAAATAAACATAATCAACAACATATCCATCAAAGTGAACTTACATGAAACTCCCAAACAAGTTCTTCATATCTTTAATCTTACACACACCGCTGTTGAGACATGGGTTTCCAAAGCAAGCGTTGATCTCCTCCTCACAACTGGCCCCATGGTATCCTGGGGCACACTCACAGGTAAAGTCCTTGAACCCAGTAGAACTACATTTCCCGCCGTTTTTACACGGGTTCTGGTAACATGCATTGCATTTTGACATCACAGTAGGATCAGGATCACCTGTAGATGCATTATTTTTTTTTTAAATATTTCATTTTATCTTTATAACTGTTCATACGCCTTAACTGATCACTGACGCGGCAGTAATCAGTTCAGGCGGATGAATAGTTATAAAGATAAAGTGAATATTCGATTATATCTTCTATGCAAATAGGCGAGTCTGAAGATATATTTGCACTTTATGGACAATGACGATGATAGTGATTATGAATATATTCGTGAAACTATTTTTCATAACAGGAAAAAATATATATTATAAGCAACTTTACCCTTACCTTTATCATATTCAACAGTGGTAAACTGATATAATTGAATATTCACTTTATCTTTTTTAAATATTTCACTTTATCTTTATAACTATTCATCCACCTTAACTCTTTACCAAACGACAAAATTTTAGACTGGTCTAAATTGAAAGCACTTGCAGACGACAAAATAAATGTAAATCAAAAATTGAAATTTGTTTCCAGCAGGGAAGAAAACATTGTGGGAAAAGGAGAAAATGCTGTTTACCAGCATTTTCTCCTTTTTCCACAATGTTTTCAGAAGGTCTCTATCTCAGGGTCGTTAAAACTCGGGATTGTGTGGAAAAGAGTTAACTGATCACTGCCGCAGCAGTGATCAGTTAAGGCGGATGAATAGTTATAAAGTGATCAGTTAAGGCGGATGAATAGTTATAAAGACATTTAGTGAAATATTTACATATATCTTCTATGTAAATAGGAAAGTCTTAAGATATATTTGCACACTATGGACAATGACAATGACAGTGATTATGAATATATTCATGTAAACTATTTTAACAACAGGACAAAATAATTATTATAAGCAACTTTTCCCTTACCTTTACCATTTTCAATACTGGTAGACTGCTAGAAGAAAAACCTTTATGCAAGTCAAAGCATGCCAGTAAATTTAAATTAATAATAATTACATGTATACAGCTTTACTGTAGAACTACCGGTAGGTTCTGTTTTATCTACTTACCGTAAACCTTTAAATATACAGTTCATTCTTAACACCCTCATTAGTTACAAGAGATACAAAAGAAAAACATGGATCTCGCTTTTTCGAGCAACAAGGGAATTCCATCCTTTAAATATTAATAAACTACTGTTTGGGAGTGCTGACCTAACTTTTGATCAAAACTGTTTACTTTTTGAAGAAGTCCAGACATATATTAAAAATACCAAACGTTTTAAGTAATTTACATCGACTGTAACAGTGATAATATTACCAGACATCTAACAGAGAGCACCATCATATTTCCTTTTATCTTTTTCCCCTTATAAATATCCCTTTTTTCCGTTCCTTTCGTTTTCATTTTTGTTTTTTCATTTATTGGAAAGGTATTTACTGTATTTGCCATTGTTGTAGAAATCATTATTGTACATTCTTGTAGGGGAAGGACCGATTCTAAGTTGTTAGAACTTGTGGTCCAACCCCATTTCATTGTATATGAAATAAAATATGTTTAAACTAAACTAGAAAAACATGTGAAGATGAGGAAGAATGTTTTATCTTCTTGGTAAAGTGATGGGGAACGATATGAGGAAAATACCAGCTACTTGGCACAACCTTTGCTCTGAATGCAAAAATCTCTTCATAGATTTTCCTTTGTTAGGGAGAGTGAATACTATGTTGTACAAAAAAAGATAGCTTGTATAAGAACATGCGCTTTAAGGTGAAAGAGTTCTACATACCATTACATTCGAAGAAGACAGACTGGGTTGTGAGTATCAGTTTCTTGTACATTTTAGGTGGCCCCTCACACGCAGCTATTCCAGATTCTGCATATTTTTTCTTAACCCAGTCTGACAGCCATTTGAGTTCACAATCACAATGGAGAGGATTGCTCCCAAGAGCTCTGTAATGCACGAAAAATAGTAAATGAAAGTGTTATTTCTGAGAACCTGTCTTTGAATAGTCCTTAATGAGATAGAAAAGCATTCAACGTTTCAAAGAAAAGGGACAAATAAAGAACATAATCATATTTCAAGTATAGTCCAAAGTTTCAACACTGCAAAATTCCAGATAAATTACACTGTATGAAAGAATGCATAATTGTTCCGAATAGTATGTAAATGTAAACGAAACAATGCAGGTACATGTAGCAAAAAACTCAATACTTACAGGTGGGTAAGGGAAGTTAAATCGTCGAAAGCCCCATAAGGAATGGATGAGAGATTGTTACTGTGTAGACCACTGAAAAAAAGCGAGGATAAAGGATTTTGTAAACTGCCCAAAGTAATCAATAAAAACAAATAAAGAATAATAGGTAAATACCAACTTTATTACTGATCTATTTTATTTTATTTTCAAACACTGGGAAGATTCGAACCGTAACTGTTATAAATTACTGTTTACATCTTTTCTTCACCATTCTATTTTCTCCTTTTTTCTTCACTTTCCAGTTTTCTTTTTTTTCACTAGTTTTTTTTTCTCTTCACTTTTTTCTATCACATAAAAATGGTTTTTGTCCCTTGTTACCTGTATATATATCAGAGATTGTAAGATGTGGAGAGGGATCCCCGACCCTCCTACATCATTATACGGGGACAATAAAATTAAAAAAAAACGATTGCTGATATACCACATGGGTATCAAATTGACATTCACTGGTCCCGCAAGGTAGTAGTTTAGACGGACAGACAATTTTATTGTCCCTCCTTTTTTATTCCTAGTTCTATTGCAGCCAGTAAACATTTATGTGCTCGATCTTTAGCCCTAACTTATGAACAATGTTAGGCAGTACTTTGATGTTCACGAGTATTTCGTGAGATGTCACAATTACATCTACACCTGCTCTTGAAAGGTCATAGTACATGTATTCCAAACAGGCAAACATCCCTCTAAGCAAATGATGTTATAGGTTGTCTTGAATATATCACTGTGATTACTGAGAACCTGGAGCAACGTGAAGAAGTAGACTTGTAATACATAAAAAAGTCGAAGAAAGAAATGCTAAATCTAATCATATATGAACAAGTGTATTTAACAAGGCAGTATACTTACAGGACTCGTAGATCCTCTAGCTTATTGAATGTTGTATCCGATAAACATCGGAGCTGATTGTAACTTAGGAGTCTGAAACATGACAAAATGATATTACAAGGATACCTACATTTCTGTTACCCCTTAAGCTGCTAATTGAATTAAATGTAACTTTCAAGCCAGTGGAGAAAAACAATATTTTAGAGGAAGATTATCGCCCTATTGGATAGTGCAGATCAATATCAGACTGCTCTACTAACTTACTTAGCAGTAAAGCAGTTAAAACTCAAAATAAATTTAAAAAAGATAGGGTTTGGTAATTGGCTTTCTCTCCATTTCCTTCAGATCATTTGAATCTTTCTGCAAAGATCAAGATCAGCAAACACTGATCATGTTATTGAATCTTGATCTTCACTCCAACTTTAAACTAAGTTGGACAGTATTTATTGAAAATTACTTTAAATTAAATTTAATCTTCTTTAATCTATTGGAATAGAGTAAAACAATGTGTTCACTCTTCTTTTCTGCATTGGATGAATTCATAGATACTTACAAAGTCTCAAGACGTGTGAGATTTGCAAACAGGTTTGGTGGAAGGTTCATCAATTTGTTGTTGCTAAGATCTCTGAAATAACAGAATTATGAATATAAAAAAGCAAAAAAGCAGACTTTAATTCTTTACTTCATGCAAATATACTCTGTTGAGTAAGGAAAGTCCTACAAACCAGCAGTTTTTTCTGGCACTCTCTGAAAAAGGAATCCAAATTACATTTCTTGAAGTTTAAATTTTGTTTTTATATAATGGAAAATGAAATATCTTTAAACACCATTGTTAAAAATGATTTTATAGGGAATTTACTTCATTGTATAATAGAACACATAGTATAAAGCACTTTTCTTTCAATATTTTGGCTTTATCAAAAAGAAAAATGTATCTTATCTAAACTGTGGACTTACTCCCCTCTCCATGAGTGGATATGTTTAATTATTATTCATTAAACACAATTTGTCAATGCTTAAAACATTTGAAGGTCATAATCGAAGAGTAGATATTTAACAATAGTTATTAATGTCCTGGTAGCAACCAAAAGTAAATAATGGGTTTTAAAATGTCTCTGGTCAAACCATAACATTTATTGATATGGAAATTTCTAAAACAACTACCTGCGCTTACGTAGCTCGATTGTAAGTCGCTGACAGGAAAATAGATTTTAAGACCAGGTTAAAAGAGAGCACAAGATTAAAGGGCAAATCAACAGGTTTCTGATATGATTAATTTTGAAATCTACATCTATCAAATGGCAACCTGGTAATATTGTAATTTGAAAAAAAAAATAGTAAAAGTACTTTTTTTCAATTTACATTTTTGCTTATTAGTTTTTCTTGCATCGCTTACCTCCCTTACTTATTGTAGCGCACCTTGATCTGTGACGTCATAGGAGCGTTTGTTTCAATAATGGACCTTGTTTCAGATAGTGAAATGAGCGATATTTAAGACGAAGAAATACACGATTCTAGGCCGGTAAGGCCGTACATGTACCACCAAGTTTTTAATGAAACTTAATAGTTTCTGATGATGAGGATAAAAGTAAAAATTCGCCCACCAATGGCGAAAATAACGATGTTATGCCAGACTTTTGAACAGCGTGATGAGTATCACGACTACATGTATTAGGCCACGGGACGAACGTCGCTTACAGAAATATTATTCGATACATGATAAAATTAAGTGTACGGCATAAGCTTTGTTTCACTTGAAGTATTTTCAGTAGATTTACGGGTGGCATTAATAATAATAATAATAAAAAAGACGGTTTCAAGACAGTTCCACGACTACACAGTTCCCCGACACTTTGAAAGACATTTCTTCTACACTTTAGTTTCATGTCAAATAACCGATTTCTTGACTTTTACGATTGATAATCGTGAGATGTTAGTTCTAACTATTTGTTGATGGATTCTATATTTGTACCTTGTAAAGAATTCTGTAAACATTGACAGGTACGAAATTTGTCTCTCATGGGTGAAGGGTTACACAATAAATCGCGATTTTCGTGAGAATAAGAATAGTTTGAAATGCTGTTAACGAGCGTGAAATTTGAGAAAATAATATGTTCCGAGATCGTTAAGACAATCATCAAAATTATTTTATTTCCTGGGTAACCACGTTTGTATCAATTTATCCTTTATCCACAATATTTTCTACTTTTAACTCTTTACCATACGACAAAATATTAAACAGGTCCAAACTGAAATAGCTTGCAGACGACAAAATAAAGTTATATATTTCAAAAATTGAAATTTTTTTCCAGCAGAGTAAAACACTGTGTTAACAGGAGAATATGCTGGTTACTAGGTTACTTTCTACTAGGTAGCTGGTTACTTTCTTACAATGTTTTTAAAAGTCTGCTGTCTTCGGGGTCGTAAAAATTATGGATTGATTGGTAAAGGGTTAAATATAAATCCCACACATTGGGCACAAGTTCTGGTTAAGTTCACAGAGAGCAGTATCCGAATTTGAATTTTGTTTTGAATTTGGTCTGGTCCAAAATTTGCCGTCTGGGAAAGGGTTAAATTGTTACCAAACATCAAATTTATTGACTCAACCGAATTGAAAGCAATTAGAGTCAACAAATTAAATCTAACTTGCATGTTTGGACTTGTTTTTGATGGGTAAAAAACATTGTAGAAAAAGGAAAAATGCTGGTCAGCAACATTTCTCTTTTACCTATAATGTTTTCGAAAGTTTTTTCTATCTTTACAAGGGTCGTAAAAACAAAAGATTTCTCTCAGTAGCCTGCCTAGAAGACAGAGTATGGAGAAGAACAGGGAAATATCCACAAATCAGAAATGTAAAGATACAATTCAAAATTTGTTCAAAATGATAGCAAGTTGTCAAATCATTTTTAAGAGTGAAATGTCTAAGAGAAGAAGTGTACGGGATAAAAGCTGTAACATGGGTTTACTGTCACAAACAAACATTACAGAGTAAAGGGGTGAGATATGCAAATGTTATGTAACCATTTCCTGTATTGTTTCAACTGGCCGGTGATGGATTAACATTTATGACCCTGACTAGGGGTAGCCAGATACTGACTTCACCCTTTACCATGCAAACCCTAGGTCTAGTTTCCAATACCCAAAGAAAGAGTGTTTGAAAAACAGTGTGGGAAGAAAAAGATGTTTACTGTTTAAGGGCAAATCCTAATATATTTTGACCATACTGTTTTTTACTCCAATCAGCTGCAAATATTTTTGGTTCACAATTCTTTTGTTGTCTGCAAATGCTTTCAATTTGAACCAGTCTAAAATTTTTGTGTTTGGTGAATGGTCACTTGACCCTTTGTTTTTTACAACCCTGAGACAGAAGCCTTTTGAAAACATTGTGGAAAAGGAAGAAAAAGCTGAAACACTTGAAAGTTAACATCATTTGAACAATCCAGACTTTGGTACTTGCAAAATCTATGTTATGAATTTGGATGAATATGTTATGTTGTTGCCTTTGAAAACATTGTGAGGAAAAGAGAAAATGCTAAGATTTTCTCCTTTTCCCATAATGTTTTCCATCCTTTCCAAATCAAATTTCATTTCAACTTTTTGATTACCATTTTTTGTCATGTGCAAATTAACCCTTTACCAAACAAACCCTGGTTTTTACAACCCTGAGATGGAAGCCTTTTTAAAACATTGTGGGAAAAGGAGAGAATGCTGGTAACCAACATTTTCTTCTTATCCTACGATGTTTTCTATCCTGGTGGAAACAAATTTCAATTTTTCAGTAAGGTTTACTTTGTTTGCAAGTGCTTTTAATTTGGACCATTCTAAAATTTTGTCTCTTGGTAAAGGGTTAAATGTTGAAAACATTTGGGGAAAAAAGGGAGAAAACGGCACCAATTTCTACTTTGTCCAGAATGTAGATCTAGAAAAGGATAAAATATTAGAAAAACAATTAAAGGAATTACCGACCTTATGTTTGTTTTTCTTTTTGGAGATTGCCATTGCAGAATGTCTGTCGTATGGCCTATCTTATTTCGACTCGGAGTTTCGAACAATGTCGGCACAGAATCAGGTTTTAATCGCAGCCTAATATTCCTATAACCAACTTCTTTTACGAGTTTTGGACTTATTAAGAACTGACTGTCCTCGAAGTGTTTCAAACACAATTTGGAATGAACTGATGGCACAAAATCCTCCGTTACTGTCCGGCCCCGGTTTAAACGTTGAATCCATAGTTTCCTCCTTTTTAATTCCTTCGGAAATTTGAACATACTAATTCTATGTGTTCCTGATTCGACGTTGAAGCCATAGGCTGCACAATTTACCATTTTTTCGGCTGAATTCTATGTTAATACTCAGATATCTGCATATAATCATCAGCGTCCCTACTTATTTCTACTGACTGTAAACACAGGCTTACGCGACTATGACGTCACACAGGTACGGAAGATAAGCGAATCAGGGGAAGTAAGCCATGCACCATTTTTGGGGCCGTATATCAGCGTGACAATTCGAGCGTGATTTATGGCATGTTACAGAGTGGTATTTATGAAAACTGATGGACACATGTTTACTAACATCATTTGCAGCTGATTGGAGCAAAAAAACAGTATGGTCAAAAAATCTTAGGATTTGCCCTTTAAGCACCTTGGCAAATTCTGATCTAGTTCTAAAATTTATTTTCCTGCAAGTGGCTTATACTTGAAGTGACTCTGCAACAGAAGACTTTCCTCTTCATAATAATTTCAATATTCTTTCATACAAAATCAAGATGCATTTTAACAGCCCCTTTGTTTAGGCCTACTTTTAACCTTCAAGTGATGCTTAAACAAAAATTTGGACTTACAGCTGTACAAGTTTAGTCAGACGGCCGATTTCACTAACCACGTCACTAGCTGTGCTCTCCACGTCAACAATATCATTTGCATCTAAATATCTGTGAAATAAAAATGAAAAGCATACTCGTACGTGATTAATATTGCTTAAAAAGCAACCCTTGTTGTCTTCAAAAGATGATAAAACTAAATAATATAAATGTAGATATGAAAATAGAGCGTATAATACTTATTTTTTTCCCTAGAATAACTTTTTGTCAGTAAACGTTAAGAGGTAAAGATTATAACAAGTAATCTTTTGAAAATATGCTGGTTATAAAGATTAATTGCATTAGGATGTGTGAAAACATGTAACAAAAAAACCAAAGCTCCTCGTGTGCAATTTCTATATATAGCATATTTTTTGCACAAAGGATTTACAAAATAAAAATGTACTGTGCATTTGTTAATGTGGTCTTGAACTGATAATTTCCCCTTGTTGGGAATCGTACTTGTATTCCTGTGTTCACACTTATATTTGGCGAATCATATTACAATACAGACAGAGAAGTTGCTACACTTACAAATGTGTTGTGTCAAGGGGAATTCCTGGGGGAATGCTCTTCAAGTTTTGTCCGCTACACCTCACTGTGGTCCCGGTACAGGTACACTTATCAGGACATTGTACACGTGGGTCACAATTTCTTTGAATTAAATCTACAGAAAAAAACACCACAAGTATTGAGACATGTACAAATAGGGTAAAAGAAAAAAAACACAATATTTACTTTAAGATGCTGATGAAAACTTTTTTTAATTTATTTATTTATTTATCTTTCTATTTTAATACACGAAGATTTAATCATATCCCTTTCTCTGGCGAAAAGTTACTCTACATCTGTTAGCAGCGGGTGCTAAAAAATATCAGTCTGCACGTGTGTGTCGTTTGGTCATGGTAATCAGGTTTTATTTCTGTTTAAATGGATAGAGTCACATTATCCAATTAACTCCGACTAATTTTTTAGAAACAATTTTGGTGCCAGTGAATATGAATACGTCTGGCAGGTTGCAGATTGAATACGTCCACCAACTCTTGCTCTTTGCATACTTAAAGCATGAGTACTTCTGAAAAGGTTAATGTGAATGAATATATTACTCATTATGATTAATTTCCCATGATGTTTTCAAAAGGCAGAAAATTCTTTTCGCATTTATGATGTAAGCATACAGAATATGACATACCGTCGACAGGCTGGTCAGAACAACACGGAGGAATGCCTACATTACAACCCACTTCATTGTTTTCTGCAATACAAGCAAATAGAAAGGTTACCTTTTCTATTTTTTTTTGTTTAAATAAAAGAGAGAACAACCGAACATATTTGATGTACAACATTAAATAAAGGGTGATGCTCCACGTTATTGTAGCAAAAAAAAAATCAACTTTGTTTGAGGAGATAATAAATAAAGTCTTTAACCTTAAAGGCCGCATCAATTAAGTTGAGTAAATTAAGTAATAACAGGGTATATATTACTATTATATGCACAGATATAAGCTAAGTCTCGCATAATTATGTTATGTCTTTTCCCAAAACAGAATGAACTCCCGAGGCCACAAGGATCGTTCAGTTAACAAAATGCCAAATTTTAACTTTTTAACCATACATAACTGCCCAGTTTCTTTATCCAAGCAGAGAAAATTATTTCAGTTTCTAATAGTGCTTAACACAACATCTTGATTCGCAGCAAAATATGTAGATATGCCCCTTTATTGACAGTTTCCAAGATGATCAAATATAGAAAGAAAAAAAAACGTAAATGATAGCTGTCATTCATAACAAAACTCACCTTCACAAATCATGGTATCGGGATCAACATCCATTAGAGGTACATTTCTCAGTTCCCTCGGGAAATAACATGTCAGAGTTCCAACAAGAACATCATGCTTTTTGAGCCATTGCGAAAACCACTGAAGGTGGCAATTACAGGACATTGGGTTAGACATCAGATTTCTGCGAAATGAATCGACAATTTTAAGTACATTTATTTGTGAACCCTTTACCTGCTCAATTATCAAAAAGAAAGTTTCACGTCGATAGTAAAATCCCAATCTTTAAGGTATATATGGGGAAATTATTCCTGATCGGGTGGTGTAGATCCAAGATCAGACTGCGCATTCTTTGTAGTCCGACCTGAATCTACACTGTCCTAAACGGTGTTTTTTTACGCTATGTGGCCTGAGAGTTAAATTCAAACCGTATATGTTTATTGTATTATGTGTTTATTATGTTATTGTGAATTGCTGTACTCGGTATAGACCAAGGTCTAAGGTCTCTTTATTCATGGATCACTGTACGCAAATGAGGACAACTGTCATACAGTGTTATTGTGCTGAATATAGATAAATACTGGAGCTCAAAAGATGGTGTATGTAAAGTTCTGAAGGCCTACCTGAAGACTTACATCGGTGATCCAGTTCCCGGCAAAATTTATTAATATCCATAGATATATATGTATTTTCTGACGCTGATAATAAAATGAAGGCAAGCAAATCCAATGTTTTATACTCTCTCATTCTGTGCCCATAAACCTAACTGAAAAGATATTGTCTAGATTGCTTTGATATAGAAAATCACTTACAATGAGGATAAATCCTTTGTCGTTGAGAAAGCTCCTTCTTGAATACATCCGATCTGGTTATCAAACAAATCCCTGAGTTGTGGAAAAAAATCATAAAAAGATTTCGAATCAATTATAAAGAGAACATAATAGTTTCCCTATTTTTCATATTAGCTAGTTATCTTACCATACTTTTTAACCCTTTAGCTACTGCAGGCACCTCTGTAAACATCAAGGTCAAATTTTTCCTACATTTCAACTTTTTTCAAGTTGATAACCTTTTTTGGACAAAAGTGTCTTCTGCAGCTAGTCTGTGGAGGAGGTAACATCTCAGTGATATTTGTCGATTGCATTTCCATCTGTAAGCTTCTTTACTCCTATCGTTTACTTATCTAATGATAACTATTGCTCTGTTTTAATCTGCTTGCAGTGATGCATCTATACTATTCAACTGGGTGAAGTTCGTGATAGCAAAGGAAGTTAATGCAGTTCATGGAACATAATGATACAAAAAAATTATTTACCTTCATCAACAAGGTGGTGCTATTGCGTGTGTATATAGAGACATCCTCGGATACCCCGGGGTCTCCCTATTTGCTACGCTACATCGACCCCTGGGACAATTGACTAATAAAACTTTGAATCAGCCGCCGAAAATCGATACGAAACGTCATAGCGTACAGTCCACTCTCCCATCACAAAATGATGATGGAACCAATGAAAAGCCAGCATTCGACCATCGGTAAAGCGAGGGAAATTCAATTAATTGTCCCAGGGGTCGATGTGGGGAGACCCCGGGGTATCCGAGGATGATATAGAGAGGTCCTCATATGTTTATTAATGTGACGTATAGTCGTCTTGGCCAATTTGATGGATAGTCAAGATATATGAATATTTCACTGCTGAGCTTTCTGTAGCCTAACGATATAAATAAATGGATTGAAAATGTTCACACTTACAACTTTCTAAGATTCACTGTGTAAGAGAACGTGGTGTTGCTTATACAAGTCAGCCTGTTACCAGTAAGTGATCTGAAAAAGGAAATAAACATACTTTCATTACATTATTTGTCTTTTTTTCTGCCGTGTCGTTGTCAATATATAGCGCTACAATGGTTTGCATCTACGTTTAATTGATAATAGATAAACCATCAGTTAACCACTAACTACATCTTTGAATTAAAGTTTACAAAGAATACCAAAATAACCAAATCAAAGGAACAGAGAAGGGAGCCACTGCTTAAAAATTTTAAACCTTTCCTCTGGGAGAGGAATCTCTCAAACTTTAACCCTTTACTCCATAGATACTCATTTTGACGTATCAACAACAGACAGCTTTTGAAAACATTGTGGGAAAAGGAGAAATTGCTCGTAACGAGCAATTTCTCCTTTTTCAACAATGTTTTCCACTCAAACAGATATTTGTATCCTCATTTGTCCAGATTTTTGACATCA
Source organism: Tridacna crocea (assembly GCA_943736015.1). Classification (NCBI taxonomy): domain Eukaryota; kingdom Metazoa; phylum Mollusca; class Bivalvia; order Cardiida; family Cardiidae; genus Tridacna; species Tridacna crocea. The sequence goes on along the minus strand of OX031064.1, from coordinate 54,883,017 downwards.
TATCTTTGATTGCTGCTAAAATGGAAGAGGCTCAAATTGGCATATCAGGTAAAGGGTTAAGGAGACTGCTTGAAAACCTTCTGTACATTTTTATTCGAACACTGTTTTTTTATCTTATATGTGATTTTACATTGTGCAATTGCTCTCCGTTGCTTAACATGTCTTTATATGTCTTTATCTGAATGTCAATGAACTAAATACAACTTTTCATTCTTCTATTGTTTTCAATATTATTTCAGTTCTCGGATTTTATCAAGAATTAACCGAGAAACTGTGCAAAGCCTGGAACAGAATCAATGAAAATAAGCCTCCTTGGCAAAACCAAACATAAAAAGGTACCAGCGACACAAAATTATTCCTGTTATTTGCAATAATTTAAGTATTCTTGTTTGAATGGGTTTCGCATCCTTTCCACACTGCTTCAGGTTAAATCAGTCACACAAACCCTAATACTCACATGTGATGAACTTCTGAAAGACCAGCAAGCATTCGACCAGACACCTTTTCTAAGCGATTATTTGCAAGATTCCTGGGAAAAAAGGGAAAGACAGATTTGAAAATACCCCTAACATAAATAAATCTTAAGTTTGAATTACATACTCAGTAAGGCATATCATATTATTATACAAATGAGGCCAATATGCCAGTGAATTCGATAAAAAAAAAGAAAGTCGCGCAAGCTTAATTATGATCTTTATAGGGGAAATATATTGGATTTTATGTAGGAAAGAAAATCCAGTTCTGCACAACGGCGTCTAAACGATGGTAACACCACTGTAAACTAGTTGTTGAAAACTATGAATTATAGTGTGAACGGTTTTGACCATAATATTTTGTATAAATTAAGACGCCACATTTTCAATTAATTTCTTCACATGAAGCCATTTATCAACACAAGCTCTACTACAAGTTAAGTCCCAAACGACAGATTTTAGACTCTTCCAAACTGAAAGTGTTTGCAGACAACAATTTTAAATTTGATGAAAATGGTAGAAAGTTATAATAAAGGGTAGAAAACACTGTGGGAAAAGGAGAAATTGCTCGTTACGAGCAATTTCTCCTTTTCCCACATTTATTTCAAAAGACTTGCACTTCAGACACGTAAAAACCAGGGCTTGTCTGGGAGAGGGTTAAAGAAGTACCATGTTCCATGTACCGCTTTTCAGAAAAGAGCAAACTGGTACTTACAATTCTAACAGCTTTTCCTGCTCTATAAACGTATCTTCTTCTATTATTTCAATGAGATTGTCACTCAGATCTCTGTAAGTCAACGAAAATACAGATTTGAACCCATCATCCAATAAATAGATGTAGCTTACATTTACATTTGCAGAAAAAAAATCATAGGCAATATATAGCAATCTCTGGGTAGATGCAATTCGTCTTTTTCTCACAGTCTACTGTCATATCAGTTAAAAGCATGTCATTTCCTCTTCTTTCCTCTTCTCGTTGATTTAGTATTAATGAAAAAAGACGATTTGCTTTTTTTGAAGCGTTATACCTAAATCTAAGTAACGATACAAAAACGTTCGGCATGTTTTCATTACTGTAACATATTCTTTTCCGGTTGTTCTGAAGAGAATCATCGATATACCAATTTTAAAGCAACTGATCAAACGCCCCACCAGCAAAGTTGATGGACGGTTGATTTTACTCTACAATGATTAGACCATTTTTCTTGTCCAACTCAAGAAACAGAGCATTCATTCAAGTTTTCTTTCTGGATTTGCTGTTTCTGAAGACATCCCAGTGACCAGCAAGGTAAACAGGGCACCAACCAACAAGTAAATACTAAACCCTTTAGGCAACAAAGTGTTCACAAGTACTAGATCAGAGAAACATTACTAATCTGATTAAGTACATACATGATTTGAAGGTTTGGTAATTCTCTAAATACTCCATTTGCTGACAGTTTTGTAATCTGATTATTCTTCAAGTTCCTGGAAGAAAATAATTAGTTGGCTGAACATCAGATAAAGAATTATCATTGAATTTATGCATGTTGTACATGAGAAATGAACTTTTTCAAGGCACGAAAAGTAACCCAAATACATTTATATATTGAGAATAAATATTTTAACGATCAAAAGAATGTCAAGGTGAATCATATGGCTAATCCTAGGACTTAGAATCTGGATTTAACCCTTTCCCAAACAGCAAATTTTGGACGCGACCAAAATGAAAGCATTCTGCAGATGACAAATTAACACTTGCTAAAAAGTTTATTTTTCCATATCATAGGGTAGAAAACATTGTGGGAAAAGGAGAAAATGCCGGTCACCAGCATTTTCTCCTTTTCCTACAATGTTTTCAAAAGGCTTCTATTCCTGACCCGTAAAAACCAGGGATTGTTTGGGAAAGGGTTAATGTAGAATGGTTCGTGAAAATAGCCTTAGAATAAACATCAATCATCGAAAAATAATCTCCGCAAGCCAAGGTAACGATTACCAGGTGGATACACGTGATGACTGTCACAATGGTTTGCAAAGATCTATGCGAAATGGTAAATATTTAAAATTTTGGTCACCTTAGCTTACAAAGTTCTACGCCGAATGTTAAATGTATAAAATTTTTGTCACCTTGGTTTGCAAAGATCTATGCTAAATGGTAAATATTCAAATTTTTGGTCACCTTAGCTTGCAAAGATCTATGCGAAATGGTAAATATTCAAATTTTTGGTCACCTTAGCTTGCAAAGATCTATGCGAAATGCTAAATATTTAACATTTTTGTCACCTTTGTTTTCAAAGATCTATATAAAATGGAAAATATCTTGTCGAAGAGGGCGCAGATCTGTCCATTCCATTCCTTAGAATTTTGGAGATTGAAATTTGTGTCCCAGACATCTTTTGAAACCAAACAAACTAAACATGATAAATTTCTCAATTTACCTGAACAAACTTATATTTCATGGCAACTTCCTTTTTTATTTTTCTACATTCTTCATTTCCATTATTCCCGATCCAAATGACAAACATATATTATCCTCTTTTTATGAGTAATGTATCTTAAAAATCTATTTGTTTACTTACAGCTGTGTAATATATGTAGGCAGGTTGGTTGGCACAGTTGTCAGTCGACGGTTCGAGCAATCCACCACCGTTCCTGTGCAATCACACTTCAGGGGACAAGTGTTGTCAATGGTGCAGCTACCAGCATTCCGGGTTCGATACTCTTCAGAGCCTAGGGTTATAAAAATCAAAATTGATTGAAACTTTATTAAAAAGCCGCCTACTAGTTGCAAAATGCAATCCAATATAAGACAAATTTGATCTACATGTACGTGTAAATCATTTCAAAGTATGGATAGTATTAGGAGTCTACAACTTTTTTTCTTGTGTTATAACACATATTCTACATACATGTACCACACTCAGAAACTCATAATGTCCATAGCGAAGGCCTGCAACACGCGAAAGGGACATGCAGACATTTGCGTTAATTGTCATCACGCTCTACCCGAGCAGTCCGCACAGGCTAATTCTAGACACAACCCTGCCCATGCACACTGAAGGAAAAAGTATATTATTATACTGCAAAGAAATTTCTCGTGATCTGATTGGTTAAATTGCCGGGAACATATTCCATGTTCCCTAGCAAAAACCACGGAAAACCAGTTTCCCTTTTGAGTGCCCCGTAAACATCACTACACGTGCAACACAATATCCAAAATGGCGGCGTCGATCGATCACCAGACTGCACATTTATGCAACAAACTGCACGTTTTAGTGACATCAGTTTTCAGTGACGTCAGTTTTCATTGAATTGAGGCACACAGAAGGGAATTTCTATTTTGTCAGCACACTCGATTCGTGAAATTATAAAACAGGAAAATTTCGCTTTAAAACGCGCTTTGAAAGGGTAAAACTTTGCAGTATGATAAATTCGTTGTACGGTCAGGTGGCAGGGGACTTGGAAACTTGTTTACGGCTGTGGTGAATCATGTCGCCACCTCGCCTTCGGCTCGGGGCGACATGATTAACCACAGTCGTGAAATATTTAATTGAAATTGAAGTTACGGTCATAGAATTGACAAGATCAGTTTTGGCTTGCACACTCTATGCAACCTAAACTCAGTATATTTACACGTTTGCACTTCACCTTTTCACGAGTTTACACTAGGCCTTAAAAAAAGTCAAAATATGAATAAAAAAGGACTTTTGTAAGAAGTGCCGAATAAAAAGCAATCAAAAAACAGTTATCAAAAATGACGATATAGAAATATACAAAACTACAAAGGAAAACTAGAACAAATAATTGACTATATCTATACGCTATCGAACGATAATAAAATGTTAGCGATTACAGAAATTAAATGAAAAAACAGACTAAAACATGCACTTAAAGAATAGTAAAGCCTTACTCCTATCAAAGAATATTTTCGTAAAGAACACAGATACAGTGCTTCGCAGGCATATAGTTTTTTAGTATAAAATTAAGACGAAGAAAATACAGTAAAACAAAGAATAAGTTATATTAATAAAAGAAAGAATAGACGATAATCAACTGGTCAATTTTGATATGAAAAATATCTCACGAGGATGCGTTGTTAGGCGTTGAAAAAACGAGTGCGCAGCACGAGTTTTTTCAACGCCTTACGGCGCATCCGAGAGAGATATTTTTCGTATCAAAAATAACGAGTTGATTATTCTAATTATTATATACCTTATCAACATTACTATTTTTAATTAGACTGAAATAGGTAGTTGGATTGTCTGGTTGAAAATATAGCACTTACAATTAACACTATCTATAAGTGCTTAATGAAAAAAAAAGTTAGTTCCTAAATTACGACAGGAAGTAAAATTGAAAGTTGATATCGTCACTAGTGATGATATCAAAATTTATTATACTGGGAAATTCCAGGATTTCGCTGCTAGGTATATAATAAAAGGCAAATTTAACCCTTAGACTGCCATATCAACGAAAATGACTTTCTATATTGGGAGAATATTTGTTTGAAGCCTATTTTTGGCCGAAGAACATTGAACAAAGTCGATACAAGATTAGATCATGATCATACATATAACATGTAGTATAATTTCGACTTTATTGTTTTTACAATGTTTCAGTGCTCCCTTGTTGCAGTCTTCGGGTTAAAAAGATAAAGAAAAAATAAATTCTTGCATATTGTCTTCGCAAAAAAACGTCAGTTTCTAGTCACCTACTTCAGTTGTGTAAAGACTTATACCTACTACCATAAGAAAAATCAAACTTATTAAATACGTTTTTTTTTACCAGTTTGTCTTTTAATTCAGAAAAATAATAGATGAACAAAGACGTTATTAGTATTGAAATAAAAAGTTCGTGGTTGAAATTATTTTTGACGCCTTCTTTTGCAATATTCAAGAAAATCAGCAAAGAATCAGCTCTCCAGGCGAGGCAACGATCCTACAATATTTCACGCACAGAATTATGGATTGATTGACTTACAAAGTAACGATAGTTGAACAGAAAAGAAATATTTATTATCTAAAATTGTAGAGGTTTTTAACTCTTATTGCAGAGACAGCGCGACTCAGGACGCTTTAAATCTTTACCAAACGACAAAATTTTGGACTAATCCAAATTGAAAGCATTTGCAGACGACAAAATAAATGTGAATCGAAAGTTGAAATTTGATTTGGAAAGGGTAGAAAACATTGTGGGAAAAGGAGAAAATGCTGGTTACCAGCATTTTCTCCTTTTCCTACAATGTTTTCAAAGGCTTTCTTTCTCAGGGTCGTTAAAGTCTGGATTGTGTGGTAAAGAGTTAACTAATAGTGTAGGTCATATTCAGACTGAACAAATAGTGCAGTATGATCTTTGATCTAAACCGTTTGATACGTTTTTTTCTTCCGGTGAAATCAAATTTTGAAATTGCAATATTTTAATTTTAACTATTGAGTTGAAATCGTGTCATCTGTTTAGCAGTTTGGGTGTAAATAAATTTTGAAATACACGACTCATGTCTTTGATATAAGTGACAGGTTCGAGAAATTGCGTTTGGAAGAAGACAATATGCCGATAAAAACCAAAGTATACCCAACCAGAATATCTATAGTAACCCTTAAAGCTGCGAATTTGACCTAACTTGATTTTTGCAGAAAGTGAAAATAAACATCACAATGCGTAGAACACGTCGTCTAGTGTTTGTTCTATACTGTGTAAGCCACAATCTGTGAACAGGGGACTAAATGTCTCTGCAAAAAGGATCGACCCATGTCAGCCTGCGCAGTCCGCGCAGGCTGACATGAATCGAAATTTTTTGCCTTTGGTCAATTTTACGCGTGTCAAAAGACCAATCTACCTCAAGATCATGTTGATTATTTAACCCATTACCACACAATCCCTACTTTTGACGCCCCTGAGAAAGAAGCCTTTTGAAAACACTGTAGGAAAAGGAGAAAATGCTGGTTACCAGCATTTTCTCCTTTTCCTACAGTGTTTTCTACCCTTCCCAGAACAAATTTCAATTTTTCAGTCGCCTTTATTTGTCGTCTGCAAATGCTTTCAATTTGAACCAGTCTAAAACTTTGTCGTGTGATAATGGGTTAAAAAAAAAAACGCTTTTAATTAATTTTATGTGATGACCCGCTTAGTACCATGCATTACAGAGATGTATTAAGCCTTATCCTACTATAGAAGTAAAAAAATTAAACTTTCAATGCCATGTTAATAATCCAAATATTGTTGTACAAAGTTTTGTTTTGGGGAATATAATATCTCCTAATCGGACGGTGTAGATCAAAGATCAGACTGCACGTTCTGTGCAGTCTGATCTTAATCTACACTGTCCGCAAAAGGTCAACTAGTCGCGCTTAGCAATCAAAGGGTTAAGTTCCCCGTTGTCAGAACATGGCTCAAACATTGCAGAGTAAAAATAAGACGGCTTATTCTGTGCATTGCGAAATACATTCATCCCAGTCTAAACAGCCCAGATGGTAATTAGAACCGAAATGTTCATGAAATTCGCCGTTCTAAGGGTTAGATCCACAGGAACAGAAAAGAAATAAGGAGCATCCAGCGTGCGTAGAAATCAAAATCACCTTTACATTTAAACTTAGTGTGTTTTGTGCTTCCTAATTTCTTTCTCTCCATTCGACGTGGTCTCTCACATCGGGCACCGCTTGTTTCGATTGGGTTCTGGCTCAAAAACTCCGCTAACCATTCTAAATTGCAGTCACAAATGAATGGATTGCGCCCAAGGTGCCTGTAAAAATTAAATAAGACGACATAAATTGGCATAACGTATGGTTTTGGCAAAAAGAACATGTTATAGAATTTGGCGACTCCCTCTCCGCCATCTTTTCGGCACCAAAACAAGTTATTTACATGAGTTTATTTTTGAGTGATACACAATCAATGTTCGTGTGTTTAATCCATTATTTTTAATTTGGAACCAGACGGCATGCTCTACATGAGTAAATATCCTTTAAATTGTATAGTTTAGTTGGAAGGGGGCGTTTTTAAAAATAAGGGAGGTAACTGTTTCTAAATCCTTAAAAAAGGTACTTAACACAGTTGTCTTTCTTGTATTATTCTGTTGTGAAACTTACAGCGTTTGAAGATTTTCCAGCGATGAAAAAGTTCCGTTTGCCAAGGATTCAATCTTGTTGTCGTAGAGTGATCTGTAAAAGAAAAAGACCACAGATACAAACTTTATAGGAAAAATAGAATATCTGAACACAATCTGACACAAATTCCTTTACATGCTGAATCAATGAAACGGAACTGTCAGGCCAATAGTAAAATACCGAATGTTGCATGCCATATTTTTTAGAAAAATGAGTCCTTATCAGACTGTGTAGGTGAAATATCAGACTGCAATATCAGACTGCATGTTATGTGCAGTTTGATCTTAATCTTCACTTTCTGCCAAAGGTCACTGTTAGAAGCCTCATGGTTAACTCTTTACAAAACGGCAAAATTTTAGACTAGTCTAAACTGAAAGCATTTGCAGACCACAAAACGAAAGTGACTGAAGAATTTATTTTTTATTTTTTTTTTTTTTTGGGGGGGGGGGGTGTTTCAGAAAACATTGTAGGAAAAGGGGAAAATGCTCGTTACCAGCATTTTCTCCTTACCCCACAATGTTTTCATTAGGCTTCTTTTGCAAGTTCATTGAAAATAGGGATTGTGTGGTAAACGGTTAAAAAAAAAAATTTGACAAAATAAGACCATGTTAAAAACACAATAAAATGTGAGCAAGTTATTTCACATTGGACGTTTCACAGTATTTCAGTTCGCCGCAGAGTAGGAACAAATGTCTCTCTAACATTTATTTTGGACAAATTCATATTGCTACGACCCTAAAGGCCCGTCCACACTGTCAAACATTGTTTGAAAACACCACAAAACACCATGTTTGCTAGCAAAATTTTGATAGCGTAGACCAGCCAGCAAACACAAGCAAACATCATCCTGCATTTTCTACTTTTGCACAAAGTTACAAACTCAATTAAAAGTATGTTTCGTCGAGCATCCTTCGATATGCCATCTGCAAAGTCTTTCAATTTTGAACAAGTCAAAAATTCGGCGTTATATTCAGATTTTTAGTCAAATCAGTATGCTAGGTATACGATCTCTGTTTTTCACGTAACACCAACACACATTATCATAAGGTATACGAGCATTCTCAAAGGGTAATATGATATTATAACAAAGAATACCATATTAATTATTTGGTTTCTTTGTAGAAACAAAGGAATTCTAACATCAAAATGCCTGATTACAAAAACAGTTCGAGTGAAAAGAGTTCGTTTCTTCTTATCTCCCACCTTCTGCTGTAGGAATTAATTCTCTACCAGACGAAAAAAGTCAGATTTGTCCGAAATGAAAGCATTTGCAGACGACAGGTCTTATGTAACTCAAATTTTATTTCGATCCTTTTTAAAATTAAAAAACATTGTTGGAAAAGGAGAAAATGGTGGTTTACCAGCATTTTCTCCTTTGCCAACATTTTGTTTTCAAAACACTTTTTCTCCGGGTAGTTAACCCTTAACCAGACGACAAAATTTTAGCTTTATCGAAACTGAAAGCATTTGCACACGACAATTTCAGTGTGGCTCAAATGGTGTATTTTTTTCTTTGATACAGTAGAAATCATTGTGGGAAAAGGAGAAAATGCTGGTTACCAGCATTATTTTTTCTTTCCCCACATTGTTTACAAAAGGCTTCTTCTCCGGGGGCGTCAAAAGTCGGCATTGTGTGGCAAAGCGTTTTAACTACGACTTATTGGTTAAACCCATTACCACACGTCAAAATTTTAGACTGGTCCAAATTGAAAGCATTTGCAGACGACAAATAAAGGCGACTGGAAAATTGAAATTTGTTCTGGGAAGGGTAGAAAACACTGTGGGAAAAGGAGAAAATGCTGGTTACCAGCATTTTCTCCTTTTCTTACAGTGTTTTCAAAAGGCTTCTTTCTCAGGGGCGTCAAAAGTAGGGATTGTGTGGTAATGGGTTAAGAATAATGGCCAAAGAAAAAAAGTTTAAAATTGAGGGCAAAGAATTCCCCAACTACGACTAAATATACGAATTAAAATACTCGGGATACTTTACGCGTTATGAAAGTCTAAATTAACCGTTAATTAGAAGTTTATAAAATTCTTTAGGGTCGTAGATCCTAAACGCGAACCAGTGCAACATGGAATATGAATTCTTGTTACTTCATAAATAGCAATTATACCGATATATTTTTGCACATTTCTAACCGTCCACAGATTCCTTTGGTGTCTGTCTTGAAATTAATTCTTGATACTTTTGTTAGTTTCCTGAGAAGGCAAGTAATTATTATCTCCCTTTTGTAATGAGAATATGGTGGTTTTAGATTTATAAATCATAGTTCTAAGAAGGTTTCTTAAAAAAAAAATGGGTCTCTTAATGTACTACAATAATACTCATTTTTAATCATAGCAAATTTCGTAGGATAGTATCATAGTTAAAATGAGTGTTTTCTATTAGGGGTCTTTTTATTAGGTATTCGTTTACTTTTTAAGCATGCCAAGCGCCTTTAACCCGTTCCCAAACAAGCCCTTGATTTTACGTGTTTGCAGAACTAGTCTTTTGAAAACACTGTGAGAAAAGGAGAAATTGCTCGTAACGAGCAATTTCTCCTTTTCCCACAGTATTTTCTACCCATTTAGAGAACTTTCTGCCATATTTATCAAATTTTAAATTTTTGTCTGCAAACTCTTTGAGTTTGGAAGAGTCTAAAATTTATCGTTTGGGAAAGGGTTAAAGTAATAGACCCCTAATGCCTCTAGTGCTGCATTGCATAAAATTTTCTTGACAGTTGATAAATACGGATTTATACAGGTATAATACTTTTGCACATTCTTAACCGACCAGAAATTTCTTTACGCCTATCTTGAAATTATTTGTAGATACTTTTGTTAGTTTCCAGAAAAAGGAGGTAATTACTATCTCTCTTTGTAATGAAAATATAGTGGCTTTGGATTTATATACATGTATGATAATTCTAGAAGAGACAAAAAGAAAAAAAGTGGCTTGGTCAAAGTAGTAAAATAACACTTTTTTTTTAATCATAGAAAAGTTTGTAGGATAATATTATTGCGGAAATAGCTGTTTTCTATTAGGGGTCTATTGCTTTTAATCAGCTACTTGGACAGTGGAGATGAAGAACAAACCGCAAAGCACGTTTGGTCAGAGTCTATATTCACCAACCATTTTCAAACAGATCCTTAGTCCTATTCTTCAGAAATTCGTCAGTGTGAAAGTAACAGAACTTCTGATTGGCTAAACCATACGGTTTAGCCAATCAGAAGTTCTGTTACTTTCACTGTCAGAGAATCTTGAAGAATAAAACAAAGAGCGATCTTAAGAAAGGTTGGTGAATTAGGACCCAGACCTTTGATCCTAAACCTTCTGATTGGTTGTAAAACATTTTCTTGGCCCGACCCCCTACCCCCACCCCGTTTCCTTGAACTTACGATATGAGCCATACTCTGTTAAATAGGGGTCAAATGTATCCCCGAGATCAATTGGTACTTAGTAAGCCAGTACACAGTGCGCTGGCTGATCCGGTACAACACTTTATGCAGATGAACGAATGCCACTTTTCGCGTGTTGCAAGCCAATATTATGTACATTTATCAGTCTAAAGTTTGTTTTGTCCACATTTTTTCTTTTTTCAACATTTTCTTTTTAAAATTCTTTCATCTTCAAGATCATTAAAACAAGGGATTGCTTCGAAACGGTTTTATCGATATCACCATACAAGAGGCTTTTAAAGAGGTGTCGAATGGCAAAAAAATCGTAATATTTGCGCAATGAAAAAACAAATCATGTTTTTTTTTTTTCCCGCAGATAAGATAGCCGTACATAAAAACAACAAACTTTTTCTGCCCAACTATCATTTTTATGAACCATAGATAAAAAGCAATGTCTGGAAATGCTGTTTAGCAAATTCTATATTTAGAGCTTAAACAGTAGGACAGGTCATGCTTAGGTCTGAATCATTGGTGGTTACGAGTGTTCGGTTCTTATCCGACCTCTTACAAGTCTTACGAACAAAGTCCGCGACAAAGAAAAAAAATTAACAACTGTATAGCAGAAATACAGGTGCCGGGAAGAATTCGAACTTTGAACCCCCGGACGACAGGCCAACACCATAAAGACTGAGATAAGGAGAGTTCTTCCAAACTCAGTCGTTAGGTACTGTTTTTAACCCTTTACCCCATAAGGCATTTCTATGGTATCTCTAATTGACCATAAATGACAGCAAGGATGAAGCTGTTTCTTATGTGCATATGACACATTTTGATAGCATAGACAACATTGTGGCAAAAGGTGAAATTGCTCGTCACGAGCAATTTCACCTTTTGCCACAATGTTTTCCAAAGGCTCCTACAAGCAATGCGTAGAAATGAGTATCTATGGAGTAAAGGGTTAAATCGGAATGAAGCCATGCATGAAGGAGTTGTCTCCTGTAACACATGTCGACAAGAAAGAAGGCCTGTCCAAATCTAATTTTTTTGTAGACAACAAATTAAATGGCGGTTAGATTCCGTGATAGGGTGGACAAAGGAGGAACTGTAGCCTCCAGCCACGTTTGCAAAGCGTTATTCTTTTGCGGGACTTTATGATAAAGAGTTAACCCATTAACACACAATCCCTACTTTTGACACCCCTGTGAAAGAAGCCTTTTGAAAACACTGTGGGAAAAGGAGAAAATGCTGGTAACCAGCATTTTCTCCTTTTCCCACAGTGTTTTTTACCCTTCCCAGAACAGATTTCAATTTCTCAGTCACATTTATTTTGTCGTCTGCAAATGCTTTCAATTTGGACCAGTCTAAATTTTTCTCGTGTGGTAAAGAGTTTAACTCATTTACTCCTAACTAATCTTTAGCTGTTAAACAAAAAAAAAATCAAGCCGAAAGTAAAACCCTGCACGTTCTGTGCAGTCTGATCTTGATCTACACTGTCCACAAAAGGTATTTTACTCCCATCTAATATAGCCTATGGACTAGATAATTTCGCTTTATTTTGATGCGCTTACAGGTAAAGATATAGAGGATATTTTTTTCCAGTGAAAGATCGAAATTTATTTCATCGAGTGGACACCATCTGTAATATTTTCAAGAATGGTGCAGCCACGAGTGAAAATATTACCGATGGTGTTCACGAGATGAAATAATTTCGATCTTTTACAGAAAAAAACAAATATTCCATTTATTTCAAGCTTTTAACCCTTTCTGAGAGGAGTTTAATCAAAATCCAGCATAGTTATTTTCCGTTATTCCCTGTGGCGTACCCCTCCCGCATAGCAACGCATTACAATATTACGTCATGCGCGAGAAATCTAAGGTAAATGACGTCATATTCCCATCTGGTTGTCAGGCACGCGCAATTTACCTAGGCGACAAGAACGTGAAAATCGGTTTTTTCACTGGTGATACCAGTGTAAGATTGAAAAATATTTCCACTGCTATTTCTCGATATCCTACCGGAAAGCATGAAATAAAATTGAGGTAACTGTTTAGCACTAGGCAGTTGTTGACATAAATTTAATACCAGACTGATTGTTTTGTACAGGCTTTGTTTCATTTGGGCATACAAACATCAAAGAGTTTAGTATGCAACAAAATCGCTGATTTCACATAATCGACGAAATGTCTTGCCAACGGATTTTTATATTATGCCAACGTAAATCCTACCATCCGGTATTAAACTGTTAAGTGTTTGTACAATATTTGAATTCCATATTGTTAACAGCAAAAAAAGGTGCATATTTATACAGATAAGAACGGATTAGATAACATGTAGCGCATGGAAAAAAATTCTTCAAGAAGATAAATTTGTTAGCACGAATTCACAGTAGGTTTCGGCTGTGTTACAACGCCTTGCAAAATTTGATATTTTACTAATTAAAACATAGAAATCTGTCTCGCTCGATTATTTTTATTCTTTTCGCCTTTTATGCAATTTCAATTCTGTATCATTTTTATATAGGTACGGTTCCACCCATTTTAAGTTTTTTTTTTTCTCCCTCCCCCCTCACTTACTCAAAAAATCGACTTTCTTGTACTCGTATTCGTTTTCAGTACGAAGTTTCTTTGCTTCAAACCTCGTTTCATTCTTAAAAAGCTAGCGTAAGTTTTTCAAAAACAGCAATCTAATATTACGTTTGCAATGGTGTTTAACACCGTTTTAACAACATATGTCATATGGTGGCGGTCAGACAGGCAGAGACAGAGACTGGAAGCAAGAGAGAGAGAGAGACAGATGGGAAGAAGGAGAAACAGCAGTCAAGCAATAATAAATAAAAGGAATGAAATACTTACAAGAGATTTAAATTAATCAGGTCTTCAAATGAGTCTTTTGGCACACAAGATATTCTGTTAGTATTCAATAACCTGTTCAGAGTAGATAAAGAAAGAATAAGAGAATATCAGAAAGTCAGGTTACAAATGCTTCTTGTTTGCTCCATTCTCGCAATCAAATCGATTAAACAAGAATTGCATAGAATAATGTGGCGATTGTTTCTCATTTTATACACTTTTCTTGACATCCAGTTGGTCCCTAGAAAGTAAATGACGATTCCAGTTGCTTTTCCAAACACTGTGGATTAAAAAAAAAATCCATATTCAGCAATCATACCCGAAAGTATTCTTGGCCTTCTTCAGTAATAAAGAAAGTAAAACAGTTTCTGGTTACTTAACTCTTTATACAAAACTACAATAAAATAGAATTGTCTAAATTGAAAGTGTTTGCAGACGAAAAAATAAACGTGACTTAAAAATTGACACTTGGCTTTACAAGAGTAGAAAAAATTGTGGGAAAAGGAGAAAATGCTGGTTACCAGCATTTTCTCCTTTTCCCATAATGTTTTCAGAGGGCTCCTTCCTCTGGGACGTAAAAACCAGGGATTGTTTGGGAAAGGGTTTACTCTTTATCAAACGACAAAGTTTTAGACTGAGCCAATTTGTAAACATTTCCAGACTGCAAATCAGATGTGAACCCAAAATTGAAATTAATTTTGGGAAGAGTAGAAAACATTGTTGGAAAAGGAGGAAATGTTGGTTACCAGCATGTTCTTCTTTTCCCATAATGTTTTCGCAATCTTTCTCTCTCAAGTTGCGTGATTGTGTGGTAAAGAGTCAAATCATTTTGGTTAAGCCAATAAAAAAAATGTGCAAAATTTAAATTAGTTAATTACATGAAACCGGAAAGTGTCATTTCGGATTAGCCTTTGCGAACCTGCACAGAATGATCCGAGACGATACTTTACGTAAATGTCCAAATGCTCTTTTTTCGCGTGTTGTAGGCCATATATACTTACAGAAGCTGTAGGGACTTAAGCCCTTTGAACACGTTTAACGGCAGTTCTGTAATCTTGTTACCGTACATGACTCTGTAAAAAAGGAAACAGTATTTCAAATCTGAATCAATTTTCATACAGAACTGACTAACAAAAGAAAAATTCAACAATAAAAACGTAGAGAACGCTGAAGTGGCATTTGTCAACAACAATCAAAACGTAGAGAACGCTGAAGTGGTATTTGTCAAGGAACCTATTGTATGAATCAATAATCGAGAAAGATTAGTATAAGTTGTTTGAACTTGTTTTTCAATCGATGTAAAATAGATATATGTTATGTTTAAAGTAATAATTAATAATTTGAAAGAAAAAGAGAAATACTGTTCAAATATTGGCGTTAAAGTCAGCCTATTATGCAAATATGTACCATTTCGGTCGAAGGGAGAGTACTCATGACAAAGTTTGGATTATCTGAATATTGGTGGTCTCCCTCTGATCATTAGGAGTCAGAAGTAACGTCCCTTGATAGTAGGATACATGATGGATAGAAAGAAAACCCAATATTGAACTCATAGAGGTGTTGTCTTTGACAAACACCACAAAAATCGTTCAAACTCTCTGGTACTTCGAGTTAACCGATACAGATGCACCTCAGGTATTCAAACATGCTTTATGTCGAACCAAATGACAGCGTGGTTGGATGATTAACGTGTCAATCTATTAGCTAATATTAATGCACTTATAAACTGTTGAAGCAAATGAACTGTGTAATATATGCATATAGCACGTCGTAATTTACTGTGTTCAAGTCTAGACATAGCATGAGAAAAACTCTTTTACTTACAGAGTATTAAGTGTTGATAAACCATCGAAGGCTTTGGAGTCAATGGTGACGATCTGGTTGTTACTGACATCACTGAAAGGAAAGCAAGAAATGTGCCAATAAATATTACATTCTAATAGAATGTAACTCACTCATTTTAATAGAAAAGAATTATTGTTTTCTATATTTGGTGTGAACAATGATTCTTTTCAATACAACAAATGTACTATATGTTCTTAAATACCGAGGGAAACTCTGATCGTCTGTTGCAGACAATGAAGATTCAAGATCGACCACAACGACAACAATTCAGATCTAGAATCAGCAAGGTCCATAAATTTTGTGAAAAATTCATAAACAGAAAATGTAACTGCCTCAGGAATTGCAGCAATTGGACTTTTTTTCTGCATGCTTAAAAGTATCAATGCATTCTTTAGAGTCTCTAATGATTAATTTTTTCCAATGTATGATCCATAAAATAAATCAATGAGGAACAAAATACATTGTCTCTGGCTCATATTTTGTAGGTTAGGCAATATTTACCCAATAAATCAGAATCGGAAATCCCAGACAGGCGCCGAACTAAAACTTTCATCGGATTAGAGCGAATTAAAGACGGTTCCAATATCATCTCTCATCCATACTGCTCGAGGCATTTATCCAATTCAATATTACAAATTCGCACTTGACAGGGCTTGATTAATTTATCGCAACATTTCGGATTCAGACAGAACTATCCCCCGCGTCTCATTTCGCGAGTAAAATGCCGTTCAATGTCAGAGAACTGGCTAATTAAACAGCGCTTCATCTAGTTAAATCGTATGAACGATTCTCTTCATGACAAATTACGGATTGCGCTATTCTCTGAGACGGGTTCCGAACTGATTACGCTGAGAGTGTCTTGTTACATTTGGCGTGAGTCGAGAATCCGTCTGGTATTTCGACAGGAAATAAAATTAAACGGAAAATTAACGTTGTCAGTCGAACTTCAATTGTGATGCAAAAAAATTGCAGAATGAAAAAAAAAATCTCTGAGCGAGCAAGATGGAAACGAGTCAAGGCCTCTGAAAATGGTGTTAAACGCATCCGCAAACAGTTTCGACCCACGTCAGCCTGGACTAAGTTAGCATTAACCCTTTACCACACGATCCCTACTTTTGACGACCCTGAGAAAGAAGCCTTGGGAAAATATTGTGAGAAAAGGAGAAAATGCTGGTAACCAGCATTTTGTCCTTTTCACACAATGTTTTCTATTCAAATTTTCAGTTGCTTTTATTTCGTCGTCTGCAAGTGCTTTCGATTGGGACATGCCTAAAATATTATCGTTTGGTAATGAGTTAAACCGGGAAAAAGAAATACTTCGAGGTAAATAGGCCTATACGTCCCTCGCTTTAAAGTTTCATGTTAAGACATCCATTTGCAGTATGCAAATTACCCCAAACCTCTTTACGATATTTCGGGCCTTGCTTCGGAAATATGTATAGAAGGGGCTTTTTCGTGGTCTTTCTATTTATAAAGGACTCAGTGAAGTACACACAGTTCTGTCATCTTTTTGTGATCTGTTGTCCTTATATCTAACAGCTTTATTTAGTAAATTATTGTTTTCAGTGCCTTTTTAATGAAAAAGAGCACGGGGCTTTAAAACCTGGCTTTAAACTTCACACGAGAAGACAATGTACTTACATTCTACGTAATCTGTGTAAATTTGTAAAGGCGCCCGCTCTGATACGTGTTATTTTGTTCTGTTCCAATCGCCTGTAAAAGAAAACAGAAACATGTTACATTTATACGTATGTATAAAACTCAATATATATATTTGTGTAATCAAGAGTTTTGATCCTCACAAGTAATTATTCTACATTTGATTCTTAAATTAATTCAAAGGCTAGCCGTGTGATTGGCCGATACCTTCTGTCCAAGCCAATCACATGACTAAACTTGAAATTAAGATAAAAAATGGATTCACAGTTGTAGGTAAATACAGCCTATGAACTCATGTCCTGCAATCTGGGCTCGTATTCTCCAGCCATTCTTAAGAACGTTCTTAAAAACTTATTCTCCAGAAGTTTCTACATTTGTAAGAAACACAACTTCTGATTGGCTAAACCGAACGATTTAGCCAATCAGAAGCTGCGTTACTTACAAATATAGAAAACCTTGGAGAATAAGATTAAGAATGGTTGGTGAACACGGGCCTTGATATCGCATAACGCGGAAACACACAGACACACAGACACACTGACAGAGCTGACTTTGTAGAACAAGTAAAATAAAATCAGGGAAATGCTTTCGCTCGTGAGATAGGTAACAAGTCAATTGATTGGTCAACAGTTCCCCCATGGCATCGTCAAGGCGCCAATGCAATTCGTCAATAGTTACTTACGAGGACAAGAATGTTTTGATTTAATATTCCATAGCTGTATAAATAGAGTGTGATGCATGCACGTGTAAAGTCTATGATAGCCTGGCATTTAGGCCGTGCATTTAAGTCATTCTAATAAACAAGGTACACAACTACAGCAAGGTCACAGAAATATGTGTTGTTACTTGCCCTTCTTCTGAAATACAGACATCAGAACATTGAGAACACAGAGATTTCGTTTTGCAGTTTTACTTGATGATTTTGTTTTAACGGACTGACACCAGTCTAAGTCTATGAGTGTAACGAACCATGATTGGCATATTGAACTATTATAGAGTGCAGTCTAGCTTTCTTGTTTTGTCCTAAAATGACCGCACCTGAAGACCTGTATCTAGCGAACTTTTCCCATCCCACTTTCCTATCCCACATACCGAGCAAAACATATTTTCAATCCTGGAGGATTTCAAATGCGTAGAAAAACAATCTACTTTCAAAAACAGATTTAAAGGACATTAAAATCTTAAATATTCGATAGTTCTTCGAAAAAAAAAGTGTTTTAAAGGAACTGTCTAAATTAGCAGGGATTTTTGGACACGCACACTGTATAGGTCCAGCTTAGTAGATATGGCTCGCATAAAAAAGAAAATTTGATCTGCAAGTTCCTTTTTCAATCACGTATTGTAGAAACCCAAATCTGGTCTCTTCCAGAAAGACAGTGCTGGGTGAACATATTTGACTTTGGGCATCTTCAAGAATGTCTTTCTGAACCTTTCTTTTATAATTTAGCCGTGATCTGTGAAAAGGGAATTTGCCTTAATGCATTTGCGATAAGTATCGACCCACGTCAGCCTGCGCAGTCCGCGCAGGCTAACATGGACCGAAACTGTTCGCCATTGCTCGATTTTCTGCATGTCAAAGGACAGTTCTATCTCGTAATTCAGTCCGCGCAGGCTAATCGGAGACGGCATTTTCAGACACCAAACTTTGTACTACAGAAAAAAATTGTGCAAAACAGAAAATTACATAAAAACGGAATGTGTCGTTTCGGATTAGCCAGCACGGAGACCGCAGGCTGATCCGTAACGACATATAACGCAAATGTCTAAATGCCCCTTTTCGCGTGTTGCAGGCCGTATATATTTGTATATGATGTACATGTATCCAAAGCAGTAGAAAAGGTTTCAAAGATATAAAAAGATATTCCTATTCGCCAGAAATTCCCAACTGGGACTTGTCTATGACCGAACTACAACTGAAAATAACTAATCAGTTTGAATATCTATCAAGAGGAATTCTCTATCTGATATAACCCTTACTGTGCTATGAGCGTCTGTATTTCCCCTCGCGGACTATGCACTTTAATTAACCCTTTGCCACACAATCCCTGGTTTTTACGACCCTGAGATAATAGCCTTTTGAAAACAATGTGGGAAAAGAAGAAAATGCTGGTAACCAGCATTTTCTCCTTTTCCCACATTGTTTTCTACCCTGCTGGAAACAAGTTTCAATTTCTTGAGTAACGTTTACGTTGTCGTCTGCATGTGCTTTGAATTTGGACCGGCGTAAAATTTTGTCGTTTGGTAAAGAATTAATATCAAACTGCAAGTTACGTACACATGTATATTCAGATCTCAGTTCTGAATTGCCCAACATTTGAGTAACAAAATCTAAAGCAATTTAAATGTTAAGAAACAATCTTGAATAAGATAAATGCGCACAGACTACAGACTGATTTTCGGGGTCTACGAAAAGTGACAAAGTGCTGAAAATATGTAAAGAAGGTGACAATGGACCTCTCGTGTGAACCTAGTGCAAAGATAGACCAGTTTCTTTGTTCACTTGACATTTTATCCATCAAATATGGAGATGATGAATAGGATGATATTTCATAGATAGTGGTCAAAGTGCTTTAACTCATCACCAAACGACAAAATCATAGGTTTGCCTAAATCGAAAGCATTTTCAGACGACACAATAAAAGTGACTGAAAATTTTAAATTTGTTTTGTGAAAGGTAGAAAACATTGTGGGAAAAGGAGAAAATGCTGGTAACCAGCATTTTCTCCTTTTCCCACAATGTTTTCTGAAGGCTTTTTTTCCAGGGTCTCAAAAGAAGGGATTGTGTGGTAATGGGTTAACTTTTAACGTGTTTCTGCGAGCTTCTGCGAGAGATGACGTGTGAAAATTGGGGGGGGGGAATGGAACCAATTGTTGCTACAAATTCGTGGACAAAGTTCCACGATTTGAGTCATTTTTGACAAGGTCAGCGAGTCGCGCTTTGCTGCCTAAGGTTAAAAACACGGAAGCTATTCAATGTGGATATCATTGAACAATTAACTTTGTAACAAAAAAAAAAAAATCATAACTATAAAGCAACTGTGAATAAACAGTGTATTTAGATATTGGTGGTACTTAGCAAAATTTGAGTACTATGTATCACCCCAATCTTCCATCTTAGTTATAAATCAAAGCGTTGAGAACGCTGTAGTGGTTTTTGTCAAGGAAACCATCGTGTGGATTAATTATTTTAAAGAAAAAGAGAAATTGTGTTCAAATATTGGCTTGAACGTCAACCTACTAAGCAAATGAATAACTTTTACATTTACATGAAAGGAGAGTATTTATTACAACATTATGATTATTTGTGTATTGGTGGTCTCCCTTTGATCATTAGGAGGAGTCGGGAGTAACGTTCTTTTTCAGTAGGATGCATGATGGTTAGAAAGTGAAACCGTTTTAATATATCGAATAAAATTAAGATTGTTCCTGAAATCTATAATTTTGAAATATCTTTGGCCGTTGACATTTAATTTGCAACTTTACAATCAGTTATTTCGATCTATTAAAAATTCATGCAAGCCCTATCAAGTAGCATTTATGGGATGAACAAGCCATGGGACGAACTGGCTTAGGAACGAAAAAGTCCTGGACCAAGCGTTCGGTAGACACATTATGTATCATTGCACCAATAGAAGACTATGAGCGAATAAAGCCATTCAAAGTCAATAAAAAATTAGTATTTCCACGATCGATGGCCTCACCCAATGTATTTCAACATGCCATTTCTGTTTACATATCTGACTGCTGCCGAAAAACTTATTTGCCTGAGAAAAAATTCGTATAATAAAGTTCATTTCCTCCGGCTTTGCACAAAATACGATACATAGTCTTCAAAATTAAATTTTTAACTCATAGTGGTATTCTCTTCAACAAAAACCACAAAAAAAACACTATCTATTTTTCAAAGAACGGAACAATTCACGCACAAACTATTAGCCTGTAATGCGAGCCTATCAAAATCGAATTAATCATTCTAAAGTATACTCCAGAGTGACCAGTTCTCATAAATTTATTAATTTGACCACTGTCCTATCTCTGCTTTATCAGCGATATTGCTGCAGCCAACCCTTACCGTGTTTAGTTATATGGGAGGATTACTTGACTACTGTTTTAGCTTTTCAATGAATAAACCAGTTACAGATATCTCAAATTAACCCTGTGGCTGCAAAGCGCAATTGGCTGACCTTTGCGGACAGTGTAGATCAAGATCAGACTGCACAGAACGTGCAGTCTGATCTTTGATCTACACTGTCCGAAAAAGGACGGATATTATTCCCAAAAACATAACTTGATACAGGAATATTTGGGTTATTGATATTTGAAAATTTCATTTTAGTTATTTCGCAGAATACGGGTTATTCCTTATCTGCTGAATAAGTCAAACGGAACTTTCAAGTCGATAGTAAACCCCTTTTTTTTTTGTTTTGCTTTTGCTGGGGAAATGTCTCCTTATTGGACAGTGTAGATTCTAGTAAGACTGCACTTTTCTCTACAGTCTGACCTTTCTCTACGCCGTCTGTAAAAATTCCGTGAGCTGTGCATAGCAGCCTGTAGGTTAACATGAGGTAAAAAGGAGCTTTTGCAGAACTGAATAGATCAAGGTCCGACTGCATGCCGCTTGCTAAGTCAGATCAACGATATAGCTTTGCAGTGTGTTAATTTCTGTCGGTGAATCCGTCTATTTTTAGAATATCAGATATGACGTCACAGTATTATTTATTTGAAGTCAAGCGAGACTGCACTTTTCTCTACAGTCTGATCTTTCTCTACGCCGTCTGTAAAAATTCCATAAGCTGTGCATAGCAGCCTGTAGGTTAACATGAGGTAAAAAGGAGCTGTTGCGGAACGGAAAAGATCAAGGTCAGACTGCCGCTTGCTAAGTCAGATCAACGATATAGCTTTGCAGTGTGTTAATTTCTGTCGGTGACTCCGTCTATTTTTAGAATATCAGATATGACGTCACAGTATTATTTATTTGAAGTCAAGTGAGACTGCACTTTTCTCTACAGTCTGATCTTTCTCTACGCCGTCTGTAAAAATTCCATAAGCTGTGCATAGCAGCCTGTAGGTTAACATGAGGTAAAAAGGAGCTGTTGTGGAACGGAAAAGATCAAGGTCAGACTGCCGCTTGCTAAGTCAAACTGACGATATGGCTTTGCGGTGTGTTAATTTCAGTTGGTAACTCCGTCTACTTTTAAAACATCAGAAATGACGTCATAGTGCAATCACACTCAAGCGACATATCTTATTGGCCAAGTAACATCGCAACGAATATGTTTAATTTCATGCGCGTAATCTGCAAAATGCCTTTATAGAAAAGGTGAAATGTGAAATGCATTTTTGGATATTACTATTCAACAATTACACGGACTTGTAGTTCCGAAAAAAGACACATAACAGAAAAAGCGATCACTGAATATTCATACACCGGAAGTTTATTGGTTTAACATTGTGAATGTTGTCTAAACAGAACAAACATTACTTCATGAAACGATATAAAATGTCCCAGTCTTTCGATGAAAAATAATTATATATCATGGGCGAAGATTGACCCACGGCCATTAACGGAGACTGTGTTTATCGGCACCCATCTGTCAGTGCAAAGATTATAAATCATATTTTAATCGACCTCGTTATCTGAATCCGGCACTGATTTAGAAAGGTCACACTAGGTTATTTCCCTAATTTTTATTTAAAATGGCATGAAACCAAACTCTGTTTAGGTACTATTTTTTCTAAAATCTGTCATCTTTCCTTTCAAATGACGACACCACTAGCGTTTGTGGACACTGTAGATCAAGATCAGACTACACGGAACGCGCAGTCTGATCTATGATCTACACCGTCCACTGATCTAGTTTAGATTATGATTGAACTGTCACCACAGCTTGCAGGGCAACTTTCGTTGTAGCAGCTGAACTTGTGTGACTAATTTGTTTTGAAGAAAAATGGGTAACAACTTAAAACTGTCTTGCAAAACGCGAAAAGGGACTTTCGGACATTTGCGTAAAGTGCCGTCTCGGATTAGCCTGCGCTGTCCACGCAGGCTAATCCTAGACGACACTTTTCGACTAAATTAGATTTTGTGTTTTAGTAGACTTGTGCAAAACAGAAAAATACATAAAAACGTAAAGTATCGTTTCAATTAGCCTTTGGGGACTGCGCAGTCTGATTCGAAACGGAAAATAGTTGGTGCATATTGGCCCTAGGAACAAAATCGAATTACATGAGGCAAATCGGAACTTTTCGACCCGTCCGGAATTTGTTTTTTTTTTGCAATAATGACTACAGAAGCGTCAAAGAGGCGGAAACAGTAATATCAGGTGGCTAGCATTCCCACGCATTGCCCTTCTCCCACACCATCCCCCTGATTTTTTAATCAAAATTCTTAATATCTAGATTTTCACTCAAGATTTGCCGTATGGATTAAGATATTTGACACTTGCAGGCTTTATCTATTCAAAACATCAACCTTTTATCCATATGCAAAAGAAAAAAAATAACCCTTCCTCACCTGTGATTTTCATTACTTTTTCGATCAGTTACCAAAGCTGGTTTGCATTGTTAATTTATTGTAATGTGATAATGCAGACACCCTTAATGTACATGGAGGCTGTTTCATATTTAGAAATATTGGTAGTTGGTAAGGATGATATAAATGCTAGTGGTGATGATGATGATGATGATGATGATCGTGATGATGATGATGATGATGATGATGATGATGATGATGAAAGTCATGGTATTTTCAACATGCTCTCTGTAAAACGTAATGACCCATGTTATACTGCAAAGATCGTGCAGGCTAACATTAGCAGAGACATTGTGCCATATATTGCATTCCAGCATGTTCAAGGACCGTTCTACTCCATGTTTCATTCGGTTATCCGACAAACGAAAATTTATAATTATGTAAAAGACCTGCTGTGTACAATGCACCATTAAAAGGCATAAAGCCCCCTTTTGCCTAAGCTGCACTGATGCATCTGATGTACATGTATCTAGGGAACTTTTCGGTTCTACTTTTCAAAAAAAAAACATGACCAATGCTTTATCTACGAATGTAAGAAAAGAGAAAGCAAAATACTTCATTTCAAGTTTACTTTGAATACTTACAGCTCTGTTGCATCGTGTGGAAGATACTCGGGAATCTCCGTCAAACCTCGGTCTCTGCAATCGACAAACGACCCGGTGCACGAACATTCTTCGGGACAAATCGTGTCTTCTTCGCACCTTTGTGGCGGAGACAGCCGATCGACATCTGACAAAAAGTAGACAAAACATATCTTTAAATAAAAGACAGACGGTATTAGAGAATCAGGAGTACTTTTCACTAGACCCTGTAGGCACAAAATTTACATACGAATTTTTTTCAAACAAGTATAAAGTCTGAAAACAAGAATCACTGCACCGCATAACTTTTCGATTTGAGTTAGCACATGCACTTGAATAACATTAGGCCACTTTAATCTTTGGGATTGTACGCGTGTATATTCAATTCCCCAAAAATTGGTGGAAATCTACCTTTAACTATCTAATTTAGTTAAAGGTACCCCTGGTCAATAAGTTTAATCATTAACCTGCTAAATAATGTAACATGAAACCTTTAAGCAGATTGTATGAATTAATCTTTAACGATTTCAAAGGTATCTTGGGGGAAAAATACCACCTTGTCGGACAGTGTAGATCCAAGATCAGACTGCACGTTCTGTGCAGTCTGATCTTGATCTACACTGTCCGCAGAAGGTCCGTAAGTCACGCTTAGCAATCTTACGGCTTAACATCTTGCGCAGGCGAATCAAGTCAGAGAGATGAATCAAAAACTTGCAAGCACGTCAAAAGTTCAAACTGCGATAAATTTCCCCAAAATGCTTCGTTGGGGAGAAACAAAAAATATGAAACACTTAATTCTTCGGCGGGTGTGCTCGGCTCACTGACCTTTTTGAGGACACCATAGATCAAGATCAGACTGCACAGAACGTGCAGTCTGATCTTCGATCTACACTGTCCGATAAGGTAATATCATTCCCCGAAATATACTGTACCTTTAAAATAACAATGTTTGGATTTTTTACTACAGAAGTGAAAATTTCATTCTTGTTATTCGGCAGGATAAGGGTTAAATTTAGGCCTATATTGCTCCTGACATGGATTTGAAGTGTGACTGATAAGCCCTGATGCTAGTTATGAAACTTGAGACTTAATCTATCGTATAGAATTTTGATCAGAAAAAAACCTGTTAAATACAGGTGCTGCCACTTAGTGTGGCTGCATGAATGCCGTATCTGCCCCGCACTATAAAGACTAGTTTTTCTTACGTTCCTGATATAAAAAAAAATGCTTATAATAATCATTGCGGAAAAAAGGCGGAAATGCTAGTGATCTGCAGTTTCTCCTTTACATATTTGCTTTTTGTTGAAAGAAAAACTACATTTTTCTAAGCCACAATTATTTTGTCGTCTGCAAATAAAAGGAGTAAAAAACAATCTTGTCACTTCTGAGCCGGCTTTTGACCCACTTTTTGGCACTGATGCCAAATGAATAAATAAACATTCGTAATTGGTCAAAAATAAATGCATGTTTATTATAAAGGCCCATCATCAATGAAAATAGTAAAACTTTTTATTTCCAGAGCCCAGACATTTACGCCATCTTTTTTAAAAAAAGATATTTCTTGTTTCAAGATGATATGAGCTAAAAGGCTATTTAGGTTTTATAATCATATCCACTGTCAAAAGAAAAAAAAAATGTCTGAACTTAGGAAGCCAGTAGTTTACAAACCGTCCATAAAAAAGAGAGACAAGTGTAAGGAAAAAAAAGCAATGGTATTACCTCATTTAGTGTAACGCAATCTTTTTAGGTGTTCTAATAAGAAGACCAATTTGTTTTACACAACAGATAGTAGCTTTTTAAAACTTTCTTAGAAAAGGAGCAACTGCTAGAAAAAGTATTTGCTCCTTTTTTCACAGTAATAACAAATAAAAGAAAAGAAAAGTCCTTTCCTTCAATTTTCTCTGACAGTGTTCTCAAAGGTACAGAAAAAAATATTTTCTCTAATTTTCTCTCCTTTGTGCCACGTGCACTTGTAGTAAGAAAGGTGTCTGGAATATCCTGTGAAGTTACGAGATCAGCAGTCGATCGTGCAATATACCGATCAAATAGTAAAATAATGAATTAGTCGTCAAATTCCATTTATTCTTCATAATAATCGACAAAACCGATAAATACTCTTTATGATAATAAAGAAATAACAACTTCCGTTGACTGGAAACTTTCATATCCTAACAGAAAAGATCTTCATTTATTGTTATTTTTGTATTATAAAATCTATACAAGGATTTTAGTGATTTATTAATGCTGTAAAATTATCTGGTAGGGTATAAAACTTAGGAAAAAAACCTTGAAGTTGATATTTATGAATGCTATAGAAAGTTAAGATACGACTGATAAGATAAATCTGTTCTTAAAAAAAAACCAAGATCATTGACACGTGTACAAAGTACTTTCATTTATAATTGAAACTTTTCGAACAGAATGAGTCAAGATTAAAGTACAATAGATGTGCAGTATGATCAAAGATTTACATATTCTTATAATTTTTATAATGATATGGTTTGCAATACGCGAAAAGGGGGCATTTGGACATTTGCGTAAAGTGTCGTCTCGGATTAGCCTGCGCAGTCCGCGCAGGCTAATCCGAGACGGCACTTTACGACTACATAAGATTTTGTCAAACAGTAGACTTGCGCGAAACAGAAAATTACATAAAAACGGAAATGGTCGTTTCGGATTAGCCTGCGCGAAGTGCGCAGGCTGATCCGAGACGACACTTTACGCAAATGTCCAAATGTCCGTTTTGGCGCGTTGCAGGTCAATTATATTGTAAAGCTAAGTCCTGAAAATGACAATCCGTTTGTTGTGATGTTAAATAATTACATCCTTTCTATTGGGGTCTTTAGACGGTTTTCAAATTCATTAACCAGTCATAATTTCCTTATAACAAAAATTACAGCCAAAAACTTAAACCTAAATATTTCGATTTCAAAAGTTTTAGCTATAAAAAACCCTACCCTAATGGGACAACATGGGTTCAGGACCAGACCACACGTTCAATGTAGTCTGATCTTGATCTATTGCACAAAGTAAAGTGACTCGAAAAGAATATTTACCGTTGCAGCGAAGCTCCGATTCTGGAATTCTGTGAAACAGTCTACTCCTCAGATTAAATGGCTCTTGGCAGGTCATCCGTTTGGCCAGTCGCTTTTTTGGTCGAAGCCATCTTGCCAGCCAGGCTAAATGACAGTCACAGGAAAACTGGTTTTCACGAAGTCGTCTGAAAGACGGACAAGGTAACGCAACATAAAATGCATTATACATGACCTGTAATTTGTAGACTGCTGAATGCGACTCGCTGACCTATTGCGGACAGTGTAGGTCAAGATCAGACTGCACAGAACGTGCTTGAAATTTCCATACCTTTTCATTTTGCTTTATATTTTATCAAATACATGTACTATTGATTTGAAGTATGGGGATAAAATAATTTAACTGAACTCGAGTTCCTGACCGAGAAATTGACCATAAGTACATGTGGACCAGTTTTGCCTACAGTGCTCAATAATTTTGTTTGTAAACACAAGACAAAGCACAAGAACAAGGCATAAATTTATACATTCATCATAAAAAAAAGGTTCCTTGCAGCACAAGCACCTTAAAAATAATACATAAACCAAATTAATCTAATTAAAAAATCGGAATTAAATGTTGTAAGGGTTTTACTTTCATTGTTATGAAAGTACACATCAAATGTTTGATATTTATTGCATCATTATCACGGTAGAAAAACAACAAAAGCTAAAAAGTTTATGCGCACAAAATATCCATATAAAATGAATATAAATTACACATTACATTTATGACGCTACATTATGGAATTGTTTTATTTTGCAAACTTTGTACTTATTGCGTTTTAATACCCTATATTTTTTTTTAAAGGAAAGTTATTAAACTATTTTGTATCCAATTAGCATGTTCCTGTTACATAAGTGAAATGGAACTGTTATGCCGCTGGGAAAAAAAATATATTTGACTCTTTACCACACTAGAAAATTTTGAACTGGTCCAAATAAAAAAACATTTGCAGATGAAAACATAAATATGAATGAAAAATTGAAAAAAATAATTGAAGGGTAGAAAACACTGTGGGAAAAGGAGAAAATGCTGGTTACCAGCATTTTCCCCTTTTCCCACATTTATTTCTATAGGCTTCTTTCTCAGGGTCGTCAAAAGTAGGGATTGTGTGGTAATGGGTTAAAAGGTCACATTTTTGGGAAATTATTTCCTTATCAGACAGTGTAGATCCAAGATCACGGTTCGTATTCACCAAACATTCTTAAGAACTCCTTCGTCTTACTCTTCAAGATGTTCTACTGTGAAAGTAACAGAACTTCTGATTAGCTAAATCATATGGTTTAGCCAATCAGAGGTTCTGTTACTTTCACACTGACAAAATTCTGAAGAATAAGACTAAGAATGATCTTATGAATGGTTGGTGAATACAGACCCAGACTGCACGTTTTGTGCAGTCTGATCTTGATCTACATTGTCTGCAAAAGGTCCGTTGGGTTGCGCTTAGCAGCCTACGGGTTAAAAAAGAAGTACCCTAATGACAATATGGGATTTCGAACCTGATACCCTTTTTACACCAGATTTCAGATCACGGAAACGTTATCAGAAGTGAAAAGGAAACATTTAAGATAAACCAATAGAGATTTTATATATCGCTCCATGTTGGATACTCTACTGCTAGATCGAAATCACGACTGAATGAAATCCACTTGAATCAATTTCCTTTTGAATGTACCTAATATATAATTATGAAGCTGGTAACGAGTAATTTCTTCTATTGCCACTGGGATTTTCCACGAACATTTCTACTTTATATTTCTACCTCTACCTATTTCATGTCGAAATTGATGTTTTAAAATTTGATCCCCACCAGTGTCGATCGAGGTTGAAGTATTCTTGGACAAGACGCAGTGTTCAAAGCTCTCCATACACTTATTCAACTAGGAGCTAATCATAGCACTATACTGTACGTACATCTATAGTGTACTGCAGCAAGATTTTAATTTTGGCGGGTGATAGCTTTCGGCTTTTGAACTTTGTACATTGTTTTTGGAGGGGGTGGGGATAAACATGTATAAATATTGCAATGCGTTCTTTAGGAAAAAAGATACACGTTATCTTCCTTATCACCTTAACAAACAATTCTGTGTTTGTTTACAATTCTAAAAAGAGAAATTGAAAATTCGCATCTGGTCAGCACTTTTAAAAAAGTAAAAAAAAATCCTTTTCTTAAGACACATAAAGCAGAAAAAGTAAACAAAGCGGGTGTTTAAATGCATTTAACCTTTTACCAAACGACAATATTCTAGACTTGTCCAAACTGAAAGCACTTGCAGACGACAAAATAACTCAAAAATTGAATTTTTTTTCCAGCCGAGTAGAAAATATTGTGGGAAAAGGAGAAAATGCTGGTTACCAGCATTTTCTCCTTTTCCCACAATGTTTTCAAAAGGCTTCTATCTCAGGGTCACAAAAACCTATGGTTTGTTTGATAAAGGGTTAAATTCTCATGATACCATTTAAAAGTACGGAAACTATTGTGAAGATGACAGTCTGCCATAGTGGGGTGGGTCCAAGTGTTAGTCACTGACAAAGAAATTAATTTCAAACCAAGGTTAAAACCTGCCAGGAAGCTGTGTCTTTTGTTTACTTTTTGTCTGGTTTTAAAATCCCTTTTTTCTTCAATCGACTAATACATGGCTCGACCACAGGATAACAAACAGACCGTTATCTCCAGGGCCGTGAGAAAAGGGGGGGGGCAGGGGGAGCTGGGCCCCCCTCAATAATTTGATCACCAATAAAATGACTGTGTCAGCATTTCGCTGAATATTGCTAGACAATCATTGTGCATAAAGAGGGTGAAATAATAGAAAATTCCGAACAATTTAAAATAGTTCTAAACAAACGGCTGCAAGCCATGGAAATTTTTCTTCTACTTTTGTTATCTGACAGACACCAAACAGTTTCTGACATCACATTGCATTCCGTGTGATTTTCTGCTTTACTTTTTCTCCAAATCTCATAATTCACCACATTGTTGGACAAATTTCCATCCTTTTCAGTCATTAGTATTACTAGGTGGGTTATTTCTCACTGCATAACCAAACGCAATATATGTAAAATCAGGACAAGCCGGTTCTCAAATGATGTTGACCGCCACCCCCCCCATCCAAAATTGCTTCCTACGGGCCTGATCTCCACAATGTTTTCCATACTTTTAAATGGTATGATTCTAATTTAAAAGTATTATGGAACCAGCTTAGATATATTGGCCTCTACTGGGCCTTTAAATTGTCTCTTTTCTTTTTTTTTTCCACGATACTTACAGTACTTTTAATCTTGTCATGCTGGTAAACAAATTCTCCGGCAAAGTGGTTAAGTTGTTGTTATTCAACGTTCTGAAAGTAAAGCAGTGGAACACCTGTAAGAATCTTGAAAGTACGTGTATGATTAATGTGTATATAAATCATATCATTTAAAATGTTGCATTAAATCAAAGGTTTCTCATATAAAAAGACTTCAAAAAGCGTGAAATCCGAACGTGATCTTTCACCTTTATGTAAACCTTTTTCCTTTTTAATCCTTTTCTAAACTACAAAATTTTAGACTTGTTCAAATTGAAAGCATTTGCAGACGATATAATAAAGGTGACTCAAAAAGTAAAACCTGACTTTAGAAGAGTAGAAAACATTGTGGAAAAAGGAGAAAATGCTGGTTACCAGCATTTTATCCTTTTCCCACAATGTTTTCAGAAGGCTTCTTCCCCAAGGGTCGTAAAAAACAGGAATTGTTTGGTAAAGGGTTAACTATTTCCAGACAAATTTTGAGGTTTAACAGGCCCTAGAAGAAAGACCTTTTGGTAAACAATCTGGGAAATGTGAAAATAATGTGGGAAAAGGAGAAAATGCTGTTCCCACGATGATTTCTACGCTTTCGGAGACAAATCCAACTATTTAAGCACTGATTTAACATATTGTCTTTAGATGCTTTCAAATTGGACTATTTTAGTGTCTGGCAAGCAGTTAAAACAATCTATGCTGAAGACGACTTTTAAAATTGTATTGGTGAATATCAGAATGATCACAATTAATTGGTGTTCAGTATCTGCATACACACGAATACATTGCGGTAAAAAGTAAAAATGCAACGAACAACTAATTCTGCTTTCAAAGTAATGTTTTTTTTTTAACTCTTCCATTATCCTACTAAATAGGTGAAATGAAACATTCAAGCCGAAAGTAAAAACCCAATTGTTTATTATTTTTTTCACAGTTATTTTGATGGGAAAAATATCACCTTATCGGACAGTGTAGATCCAAGATCAGACAGCACGTTCTTTGCAGTCTGATCTTGATCTACACTGTCCGCAAAAGGCCTTTCAGTCGCGCTTAGCAGATACGGAGTTTAAGAGATAACCTGTTACTAGGGTTCTTTCGAAATTCTGCATGCCTGCAAACAGTAAAGGTCACTTTGAATAGCGATATTTTTCTTTACATAATCAATCAAATAGATTATCTCTTATTTGACAGGGGTAGTCATATATATCGGGTACGCATGCCCGACCCCGCCGTGGGCTATCTTTCTGTCTATCACTCTCCATAATATATTTCTAATGACCGGCACGTGTAAATGGGACTTCCGGCATATAAAAATGGTTGAAAAAAAAGGGAAATGTTACGCTGATGAGAAAACAAAATATTCTTGTACATTCGATCCAGTTTTTAAACTATCCAAAAATCTTGCAAACAGCACAGGGAAAACATATTTAAGGGAAATAAAAATGCTGTGAAAACAATATTACAAAATATTGCTGGAAGTCAAAATAAAATTATGTTATGTTCTATTCTGTTTCGACCTAGTTTTTAAACTACCCAAAAATCTCGCAAATAGCACAGGGAAAACAGGTTTAAGGGAAATAAAAATGTTGTGAAAACATTATTACAAAATATTGGTAGAAGTCAAAATAAAATTATGTTATGTTCTATTCTGTTTCTATGTCTACAATATCCATGATTTTCTCTCAACGATGAAACACCCCCCCCCCTTCGCCACCTCCCATCATTTCATAAATGTTAATGTTACAACGTAAAGTCAATTATAATTTATAACCTTACATTAAACCACCGGGTTGACTCGTAATTACCACTTTCACAGAGTGAGGTGGAAATTACCCCAGTTTTCCTGCACTTCACCTTTCTCTAATCATACAAGTGTTGTATTTATCGTTTATATATCTAAAATGTTTTGTATAAAACATCTGTCGATAAAATAAATCACTTTTTCTCTGATTTTCGCTGCGATATTTCTAGTTTTTACTTCATATCTCTACAGATGTAAGTATGGTAGAGCGAACGGACCATGCAGTGTTGCTTTGGAATTATTTCTAGTTTTCAGTCGAGTTACTTCCCCTTAGAGTATGTTGCAACTGATTCCCCTTAAAATATATTGAAAATGAAAAGTTAGTCCGCCTCCCCCTTAGAATATGTTGCAACTGAAAGGTTAGAGCGCCTCCCCCTTAGAATATGTTGCAATTGAAAGGTTAGTGCGCCTTCCCCTTAGAATATGTTACAACTGAAATATTAGTCCGCCTCCCTCTTAGAATATTCTGCAATTGAAAGGTTAGTGCGCCTTCCCCTTAGAAAATGCTGCAATTGAAAGGTTAGAGCGCCTTCCCCTTAAAATATGTTGCAATTGAAAGGTTAGTGCACCTTCCCTTAGAATATGTTGCAACTGAAAGGTTAGTGCGCCTTCCCCTTGGAATATGTTGCAAATGAAAGGTTAGTGCGCCTTCCCCTTAAAATATGTCGCAACGGAAAGGTTAGTCCGCCTTCCCCTTTAGAATATGTCGCAACTGAACGGTAAGTCCGCCTTCCCCTTAGAATACGTCGCAAATGAAAGGTTAGTGCGCCTTCCCCTTAAAATACGTCGCAAATGAAAGGTTAGTCCGCATTCCCCTTAGAATACGTTGCAAATGAAAGATCAGTGCGCCTTCCCCTTAGGATATGTTGCAAATGAAAGGTCAGTGCGCCTTGGAGACCTTACTAGAATTAATGAGCTATGCTTTATGAAATGGGAACTTAATGCATCTGCAAAACGGATCAACCAAGGTCAGCCTGCGCGGCCGCGCAGGCTGACCTTGGTCGATACTTTTTGCTATCCCTAAACCTTCTGCATGAAATAAGACCAGAACAAATAAGCAGTCTACCTCATGTTTCAGGCTATTGTTAAACACAGCCAAGTTCATAGATACATAACTTTGTGACGACTACTTGGTATAATGCATCACTGAGACGCTATAAGACCTCTTTTTGCCATAGCACCACTCACATCCTTTTTAATATGGTTCAAGCTTTTTTTGTTGTTGTTGTTGTACACTGCTCACATTGATACCTCACTTAGCGGCACTGGGTCGTATGAATAAGTCAAATGGAAAGAGTTATGTAGATGGAAAAGAAGCCAAATTGTATACTCACAAATACATCATGTCTTGTAAACCGGAAATGGTCTCATCAGCAATACACGTGATCTCGTTATGATCTAGTTGTCTGGAAAGAGAAATAGGAATTAGTATAATTAAGTTTTGTTCTCGCAGACAAACAGAGAAGAGTATTTTTCCACGATGCAATCAAACAAAGTTAGTGACTACTTATTTCCTAAAGCAATCGTGCTTTAGATGAACAATTTCAGTTAGTATAATTGACCTAGACAACGTATTTTTTTCTGTTGTTTGGTCAGAGTATTTCACAATATACCAAGCTGTATAGATCCAAGATTATTGCCTGTAAAGTCAGACTGCGAATTATGGACGGTGTTTTAAAAAATGTTAAAATGATGTGGTTAACACTCTGAGGTTGTCTATTTTTCAAAGTATTCGCCATCCTTTTTGCTTACGTTAATTTTAGTCCGAATCTTAGGAAAATGACTAATCTTATATGAAAAATTGTTTGCGGACAGGAGGTAAAAATCAATATCAGGACCGTATCTTGCCAAAAGATGCTACCATGCACATGGCGATGCTAGCAGGGATAAAGCTAGGCTAAGACTCCGCAGAGTCTTTGCAAATGATTCTCTCATCCACTGGCACTGCCAGTGTGTATAAAACTAGGCTAAGAAACAGCAGTATCTTCGTTAATTATACTTCCATACACAAGGTACTGCCAAGGGGATAAAGCTAGGCTAGGACCTCACAGTATCTGCGCTAATCATATTTCCATACACAAAATACTGCCAACGGGGTAAAGCCATGCTAGGACCCCATCGTATATCTTCGCTAATTATACTTCCATACACAAGGCACTGCCAAGGGGATAAAGCTGGGCTAGGACCGCACAGTATCTTCGCCTTCAATTTGGGTAGGTCTAAAATTTTGCCGTATTGTAACGGGGTAATTAAAAAGAGTAGCCGGGACAAGGTAAAAAATGCTACTGCAATCCTTTGCCAGACGTTTTCAAGATAAAGAGGGAAAAAAGTAGTTGGGACAAGGTGAAAAAAAGGAGACCTTGCTACCCTACTTACACTTCTTTCTTTCTCCTCAATTATTTTTTCTCTTTTTTATACGTATCGCATTATCTAAGCTGCATTTTAAATTACCTTTTGCAAATGGCAATTTTAGAGGTTTCACGTGAACAAAAGGGACCCCCATCTCTAGAATCAAAGAAGAACTGAGCTTACATTTTAATGATACCAGAAACCTGTTTAATCTTTACCTTCATCGGCAATTTGCATTTCAATGAATGAAACACCTTCTATCAGGACCATGTACTAGAAAAATACAATATCTGGGCCATTGTTATAAAAATATCTTACGAAAATTCAGTTGGTATCGATTCAAGATCAGGCTGCACAATTTTTGTGCAGTTAGATTTCCTGATCCACAATGCTATAATTCATTACCAAACGACAAAACTTTAGATTTGTCAAAAGTGAAAGCATTTGCAGACGACGAAATAAGAGTGACAAATAAATTGAAATTTCTTTTTGTAAAGGGTAGAAAACATTGTGAGAAAATGAGAAAATGCTGGTTACCAGCATTTTCTCATTTTCCCATAATGTTTTCTAAAGGCTTCTCTCTCAGGGTTGTCAAAGGTAGGGATTTTATGGTAATGGGTAAAAAACCCTTATGTATTGCAGTCGGTATTATTTGAAATGACGGATAAATATTTCATTAATTAGTCAGTAATACACCGTTTGATACTGGCAAAAAAACAAAGGAGACCTTCTGTTACCCAACCGCTTAAAGACCACACCTTGCTGTTACGAATTCTTCGCTTGCATTACCAAATAAAACAAAAAATGCAGCGTTTGTTTATTTCTTTCCTCATAATTTGTACCTAGTCTCGTGAGATTTTAGATAAAACGAAGCTTTAAAGAAAAACTGGGTAGAGAAAAAGGAGAAAATGCTCGTTACCAGCATTTTCTCCTTTTCCGCTATGTTTTCAAAACCACGCTTCAGGTCAGTCTTTAAAACTTGAGATGGTTTGGTAAAAGGTGAAGAGGTCTCGATATGCAACAATAGGGTTAATGTATCATGTCTTATATATACAAATCATTAGACTATTCAACCCAAGAACGCGAGAAAAAGAAATATTTGTAAAACAATGGAAGATCCCCCATAAATAACAACTTCCCAAATCATTCAGGCATCATTAGGTTTTCTGTTTTTATACATATAACCCATACTCTGCAAAAAGGGGGTTAAATACCTCTGGGAAAAAAGTCTCGACACAGGTCAGCCTGCGCTGTCCGCGCAGGCTGACCTGTGTCGAAACTTTTTTTTTTTTCAATTTTCTGCATGTCGAAGTACTAGTCTGCCCCATAATTCAGTGTGTTCCGAGACAAAATACGGACAGCGCAGGCTAACCTGTGTCGAAACTTTTTTTCAATTTTCTTACTTGTCTATACGGACCAGACTGTCCCGTAATTCAATCTGTTCTAGACAATATGTGGACAGCTCAGGCTGATCTGTGTCGAAACTTTTTTTTAGAATTTTCTGCATGTCTAAGAGCCAGTCTGTCCCATAATTTAGTCTGTTCTGAGAAAATGTGCGGACAGCGCAGGCTGATCTGTGTCGAAACTTTTTTTTTTTTTCAATTTTCTACCATGTCTTAGGATCAGACTGTCCCATAATTCAGTTTATTCTGAGACAATATGCGGACAGCTCAGACTGATCTGTGTCGAAGCCTTTTTTTCAATTTTCTTATATGTCTAAGGGCTAGACTGTCCCATAATTCAATCTGTTCTGAGACAATATGCGGACAGGTCAGGCTGATCTGTGTCGAAACTTATTCAATTTTCTTACATGTCTAAGGGCTAGACTGTCCCATAATTCAATCTGTTCTGAGACAATATGCGGACAGCTCAGGCTGATCTGCGTCGAAACTTATTCAATTTTCTTTCATATCTAAGGGCTAGACTGTCCCATAATTCAGTCTGTTCTGAGACAATATGTGGACATATAATTATGTCTAAACTTTTTTTTTTAAATTTTCTACATGACTGTCTAAAGGCCAGACTGTCCCATAATTCAGTCTGTTCTGAGACAATATGTGGACATATAATTATGTCCAAACTTTTTTTTTTTTCAATTTTCTACATGACTGTCTAAGGGCCAGGCTGTCCCATAATTCAGTCTGTTCTGAGACAATATGCGGAAAGCGCAGGCTGATCTGTGTCAGTGCACCTTCTCTATTCTTTCCTTGAGCTTCGATCGGCATAACACTCTGCCTAATTCTAATTTTAGAATGGATTCATGATTATGTGATGATTAATCACATAATTATCACATAATAATGAACCCATAAAATGCATTTTGTCTAGCAATCGACTGGGCTTATCAGCTACAATGAAACTTCTTGACATGTAGAAAATTAACCAACAGTCACAAAGCAAAAAGTTTCGATTCATGTCAGCCTGCGCCAACTGCGCAGGCTGACATGAGACGAAACTTTTTGTAGATGCATTAAGCCCCCTTTTCACAGAGCATGGCTCATATAATATCATATTGTTCATGACAGAAGGTCTCTTCCGATTAAATGGTTAGTATTGGAATTTAAACATTCTAAAATTAGAATTCGGTCACAGGTCTTGTAACTGTTTTTGTCACTCATTGTATTATGCAACTCAAGTTACCAGTTTATCTACCACAAAGTCATGCAATGACTAACAGGTCCACCCATACTATGAATGAAAACTTATTCATGAGTGAACCGGTTATATCTGACCCGGAATAAACAAGTCAAGCAAAGAATGAAAGCTTAGATCAGATTAGATTTTCTGAATGAATGTCTTTAGAATTACGTCAGTTTGTTCGGAATGTTACTAATTAAAGATACAGTTTAAGTTGAAGATGGTACATATTTTGTTTACATGAATGAATGCAGTGAAAAGTAAACGAATTAGTGAATCGGGTAATAGATGAATTAAGGAATGAAGAAAGTAGGGAAGTTACAAACAATCAAAGGAAAGAAGGGAGAAGGGAGAAAGGAACAATTGCAGGAAGGAACGAAGGAAGAAAGACAGAAACATAGAAAAGGGGAAGGAGAAAACAAAAAAGAGATTTTGGGCCAAATAAAAGCGATCAAAGGAGTGGCCTGACTATTCTTTTACATTTTTTTTTTTAAATTTCAAGTATAAAGACTACTTACAAATTTTTCAGGACCCGGGAGCCTTTCAGGGTTCTGCGCCCAATCTTTCGTAATTGGTTGAAACTTAGGTCCCTGAAAAAAAAAAGAAAAAGAATACTGAGTATACAAGAATATGCACTTTACCTAGTTTTATAGTTATTCAACACATGTATTTTTTTCTGTCCAGCTCTTATCTCTTAGGCTTCAAAGCGAGACTCACTGACTTTTTGCGGACAGTGTAAATCCAGATCAGACTGCACAGAACGTCCGATAGGCAGATATCTTTTCCAAAAAGAATACTTTTGAAATAGCAAAATTTGGATCTTTGCTATCAGCTTGAACTGTTTAATTTCACTTATCCAAGCAGAATAAGGGTTAAGTTAGCTTTTACCGTGTCGTTCCTGAACAAATATCTTTCTTAGTGATAGTGTAAAGCGAGATCAGACTACACATACGTGCAGTCTGATCTTACTTTACATTCTCCGCCACAGCTCTATTAGAAATTTCGTAAACCTAGCTAAATGTTTATTCATTCAACGAAATCATTTCGTTTTATCGTCAACAAGTCAAAATCTAAAGGACAAAGCTAAAACAAATATCTATCTACAATACGAAGGTTGTCTTAGAATACATATTAACTAATTCTCTATATTAATATGGACTTAATGGTTTTACGCATCACTTTATTTGACTGTCTGTCTGACTGACTCACTCTCTCTCTCTCTCTCAATGAAGCGGTCATGAAATGAGCACAGAACTAAAAATCATACGGTACACCGTTCCCTATAGACTGGCTGCCATCTTCAGTAAAGTGCATCATTAAAGCACTCGATCGATATTTCAGACTAATTTTTAAAGCGATTAAACATCTGTGCACACTGAGAAAATAATAAGACAGAAGGCTTTTCCATATAGAGTGCAACACGCGAAAAGGGTCATTCGGACATTTGCGTAAAGTGTCGTCTCGGATCAGCGTCTGCAGTCCGCACAGGCTAATCCGAAACGACACTTTCCAATTTTATGTGATTTTCTGTTTTACGCAAGTCTACTGTAGCACAAAATCTAATGTAGTCGTAAAGTGCCGTCTCGGATTAGCCTGCGCGGACTGCGCAGGCTAATCCGGGACGACACTTTACGCAAATGCCCGAATGCACCTTTTCGCGTGTTGCACTCCATATACCCTACAAGTACTTAACTCTTTACAACACCAGAAAATTTTAGACTGGTCCAAATTGAAAGCATTTGCAGACGACAAAGTAAAGGTGACTGAAAAGTAAAAATTTGATTTTTGGAAGGGTAGAAAACACTGTGGGAAAAGGAGAAAATGCTGGTTACCAGCATTTTCTCCTTTTCCCACAATGTTTTCTACAAGCTTCTTTCTCAGGGTCGTCAAAAGTAGGAATTACGTGGTAATGGATTAAGGCTTTCTTTCCCAGAAGCTTCTGATCAACATGGTATACTTTCTTTTTTTATTAGATTATTAAAAATATATAGGGATTCGATAGTTCTAAACTTTTTTAACCGCACAGACTTTTTGTAAATGTCTATCTAAAAAAATTCTGTTCATACTTCTATTACTTTTTTTTGTAAAGGGGAGTAAATATATCTTCCCTTTGAATTGAGAACATAATGATTTTAGCACTGAAAATTATAATTCTACGAAGTTAATACCGCCAAAAGTTAAGAGTCTACAATAGTGATGATTTTAAAGCGGCTCGGTTAAGATTCTACAATTGTAATGATTTTTAAGTGGCTCGGTTAAGATTCTACAATTGTAATGATTTTTAAGTGGCTCGGTTAAGATTCTACAATTGTAATGATTTTTAAGTGGCTCGGTTAAGATTCTACAATTGTAATGATTTTTAAGTGGCATGGTTAAGATGCTACAATTGTAATGATTTTTATGTGGCTCGGTTAAGATGCTACAATTGTAATGATTTTTAATGATACCATATTTTTCGGGGTAGAATTACAGTGGAAATAGATGTTCCACTTCAGGTCAGGAATAGATGTTGCTTCATGCATTTCACAGTTATTTTTGGAAAAAAAATCTCCTTATCGGACTGTCACCAGGTCACCAGCATTTTCTTCTTTTCCTACAATGTTTTTCAAAGGCTTTGGTTTCCTCAATGTTTTTAAAACACTGCGTCGTCTAGTAAAGGGTTCAGCCAGTTTACTATACAACTAATAAATCAAGGTTGTGCCCAAGGTCGTCCCTCGTTTGACGGACACTTATTGGTCACTGTTGAATGAATGGCCATGACAGAGCGGTTTTTTTCTTTTAGAATATGTTCAAAGTGTAAATTATGACCAGGAAAATCGGGGCGAATATGACCCTTCACTAAACAATACCGTCATTTCTACGACCTTTGAAGAGAAAAAAATTTGTAAGCATTGTAGGAAAAAGGACAAATGCTGGAAAATTTACTCCTTTTCACACAATGTGTTCTGTCCCTTTCTCAGGTGAATACCCCACCCTTGAGTTTCGTTTGATTCGTTTTCTGTGAATGCTTTTCATCATAGCTAAGTCTGAAGAAACGATTTTTAGTGAAGAGTTTAAAAAAAAACAACAGAAACACACATATGTACGAGAAGACTGACATTGATGCGCTGGTTTGCGATTGTGGTCATGAAAATTTACTTTCGGTGACAATCATGTGAATCGAGTGCGTCGATCGACAGCAGGAAGAGGTCGGGAGGCATGGACAGAGAAAAGATGTACCACGTTGACCAGATTCGAGCACAATTATGCGATAGCTTTGATGAATCTCACAGGAGGAGACTGTATAGGACGGCATCCCATGGATGATGTAGCCTGCAACACGCCAAAAGGGACATTCGGGCATTTTCGTAAAATGTTGTCTCGGATCAGTCAACGCACTCCACGCAGACTAATCCGATAAGACGCTTTCTGATTTTGT
The DNA here is from genome assembly GCA_943736015.1 of Tridacna crocea. Taxonomy (NCBI): domain Eukaryota; kingdom Metazoa; phylum Mollusca; class Bivalvia; order Cardiida; family Cardiidae; genus Tridacna; species Tridacna crocea. The sequence continues at coordinate 54,842,059 of OX031064.1, read as the reverse complement.
GTATTTTTCTGTTTTGCGAAAAGTCTACTGTAGGACAAAATCTAAAATCAAAGCGTTGAGAACGCTGAAGTGGTGTTTGTCAATGAAGCCGTTGTGTGGAATTAATAACTTTAAGAAAAGAAAAATTGATAAAATATTGGCTTGAAAGTCAACAAACTCATCAAATGAATATCTTTTTGGTTGAAGGGAGAGTACTCATGACAAAGTAATGATTATTTGTGTATAAGTGGTCTCCCTTTGACCATTAGAAGGAGTCGGGAGTAACGTCCCTTGACAGTACGATGCATGATGGATAGAAGACAGAAACTATGTGGATACATCGAAAAAAATTAAATTAGTACTTGTAACCAATAAATTTGAAATATCTTTGGCCGTTAACATTTAATTCACAACATTACAATCACTGACCTTTAAATCTATGAATATTCATGCTCAATCAAATGGTGTAGCGTGCAAGCATGGGATGAACAAGCCACAGGGCGAAATGGTTTCGGAACGAATAAGCCAAAGTCGAAGGAATCGACAGACAATTTTTGTATCATTGCGCAAATAGAAGGCTATGGGCGAGTGAAGGTATTTTCAATAAAAAAAAAACATAGTATTTCTACGATCATTTGCCTCACCCAGTGTATTTTAATATGACATTACCAATTACATATCTGAGTGCTACCGAAAAACTCATTTGCCTGAGAAAAAGTGGGTTTATTCGGGTTTATTTCCTTCGGCTTTGCACAAAAAAAGGATACATGGTCTTCAAATTTTATTTCATGTATTGAACTCATAGTGGTATTGTCTTCGGCAAATACTAGTACCACAAAAACAGACTGTACGAAATGAGCGGCCTCGTTCGTATTGGATCTACACTGTCTACGAAGTAATCTTTAAATACTGCTTCGTATCTATAAGTGTTTATCCCCAGGCTGCTAGGCACGGATCACTGTCCTTCTGCGGACAGTTAAGATCAAAGATCAGACTGCACAGAATGTGCAGTCTGATCTTTGATCTACACTGTCCGATAAGAAGATATTTTTCTCCAAAAATGATTCTGAAATAACATTTTTCAGGGTTTTTTTACAATCTTTGAAAAGTTTCGTTTAACGTATTTAGCAAGATAAGATTTGAACGAGCTTGTATGATTTAGGGCTCGGAGACCTCGTATAAAAGAATAACTGTCAATGGGTTTGACTTATATTCGACAGGTACTCACATCAATGACAACTCTGATATTTCTATACATATATTTTTAAAAAATGGTGTAGTAGTATAGCTACTGCAGTCTGATCTTGATCTACACCATCTGCAGAGAACTCTACCACACTGCGTCATACCGTCAACATTTGGACTAAACTATATAATTACGGGTCGGAGACCTCAAATGAATGTAAAAATGAATGTTAAAATTCCAATGTCTTTAACTGATATTTGACAGGTGCGTACATCAATTACGTTTTGGTATATAACACTTGTAATTTGTGATGATGGTACACGGCAGCATGATCTTTGCAGTCTGATCTTGACCTGCACTGCCTGTAAGAATCTTTAAAGTGTTTTTTCGCATCTTCAAGTTTGAAACTAACCTGAACAATTTAAGGCTTGGGGATCTCGTAATCAAACATAAATGTCAATGTCTTTGACTTCTATTCGACAGGTATGCAAACAAATTACAATGCTGGTATTTCTATACATAAGTTCTTAAAAAATGGTATGGTAGCAGAGCTGCTGCAGTATGATCTTCATCTACACCGCCTGTAGAGGACCCTTCAGCACTGCTTAGTATCTTCACAAGTTAGACTAAGTTATATAATTAGGAGTCGAAGATCTGTAATGAATGCATAAATGCATGATACTCAACAAGTACGCAATTACCTTTTTCGTGATGATGGTAGGGCACCATGACCCTTGTAGTCTGCCCATTGACCTACACTGTCTGTAAGAAACCTTGAGGTGCTGCTCCGTATCTTCAAGTTTGAAACTAACTTCAATGATTTAAGGCTCGGAGACCTCTTAATCAAACATAAATGTCAATGTCTTTGACTTATATTAGACAGGTATGCACATCAATTACAATGCTGGTATTTCTATAGCATAAATTCATTATATGCCATTTCTGACTAATCGATATTGCTTGCATCACGCGAAAAGGGGCATTCGATTATTTGTGTAAAGTGTCGTCTCGGATCAGTCTGTGCGGATTGCGCAGACTGATCCGGGACGATACTGTATGACTACATTAGGCTTTGTTCTCAAATAGACTTACGCAAAACAGATCAAAGCGTTGAGAACGCTGAAGTGGTATTTGTCAACGAAACCCATTGTATGGAATCAATAGTTTGAAAGAAAAAGAGACATATTGTTCAAATATTGGCTTAAAAGTCAACCTTTTCGGTTGAAGGGAGAGTGACCATGTACCTTAAAACTATTATTTCGAAATATCTTTAGCCTTTTACATTTAATTTCCAACATTTCAATCAATTACTTCGATGTATAAATATTCATGAGCAATCACATGGAGAAGCCCGCAATCATAGGACGAACAAGCCTTGGAACGAAAAAGCAGACAAATTTGTATCATTGCACCAATAAAAGGCAATGAGCGATAGGGGCTATTTTCAATAAAAAAATAAGTATCTCAACGATCAATGGCCTCGCCCAATTTATTTCAATATGCCATTTCAAATTACATATCTGAGTGCTACCGAAAAACTCATTTGCCTGAGAAGAAATGAGTTTGACTGGGTTTATTTCCTTCGGCTTTGCACAAAATAAGATACGTGGTTATCAAAATTCAATCTTGAACTCATAGTGGTATTGTCTTCGACATATAACCACAAAAATTACATAAAAACAGAGTGTCGTTTCGGATTAGCCTGCGCGGACTGCGCAGGTTGATTCGAGATTACACTTTACGCAAATGTCCGAATGCCCTTTTTCGCGTGCACCATATGTGCAGTCTGATCTTGATCTACACTGTCCACAAAAGGTCCGTGGGTCGAGCTTACCAGTTTAACCCTTTACCCCATTAGGCAGTTCTATGGCATCTCTAATTGACCCTAAATGACAGCAAGGTTGAAGTCGTTTCTTATGTGTAAATGAGACCTATTGATAGCATATAAAACATTGTGACAAAAGGTGAAATTGCTCGTCACGAGCAATTTCACCTTTTGCCACAGTGTTTTCCAAAGGCTCCTACAAGCAATGTGTAGAAATGAGTATCTATGGAGTAAAGGCCCAAATACGCAGTTGATATCACACAAAATCTGTTATTGGATACGTTAAGAAAACAGGGGTATAATTAAACGGAAATTAGTCAAGATATTAAGTAACAGATGTCTAATAAGATGCGGTAATACTTTAACAAAGTAATTGATAAATCTACGGTATTCAGGTCGAATAAATAAAAGATCGGATGAACCATGGCGAAACTGAGCGAACACACGAATCAAATCAACAACAACAAAACCTGAATCAGAGAAAGAATTTCAGAAGGAAACAGGCAAGGGAGCTAAGTAGAACGCACGAAAAACAAAGAAATATCTGAGGAACGGAAGAGAGGGAAAGATCTGAAAAACTTTTAAAACCTGAATGAGCGAGTACCAATATATTTTCAGACTATCAACCAATTTCAATATATGCTTGACTTTAACAACTCGAAATTATCACACTAACACCACAGACACAGCCTCTCAAAAGAAAAAAGGTAGTAAAGGAAGCGGGATAACTTTCTGCAATACGGTAAGAAAACCAACAATGCTTGCTATAAGCATTATCTACCGCTTGATGGCATTCTTCAATACCCATCTATCTATTTCGGGCATTCTGGGTACAGAGGCGGAGTAATTTTTCAAAAAAAAAAACAACTTTGAATTCCTAACTATAATAAAAGTTTTCTCAGTAAAACGCTACCTGGTGCGGTTCATTCAGCAATGATCAGCCATCTTCGCTAGCCAAGTTTACGATCACTACGGGGATCTTACCTTGGCTAATTGAGCCTGATTTCGAGATTCTTGCGATGCGCCATTATGGATGCTTGTTATTACTCCCCTTTACATCATGAAACTAAAAGCCAATGAAATATCGTTTTACAAACCGCTTAGGAATACACATGAAGCGATAAGCAGACATCCACGTGGGTTTTCATGTTTTACCTTATATTCGAAAGGTAGAGACCTTGTTCTATTTTTATCAAAGATGAAATGCTACGAGCGATTTCATTCGTTGCAGCTAGAGCTGGCTGCATCAAATGAAAAAGCGTATCGGGTGAACGTAAAAATCAAGCTCGATCCGCCAAGGGTAGAGTAACGTAGTGAAGCGTCGGCCTTGGCTTGCGAAGATGTGATCAGCTAGCATGTAACCTTTGCACCGGTTATTTATTAAAACAGGCCCATCAGGCTTGGGTAAGGCACATGTACTCGATGTACCGTGTTGATCTATTTTTAGATACTGTATACAAAGATTTGCAGTAATCGATTGTTTTTCTTTTTTCAAATAAATTTTGCCAATAAAAATTATTGTAGTTTAGGGAAATTTGAGGCTAAAACAAGCATTATTTCTCCTCAAACGCATCGATAATAGTCATTTTCTCCATTGCTACTTTATTAGCGTGTATTATTACATGCTTTCCGGTAGGATATCGAGAAATAGCAGTGAAAATATTTTTCGATCTTACACTGGTACCACCAGTGAAAATACCGATTTTCACGTTCTTGTTGCCTAGGTTAATTGCGCGTGCCTAACAACCAGATGGGAAATATGACGTCATATACATTACATTTCTCGCGCTTGACGTACCGTTGCTATGCGGGAGGGGTACGCCACGGGGAATAAGGGAATAAGGGAAAAGAACTGTACTGAATTTTGATAAAACTCCACCCAGAAAGGGTAAAAAGCATGAAATAAATAGAATATTTGTATTTTTCGGCGAAAGATCGAAATTTATTTCATCTCGTGGACACCATCGGTAATATTTTCACTCGTGGCTGCGCCACTCGTGAACATATTACCGATGGTGTCCACTCGATGAAATAAATTTCGATCTTTCGCCGAAAAATACAAATATCCTCTATTTACTACAATTCCTCCAGAATTGGGGAACGTGATGCGTCATATGAGGCATGTCGAATCTTCGAAGAATTTGACATGCGCATACAACGTGCTATAAGCTATCACCGGGAAAAAATATGGCTAATTTTTAAAATCGATAATTTTTTTTCGGTCGCTTCCTTGGTATCACGCATCACGAACATGCATTTAGCCTCCTTTTGCCAGAGCATGGCTCAATTTCATTTTATTTATTTAGCAGGATATGGGTTAACCCTTTGCCACACAATCCCGACTTTTAACAACCCTGAGAAAGAAGCCTTTTGAAAACACTGTGGGAAAAGGAGTAAATGCTGGTTCTAACCAGCATTTTGTCCTTTTTCCACAGTGTTTTCTACCCTTCCCAAAGCAAATTTTACTTTTTTTCATTAACCTTTATTTTGCAAATGCTTTCAACCTGGACCAGTGTAGAATTTCATCGTTTGGTAAAGAGTTGACCCTTTGCCACACAATGACGACTTTTAACACCATTGAGGGAAGAAGCCTTTTAAAAACATTGTGGGAAAAGGAGAAAATGCTGGTAACCAGCATTTTCTCCTTTTTCCCACAATGTTTTCAACCCTGTCGAGATCAAAGTCAATTGTTTGAGTCACAGTAATTTTACATTGTCTGCAAATGCTTTCAATTTGGGCATGGCTTAAATTTTGGTCGCCTGGTGAAGAGTTAAGCGTCAGGTCTGAATCACACACATGAGTGGTCCATTTAGATTAGTTTCCCAGAAATGTTTTCTCTTTTTTTATCTTTGATTAGAGAGTAGAAGGAGCGCATCTTGTTAACTCAAGTTTGGACGGTGAACATGGAATATCCATTATATAGTAGATCCCGTATTGTTCGTCGACCTTTCCCGCCGTTTTCGTCCACTGTAAAACGTTTTGAATTGAGTCACGACTGCATTCTGATGTGCTATGAGAATGACAGTCCAAAATGATTTCTTAACTCATTACCAAACGACAATATTTTATGTTTGTTCAAATCGAAAGCATTTGCAGACGACAAAATAAAAGTAACTGAAAATTTGAAATTTGTTTTGTGAAGGCTAGAAAAACATTGTGGGAAAAAGGAGAAAATGCTGGTTACCAGCATTTTCTTCTTTTCCGACAATGTTTTCTAATTGGCTTCTTTCTCAGGGTCGTCAAAAGTAGGGAAAGTGTGGTAATTGGTTAAGCGTGTCAGTGTAAACTGGCTTTTGATTCGCATAGCTCTGTTGGTAGAGCGCAGGACTCGTGATCATGACAGTGTGGGTTCGATCCCCACGACTGGCCGTCTAAATTTACTAATAGTCTTTCGGATGAGAGGTGAAACCGAGGTCCCGTGTGACGGTGCTATACACCGAGCACGTTAAAGAACCAGGCGAAACTTAGGATGGTTTTCGTCCTGTATCTGCACTATCCCCTGTTAAAATACTAACAGCCTATAATGTTTCTTATTGTTGGTTGCTGGTTGCTGACGCGAAGCAACTCGGGGCAAATTAGTGTTTTGACTCAGAATACACTGTACGCTTGCGCGAGAAAAACATGTGCGTTGTCTTAAGTTAGATCAAAAACGTAGTCTACGCTTTTGAAAATTTGAGGGGATTCTCATGAAAAAGGATCTATTTCTTTTTAACTTGACTCTTTGTCAGATAAGTTAAACAGTGTAGTAATTTACAATTGGTTAAATATAAGTGAATATATCTATTTTGCGGGCCACTTAAAATCTCATCTCGGTCTACTCTTTCCGCAGAAGCACATTGGGAATTGCTTATCAGCTATTTTTTCAAATAAATGGGAAAAAAATGACTTTTTAGCCGTCAGTAAAAAACCTGAAAAATGCGTATTTCAAGGGGTTTTTTCTCCTTTTTACGTGGATGGGAATTATTTCCTTATCGGACAGTGTAGATCCAAGATCAGACTGCACGTTCTGTGCAGTCTGATCTTGATCTGCACTGTCCGCAAAAGGTCAGTAAACCACGCTTATCAGCCGAAAGGTTGATTTACACGAAAACCTACCTGTTAACAACTGCAAACTTTGACATTTTAAGTGTTGTAAGTCAGTTGTTTGTTCGTACCTGCACTTGTTTATTCCAGCTGTCAAGAATAATGTTCTACATAGTACAGCAATAATAATGTCGACGTTAGCTCTCAAAGGTTGTCATCGGCCTAACCTTCTTTTAAAAAACCTTGATTGTTCGAATATGTAAATGATGGAGAAAGAAGCTGGGGGTTTGATTGATTGATTGTATGGTGTTTAACGCCGTTTCCAACATTATTTTAGTTATATTGCGGCGGCCAGTCCACCTATTAATGATTTCCACGAGTTTCTTTTACCAGCACTCCGAACAATTTTCTTTCCAGTCCACTGGCTGCTTTCCCACATAACCATAATCGAAACAATGGTCAGCGAGAGGAGAGGAATAAATCCTGTTGCAAGGACTATTATCGATCGTCCGAAAGAAATTGGCCGAGCCAGAGATCGAACCGACGACTCCCTGTTCTAAAGTCCTGCACTCTACAGAGTAAGCTAACGGGACTCGGCGAAATAAGTTGGAATTAGAAGCTTACCCTTCATTCCTTTACAATCATCCGGAATTTGAACCATCCGGACAAAAGAGGCATGTGAAATTACATGTATCTGTAACTCTTAACCAAAGGACAAGTTTTTAGGTTTGATCAAATCGAAAGCATTTGCAGACCACAAAATAAAAGTAAATGTAAATGAAAATTTGAAATTTGTTTTGTGAAGGATAGAAAACACTGTGGGAAAGAAGCATTTAGAAAACATAGTGGGAAAAGGAGAAAATGCTAATAAGCAGCATTTTCTCCTTTTCCAACAATGTTTTCTACCCTTCACAAAACTTTTTTTTTTTCAGTCACTTTTATTTTATCGTCTGCAAATGCCTTCGATTTGGACAAGCCTGAAATATTGTCGTTTGGTAATCAGTTAAATACGAGATAAAGTCCCATGTGAGTAAAAAAAAATGTTGCATGGAATGAATATTAACGTAGTGGACCCGTAATAGAAAACAGCTATTTCCGCTACAATATTATCCTAGAAAATTTGCTAAAATTAACAATGAGTACTACGTTCACCGTGCCACTTTTCCCTTTTATTCCTCCCTAGAATTTACATTTATCTAAAACCACTATATTTTCATTACAAATGGATATGATAATTACCTCCCTTTACTGAAAATTAACAAAAGTATCAACAAATAATTTCAAGATAGGCATCAATGAAATTTCTGGTCGGTTAAAAGTGTGCAAAAGTATTACATCTGTACAAATCTGTCTTTATCAACTGTCAAGAAATTTTATGGCATGCTGCACTAGGCCTATTACGGGTCCACTATACCTTAATGGGTTGAACAAAATTTTCGAGGAACTTTGCACTCAGACCAGGGTGAAAATCATTTATTTCTAACCAAGACACAGGTGCTTGAACATTCGACCATTAGACAGAAAACAGACTACCACGTGAATGTCCAACTGTGCCGTTAACGGCTATTTTCGGGACACCTGGGTAGAGTGGACGAGCGCACAGCCGCGTGAAACCGCATTGTAATAAATCACGTGGGATTACTTTGGACATATCTCGGGGTTTATCGATAACATCTAAGACATAACAGATAATTACCCGCCATGCATATTAATAATAGACAGAACTTCAGAAACATTTTGTCAGAAACTTAAAAGGTGATGAAAAATGAGTAGTTAATAAGTCAATAGTCTTGTGCTCAGTGCCATCTATGTTGTGGCCAGATTTGTACATCTTGTAAACAACAAGGGGGGGGGGGGGGGGGGGGGGGGGGAGGGGGGGAGGGTTTGTTTCATAGGAGAGGAGACTGCAGATCCAGAGATGAAAATTTAATGTTCTTATTACTCGAATCGTAATAAATACGTTATTCCATCTATGTTTTTTGTACCCGTTCAAATTGTACCGGCCTTAGACAAATTAAAAGTGACTGAAAATTTGATTTTCTTTTTTTTTTGTGAAGGGTAGAAAACATTGTGGGAAAAGGAGAAAATGCTGGTTACCAGCATTTTCTCCTTTTTCCACAATGTTTTCTAAAGGCTTCTTTCTCAGGGCCGTCAAAAGTAGGAATTGCGTGGTAAAGGGTTAAACTCCGTCGGATTGCAACAAAACTCTACAGTGTTAAAATAAAAACGAGCCATGTCCAGTTGTATTGTAGTTTAACGCATCTGAAAAAAAAAATAAGTTTGCATTGCAACTCCCTTTACCTGGTCATTATGGAGTTGCTTTTGGACACGGCATTTTGAATCTAAAATTTACTGTACAACCAAGTTTCTTTAATTATGTTGCTCTAATGAGAACCCTAATACCTCCTTCAGTAATGAGTTAAACTCTTTACCTCTCGAGAAAATTTTAGACTGGTCCAAATTGAAAGCAATTGCAGACGACAAAATAAAAGTTACTAAAAAATAGAAATTTGTTCTGAGAAGGGTAGAAAACACTGTGGGAAAAGGAGAAAATGCTGGTTACCAGCATTTTCTCCTTTTCCCATAGTGTTTTCAAAAGGCTTCTTTCTTAGGGGCGTCAAAAGTAGGGGTTATGTGGTAATGGGTTAAATGAATATTTCAATTGAAACTTGAAAAAATTCACGTGACATTATCTGCAGTCTACGTTTCTATTTTCAGAAAATGAAAACACGTATTGCTTGCAACAGTTCACACTTGATGCTCTCAGTACTGTGTCATCCAAGCTTCCACATTCGAGAGCATTTGGAAGTCTTTCTGGTCAAGCAGAAATAAAGAGAAACATATTTTTACATGATAAATCATCCGAAAGCGTATACATGTCAAAATCAATTTGACATTTTTTTCATCCATTATGCTGGGTTCGCTTTATCAATTCAATTTATCAATCTTGTCCAACCAGACGAAAATATACAAAACTGACAAATTTTGTAACACGTCAAAGAAGATATTCTAGCTGCCAAAATTGTTCAATGTTATCTTAACTTCATATTTCATGATAGGTGCTCTATGGAGCAACGACCTTTTGACGTAAACACTTTTCAAAATGAAGAAAATGGCCACAAACATCTCTGTAGAATTCAGGTAATGCAAACGATACAATACAAGCACTAACCGTAATTCTTCTAAATAAATGAAATGAAACATCCAAGTTGATATCGAAAAGCTATTTCAGTTATTTGTTGAAGAAAAAACTCCTAACCGGACAGTGTGCCTTTCCCGTCTTCAGCAATCTGAGAAACTAATGAAAAAAAGACTTGTTCATATTGTAAGGATTTGCAAGGAATAAGTTAAATGTGATTGAGATTATAAGCTTTTTTTTGTGAAAATGTAGAAAATATTGCGAAAAAAAAGAGAAAGGCAAAATGGATCAATTCTCATGGGCGACTTCTTTGGCATCAAGCATTAAACCCCTGTATTCCGAAGGGGCGCTTAGCAAAAAATATTTTAATTCCCAATTCAAGCATGAAATTTTTCATAAAATCTCTAAATGGATCAATCATCTTTTCACACAAATTAAGACAACAATAGGTCGACTTAAACACCTCAGATTTTCTAGCCGATTTCCGCTCTACAAAGGCGTAAAGGAGAGATATCATGCTAGAATTGGTCTGCCATACTCAGCTAATCTAAATTGAATTAGTTTCTGCATGATTACGTATTATGTTCAATCCCCTTTACAGTTTAGGCCCCTTAAATACCACACAATCCCGAGTTTTGACGACCTGTACAAAAAAAGAAGGCTTTTGAAAACAATGTGGGAAAAGGAGAAAATGCTGGTAACCAGCATTTTCTCCTTTTCCCACAATGTTTTCAACTCCCCAAGAAATAAATTGTTGAATTGGAACCATTTTTGTCACAAATGTCGTCTGCAAATGCTTTGGGTTCAGAAAAGTCCAAAATTGTGTTTTGTGGTGAAGAGTAAAGCCATTACTAAGAGAAAAACACTTTTTGCGTCTCTACAGAAGACAAAGCTGAAAATACCGTGAGTAAAGGAACACTGCTGTAATGTAACATAATTATTGTTGTACATGAATCTAGAATTTTGTTTTCTTTTTCAAGCTGGTTAATCCTTTACTGCGATGAAATTTTAGATTTGTTCATTAAAAAAAATCCGAAAGCAATTGAATCTTAAACCTGAAGAACATTAATTAATTTTGCCTGTTTGGAGAGGCTCTAAGCTGTGTCCAAATCGTGCATGAATTAGTCTGTCTTCTTAACAAGTATCGAAGAGACGCAAAGTAATAGATCTAACCGATAAATAACAGTTGGGTGCTTTGGCCGAAGCCACTGATATCAATTGATTATACAATCCCACTATCCATTGGGTATTGGTGAGCAGTGTAGATGAAGATCAGCCGGCGGCGTCATAAACCATTCAAAATCTCAGCATCTACTTCGAAAACGATCATCTGATTGACTAAATAGAACGTTTCATTTAATCGGTCCCGATCTCTCGCAAACTATTGACAGTGCTTATCAAAAAATGAAACTTCTCACACCGACCACTCTGATCTAATTGGGAACATTTCTCATTTCTTCTTTCTATACAATGTTTTTAGATGAACAGAACAGGAAAAATATTTTATTGGATTTAAATACAGATGTTTCTCGTCCATACAAGATTATTTCAACATTTCTCAATGGTCTGTATAAATGATAAAATAAATATACGGTCATTGGGAAATGATCATACATATTGATATATGTGTTAAATAAACACATATATTGAAAGTATAATCTATGAGACTGATTATCCAAATAATTCATATTTTCTGATGGCAGATGCACATTTCATACAGCGCATATGTGAGAAGATAAAAATATGGTAGCAAGCTACGTTTCCCCCCCCCCCCCCCAAAATAAAAAAAACTGTCAAGTTCGACAATGCTGTTGATTTAAAGAACTAACTTTAGACGGTTCAATACCTCGTGTAATTCGACGACTTTTATCAATGAAACAATACCACAGATTTCAATAACAAACACAAACAAGTTGACCGCAAACAATTCTCCTTGACTAATACCGAACTGCTTGGGAATAAAACCAGGCTAAACAGTTAATCCATTATTATGCTTTCGTGCCTAATGAAATTATCTCGATGGTCCAGAATAAAAGCTATGGTCAATATAACGTAGATCTCTAATCTGATTGCATTTCGCTTTTTTATTTTGTTCTGTGAGAAAATAGTACTTAGTTAACTCATTCCCAATCGACAAAATTTTAGACTTGTCCAAATTGAAAGCATTTGCAGACGACAAAATAAAAGCGACTGAAAAATTTGTTTTGTGAAGAGTAGAAAACATTGTGGGAAAAGGAGAAAATGCTGGTTACCAGCATTTTCTCCTTTTCCCACAATGTTTTCTACAGGCTTCTTTCTCCGGGGCGTTAAAAGTAGGGATTGTGTGGTAATGGGGTAAAACGTTCATCTTTTTATAAACCCTTAACCACGCAATGTAGTGTCTTGTCGAATCTGGAGAAAAAAGCTTTTGAAAACATTAACCCTTTACCTCATAAGGCATTTCTATGGTATCTCTAATTGACCCTAAATAACAGCAAGGATGAAGCTGTTTCTTATGTGTATATGACACCTTTTGATAGTGTAGAAACCATTGTGGCAAAAGGTGAAATTGCTTGTCATGAGCAATTTCACCTTTTGCCACAATGTTTTCCAAAGGCTCCTACAAGCAACGCGTTTGGTTTAGCTAATCAGAAGTTTTGTTACCTACAAATTTAGAAAACCTTGGAGAATAAGACTAAGTATATTCTCAAGAATGGTTGGTGAATATGAAACCAGAAGTAACTGCTCATTTCGAGCAAAAACAGGAAATAGTTTTGGAAAAGGAGAACGATTTCACACAAGACTATAAACTTTACTATTGATCGAATATAATACTAAAGATTGTTTTGCCTGCTGTCTTTCTAAACTTAAAGTACTTTAACCCTTAGGCCGCATAGACTACGAGCCCCGGATCTTTTGTGGACCATATAGAACAAGATCAGACTGCACAGAACGTGCAATCTGATTTTAAATCTACTGTGTGCGATAAGCAGATATTTTCCTCCGAACAAAATAACTAAGAAGTAGCAATATTTGAATTAGTACCATCGGCTGGAAAGTTGCATTTTTTTTTATCATGCAGGTTGAATAATTAACCCTCTACCAAATAATCCCTGCTTTTTTCCGAATCTGAGATAGAAACTTTTTGAAAACATTGTGGGAAAAGGAGACAATGCTGGTAACCAGCATTTTCTCCTTTTCCCACAATGTTTTCTACCCTGATGGAAACATATTTCAATTTCTGATATACATCCATTTTGCCTCCTGGAAGTGCTTTCAATTTGGACAAATCTTAAACTTTGTCGTTTTGTAAAGGGTTAAGGGTTAATTAAAGCCACAACCCTACTGGGTATTCGTAAGGATAACAATTTCTGAAGAAACTCATCCACTGAATTTTCGAGTCATTGATTGCACCAATTGACCGATCTGTTACTGTTACTTACCAGCCAACTCTGGCTTCGACACAAACAGCTGTCAAAAGGGGTCGTGTTTATTGCCAAGTCAGGCGTGATAAAAATTCCCCTCTCCCTCATAGTAAGAAAGTTAACTGGAGACAACTTGAACGATGTGCATGTATGTATTTTTATGAAGATTTTGGAATTCTTAGAAATTCGACGATTTAAAGACATTGGAAAACAAACACATAAGAAGAAAGTTTATATGTGAATTACAAACGAATTGCTATATCCTCTGCCTGTTTCCTTTGAGGAAAATTGACTAATTCGAGAAGTGGCACATTGCGCAGCAGACGTGATAACCGACAGAGATATCGACTGATAAGCCTTGTCTATGAAAACAGGCTGGATGATCCAGAATCGATACTTATCTATTTCTGTGATATGTCATAGATCACCCGTCTTACAGTGAAAACACAGCCTTTGTGCACCTGCCTTGTATCTGAGACATTCTCTGTGAAAACGGGTTTAACTCTTAACCACACGACAAAAATTTAAACTTGTTCAAATTGAAAGCATTTGCAGACAGCAAAACTAGAGCTATCACTGAATGTGACTTAGCACCACCGCAAGTACTTTGATAGAAACAGGCAATTACTAGAATTTTGTACATTGTACACAGACGGACGCATGGATCAACACACGGATGGACGGACGGACGCACGGGGAGACAGGCTAATTCCAGAAGGCCTACACACCAGAAACATTCGTTTTGCCGGGGTATAATGAAAGTAAATAAAAAAAATGAAAAATTGTTTTGGGAAAGGTAGAAAACAATGTGGGAAAAGGAGAAAATGCTGGTCACCAGCATTTTCTCCTTTTCCCACAATGTTTTCAAAAGGCTTCTTTCTAACAGTCCTAAAAACTAGGGATTATTTGGGAAAGGGGTAATGCTTCTGCAAGGAATATCTTCGCAGGTCAGCCTGCGTAGTTCGCGCAGGCTGATCCGGGTAGAAACTTTATGCTGTCGGCCATATTTTTTGCATGTCAAAGAACCCGTTTTGCGATACATCACGTCTGTCTGAAATACGTGTCTTCCATAATCCACTAGGAAACTGAAAGAAATTCATGCACATCAAAATACAAGATGGATGGTTTCGCATGTTCACTTGGTTTGAAACAAATGACGAAAGAAACAGGCTGTTGTGCAACACGTCATTTTAACAATTATGAAACATGGATATGGTTATAATTCTTCGGTTATTACCATCCTAACACTTCTAGCGCAAAATGGAATGAAATTTCTTATTAATTGATAAATAAGGATTTATACTGGTATAATATTTTTGCACATTCCTGATGGACCAGAAATTTATTTGATGTCCATCTTGAAGATATCTGTTGATATTTTGTTCTTTTTTCAGAAAAGGGAGGTAATTCTTATTTCCTTTTTTTACCCCCATTATATGGTTATTCTAAGGACATATCTTCCTGGATAAAAATTTACAGTAACCACAACATAAGGTTGGCCATTCCGCAACACAATCAAAATAAATCTAAGCTGAAGACCACATTGGCCGAGGTGGAAAAAAATTCCTGATTTTTTAAAAAAAATTCCTGAAATTTGAACATGGAATTACAAAAATTCCTGAAATGGTCCCTTATTGAGAGCACTGACATGATTAGACTGGTTGTTGGACAAAATAGACTTCATGGATTGAGCATTATGTGATGACTTGCTCGGTATAATGCATATTAAGAATTTGCCCTAAATCCGCTTTTTCCGAGCATGGCTCAAGTTTGCAAGTTTAAACTTCGGGGGTTTTTTGCCGCTTTCACGGTAACATAGTCATATCACTGTCTGCAATACAAAGCTCATTTTCTGCAGATACATCGTTGAGATGCGTTAACTCTTTACCAAAAGACAAACTTATAAGACTGGTCCAAATTGAAAGCATTTGCAGACGACAAAAATTAATGTGACTGAAAAATGGAAATTTGATTCGGGAAGGGTAGAAAACATTGTGGGAAAAGGAGAAAATGCTGGTAACCAGCATTTTCTCCTTTTCCCACAATGTTTTAAAAAGGCTTCTGCCTCAGGTTCGCTAAAAGTTGTCTTTGTGTGGTAAAGGGTTAAAGTTCCTTTTAACACGGCATGTTTTCTTTTTTTTTTGTCCTTGAAAAGTCCTTCAGTTTTGGCAGTGAAAGGATAAAGTACGTTATAACTTTTCATGACCAATCTATCATCAAATTGCGTTCGTAAACTCATTTGTTGTACTTAATCACTGAAATCTGTTATCTGAGGGCTGACCCTTTTGTTCCTGGGATCACCCACTCTTGTCTGTATTACGCTGTGGGTTGACCCGCTGTTCCTGGGTGGTAAACCGCTGGTAAATTACTTTAAGCTCTTGAAATAAAACCCCAGCAATTGACTTCAGAAAAAAAAATGCGCGTAAAGTACAGATAAGTCCATTAAAAATAAAAAAAAATCGCGGAGAGATTGCTCGCAATGAGTCATTTCTTTGCGAACAGTTACTCTTTTTGCCACAATGTCGTGAAAGTGATGTGTCGCAAAACGGAATACGTTGACTGTAGGTTGTCATAAATTAAGCATATTAAGACTGCAAAATAAATAAACTGGACTTTTTACATTGTGATAGAGATTCCAATATACATTGTGATAAAGATTCCAATATACTACATTTACCTGGCACTTCCGGTTAAAATATCTCGTAAGATATTTACAATTTGCAGATCAACGCTCATATATACTGCACGTTCTTTGATTTCTGATCTTTGATTCACACTTGTTGCGGAATCAATGAAAGTTGCTAAGGATACAGTGTAGTTTCGGGTCAGTTAGTGAATTCATCACGGTTTTCAATTAATCCTTCACCACAAAATCCTAACTTTTTAAGACCCTGAGAAAGAAGAATTTTGATAAGATTGTGGGAAAAGTAGAAATTCTGGAAACCAACATTTTCTCCATTTCCCACAAGATTTTCTACCTTTCCCAAATCAAATTTCAATTTTCCAGAAACTTTTACGTTGTCGTTTGCAAATAATCTTAATTTGGACTAGCCTAAGATATTGTCATTTGCAAAAGAGTCAAATGAAATAGATCTTGGTATGCGATATTACAGAAGTGGAGTTTAGGTTGAGGGTGGTATGGTGCAAGGTCTCATTTTATCTTTCTACACCAGGGCTCGTATTAACCAACCATTCTTGAGAACGTTCTTTGTCTTATTCTTCAAGATTTTCTGACCTCGAAAGTAACAGAACCTCTGATTGGCTAAACTATTCGGTTTAGCCAATCAGAAGTTCTGTTACTTTCACACAGACGAAATTCTGAAGAATAAGACTAAGAATGTTCTTCAGAATGGTTGGTTGATATGAACCCACCGACCATTCTTGAGAATATTCTTAGTCTTATTCTCCAAAAGGTTCCAAATTTGTAAGTAACACAACTTTTGATTGGCTAAACCGAATGGATTAGCCGATCAGAGGTTGTGTTACTTACAGATGTAGAAAATTCTGGAGAATAAGATCAAGAACGTTCTTAAGAATGGTTGGTGAATACAGATCCAGGGCTCGTACTAACCAACCATTCTTGAGAATATTCTTAATCTTATTCTTCAAGGTTTTCCAAATTTGTAAGTAACACAACTTCTGATTGGCTAAACCGAATGGTTTAGCCAATCAGAAGTTGTATTACTCACAAATGTAGAAATTTCTGGAGAGTAAGACCAAGAACGTTCTTTGGTGAATACATGCCCAGGTATACAAAGAAAGAGGTATTTCAATGCTTTATGTAACTATTATTATCATGATTTACCATTTTCCCACACAACGACGACGTTTGACGACCCTTGAAAAGAAGCCTTTTGAAAACATTGTGGGAAAAGGAGAAAATGCTGGTAACCAGGATTTTCTCCTTTTCCCACTATGTTTTCTACCCTATCAATAAACAATTGCACCATTTGAACGACAATGAAATTGGCGTCTGCAAATGCTCTCGATTTGGACAGGACTAAAATTTTGACGTCTGATAAAGGGTTAACCCATTAACACACAATCCCTTCTTTTGACGACATTGAGAATGAATCCTTCAGAGAACATCGTGGGAAAAGGAGAAAATGCTGGTAACCAGCATTTTCTCCTTTTCCCACTTTGTTTTTCTACCCTTCCCAAAACAAATATCAAATTTTCAGTCACTTTTATTTTTGTCGTCCGCAATTGCTTTCGATTTGGACAAACCTAAAATGTTGTCGTGTGGTAATGAGTTGATATTAATATTATTATTATTATTATTATTATTGTTATTATTATTATTTATTATTATAAATCTTACTATCTTTGACGCTGTTGTTTTAAGCGTCTTTGTAGATATATTGTTGATGATGTGGATCTCGATTCGCTGAGTCGTTTACATGGAAAAGCAAACGCAACATTCAACAAAGGCCATGCTGCAAGTTCAGTTACTCTAAAGGCAACATTTCTTCACAACTCGCACTGGCAGAAATACAATGCATTGCCCGTCTTGCCCCCCTCTGGTCAGGTTTATCTTGACGACAAAAAAAAAATCAACAAAAAGTACAGAAAAAGAGGGGATTAATTCCACTTTGCCACCCACGGCGTTCAGGAAGAATTTATCAAAGATCAGAGCAATTGACAAGTTGATCTAGTATTTCAATACCGTTAGGTTCGTTAATGTAGTCGTATTTTATCGAGAACGAATCAGATTAGAGAACATTGAGTAACGTAATTAGTCAATATTGTGCATAAATTGCAAGGAAACTCCGATATCTGCTCTTCAAAATTGGTTGTCAAAAAATCAGCCTGCACGCAAATGTAATCCATCTCGATCTGTAGTATCTGATCAATATCCAGTTCGTTAAGGTTTTTCCACACCCTTCGAATTTAACAGGTTATTCTACAAGGTAGCGGACACTCAGATCTAAAAGATTGCAAATGCAACCTTGAAAAATACTTTGGGGGAAAGGACCACTTGCTTGTCACAAGAAATCGCTACTTTTTACAATATATTCAATTCCGTCAAAAATTCACTTTTTTTTCTTTTTCTTCATTTCCTTTGTCCTTTGTGATATTTGTGAATGAAGCCTGCTCTGAAAAAAGGGGGTTAATGCGTCTTCGTGATGGATTTTGCTACGCATGTCGTCACATATCAGTGGATCCATTAAACTCATTTTGTCCTATAACTAATTGGATCATAAGGTAGTATGGCCCTTTGACATACAGAAACAAAAAGTTCAACAGCAAAAAGTTTCGACTCATGTCAGCCTGCGCGGACTGCGCAGGCTGACATGAGTCGATACTTTTTGCAAATGCATTAAGCCCCCTTTTCACAGAGCTTGGTTCAATCTTTTTTTTCCTCGTATAGAGTTTAAAGAGAGTGCACTTCCCCACAATGTCACAGGTGTATTCACGTAGTAATCTTCATCACTTTACCGAACAATTCTCATGAGCGGAGGAAACTCTCGTTAACATTGTGGGGTAAAGAAGAAAATGCTGGTTACCAGCATTTTTCTTCTTTTTTCTACAATGTTTTTTACCTTTTCAGGGACAGTATCCATCAGATGAGTTACGTTTGAAATTGTCGTCTGCAAATGCTTTTAATTTGGGTATCTGTAAGATTTTGCCGACTCGTGTAAAGTTTAGACACGCAAATGTACTTATTTTGATTTTTTTTTTTTGACAATGAAATAACAGCGATAAGATATGGAATTCACAAAAATTAGTCATATAAATATGGGAGGTGTTTAAAATTACATGATTGAACAGGGTCAAGGTGCAGTGTAATATGTGAAATAGACAGGTGTAATGAGCTAATAAAAGGACGAGGACGTGAGAGCGACAGAGAGACAAAGAGAGAGAGAGAGAGAGTATAAAGACAAATGCAGACAAAGAGAGAGTGACAGACTTACAGAGAGAGAGTGATGGACAAAGAGATAGACAGAGAAAGACAGACAGAGACAGACAGACAGACAGACAAACAAAAAGACAAACAGAGGAGAGAAAGAGAGAGACAGAGGGACAGGTACAGAGATGGGAGAAATAGAGAGACAGAGGGACAGAGACAGACATGAAAAAAAGAGGCAAGGGAGGGAAGAAGAGAGAGAAAAAGGCGGTGTTTCCTAGACAAAGACAGAAAAAATACAAAAGAGTATGAAGAAAAAAGGACGAGAGAAACTTTAGAGCTTCAAACAGCTTCAAACGGAATGGCCGACAAAGAAGGTATAAGGCCATTCTGTCTATAAGTAATAATAATAATAATAATAATAATAATAATAATAATGATAATATCTTTATTTAGTGAAGGTTAAAACATTAAGACATATTTCAAAGTCGTTTTTACAATGTTGCCTTCAAGGTGGGTGGAACAACGATAGTAAAAACCATAATAATTAGGAGAACAATAATAATGATAATAATAATAATGATAATGATGATAATAATAATAATGATTATGATGATTGGTGATACTGATGATTGTGGTGTTTGAAAATAAAAAAGAAGATAAATTCATGGCAAAATAATGTATGTTGGAATAATGAGTTATGCGGACAGACACACGTTTTTATTTTTGTACAGATGTATAATTTCGTAGCTATAATGAGGACTGTACGTTCAATAAATGTTGTTTGAACTGTTTTTTGAAGCTTATTATTGAATTCGCATCTCTGATGGAAGTAGGAATTTCATTCCACATATCCATACGTGACAGAGGAACATATGATAGGAGTAGAGAGGACTAAGAAAAGAGCGGACAGATTGACAGACAGACACTTAGGATGGTAACGAGGCAGACAGATAGGTATGCATTAATGCAAGTAAAAGAATTGAGTTATTGCCTCTTTTTGTCATGATTTAGCAGCAGTAAACTGTATTCTGCCTACATAAAAATGCATCACAAAATAACACGAAAAAGAACTTGATTATACCAAGTACTTGGCTGTAGTTAGACAGTGAAATATGTGAACTTTCAAGGTAAAACTTAAGATCATGTAAACATATGTAAATAATTAAACCAGAGTTCTTATTTATGAGCACGATCGACCGATCCATTTATTTGCTTTCCTGAGTACATTATTCACAATTAACTTTTTTTTTCTTCTATGAAATGATATACTGCAGTTACATACGTGGTTTGTGCACTGGGAGCACACCACTGTTATGCCTACAAGCGCCAAATAAACTCGACGGACTGGTCCAGTCTAGAAATTTCACCAAAACGATTGCAATTTCAATGTTTCTCTTGTACAGAGAGCGTCTCAAAGAACCGACAGTACTTTTTGGCATTGATGACTCTATTTTTACCAGATATGACGTCATCATACAGGGTCTGTATTCACCAATCATTCTTAAGAACGAAACTGATCTTATTCTTCAAGATTTCCTGACTGTGAAAGTAACAGAACTTCTGATTGGCTAAACCGAATGGTTAAGCCAATCAGAAGCTCTGTTACTTTTACATTGACGAAATTCCGAAGAATTAGACTAAGAATGTGAGTAGGCCTACTAATCCATGTAACCAGCACGTGTTGTTAATCATATGACATTCTCAAAAGTATTTGTAAAACTGTGGCTCGAAATCAAAATATACCTTAAGAGGCTACGTAGCCCATAAAATAAAATGAATACATGTATAATATCATGTATTTTTTTTATCGTGCTTTGGTCTTGCCTTTTAATCTAAGCACTGTCGCCTCATTATACTCTGATCCTACGGTATAACTAAACTGAAATTTTCAATTCGATAGAAACAAACTTAAACATCGCTAATTCAAAGTAAGGTTTTAGGGAAAAATATATCCTTATCTGTGCAGTCTGATCTTCATCTACAATGTCCGCAAAAGGTCAACGAGTCGCGCCTAGCAAGATAAGGATGAATTCAGTGATGAATATTTTTTTGAAAATCATATGAGTTTTACAAAAATATGATTAACCCCCTTTAAATAACATTTAACACTTTACCATACAATCCCGAATTAAAACGTCCTTGTGGAAGACGGCTTCAAAAATGAGGGAAAAGAGCAAATTCTGGCATTTTCTCCTTTTTTGAACAATGTTTTCTATTCCTTTGAGACAAGCCTTATCATTTGAACCAAGTCACATGCATAAATCATCGTCAAAGAACGCTTTCAATTTAGACTGGTCGTTTTTTTTTTGTCTGGGAAAAGGTTAATGTAGACTAACTGCGTAGGAATACATAATACATATAAGCCGCACTCTGGAAATAGAGGTTTCTAATGCATCTCTATACCATGCACTGTACTAACCATGCCGTCGCACATTTATGTACCCGCAACCTCCATTTTGTCGAACAACTGACTGTAGATTGGTCCTTTGACATGAACAACAGCAAAAAGTTTCGACTCAGGTCAGCCTGCGCGGACTGCGCAGGCTGACCTGAATCGATACTTTTTGCAGATGCATTAAGCCCCCTTTTCTCACACGACATGGCGCATGATATACACCTAGTCAAAGTCATTCCGGATCAGTTAGTCCGCGTAACATACAGTATTATGACAATTACATACGGTGTTTCATCGTAATTATTATCTCCGTGTTTTTCTGGTTAGTGGCCCAACTAACTAATTATGTTGTCCAGTCTAATTAACAGTGAAGGGTAATATACAGCTCTAGACGCACACGATGGAAGATACTAGTATACCAATGTCAAAGTGACTTTCGGAAGGTGTGTTTCTTCAGGCACATTTGACAACGCTTTCAAAAGTCTTCCTTCTCAGCATCCCCAAAACACGGGAACGCGGTACAAACGCAAAAGCATACGCCATAGACGTTGGCTTCGGCTCGTAACCCACACAACAGAATTTTAGATCTATCCAACTCGATAGCTACTTGCGGACGATAATTTCATAGTGGCTCAAGAGATGCTTTGTTTGTTTGTGTGTTTTTTTTTTTTTTTTTTATAGAGAAGAAAACTTTGTGGGAAAAGGAGAAAATGCTGGTTACCAGCATTTTCTCCTTTTCCCATAATGTTTTCTAATGGCTTCATTTCCAAGGTCGTCAAAAGCAGGGATTGTGTGGTAATGGGTTAAAGTAGTAGAATCGTAATACTTCTAGTGCAACATCGTTTAAAATTTCTTGATAGTTGATAAATACGGATTTATACACAGATATAATACTTTTGCACATTTTTAATCGACCAGAAATTCCTTTGATCTCTATCTTGAAATAATTTATTGATACTTTTGTTTTCAGAAAAGGGAGGTAATTATTATCTCCCTTTGTGGTGAGAATACAGTGGATTTAGATTTTTAAATGATAATTCTAAGAAGGACAAAACGGAAAAAGCGGCTCGGTGAAAGTAGTACAGTAATGCTCATCTTTAATCATAACTACCTTTGTAGGATAATATTACTAGTGTAGTGGAAATAGCTGTTTTCTATAAGGTATCCTCTACCTTCAGTGTCTGCCTAACGTAATGTTAACCCTTTCCCAAACGACAAATTTAAGACTCTTTAAACTGAAAGAGTTTGCAGACGACAGTTTAAATTTGATAAAATTGGCAGAAAGTTCTCAAAAAGGGTAGAAAGCACTGTGGGAAAAGGCGAAATTGCTCGTTACGAGCAATTTCTCCTTTTCCCACAGTGTTTTCAAAAGACTTTTACTGCAGGCACATAAAAACAAGGGCTTGTTTGGGAAAGGGGTAAGCAACCAGAAGACTTGTATCGAAACTTGGATTTAACTCTCATTCACTTATTACAAACCAAACGCTTATAAGTTGCCATTGAGCCACAGAGAAAGATCGATTGAATATGCGTTTATCTACTGTCGCCACTGGTTGTCCTCATAGGCGACGTGCTCTGAAGGATGCAAGTTTTGTTACGGAGGATAGTACAGCTATAGGACAAAGCCCATCCTAAGTTAACCAAGTACCACACAATACCTACTTTTGAAGACCCTGAAAAAGAATACTTTGAGTCCGTAGTCCATTTCCCACCATGTTTTCTAAAGGTTTCTTTCTCAGGGTCGTTAAAAGTAGGGATTGTGTGGTAATGGGTTAACCCATTACCAAACGACAATATTATGGACTTGAAATTTGTTTTGTGAAGGGTAAAAAACATTGTGGGAAAAGGAGAAAATGCTGGTTACCAGCATTTTCTCCTTTTCCCACAATATTTTCTAAAGGCTTCTTTCTCAGGGTCGTCAAAAGCAGGGATTGTGTGGTAATGGGTAAAGGGCGAAAATAAAATGAAAAACAAATGGCTCAACATTCAGAAGGCTCATAACAACTGTAAAATGCTTCCCAGAATATAGTACCGGAAGCTCTTGAACAGGAATTAAGAGGGGTATTATTCCGCGGGGGGTCCGTCGTAAAATACTGCATCGAAATTTTATGGAACCAAATCGGATTAAAGGCCGATTGTTTTATTAGAGGGCCAGCCATTCAGTGGAATATCGTAAAATAACACGAAAAGATGGTGTTCTGTCTGTTATTTTGTTGAAAGATTTCCAATATCTCCTCATTCTCGTTCCAATCATATTTGCAGCAGATTTATCAAGCAATTTATTGAGTAATCATCAACCAACGAATGAAATTTGAGAAATTGCTCGTAAAATGACCTAAGAGTTGTTTGAAAATTCGAAAGGCGTTAACCCATTACCAAACGACAATATTTTAGACTGGTCCAAAGTAAAAGCATTTGCAGATCTTACGAACAAAGTCCGTAACAAAGAAACAAATGAATAAATGCATGGCAGAAATAAGGTACCGAGCGGGATTCGAACCCCGAACTCCCGGACGCAAGGCCAATACCTTAACCACTGAGCCAAAGAGATATCTCCCTGACGCAGTAGCCAGGTATTGTATTTAAATCGTGAGAATGCCAGTGTCTCCCGTAACACACCCCCTCTTAAAGTCATCATTTATTGATGACTCAAAGCCTTATTAGGCAGGAAGTCCGATTTTGGACAACAAATGGGATTAATGGCTCAATGGCCAATCCCGGACGAGCCCCCATCTTACGAACAAAGTCCGTAACAAAGAAACAAAGGAATAAATGCATGGCAGAAATAAGGTACCGAGCGGGATTCGAACCCCGGAACTCCCGGACGCAAGACCAATACCGTAACCACTGAGCCAAAGAGATATCTCCCTGACGCAGTAGCCAGGTATTGTATTTAAATCGGGAGAATGCCATGCGGGAAGGAGTGGTCTCCCGTAACACAGACGACAAAATTAAAGTGACTGAAAATTTGAAATTTGTTTTGTGAAGGGTAGAAAACATTGTGGGAAAAGGAGAAAATGCTGGTTACCAGCATTTTCTCCTTTTCCCACAGTGTTTTCTAAAGGCTACTTTCTCAGGGGCGTCAAAAGTGGGGATCGTGTGGTAATGGGTTAAACATTAAACCATCTTTAAAAGTCAGATGATAGTAAAAACCCAAAAAATTAGTTATTTTAAGGTGTGAAATATCTTCTTATAGGATAGTGTGAAACCAAGATCAGACTGCACGTTCTGTGCAATCTGATCTTTATCTACACAAAAGCTCATTGAGTAGCGCTTAGCAATCGAGTTGAACTCTTCCCTGAGCGACAAAATTTTAGACGCGCCCATATTGAAAGATCATTACAGTTGACAAAATGGCTAAAATCATGCGACACATCTTTGAAAGAACAAAAAACATTTTGGGAGAAAAAGAGAGGATGCTGGTCATTATCTCTCGCTAGGTGGCATTCTACAAATACTGGTCTACCTAATTTGGGCATCCTGAGTACAGTACCGGACTATTTTTCTACGCGACGACAGTAACTTTGAACTTCAAACTAAAACAAACGTTTACTCAATAAAAGGCTACTTGGTTGAATCTTCGAAGAATATGACATGCGCGGACAACGAGAAGCTGGTTACCAGCATTTTCTCCTTTTCCTAAAAGTGACTTAAAAAACATTACTCATTATTGTCGTAAAACTAGTAGAGTCTCCAATCAAAATTTCACAATGAATATTCAGTTTTTTTTTCCTTTTAATTTTGACATCTGTTCTCACTTCCCTGTATTCGAGATAAAGTGGTGGGAAAAAAAGCGTCAAACTCTTTTTTCCAAATAAGGGCAAAAGGGCCAAAACCATGTCCATAAAATGACCATCAGATAACCTTTATATCTCAGATTTTAATCCGCGATACTGTCGCATCAAAACTGACCGGTTCTAAAAGCAGCTTGACCAGGTGTTGTGCATTGTGCGTGGTCAGATTTCGGCCAGTTTTGGAGATATCACCACAGCTATATAATCCTTTATCATAATTATAATCCCGACTGGATAGACTCTGACTCTGGATAGACTGGATAGACTCTGACGGAAAAGACTTTTGAAAACAATGAGGGAAAAGGAGAAAATGCTGGTATCCAGCATTTTCTCCTTTTCCCACATTGTTTTTTTTTTCCTTTTCACAGATAAATCTTGTTATTGGAATCACATTTAATAAATCGTCCACCTGTGCTTTCAACTTCAACTTGAACTTGTGTCAGAATGTGTCTTTTTAGTAAAGAGTTAGAGAGACGTGACTTTTCACACGGCTAACTCTTTCCTTACCATTCATGATCGTAAATGAATTTAAAGCAGCGTGTAAAGTGAGATTAGACTGCATACTCTGTGCATTATGATCTTGTTCCTCACACTCCGATGCTCTAACATTCTTTTTTTTTTTCGGTCACGGGAGCCTCAATACATGTACGAGTGAACTTTACGAAATATCTTTTTTGTTTCGATTCGTCAGGTTAAGGGTAATGAGGTTGTAAAACTTAAAACTTTTTCGTTTGAGTTTTTTCGTTTAAGTTTTGTTTTATTTCTCTAGATTTGTTTTGGTTCACTTTTCCGTGATAGAAGAATATATGTGTTTTGTTATGTTAGGAAATGGGCATAGGTCCAGAAAAAAAAATGTTTACACAGAAGTACCGATGTTGCTCATCTTAACACCCCCCCCCCGTTCCCCCTCCCCCCTCCCCAGGAGGATGCATTTTTTTCAGCTTTCAAATCACTACACTTGATTCGGACGAGTAACTCATGAAAGATAATATAAATATATATTCATTTTGTTAGGAAATCGTTACAGGTCCAGAAACTAGTTTGTATATTAGTGTTATATAAAGAAGTGTCGATGTTGCTCATTTTCACTCCCAGATTACAGTTTGCAAGCGAGATGCAGTTTTGTCCTTATTGGTTTTCAGCTTACAAACGAGCAGGATACTGATGAGAACTTAAATAACCCTGTCAGACAGTGAAGAAGAACAAGACCAAGATCAGGTCAGTTAAACGTTAGGTCTAATCTTGGATAGACAGCGTCCGTTAATTAGTTGTGAGCTGTTCTGTGTGAGAAGGGAGGCTACGTCGATACATTTTTGATATTGCTCATTTTTCCGTGTTAAGTTACCACTTAGTTCAAAAACCTCAGCATCCGGCGAAAATGAAAGCTTTTTTACAGACAAGAGTATAGTATTTTCGTCCATTATATGGGATTAAACTTTGCAAGACAGGCCCCCAAAATTAAGATCAATTACTTGAACACAGGCTGACATGCGGGTCATTACAGTTTTTCATTGCAGGCTCGCAATTTGTTTGCAAGGCAAATAAATGAGAATTATACGATACTAAATACTTCTTTTTTGTCGATGGCCACAAAGGGTTTTTTTTTTCCTTGCCGACCTTTCGTGAACCCGCCATCTCTCTTCGTCCTGAAACAGATACAGTTTTGCAGCAGACAACTTCCAAAACATCCTTGCAAAGTAAGGATATTGAGGAGATTTGGAGGTGGTTTTTTTTTTCGGTTAAAGATCAAAATTTATTTCATTGAGTGCACATCATCGGAAATATTTTCAAGAGTGCATAGCGCAGCCACGAGTGAAAATATTACCAATGATGCTCCATCGATGAAATAAATTTTAATCTTTAAATGAAGGTAACGAATATTCTATTTACTTTATGCTTTTAGCCCTGTCTGGGAGGAATTTTATCAAAATCCAGTGCATTTATTTTCAGTTATTCCCCGTGGGTACCCCCTCCGCATACCAACGCGTTATAATATAACAATATCACGTCCAGAGCGAGAAATGTAAGGTAAATGACGTGATATTTCTATCTGGTTGTGAGCCACGCACATTTTACCTAGGTAAATGGAACATGAAAAACGTTCACTGTTCGTAACCATGAAATATAGAAAAATATTTCACCGAGTATTTCCCCATGACCTACCGGAAAGCATGAAATAAAATAGGAATATATCACATTGGTTGAAGCTTATTACATACAAATAGCTGAAAATACTGTTGCAAAGAGAGAGATTGCAGGGAGACGTGTATCAACAGATTCTTTTGTGACGTTTTCGTATGCTTCCATATAGGCATACCTTTTTGTGGTATGTTTGACAAAGACTTTAAGTGATCAAGACTTTGTAAGTGGTATGAAATAAATTTGCCTGCATTTTTACTCTTTGATTCTTTGATGCAATCATTGTTTACAAAGGTCCACTCAGAGGGCCCTAAAGACACAAATTCATGTGCACAAACGCTTCGTAAAAAAGAAAGCTCGTTTTACCACAGCGTTTTCTACCCATCTAGGACAAAATCTATCATTTGAGGCTCAATTAAATTGCCGTCTGCAAGTGCTTTCAATTTGGACAAGTCTAAATTTTTGCCGTGTGGTAAGGAATAACTCTTAACCGAAAAGACAAAATTTTAGAAAAGTCCAAATTCAAAGTACTTACAGACTACAATATCAACGTAACTCAAAAATTGAAATTTGTTCCCAGCAGGGAAGAAGATATTGTGGGGAAAGGAGAAAATGCTGGTTATCTGCATTTTCTCCTTTTCCAACAGTGTTTTCTAATGGCTTATATCACAGGGTCGAAACAGGGCTTGTTTGGTAAATAATAAGCATGTTTTTCTCTGTACAGAGTGTGTCCGCCTAAACTTGAGTACTTGCACAGACTCCAAGGTACTATAAGCTTCTTAGTGACCACTCGTATAGTATCCAGTTTGTCCACTGGACAGGAAGTTTGAACATAAATATCTAGTCAACTTTCACGATAAAAGTCTCGAGTGACTCCGCCTTTAACCCTGTGTCGCCTTAATTTGGTTGACCCAGATTTTCGGATTTTTTTTTTTTTTGCGGATTACAAAGGACCGCTTTTCACTCTTTGTTCTGTCTTTTTTTCACCGGATGATACTGGTTTTCCGCCGCCCCCCCCCGCCCCCGCCCCCGTCGGGACAGGGTGGTGCACAGGCAACAGGCATATGGCTAGCAATCCAGGTTTTGCGCGTCTAAATTCTAACCTTACTAAGGGCATTGCAGAGGAGGAACAATTCTTCCTTCTTCGTTAAGCCTGTTTTTTTTTTTCGACTATACGAGCGTATTACATGTAGAAAAGCGATAAAATATCAAGAATTAAAGCTGTGTCCAGAACTGGCATGTGCGAATCAAACTGGTGAATTCAACTGCTCGTCCTAACGTTATATATCATAAACGGTTGAAAATGTTTTTAATCACCGAGAATGACATTTCATAGCGTTTCAAAGTCGACTACGCTCTGACGGTATAAATAAATGAACAACTTTATGTCGTAAAGCAAACGGGGAGGGGTTGTCAAAAGGAAGGAAGGTCAAAAAAACAAAAAAAACCTGAAAGCTCAAACTAACTACTAAACTATTTACAATCGAATGCCCTCACACGAACATCGCGACAGCTTGACAATATCCCGTGATGCCATGCTACAGAAACAATGCAAGATACGAAAGGATGGGAAGACATCTTGCGGCTGTAACAGTATCATTGTGATCATTAGATACAGATTATCTACGGCTTATTTACCACAATAAGAGGGGCCGTTCCTTTCAAATCCTTTATCAAACGATCCCGACTTTTTACGGAATTGAGGAAGAAGAAAACATTTGAAAACATTGTGAGAAAAGGAGAAAATGCCGATTATCGGCATTTTCTCCTTTTCTCACAATGCTTTCTATCCAATCAAAGACAAATTCCACAGTTTATACCATATTTGATTGTGTTCTCTAACAAATGCTTTAAATATGTAAAAATCTAATTTTCTTTTCTAGTTGATAAGAGTTAACCAGTTTCTGTAAGGGCGTTTTTTAAAAATCTGAACTGTTCAAAAAACGAATATTAAAAGCATCTCAAGGATTAAATAGATTGTGTAAAAAACATTACGGGGAAAGGAATAATTGCTTGTCGTAAAGTAATGTCATTTTTTTCTCTCTTTCAAAAGTTTTCTTTAACAAAAACTACCCCCCTACGACGACGTAAAAAGATACAGTAAAGTTTAGAGATAAATAGTGAAATAAGTTTCGCATCCGTTGTGCAGCGTTTGATCTGTCTTGTTTGTAAAGGAAAATCTTTGTGGGAACTTACAGTCATTAGAAATATATTTAGTTATGCAGAAGTTGGGAAGATCTGAAGGAATTAAGTTGCAAAGGGCTTAATCGTATAATTTTACTAAATACCACTTTATATCCGTATATACTTATTGACTCGAAACAGTATCAAGTACAGTACAAGCAGCCAGAAAATAACAAAAAAAAACAGACTGATAGATTGATTGATTGATTGATTGATTGATTAGTTGATTGATTGATTGATTGATTGACTGATTGACTGATTGATTGACTGATTGAATGATTGATTGATTGATTGGTTAGTTGGTTGGTTGGTTGGTTGATTGACTGATTGATCAATTTATTGATTGATTGATTAATTGGTTGGTTGGTTGGTTGGTTGGTTGTTTGGTTGGTTGGTTGTTTGGTCGGTCGGTCGGTCGGTCGGTCGGTCGGGCGATCGGTCGGTCGTTCGGTCGGATGGCTGGTTGGTTGGTTGGTTGGTTAGCAGGCGAACGGAAGGATGGGTGGGCGGGAGGACGGACGGATGGACGGACGGACGGACGGACGGACTGACTGACTTAAAGACTGACTGACTGATTGATTGACTCATACTTTTCACCGTTTACAACATATCTATAATGGAATCTGGCTGTCCGTTTGTCCTTCTACTGTGTTTAATCAAGATAACTAAAATTGAGATAGATGAATGGAAGCGCAACCACTTTGAGGTTTTCTTGCATCTATATCTTTCGTTGGTAATATTTATTATAGATGTGATGGTCATCATTATCTATTTTTCATTTCTATGACAACTAACTGATAAGCTCATAAACTCAAAAACGAATCCCCTCCCGGGTAAACTACATTGCGAAAGAAAATTTAAATTCCACTGTCTGTTCAAATGCTGCTGGTTTATAACTCTCATCTAAATTAATGTTCAAGTAAAAGGTTAAAAAAAAACACACACACACGTATCAAATAAAGGTAATAAAAGAGGTGGGAAAAACCTCCCGGTTAAAGACTACTAAATGATCCTCAAGGGCGGTAACAACTGAAATTCGACCTTAGTTAAAAGGGTCTTAATAACCTTTACCTTGTCTTATAAACTCTGTATTTAACATCCCAATCTTTTGAACAACTCGAGGGAGAATATTTTTAAGAAACATTGTAGGAAAAGGAGAAAGTGCTGATTCTCAGCATTTTCTCCTTTTCCCACAATTTTTCTCTATCCTATTATAGACCAATGGAGGTGATTTAACAGTTAAAACCAGCTTAATACCTGATTATGTAAATGTAATTGACATTTTTATTGACACCTTTCCATCTGCATGGCTTATCTTTTTTTCTTTCAGACCACCAGTTTTGAACACATTGATAGAAGAAGAGTTCAGTTTCAAGTAAGGAAATAGCCAGAACAGAAGAAACATTCGTGTAAACAGAGTCAGTGAAATTCACCTAGAACAACCGGAAGTACAACCGGAAGTACAGGTTGAATTACCGCCAAGAACATGCTTTTTGCGCGGAATGAAAAGTAGATCTCTACGAAAATACGTGAACTTATTTCAGAAAATGGGGATTAGAGTATCTTTGTGATAGATAATACCAATTTTTCATAGAGCACGTCTCACTTTTGGTACAGAAGCCTAGTTTCAGTCTTTGACGGAAAACTGCATCAAACATGGAACATTTCATCAAAGTATTGAGTACCAAAGGATAGCCAATTCAACGCTACCTATGTAAACATAAAGACTCACCATATCCGACGATTGAGATCGAAGACCAGAATGCACGTTTTGTGCAGCATGATCTTGATCTTCACAGTCCGCTCTGGTGAAATATATAACTTTTCTTTAGATGAGTTACATTTTTCATTGTGTTACATCTCGTAAAGACCGCTTTTGCTGTTTAGTAAAATAAGGATCCAGTGACCTTTCCGTACTTTCATTCAAAATGGTATTTGGTTCTTCTAAGTCCACTCCTCACGTCAAGAAAAAAAAAGGTTTGATTGTGAAAAAGTACTAAAAAAGAACTAAACATTGCAAAGGGTAAACAAAAGAAAGGGCTAAGACGACATTTTTATCACGTAAAACCGATAGAGAAATTAAAGCGAAGATTACCGTAAAAACTGCAGATGTGCACTGTTGTACAATGAAAGTTTACAATCGTATCAGTTCTACAATAGATACATTTTCACCCTATACCTCTCGACAAAATATTACACTGCCCTACGATAAGATTATCTGCAAGCAGCTGATTAACGGCGCTTTCAGCACTTTTATGGCTCTTATTTCAGAAGCGCCTCCCATATTCATTTTTGTGGTATTTGTCGAAGCCAATACCACTATGAGTTCAAGATTGAATTTTGATAACCATGTATCTTATTTTGAGCAAAGCCGAAGGAAATAAACCCAGTTAAACTCATTTTTTCTCAGGCAAATTAATTTTTCGGTAGCACTGAGATATTTAATTTGAAATGGCATATTAAAATACATTGGGCAAGTCCATCAAACTTTGAGATACTTATTTTTCATTGAAAATAGCTTCTATCGCTCATAGCCTTTTATTGGCGCAATGATACAAATTTGCCTGCTTTTTCGTTCCAAACCAATTCGTTCCATGGCTTGTTCATCCTATGATTGCGCGCATCTCCATGTGATTGCTCATGACTATTTATAGATCGAATGTAATGTTGGAAACTAAATGTAAAAGGCTACAGATATTTCAAAATTATAGTTTTAAGTTACATTAGCACTCTCCCTTCAACCGGAAAGGTATTCATTTGCTTAGTTGAATTTTAAGCCAATATTTGAACAATTTGTCTCTTTTTCTTTCAAACTATTAATTCCACACAATGGGTTTCCTTAACAAATACCACTTCAGCGTTCTCAACGCTTTGATTTTGGTCGGGGATTCACCCACAATATTAGATGGAGGTACTGCGGTATGTCCTTTTTAGGCAATCCCCTGAATAACTGAATAACAAAACTGCGTGCATGTCCGAGTAAAAAATATTTTACTGTAGTGCAAAGCAAGCTGTTTGAAGTAAAACAATTTTACAATTTCTTTAATGGACACGACCAAACAATAATTTACTCGCAATAAACCTGACCAGATGGCAAAGGGAAAAAAAAGATAACAAATAGTTCTAAAACATTTCCGACAACTTGTCGATAAATATTATCGTTTCCTGTACAGACGTATTGGTCAATATTGGCTCAAGTAACACAGTAGTCTGACCAACAATAATAAACGCCATCTTTGTTTATATTTATTTACCTCCTCGACTCTAATCCGGGTATTTAGATACAGCCGGCAAGGATTCAATAGTTGACGGCAAGGATTTAAATCCTTCATACCGAAATGTACATTTTCTGTTTTGGATGCACCAACTAGATTCACATATTTTTAATTTTCTTTTAATGTATATTATAATTTTTTTTATGGTTTTCTTGACCGATGTCTTTTGTCGTGGGTAAAATTATTTGAAATTCACTTCCAGGTAAGTAAAATGTCCAAAAAGGTGCCAAAACAATAAG
Source organism: Tridacna crocea (assembly GCA_943736015.1). NCBI lineage: Eukaryota > Metazoa > Mollusca > Bivalvia > Cardiida > Cardiidae > Tridacna > Tridacna crocea. The sequence continues at coordinate 54,808,626 of OX031064.1, read as the reverse complement.
ATTACCATGTCAACTAGTGGCGAAAAGGACGAAATGGAAAGTAAAACATTCGATACAAAAGGTGTGAAATGTTTCGAAACTGCGATATCTCCCTAGCTTTTCACCGGAATGTCTTTGATCATTTGTGCTATAGTCTGGCAAAAGGGGGCTTAATGCATCCCCAGGGTACATGATACCGGTCAAACCGTCCTTTAGTTATAGATTCATAATTACTGCATTTTTAACATCTGATTTAATCATGAGGTAGACTGATCCTTAGATATGCAGAAAAGAAACAACTGGCGAAAAGTTTCGGCTCAGGTCAGCCTGCGCAGACTGCGCAGGCTGACCTGAGTCGATACTTTTCGCAGATGCATTATGCCCCCTTTTTTGTAGAGCATGGTGCATTTATATTTGGACGCTACCAATGATATGTCTTTGTCAAAAAGTCACTTCAAATACACATAGATCCAAGAGAGACAGGTCTCACCTGGTTTGGTTTAGGGAAGAAATGATTTCTTTTCTTTCTTTTCTTTCTTTCTTCATTCCTTCCTTCTTTGCTTCCTTCCCTCTTTGCTTCCTTCATTCTTTGCTTCCTTCATTCTTTGCTTGCTTGCTTGCTTGCTTCCTTCCTTCCTTCCTTCTTTCCTTCCTTCCTTCTTTCCTTCCTTCCTTCCTTCCTTCCTTCCTTCCTTTCTTCTCGTCATATTGATTTCTTCACGTCATCATGTATATGTACCTCTATTTCTTGTTTTGTTTCCATACCATGACATAATTCATACTATAGAGGCCGAAAAAAGCTTGTTTATCATTCTGGCTTCTCGTCCGTCATTCTAAAAGTTTTTGTCATTAATTTTCATTCATACAGAGCGGCATCAACATTCTATGCTCCCCCACCTCCATGGGAATTGGTTAAACCCCCTCCCCTCCCCCCCCCCCCCACACACACACAGACGGTTTCAACTTAGACCATGAAACTAATGTTGTTTAGAAGTCGTCCGAACCTCTGTAGTTTGAGCCAGCTGAATTTAAATTCTATCTTAAATGAATACGTACATCAAAAGATACAAATATTAGCGATCGTCATTCCCCACACCGTGGGACCAACGTGACGTAGCAATTTTTAATAAAACGATATCTGCTCGTCATTTATCTATTTAAATACGCTAATATCTATAATAACCTTTCGATCCTCAGAGGTTTCGCACCGGGATATGACGGAATTAACCCTTTACCAGACAATCTCGAGTTTTTAATAATACCCTGAAGAAAAGTGATTTTGAAAACATTGTGGGAAAAGGAGAAAATGCTGGCTAACCAGCATTTTCTCCTTTTTCCCACAACGTTTTCTTCTCTGTCAAAAGCATACATCATTATTTGATCTATATTCAATCAGATGTATTGATTTTAAGTAGGTGGAGTCCAAAATTTTGTCATTAGGTAAAGAGTTAACTCCTATGTTAGTATGTGTGAGTTAGGGGCATTTGCAGTCAGTGTGTATCACGATCAATTGGCACACAACCTGTGGTCTGATCTTAGATCTACACTATCCGATTTGTTGGAAATATTTTTTTGGTTAAACAACTTTAATATTGCAATATTTGCGTCTTTTGTCTACTGTTTTATTTCATTGATTTAGGCATTTTGTCCTATACCAGTTAGCAAAATTTTACATTCCTTCTAATTTGAAACAACTGCAGACAAAAAGGTAATCACTAATACAGATATATGATGTTAGAGTTTCTCTTTGAGATGCAAGAGCACAATGTTAGGAAAAGGAAAAACTCTAGAAGCAGCAATGTTCTCTATTTTCCATGATGCTTTTTATGCCTTCTTTCTCTGTTTAGTTAACCCTTTCCAATACAATCCCTTGCTTTTATGGTCCTGAGATAGGAGCCATTTGAAAACATTGTGGCATCATTTTTTCCTTTTCCCACAGTGTTTTTTATACCCTGCTTGAAACAAGTTTCAATTTTTGGGTTACGTTTATATTGTCGTCTGCACGTGCTTGCAATTTGGACCAGTCTAAAAGTTGGTCGTTTGGTAAAGAATTAAAACATCGATTGTGAAGGTTCAAAGGCAAAGTTGTTCCTTCTCATGACCTTGTTAGTTTTTTTTTTTTCAGGGCAGTCATATTTTAGCCATAGATACAATTGCTCTTTTGCGTCATTTGAGCGGAAGTGTAGGGTAAATTCATGTCAGTAAAATGTGCTGCTGCCATAAAGAAAAAGAAAGATCTATTAACTCTTTACCAAACGACAAATTTTTGGACTGGACCAAACTGAAAGTATCTGCAGACAAAATATTAAATCTTTTAAATATGGTGATTTCTGACTTGGATAGGGTAGAAAATATCGTGGGAAAAGGAGAAAATGCTGGTTACCAGCATTTTCTCCTTTTCGCACAATGTTTTCTAAAGGATTCTTTCTTAAAGTCGTCAAAAGGCTTCTCCCTCAGGGTCGTCGGGATTGTGTGGTAAAGAGTTAGTCTCTATGAAAAGACAAAACGCTAGACAAGTCAAGGTTAAATACATCTGCATCTGCAGAGAACAAATTTGATACCCGTACAAATGAGCTGACGTTATCTCGTAGGTCAGAAAGCATGTTTAAAACTGTCATCTCCAAATTTTTTTTTCTATCTCAGAATAAAGCAAAGATAATGGGCAAGATTTATTGTCTACAATAACATTATTTCTCAGAAGGATATAGTGAAACCAAGCAGGTTTCAAAATCTTTCATGAAAGAGCCGACTTAAGAATTATGCGACCATTTTCATAAAAGAAAATAACTGATAGCCTATAATGGTTTCCTTTTTAAGCACGATTGCGAGTTTTTGCCGTCCTACATAATTATTGCATCCGCCAAAGATATTTGATATTACATTTCTAAAAAAACGTAGATGCTGTCTGGCAAGTTCAATGTCTATGACGTCACAGCAGAGATGACGCCTGTGGGTTCACCCGTCGCAACTCGGCCGATTCCGTACCTACATGTAATTCGATGGATTTCATCACCCGAGGTATGCCGAATGCTGTAGGTTAAATGTATAGAGATGTCAGGGGCATGCACCCCTTCAGTTGTTCGTCCACGATTTTTTTTTTTTTCGTTTTCTGTCAAGTTCAATGTCTTAAACATGATCGTAATGAAAACGTTTGAAGGTTAAATATAATGTGACCCATCACGCCAAAAAGGGACCTTCTGTGAACTGCGAAAAATGTCAACCCTGGTCAGACTGCGCTGAATGCGCAGTCTGACCAGGATCGACACTTTTCGCCTTTAAGATATTTACTGTATGAAAAGTGGTCATTCTACCCCGTTATCTAGTCATTTTTTAGCTATCAACTTAAATTGTGACTTGCACTATTGTTGATCTGTTTTCATCTAACTGATGTACGGAATTCCTAGATTGTCTCTTTTCGTGTGACGGATCCAACAACACAATATAAATCAGGGTCATGCAATCCCCCTTCACTGTCAGTAATGTCTTCTAGGGTGACCTTAACATTGAAAATTCGTCTGGCACAGGTTATCATGTAGATCTATTTGACCTTAACTGATATTGACCGTTTTACTGCTGCGTTTCAATGTCGTCTGCTGCATATTTGTTTTCAGGTTCCCTGTTCACCAACCGTTCTTATGATCAGTGTTTGTCTGATATTTAATAATGTTCCAGAGTTGAAAGCAACAGAACTTCTGATTGGCTAAACCAAAATGGTTTAGCCAATCAGAACTCGTGTTACTTTCAAATTCAGAAAATTCTTCCGCTTAAGACTGAGAATATTCTTGAGAATGGTTGGTGAATACGGACCAAGAAGTACCTGTCTTTAGGTCGGTTCAACATTTAGGTAGGAAGAAACAGCGCGAGGGTTTTTCGTTCCTCCTCCAACTTTTTGTGCTGACTGCGCAAATCGGTGTACAAAATTATCAAATTTATTCGTAGAAATTTGACATTTTGATTTTCATTGGGGAAGGGGGAAAGAGGAACACGCGTTATGTCAAGTTCAATGTCACTTACGTGGCCATGATGACAAGGAATGAAGGTTAAATGTATCAAAATGCATGTCAGGGACATCCAGGCACCTTATCATTTCAAAATAAACCAACACGTTTGGAAATACTTTATTGCTGCAGGTACACTACTCTCCTTGTCATTTTATGCTTCAAAAATTTCGACTAATTAAGAGTCAAGATGAGGCTCCGGCACGCACTGTGAAGTCGGGCCCTATTATGGCACCAAAGAAACACCTTGGTTGCCATTGCCAAGTTGAGTGTTCAGACAATGTTATATGTAATGCTTACAGATATGTACATGTATGCTCAACAACTCTATGTCATTTAATGTTAAGGCTTTTGCAGCGGAAAAAAAGCTTATTCTCTCTTGAAAATAGTTTTTCCAAATACAGCAACTGCAAGGGTGCTCGATTATGGTATTACGGGACTGCATTCTCACATCATTCTCTATCCAGTTCTAAAAGTCAATTCAAGAGCCATACACCTCAAATTTTCTTGAATATTATGTCTCAACAAGTTAAACGGGTTGTCTTGCATTTCAGAATTAACAAGTAATATGCAAATGTAGCGTTTCGAACATGGTCTCATACGAGACAACAACGAAAAAATCGTTTTCAGGACGTATTGTGTTAGCCTCTTCATCCCAAATAAGTTATCATAGTATCTTTACGATAGCCCAATATTCGCTCTACGATAACCTAGTCTAAAAGCTAAAAGACACCTTTGGTCACGAGTTCGATCATCGTCTTTGTCACTAACAAGTTATTTAGAGCAAAACGATTGCCTATTCATAATTTGACCATTGCATTGCAAAATGAATTTCACGACACTTTTCGGTGAAATAAATAAAAATTGAAAACCTGGCAATTTCAAAATTTCTTTATTTTCGTCTTACAAATTTTAAAGGTGTATTTAGAGTAGTCCACTGCAAAATTCCTTTGAGGGATAGTGAGGTAAATAAGCACAGAAAAGTAATAACAAAGACGGAAAGGAAAGTCAATGATCAGATTGCACATGAAGTGAAGTCTAAATTTTGCCAACTCTTTCCACAAATAACACGAACTTTTGCTATATACGTATAATTAAAGACGTGCGTTTAAAATCACCCCCGTGTTAAATCGAAGTTGGGGAGGGTCATTCAAAAATCAATTTATCAAGCAGGTCCGACTTTCACTGAAATCCAGCAGGGATCTACAGAGATTAGTAACGGAGTGAAATGAGAGTTTTATCTTTCAAAAATTCTCGATGACTAACGTTGAAGAATCGAAATAAACTTGAGAAAGGGTGGCGAACAACGCAGGGGGGAGGGGTGGTTAACCCTTTGGGTACAAAGCGCGACTAGATGACCATTTGCGGACAGTGTAGATTAAGATCAGACTGCACAGAACGTGCAGTCTGATCTTTGATCTACACTGTCCTATAAGGAGATATTATTTTCCAAAACATACTTTTGAAACAGCAATATTTGGGTGCTTTATATTAAACTGAAAATTTAATTTCAGTTATATCGAGAGATAAGGGTTAAAAAAGAGTTACCCCCTGTAGCTTGCAAAAGCTCACTTGTAAAAAACTATTTTTCTTTTGGCCACAATGTTTCAACATCTATTCTTTCGTAAAATATGATTCCATATCAATATCCCATTTTTTTTCCCGGTCGATTTCTCTTTTTTTTTTTCTTTTAAATCCTAGCTGAAAATTCGTTTTAGAACGTAACCAATCGAAACGTCAAACCCATTGATAATGACTCAAAGAAACCGTGACAAAAAAAGGGGGGATAAAAATAAAATTCCTTACATATATTTATAAAGATCAAGAAAATGTGACAAATAGAGAGTCGCAGGCTTATCTAAGTCGATACTTTTTGCAGATACATAAAATCCCCTTTTCACAAAAGCATATCTCATTTGTATCCCATTTTCATTTTCTCTTTTCCATTTATTTATCAATGAGTCAGTGATAAGAAATATACAAAGAGAAGGGGGTGCACAAAACGTGGGAGGGGGCGGGTTAATTACACTATATATGGTAACAATTCTTCAGCGTTTTCTAGTAATGTCTACGTGGGAGACTCCTGAACCCATACATGTAATGTTTACTTTTTTAGGATAAATTCGAACTCTTCCTGCAGCCTAAAATATAAATCCACGGAAACACTTAAACATTTATTATACAGGCTTGTTGGTAAAGATGGTACAGACCAAAGATCCGACTGCACATTCTGTACAGTCGGATCATAATCGATGCCTTCCGAAAATACCCATAATTTTGCCTCTAGCGCGCAACGCTGTAAATGTTACTAGTTAGTACATGAAACGAGACTCAGCGTAGCGTTCTCTGCGCATGTCATATTCTTCGAATATTCGACCAGTCTGCTATGACGCATCACTCCCCCCAATATTGGGGAAATTGTAGTAATATGTGCTATAAAGCTATAAAGTAGCAATGGAGAAATTGGCTTTTGTCAATACTTTTGAGGAGAAATCAGGCTTGTTTAGCTAAAGATTTCTCTAAACTGCTGATCATTGCTGAATGAATTGCACGAGGTAGCGTTTTATTAAGTAAACGTTTATTTTGGTTTGGAATACAAAGTAACGGTTGCCGCGTAGAAAAGTAGTCCGGTTCTGTACCCAGGGTGTCCATATTAGATGTGTATTTGTAGAATAGTGGGAGATAATGCTCAGCGTAATCGTGACTTAATCGATTCTTAAACAAACAGCAAACATACACTGTCAATCTAAGATTATAGGCTGAACGTTTTTTCGGTCTGATCCCAATCTACACTGGTCTCAAGCACGTAGAAAATCACATTTATATTTCCACCATTTCCTCGTAAGGTTGTGATTACAATTGTATGGAAGTTAATGATACCCCTTGTGACTTATTACGTCTTATATCTTGTTAAATACAAACGTAATTTGCAAACGTCACTTATCAGTTGTATGCCTCAACTCTTTACCACATGAGGGAATTTTAGACTGGTCCAAATTAAAAGCACTTGCAGACGACAAAATAAACATAATTCAAAAGCTGAAATTTGTTTCCAGTACGGAAAAAAATATTGTGGGAAAAGGAGAAAATGCTGGTTACCAGCATTTTCTCCTTTTCCCACAATGTTTTCAAAAGGCTTCTACCTCTGGGTCGTAAAAACCAGGGATTGTTTGGGAAAGGGTTAACCCTTTACCAAACGGCAACACTTTAGACCCCACCAAATCGAAAGCGTTTGCACTTTGCAGACGACAATTTTCATAGTGGCTCCACTGGTGCAATTTTTCTTTGATACAGAGCACGACTCTATTTATATTCGCTCTATTTTCCCTAGATTAATCCTTAACCACACAATCCCGCCTTTCAACAACCCTGAGAAAGAAGGCTTTTGAAAACATTGTGGGAAAAGGAGAACATGCTAGTAAACTTTTCCTGTAATGTTTTCTTCCCTTCCTAAAACAAATTTCAATTCTTCAGTCACATTTATTTTGTCGTCTGCAAAGGTTTTTACGACCTGGTGGTTGAAGACTTTTGAAAACATTATGTCATTGTGTAAATTAGAAAACGCTGGTAACCAGCATTTTCTCCTTTTTCCAGAATATTTTCTATCCCGCTGGAAACAATTTTCGAGTTACGTTTATTTGTCGTCAGCAAGTGCTTTCAATTTGGAACCAGTCGAGAATTTTATCGTTTGGTAAAGATTTAAAGACAGACACTCATATTCCTTCTGATCTTTTTTTTTTCTTTCTACAGAACACCAACTATCTTATCAAAAACGTTTGGCTTAAAATCTGGTTTTATGCTGCTTTTAAAAGGACTTCAAACTAAACTTCACAGGCAGGGTATGTTTTGGGAAAATCTTAACAAAGATTGCTTATTTCTATTCCTGTACAAAAATGGTTTTGAGATTAAAACCGAGACAGAAATACCTGTACGTGAAGAACACACGAGGATTTAGAGAGTCCTTTGTTTTTTTTTTTTATTTTCACTGCAAAAATACCAAACAACAAAATTTTTGGCTGGGCCAAATCGAAAACATTTGCAGACGACAAGATAAAAGTGACTGAAAATTTAAAAGGTTGATCCCACTTTCTAAGTAGGTTTCGGGGTTAATTGCTACACAGTTCCAATTCCCATAAGTTTTTTTAACGAAGAAAGTTTATAAAACTTAGACAGGACGGTTTGACAGAGTGCAGTCCACGCTGTTATGTGTGTTTTAATAGATTAAGGATATAAAATAAACAACTTACAAGGCTTATCAGTTCGGTGAAGGAAATAATCCAATCAGAAACGCGACTGACTCCGGTGCATTCCACTTGAAGTGCCAAATACCAGAAAAAAACTATATTGTTTTCTTTTAAAATATTATAATTAGGTTTGCAAGATAATGGCCAAATGGCTTTTTATTCCACTAAAAAAGGGGGATTTTGAGAATCGTGTCTTCCTCTTGTTTAAATTCGTAGAAAGAAAATTGAAACTTTTTGTAAGATTCAAGTTATCTCCAAGCATGTATTAGGCCCTTACAATACAACACCGTGTTTTAACAACTTCTGGTGAGATGGTATTCAAAACATATTGTAGGAAAATGTGGGAATTTCTCCCTTTTCCATCATATTTATCATCCCTCATTAGACAGATCACTTGAGCAAAATTTGTTGTCTACACACGTATCCTCCTCCTTCTCTTCCTCTTCCTCCTCCTCCTTCCTTTCTTTCCATCATCATCATCATCATCATCATCATCATCATCGTCTTCTTCTTCATCTTCTTCTTCTCTGGTCAGATTATTTTGCAGGATCCGGCCTGTACGTTTCCAATCATATTATCGAAGATTCAAGGTGGTATCTACATGTATATATTGGCATTTAAAGGCGCTTGTTAAAAAAAAAAAAAACTGTTTTGAAGTTCAATTCAACATTTGCAGTTTACATTTCTTCGTGTTATATAATAATTTTTTTATGTGATCACAGGCACATATCAGTTCTCCAAAAAATAATAAACTTGCAGTAAATTTCTAAAGATATAATCAAATCAACATCAGAAACACAAATTACACATGTCCTTCCATCTATTTTTGCAGATAAAGCAGTCCTGCAGAAGTCGTCTCGATCAAATTTTCAAATGGGACTACTTTTGAGTACTACGACCCGGAAGCAGTTCGCAGTGTTGCTATACTGTACTACGACCCGGAAGCAGTTCGCAGTGTTGCTACACTGTACTACGACCCGGAAGTAGTTCGCAGTGTTGCTACACTAAAAGACTGACAAGCAGGTAACCAAATTCCGGAGCGCCACTCTACCAAAAAGTTTACCTAGCACAGTAGACGAAGACTGAGTCCTTTCTTTTTACTCTAACCCATTACCACACAATCCCTACTTTTGACGACCCTGAGAAAGAAGCCTTTAGAAAACATTGTGGGCAAAGGAGAAAATGCTGATAACCAGCATTTTCTCCTTTTCCCACAATGTTTTCTACCCTTCATAAAAAATATTTCAAATTTTCAGTCACTTTTATTTAGTCATCTGCAAATGCTTTCAATATGGAACAGTGTAAAATATTGTCGTTTGGTAATGGGTTAATTGCCGCTCTAAAGATAGAATAACTCTTAACATTGTAAATAAGTTACGTGGTCTTTCAAGTCCATTGTAAAAACCCAAAGAATGTATTTTTAACCTCTTTTTTTTTTGGGGGGGGGGGGAGATGGTCTCGTTATCGGATTGTGTCAATCCTATGTCGAACGGTGTAGATTAGGATCAACCTGCACAGAACGTGCAGTCTGATCTTGATCTACACTGTTCGCAAAAGGTCAGTGAATCACGCCTAATAAAATGAGGGTTAACTTGATAACAGTGATGAATTTCAAAAATGTACGCTTATGAATCATTTGTCTATTTAATCTGTTCTCTTGGTTTTTTTATATCCGACACAAGGAAGACGGAAATTATGAATACAACCATTGTAAAATACAAAGGAAAAAAAAACAATTTATCTAACCGATACATGCGTTCGCAAGCATTAATTGTGTCGCTGCCAAATAAATTAATTCGATTTTTTTTTACGAAGTCTAGCAGCAGAATTTCACTGTAGCAAACGAGAGCTTTCAATATAGAGGATTAGCAAGTCTTATACCAAACTGTACGTTTTTGTACAAGCTGATCTTGATTTACGCCGTCCGCAAAAGTTATGATTTGCCATTGGTAATGAGAGAGTTGGTGGTAATGCCATTGATAATGTGAAAAAATTTGGAAAAGACCAAATGCAAAAGCGGCTTTTAGCCTATACACTTTTATGCTGTTCCTCAAACATATTGGAGTAAATTTGGAAAATAATGTCACAAAGACTGTAAAACGGTGGTTTACGCGAAAAAAACAACCATCGACCAAGGTCAGCCGCAGAATTCACGCTGGCAGACATGGATGGATACCATTGAATGAAGTATTTTTTCTGCATGTCAAACGATCATTCTACCTTATACTGTAGTTCATTCGGTTTTTAAACAAAAAAAGCCCGCATTATGCAACGGCTTTCTCGATACTATGCATTATGAGCTGTTTAAGACTTCCTTTTCCAAAATTCTGGTCAAATATGTTTTCGCAATATTAACAAGTAGATTAACACTAAAGTTAGAACAATAACTCTTCAACATTTCCCCCCGCCCCCACATCCCCCCCGCCAAAGAAAAAAAAAACGTTTGACCGTAACATAAGGACTTTAACTCTTACACCCCGCTTTTGGAATTTAGATTTACGCGAATTCAATGCATTTTGCAAATACCAAGTTCAGTGTGGTTCAAGTTGGCGAAAATTATCTATGAAACGGGAGAAAACATTGTAGGAAAAGGAGAAAATGCTGGTTTCCAGAATTTTCTCCTTTTTTCTACAATGTTTACCAAAGCCCTCTCTTTCATGATATTTAAAACGCGGGATTGTTTGGTACAGGGTAAAAAAAAGTTAAAACATAAGTAAATTTATCAGGATATCGTAACAGTGTGCCCCTTCAATAAAACGTTATAAAATCGAAATAAATCCTCCCACAGCCTCGTATGGGGGCCTCTAGTTATTGCTTTTACGCACTGGGGGACAACCTGCTTATCAGCCCAGCCGATGACATGCTTTAGTCGAAAAAGCATTGAATAACGATTAACCCTTTACTGCACAATGACAACTTTTAACCCCCTCCCCTTCAGGAAGAAGCCATTGGAAAACATTGTGGGAAAAGGAGAAAATGCTGGTAAACAGCATTTTCTCCTTTTCCCACAATGTTTTCTACCCTATCAAAGCAAGGTTGCACCATTTCAGCCACTCTGAAATTTCGTCTGAAAGTGCTTTCAGTTTGTAAAGGTCTAAAGTTTTGCTGTGTGGTAACGGGTTTAAGCCATTTTCGCACAAAATCGAGGTTTTACTTCTCAAAAGTAGGCGTTGAAAACACAGAGTATTTGCAAGTTTATATTCTATTTCTCCTTTTTCCTGGGTGATTTCTGAACAAATTGAAAGAGTTCGTATCCTTGCGTTAATGGAATTTGTTGGGTTTTTCATCATTCAAATTAGAGTTTCAGTAAGTTTAAAACTGCCGTAAGTGAAAGTGGGTTATACAGTACTGCGGATATTATTCATAGACATCTTTTATTGCGAAGCAACGTAAATGGGAAAAAAAAACACACAAGAAAATGAGGAAATTGTTTTGGTAAAGACAGACTACCACTCTCCTCAAGAAATTCGGTACGAAACATTGTGGTAAATTGAGTAAAAGTTGATGCGAGGCAATTTCTCAACTAGGCACATTTTTTTGTTTCTTTAGGGTTAGCGGTTACATGAAATTGAGTCAAAAGGATGGACAAACAGAGGGACGGTGGGAGGTAAAAGTCTTTATGGGATTTCAACGAGGAAAGCTAGATCTACAGAAGTTCTATTTTATCTAAACGCACTGAACGAGTTACGTAAATCAAAATGATCTCCTCATCCTAACGAACGAACGATTAAATGTATCATACACCCAAAAGTTCTCTTCGTATCAACAACCGTACTGAAGGATTTATTCTATTTCTAATTTGAAAGTAACGTAACTTCTGATTGGCCAAACCGTTTGGTTTTGCCAATCAGAAGTAACGTCGTCTTCTAAGAGAAGGCCGAGAATTGAAATTTAAAAAAAAAAGAGTTGTTGAATACAATGCGGGCACAAGTTTCTAACCAACGGGAGGAAGTTGGACAATTTTAAAATCTGAGTCCGTAGTTTTATGTCAAATTGTGTCCGGTCATACATACAAACCTTTGTTATCTGTGTTATGTGACAGCTATGTTATGTGTTATGTGCTTGTTTACTGAAAAATATCTATCCATCCATCTATTTGTCCTTCCCTCCGTCCGTCTGTCCAACCATCCATCCATCCATCCATCCATCCATCCATCCATCTATCTATCTATCTATCTATCTATCTATCCCACACAAACACATTGATACTGATGACATTCAATGATGAGTCCCATGTCAATCTATTTGTATACACTCAGTGTGGGCGTATAGACACAACTAGTACATGCTGACATCTGACGTTTTACAACTGAAATTTCTGTTCCGGTCATGCCCCCCCCCCCCGTTCTTCTACAAAAATCAAACAATTCGAAGTCCTTATATGGGAGAGAGCAATTAATACGCGGAACTTCGGCTTTTAACACCAAAGGTTTCGGGTTTGAATCCCGGGAGGTCAACTGTTACAGCTTCCCACATCAAGACAGGAGTGCTGGATTACGTTTCCAAGAAGCGAACGCCGAGAGCGATTAACCCTTTGATTGCTAAGTGCGGTTCACTGACCCTTCTGCGGACAGTGTAGATCAAGATCAGACTGCACAGAACGTGCAGTCTGATCTTGGATCTACACTGTCCGATAAGGAGATATTATTCACAAAAACATACTTTTGAAATGATAATATTTGGCTTTTTAACCATCGAATTGAAACTTTCATTTTAGTTATTTAACTTTTTACCAAATAATTGAATTTTAGGCTGGTCCATATAGAAAGCATTTGCAGACGACAAAATGAAAATGACTGAAAATTTATTTATTTTTTTTTTTTTTGTGAAAGGTAGAAAACATTGTGGGAAAAGGAGAAAATGCTGGTTACCAGCATTTTCTACTTTTCACACAATGTTTTCAAAAGGCTCCTATTCCAGGTTCGTAAAGACCAGGGATTGTTTGGTAAAGGTTTAAGAGTTAATATGTAAACTGTTAAAACATATTTCATAATCAGTCTTAAATAAATCAGAGTTACTACGGAAAAAAGCGGCTTCAATGCCCTCACATGGTCAATTAGAACCACCAAGAAAGTCATCGTTTAAACATGGATCCATATCTAATCAATTCCGTATAATACAATAATAAATCACAAGGTAGAATGGTGCTTTGACATGCAGAAAATGGAACATAATCAAAATGATCCAACCAGATCAGCCTATGCGGTATAAACTAAACCGATATTTTTTTAAAGATGCATTAACCCAGCTTTTCACATAGCATAGGTCAAAATTGTGAAACTTAAAGAGGCCCTTATACTCATATTTAGCCAGTTTTGTTATATTTTGTTTTTATTTTGGCAAAATATAGTCATTCTTATATCTTTATGTCAAACATTGCGCCTGACGGTTGCAAGATTGATTAAATTACGGTCGAAAGTACAAAATGCATTTCGCTGAGTTGCGGCCTTCCATGTCAACAGACTCGTCGTTTCCGGTTTTTGAATCGAAGATTTTCGATATCCTTAAATACATTCGGGTAGATTCGAATGATGATCATGTATTCTGTCCCGTGACTATAGTTGACCTTCGCCCTACGTATACGGAGGAAAACAAAGGAAAATGTAGGCTGCTCTGTTGCAGTCTCGATTTTCGGACGGAGGTCGAGGCGTACATGCAAGTTATACACCGTATCCGATTCTAGGCGGAAACGAACGGTCAATTTCCGTGACGCAGTGCCATTGTTTACAGCTTCGATCGTCAGCCAGTTTTGTTCTGACCAATGTTCGGTTTCTAACACAAATCTCCGTGTTTCTTTCTTTTTTCAGTTACACCATATATGTCAGTTATTTATCCTTGTGTACACAAAGGACAGATTTCTGTACCATTCTATTTTCTTTTTAAATTTAACAGCGTTTCTGCTCATCGGCTTTAGACGGGCATCTTTAAAGTCAACCAAGAGTAGACTCTATCTATAAGCATTACAGATTTCCTAAATTCCGATATTTTGGGTATGCATCTAAATACTTTCTTTCCTATGAAAAACATCTCAGAAAAAACATTCTTGGAAATGTAATGATCAGGTCTGATACTTATTAACTTGAAAAGAGAAAACGTTACTAATGTTTGAACCAGAATAACTTCTGTTGGTTGTCTTATGTTTGAGGTACTCTGGTAAATGCTAAAGACTTTCTTCCATCGTGGTTGCCTTTTTTTTTTAGCTGCAGACTGTTTTCTTAATCTTAGAGATTAACCGGTAAAATCATCCTGTTTGGTGTTTAAGCAACAGAGAGTATTCCACTCTTCACCAAGAATCCCTGAGTTTTAATGATCCCTACATGAAGGCTTTTGAAAACATTGTGGGAAAAGGAGAAAATGCTGGTTACCAGGATTTTCTCCTTTTCCCATAGTGTTTTCTCTCCTATACAAGGACAAAGCCTTGAATGATTTTTTCATCTTCAACTGCTAACAAAATGGACAAGTTTTAATGCTTGATGTCTGGGAATAGAGTTTATCGTTCAATCGACGTTTTAACTGTGTGATGATGTAACAAATCAGATCTTATACGGAAGCTTCTTCAGGCCACCTTGCCTTGACGAATTCATCTAGCAATCCCCCCGCTGAAAGACCCACAGTATCGATCACGTGAAGCGGTTATTAATTAATGAAAGCTCAAAATCGCGATATTCAGCCTTTGCCAAGCATTGCCGTGATGCATTAAATCACTACGAGGAGAGGCGACTTTGAAAATGCTGTGAGAATTTAAAAAAATATTATTATACAGCAAAGAAACTTCTTGTGAACTGATTAGATTATATGCGTCAAACATTTATATCATGTTCTCTGGCAAAACTATCGTAAAAGCAGTTTCTCTTTCGGGAGCCCCGTATACATGCTTACACAATCGAAACTACGTCCAAAATGGCGACGTCGGTCAAGATTAACCTAAGACTTATGACCCAAGCTGCACGTTTTAAATAGCCTGTATTACCAAGGCTTCAGTAACGTCATTTCCCAGTGACGTCGGTTTTCAGCCAATTGGGGTACTCAGAAAGAAAATTCTACTTCGTTAGCGTTCTCATTTCTTTTAAAACAAAAAAATAGGTAAAATTCGCCATGCAAACGTTGGAATTGTAAAATTTTGCAGTATAATAAATTCGTTGTACGGTCAGGTGGCAGGGGAATGTGGTGAATCATGTCGCCCCGATCCGAATTGGCGCCGTGATTGACCACAGCCGTGAACAATTTTCCAAGTCCCCTGCTACCCGACCGTACAACTAATAATGTAAACTCACAGCAGTATTTCATGTTTTTTTCCTATTGTTGTCTGCCGTTTCAGAAATAAAATCAACATTTTTTTTGTCAAATTTAAAAGTAAAGTCGGCAGCAGCTACTGTCCATGCCCATATGGACAGTATGGATCTTAACCTTGTCTTTGGCAAGAAAAAAATAACAACAACTGAATCTCGAACCTTAGACCTCATGCTGCTAATTGCAGCTCACAGATCATGCAGGCACTGTCCGATAGAAACATACTTTTCCATAAAAATATCTTTGAATAGCAATATTTGAGTTTCTTCTATCGCCTTGAAAATTTCATTTAAATCATACACACAAAAAAAAGGATAATGGTCCATTTGTGACCTCTCACGCAAAAAGGGGCTTTTCGTGGAACTGCGAAAAGTGTCAACCCTGGTCAGACTGCGCAATTCGCGCAGTCTGACCAGGGTTGACACTTTTTGCTTTTATCACATATTTACTGTATGAAAAGTGTCATTCTACTTTGCTATACAAATATTTTTAACTATCTATTTAATCTGTCCTGCACTATCGTTGATCTGTTTTGATATAATTGATGCATGGATTTCCAAGATGGTCCTTTTTTGCATGACGGGTCACATTTCATATCGCGATTTCTTTTCAAAGTAATCTTGACAATTTCACTCTGCTGGTCAAAACTCCAAAGTAACGATGGTCCCACTGTTACACCGTAGTTTTGTATCCTTTATTGATCAACAAATATTAAAGAATCATTTGCTAATGCGAATTCATGGCTCCGAAAAAAACACCTATGAAGAATCTTTCTGTTCTTCAATCTTTTTCCTGCTGAATTAATCTATCCTTGTACACAACTAAGTCTTCTGATGGGTTTCAAATAGAAAAGGTAAAGCTTTGTACTCATTATCTAATTTGGTTTTTATTAGACTTCCTTTTTCGTTTTTTTTTTGGTTGTGTGTGTTTGTGTGCATAGTTTCTATACGTCCGTTCTTCAATTTGTCTATTTATCTTTCAATTTTTTGTAGCTTGAAATTTAACATCACTTTAAAGCAAAGCCATTTTTACATTTAACAGTGGAATTTCATTACACTTTGTACATAAAATGTATGTATTTGAAAAATTAAAAAGAAAAAAGATGTAGAGAACTGTTTTTAGAACAATGAGACAGTGAGAGACAGGGGCAAATAAGTGTATAGAGAGATGGGTACACACAAGGCCCGTATTCACCAATCATTCTTGAAAATGTTCTTAGTCTTATTTTCCAAGGTTTTCTAAATTTGCAAATAACACAACTTCTGATTGTCTAAACCGAATGGCCTAGCCAATCAGAAGTTGTGTTATTTACAAATGTAGAGAATTCGGGAGAATAAGACAAAGAACCTACTTAAGAATGGTTGCTGAATACGGGTCCAGGAGGGAGAGCCGTAACACAACATAGAGTCACGAAATTGCAGTCGCGACTCACTGACCTTTTACAGACAGTGTAGATCAAGATCAGACTGCACGTTCTGTGCAGTCTGATCTTGATCTACACTGTCCGCAAAAGGTCAGCAAGTCGCGATCTTTGATACATGTATTTCTTGTCCAAAAACAAACAAAAAAAAAAAATCTGGAATCGTGATATTCGGGGTTTCTTCCTTCGCCTTGGAAGTTCCATTAAACATATTTAGCAGGTTTAAGAGTTAGCATAAAGGATAAATATTCATTCGCAGTCACGTACAAATCGCAACATCAAAGGATACAGAGATATACAAATGGAAACAGATTTGATGACTGAAGACTTTCCTTAAAGTTTATTCAATATTAATATAGATGATACAGATCTCAGCGCACTTGTAAACATACTACAATGAGAACCTTGTTTATATGGTGTTCACGCCATTTTCAACGACGTTTCAGAAATATCAAAGCGACAGGCATTATCCGCTAGATGGCATTCTACAAAGACACATCTATCTAATTTGGGGCATCCTTGGAACAGAACCGGACACTACTTTTCAACGCGACAACCGTTACGTTGAATTTCAAACTAAAATATTTACTCAGTAAAACGCTAAACCTGGTGCGATTCATTCAGCTATGATCAGCACTTTAGAGACATCTTGAGCTAAAACAGGCCTGATTTCTCCTCAAACGTGTTGATAAAAGCCATTTTCTCCGCTGCTACTTTATTGCGAGTATTACTAAAATCCCCCATATTGGGGTGAGTGATACGTCATAGCAGACAAATCGAATCTTCGAAGATTATGACTACGTGGCCAAATCCGCTAGCAGGACTGAAACTAGACTTTCTTGGTTTCAAGTCCTATCGCCTCCATTGCTACTTTATTGCGAGTATTACTAAAATCCCCCATATTGGGGTGGATGATACGTCATAGCAGACAAGTCGAATCTTCGAAGATTATGACTACGTGACCAAATCCACTGGCAGGACTGAAACTAGACTTTCTTGGTTTCAAGTCCTGTCGCCTCCTTTGCTACTTTATTGCGAGTATTATTAAAATCCCCCAAATTGGGGTGAGTGATACGTCATAGCAGACAAGTCGAATCTTCGAAGATTATGACCACGTGACCAAATCCGCTAGCAGGACTGAAACTAGACTTTCTTGGTTTCAAATCCCGTCGCCTTTACCACAGCCTCACGAAAACCTTTCGCAACCATACTAATAATGCACGTAGACAAAGGCTATGAAATATTATAATAATGGCTTGCGACAGGCGAAAAGTGGCATTCGAACATTTGCGTAAAGTGACGTCTCGAATCAGCCTGCGCAGTCCGCGCAGGCTGATCCGAGACGGCGCTTTACGACTACATTAGATTTTGTGCTACAGTAGACTTGCGCAAAATAGAAAATTACACAAAAACAGAAAGCGTCGGTTTGGATTAGCCTGCGCGGACTGCGTAGGCTAATCCAAGACGACACTTTATGAAAATGTCTGAATGCCCCTTTCCGCGTGTTGCAAGCCAATTGTAACAAGTAAAACTGCTTCTCAGCTAGCATTTACAAGCAATAATTTCATAATTAACACTGCTGCATTTATATTGTCTACAACAGATAAAATCTCTTATCAAAGGATATTCACGGCACCATACTTGAGCATTGTGCATAACAAGTCATAACATTTATGTACATTCATAAAATCCATTCTATCTTTCAACGCCTGAATCCTGAGGTAGACTAGTCCTTCGACAAGCGATTATTGAGCAATAAAATGTCTCTTATCAAAGGATATTGACGGAACCATACCTGTGAATTGTGCATAACGAGTCATACATTTATGTACATTCATAAAATCCATTCTATCTTTCAACCCCGAATCCTGAGGTAGACTGGTCCTTGGACAAGCAAAAAATTGAGCAATAAGATGTTTTGACTCAAGACGTGCCAGCCTGCTTTAACAGCGCATGCTTAGCTTACACAGATAAATTTGCCTACAGTTTGCAAAGGCATGTAAACTACCTTTTCATTCAGCATGGCCAGTTTTAACATTTCTGAAGATCTTTCCTTTTAAACATTTACACTGTCTCTTTAAGACGGTGTAGATCAAGATCAGACTGCACGGAATGTGCTTTCTGATCTCTGATCGACTGAGCCTGCTGATTAGTTTTACAGTACTAATGGACAGTAGATAGGGGTCTTTTACTAATTAATTTATCTGAAAGCCAAAGAGCTACATCGAACAATAGAAGCCGGATCAACTTGCACGAATGTTCACGTCCATATAGTCTGATGTTAGTCTACACTCATCGCAATTTACATCGAAAGTCGAGTTAGGTAAAAATAGGGCTGATGAAACTCAAATTACTATCTAATTTAGATACCCATGAGACATGTAAATGACAAGCTGTCAATCATATGTAAATTTCCATCTCCTAATAAGTTTTGGAAAGGATCAGTTTCAGTCAAGTATTTACGAAAAACATCTTTGTGTCTTTTATCTTTTCACTGCCGATGTCGCGTTGGATACCTTTGTGTGAACGTCGTAGATCAAGATCAGACTGCACAGAACCTGCAGTCTGATCTTTGATCTATACCATCCGCTATGTGATACTAATCTTCAACAAAAAAAAAAACGGTTCAATTGTAATGAAAAAGACATTTTTAGACTTCGAGAAAAGTTGGCTCAGTTTAGCTGGTAGAAATAGTCTGAGTCAGGGAAGGCAAAGCTGGTTTGTGACGCTCCATATCATTTTGTTTAACCCTTTACTCCATAGATACTCATTTTGACGTATCAACAACAGACAGCTTTTGAAAACATTGTGGGAAAAGGAGAAATTGCTCGTAACGAGCAATTTCTCCTTTTCCCACAATGTTTTCCACTCAATCAGATATTTGTATCCTCATTTGCCCATATATTTGGCATCATATTTTCATTTGCTGCTGAAATGGAAGAGCCTCAAATTGGCATATCAGGTAAAGGGTTAACTCTTATACAGCTGAACAGAACATGGAATACGTAAATGTCCGGCGGACGACAACAGCCAAAGTTTTGCGATGTAAAAAGATATTAATTTTTCGCAAATATAATTCTTAAATCAACGGACAGCGACGATCTGGGAACAGACTGCACGTTCTGTGCAGTCGGATCTTGGTTTTTCACTGTTTACAATAGCACTTATTAGACAAAGTGTTAATATGTCCCTAACCCCGACCCAGGCTATTGACTTTGGTCTTCAAAAGGAAACGTTTTATAAATCGTCAGTACGTGACTTCTCAATGAAATTCAGGTCTTAGTAAAGAACGTACAGATGTTTCAGAGGCGGGGGGGGGGGGGGGGGGGGGGGAATATCATTTTTAGTGTGGTGACAAACCCAATAAGTTCAAATATCTCTCCTATACTACGAATTATATTTTTTCCAAGTGATATTTTTGTTTACCTTGCCAAAATGCAGGTATTTGCA
The DNA here is from genome assembly GCA_943736015.1 of Tridacna crocea. Lineage (NCBI taxonomy): Eukaryota > Metazoa > Mollusca > Bivalvia > Cardiida > Cardiidae > Tridacna > Tridacna crocea. Next base: position 54,788,245 of record OX031064.1, on the reverse strand, counting down.
AAAGTAAAATTAACCCTTTGGCTGCTAAGCGCGACTCTCTGACCTTTTGCGGACAGTGTAGATCAAGATCAGACTGCACAGAACGTGGAGGTGGAGGTATTATTCCCTAAAACACATTGTTGAAAAAGCAAAGATTATTTTCTCTTTTTCCCAGAGTTGCTTTAGAAAGCCTTTTTGCTTAAGGAAAGACCGGATTGTTTAGTACAGGATTAAAATGTTTTCTTGTTTTGTGGTTGCTTGCCGTTACTTTGACGTGGCTAAGCTTTGTGGATTTCGTAAAAATCATCCCTAAAATTAATCTCTCCTCTTCTATTTATCATTTTTTGTGGCTGGTTGCCGCTGATTTGACGGCAGATGGTTTAGCCAATTAGGTCTGGTTCAGCTGATCAGAAATAGCATTGAATTCAAATTTAGCATTAGGCTGAAATGCAAATTTAAACATCTAATGGATTTGTCAATTACTTAAGAATTATCTGAATTTCAAAATAACGCAATATACCATTAACCCAAACAGATGTTTTGAAAAATCTGACTACATCCCAAGTTTAGAATAAGAGCAAGTGAAGGATTGCGAGTATGGACCTAGGGTGTCTCATACCTAAGACCTCTTCTCTGTCGTGGAGTACTCGATATCAACACTTGGGCTGGTAAGTGCGATACAATTACCTTCTGTGAATAATGTAGGTGAAGATCTGACTGCACAAAACGTCAGTGTACCCTGTCGGATGAGGACATATTTTTCTCCAAATGAAACATCTCTAAATGCCACCACTGAAAACATGTATTTATTTCGGCAGTGAAAGGGTTAAAGAATAGTGCTTAATGCAGAGCACTATATTATTCTTTTATCATTGTTTCAGTTAACTGATCAAGAAAGCAACAAGCATGGTGACTTCACGGTCAATGTGATGACATAAACAATGCTGACGGATGAAAGGCATTGTTTGACTTGCGTTAGAATTCCACGTGTCATAAGAACAAACACAAAGCGGTGTTGAAGTAACACGTGAGTCTTGTACACTAAAATGACTAGAATTACCGAAATAGCCACGGAATAGCGACCATTCTTTTTTGTTTGAAGTGCGTCCGATTTAATTATAGAATCTTTTACGTAACTTGTGTTTTACATCTATACAGCAGAGCCGTTTAGCGCAACAAGCAAAATTAGGGGCCCATGTCAACGGTTAATCGGTCCATCGATTGATTGATCGATCGATTGATCGATTGGTTGGTTGATTGGTTGATTGATTGATTTGCAATGTTCCCGCTTTCAACATTAGTTTGGTCATATCACGGCGACAGCTAACATTTTGATGTAACTCGATTTTACCAGTACTAGGCTAGCGCTCTGACGTGTCTTGCCCAAGGACAGCCCAACGAGTTGCAGCTAGATCAGTTTGCCCTCAGCAAAAGGGTTTTCAAAATTTGTGGTCTCTCTAATCGTCCAGCTCACGCCACCCGATAAAGGAACGAAAGAAGTATCTTGAAGATAAGGGCGGCTTTTTGTGGTATTTGTCGAAGACAATACCACTATGAATTCAAGATTGAATTTTGATAACTATGTATCTTATTTTGTGCAAAGCCGAAGAAAATAAACCCAGTTAAACTCATTTTTCTCCGGCAAATGAGTTTTTCGGTAGCACTCAGATATGTAATTTGAAATGGCATATTAAAATACATTGGGCGAGGCCATCGATCGTTGAGATACTTATTTTTTATTGAAAATAGCTTCTATTGCTCATTTTATATGATACAAATTTGCCTGCTTTTTCGTTCCAAACCAATTCGTTCCATGGCTTGTTCGTCCTATGATTGCGTGCTTCTCCATGTAATTGCTCATGAATATTTATAGATCGAAGTAATTGATTGTAATGTTGGAAATTATAAGCACTCTCCCTTTAACCGAAAAGGTATTCATTTGCTTAGTGGTTTGACCTTTAAGCCAATATTTGAACAATATGTCTCTTTTTCTTTCAAACTTAATTCCACACAATGGCTTTCCCTAACAAATACCACTTCAGCGTTCTCAATGCTTTGATTTCCTTTAATGATTAGACACTGTCAAAGATCTAAATCCGATGGCTGATTTTCTTCTTTATTTATATTCGAGGTAAAACATACAGACGTGTGCGAGATTCGTTCCCGTAGATTTGCGTAAAATAACACAGAGTTACAGAAAGAGCTGCCAAAAAGATTAATGATATTTGGCAATGAAGTCGTATAAATATGAAATGTATATTTTTATCCTTTCACCCTCCCTGCTCACCCATCACTTTCCCTATTTCGGGCCGACTCCTTGTAACAAAGAAGAATGTCTAATGCTAAATGTTTGAGCTATGCTCTGACAAAAAGGGGCTTAACTCTTTACCCCCCCCCAAAAAAAAATAAAAAAATAAAAAATTAGACGGTTCAAAATTGGAAGCATTTCCAGACGACAAAATAAATGTGACTAAAGAATTGAAGTTTGTTTTAGGGATAGAAGAAAACATTGTAAGAAAAGGAGAAAATGCTGGTTACCAGCATGTTCTTCTTTTCCCAGAATGTTTTCAAAAGGCTTCTTTCGCAGAGGTGTTAAAAGTCGGGATTGTGTGGTAAAGGGTTAACCCTTTACCAAACAATCCGTTGTTTTTACGACCCTGAGATAAAAGCCTTTGGAAAACATTGTGGGAAAAGGAGAAAATGCTGGTAACCAGCATTTTCTCCTTTTCCCGCAATGTTTTCTACCCTGCCGGAAACAAAATTTAATTTTTGAGTTACGTTTTATTAGTCGTCGGCAAGTGCTTTCAGTTTGGATCAGTCTAAAATTTTGTCGTTTGGTAAAGGGTTGATGCATTCCAGCGATGCACTATATATACCAGGCATGAAATTACTAACATGGATCCATAAAACCCGTTTTGTCTTACAATCTTTTGGATCTGAAGGTAAAGTGGTACTTAGACATGCAGAAGATTTACTTTTAGCAAAAAGTTCGGACCAAATCAGCCTGCTTGGTTTGTGCAAGCTGGCATAGGTCGATACTATTCCCCAACCCCATCCCCCACTCCGATGCATTAAGCCCCCTATTTTACAGAGCATGGCTATTTTCTATGATGAATTATACTAAGCATCCATGAAGCAATTATGGACTTATAAAATCCAATTTGTCTCAAAAAAGGACTGAATCTTAAGGTAGACTTCTCCTTCGACAAGCAGGAAACTTGCTGATTGATAGCTGAAAGATTTTGGCCCTGTCATTTTATTTACTGAGCAGGATTAGGGTAAGGATACGACTATAACCTTTCCTAATGACTTTACTATTGCCTCTATTTGTCTACAAATGAATGCAAATTCTCGCTCTAGTTACAGTAGTAACGGTTTGGAAGCCTTAAGTCCTAGTTTACTTACTATTGTAATACTCCAGAATTTCGTCAATGTGAAAGTAACAGAACCTCTGATTGGCTAAACCATTTGGTTTAGCCAATCAGAGGTTCTGTTACTTTCACAGTCAAAAAATCTTGAAGATTAGACAAAAAAAAAAAAGCTCTGGTATACAATATCTGATACCTGGTAGAATCTTCCGACAAAACGGCATAAAACTTTCAAGTTCAAGAACATGCCTCTGAAGTCCTCTTGAATTCAAGAAATTTATGGTGGTTTAAGTCTTTATAACAGGACACCATTTTGGATATGTCCAAATCAAAGGTATTTAGAGACGATATATAAAATATGGTTCCAATCATAGAATTTGTCCATGTAAGGGCAGAAATTGTTATATCTCATTTTTCCCCATTTTCCAACAATGTTTTAAAACAGTCTCCTTCAAGGTCCTTCAAGGTCGTTAAAGGAATGTGTCGGTTTACTTCAAAAGCCTGCGGCAACTAGAGCTTGTTTCATGCTGTAGTTACGAAGTTTTTGAAGTAAACCGACGAATGGCTTACTTTATTTCTATTCTGAAAATGTCAAGGTTTCTCACATAGTAAAGCCAAGCAGTCAAGGCGAAATTCCTAAGCAGGCTTTGTTTACATATCCAGTCTATTTTCTGGGATTATTGAAATAAATAATGAAGTTTACCTGGAATGTATTTTCAGACTTGTTACTAGAAAGTATGGCATTAAATAAATAAATCATCTTCGAACTAGATATAAACTCGACTTTTTTTTTCTGCATCAGGTTTCCAGCCAAAATAGATAGTTAGTTCTACTTACTCTTTTACAAAAACAAAACCGAATTTATTGAAGAACATGGTTTGTGAAAACGTTGTGGTAAATAGAGAAAATACAAGTTACCAGCAGTTTACTTCTTTTCCTACAGTTGTTTGTTCTTTTGCAAGACATGTTTTATATGCCCCACATTCCATTTGTTGACTTGAAGTCTGTTCGAACTGAACCAGTCTTTGGGTTTGTCGCTTTGTCGTTTGGTCGGGTTAACGCTGTTAGTCCCAGAAGGAGAAAAAGGGTCTTTTCCCGACTGCTTAGATCAAGATTAGGTTCCGTATATACAAACCGTTCTTATAAAAAATCAAAGCGTTGAGAACGCTGAAGTGGTTTTGTCAAGGAAAACCATTGTGTGGAATTAATAGTTTGAAAGAAAAAGAGACATATTGTTCAATATTGGCTTAAAAGTCAACACACTAGGCAAATGAATACCTTTTCGGTTGAAGGGAGAGTGCTCATGTACCTTAAAACTATAATTTTGAAATATCTTTAGCCTTTTACGTTTAATTTCCAACATTAAAATCAATTACTTCGATCTATAAACATTCATGAGCAATCACATGGAGAAGAGCTCAATCATAGGACGAACAAGCCATGGAACGAATCGGTTTGGAACGAAAAGTATCTCAACGACCAATGGCCTCACCCAATGTATTTTAATATGCCATTTCAAATTACATATCTGAGTGCTACCGAAAAACTCATTTGCCTGAGAAAAAATGAGTTTAACTGGGTTTATTTCCTTGCACAAAATAAGATACATTGTTATCAAAATTCAATCTTGAACTTTTGGTAGCATTGTCTTCGACAAATACCACAAAAATCAGTTTTACTCTTCGAGATTATATAAACCTGAAAGCAACACAACTTCTGTATGGTTAACCCTTTACCAAACAATCCCTGATTTTTACGACCCTGAGATGGAAGCCTTTTGAAAACATGTGGGAAATGGAGAAAATGCTGGTAACCAGCATTTTCTCCTTTTCCCACAATGTTTTCTACCCTGCGGGAAACAAATATTATTTTTTTCAGTTACGTTTGTTTTGTTTTTGTTTTGTCGTCTGCAGGTATTTCCAATTTGAACCAGTCTAAAATTCTGTCGTTTGATAAAAGAGTTAAATGAATTGGTTTAGCCAATCAGAATTTGTGTTACTTTCAAGTTTACAAAAAATCTGATGATTAAGATTAAGAACGTTCGTTAGATTGGTTGATTATTACGAACTCGGCTGAACTGCACAGACTTGTATACACAGTGCATCATCAGTTGCTCATAATAATTATAAAATTAAAAAAAGATAATCACATTCTTACAATATTATATATCTGCAGATCACGGTCTTTAGAAACAGAACAAACGGTTCACAAAATTCACAAAAGATAAATCTGTATTTGAAACAATTCCCGCGTGGCGCCATCTGGCGTCGGTTCAAGGTGTTATCGTAAAGATGCAAAATACATAACCTGTGAGAATTTAACGGCCTGTCGAAATGCATACAGCACGTGCAGGATTTAATTAATCTCCGTTTTGAGATTCAAGCCGCCTTGCTTTCAAATTACTTATAGAATAAAATTTTATATTAGACGGAGTTTAACCTTAACTCCTCTGAATTAACCTTTATAGGCTGCTCAGACCGGCTCGCTGATCTTTTGCGGACAATGTAGATCAAGATCAGACTGCACAGGGCGTGCAGTCTGATCTTGAGTCTACACTGTCCGATAAGGAGATATTATTGCCTAAAACATAACTTTGGAGCAGCAATTCCAGGCTTTATACTATTAAAATGAAAAAATTCATTTTAGTTATATAGCAGGATAAGTGATAATATCGTCGGTTTACTTCAAAAACCTCGGAACTACAGCTTGAAACAAGCTGTAGTTACGAGCTTTTTGAAGTAAACCGACGATATAAAGGATGTAAGTAACCGTTTTCAGCTAACAGTGCGTCAGTCGTGCATTATCTTCCAGATGTATTCGTGAGCACACACTACTGGATTTTGACATCTTTTGTCCATTTCGCTTTAACCCTTTCCCAAACAATCCCTGGTTTTTACGGCCTTAAAATAGAAGCCTTTTGAAAACATTGTTGGAAAAGGAGAAAATGCTGGTAAACAGCATTTTCTCCTTTTCCCACAATGTTTACTCTCCTCCCCAATACAAATTTCAAATTTTCAGTCACTTTTATATTGACATCTGCAAATGCTGTCAATTTGGACCTGTCTAAAATTTTGTTGTTTTGGAAAGGGTTGAGTGTTTGCTGCAACCTAAACTGTCAATATTTCTTTCACAGTCCTTTTTTATGTCAATAAAATACGATACAATACAATGTTTTGTATTGCAAACGAAGGCTCTCGACCAAAAATACAGCAAAATAGTAAAACGAGTATACGTATATGTTGTAAGCTCCTTACGTGACTTAGATAATTTCAGCTATTAACCTTTTACCAAACGAAAAAAGTTTAGACTGGTCCGAGTTGAAATCATTTGCAGATGTCAAAATAAACATAACTCAAAAACTGAAATTTGTTTCCTGTAGGGTAGAAAACATTACCAGTATTTTCTTCTTTTCCCCATAAATGTTTTCAAAGACTTTTATCTCAGGGTCGTAAAAACCAGGGATTGTTTGGTAATGGGCTTAACCTCAGTTTTTAACCCACACCCTGTTGAATAAAAGAAAAAAAATCAAGACGACAATAAAAACCCAAACGATGCTACTTCAAAGGTACTTTTTTGAGAAAATTTTCTCCTTAACAGCCAATATGGATCCAAGATCAGACTGCATATTCTAGGATTTTTCATTGACCCACACATTTGGAGTAAGTACTGGTTCAGTTCCTAGGAAGCTGAATCGAGAGAGATTAGTATAAGTTGTAAGAACTTGTTTTTCAATCGATGTAAAAATAAATATATATGTTCAAAAAGTTTCTACTCAGGTCAGCCTACGCGATGTGCGTAGACTGACCTGAGCCGATACTTTTTGCTATTGTATTAAGCTCCCATTAGCAGGCCGTATATTGTTTGACATCCTTAACAGATGACACCGGTAGGTTATGCAATTCGAGAAATACTTGATACGTTGCGGAATTCGTATACATTCGCCAAGCATCATAGAAACGTTAATAGTGGAATCTAGTTCTAAGAAATACCTACAGAACTCAATTTGAGACCTCTCTATTATATCGCTTTGTGCAAATCCCCATATCTCTGATCCATAGGTAAGTATCCGAACTACCATAAATCAAGAATTTGGAACATTTCTGCAATGGAAAAGTAGCCAAAGGGTTCTGCATCTGTTTTATTGAGAAAATATCTCTACAAGCTTTTAATATGGGATTTTTTAACCGTACCAAGGACGATGTATGAGTAAATAGGATACCGTCGGTTAACTTCGAAAACCTCGTAACTACAGCTTGTTACAAGCTGTAATTACGAGGTTTTTGAAGTAAAAAGACGATATACTTGTTAAATGACAATGTTCTAACTTGTTCTCTATTACAAAACCAGTTTTCATGAGGACAGACCGATCCAACATTTCTAAAGACCATAAATTTTGAAGATTAATTTGCAGACACAATCTTACCCCTGGCTGCTAAGCGCGACTCACTGACCTTTTGCGAACAATGTAGATCAAGCTTTGATAGCAACGAAACAACTGTAAGGTAGTAATGTTGTGTTTTAACTATCGAAATGAAACTTTCATTTTAGTTAGTTTAGTTTAAAAAAATTTTATTCATAGAATTACATAGAAAAACAGATCAGTCAGTTTATTAACGAGAATTTTTCTCTAAAATTGATCGGATTGGTTATAAACACTTTACCACGCAAGGACGATTTTAAACTACCCTGAAGAAGAAGCCTTTTGAAAACATTGTGGGAAAAGGAGAAAATGCTGGTAAGCAGCATTTTCTCCTTTTCCCACAAAGTTTTCTACCCTATCAAAGCAAAACTGCACCATTTGAGCCATATTGAAATTGTCTTCTGTAAATGCTTTCAGTGTGGATAGGTCTAAAATCTTGCTGTGTGGAAACGGGTCAAGCAGGAGAAGGGTTAAAAGGAGGAAGAAACTGCATTCAGTTGCAACTGAAGGTTAACTTTCGTATGAGCTAAGTTAAAAACATCATCAGCATACCATTAAAACAGATATATATGTCATGTATCTCGTTTGTGATAAAAATACCATAGTGACATTTATTTCTAACGTGAGCTAGAAGATTATTAGTGTATATAAAGAGAAAATTATCGTTGAATTTAAATCACCGAGTCTAGTGCTCATGCCGTATAGGAATGGCGCTGAAATACTATATTCCTGTGAGCACTTAACTTTCAATACATTGATAGCAGAACGTTTACAATCATTTTCTCCCGCTAGATGGCATTCTACAAATCTCCAAATACAAATCTATCTAATTTGGGCATCCTGGGTACAGAATCGGACTACTTTTCAACGCGACAACCGTTACTTTGAATTTCAAACTAAAATAAACGTTTACTCAATAAAACGCTACCTGGTGCGATTTATTCAGCTATGATCGGCAGTTTAGAGAAATCTGTAGCTAAAACAGCCCTAACTTATCCTCAAACGTGTTGATAAAAGCCATTTTCTCCATTGCTACTTTATAGCTCATATGACTACAACCCCCCACCCCCAACCCTCAAATATCGGGGATAAGACAGGTCGAATCTACGAAGAATATGGCATACACAGACAACGCGTTTACAGTAAAAGTGTACAGCCGTGTCAAATAATTTTTGAAAGTTTATGTAAAGTTACAATTCATGCAAGCGCCAACCACGTCTCGACTTACATTTTGACCATACTCTGTAAGCTAGAATAAGCTATCAAGTACAGAATAACCTAATCTAAAACTTAGGTGTGATTTGTCATTTATTTCACTATCCTCCGCTATAAAGTAGATCCAGTCATTTATTTTACTGTATAATACTTTATATAACACATTGATTAGCAGAGATATTCCTCCCCCTATTTCCTATAATTCACTTGATCTGTTTATTGCCAGACTTGCAGGATAAATAGCGACCTGTCCTGTGTTTATCAGCCATGCCTTGTTCTACCCTGCTCTACCCTTCGCTGTATATCTCTCATGTCTGGCCCGGTCTTGTCTGTAAAGATCTGACTTTTCGTAAGACGTTCATTTTTTTAACAATCTTTTATACTTTCGGTTTCGTTTATTGCCTGGAATTTCTGTCTCTGGAGTTGGTAAGTCCCAAACTCTGTCTTCTTTCAGAAGATTCGAATCCGGTACATATAGGATAAGAGAGGCCACCGAAAAGTTATGCCTACTTCTTGTTACAACTGCAGAACAAAACATTTCCCCCTTGTATAACTTTTGAGAGAATTTAACCCTTATCGTGCTGAATAACCAACATGAGACTGTCAAGCCGATACGAAAAACTCATATCTTGCTACATCAAAAGTATCTTTGGGAGAAAGATACCTCCTTTACGGACAGTGTAGATCCAAGATCAGACTGCACGTTCTGTGCAGTCTGATCTTGGATCTACACTGTCCGCAAAAGGTCAGCGATTCACGCTTAGCACAGCCTAAGGGTTAATTGAAGCAAGAAGCTGGATTATACTCGTAACTTCCTGGACTTGGTTAATTATGCATTTATTTTGCTATATTGTTGTCGACAGTCAATGTGATCTATGGTTGCCCGAGGCCACAGATCCTCTTATTTATTCTACCGTTTCGTGTGGCAACTCTCGTACTCCTTCAACTCCATGGATTTGTCTGTTTGTATTGCAGATTAATGCCGTTATAACAGCTTGGGTCATAACACGGCGGTATGTGCACTTACACACCAGTCCTGGCTTCCTATAGCACTAGTACTGGCACCATTTATTTTCCAATCATTGACTACTTTTTCTCACGTGTATCAGAGGTTGGGGGATGGCCTGAAGGCATTGTCTTAACCATGTATTGAACCCGCAACCGGGTCACGAATCAGGTAAAAATCAGTTGTAAAACCTGACCAAGCGGCTTACCGCATTTTCCATATTGTGCCACCCAGCCCGAGAATAGCCAAAGTTGTAGAGAGTGACACATGTGAACGGCATGTCTCGGACCACTTGAGGGTGTGATGACGGCCAAAGCGACTGGCAAAAAAGTTACTACATTTAACTAGCCTCCAGTCTTTCGCATGAGACGCCAAACTGAGGTACCGTGTAGTCGTGCTACATGTATACATCAGGGATGTTATAGAACCAAACTTAATTTACGATGAGTTTTGTCCTGTATCTTGTACTAGTTTGCTTAACATAACTCTCAGCCGTCTTGGGGTGTCGCTCATGTTGGCGCCTAGCGGCACCAATAAATAACGGAAATCAGTAAATTAGTCCATACTGTAAAACTCTAGACATGCGCACGGAGGCAGGGGCATTAAACGTATACTACAATCTTCATTTACTATCTCGAACATTTTTTTTTTCTCTTTAACTCTAACCTTTATGTTGCTCATTAAGACAAATGAAACTTTTAAGCCAATAGTAAAATCCCATATTTTCCTATTTTGGACTTTTAGACATGCTTTGGGGAGGAGAAAGTACGCCCTTAACGGACAGTGAAGATCAAAGATCAGACTGCACGTTCTGTGCAGTCTGATCTTGATCTACACTGTCCGCAAAAGGTCAGCAGGGAGTCGCGCTTAGCAGCCTTCGTATTAAGACTTTATTTACAGCTCGAGTCTTTGCACTCAGACACCGTGATGACACGGAGAAAGATCATTAAAGACACTACACATACAGCATTAATTAAACGTCACCACCCTTTTATTGCACGCCCCGCCAATTCCGCCATATTGGCATTATTTATGATGACATCAACCCTTGGAGCAGGTTTCCATACTTTGTTTCTTTTTTGCGGACACTGTAGATCAAGATCACACTGCACAAAACGTCCAGTCAGTCCGTCCGAGGTGTAGACATTATTGTGGTCAAGAGCAAGTTAGGCTTTACGATATTTGCAAATTGTTCTTTTGGCTGCAAATGTCTATGTTGTTCATTCGGTTGTTGAAGTTGATGAGACCTCTGAGTTTCGTGGGTTTCTATCTCGTCCCTAACCAAATGTATTCGTTTGCCAAGAGGAATTTCAAACCTTTACCAAACGACAAAATCATTAGATCGACCCAGACTAAAAAGCACATGTAGATGAAGAACTTTATTTTTTGTTTAAATTACGTGATTTGCCTTTGCCAAGGGTAGTAAACACTGTGAGCAAAGGGGAAAATGCTGGTTACCATATTAGCACTTTACCAAACGGTCCCTGGTTTTTTTACTATACTGAGATAGAAGCCTTTTGAAAACATTGTGGGAAAAGGAGAAAATGCTGGTAACCAGCATTTTCTCCTTTTCCCACAATGTTTTTACCCTGCTAAAAACAAAATTCAATTTTTGAGTTACATTTATTTTGTCGTCTGCAAGTGCTTTCATTTTAGACCAATCTAAAATTGAGTCGTTTGGTAAAGAGTGAAGTGTATTTGTATAATGATTTATCTTTGTGCATTCCATGCAAAAATCAGAAACTTTTTAGGTAAATAAATATTCAGGGACGTATATTTATAAAAACGCACGCCGTGTAGCCATCAAATATATTCCTCAGTTTAAGAAATGCTTTATTTTGTCCCAATCTTTTCAAAGGCCCTTTATATTACCACCGACGTGAAATTCCACCCGCAAGCATTTAATTTTCTATCGGCCCGTTTATTAAAACTACTTCCATAAGCTGTTCTGTTATAACCAAATAACATAGCACTTCAGCTTAGCTTAGTTGAAAAATGCATTTCATTTGATTCTAATACCTATGACTCAATAAACAGCGGTCTTCCCACACATCTATAATTCCTAGGCTTTAGGAAAAGTAAACGTTAACTTAACGCAAAACATTTTACACTAAAATACCGAGTCATAGATGAGGAATTAACTTCATATATAGAATACATTTGGTAAGTCGACTGACTGGTACAGCCCATTACCAAACGACAATATTTTAGACTGTTCCAAATTGAAAGCATTAAATTTAGCAGACGACAAAATAAAAGTGACAGAAAATTTGAAATTTGTTTTGTGAAAGGAAAACATTGTGGGAAAAGGAGAAAATGCTGGTTACCGGCATTTTCTCCTTTTCCCACAATGTTTTCTAAAGGCTTCTTTCTCAGGGGCGTCAAAAGTAGGGATTGTATGGTAATGGGATAGTTAAGAAATTTTAAATAATTAGAATTGAAGCATTTCAAGAATGTGTAACTATACAGTCACGTGGTTTCAACAATCCCGAGGAAGCCAAATTTTGAAAACACCATGTATGAAGAAAGGAAAAAATGTTTGTAGCCAGCATTTCCCTCTGTTTTCCCTTAACGTTTGCTACCTTTTAACTGACAAGTGTTAACGCTTGAGTCTTGTGTTATGACTCCACTGTAAAGGCTTTGAATTTGGACGCGTCCAAAATCTTATCGTCAGGTAAAAAGCTGGATTGCGTTTAGCCAACACAGGCCCAAAACCGATAGCTCAGTCGCTCGAGAACAAATTGTATTTTGCTCGGTGCTTCAGGTGTTCGAGTTGTACTTGTTTGATCTCCCCTGCTATATTGCTAATTAATAAGAGACCATTTCGGCAAGGATACTAGGATATGCAATACACGAAAAGGGACAGTCGGACATCTGCGTAAAATGTTTCGAATCAGCCTGCGTAGTCCGCACAGGCTAATCCAAAACGACACTTTCTATTTTTAAGTAAATTTCTCTTTTGCACAAGTCTACTGTAGCACAAAATATAACGTAGTCGTAAAATGTCTAATCCGAGACGACACTTTACGCAAATGTCCGAATGCCCTCTTTTGCGTTCTGCAAACCATTTAGCTAAAGCGCCAACGAAACCCAGACCAGAGATTGGTGACGCAGTGCCTTGGTCAACGAACAGTATTGGGGAAAGAAAAAGATGCGAGCTAATTCGAAAAAGAAGAGACGAATAAAAAAGAGTAAACTCCCTAAAGGTGTGAAAACACCACGGACTAAAACTACAACATCTTCGCAAGCCAAGGCTGACAATTCACTACGCTACTCTACCCTTGGCGGATCGAGCTTGATTTTTACATTTCCCCGATACGCTTTTTCATTGGATGCAGCTAGCTCTTAACTGCAACGAATGAAATCGCTCGTATCATTTTCATCTTTGATAAAAATAAAATAAGGTTGCTACCTTTCAAATAGAAGGTAAACATGGAAACCCACATGGATGTCTGTTTATCGCTTCGTGTGTATTCGTAAGCGGTTTGTAAAAGGATATTTCATTGGCTTTTAGAAATATTATGTAAAAGGGAGGGGGGTAATTACCGGCATCCAATAGAGGGCGCATCGCAGGAATCTCAAAATCGGGCTCAATCAGCCAAGGTAAGATCCACGTAGTGATCGTAACCTTGGCTCGCGAAGATGAAACCGCAAATAAAATACGTAGAAATATGACTTTGGTGACCGCGATATGTGTTAGATCGTTCAAATTATAAGGTGGGCATTATCTCCCGCTAGATGGCATTCTACATCTTCGAAGAATATGACATGCGCAGACAACGATAGGTAAGGCGATTTTTACGGAGTTGAACAAAATGAGATCTTCAGGGATTTTACCGACAGAAGAGCATTGTTCGAGTTTTCTTTGATATTTGAAGTTTCCCCTGTTCGAGCCACTGAGGTTAGATTGTATATGTATGTAACAGAAAATGGAGAAAACAATTTGTTTGAATAATTTGTTTTCCTAACCTTACGTAATTGATGATTACCTTGCTGTCAAGAGTTTAGAAAAAAAAAAACGACAAAACGCCTGATAAGATGCATGTTCGTGCATTTTATTTTCGCTTAATTGGGTCAACTGGAAAAAAGGTTGCTGTCCTGCCAACCCTTTTGCTGCTAAGCGCGACTTGCCGACCTTTTGCGTACAATGCAGATCAAGATCAGACTGCACAAAACGTGCAGTCTGATCTTTGATCTACACTGTCCGATAAGAAGCTACAATTACTCAAAAATATAACTTTGAAACAGCACAATATTTTAGTTATTTATATCGATTTGAAAATTAAATCTTTATTATTTAGCAGGATAAAAGTTAATAAGTCTTGAGCAGACGACATTAATTTTAGACTGATTCAAAATTAAAACATTTTGTAGACGACAGCTCAGATTTGGCTCAAATGGTGCAATCTGTATTTGAAAGGAAGAAAAATGTTGCTGCAATAAACCAGTATTTTCTCTTTTTTCCCTCAATATTTTCAAAAGCATCGTATGCAAGGACATAGAAAGACGGGTCATTAGGTAAAAACAGGTCGAGGGAGTTTATCAGGTGTAATTATACAAAACAATCTGCATTCCTCTATTTTTTTCTGAAGCAAATTAGCTACACACGACTTCGAAAACATCAAGTGGGGACTTATGAATTTCAACAGAAGCTTTGATTTTAAAAAAATGGGCCTAAAAACACTGCATCTGAAGAAGAAACTGCTCTTAATAAGCAAATTCTTTCTCACCGCTTTGACATTTAATCCTTTACCACACAATCCCTACATTTGACGACCCTCAGAAAAACAGCCATTGAAAACATTGTGGAAAAAGGAGAAAATGCTGGTAACTCCCACAATATTTTCTACCCTTTCCAAGTTAAATTTCAACTTTTGATTCACATTTATTTTGTCGTCTGCAAATGCTTTCAATTTGGGCAAGTCCAAAATTTTGTCATTTGGTACAATTTCTACAATGTTTTCAAAAGCCTTCTTAGTCAGGGTCGTTTAAAATCGTGATTGTTTGGTAAAGGGTTAAAAACCGTTCTGTTTCAAGGAGAAAAAAGTCGTGTGCAGGTGGAAAACCGTTGAGAATGTCAAAACATTCAAAAATCATATTTGCTAAACATAAACGTGCTAAATAAATATACCGATAAATTCTGGCGTTATTCCACCAGTATATATAAGAGACCCCAAAAATAATGTACAATTACGAGGTCGGGGTTAAGTTCTCTAAGAATCTATCATGACATTACAAGGGGAATTTTTGCTTATGCTACAACAGGGTAATTAACTGTTCTATTCAAAAGGTACAAAAAATAGTGCATACACGTAGAAAAAGCCTTGAAATGTCAAACTATTTAAAAATCATTTCAGCTGAACATTAACGTGGTAAATAAATGTAACAGGGCATTCCATTCCAATCCATTAGTACAGAAGACATCAAAATAATTTGTAATAACAAAGTCGGCTTTTTTTCTCTCTCGTTTTTCTTAGAATCTGTCGGGAAAATACGAGAGTTTTTCAAAATATTCGTGAACCTATGCTTGCCATCAGTTTTTGTTCGATGATGCATAACTCTAACCTATCACCACACAATCACTACTTTTAACGGCCCGGAGAAAGAAGCTTTTAAAAAAAACATTGTGGGAAAAGAAGAAAATGCTGGTGACCAGCATTTTCTCCTTTTCCAACAATGTTTTCTATCCTTCACAAAAACACATTTCAAATTTTCTATCACTTTTATTTTGTCGTCTGAAATTGCTTTCTATTTGGATAAACCTAAAATTCTGTCGTTTGGTAATGAGTTAACGAACGGAGAAGCTGAATCCCTTATCATGTAATGCGGGCCATTCTCCATGCAGTTATTTCCCTTGATTCTTCTCCAGTACTACTTTTGTCCTGATAAGAGGATTACTTGGATTTTATCCTTGATTTTTTTTGCACTGAACAGTCATTTTCTTGAGATATTATTGAAAGTAAATCTGGTTAGATTTCTTTTAATATTAAAAATCAATATATGTGTAGTTCCTGATGATTAAGAAAAGAAATTTGAACTGAATTACATGTAGGCCTTACACAAACATAATAAATCATTGTTATATTTATCGCAACATCCCCAAGGGAACTAAGGATAAAAACAAAGGAACACAGGTAAAGGCATCTTCGCAAGCCAAGGCCGACGATTCCCTACGCTACTCTACCCTTGGCTGATCGAGCTTGATTTTTACATTCCCCCGGTACGCTTTTTCATTGGATGCAGTCACCTCTGACTGCAACGAATGAAATCGCTCGTAGCGTTTCATCTTTGGTAAAATTAGAACAAGGTCTCTACCTTTCAAATAGAAGGTAAAACATTGAAACCCACGTGGATGTCCGCTTTTCGCTTCATGTGTATTCGTAAGCGGTTTGTAAAACGATATTTCATTGGCTTTTAGAAATATGACGTAAAGGGGGTAATAACCAGCACCCAATAGAGGGCGCATCGCAGGAATCTCGAAATCGGGCTCAATCAGCCAAGGTAAGATCCACGGAGTGATCGTAACCTTGGCACGCGAAGATGCCCCCTACCCCACCCTTTCGAATTTTAACGACCGAGTTTTAACGACCGCGACAATAATGGCTGTTGAAAAGTGTAAACATTGTGGTAAGAAGTATAAAATGCAGACAAACAGTTGCTCTCACGTTGCTTTTCATCCTTTTAAAGACGAATTTCGTTAGAGCCTCAGTGGAATTTTTTACTCGCCCATATTAAAAGCATTTGCAGTCGACTTATCAAATATGACTGAAATGATGTAAAATCGTCTGTGAAACGTTAGAAAAAATTGCGGGAAAAGGAGAAAATGCTGGTTACCAGCATTTTCTCCTTTTCCCACAATGTTTTTAAATAGCTCTCGATTTGAGTCGTAAAAACAATTGTTTGATTCAGGAAGGGTTGAACAATCTGGGCAGGTGCTTTCTCATAAAGAGAGATTTTAGCAAACAAGAATTGGCTATTACAGTACATAATAGTAAATGCCGATGCGTTTATTGCATAATAAATTTACTGTGTCATTTGTGACAAAAAGGCTAGTTATAAAAAAGCGGGCACTCAAATAAGATATTTAAGAGAGCGAGCGAGAGAGAGAGAGAGAGAGAGAAAGAGGTGGAAGAATGAGAGAAAGAGAGAGACAGACAGAGAGGTGGTATGAGAAAGAGACACAGAGACATAGAAAGAGAAAGAGACATAGAAAGAGAAAGAGACAGAGGCGAAGACAGACAGACAGACAGACAGACAGAAAGAAAGAAAGAAAGAAAACAACTAACATTAAAAACCAGATGTGTTTCAATAAAAAAAAAACAACTTGCATTTAACGATTGCTTAATGCTACAATTTCAGAAAAGCTGTTTTCCATTATACCGCTAATATCTTAAATGAAAATAAAAAATGCATTTGAACTATGCTCCAAGAAAAAGGGGCTTATTGCCTCTGCAAAAAGTATCGACACATGTCAGCCTGCGCAATCCGCGCAGGCTGACATGTGTGGAAACTTTTTGCTACTTGTATATTTTCTGCCTGTCGAAAGACCTCGTCGTTTAATCATTTGTTAGACAAATGAGATTTTGTTCATCAATAATTATTTAGTGACTATAGCTTGGCCTATTGCCTCACTATGACGCATTAACCCTGTCCCAAACCACAAATTTTGGACCCTTCCAAACCCAAAGAGTTTGCAGACGACAATTTTCTACTTGGAGAAAAAGGCAGAAAGTTCTCAAAAAGGGTAAAAAACACTGTGGGAAAAGGAGAAATTGCTCGTTACGAGCAATTTCTCCTTTTCCTACAGTGTTTTCAAAAGACTTTTACGGCAGACACGTAAAAACCAGGGCTTGTTTTGGAAAGGGTTAAGAAGGGTCCTGTGTGGCTCGGTGGTAAAGTTCAGGACTCGTGACCTGGAGGTCCCAGGTTCGAGCCTCACTACCTCCACTGGGTTTTTTCACAAGAGTGTCCTTGGGCAACACACATCAGAGCCTAGCCTACAGTACTGGTGAGACCAAGGAAAACATGAATAATGTAAGCTGAGCTGTCGCCGTGATATAGCTGAAATAATGTTGAAAGCGGCGTAAAATTCAAACAAACAAACAAACAAACAAATGCTGCATTAAGCCACCTTTTGCTAGACCTCGGCTCATCTAATTTCCTTGAAGAGAATTCCTCAAAATAGACTGACGTAATTTCATGTCATTTTTATTGTCTATTGTACAAACGCACAGTGCGTATCACATATTTTAAACAAAGATGTGGTGAATAGTGTGGAAAAAACGACAAAAAAAAATGAAAGGCAAAAAATAGAGAAAAAAAAAGGCTAATTACAAATTTTTTTGACTTGCTAATGCAATGTTGATAAATTCATGAAACACTGCAACATTTAAATTAAATTGGCATGCATCCTTTTCCTATATCTACAGAACGATTTACTGTATCTTGAATGGAACAATTTAATCTTCTAACAGACAGTGCCAACATTTAAAGAGCATGACAGAGAAAACCTTTGAAAACATTGTGGAACAGAGAGAAAATGCTGGCAACCAGCAATTTCTCCTTTTTTCTATATTGTTTTCCACCCTTTAAAAAAAGTCAACTTTTCTTTAATTTTTCTACCGCAAATGTTTTGAAATCTGACAAGATAATGAGATATCTTCCCTCAAAAAATACTTTTGGAATACGTAAACACGTGCTTTTCACTATTGGCTGGAAAATTTCTTTTCCCTTTAGCAGCACAGAAGTTAACTCTTCAAACGCCAAATACATGTAGATCTATGTAAATTTGTCCTCTTTCGACGGATAAAAATACGAACTAGTGAAGATCCGATTTTGGTATGAAAGGCTTGCCCATCAGGATCCGACGATATAGATCAAAGATCAGACTGCACGTCCTGTGCAGTCTGATCTTGATCTATGGCGTCCGCAAAAGTCCCTGTTTAAGGGTTGAGGTTTAGCAAGACATGTTAGGCATGTTATACAAATGGCCGAATACAAATTTGTTATCCCCACCAAAGTTAAGAACCTGCTGAAAACGCCTTGATAATTTCAACTACTGTGCAAGCTGTGTTTTATCAACTTTTCAGCTGCTGGCAGACGAAACTTCTTCCGTGCCGTCTGTCAGATGGAAACAACTGTTTAACTGGGAAATCCGCTGGAATTTTTTTAGAATAAAAAAGAATGAATTTACCTATCACGTTCTGTAACAAATTTGCCACAGGCCACTTTGAAGAAAGAAATTTACATGAACAGAGACAAACTATTCTCACCATTTTCAACAATAATTCTAAAAGCTGTCTTCCTCAGGGTCATGTAGAGTCTGAATTGTATGCTAAAAGATATAGATAAAAAAGAAATTTAAAAAATAAAACACGAGTAATTTCACTGATTAGAGCGAATCGGAATCACCATTGTTTTCTCAGTGTCTTCCAATGTGTTTTCACTATTCTTTTGAACTTAATATGCATTTTTTATGTTTTAATATTAACATCAAATAGAAGTTTTTCAAGTTGTGATGGGTGGTAACGACAGATGAGACTCTATTCCAAGAAAATTCGAACCCAAGGCAGAAAAAGAAACACAAAGATTTATCACCTAGAAACTTCGACCCCGTTGAAGATTCGCCTCACTTTTTGTGGTTAATGCATGCATCTTTTATATTTTCACTCCGTGAAAAAGGAGGCGTTATTCATCCCCCAAAAATAATCGACAGGCTAATCCGACACCGCACTTTACGACTACATTAGATTTTGTGCTATAGTAGATTTGTGCAAAATGGAAAATCACATAAAACGGAAAGTGTCATTTCGGATTAGCCTGCGCGGACTGCGCAGGCTGATCCGAGAAGACACTTTACGCAAATGTTCGAATGCTCCTTTTCTTGTGTTGCAGGCCATATAATATTAAGAGGAGCGCTGGGAAAAAAGGGCTTTAACACGTCTTTCTAAAGCCATGATCCGAGACGACACTTTACGCAAATGTTCGAATGTCCCTTTTCGCGAGTTGCAAGCCATGAGATACACTTCTTGGTAACCCCCCGGTCTCACAGACCCCGATTTCCAAAATAATCGTAGTGTTTCGGGAGAGCGCATTTTCTCCGATTTTACCACGAATTCAAGCCGTTTTTCTCCGATCATACTTGGACGAGGGGTATTGTTAGACATACATCGGTGTGTTCCCGATGGGCTGCGAAAAACTACGATGCGATACGATTTACTACGCTTTTGCCCCGATTTTGTTCCGAAGTACACCGAGTTTAGGAGCCGAGTTACTACGAAACAGTACGATCTAGACCGATTGTCCCGATTTCTTACTACGATGGACTACGATGCACAAAGATTTACTGCGACATACGCCGACAGATCCGAATCGACTACGAGTTTCAAGTCTTTTTTCAGGATAATGCCCCGATTTCGTAGACTGGTTATATAAATTCCGTGATTAACAACAAAAAAATCAATTATCATATGGACATAAGACGTCATCCTCAAACTCATTTTTCAGGACAACTGGCTGATCCGGCATAAAATCAGGGTCAGGTTAGTTCTCTGTGCTTAATGGTGGAGCTTAGGTGCTCGATGAAGGAGGCATATCTGTTGTAGATGTCTGCTTTTTCTTCAAAAGCCCCCTTTTTGGTTTCATTGTATCGAGGTATAGGGAAGCGTCTCATTTAAAGGTTTGGAAAAAATCTGCAAATGAATTGTTTTCAAAGTTGATTTGCCTTTTTATACCAATCGGAATTCGGGTTACTTCGTAGTACTACGGGATGATATCTTAGCAGTTCGTAGTTATTCGGTGTAGGTCGGTGTAGCTCGTGATGCTAGTCGCGTATCTCGTCGTAGTTCATCGGCGAGAATCGGTAGTTACTCGTAGTACATCGGCGTTATTCGGGGTTCATCGCCGAGGAAGGTACGCCGAAATAGGACCGACTAACGCCGAATAACGCCGATTTGCTTACTAGGAACAACGACGACTTAGTACGAGGTACACCGAGGTGCGCCGATTTCGGCACGATTTTCCAAATCGGGAGAAATATTTGCGCATGTTGAAATTTTTGTCCCGATTTATTTTTGATCCCGAATTGATGCCGATTTGAGTCAGGAGGCACTACGACTCTCCCGAAGCTAGCCGATTTCGCGCCGATTTTGAAATATTCGAAATCGAGATGAAATCGGGGTCTGTGAGACCGGGGGGTAAATTGCCTCACGGAAATGCATTGAGTTCCCTTCAGCTAAAACATCGTTGAATATTCTTTAACAGTTCTGAGAAAAATATGCATAATTGACAAAGTGTATTTTGAGCCGGACAGACAGATTTTATCAACACTGACAGCTTGTGGCGAGCTGTCTACCAGCCTGCTATATATATGGCTTCGTCTCATTTTGTAATTACCAGAACCAGCAAGACCTTAAACGCCTCTCTTGCTGGGTAAGTGGTATGAATTTGTGAGCCGATAGTTAAAAGCCAAATTTTGCTGTTGATAAGATTTTTTTTTTTTTTGGGGGGGGGGGGGAACTATGTCCTTATCGGACAAAGTAGATCAAAGATCAGACTGCACGTTCTATGCAGTCTGATCTTCTGATCTTGATCTACACTGTCCGCCAAAGGTCAATGAGTTTTGCCAGACAGCATAGGGATTAAGATTTCTAATAATGTAGGTCAAAATACGAGGTTGACGCTAAGTGCTGTCGCGGACTGCGAGGGCTAATTCGAGACGACACTTTACGGGAATGTCCGAAAGTCCCTTTATGCATGTTTCTGACCATAATTATGGCATACTCTCTTCAATTCTGGAGTGTGAAAGGCTTCCTGTCGACATCAACGAAGACAAGGAGAGCTTCCAAACTTATTGACAACAAGAAAAAATCATGTTGAACTCTGAAACGTAAAGGAAGACGATTGAAAGGCCCAAGCAAAGTGTGGTGCTGTGCAGCATTTTCCCGCGCTATTAAAACTTGTGCTTAACTAGGTTTGTTAATGGTGTCCGCAGTTGTGAGGTACAGAGTCAGTTCCGTAATCATTAGGTCTCAAGTTCAATACCAGGGAGAGTGTTTCAACTTTTGGACTGTACGTTGGCCCACGTATTAGGCACGAGTACTGGTGTAGTTTTCAGAAAGCAGAATCGAGAGATATTGGTATACATGTAAACTGCGAGAACATGCTTCTCAATCCATGTAAAGTAAATGTGTTTGAATTAAACTCACCCAGTTTGTCCCCAAACTTTACAGTCTCAGAGGGCAGATACAAAGGAAAGCTGTACAGTTCAGAATTTACCCAATAAGGCTTATCCAATACATTTTATACAACTTTGAAAATACATGCTTAGCTTATCTTTACGTGTAAAGTGTTTTATGAGCCTGTATAAACCAGAAATTCATTACTTTACATGAGATATTCTTTTTTCAATATTTCCATCAACAGCCTGTATCATGAAAGAAAAAAAACACCGTTAAAGTTAAGATTTACGTCGCTTGCTGTGTTCGCACACGGTACAGAATACAACAAAGCAGCAAATCAGAAAGTAGGTTTACGTCACTCGCCAATTTCGTACTATATACAGAATAAAAAAAAAAGGAGTATTCAAACTGTAATAGTCTTAGTTTTCACAGAAATTTCAGAACTTTGATTTTGTAATAAGTATTCTCACTTTCAGTACTTTGATAGTTGAAGGTGAGCATAGAACACTATACTACTATACTGTTGTGAGACAGAACACTTTACTACACAAACTATTGGTTTACGTCGCTTGCTATGTTCTTACAATGTATCGAATAAAAAAATCAAAGCGTTGAGAACACTGAGGTGGTATTAGTCAAGGAAGCCATTGTGTGGAATTAATAATTTGAAAGAAAAAGAGAAATATTATTCAAATATTTTTCAAAGTCAACCTACGAAGCAAATGAATAGCTTTTTTGGTTGAGGGAGAGTACTGATGACAAAGTTATGATTATGTGTATTGTCGGTACCCTTTTGATCACATGGGGGAGTCAGATGTAACGTCCGTCAATAGCAGGATGCATGATGGATAGAGAGAGAAACCATGTACAAATTGTAAATATATCTTATAAAATTCAGTTTGTACCTGAAAACTATAATTTTGAAATATCTTTGGGTCGTTAACATTAAATTCTCAACATTACAATCACTTATTTCAATTTATAAATATTCATGCCAAATAAAATGGAGAAGTGCGAAAGCATGGGATGAACAAGACATGGGACGAACAGTTTTGGTAACGAAAACGCTCAGAACCAAGCGATCGGTAGATAAATTTTGTATCAATGCGCTTATAGAAGGCTATGAGCGAGTGAGGCTATTTTCAACCAAACTGTAGGTTTACGTCGCTCGCCATGGTGGTATATAGTACGGAATTGAAAACAAAGTTGCATTGAAAGAAGCAAGTGTTAAAATAGTTGTTGAGTGCTCAGCTACCTCTACTTTCAGGCCCTTTATGTGTGGCATGACCTTTAAGTAAAACAAATACGAGGCAAAGGTCGTTTGGGGTCCCGATGCAGCCGAAGTAGACGTAAACATTTATATATGCTAAACCTTGTTTAACAATTTACCGTATTTTTTTTTTCATTTTGAGGTATTTATATTCATGTGCATAAAGCTTTTAAATGTTATGTTTTCAAGACGATGGAAATGCCAAATTTCTACAGATATTGTAAATTAACGGTCGGTGCATTCAAAATGAATAATAAAGACGTTAAATCAACGCAAATAACATGCAAACGCCCACAATTTCTACGTTTAACTAGTATAATAGTTTAGCAAAGTCTACATATTAAGTGCGCGTTTATAATAACAAAATGACTGACGCTCTCTGTGACACGATTAACCAAAAAGGTTTCTCAGCGCTACTCTCTGATCTTTTGGTGGCAGTGTAGATCAAGATCAGATTGCACAGAACGTGCAGTCTGATCTTGGGTTCTACACTGTCCGATATGGAGATATTATTACCCAAAAGATAAATTTGAAATAGCTATATTTGGGTTTTTACTATCGAATAGAAAATTTCATTGTAGTTATGTAGCGGGATGAAGATTAAATGAGAAAATACAAATTCTGTATGAATTCTGAACGAAGCCCTTGCAAGACTTGACAAAAAGGAGAAAATATGCAAAGATGTATGTAATCAGAATAATAATCAGTTAGAAATAATGTTTTGGAGAGTAAGTCAAAGAGGAAAACTTTACGATACAATGCAAATTAGTTGCGTCAGTAATTAAATTCTTAATTCTAACTGCAATTTGTTTCGCAAAAAGAACGCTTCCTTAAGGAAGTGAGCAATGCTACACAATGTTTTCTTCTCTTTATATATGCATTTTTAAGATGCATTATACGGCCTGCCATATGCGAAAAGGGACATTTGGACATCTGCATAAAGTGTCGTCTCGGATCAGCCTGCGCAGTTCGCGCAGGCTAAACCGAGACGGCACTTTACGTCAATATTAGATTTTGTCGTACATTATAAAGGCACAATTATCATTACGGGAGATTTTAATGCCCGTACTTCATGTAAAAAAGATTAAACTTTACTCAGGAGCAAATTTTGTAAATTCTTGTCCTAATTCTAACTTCCTATGAAAATCATCGTTAACACTTGCGGGCTGCTTAGCGCGACTCTACGGCCTTTTGCACACAGTGTACATCAAGATCAGACCGCACTGTAACGTTAGTGCATGCAATATGGAACAGCACTGTCATCTTGGGGTTGGGGAGTGGGCGGGGGGGGGGGGGGACCATTTAACTCTTTACCAAACCATAAGATTTTTGATTTGTCCAAATTAAAAGCACTTGGAGACGACAAAATAAATGTGAATCAAAAGACGAAACTTGATTTAGAAAGGGTAGAAAACATTGTGGGAAAAGGAGAAAATGCTGGTTACCAGCATTTTCTCCTTTTCCCACAGTGCTTTCTAAAGGCTTTCTTTCTCAGAGTCGTCAATAGCAGGGACTGTGTGGTAATGGGTTAAAAGAGTATTATTGTATTATAATTATTTACTATCTTTAAAAAAGGATGGCTTCTGAAAATTGTAGGGAAAAAGAAAAGAAAAAGGTGAAGTAAACGGTACCAGCATTTTCTCCTTGTTCTCACACAGTTCTCAACTCTTAAAAACCCTGCTACCCTTTAAAACCAGCATTTTCTCCTTTTTCTCACATTGTTTTCTACCCTTAGAAACAGCCAAGGTAATAATGCACTATTCAATATCCGCAAAAACAATCAACATGGTTATAGCAAATCTGAGGCATCTTCTTGGGTTTCAAAGAGTAAATATCGGGATCAGACGGCTGATATACGTCTTCTTCTCTCTTTGCAAAGGTATAGGTCAACATACAGAGAGGTCTTGAAATAACTGAAGGCATTGAACAAGAGAAGAAGAAAAAAAAAAACAGCTTAATTCGCAAAACGGCGCGTCTGAGGGATTCTTCAATTAATAATTCATTAAATGTTCTCCACACACTGGTGATTTGATTTTGTTACCGGAACAAAAATAACTTTGGAACGTGAACCCTTGATAGTACCGGATCATTAAAAAGCCCTGAAATCCTTTGTTAATACCATTCAAATATTACTATAAAATGCTGTTTTAACACGATTATGTAACGAAGAGGCGGACAGTATAGATCCAAGATCAGACTGCACGTTCTGTGCAGTCTGATCTTGATCTACACTGTCTGTAAAATCAAGCTAAGCCAGGTCCAGAACTATCAGGGTTAAGAATTCATTATTTATGATATTGGTCCGGCCATCAATTACTCTTTTTTACAGAGAGAGGTTCTCAAATACTAGTATTCAGGGGAGCTGTTTTCATTTATACAGAACTAAAAATTTTGGATAAGACTGGAGCGGGAAGACAGAGACGGAGAGAGAGAGAGATACAGAGAAATACAGAAATACAGAGAGAGAGAGAGAGAGAGAGAGAGAGAGAGTGGAGAACAATGAGAAAAAGGTTACCAGCATCTTGTCCATTTCCAACAATGTTTTCAAAAACCTTCTCCGGGTTTGTCAAAACAAGGGATAGTTTAATATAGGCTTTGACCAAAAAATGCCTTGTATATATTGGCAACTTTATTTATAGTACCAAAAATATTTTTTTCCTATCTAACAAGGCAATTTCATTTATAGTACCAAAAATATTTTTGCCTATCTGTCTATATCTATACAGGCATCTATACAGTTTGTTCTTTTCTGAATATACGACTAGATTTTAAAGTCGATAAAAAACATTGTAAACCCAAAAAACATAAATAATACCCACTTTTGATAATGGACCGCCTATCTGGCTTGGCTTATCGGGCTACATGGCAGAGATTTATACAACTGGAAAGTACCACAAGGAATAAAAAGACAGGAAATGCATATATCACGAAAATGCAGTTGAAAAATGCACTCTCACAGTAACATAAATTACGTAATATCTTCTAGATCTTTCGCCTTTCCTCCTTTCGACCCCCAGCGTTTCGCCTTTCCCCCCTTCGACCCCCAGCAAACTTTCATTCTTCCTTTCTTCATCATGCTTCGCTTTATAAGTTCCTACCGCTTCTCCGTTTGTCAGTTCGACTGCATGTTCATTCATTCTTTCCTTCCCTCTTTTCTCCCTCCAAACCCCCTTTTTTCTTTCATTCTATATTTCCTCTCATTTGTTTTCCCTTTTTTCCTTCTTTCCTCCCCCTCTCTCCCTTTCTTCCTTCCTTCCTTCCATACGTACGTACGTACGTAGCAAACCCACAAGATAGAAATCTTTTTTTTTTTAGTTTCAGTTGATTGTACACGTATTTTCAGGCGCCGAAAGAAGTCCACTTGAAATATTTGACATTAGAAAAAAAATCTTCGTCGGTAAGCATGCTACATGCTAGTACCTAAATATCATCCAAAAGTTTTCTTTTTTTAAAAAAAAGGGGGTACCAGAAAGTTCAAAATTTCATAAACCACGAAGAGAGATCAGATCAAAATTTAGATAAGGCCAAAATACATTTCTAAACATTGATACTGACACTTGGTAAATAGATCGTGACAGGCCTGCCACTGAGGTAGACCATTTTGAGCGGGGTAATGCAGCTGTCGATTTCTACTGCAGTTAGACCTCTGTATTTCGAACGTGCGATAAGTCGAATACATCGGTTAATTCGAATCACCGATTTCACTAATACCTTCTATCACTCGAACATATATCAGGCAGACCATCACGCAATTATGGATCCGACCGACTCTATCGCCAGGTAGAATGGTCATTTGACAAACAGAAAATTGACTAGTAGCGAAAAGTTTCGGCTCAGGTCAGCCTGCGCGGAATGCGCAGGCTGACCTGGATCGATACTTTTCGCAGATGCATTAAGCCCCCTTTTTATAGAGCATAGCTCAATTATGTTTCATCTGGAAAAGACTTTTCGTTTTAATAAAACTGTGAAGGCCGACTTTTCTTATGCGTTTAAATCACATCTTTTTTTTTAAAGTCGCAGTAAACGTTGAAAATTTACATTTAGTATCAAAGCTAATGTACCAATATTAGTTTATATATTTCTACAATATTTGCTTTGATAAATTTTAACTTTTCAAAACATAAAATACAATGTATATCAAGTCATAGAGTCAAATTATCAAAACAGGCTATAAAACAATTGTTAGCATTTCAAACACTTTGGAGGATTATTGAAACTTTGACCTGGTTAGAATGACATTCGTTTATATCATTGCCATTTTGGTAATCTTAATTGTAATGGTATAAAAGAGAAACGGCTTAGCCTTGTCATTTATATCTAATGGTCACCCGTAGGTTTGGTGGGGATGAAGTTTGGTAGGTGGGAAGGCAGATAGGCAGGCAAGCGGTCGGGCAGGCAAGCAGGCAGGCAGGCATGCAGACAGACAGACAGACAGACAGACAGACAGACAGACAGACAGACAGACAAGGAGACAGGCAATGAGACAGAGACATTGACAGGGAGAATCAGAGACAAGGAAACAGAAAGGGAAAGGTCGAAGTACGGACAGAGGAAGGCCGTCTTCGCAAGCCAAGGGTGACAATCCACTACGCTACTCTACCCTTGGCGGATCGAGCTTGATTTCTGCATTCCCGCGATATGCATTTTCATTGGTTGCAGCTAGTTCTAACTGCACGAATCAAATCACTCGTTGCATTTCATTTTTGATTGCGACCTTTCGAATAAAAATAGAAGGTAAACATGCATACCTCCTAGGATGTGTGCAGGATCTGCAAAATTTATTACCCAAATAAAACATAGACGAACAATATTTACAGAAAGTTTCAGTGTGACCAATCAATTATCGGTTGTTTTAGGCTATATTCCAGCACCTGACGATGGAATGTCGAAATACGTTTGTGGTTATTGCTTCATGTTGAATTAATATATTCGTAAACGGTTTGTAAAACGATCTTTCATTGGCTATCAGACATATGCGGTAAAGGGGGTAATAAGCGGCATCCTATAGGGGGCGTAGTGCGGGAATATCGAAATCGGGTTCGATCCGCCAAGGTAAGATCCACGTAGTGATCGTTACCTTGGCTCGCAAAAATGGATGGAGGCAACCTGAGTGTCTGACTAACTTAAATGTATCAAAAGTCATACAAGGAAGGATTTTTTTTTCAAGAGCCAACAAGTGATGGTAGGAATGAGTCAATGGAAAAATGAATGCTCAGCCCGATCATCTGACTGTGCATAAGTCGAAGAAAATGTACATGTATATTCAAACAGCTAGACACGAAGACACACACAATTACATATGTACGTTTATATTAATGAGATTATTAGGTTTAACTATATTCATGGTCACGTAGAACATCAAAGAGATAGCGAGAAAATTGGTCAATTTCGACGAGACATAAAGACAGGCCATCAGAATATCACAAGCTGCAGGAGCTGTTGACGTCGTTATCAGATGACAATATGGTATACGGTATACCCATTTACCAAACGGCAAAATTTTAGACTGGTCCAAGTTGAAAGCACTAACAGACGACAAAGTAAACGTAACTCAAAAAATGAAACTTTTTTCTAGCAATGTAGAAAACATTGTGGGAAAAGGAGAAAATGCTGGTTACCAGCATTTTCTCCTTTTTCCTCAATGTTTTCTATCCCTTCCAAAACGAATTTAAAATTTTTGAACTAGGTTTAATTTGTCGTTTGGAAATGCGCTGAATTTCGACAAGTCTAAAATTTCGTCGTTCGGTAAAGTTTGTAAAAAAAATCCAAATACTTTAAACTGCTCTTTTTCATAAGATTTAGAGTACTTTGATTTTTCGCTCGTCTAAAAATAGTTTAAATACTTTGCGTGCTAGGATGGGTTAATGATCATTGGCCATTTTCAGGTTGACCGCGCGTGAAAAGGCCCGATCAGCGGCAGATGTGAGAACTACATTGTGCGGCAAACAAGTGGAAAATACGGTTTAAAGGAATATAAAACACTTGTTACACCATTCAATGTAACGGTGAACCTTTCAGGTCGAAGTTGTGAGTTACCGGGACTCCTCTGATCCTGTTATTATTTTGACCTAGTTTTGTCCAAATACAACTTTTTATGGCCCTTGCACAAGACCTGTGTTACAAGCAAATTCCTCTTTTCTCAGATCGTTTTTCAGACAAGTATTATTAAGTAAATATTTAAGAAATGGTTTGGTTGGTTGGTTGTACTGCCTTTTTAACAGCTAAGGTCATATCATGGTGGTTGGTGACGCACATGTGTTTCCTGGCTTTCTTACACCAGTACTAACACAACTTTCTTTCCAAAGCCACCGACTACTTTTCTCACATGCTTCAGCAGAAGTGAGAGTTAAAAATACATGAAATAAATGAAAGAAAGTTGGCCTCAACCGGGTATCAAACTCACAACGACCAGGTCATGAGTCCGACATGCTCACCAACAAGCCACCCAGGCGGGCTTAAGAAATGGCAAATATAGTCAAACGTAACCATTCTGTAGGTTGATTGACTGATTAAATATTGTTTCACACCGTTTTAAACATTACCCCAATTATACCGCGGCGGCCGGTGCGTCTATCCATGCTTTCCTGGAGTTTCATTTTTTCCAGTAACGTTACATCGCACAATTCTCTTTGAAAGCAACTGGCTGCTTTCCCACATAATCATCGTCGAAACTATTGTCGGGGGGGGGGGGGGGAAGAGGAATGAATCCTGTCGTAATGATTATCATCAGTCCTTGGAAGGAAATTGGCCCAGCCGGGAATCGAACCAACGACCCCTATTTTCAATTCCTGTACACGCTACCGACTGAGCTACCATGCCTCGGTTCCATTCATTAGACTGACAACTGTCCACACAACACAAAACCAGTGGGTGCCTCTATCTTATGTGAAACACACCAATCAGAAAAGGCGTTACAAAATGCTTAAATTTCTATTCAAAGATGGTGGAAAAATTCTGTTCTTAATAACTAAAGTTAACTTAAAAGTTTTCATGAATGGTATTGTTTGTTCTATTATTTTTCATGAATGGCTCTGTATTTTCGGTTTGTGCACTTCCTATACAATCTGGTCCAAATCTACGAAGTCCGCAAAAAGCTATCAGTGAATTTACAGAAAAAGTTAAAATATTCACGTTCTTCGATCACCATGAATTCGCTCTACGTTTTCTTCAATCGACCCGTGACCTCTCATTTGTAAATAGTTACGCACGGTAATATCTTTGACAAGTAAACTTGAAAAGTTGATAAGTTGTTCAATAACAACTACAGTCCTTATCGAATCGCAATTACTTGCTAGGCCTAATGTAATCTTCCCTTTATTTCTTTACCCCACCATAAAATGCTAGACTCCTCCAAATTGAAAGCATTTGTGGACTACAATCTAAATTTGACTCAAAACATGGATTTTGCTTTTGATAAGACTGAAAACGTTGTTGGAAAAGGAGAAAATGCTGCCTAGCAGCATTTTCTCCTTTTCCAACAATGTTTTCACAAAATGCTGGTTATCAGCATTTTCTCCTTTTCCCATTTTTTTCTGTATTAACCTTCCTTCGATAAATCTCGGTATTGTTTGGGAACGGGTTAGGCCTTCAGTACCACTTCAAAGCCAGTATTGGAGGTGCGACGGGGGGGGGGGGGGGGGGGGGGGGAAAGGGGGGGGGTTAGGTCGTAAGCCCTAGGCCAAGTATCACGTAACACCTATGCAGTCTCTTCCTTTTGCTCAAATCTTCAAATCTGCCAACAAGTTGTGTCACGCTATGGGTTTTAACTTTAAGGTTACAACTCGATATGAAATGGTAAACAAGTCAGTCAGTGATCATTGGTTCCTTCTAGATGAATCAGGGCAAGTTTACTCTCCAAGTTTGAAAGTAACACATCTTCTGATTGGCTAAACCAAATGCTTTAGCCAATCAGAGGTTATGTTACTTTCAAAGTTAAATATCTATGGAGACTAAGACTAAGAATTGTTATTAAGAATGGTTGGTGAATACAGATCCTGGTTTTCTGCTTTTACAAATTTGAAACTTATAAACAAGAATTCTATTTTGCTGAGACATGCCTATAGAGCCAATCACTGTTTCTGAAGTCTCAATTTAAAAAAAATAACAACAGGATGATTTTTAAATACCTATGTTCTTATATTGCCTGACGTCGTCTTCAACACTATATCGCAGAGAGGATGCTTTCCAGGAGTTTTCTTACCTGTACTTCTAACAATATTCTTTCAAAGCCTGTGGCTGCTTTTTCCAATACCCACCGTCGAGACATTGAACAAAGGCCAGAGAGGAATGAATGGTGCCAAGGTATCATAAACTATAAATTTTAAGGCTGAGGGCATTAAAGTGAATTTATGATTGTGATGAAGTGGGTCTACAATGTATATCCATAATTCAAATTAGGATCTATGTAACTATACTTACATAACATTTTCTCTCTTTCTCTGTCTCTGTCTCTCTCTCTCTCTCTCTCTCTCTCAAAAAAAAAAAAGTTATGAATATGTGTCAACGTGCTGTTAAACTGAATCGCTCCCGGTACATTGCACGGTTCAGAGTCTTTCAAAATGCCTTTATCGTCGGTTTACTTCGGAAACCTCGTAACTACAGCTTGTTTCAAGCTGTAGTTACGAGGTTTTTGAAATAAACCAGCGATATGCTTTTTTTTTTTTTTAAATCTGATATAAAATTGCTAAATTTTCTGTTCAATGAAACACCGCAAGTAATGAAAAAGTATTAGATCATAATGCACGTTCTGTATGATCTGATCTTGGACTGGTCTGCAGTCTCTACTACAGCAAGTTATATTGCCCTGGGTGGCAAACAGAACAAAAGCACGGACAATTGATAAAGAAAACTAGGGAAAAAAAGGGGAAGGCCAGCAAGTAAAAAGACACATTTGTTTAGTTTTGAAATAAAAGCAGTAGCCATTGATAAAAATCAACAAACTAACTCATTCAAGTTTGAAAACGAACAGGGGTTGTGTTATTTGATTTGTGTCAAATTTTGTATGAATGAGGCGAAGTGAAGCACTATCGCAGCGTATAATTACTGGAATTCTTTCACATTTACCTCATTCTCCCCTAATCTTCACACGCCAGTTTTTACCTTTTATACTTAGCTTACTAAAATATATTTACAGAAGACAAATAAAACGTGACTGAAATGATGAAATCTGTCTTTGAAAAGTTTAAAAACATTATTGGAATTGGGTGAAATACTAAGTTCAAGAATTTCTCCTTTTTCCACAATGTTATCAACAATCTTTGGCAAGATTTAACACAGCGTTTGATTGGTCAACCCAATCAGGTGACCTTTAGATGCATCTTTGTTTAGCGCCAAATATATAAACTCCATCCTTGTCGACGACATAAAAAATACCAGCCGATATAGCTCAGTAGGTGGAGCGTAGGACTCGTGAACACAATGTTTCGGGTCACTAAAGGTTGTGGGTTTGAATCCCCGGCTGGCCAACTAAAACTACTAATAGTCTTTCGGATGAGACGTTAAACCGAGGTCCCGTGTGACGGTGCTATACGCCGAGCACGTTAAAGAACCAGGCGAAGCTCTCAGAAGTTTCGACCTGTATCTTTGCACTATCCCCTGTAACAACTAACCGTCTTCTGGGGGCGAGGCTCAGATGGGCAACCGGTAGCGACAATTCAATCAAGATCATGACATGCGCAGACAAAGGAGTACAAAGATAAGATAAATGTGTCATCTAGTTAAAGATTATTGAGTTTCTTTGCCTGTCTAGTATATGGCTGATCTTAACCGCCCGATTAACTTCTAGATCTGCAGTCGTGACTGGACTTCTACAGGTAAACACACGCGTAAATCAAAGTGGACTGTTCTGAAGACACCTGGTCGCTATAAATACAATAACACGCAATAAATCAACTTTCACCTCTCTGTCGTAAAGGTGAGAGACGTAATTCATATTGTCTCGTGTGATCATACACCTTTTATCACCGGTATTCGCCCCTCCTGCATTCCAGTTGACCCAGTTGCCCTGAATTCAACTTCAGACTCCTTTCTTCCCCCCCTCCCCCAATAATCAAATCAAATCTATTTGTTTTACTGTTTCTTCGTTTGTTTGTTCATACTCTGGCAAAAGGGGGGGGGGCGGGAAACGCATCTCCGTAATCCACCGTACCAAGCAAGCAATAAAGTACTTAACCCTTCCCAAACGACAAATTTTTGGACTGGACCAAATTGAAAGCATTTGCAGACGACAATTCAACTCTTGCTGAAAAGATGATTTCTGTCTATGAAAGGGTAGAAAACATTGTGGGAAAAGGAGAAAATGCTGGTTACCAGCATTTTCTCCTTTTCCCACAATGTTTTCAAAAGGCTACTATTCCAGACCCGTAAAAACCAGGGATTGTTTGGGAAAGTGTTAAGGACCCCTGATAGCCACTTCCTTTATAACACTGACTTAATCATAAGGTAAATTGGTCCTTGTTCATACAGAAAATAGACCAATAGCGAAAAGTTTCGACCCAGGTCAGCCTGCGCGGACTGCGCAGGCTGATCTGGGTCGATACTTTTCGCAGATGCTTTAAGCCCCCTTTTTCACAGAGCATAACTCAATTATATGTTTTTTTTTCCTCTACAGTCAAAGATACATTTCGCAGTGCCAGGCTAGCTGAGGTTTCCCTCAAACGCAGAAAAAATAAACAAACATGTGTTTTCCAGAGACTGCATTCGCTTGTAATTAAAGCATAAATAAACTCTAGTTTTCTCTGAAGAAATAATGTTCTAAGCAGGCCCTCTATCTGTTATTTACCATTCAAGAAGACTTTTATAACCGTTTTTTCGTAATTACGCACTTATCGTAAAAGAGCTTTTGAACGCATTGTGAAACAGCAATCACTATATTTGCCACGATGTTTTCAATATCATTTAAAAGATTGCAGCGTTTTTTTTTTCCTTAACTCAATTTACTGACCTATATCGGCTTGTAAAGGTTCTATTTCCATTTCAAAGATTGTTACAATATTCGGTGTAAAAGCTCACGAAAATTTTGACAACCCGTAACAAAAAGAGAATAGTTTGCACTGAAAATAATTCCGAAATGTCAATTACCGACAAATAAGTTACAAGTGTTTCGATCTTTGTAACCGTAACTGCTGGGGAAACCTTAACCCTTAGGCTAATATTCGCGACTTGCTGACCTTTTGCGGACAGTGTAGATCAAGATCAGACTACACAATACGTGCAATCTGATCTTGGATCTACACTTTCCGATAAGCAGATTTTTTTTTTCAAAATCGTTCTTTGAAATAGAATCAGTTTGGTTTTTACCAGCGGCTCCAGAAATTTTATTTAATTTTGTTAACTAGGGGAAGGGTTAAGATCAAAATATTTATGAACTGTGAGTAAAAGATTTAAGAGAAGCTTCTTCATCTATTTAATATCATCTCTCTCTCTCTCTCTCTCTCTCTCTCTCTCTCTCTCTCTCTCTCTCTCTCACCCCCTCCCCTACTTTCCGTACTTGTGTGTGTTTCTTACCAGACTCTCCTTGCAGTTAACAATCCTAGGAAGATGTTTTTTGAAAAACATAGTGGGATAAGAAGAAAATGTTAGTAAGAAGCACATACCTCTTTTTTGACAATGTTTTCTACACTATTAAGGACAAAATATATCATTGATCCAACATCTCATCCTTTTTCCATAATGTTTCAAACATTCTTGATATCATTAAAACTGAGTAGTGTAGGTTTAGTAACAAATTCATGGACACATTTTCCTCTTAGAGCCTTTAACTCTTTACGACACGATGAAAATGAAAACTTGTCCAAATTGAAAGCATTTGAGGATGACAATTCAAACGTGTCCCCGGTAACGGTACTTGTCTTTGATAGGTAAGAAAACATTAAGGGAAAAGGAGAAAATGCTGGTTACCGGCATTTTCTCCTTTTCCCTTAACCCTTTCCCAAACGGCAAATTTTGGACCAGACCAAATTCAAAGCATTTTGCAGATGACAAATTAACAGTTGTTAAAAAGATGATTTTTCTATATGATAAGGTAGAAAACATTGTGGGGAAAGGAGAAAATGCTGGTTACCAGCATTTTCTCCTTTTCCCACAATGTTTTCAAAAGGCTTTTATTCCTGACCCGTAAAAACCAGGGATTGTTTGGGAAAGGGCTAATGTTTTCAAAAGGCCTCTTCCACACATCCTCGGATATCCCGGGGTCTCCCTATTTGCTACGCTACATCGACCCTGGAACAATTGACTAATAAAACTTTGAATCAGCCGCCGAAAATCGATACGAAACGTCATAGCGTACAGTCCACTCGCCTATCACAAAATGATGATGGAACCAATGAAAAGCCGGCATTCGGCCAGCGGTAAAGCGAGGGAAATTTAATTAATTGTCCCAGGGGTCGATGTAGCGTAGCAAATAGGGAGACCCCGGGGTATCCGAGGTTGCTTCCACAGGGGTCGTTAAAAATCGGGATTGTGTGGTAAAGAGTTAAGCGCATAATGGCAAATTAATCTTTCACCAAAACATCCAGTGCTATAACAACCCGAAAAAAATATTATGGAAAAAAGAGGGAAAACGCCGGAACTTAACATCTTTTCCTTTTCCAGACAACATTTTCTAACCTACCGAAAATATAGTCCAATAATTTGTAACAATTTATGAATTATCGTCCGTAAATTCTTTCAGTCCTTTTATACAAGTGTACATATCTTCATAATTTTTTTTTTCTTTATTACTTTTTTCCCTACAAAGTACAAATGAAATAGCGTCCAAAACTAGAGCAGGGAACAATTTTCCCACGCCGCCATTCAAAAAACTCTATTTAATTCCTAATGATCTGGTGTATTTACAGAACTAACAAAATAAAAAGGAAGAACACACAGTAACAATTTAAAGAATTTGAATGATTTTTGGAGGTCTTACGTTTTTCTATGTTGTATTTATCATTCAAATATTTGCTCTCAGATTTTCATATCTCTTGCCTGAATCTCTTGAATGTGCTTTAACACTTCTGTTGTCATAGGCGAAAGAGTGGACGAAAGGTGAGGTATCTGCGGAAGGCATAGATCAAGATCAGACTGCACAAAACGTGCAGTCTGATCTTGTATCTATACCATCCACTTGTTTGGTCCAGCCTGCAAGATAAACACCCTTCAGGAGTTTCAGGAGGTTGTAATTTAAAGTTGTTTAAAGAGGCTGACTTTATGGAAATACATTATTAGCGGCTGAAAGCATTAATTCGTCTCTTTCTTATCGTCATTTTCGTAATCGATGGGCGAAAAGTTACTTTCATCCTCATAACGTCGGTTTACTTCAATAAACTGGTAACTACAGCTTGTTTCAAGCTGTACTTACGAGGTTTTTGAAGTAAGCCGATGATAAGTTCCTTTTAAAAATTGGCTGAGTACAGGTAAGGCCTTACCGGACCAAAACCTTTTATTTCTTCGTCTTCACTATATCGCTCAGTTCACTGTCGTAAACAACGTCCATACTAAAACAAGCTCTTCTATGACGTCACAACTCAAGGAATACAACAATAATAGGTAAGGGAGATAAGCGATGCAATAAAAATTAATAAGCAGAAATATAAATTGAAGATGAGCACTTATACTATATTTTTTTCCAAATTGCAACATTACCAAGGTACTATTTGGTAATGTAAATTTGAAAATTAACCATATCTGAAACTTGTTGATTAGCCCTTTAAAGAAATGGACCACATTCCGGCAAACCCGGGCTTAATGCATCTCCGTGATCTATAGTGCAAAGCTAGTCATCGCATACTTCTTTACCCATGATATCCACTTTTTGCAACAAACGACCTCGTCATGAGGTAGACTGGTCCTTGCACATGTGGAAAATTGACCACCAGCGAAAAGTTTCGGCCAAGGTCAGCCTGCGTGCACTGCACAGGATGACCTGGGCTGATACTTTTCAAAGATGTATTAAGCCCCCTTTTCACAAAACAGGGCCCAAATGTAGGTACATTGCACTCGATAAAAATATTTGACTGAATTTGACATGCATGGGCTTATCCATTTACCAAAAAGGTCCCATGTCTCTGCGAATTTAAGGAAGACGGCCCATGAAAACTTTGTGGGAAAAGAAGAAAATGTCGGTAACCAACATTTTCTTCTTTTCCCATAATGTTTTCAAACCGACCATAGAGAAATCCCATCATTTCAGCCACATTGTTTTTTTTTTTTGGGGGGGGGGACGGAGAGGGCAAGTGGGAGGGTTTCATAATTAAACATTTTCTAGTCAATGCAAAAGTAACTTACAGTCGTTGCAGCTCTGGCATATTGGCAAATAGCAAATCTGGAATCTGTTTTAACTGGTTACGATCCAAACGTCTGAAAAAGAGGAAAAAAATTACAATGGGTTATGATGACACAATTATGAGCATGTGCTCGGGTTTTTTTTTTGTGTGTGTGTGTATGTCGGTAACATCAAAGGTGACTTAAATTTACTTATGAGTGTACGTGTAATTGTAATTATCACCCTGAGTGTCACAATATACTGGAAAAATGTATATGTGACCCATAACGCAAAAAAGCATCTTCGCGAGCCAAGGTTACGATCACTACGTGGATCTTACCTTGAGCTGATTGAGCCCGATTTCGAGATTCCTGCGATGCGCCCTCTATTGGATGCTGGTTATTACCCCCTTTTACATCATATTTCCGAAATTCAGTGAAATATCGTTTTTAAAAACCGCTTACGAATACAATTATTCAACATGAAGCGATAAGCAGACCCCACGTGGGTTTCCATGTTTACCTTCAATTCGAAAGGTCGCGACTTTATTCTATTTTTATCAAGGATGAAATGCTAAATGAAAAAGTGTATCGGGGGAATGTAAAAATCAAGCTCGATCCGCCAAGGGTAGAGTAGTGTAGTGAATCGTCAGCCTTGGCTTGCGAAGATGGGAAAAAAGGGACCATCTGGGGATTCTGTATATCAATTAGATGAAAACAAATCAATGATAGTGCAGGTCAGTTTAAGTTGATAATTCAAATATGGTTGTATAATAAGGTCCAGTGACCACTTTTCAATGTCATTTGTTTATAATGCTGTTACAGTAGAAGAGACGGTATGACCAGAAAAAAAAATTACTAAGTTACAAACAGTGTAGATTCATGATCAGCCTGCACATATCTAACCTTACGGTAAGATCATCTTCTCGACCATCATCCATAAAAGACGCCAAAGTTGCCTCCAGCACCCGAAAGGTTAATCACACACAAAAAAAATGATAAATTACATAAGAAAATAACGAGCCCCCAAAAATCTAGGTTACGTTGATGAATGTAATGTATGTGGTATGGCTTTCACGTACACCAGTAGTATAATCCCTTGTCCTTAAACTT
Source organism: Tridacna crocea (assembly GCA_943736015.1). Classification (NCBI taxonomy): domain Eukaryota; kingdom Metazoa; phylum Mollusca; class Bivalvia; order Cardiida; family Cardiidae; genus Tridacna; species Tridacna crocea. Next base: position 54,749,454 of record OX031064.1, on the reverse strand, counting down.
GTCAGCATTTTAAGGTAAAGCATTGACTTTTGCGGACGGCATAGATCAAGATCAGACTGCACAGAACGTGCAGTCTGATCTTGGATCTATACCATCCGCTGTTTTAGTCAAATCTATGACATTAACGTTTCCCCAAGTTTTAGAAGACTGTATGTTTGACCGCAGAAAGCGGTGGAGTGTATACATACTTAGAGCTTATAGACTTAAACCGTGTTATTCGATTTACAAACAATTCGAGAAAAGTATTTGTTACTTGTGGGTATACTGACCTCTTAACTCTCTTATACCATTAATTTCGCTATAATGGCCAAAGAGATCCAATTGTTCTTAATAAATTATGTGCAGAATCAAATACATTGTAAAATTTGTCGATCTGGCGCAAGATTACGCAAGTGTAGTAAAATTGGGAAAAAAGGTAAGTATTATGGTGTTGACACCATTTATAATCTTCTCCCTTTGAAAAATGTTACGCCGAAATGCAAGAATGTGTGTTTTTACATTCAAAAAATGTGCGTGTAATGAGAACTCCCAATTTTTTTCCCCTGAAGATTGTACGGGTCGGGATATTAGTCTACGATTTTTTTTCCCCGGCAAACATTAGCTGAAATAGCTAGGCTACGACCCGAGGAAAATAAATTCCTAAAAGAAACTTCTCTTTATTTGCGTAGCTATCATTATAGGTTTCGTTTATTTATTCATCGTTTATCATCATTACATAGACTACCCAATAGGCTCATCCTCCTTAGTCCTTGGGGCGCCGGGAAAAAGGGGTAAAAATGGAAAGTTTAATGCCATTTTAATGCCATTTTAAGGCCTGTTTGAACCAAACTATCTCTTCAAGGAGGACAATGTAGACTCAAGATCAGACTGCACATCCTGTGCAGTCTGATCTTGAATTTACACTGTCCACAATGGCAACTGAATTTGTAAAGGCCGCTTTAAGGATTATCCTATGGCTGGTCGGTTCACAGTAAACCAACGGCAACGTCCAAGGTTTTGGATTCATTGACAGATATTACATGACTTTGAAAAATTAAAGACTATGAGCGGGCTGCAATGATGGACGGAATGGTGCATGTTGGTGTATACTGAAAAGCAAAGCATCAGAGTGTCTTTCGGTAAAGTGTTCTGTTCCGTGTCACTTGTTTTTTCCAGGGCTGACATGTTCCAGAAAAGTTTATTGGTTTACCTCTGAATGTAACAGGAATACAGGGCATATAATTATGATAATTTGTGGTTGTACCTTAGAACCCGCATGTTGTTTCAGTCCAATTACACATGTGGTTGGTAACCTGTTGCGATTTTACCCAAGACACTTTGTTTTCCAATTGATTGCTTTAAGGACGTTTTCGATAGTAGTTTCTGCACATCACCTTGGCGATTTCAAGGGAGACAATAACAGACAGTAACTCTTCTCAAAGAAGGTACTTGTATATCGTTCGGACAATACTTTGAATTTCGGATACGGTACGTTTCGAAGCGATGAATGAGTCTACAATATCGACTTAACGGACATTAAATATGGAAAATAATATTTGCAGAGTATAATAAACTTTCTATCACTGTATTACTGTATTTTATGAAGATAGTCATTTTAGGTGTTTTGATACAAACGGTTACCATAGAAACAGCTATTTTGCAGAAAATCTAACTCGGCAACATACCTTTTTCTGTTTATTTTTTAGTTTGCCATTGAATTTTACCCAACATATGAAAGAATTAGAAAATTCTATGAAAGGATTAAATTTTCACAAAACTGTAGAAAACGTCTTTAAAGGTTAATTGATAGAGTAATTACAGAATGCATTATTGAAACTCACTTTAAGTAATTCTCTGGCCATTTCATTGCCATTTGCTATCGATAAAAGCATTTTTTAGAACATGCAGAATAAGGTCATACTGCAAAAAACGTAATCATAGAGCAAAAACTAATGTTTTTATGGTTTCTGCTGTTCTGGATCCATCACTGGCAGGGCTTTGATGTTCGTTTGTATCAAATATACGTCCATTGGCTTCGATTGTAAAAAAAAAACTGAAAAAGGATACAGATTCCTAATATGCTTTTTTTTTTTCCTGTCATATTATTAACTATCTTCGAAAAAATATAAAATATAAGTCAAAAAAGGCCCCGAACTTGTTGCTAACCACGGTCCTTTGCAGTTGACATGAATCAATTAGTTTACAAAGAAATACCAACTTTAACCCCAGCTTCTAAAAATAACGTCCAATAAATTAGCATCAAACCTACTTCTGGGTCCAAATTCACCAACCATTCTTAATAACATTCTGAATGTTATTCGTCCGAATTTCGTTAGTATGAAAGTACCAGAACTTCTGATTGGCTAAACCGTTTGGTTTAGCCAATCAGAAGTTCTGTTACTTTCACAACCAGAAAAGCTTGAAGATTAAGACACAGAACGTTCTTAAGAAAGTTTGTTGAGTACGAATCCTGGTTAATCAGTGAAGCAAGGATTCACGTATTCAAGGATTCTTAGTACCAAAATTTCAAAAAGGTGTTTTTGAGTACTACAACGCGGAAGCCTTTCGTAGTATACTATAGAAGTTTAACCCATTACCACACAATCCCTACTTTTGACGCCCCTGAGAAAGAAGCCTTTAGAAAACATTGTGGGAAAAGGAGAAAATGCTGGTAACCAGCATTTTCTCCTTTTCCCACAATGTTTTCTACTATTCACAATACAAATTTCAAAATTTCAGTCACTTTTATTTTATCGTCTGCAAGTGCTTTCAATTTGGACCAGTCTAAAATATTGTCGTTTGGTAATGGGTTAAGCCATCAAAATACGTCATAATTCGTTAATCTGTTGGCACCAGAGTGTAGTATCTTTCTTCTGTTGAATTCAACATTTGTTTACACTTATTTTTCAGCTTTTCACCTTTCTCCTGATATTATCCAAGGAATAGGACGTCTAAGAAGAAATCTTAATGTTTATTCCAGACACCAGTGTTCGGATGAAAGCAGATTATCGACGTCATTTCAAAAAGTTCCCCTGGTGCCCTACAGCTCACACCACGGCGGTTCCAAGTGAGGGAAAAATCACCGTTTACTTTACCAAGTAGTCGATGGGTTACATATTATGGAGTGCGAAAAAAGTTTTATACCGCATTCAACATTATTTCAGTCCTATTTCTGGGGTATATAACCTTAAAATACTTATCAATGACAATGACAAACATTTATTTTACGTATAGAAGCCACCGGCCCAAAAATACATACAACATACAAAATTTCATAATACACGTACATGTTGAGAGAAGTACCTTATCAGATTTAAGGATCATGTGCACGTACAAGACTAATTTACTTAATAGTTCAAAATTCTCTTTTTGAAACATTTCATAGAAGATTAGGAATTTACATCGGTACCACGTTTATACCAGTTCAATAGATAATGCTGTCTCATTACATCATGTTTCGGACAATGAAAAAAGTACATGAAATTCACATTCTACAATTCTAATATTGAATTTTCCTAAACAGTAAGTGCATATTCTGTCCTCACGTGGTATATCAGAATGGCCCCCAGTCTCAAAATATCCTAGAATTTCCTATTACTACTTCAAGGTTAGCTTTAGATTCAGTGGTCCTGGGCCTGTGTACACCAACCATTTTTAAGAGCGTTCTTTGTCTTATTCTCCAAAATTTCCTACATTTCTAAGTAACACAACTTCTGACTGGCTAAACCATTCGGTTTAGCCAATCAGAAGTTGTGTAACTTGCATATTTAGAAAACCTTGGAGAATAAGACTAAGAATATTGTCAAGAATGGTTGGTGAATACCGGCCCTGGAATTTCCTATTACTACTAAAGGGTTAGCTTGACTCAGTGGTACATAGCAGGGTCCGTATTCACCAACCATTCTTCAGAACGTTCTTGGTCTTATTCTTCAGAATTTTGTAAGTGTGAAAGTAACAGAACTTCTAATTGGCTAAACCATTTGGTTTAGCCAATCAGAAGATCTGTTACTTTCACAGGTAGACGATCTTGAAGAATAAGACCAAGAACTCTCTGAAGAATGGTTGGTAAATACGGGTCCAGAAGTTTCAAACTTGAAGTGTACTCTTGTGAATTTGATCGGAAAATCCCAGATCTTTAATTTAACTATAAAATTTGCTGCGTAGAACAGACGAAGATTTCCGTATCGGACAATGCAGATCTGTTCTGTGCAGTCTGATTCTAATCTAGACTATTCCCGTGGTGAAGGACTTATCAACCCCGACGTTAAGCTAGGTACGAGGTGCGTTCAATAAGTATTGCCTGTGACCCACTTCCAGTTGTCTGATCTATTGATTCATATCTCTATGGGTAATGTGGCAAATTACAGCTCTGAACTAATTGTAATTTCTGATTTACAGGTGTTTGAACTAAGTCAGGTGTGTGACTGACATCTGATAGAAAAATTAGTAAAAATTACTTCTTGTAAGCCAATGGTCATTTAAATTCTAGCACGGACTTCCGGCCATGTGTGAATTCACGATGCCAGCGTTTTACAAGATCATATGATGGGGCATTATCATCATAAGTAACTTTAATTTCATCAAAAGTCTCCTGTGGTGCGGGACACTCAACAGGCTCTCATTTCACACCTGACTCAGTTCAAACACCTGTAAATCAAAAACCACAACTAGTTCAGAACTGTAATTTGTCATATAACCCATAGAGATATAAATCATTAAACATGCTAAATTTCAGCTAGATCAAACAACTTGAAGTGGGCTAGTGGCATTACTTATTGAACGCCCCTCGTAAATAACAATGTAATACTGCGGTACTACTGCTCTCCGCCCATTGAAAGGCTTCGCTGATTACTCTAACAGATCACATGACAAGTCACATGACTTACACCGAGCCTTCTTGATGATCAATTATCTGCGTAAACAGTGTCCGTTAAAGCTATCAAACGAAGTGTCATCTTTACAAAAACTGCAAATGTATAAAAGTTGTCTATATGCTAAGTGGCATGCATCTGATGAACTGTTGAGTTACAGTTGCTAATTAGTTGAGAAAATAATGGACACAAACTCTTTTTTTTTTCCTTTCGGTGCAGGTTTTTTTATTTCTAATTTTCCTAGCAGGTTTCTCTTAAAAGCCTGGCCATATTGTCGTCGGTTTACTTCAAAAACCTCGTAACTACACCTTGTTCCAAGCTGTAGTTACGAGGTTTTCGAAGTAAACCGACGATATGTACATTAAGTTTGAATTCTGGAATAGAATAGTCTGTAAAAGGGTTGACCTTATCAAGCTTTTTTGATTTTTTTTTTTTCAAATAGCTTTTACCAATACAAAAACAGTTTTTTCACAACCTGATGGGAAAAGGCTTTAGAAAACATGGTGGAAAAAGGAGAAAATGTTTGAAACCAGCATTCATTTTTTTCATTTTCCCACAAGCTCATTTTCCTATCAGACAACTTCATCTGATTTGTATATCGCATGGGCTACTTCGCAAACCTCGTAACTACAGCTTGTAACAAGCTGTAGTTACGAGGTTTGCGAAGTAAACGATATACATGTATTTCGAATTTGCCTAAAACTCTTTGGATTTTGGTCAAGTTTCGAATTTGTTATTTGGGACAGGGTTAAATCAGGAGCTTTCCAAAACTACTATGGTTAATGCCAGTGTTGACACAGCAGACTCGTACGTACTGTACTACTGGTTGATGTTAACACATGACCAAACAACAATATTTTAGGCTTTTCCAAATCGAAAGCATTTGCAGACTACAAAATGAAACTGAATAGAAATTTGAAATGTGTGCTGGGAAGGGTACAAAACATTGTGGGAAAAGGAGAAAATGCTGGTAACCAGCATTTTCTCATTTTCCCACAATGTCTTCAAAAGGCTTCTTTTTCAGGGTCGTCAAAAGTAGGGATTGTGTGGTAATGGGGTAAGCCCGGAAGGAGGGTAAAAGCTGAATAAGAAAATTTTGAAAAAAAAAAAACGAGAACCGATGAATAAAGCATTTCATAAGACCCTAAAGTATCATGCCACGATACAAAAAAAATCTATTTGTCAACAATTGGCCATGAAAAAAAGAATTCCCACTTGTTGAGGGGTGTCAGAAGCGAGCCCATTAGGGTATAATTAGCCCTCCGTCAACAGAGCCCTGTTTTCCCCGTTACCCCGCGAGCTTCACACCTATAGATTTCTAAGTGCTTGTTATCCCGGTGGTCAAGGAGGCTTCAGGTCCACTCACGGTCAATCGTGGTCCTACTTGTTACAAAGCCTGTGTAAATAAGTATAGCTTTATTCCGGGATACGCTCTGTGTTATGTAGAATCTTTACAGTCAGAAATCAATGAAACAAAGACGATTTTAGCAAGTTAAAATGACCCTCAAAAAATGACCCGAACATCGAAAGTACAGTGTTTTTTTTTCTTGGGATGGGTGGGGAAAGAATATCGTACAGTGTATAGTTAACCTATTATCACACAATCCCTACTTTTGACACCCCTAAGAAAGAAGCCTTTTGAAAACACTGTGGGAAAAGGAGAAAATGCTGGTAACCAGCATTTTCTCCTTTTCCCACAGTGTTTTCTACCCTTCCCAGAACAAATTTCAATTTTTCAGTCACCTTTAATTTGTTGTTTGCAAATGCTTTCAATTTGAACCAGTCTAAAATTTTGTCATGTGGTAATGAGTTAAAGGCCCGTATCAGTCGCAATCATTCTTTAGACTGGTCTTTGTCTTATTTTCAAGAACTTGTCATTTGAACAGAAATGCAATTTCTTATTGGCGATACCAAATAGTTTATTAATTCTGTTTACAAACTCTATAAAGGGACTAAACGATACCAGTGAGAATGGCCAAAGAAACACCGTTCGAGATGACATAAAACATGCAGCCCGATCTTTGATCTGCATTTAAGATCTACCTTTTGTTGGTTAAAGCAACTAAGTCTTGTGCTTGGCCTTCCTTTAGTATTAAGTCGAATTTAAAGTTCCGTAAAACTGAATTCTTATTTGGCTTCGTGGTGAAGCGTTAACTCCGAGAACTTTCCGGTTTTATGAAGACGTTATGCAGAACCTAGCCTATATATACGGATAGTGAAATCCACGTAAAAATTAGGTGGTCTTTTGTCTGGACATGAATCTGAAAATAGCCTTGAAGGTGGCATTCCACACCATTTACATATTTCAACTTTTTGCCAAACGGCATAATTTTAGACAGGCCAAAACTGAAGCATTTGTAGACGACAAAATTGATGTGACTAAAAAATTGGAATTTGTTTAAGAAGGGAAGGAAAGATTTTGGGAAAAGGAGAAAATGCTGGTTAGCAGCATTTTCTCCTTTACCCATAATGTTTTCAAAAGGCTTCTTTCACAGGTTAGTTAAAAGTTGGGGTTACTTGGTAAATTGTTAAGATCTTTTTTTCCTTATTTGCTTTCCCACGGATTTCGTCTAGCCAAATTATCCACAATCATTCAAGTAAAAAGCCATAATTGGAAACCTGAAATGATGACCTAGGAAGAAGTAATTAGTATATAATATATAGATTATCGAGAAAGTCATCCATCATTGTGGGTCAAAATGACACAGAAGCCTGTATCAAGGAGAAGTTTATTCTCCTTATAATACATCGATGGACAATTTTATTTTTTCTTCACCGAAACGGTGTAGCAGATCGTATGATCTAGAAAGAAGGACAAGTATCGCTATAAATATTGCCGAAGAAACCATTTAAATCATCGCTGTATGTCAAAATGGCGGAGGTGTCTGTAAATTGCCCTTTGTAACTATGTCTTTTAGTCATTTTTACAAGAATTAAACAGGATACTTTTATCCATCGGAAATAGTGTAGCATCTCGTTTGACCAGCTGGAATTCGATCTATTGCTTTTTGAATATCCTTAAACATGAAAAAATTAACATATTTAGGTTTCTGAAGCAATAATCCTATTCAAATGCTTCAATAGTTGAGTCAAACTCTGTGAAAAAGTGGTATAAAGCATCTGCAAAAATAATCGACAAAGGTCAGCCTGGTCAGACCGCGCAGGATAACCTAAGTCGAAACTTTTTGGCACTGGTAACTTGGCATGGCATTCCAACGACCTATTTTACAACATTGTTCAGTCGGTTTTTTTTTTTTCTTTCTTTTTCTGACCGAATGAACCATAAATATCACGCGACGATTTCCTTGGTATATGGCTTTAGATTGGCCTCTTTAACCTCTTTTTCCCAGAGCTCCGCTTAATTATTACATGACCTGGAACACGCAATTAGGGACATTCGGAAATATGCATTAAGTGTCGTCTCGGATCAGCTTGCCAGTCCGCGCAGGCTAATCCGAGACGGCACTTTACGACTACATTAGATTTCGTCCTACAGTAGACTTTTGCAAAACAGAAAATAACATTAGAACGGAAAGTGTCGTCTCGGATTAGCCTGCGCAGTCTGCGCAGGCTTATCCGAGACGACACTTTACGCAAATGTCCGAATTTCCCCTTTTTGCATGCCATATAATATGTTTTCCTTAACTTTCCAACAGTTGATGGCAATGAAGCCTAGAACTGTTCAATATAAGCAAACTTTGAAATGTTCAACCAAAGCATAAGGCAAACCCTTATACTGGTAAATAAGTTAAATTCAAGTTTCAAGCTGACAGAAACAGCCAAAATAATTCCATTTCCGAGATCTGTCCTCCGCGGGGAAAAAATCTAGTAAAATTTGACATTGTAGACAAAAGGTTCTACTGTACTTTCTATGTATAGTATGATCATAGTATACACTATCAGCAAAATTGAACTGAACTGCACTTAGCAGTGTGACTATTAAACAAGGGCCAATGCTGAATTATGACAATAGGCTTTTCTTCCGATACATCGAAGATAAAATAGCGCGCATGTTCATTATACACTATCACTTCCATTCTCTAACCGGGATATAAAACTGTCTAGCTGATAATGTTATCAATAGGTTGGGTATCTGCCAGGATGTTTACCTTCTGCAGTTTGCCATATGCAGTCGAATCTGTATTGAGTCTTTCATTACTGAGTTTTAACTCTTAACCTAACGACAAAATTTTAGGTATGTCCAAATCGAAAGCACTTGCAGACTACAAAATAAAAGTGACTGAAAATTTGAATTTTTTTTGTGAAGGGTAGAAAACATTGTGGGAAAAGAAGAAAATGCTGGTAACCACCATTTTCTCCTTTTACCACAATGTTTTCAAAATGCCTCTTTCTCATGGTCGTCAAAGTAGTGATTATGTGGTAATCGGTTGAATAAATTGCATTATCTCAAAGGCTACAAATACAGTTTCGGTGCAAGATCAAAAGACAGTTCAGTCATAATACAGCAGTGGACAGTGTATCAGAGATCAGACTGCACGTTTTGTGCAGTCTGATCTTGATCTACACTGTCCACAAGAGGTTCTGGTGTTGTCTATGATATAGAGAGAATTAAGCAAGTACCAATGGAAGATTTAAAACGCGCTTGCTTAAGTCAAGTGGGCACTACGTAAAGTCACATTTCAACTATGTTTGTCCTGTGTTGGTAATAAAGTGTCATGCTTTCTTGCTTGCAACATCAGTTCTACTGGTGATCCCAGTTCTGTGGTCCGGAAAAAAAACCCGGCTTATCCGGAAACATCCGTAGGAAACAGAAGTGTCCGGATGAACGCGGCTTGACTGTAGATGATTTAAAGAAGTACAGTTTATTACAGTCAAACTCGAAGACCTACCCACGTGACAAGAATATCTACGCGATCTGTGCTCGTTATATATTCTATGGCAAGTACGGCTTATCGTATATTCCTGATACTGACTCGTATGTTAGAATAATTTACTTGATAAAAAAAAGCTAGGAAAATGTTATGTAAATAACTTTGGGTGATTCCAAATTCCGAATGCTCATTAGTTACGACCTCGGTCTGACATCATCTTCAACACCCTTTTAAAACCCATACCCTTCTACGCGCGACTAAAAAGACTTTTGGCGGACAGAGTAGATCAAGATCTGACTTGCACATACAGAAAATTGACAAAGAGCGAAAAGTTTCTGCCCAGGTAAGCCTGCGCGGATTGCGCAGGCTGACCTAAGCTGATACTTTTCGCTGATGCATTAAGCCCTCTTTTCACAAAGCAGAGCACAAATGTAGGTACATTGCATTCGATAAATATATTTCACTGAATTGAACATGCATGGGGTTAACCATTGACCAAAAGTCTAGTGTCTCTACGAATCTGAGGAAGACGACTTTAGAAAACATTCTGGGAAAAGAAAAAAAAATGCTGGTAATTACCTTTTTTCCCCCTTCCAGCAATGTTTTCATAGTACTGTCTTCCAACGGTTGTTAAAACTCGGGAGTTTTAGGCATAGGGTAAGACAATAGTAAACGGCGAATTAATAACATAGTGTCTAAAATGATTAAATTATTTCTTAGTAATGATGGAAAAAGTTGCTATAGAAATTATAAAATACTGATATACTGGATGTCCTCTTCTCAAAATCCCTTTTCGCAATGGTCGTGTAGCTATGGGCCGTTTCGTTAAGGGTACAGAAAACAGAATATGCATTCTTGTGCAATTAAGACTCAATTAAGTGGAACCAACCTGGCTTTATGTAAAATTACAGTAGCTGCTCTTGAGAAACTTCGGATGTTTTATGATTCCTTCTGTGCCTGGTTTGTTATGATAGCTTACATATTTCTCCCTTAGGCTGCTAAACGCGACTAGCTGACCTTCTGCGGACAATGTAGATCAAAGATCAGACTGCACAGAACGTGCAGTATGATCTTGGATCTACACTGTCCGATACAGATATGGCTTTCAACAGTATACTTTTGAAATAGAAAGATTCGGGTTTTTATACTCGGTTTAGAAGTTTCATTTCATTTAGTTGGCAGGATAAGGGTGAAATGTAGTATAATTTGTGACGAACATTTACGATGAGTCTTATCGTCTGTCATGATTGTTAGCATTATGCAAATATTTTCTAAAAATATGTCATGGTTAAAGGACAAAAATTCAATTATATTCTTTTTCACCATCATAGTTCGATAGTACGCTGCAAGTTGTGCTGTCTAGTGTTAACAGGAAGATGTCATAGAAAATCGGTAATGAACAGTATCATAAGTGAAGCAATTTTTGACACCAATTTCCGAAGAACAGGGAAACACTTCGTCTGTATTTAGTAACCATATTTACAAGGTTCTTTTCTTTGACAATTGTAAAGAAGAAGAACATCATAAAATGTTTTTAAACTAAGAAGAACATCATAAAAGTGGAATGATATAGTGGAATAATAAAGTTACTTTATTTCTTTTTCTTACGTTATGAAATCTTTGCAATGAGTACAAACGATGGACTACGTATATTTAAAAAAGTCACTTACGGACTTAACTAAACCCTAACTGACGTTTTTTGACTTACGAATTAAGGATAGGGCACCCATTGTCGGATGCGTGTAACATCGCCCTTCATCTCATCGTGCGGATTCGGCTAAGACTCCAGTAATCCGTAATCGATGCGGGCATCTATTGACCGATCGATTACGAATGAAAGACTCCGTACGTTTTTCGGCGATGTTACAAGAATCCACATTAGGGGACCATATCATCAATATCGACAGAAACCGCATTAGGGTGCCATATCATCAATATCGACAGAAACCGCATTAGGGTGCCATATCATCAATATCGACAGAAACCGCATTAGGGTGCCATATCATCTATATCGACAGAATCCGCATTAGGGTGCCATATCATCAATATCGACAGAATCCGCACTAGGGTGCCATATCATTATCCACAGAATCCGCACAAGGATTCCATATCCTTAGTATCGGTAGAATCTGCATTAGGATGCCAAATCAATATCGACAGAATCCGCTTTAGGGTGCCATATCATCAGTTTCGACAGAATCCGCACTAGGGTGCCATATCATCAGTATAGACAGAATCCGCAATATCGACAGAATCCGCACTAGGGTCCCATATCATCAATATCGACAGAATCTGCATCTGGGTGCCATAATCCTAAGTAAAGTTAGAAGCCGCTTCAGGGCGCCATATCATCAATATCGACAGAATCTCTATTAGGGTGCCATAATCCTCAGTAACGTTAGAAGCCGCTTCAGGGCGCCATATCATCAATATTGACAGAATCTGCATTAGGGTGCCATAATCCTCAGTAATGTTAGAAGCCGCCTCAGGGCGCCATATCATCAATATCGACAGAATCTGCATCAGAGGGCCATATCATCAATATCGGCAGAATCCGCATTAGGGCGACATATCGACAGAATCCGCATTAGGGTGCCAGATCATCAGTATAGACAGAATCTGTATTTGGGTCCTATTTAATCAATATCGACAGAATCCGCATTAGGGTGCCATAATCCTCAGTAATGACAGAATCAGCATTAGGGCGCCATATCATCAATATCGACAGAATCCGCATTAGGGCGCCATATAATCAATATACACAGAATCCTAATTAGGGCGCCATATCATCAATATCGGCAGAATCCGCATTAGGGCGCCATAATCATCAATATCTGCAGAATCCGCATTAGGGCGCCATATCATCAATATCGGCAGAATCCGCATTGGGGCGCCATATCCCAAATATCGGCAGAATCCGCATTAGGGTGCCATATCATCAATATCGGCAGAATCGCATTAGGGTGCCATATCATCAATAATAACAGAATCCGCATTAAGGTGCCATATCCTAAATATCGGCAGAATCTGCATTAGGGCGCCATATCATCAATATCGGCCGAATCCGCATTAGGGTGCCATATCATCAATAATAACAGAATCTGCATTAAGGTGCCATATTATCAATATCGGCAGAATCCGCTTTAGGGCACCATATCATCAATATCGACAGAATCCGCATTAGGGTGCCATATCCCAAATATCGACAATTTCAATGCTAGGTTCAACTTCGCTGCTTATCGTTTAAATGAGTACAACATATATCGTAGCTAAATCCTTTTCGTTTTAAAAAAGCAGGTTCTTCTACTGTTGTGCAAAGTTTTTTCTTTTAAATATCGCAAGGAACACTGTAGTTTTATAGTGGACAAACTTTTCTCGACATTTTATACAGTAGCCTGCCTATCCGTGATTTTCTCCTCTTCGGAAAATACCTAAAACTAAAATTAAGGTATGATTTTCAAGTTATCGACTGAGACGTTCCTTTCACTTTTTTGAAGCCCCAAGGATTAATTACTCAGAATGTATTTTTCACCACATGCTAGAATGTTATGACAATTTATAATGTTGTAAACAGCCATGCCCTGGTGATGTATCTAGTACAATTAGCTTTACAGACATAGCTAGGAACCCTGGGTAATTTTCTGAAGTAGCATTACAGGTTTTTAACCCATATGCTCTTAAGCTCGACTCACTGACCTTTTGCGGACAGTGTAGATCAAGATCAGACTGCACGGAACGTGCAGTCTGATCTTGGATCCACACTCTCCGATCAGCAGATATTTTCACCTAAAAATACTACTTTGAAATAACAATATTTGGGTTGTTACTATCGAACTGAAAATTTCATCTAAGTTACTAAGCAGGATGAGGGTTAATCCATAAGAGCGCCTATCACAAATTAACCCTTCACTCCATAGATGCTCATTTCTACACATTGCTTGTAGGAGCCTTTGGAAAACATTGTGGCAAAAGGTGAAATTGCTCGTGACGAGCAATTTCACCTTTTGTCAAAATGTTTTCTATGCTATCAAAAGGTGTCATATACACATAAGAAACAGCATCATCCTTGCTGTTATTTAGGGTCAATTAGAGATACAATAGAAATGCCTTATGGGGTAAAGGGTTAAGCAGTTTTTGAAGCCATGTTAAATCACAGATCCGACAGCAACACAGCGTGTAGTTTGATCTCGGTTCTATACTGTATAGTTCTGATTCGTATAGTACATGATTCGTTTTGTAATTCTTAATTATTTTTGTTGACTAAAAATAGTATAGAGTAAACGAAAGAACTCTTCTAAGGCAGAAACCCAGAGTTTTAGGTCAAGTTAGGAGTTATCTGGATATCAGTGTTTCTTTCGGAGTGATTGATTTGTGCAAGGCAATCTTTAAAAGTGCCTTGCATCTTTTTATATACTTCTACAAAAATGAGTTTGTAGCTGAATATTTTTTTTTATTTTCATCATTATATGTATTGGTTTTCATGGAAGGGGGGATAGAACACTTTTTTTTTTCCATCGACAGTCCATACAACTCTCAAAGCATACTGCTTTTTTCCACAAAAAAAAAAAAGATTTTGTTATGCGGAGGTCACCAGTAAATGTTGTCATTCATAGGTATGATATAATACTCCGAGTTACCTTTTCGGTTCTCCTGTGGCACATAAAAAATTAATATTTTTAACCCATTACCACACAATCCCTACTTTTGACGCCCCTGAGAAAGAAGCCTTTTGAAAACACTGTGGTAAAAAGAGAAAATGCTGGTAACCAGCATTTTCTCCTTTTCCCATAGTGTTTTTTACCCTTCCCAGAACAAATTTTAATTTTTCAGTCACCTTTATTTTGTCATCTGCAAATGCTTTCAATTTGGACCAGTCTAAAATTTTCTCGTGTGGTACAGAGTTAAAAAATGTTTGACAAGATGATTATATCGTACACGTACATAGCAAAATCTATAATAAATATGCATTATGATGTTAGTTCTATAACAATCCAATCTATTGTCATAACGAATTGCTTTTGGTGTACAAAAACGCCACTATACGTTGGTTGTATTGTACACAGTGAGACTTATACTGACTGCGCAATATGACGTCAAGGTAAACATTATGTCAATATACTGTCACTATATAACATGGCAGACTAACTTCCTATGTTTTGACATTTCTATCATACGATGGGTCTCTTTCCATCGTTCACAGCTAGATATAACAGAATTCTATTAAGGAACATATACATATATGGTTTTAGTCACAGTTTCATCTTTGATCCCATGCGTTTTGCTTGGTCATTTGTCCGCGGTCCGAATGGTTTAGCCAATCAGAAGTTGTGTAACTTTCAAATCAAGAAAATCTCGGAGAATAAGACTAAGAGCACTCTCAAGAATGATTGGCCTTTACGAACGCATATGTTTGTAAACGTACAAGAGACTCCATACGCAAGCAGACCACTGCAGATAAACATAGAGAAAGCCGCTATAAATCCCCTCTCTACATCCATTCAGGTGTTAAATGAAGCCATAAAAATAAACTTTTAACTAGACGACCACAAAAATGGAAGGTCGAACACTTTTTCTCTTCGCTGGAAAATTGGCAGACTTGTCAAAATTTGGAGCACGTCGGATTATTGTACAAGAGCTTCCATTTTACCCCCGTCACCAATATTGAAGGAATGCTTATTGAAATCATAGAAATAAATACAAGGCACTTTTTTTTTTGTTTCGTTTCATTCCATACACTTGAGTTTTTCCGAAAAGAAATAAAATGAAAAAGCCCTTAACATGACTGTTACACTCCATAAACTCAATTTAGATTCGCGGGAGTCAATATGAATGGGCGTTTATCGCAGCTTATAAGCAAATGGAAAAGTGATTTCTCAGCCACATCTCAAAAACTATTTTTTCGAGGAATCGAATCAGCATTTCTTCACCGCAGAGTCAAAGACCTTAACTCTTTATCTTACAATTTAATGAACTTGGCGAAGACGACTTTACAAAATATTATAGGAAAAGATAAAAAATAATGCAAATAGGATTTTCCCCTTATTCCAGTAATATTGTCTACATTATCAATGACAAATTACAAAAACTATCTAGTGTCACATTCGATGTTGTCTGCAGATTCTTTCATTTTGGACAGGTCTATTTTTTCGCCTGCTAAAAGGTAGACCCTTGAACCGTTGAGGGCCATAACAATGGATCGTTTGGAAACACAGGATCATTGCAGGGAAATATTTGATGCCCTATCTAAAGTTATAAGAAATATCACATGACCTTAGCCAATCGACAGAATTATACAATGACCCATATCGAAAGCGTTTGAGACAATACACTAAAAAAATGGCTTTAGAAACTGCCATTCCTCCTTTGAAGGTAACCAGCGATTTTTTTTTTTCCTTTTCCCACATCTTTTTTCAAAAGCTGATTTTGCCAGGATATTTAAGACTCGTGGTTGTTTAGTACAGGATTAACCCATTACCACACAATCCCTACTTTTGACACCCTTGAGAAAGAAGCCTTTTGAAAACACTGTGGGAAAATGAGAAAATGCTGGTAACCAGCATTTTCTCCTTTTCCCACAATGTTTTCTACCCTTCACAGAACAAATTTCGAATTTTCAGTCACTTTTATTTTGTCGTCTGCAAATGCTTTCAATTTGAACCAGTCTAAAATATTGTCGTTTGGTAATGAGTTAAATGCCTCATCAATATAAAGGGTTTTCGCTGCATCTTGTAAATTAGAAAAAGAGTGCAGTTTTTATTACGCGTGTGTCGTTAAAGTAGATTGGAGAGAAGGTACTTGTCGAAAGGCCGGTTTTCGCATTAAACTGACTGCCAAGTTCAGATTTGCAATTTACGCTAGGAATTACGACCGGTAAATATTCAATTAAAACTGGAACTTCGTCCAATATTTGAGTATTTGTTTATACCCAGCCTTGGGCTGCCAAACGCTACTAAGGACACTTTGGAGAGCTGTTTTAGGCATAAATCCTTACATATACGTCACTGGCGGATCCAGGGGGTTCGGGGGGGGGGGGTCGGACGAACCCCTCTGAATTTCCAGATTTTTTTTTTTTTGATAGACTTTTAACTCATTGGCGACTGATTTGTGCTTTGGCTCCGTGTCTGCATATCTGAGATTGACTGTGTTGACCCCGCCCCCCACCCCGAAGAAATCCTGGATCCGCCCCTGTACGTACATACAGCTAGAGAGAAAAAGGGAGAAAGAGAGAGAGATTTGACATAAATGTATACGAATAATTATGGAATTATTATATTTTCATGCAATAAAAATATGAAAAAAAAAAACCAAAAGTCAAAACGAAAATTTACTATTTCAAAATTATCTTCTAGGGGTGGAGGAATATTTCCTTATCGGAGTGTGTAGATTCAAGATCAGACTGCAGGTTCTGAGTAGACTGATCTTGATCAACACCATCCACAAAGGGTCCTCGAGTTGTGATAGAAATTTTGATTGGCAAATATTCAAATGAGAGGAAAATTTTGTCCGATTGTTTTAGTGCTAAGTGCAACATATTGTATACTTTTGAGGCGGTATAGATCAAAATCAGACTGCAACGAACATACGGTCTGATCTTAGATTTGTACTGTTGGATTGTCGTTCGAAGAATTAATTCGGAATGTAACACTGAAGTTAACACAATCATTTGGTCGCTTATGCTCAATAAAAGTAATTATTTAACCCGTATCACAAAATCACGAGTTTTAACGACGCCCAAAGAAAAGGACTCTTGAAAACATTTTGGGAAAGGGAGAAAATGCTGGTTACCAGCATTTTCTCTTTTTCCCAAAATGTTTTCTAACTTTTCAAGCACAGTTCGTAGTTTAGAAAACTCTGACAACAAAGTTACATGTATGTATTATAATAATAAGTAAGGCGTAAAAGAAAAACTATTTGAGCAATGATGTTACTATAAAACAACAATGATTGAAAAGTCGCGTTATGATTAACCTCTGCCTACGTGGAAAAAGTCATCGATCAAGTTTACACTGTACTGGATGACAAAAATTAGAGCCCCTTAGCAATATGAGCATTAGCTGGTATCAAATCAAACATTGTTCAGATCGACAAATGGAATGTGCTTTTAAAAAGGTCAGAAAACATTGTGGGAAAAGAAAAAAAAGGTAACCAGCATTTTCTACTTTTTCCACAGTGTTTTCCAAAGCTTCCTGTATCAATAGTCGCGAAAACACATGATTGTTTGATAAAGGTTGAACAAAAGTCAAGACATACCATTCGCAAAATGTCGACAAATATTTTCTTTCACTAATTACTTATCTTCTTCGTGTTTAACGCCGCTTTTAGACTTATTTCATTTTTTCCTTTTCCCACGGTGTTTTCGAAAGCTTTTCAATAGTCGCGAAAACACATGATTGTAGTTGAACAAAAGTCAAGACATACCATTCCCAAAATATCGTCAAATATTTTCTTTCATTGTATGAATTATTTACCTTCTTCATGTTTAACGCCGTTTTCGGCCTTATTTCATTTATACTTCGACAGCTGATGCACCTATTATTATGTTCCAACACAATGCAGTTTTGCAGCAACGGTTTTAAGTAGTTTGAGAGAAATGAACCTCTTAGCAATGGCCTGCATAAACCCACCGACTATCCCATTGTCAAACCTTGTACTAGGTATTTCATACAGAGAGATATTTTTTTACAATTACACAGTTTCCTTTTTTCAGTATAGACAGGGGCACTATAATTTTTGTGGCGCCGCATGAGCGGCGGCACTATATTTTTATTCGTTTTTGAAAAGTACCTATGGAGGCAGCCATATTGTTTACTCGGCTTCAAGTTATTTCGTAATAAGATCGTTTCGTATCAGGCCATTTTGTACAATTTAGGTCATTTCCTATATACCTATACTTTTTTTGTCATTTCGTACTCACGTAGATCATTTCGTACCAACTTTAGTTATTTCATACTAAGTTTTTAATATCAGTTGGGCCTATTTTCTAGTGATGTTTGCCGAGTGATAACTGCTTTTTTCATAGCTCCAACTGAACTTATGCTTATGCCTTTTTTTCTCTTTTTTAATTCTTTAGTTGGATTCTATGGATTGTTTAGGGCTTCTCAGTTAATATCTCACCGATTTCTGCATAACCTTGGACGATTTGAATTGCTGTAATGTGCATTCTTTCAGAAACAAGTGATTTGTGGCGTCATTGCATCAAAATTTTCTTGCAACAACATTTTGATTCAATTTAATTCTTATTTTGGCAGATAGACATTTATATGAATAACGAAAACCGCCTCGACCAGTCATTAGTATGCTAACCTTGTATTGTTTACCTGAAATAAGTAGTAAGTCTATGTGCCTTGTAATATGAAATACAATTTCATATGATAGCGAGTCATGAAAGCAAAGAAAATGTTCTAAATATTTATGCAAAGAGGCCCATGTGAGTTAGAATTTCTGTTTCCATTATTTGAGCTTTCTTCGTCTTGTCGTCTCAAATGTATTATACTGTGAAGGAATGTATAAGCTTTTCATTTAAAATAGATTCTAAAACGATGGGATCTAAATGTAAGCAATACTACTCTTCCAATATCTATATAATGTAACCATAAAAAAGCTTGTTTCTTACGAAAACTACCATGATACGATGTTTTCTGTAGAAGTATTCAACGTACTTTGAAAATGATACTGTTCGGCTCCCCTTCGGTTGTCATCCTTAATGACGTTAGGCCCATTTGTCAATGACAAAGCAAAATTAATCATTACCGAAGATCAAACACCGAGCTAATTATCTCATACATTTTATGAACTTAAACCCTTTGCTCCATGATTAAATTAAGGACCCATCACAACCGCAAAAACGGCGCATAAATCAAAATACTCACTCGGACCAGATAACGTAAGATCTAAACTGAAGATATGACATATCACAGCCCTTCTTGCGTAAGCGACCGCGTCACTTCCTGAAAAATAATACTTTTACCTTATTTATTCATAACATGTTTCGTAATGAGTGATTATATTATACTCCGCGACTAACAAGTACATAGTTCCACTTGGAGTGTTTCTAGCTAACTCTTTCAGTGCAAATATGAGAGCCACACCCTGTGAAAAGGGGGCTTAATGCATATGCAAAAAAGTATCGACCCATGTCAGCCTGCGCAGTCCAGTTTGGGTCCGTATTCACCAACCCTTCAGCTCAAGAACATTCTTTGTCTTAAGCTTCGCAACTTTCTGACTGTGAAAGTAACAGAACTTCTGATTGGTTAAACCAAATGGTTAAGCCAATCAGAAGTCCTGTTTCTTTCACAAAGATAAAATTCTGAAGAGTAAGGCTGGTTGGTAAATACGAACCCAGACCTTGATCAATGCCGGCTGCAAATGTCCCTATTTTCGCCAATGCCGTAGTTTAGTTTGAACATGTTTATTTTACATCGATTGAGAAACAAGTTCTTATAACTTATACTAATCTCTCTCGATTCTGCTTCCTGGGATCTACACCAGTCCCTCCGCCGAATGTATGGGCCAATGAAAAATCCCAAAGTTGACACCTGCTCCCGGGTATCGAACTCAGGACCTTCAGGTTATGAGGCCGACGCTCTACCTCATGACCACGGACACCACACAATGGCGTAGAAACGGTAATGCATAATTAGAGTGTAAAAAAAAAGATTAACAGCTTCGGGGTAATTATAAATCTAAATTTGAAAGACAGACCAATCTTTCGGGTTTTTAAAATTTCCCCAAAAGATTTTCTTTCCATTTTCTTCCAGTTTTATTCCATACCCATGTATGTATTTATAATCTATGTGTTCGGCCATGAACCTCATGTGTTCAAGCTGATACCATGAATAAAGTTTCTGTTTCTGATTATTCTGTATCGAAGAGAGCAAATCGGAGCTTAAAGACGATGCTTTTTTTCCACACATTTCAGACAAAAAGCAACTCGCACTATTCAAAAGTAAGCGAAAATGACATACATTTGTAAGATTTTTAGCGAACGGCATTTTTTAAAATCGATATCCTTGAAAGAACCATTCAAAATATTGGACAGTGAAGGCTCAAGTCAAAACGGCATATTCCTTAGAAGCAGATATACCATTAACTGTACCATTAACCAAACTATCTTAACCTACATGAGGCATAAAGCTTTTGAAAACATTGTGGAATAAGGAAAAAATGCTGGTGACCAGCATTTTCTCCTTTCTCCACAATGTTTTCTACCCTTCACTATAGACAAATCCCACATTATGAGCCACGTTTATTTTGGCGTTTATAATTGCTTTCAATATGGACGAATATAAAATTGCGCCGCCTGATTAAAAAAAATAGCCCTTATGCTGCAAAGGTCGACTCGCCGACCTTTTCCGGAGAGTGTAGATCAAGATCAGACTGCTTTCTAATCGTGCAGTCTAATTTTGAATGTATGAATGTGTGCTGTCCGATACGAAAATATTTTCCCCCAAAATATATCTAACATGGCATTATTCGGAAATTTACTGACGGCTTGAAAATTTGGTTATATTAACATGGCTGCTTGAGGTTTAATTTGTGTTTAACAATCTATGATTCTGTCTTGTTCAAGAAGGGTTTACAGTTAATCACCGATTTTTAATTACCGATTTTTTTTTATTTATGAAGACAGCACTGTAAGACGATAACGTTATAGACGGGGTTAGGACTAAAAACTCTGACACAATTGATACGATCGGTCAGACAGCTGCGAGGTCCGTTACAACTGAACCATAAGTAACGCTCCATAATGTCTTAACCCTTTCAAAACAATCTCTTGATTTTACAACCCCGAGATAGAAGCCTTTTGAAAACATTGTTGGAAAAGGAGAAAATGCTGGTTACCAGCATTTTCTCCTTTTCCCACAATGTTTTCTACCCTGCTACAAAAAAAAAATTCAATTTTTGAGTTCCGTTTATTTTGTCGTCTGCAAGAGCTTTCAATTTGGACCAGTCCAAAATTTGTCGTTTGTTTCAGAGTTAACTCATTATCACACTAGGAAACTTTAGACCAGTCCAAATTCAAAGCATTTGCAGATAACAAATTCAACATGCCTCCAATAGTTCAATTTGTTTCTGAAAGGATTGAAAACATTTTCGGTAACCAGCGTTTTCTCCTTTTCCCACCAAGTTTTCTACCCTATGAAAGCAAAATTGCACCATTCGAGCCACTTTGAAATTGTCGTCTGAAAATGGTTTCAATTTGGATAGTTCTAAAATTTTGTTGAGTGAGTGGTAACGGGTTAAAGACAACCTGAATATTGAGAGATATCGTTAATGAAGACATTATACTCAACTATATATCTGTAATCAACATTTATCTTTAATCTATTAATTGTAAAAATAGGATTCATAAAATGCTAAGTCATTTGGTATTAGTGAATAAATATTTCGTTGGATAAATCAAATCATAATAGTAAAAATTCTTCAAAGAAGCATTTTGAAAACATTGTGGGGAAAAAGGAGAAAATGCTGGTAAACAGCATTTTCTCCCTTTCCCACAATGTTTTCTACCTTTCCAAAGTCAATTTTTGATTTGATTAACATTTATTTTGTCGTCTGCAAATGCTTTCAATTTGGACAAGTCCAAAATTGTGTCGTTTGGAAAAGATTTAAGAGTTAAGTTTATTAAAACAATATCTAACAAGGGCCAATATGTTAAAGTTCGTCAAGCTTTTAAAAACAAGGAATAAACCACTTTTGATATATTTAAACACACTTATTTTCCATGAAAAAAAAAATAAAAAACTTTCTCAGATCTTCAACTTAATCGAATTTTCTACATTTATTTATACAAGCTACTTTTGATTTTCTATATATCGTCGGTTTACTTCAAAAACCTCGAAACTATAGCTTGAAACAAGCTGTAGTTACGAGGTTTTTGAAGAAAACCGACGATATATTCTGTGTGAGCTCACTGTCCATATAACTTATAATTTATTGTTTATATGTACATGTATATCTATTGAGATATCGGGTGGTATATTATTTTTCTCACTTTGTCTTAAAAATGACTAAGTACGACTAGTATTCATCATTAAGTTTGTGTTCTGTTCTATTCTATGAACACGAAAGACAAAAATATCAGAATGTGTCATATCCAGTTCCATTTCGCTGCGTTTTTCTTAACTCTTTACCAAGCGACAAAATTGTAGACCAAAATTGAAAGCATTTGTAGACGACAATAAAAATATGGCTAAAAATTTGAAATTTGTGTTGGAATGGGTAGAAAACACTGTGAGAAAAGGAGAAAATGCACCAGCATTTTCTCCTTTTCCTACAATATTTTCAAAAGGCTTCTTTCTCGGGGTCGTTAATAGTCGGGATCGTGTTGCAAAGAGTTTAACCATTCTATCCCACCACACGTACAAAAATCCATTATGATGAAAAAAAAAAAGACAAAAAAGAAACATAATGAGATTATCAATTATCTATAAATTAATATTGCAAAATAACCCCTGTGGATATCTAATATCGGGCGTGGTTCTTGCTACAATAAGCGCATAACTAGATAGAATTTAATATACCCTGTTCCCAAGTTTGAAGAGCTACGACGACAGACGATTCGAATAACAAAGATTTCTCTAATCGTCAGCGACCTTATAAAGAAGTATTTTGAAAACATTGTGTGAAAAGGAGAAAAATGCTGGAAACCAGCATTTTTCTCCTTTTCTCGCAATTTTTTTCTACTCTGTCAAAGAACTTATGCTCATTTGTACTAGCTTTCTCGTCTGCAGTTGGTGTAAATTTACAAGAGAACAAAATCTGTCGTTTGGGAAAGCGTTACTAGAACAGTTTCCAGGAATGAACGAGAAAATTACGAGTATTTCACGGTTATCTCTTGACTAAACTATAGCAAACATAGCAGACAGTGTACATTCTACATAAAGTATCATTTTTACGCCGTCCGATCTTGACTTATACAACCCCTTGAAACATGGTGTCCATTCTTGAATGACGATCCTTGCATACTTTTTTTATTTAGACCTACCTACTTTTATAAAAATGACATATTCACTTCTCTGGAATCAACTCCAATTATTGATAAGTAATAAACATAAAATTATATTACTCAAATACATTAATACATAATGAAAAAAATTATGGTAAAAGGAGAAAATTGCCCCTTTCAGACAAATTCTCTATTTGCCACAATGTTTTAAAGAGGACCGTTGTAAAACGAAAACATCATAAGAAGGTTGTGATATTTATACTCTCCTTGTTGTTGACAATGTTAAGTTGTTTTTTTTTTCAATTCGTTACAATATAACAATCAGATTGGGTGTGCCGGTGGTTTTTTGAGATATTCTGAACAAAACGGTTGAAGAAGTCACGACGAGATCGGTGACACGTGTATTTCGTGCAATAGAAATCAGTGTCACCGACCGAGGGCTTATCAGCAAGCCTGATCAAATCGACATGTTTCGTTACAAGAAAAAGAACAATCATTACTCGTTAACAGAGTTTATTAGTATACCACTTCACGATTTCTTAACTCATTACCAAACGACAATATTTTAGGCTTGTCCAAATCGAAAGCATTTGCGGAACGACAAAATGAAAGTGACAGAAAATTTGAAATTTGTTTTGTGAAGGGTAGTTAGCCTTTTGAAAACACTGTGGGAAAAGGAGAAAATGCTGGTAACCAGCATTTCCTCCTTTTCCCACAATGTTTTCTAAAGGCATCTTTCTCAGGGTTGTCAAAGGTATGGATTGTTTAGTAATGGGTTAGCCACCTTTTTACATAGATATTTATATAAAAAAATCTAGGAACTGAATGAGTCTATCTACATTCATGAAGCAAATTTCGAGCCATGCTCTGTGAAAAGGGGCCTTATTGCATCTGCGAAAAGTTTTGGCCCAGGTCAGCCTGCGCACTTCGCGCAGGCTGACCTGGGCCGAAACTTTTCGCAATAGGTCAATCTTATGTATGTCAAAGAACCATTCTACCTAATGATTCAGTTGATTGTTAGACAAAAAGGACTTTATGGATCCGCAGACATGTGATGGTATGTTAAATAACATCAATCAGGGAGATGCATTAAGCCCCCTTTTACCAGAGCATGGGTCTAATGTATTATCATCATTTTACCCTTTTAACACAAAGTTGTTATTATCAATATCATAAACGGTATCATTATTGTCATCATCATCATCATCATCATCATGATCATAATCAATCTATCTATCTCTCATTCCCCTGCATTTGACACATTTAAAAAACATAATGAAACATAGTGAGTCATCTTCGCGAGCCAAGTTTACGATCACTACGTGGATCTTACATTGGCTGATTGAGCCCAATTTTCAGATTCCTGCGATGCGCCCTCTATTGGATGCTGGTTATTACCCCCCTTTCCATCATATTTCTAAAAGCAAATGAAATATCGCTTTACAACACGGCGGGGAATCACGTGACACAACAACAACAACAATGACCGTTATTTGAAAAAATTCCCCAACTTCAGGTAAGAAAATCTTCAATAATTCCGTTAATACGTGACCGATTGGAATTTGGTTTGAAGCAGAGAAGGCGGAAGGACTCTGGGGATTCGCTTGATGTGTTAGATTTTTTAAACAACACCAGATAAAAAAGTTATTGGCGAGCAAACAAATTATCCAGGGTAAAAAATTTGTTTGCTCGTCAATAACTTTTTTATCAGGTGTTGTTTAAAAAATCTAACACATCAAGCAAATCCCTGGAGTCCTTCCGCCTTCTCTGCTTCAAACCAAATTCCAATCGGTCATGTATTAACGAATTTATTGAAGATTTTCTTACCTGAAGTCGGGGAATTTTTTCAAATAACGGTCATTGTTGTTGTTGTTGTGTCACGTGATTCCCCGCCGTGTTACAAACCGCTTACGAATACACATGAAGCGATAAGCGTGGGTTTACATGTTTACCTTCTATTCGAAAGTTAGCGACCTTGTTCTATTTTTATCAAAGATGAAATGCTATGAGCGATTTCATTCGTTGCACCTAGAGCTAGCTGCATCCAATAAAAAAGCGTATCGGGTGAATGTAAAAATCAAGCTCGATCCGCCAAGGGTAGAGTAGCGTAGTGAATCGCCGGCCTTGGCTTGAGAAGATAATAGTGAGCAAGTTGGCTTGCGAAGATGATAGTGAGCAATTGAGGGATTCTAAGTACAAAGATTTGCTTCTTTTCACGAAAAGTTTTCTGTGTGGTCATAGTATCCTCCACTTAAACTTATTTTTTCTACTTTAGTCGATAACAACTTACAAATCGTTAATCTATTCCGAATAGGATTGGCTACCAGTAATGAATATTGTTTATAAGGTAGAAGAATATAGCGGTTACAAAGTTCCATACACAATATCGAACAGTGTAGATTCAGTACATTACGACCTAGATATGCACTGTGTTCTAAAGTTCAGCTGTTCAAAAAATCAGCAACAAGGAAAATTAGGAGGGGAACGTCAAACTATTTGACGGCGTTGGAGCGGCGAACGCGTGTATTTCTTACGACGTGTAAATTACGTGACGGTGTAAAGTTAATGAAATACCATTGGTGGTTTTAAACATTTTACGGCTGAAATGTCAAATTCATCTGTCATTTAAATCCGTCATCTTTACTGCACGCCTCACCGTTTACAGCGTATCGCATCGACTATCCGTATGGCTACTCCTCATAAACAAGGAATGGAACATTAGGGTTTGGGTTTTTTTGCGACCTTCGAGTAAGTATCAAACCCGGGGCCTCCATACTGCAAATCCTACACCTTCACTAACACAGCTGTAGCATACATGGTTAACCCTAGTCTCTGCTATTTAACTCATTACCCCACGAGAAAATATTAGACTTGTCCAAATTGAAAGCATTTGCAGATGATAAAATAAAGGTGACTTAAGAAATAATCTTCTTTCTATCGTGGTATATCGTTCAATAAACCACAGTTGTGAGTTATGAGGCACAATAAATAATCCACGAGGGCGATAGCCCGAGTGGGTTATTCATTGCGCCTCATAACTCACAACGTGGTTTATTGAACGATATACCACGATAGAAAGAAGATTATTTCGATTCTAACATTGCCAATTCTCAGTGAAAGAAAAACTAGTTTAAACTTAGAGTTAAAACGCGGATGAAGATAATGTTCCATTGAATGACGTCACTCTACATGGATTGTCGCAGATTTTACCAGCATTTTCTCTTTTTCCCATAGTGTTTTCAAAAGGCTTCTTTCTCAGGGGCGTCAAATGTAGGGATTGTGTGGTAATGGGTTAACTAAAATGACATTTTCAATTCGACAGATAAAGAATTAAATATTGTTAATTCAATGTTATAGTTTTCAGGGAACAATATCTCCTTATCGGACAATGTAGATCAAAGATCAGACTGCACGTTCTGTGCAGTCTGATCTTGATCTACATTGTCCGCAAAAGGTCTGTGAATCCTGAGGTAAACTAACCCTTTGATATGCAGGAGTTTTGGCCAATAGCAAACTATTTCCATCCAGCCTTGGCGGACTTTGCGAACTGATCTGGATCGATACCTTTTGCAGATGTATTAGTCCCTATCTTTGATAAGCATCGCTCAAACTTAAGATCAGACAGCAAGCTTTGTGCACTAAAACGTGTCTGATATTCTAATGAAGATTTCGATTTTAAAGAGCGTTTTCTTATAGAAAGATTTGAAAAGCAATTAGATTCACAGTGAATCGGCCCTTTTTCTTTTGAAAACAACACAAAATCGTTTACGTAATGGAAGATCAGACCGTAGGCTTTGTGCACTGAAACGTTTTTGATGTTCTAGTAAAGAGCTCGATTTTATTAGTATTTTCTTTTGGAAAATTTTCAACAGCAATTAGATTCACAGCGATTCAGCAATGATTCTTTTTTTGAAAACAACGCAAAATTTTTTTACTTAATTGAAATTGATCATATTGCACGGATGGGCCACTAGAATTTTGTTTCATCATGCTTTTGTAACTGTATTTTGTAAATTTAACCCTTTCCCAAACAATACCTGCTTTTTACGACCCTGAGATAGAAGCCTTTTGAAAACATTGTGGGAAAAGGAGAAAATGCTGGTAACCAGCATTTTCTCCTTTTCCCACAATGTTTTCTACCCTGCTGGAAACAAATTTCACTTTTTGAGTTTGGCTAATTTTGTCGTATGCGAGTGCTTTCAATTTGGACCAGTCTAAAATTTTGACGTTTAGTAATGCGTTAATGAGAAATCAACGAAAAAAATGTGCAATCCATTTTCACAAGTATTCTCAACAATTTTCCTATTCTTTTTCCAACCTTTTTTGAAAAAAATCTTCCACTGGCTCGAAACACAAGGGTCGCTGGTTCCATTTCTAGCAAATAAGTTGGAAAATAAAATGAGCCATGCTCTGACAAAAGGGGGCTTAATGAAACTCCGTGATGCATGATCATAAGCATGGATCACAAGTTCATGGATCCATAAAGTCCTTTTTGTCTAATAACCTACTGAATCTTGAGGTAGACTAGTCCTTTGACAAACAGAAAATTGACCCATAGCGAAAAGTATCGGCCCAGGTCAGCCTGCGCGTAATGCGCAGGCTGACCAGGGTCGATACTTTTCGCAGATTCCTTAACCTCCCTTTTCAAAGGGCATGTCTCAATTTATTCTGGACTTCAACTGTCGGCTACAATTTTTTTCAACTTATTGAGCAGGTTTCAGTTTAACGGTGTCTAAGTATGAAACAACCGGTGGCTTCGAAAGAAGATTGTGCCAGGTAGCGGGTACATGAGACTTCAGAAAAACATTTATAGGTAAACTGGTAGCACGATATAATAGAGATAATGTTTTCAAAATGCGCTAAGCACCAATCAAATAGACACTGACTTCCAGTTCCTCAGATGTTTGGTTATATATGTTTATTTCATGCTTTCCGGAATGATATCGAGAAATAGAAGTGAAAATATTTTTCAATCTTACACTGGTACCACCAGTGAAAATACCGATTTTCACGTTCTTGTTGCCTATGTTAATTTCGCGCGCCTGACAACTAGATGGGAATATGACGTCATTTACCTTGCATTTCTAGCGCTTGACGTAATACTGTAATGCGCTGCTATGCGGAGTAGGTACGCCATGGGGAATAACTGAAAAGAGCTATACTTCATTTTGATAAAGCTCTTCCAAAAAAGGATTAAAAGCATAAAATAAATAGATTTTTTGTTTCTGTGAAAGATCGAAATTTATTTCATCGAGTGAACATCGTCGGTAATATTTTCACTTGTGGCTGTGCCACTCGCGAAAATATGATGGTGTCCACTCGATGAAATAAATTTCGATCTTTCACCGAGAAAAGCAAATATCCTCTACATATTTGAGTGCGTATGTTTCTGAAAAGTTACAAAGATGTTCAAAGGCCGCCTCCAGTCCCCTTTCATGTCACCTTCAAAGTATTAATAAAAAGGTCTATATAATGAGATACGTATCGAAAGGTTAACCTGGGGTCACGCACATTCCTAACTAGCAGTATATGACATCAGCGCTCGACTGTGAGACATGCATATTTTTGGACAGGTTTATTCGTTTTTCATTAACTCTTAGTGCGATATGGGAAACACAAGATGACTGTGGGGACATTGAAGATCAAGATCAGACTGCACAAAACATGCAGTCTGATCTTGTCTCTTCACTGTCCGGTTTGCCGTAAGATAACCTGGCCAAAACACCCTGGGATGTGCAGTTTTTCTTGCTTTATATTGGTAACCAACTGTAAGTACTGCTCCTGTTAAACCCTTATCTAGCTAAATACATGTAAGTGAGATGAAATTTTCAAACCGATGGTAAAACCCAAAATAATGCCATTTCAAAGTTATAATTTTAGAGCGAAACTATCTCTATATCGGACAGTGTAGATCCAAGATCAGACTGCACGTTCCGTGCAGTCTGATCTTGATCTACACTGTCCGCAAAAGGTCAGTGAGCCGCCCTTAATAGCCTAAGAGTTAACTCTATTTCTAAGGCTAAGGGTTTGGGGTGAGCCACGTCAAAAAGCATATTAACATTGCATGGCTAGGGATGAGCACTTTGAACATTTATGAGGCGTGAGAAGAAATGAGTTATCTTATTTAGAGTTTAATTCTTAACATGTGTCGCGGGGTCGCTATTTATTAGCTAGAGCTAGGTAATCCGGATACTGTACATATCCGAATTAGGTTACATACATGTAATGATGTATGCAAAAGACTAGCTATAAGCATCTCTCTCTCTCTTTCTCTCTTTCTCTCTCTCTCTCTCTCTCTCTCTCTCTCTCTCTGACCCATCCAGTTACATATTGATGCTCATAAGCCATCTACCTGAACACCAATTCTACAACAGAACTAGGAGAAGCACGTTGTCTGCGCATGTCATATTCTTCGAAGGTTCGACTGTCTTATATGACGCATCACTACTAGCCCCGAAAGCGGGCTGACTGTAATATTACGCTCTATAAAGTAGCAATGTTGAAAATAGCTTTTACGTATCAATAAGTTTGAGAAGAAATGAGACCTGCTTTAGCGTCAGATTTCTCTAAACTGGTGATCGTAGTTGAGTGAATTGCACGAGGTAGCGTTTTATCGGGTAAACTTTTTTTTAGTTTTAAATTCAAAGTTACGGTTGTCTCGTAGGAAAGTGGTTCGGTTCTGTACCCAGGATGCCCATATCAGATAGATGAGTATTTATAGAATGCCATCTAGCGGAAGATAATGGGAGAAGCAAGAAAACACGAGTTACGACGAGTAGCGCAAAGTGTCTGCTCTACAAGTAAGTCATGTTGAAAACCTTTTTAACCTTTGAAAGGCTGTTTAAATACGGTTCTGGCTGCATGTTAGGACAGTTTAGATGAAACTGCTCAGGACGCGCAGACTGATCTTGGATCTACAAAACCGGCTTCCCTGCTCGATACTGGTAAAAGCAGCTTTAATATTGCAATTTACTGCTTCTTTGGTACTGACGGAGAATTGTTGTTAGAGCCTGGTCTGTTAACCCTTTCCCAAACAATCCCTGGTTTTTACGGGTCTGGAATAGAAGCCTTTTGAAAACATTGTGGGAAAAGAAGAAAATGCTGGTAACCAGCATTTTCTCCTTTTCCCACAATGTTTTCTACCCTATCATATAGAAAAATCATCTTTTCAGTAACTGTTAATTTGTCACCTGCAAAATGCTTTAAATTTGGTCTGGTCCAAAATTTGCCGTTTGGGAAAGGGTTAACTCTTTACCACACGAGAAAATTTTAGACTAGTCCAAATTGAAAGCATTTGCAGACATCAAAATAAAGGTGACTGAAAAATTGAAATTTATTCTGGGAAGGGTAGAAAACACTGTGGGAAAAGGAGAAAATGCTGGTTACCAGCATTTTCTCCTTTTCCCACAGTGTTTTCAAAAGGCTTTTTCTCTCAGGGGCGTCAAAAGTAGGGATTGTGTGGTAATGGGTTAAAAGAGATTTACTGCATCTGTAAAAAAGTATGGGCTCAGCCTGACTTGGGCCGATACTTTTTGCTATTGGTCAATTGTCTTCATGTCAAAGGACGACTCTAGCTTCTTTTCCAGGTATGCGAAGCCGCTGAGAACATTGATGCCGACAAGAAAGGGGCAGACTTCCACTCAAGTATCTACGGGAGTATTATTAATATCGAGGCTTTGTCGCAATTGCAAACTGAATTCGAACATCTCCCTTTAAAGGTGGTTCTTCAGATTTTGGGGAAAAAAAATACAAAAATACAAGAAAGTACTCTTTTTACTCCAAGAGCCTTATAATTTTCAATCATAAAACCCCAGTAGTCGAATACCATCTGACAATAAGAGAAATTAGAGATTTACTACAGCCCAGGTCGACACCGACGGGAAACACAGTCTATTTTTACATCAGCAACTTGCTCATTTACATATCGGAAATACACAAACGAAGCTTCAAACATAGCGTCCGAAGAAGACATTATAGCAAATAATAACATGTTTGTTATGTCATTAGTCACGTACCAGTCACTTAACATTCCCACAATGCTTGTTTATATTTTTGGTGCGAAATCTACGAATAGCTCAAGAGGTTACGTAGCCTTTTAAGGAATACCATCCAAAAAAAATGTAAGTTTATGATTCTTGATTGTTAATAATTTGTATTATTTTTTCATATAAATTTTATTGATTTGATGAGATGTGAAAAATCTATATATCCACCTTTAATACTTCGTCTACATGTATTATGATGTATAGATATGAGACAGTAGACTAGATTAAACTTAACCACATGTATGGCCAAGATTTAAAAAAAAGAAACATCAAAAAAACAGAAAAGTTATATTTCTGACAAAAAAAAAATAGATCTGAACGTCTCCCTTTAATACTTCGTTTAGCTATTTGATATATAGTTATGAACCAGTCGACTGCGATAGACTTTACCGCAAGTATGGCTAAGATTTACCTTAAACGTTTAAACTTTAACTCCTTACCACACAATCCCAACTTTTAACCCTTTACTCCATAGATACTCATTTCTACACATTGCTTGTAGGAGCCTTTGGAAAATATTGTGGCAAAAGGTGAAATTGCTCGTGACGAGCAATTTCACCTTTTGACACAATGTTTTCTATGCTATCAAAAGGTATCTTGTACACATAAGAAACTGCTTCATCTTTGCTGTTATTTAGAGTCAATTAGAGATACCATAGAAATGCCTTATGGGGTAAAGGGTTAATAACCCTAAGAAAGAAGCGTTTTGAAAACATTGTAGGAAAAGGAGAAAATGCTGGGAACCATTTATTTTGTCTTCTAAAAGTGCCTTCAGTTTGGACAAGGGAGGAATTTCGTCTTTTGGTACAGAGTTAAATATATACAGTGTAGCTTCATTGTATTTTTGGGATAGCGTAGCAGGTCAAAGATAGGATTGTGTGGAATAAATCATCTTATCTTTGAGCTAAGTTGTCCCATTTTAGACGCATGCGTTCTAGCCAAATAGTAATTTAAAAACACCAATTCGTACCCACTAAACACTGTGTATATTACATTTATACGGCACTTTGAAACGTTAAGATGGATTGTTAGCAATAAAAGGATACCATAATAACAAGTTAGACGTAAAATTTGCTCATCATAAAAACTCTTCCCCCACCATACCATTCTTAACCGCAACTTAAAAATAAATAAATCCTTGTGTCAGGATATTGAATTTTGTTTCAATTCTGACCTATCCGATATGGAAATATTACATTTTGTGACCTTCTAGAATCAAAATAGATAAGAAACATTTTTTTTTTTTCACCGAGAAGGTTTGTAAAATAAAGCACATTCTTTTCTTTGTCTGCGTGGATCATATTCTTCGAAGATTCGACCTGTCTTCTATATCGCATCACTCCCCCCAATACTGGGGGGATTCTAGTAATATCGACCTCTCTTCTATAGCGCATCACTCCCCCCAATATTGGGGGGATTCTAGTGATACGCGCTATAAAGTAGCATTGGCGATAAAGGCTTTTATAAGTACGTCTGATCTCTCTAAACTGCTGATCAAAGCTGAATGAATCGCTCTAGGTAGCGTTTTATTGAGTCAAGGTTTATTCTAGTTTGAAATTCAAAGCAAAGGTTGTCGCATAGAAAAGTAGTCCGGTTCTGTATCCAGAATGCCCAAATTAGATAGATATGTATTTGTACAATGCCATCTAGCGGAAGATAATGAGTATATTGTGGCATGTTTATCAAAACAAGCGTTATTTTAAAAAGAAAACCCTGCGTTTTATTAAACCAGACAATGAAGGCCTTTGTAAAACACATTGGGAAAAGGGAAAAACGCTTCTCCATTTCCAACAAGGTTTTCTATTCTTTGTGAACAATTTCCATCATTAATTTTGTTTTGTCGTCTGCAACCGCTCTCAATTTTTCTGCGTCTAAAATATTGCTGTCTGGTAAATAGTTGAAGAAATAACAGGAAATGTAGTCAACAATGATTCACACATATATATATAAACGGAAACATTCATAAAATTGCCTGATAAGAATTTTGACATTTTTTTTTCTTTTTGATTAAATAAACATCATTACAAACTGTTATAACATAAAAATGGTCTTCAACACGCGAAAAGGGACATTCGGACATCTGCGTAAAGTGTCGTCTTGGATCAGCCAGCGCAGTCAGCCCAGGCTAATCCGAAACGACAATTTCCATTTTTATGTAATTTTCTGTTTTGCACAAGTCTACTGTAGCACAAAATCTAATGTAGTCGTAAAGTGCCGTCTCGGATTAGCCTGCGCGGACTGCGCAGGCTAATCCGAGACGACACTTTACGCAAATGTCCGAAAGCGCCTTTTAACGTGTTGCAAGCCATATAATACTAGTATATCAGCACTTCAAAGCCGATTATTCCACTGTAATTTGTTGTAATATTAGATAATAACTTTTATTGTAAAACGATAATAATCTTCATTTTCGCTTAGAACTCTGATGGAAGACGGTATTATTATATATCTTTGCAATGCTAATTGTATTCGAAATGTTCTTCAAGTCGCTTTTGCATATACACGACTGATTTATTTCTTTTTTTCATTTTTTTTAACATCAAGAACATCAAAAAGATTAAGAACAAAGAACAATAAAACATACTTATACTAGACAATTTTGCACACAAAGGTGGGTCATTTCATAGCAATATCTTGTTATAATGGGCGGAAGGAATGAGAGGGTGACAAAGAAAATCTTCAATAGCACTGTATAATATTGTTTATAAACCGTCGTGAAGTATACGTAATCTTAATTCTATGCTATTCATGACGTATTTCATCTTCGCGAGCCAAGTTACGATCACTTCGTGGATCAGGTAGAGTAACGTAGTGAATCGTCAGCCTTGGCTTGCGAAGATGGTCGTATTTAAGGTAAGACCTGTGTAATGCACTTCCGGAGAAAATTCTAATTGGTTGATAAATGAAGATAACTAAGGATTTATGCAGAAATAATATTTTTGCATATTTCTAACGGATCAGAAATTCCGTTTATGTCTATCTTGAAATTATTTTTTGATACTTTTGTTAGCTTTCTGAAAAGGGAGGTAATTATTATCTCTTTTTGAATTGAGAATATAGTGGTTTTAGATTTATAAATGATAATTCAAAGAAGGAAAAAAATGGAAAAAATAAATAGGTGAAAGTAGTTCAATAATACTCATTTTTAATTATAGCTAATTTTGCAGGATGTTACTTTAGTGGAAATAGCTGTTTTCCATTACACAGGTCTTACCTTGAGGTAGTAGACCCCTACTATAGCATAAAGTTTTCTTGGTAGTTGATAAATACGGATTTATACAGGTATAATACTTTTGCACATTTCTAAAGGACCAGAAATTCTTTATGCCTATCTTGAAATTATTTGTAGATACTTTTGTTAGTTTCCAGATAAGGGAGGTAATTACTATCTCTCTTTGTGATAAAAATATATTGGTTTTAGATTTATAAATGACATTTCTAGGAAACACAAAAAAGGAAAAGTGGCTTGGTTAAAGCAGAACAATAACACTCTTTTTTATCATAGCAAATTTTGTAGGATAATAATTATTATTGCGGAAGTAGCTGTTTTCTATTAGGGTCTACTACGTTAAGACTCCGAATCTGTTGAAGGGCGATGGAAAAAAAATAAGCGCAATGGATAATAAAAGAAATGCGACGAAACTAGATGGTCTATTATTTCATATGTTTAAAAACTACGCTAGAGAGATGCACCGAGTTTAAACGGCAATTTTTGGACAATTTGAGCCGAAAGAATGAAACACGCATTTTTTTTTTGTATGTGACAGATACAAAGAAAATCCTTGAAATCCACATGATAAATTCTAGTATGATTATCTAGTAGAATGAATGAAATGACAGGGACAGATGAATAGAAACTGACACTCGTTTTCAATATGGGATTAGTGTCCGGCCGCGCTCGATTTTTCATGGCCTGCCCGAGATCCGAACAATTCTATCTTTCGAATCTAGATTTTTGCAACCCTTTCAATCATGATAACTGGCTTTAAAATTTCTACCCCTCTGTCCTTGTCCTGTTTTAAACCTTACGCTGTTAAGTGCGGCTAAATGACCTTTTGCGGACAGTGTAGATCAAGATCAGACTGCAAAGAACGTGCAGTCTGATCTCGAATATACACTGTCCGATAAGATTTTTTTCCTAAAGAATTACCTTTAAAATAGCAGAATATGTCTTTTTACAATCGGCTTAACAGTTTCATTTCACTTATATAGCGAGATGAGGGTTTAACTTATTACCAAACGACAACATTTTAGGCTTGTCTAAATCGAAAGCATTTGCAGACGACAAAATAAAAGTGACTGAAAATTTAAAATCTGTTTTGTGAAGGGTAGAAAACATTGTGGGAAAAGGAGAAAATGCTGGTTACCAGCATTTTCTCCTTTTCCCACAATATTTTCTAAAGGCTTCTTTCTCGGGGAGGGGGGGTCAAAAGCAGGTAATGGGTTAAATCTTGCTCGACCTAAAGAAGTATACACGCTGTGCCACTGGTACTGAAAAGGTTTTCTTGAAGCAACCATCAACAGTACCTGTTGTAAGTTCTGAAATGTTTCACAGTCGACGTCGAATGAAGCAAAATGACGACAGACAGGAAGCATGGATTGGCGGAGATCTTTTTGCTACAATACAATACAAATGAAGCAAAATGGTGTATATTATGAAGACAGCCAGGAAGCATGGATTGGCGGAGATCTTTTTGCTATAATACAATACAATACAACGCAATACAATACGGGACCTAATGTATTCTCACCACAGTTGTGGCCTATGGAAAAGAACAACCTGTGGCTTTCTACA
This sequence comes from Tridacna crocea, assembly GCA_943736015.1. Lineage (NCBI taxonomy): Eukaryota > Metazoa > Mollusca > Bivalvia > Cardiida > Cardiidae > Tridacna > Tridacna crocea. Next base: position 54,712,984 of record OX031064.1, on the reverse strand, counting down.
TAGTACATTTACAGGAACAAACGGTAAAGTACGGGTTCTGCGACGACAAATACCCAGTATTTACTAAATGACAAAATTATAGACTTATCCGCTGTACGAAGAATTTGCAAACGACTCATTAAATGTGGATCAAATAAAGGGATTCGCCTTTGATACGATAAAACACATTGTGACAAACCGAGAAAATGCTGGTCTGTAGAATGTTCTCATTTTCCGACAATGTTTCAATGGTTGCCTGTGTCTGGGCCATAAAATACACTGCTTTGTCTGCTTAAATCTTTACCAAATGACACTATTTTAGGCTAGTCCAAACCGAAACCATTTACAGACGTCAAAATAAAAGTAACTGAAAATTTGAAATTTGTTTTGTGAAGGGTAGAAAACATCGTAGGAAAAGCAGAAAATGCTGGTTACCAGCATTTTCTCCTTTTCCAATAATGTTTTCTAAAGGCATCTTTCTCAGGGTCGTCAAAAGTAGCGATTGTATGGTAATGGGTTACAGGTAAAACACCAAACGAGCGAACAACTGGACGAGGGAAAGCCATTGTTTCCAGGGAAAGATGCTCTTGATTGTCAGAGACCGTTTCAAGCAAACAGTCATTTCACCCTGCATTTAGGCAAAAACTGCATCACCTGTTTGGAACGAGGTCAAAGGGTTAATCCCCTCACAAAGTCTTGGTACGACTTAAGTAAATTGCATTGACAACGTAGATCAAGATCAGACTGCAGTCAACATGTAGTCTAATCTTTAATCTACACAGTTCGAGTTTTTGTTTATCCTCTTATCAAAAGAATTTGCAATGTCAATTAGAAAATTGCAATGTCCAATTCCTTTTCCAACTCAAAGGGAATGGCCATTTTATTTATTTTGGCTCTCTAAAGGGTTTAACCAAGCGGGTTTTTATTGGTTTCCCCTCTTGACATTATCTGGTAGATTATCTGTTTTATTAAACTCTAGAATACGGTAATAATCGCAGCACAAAAGTCCTGTCTATTGTCCGTGTCCCACATTATCGCGAACCAACATCAGGCCCGGGGTGATTTTTAGCCCGGACCTTTTTGTATAGTATTCCGTTTCGCAACAATTCGGGCCATTACTAAGTAATCATCGTTTTTGGCTGTTTGATTGTTTGGTTCGGTTTTGAAACTGTTTGAACTCTCGTAGCATTTGGAAATGCAGATACTCTTTTTTTGAAGACGGCGTAGATCAAGATCAGACTGATCTTTGATCTACGCGATCCGTTACTTCACTTTAAGCGAAAATCATAACCATCTTCATTTGGAATGGCAATTTCAGCTTTTGGAAAAATAGTAATGCATTTGACATCGGGAAATTAACCCTTTGGCTGCTAAGCGCGACTCGCTGACCTTTTGCAGACAGTGTAGATCAAGATCAGAGTGTACAGAACGTGCAGTCTGATCTTGGATCTACACTGTCCGATGAGGAGATTTCATTCCCCAAAACATGACTTTGAAGCACCATATAGTCATATTGATAGGTTTCAACATCTCTTCACAATCTGAATTAACCCTTTGGCTGCCAAGCCCGACTCGCTGACCTTTTGCGGACAATGTAGATCAAGATCAGACTGCACAAAACGTGCAGTCTGATCTTTGATCTACACTGTCCGATAAGGAGATATAATTCCCCAAAAAATAACTTTGAAGCGCCAATATTTGGGTTATTAGTATCAAATGAAAAATTTAATTTCAGGGTTTTTTTGCAGGATAAAAGGTTAAGATGGATGCACGAGATTGAAAGTCAACACCAGACCAGCAATGAAAAAGATGTTGAACACTTTTTGTCCGTCATAGTGACAATGCTACTGAAACATTTTCTTCAACAGCATCGTAAATCAATCCATTTCCACACAATCCCTACTTTAGACGACCCTGAAAAAGAAGTCTTTAGAAAATATTGTGGGAAAAGGAGAAAATGCTGGTAACCAGCATTTTCTCCTTTTCCCACAATGTTTTCTACAATTCACAAAACAGATTTCAAATTTTGGGTCAGTTTTATTTTGTCGTCTGCAAATGCTTTCGATTTGGACATGCCTAAAATATTGTCGTTTGGTAATGATTTAAAGTTAGCTGTCTGCATCATGGCATTCCTTCACTCATGTAACTTTAATTACCATTGTCTATGACCAACTGAAATACGTTTAAATGTTGAATTTCAGAAGAAAAGAAAAGACTGTTATTAATAAGCCAATATGATATGACCAACTTCTAATATTTGCCTTGTAGATATGCCAAATTCAGTATTCCCGCGTTTGTCGTTATTTTACCATTTTAGTTCAAACACATTTATTTTACATCGATTGAGAAACAAGTTGTAACAACTTACACTAATCTCTCTCGATTCTGCTTCCTGGGAACTACACCAGTACTCGCGCCGAATGTGTGGGCCAGTGAAAAATCCCAAAGTTGACACCCGCTCCCGGGTATCGTACTCAGGACCTTTAGGTTATGAGGCCGACGCTCTACCTCACGACCACGGACACCACACATTTACCATTTTATGAACGACCGTATTTGCAAACATGAAAACATAAAGAGTAGACGTTTGTAAAGTAAACACAGACAAATGAATAATAATACTCTTTGCAGATGCATAAAGGTTCTTTTCACAAAGTACTTTTCATTAATGTATGCAAGAGAAGCGTAAAAGTATCGTATTTGTATGGTAATGGGTTAAACGAAATTGCTGATTGTATCAGGTCCCAGAAAAACTAAATGTCATCTCTGCAAGTTAGCTCATTAGGACCCCACCGTGTCGTTAATGACGGTTTTCTCCGCCACTCTACTCCATCATATTTAGACCTATGCCAAACAAACCAGTTTCTCCATATGGCTATCGCTGATACTTTCCCGCTTACAGAACGTAGTAGACTATGATCAGCTTTCAAGTCCGTGATGAGAATCTGGATCGAGCTCGCTAGCTTAGTCAGTAACACACATGCGCCGGTTGTTCAGGAGTTAAAAGTTCGAATTTTAAGTTTCGTCAGTCTTTGTGAGGTTTGTTGATAGTCATTTTGATAGGTTTCAACATCTCTTCACAATTTGAATTAACCCTTTGGCAGCTGAGCGAGACTCGCTGACCTTTTGCAGACAGTGTAGATCAAAGATCAGACTGCACAGAACGTGCAGTCTGATCTTAGATCTACACTGTCCGATAAGGAGATATTATTCCCCGAACTTTGAAGCAGCAACATTTGGGTTATTGATATCGAACTGAAAATGCACTTTATTTATATAGCAGGATATGGCTATTAAATTTTGTAGAAGCAGTAAGTGGCTTGAGAATGACGATGCGTATAATGCTGTTAGAAAATAAAGATACAGGACAAGCAAAGACTCTTGCAATGGTTGCCGTATAATTGTAAAACTGGTCTTGATGACGGCCTTTTTTTTCTCGGATTTACAAATATAGTGGATAGTAGGTAAAGCGTTATTGTCGGTAAAGCAGTGGATTGTCGGTAAAGAGTCATTGACGGTAAAAAAATTGTCGGTAAAGCAGTGGATTGTCGGTAAAGAGTCATTGACGGTAAAGTAGTGGATTGTCGGTTAAAGAGTTGTCAGTACAGCAGTGGATTGTCGGTAAAATGTTATTGACGGTAGAATAGTGCATTGTCGGTAAAGAGTTATTGACGGTAAAGTGGTGGAATGTCGGTTAAGCAGTGGATTGCAGGTAAAGCAGTGGATTGTCGGTAAAGAGTTATTGACGGTTAACCCATTACCATACGAGAAAATTTTGGACTGGTCCAAATTGAAAGCATTTGCAGACGATAAAAAAAAGGTGACCGAAAAATAGAAATTTGTTCTGGGAAGGGTAGAAAACACTATGGGAAAAGGAGAAAATGCTGGTTACCTGCATTTTCTCCTTTTCCCACAGTGTTTTCAAAAGGCTTCTTTCTCAGGGGCGTCAAAAGTAGGGATTGAGTGGTAATGGGTTAAGCAGTGAATTGTCGGTAAAGTAGTGGATTGTCGGGAAAGCTCTATTTTGTCGGTAAAACAGTGGAATGTCGGTAAAGACTTATTGTCGGTAAAACAGTGGATTGGCGGTGAAGAGTTATTTGGAGCTCTGGGAAAAAGTTACAAATTGCTGAGTAAGTGAAACGGACTCGATCAGATAAGAATTTCAAAGTACTGCAATTTGCAAAACTACCTTGATGGGTCCTGTACAGTTTGACCTACATGTATACACTGCCACGACTTTGACGAGATATTCTCGGCTCCTAACCTTGCCTTAGAATTTGAAATGTCAACTCATTTTCCGACGTTTTCTATATCTTTCACAGAAATAATCCACCATTTCAGCAATATCTAACTCTTAGGGCGCTAAATAAAAACAAAATATATGTTTGAAGTATACAGGTAAGACCTAAATAATCACACTTTCAAGGCTGCTCTAGTCTAGAATGATTCGGCAAAGCGGATAGTGCAGATCAAAGATCAGGCTGCACGTTTGTGCAGCCTGATCTTGATCTACACTGCCCGCACGGGCAACTGTTGTTGCGTGAAACACTTTAAGGATGTATTTGTTACCTGGAATTGCTTTCAATTTGAAGAGGTCAGAAAATGCCACTGTTTGGTAGAGACTTGGCGTACAGCAAGCAGTTTGATGGTAAACATTTGGGCTGCACTATGGCGACAACTCAGCAATTTATGTCTTCCATAGTTTTACGGTTTCTAGGTCTTCCAGAGGAAGATATGAACCAGATAGTGCTGAAAATTGTCAGATAAACAATGCATTAAATGCTAAAATATTGACAGAATGTCATACAACTCAATTTCAAATGTCAGGTTTGTTTTTTGGTGCAAGTTTGTAAATACTACGCCAAATTGGTCGAACGTTCTCATGCACCAGACAGCAGGTTTAACTCTTAGAGTGTTACACTGATGTAAATGTATAAAAAACTCCATTTTTTTTATTATTATCATCATTGTTATGGCCAGAATATGTTACAAAGTAGTTGACAGTGTAGATCCAAGATCAGACTGTACTTTTGTGCAGTCTGATCTTGATCTACACAGTCCGCAAAGTCAAATTAAGTTGGTTCCAGCGCTTTATGGGTTAAGGTAAAGTGTTCATTATTTTACTTCTATCTTCCGATTTATGACCTATAATGGCATCGTCATCTGCCAAGAGCGGGGACCAAGGCCGCTCGCACGTTGCACTAACATCTATGCCTACTCTCTTCATTATCTCCCGCTAGATGGCATTCTATAAATACTCATCTATCTAATATGGGCATCCTTGGTACAGAACCGAACCACTTTTCTACGCGGTAACCGTTACTTTGAATTTAAAACTAAAATAAAGATTTACTCAATAAAACGCTACCTAGTGCAATTCACCCAGCTATGATCATCAGTTTAGAGAAATCTGGAGCTAAAACAGGTCTCATTTCTCCTCGAACGTATTCATAAAAGCTGTTTTAAACATTGCTACTTTATAGAGCGCAATATTACAGTGCAGCCCGCTTTCGGGGCTAGTGATGCGTCATATTAGATAGTCGAATCTTCGAAGAATATGACATGCGCAGACAACTCTACTCTCTTCGATAGCAAATGGTGAGTTGAGGACCTAATCATTCTGTACAATCGGGGAATGAACATTAGAATTGGCGTTAAGCTATAAGCAAAAAAAAAACTTTAAGCCACAAATTTACAAACTCTAAACTAAAGCAATAAAATGTGAAAGGTTCAACATAAATATCACTAGGTACGCAGAAGAGGTGTGAACTTCAGCCAACTTTGAAGCACAGCCAATCAGAAATTACGAAACTTTCCTATGTAGAATTAGCCTATAGGATGAAGATCCTTGGGGCAAGCACAGAAAGCACGCTGAAGAAAGTACAAACGCCCTGTATTCTTGAGAACCAAACAGTAAGAAATTATTTTTCCAGCCAGGAAACGACATGACCTCCGCCCTTGTTCATATCTGGGACCGTACCCATCGACCATTCCACACTACTTTTTTAATCATATTAACCTTTAGGGTGCTCATCGCGACTTGCTGACCTTGTGCAGACAGCGTAGATCCAAGATCAGACTGCACAGAACGTGCAGTCTGATCTTGGATCCACACCGTCCGATGGGGGGGATATTTTTCTTCAAAAAATGCATTTAACCCTTTTCCCCCCATAAGGCATTTCTATGGTATCTCTAATTGACCCTAAATAACAACAAGGATGAAGCTTTTTCTTAGGTATATATGACACCTTTTGATAGCATAGAAAACTGTGACAAAAGGTGAAATTGCTCGTCACGAGCAATTTCACCTTTTGCCACAATGTTTTCAAAAGGCTCCTACAAGCAATACGTAGAAATGAGTATCTATTGAGTAAAGGGTTAAAATAGCATCATTTGGGTTTTTACTATTGGCTTGAATAGCTTCATTTGATTTATTAAGCAGAAGAAGGGTTAAAGAATTACCTAGGTTCACAGCAACGCAGATTCTCATTGGCTTAACCGAATAGTACAGCCAATCAGAGATATTGTACCACTTTACCACTTTCTCAATGTAGAATAAGACAAAAATGCTTTACTGAAGAATGTTTGGTTTCAGAAAAGGGCCCCGGAACAAGCATAAACAGAACACGCGCTGAAAACTACAAAGTCTCTGTACATACTCGAACCAAACAGTAGGGAAATCATTTTACCAGCCAGTAAACAGCAAGACATCCGCCCATATCCATACCTGATCTGTAGAAATCAGTAGAAATATTCACGCATCTGGTCGTATTTATGAAGTGCCACCTTTTTACGAGCATTTTACATCAGCATCAAGTATATACGATTTCTCTACCCCCACTAATACAAGCTATTTTATGGCTTCGGCATATTTCTTTTCACTCAACTAGGAAAACTATTCGTATCACCCGCGAGCGATGCTAGAAATGTTTGGTAGATTGTGTGCGGTACGGAGACAGGCACAAATATTGAAACAAGCAAAGTGCCTAAAACATAGAACACTCCTGGGCCCGTATTCACCAACCATTCTTAAGAACATTCTTTGTCTTGTTCTCCAAGATTTTCCAGGTTTGAAAGGAACACAGCTTCTGATTGGCTAAACCATTCGGTTTAGCCAATCAGAAGTTGTGTTACTTTCAAATGTAGAAAAAAGGACTTCAGAGGAAGTCTCGTAAGCTATTCAGCGCCACAGATTAGGACAAGGACATTTGCGGACGGCATATATCAAGATCAGACTGCACAGAACGTGCAGTCTGATCTTAATCTTTACCGTCTGCTGGTTTAGTCAAGCCTTAAATACATGTTTCTAAAAGCCAGGGCTTTTTGACGTAGTATATGAAAAAGTAGCTGTAACAGCTAAAATCAGGGTCCATATTCACGAACCAGAACATCTTCAGACTTATTGTAAAGAACTTTCTTAACTCATTACCAAACGACAATATTTTAAGCTTGTCCAAATGGAAAGAATTTGCAGACGACAAAATAAAAGTGACGGAAAATTTGAAATTTGTTTTGTGAGGGGTAGAAAACATTGTGGGAGATGGAGAACCAGCATTTTCTCCTTTTCCCACAATGTTTTCTAAATGTTTCTACCTTAGCGGCGTCAAAAATATGGATTGTGTGGTAATGGGTTAAAGATAAAAAGTTTTCTGGGTTTATGAATTGCACTGGGTTGTATTTCTCTCTGACGTCAAAAGTGTTCGGGTCTATGTTTATATTTTGCGCTGATAAAGTTATAGTACATAAAACTTATAGTACGAACTGATGCTCTTTTTGGACAGAACAGCTGGTGAATGGAATATCACACAGATGGAGAAAATGAGAGAGAGGTGGACAGAGACAGAGTAAGCGACAGATTTTGAGACTACTCATCACACCTATTGTCTAATTTGGCTTGATTTATATTTTACAAATATTATAATGTATTTTCACGACATAATTTCAAATATATAAAGGATTTTTCTTTTTTTTCGGTGAAAGATCGAAACTAATTTCATCTCGTGAACACCATCGGTAATATTTTCACGAGTGGCGCAGCCACGAGTGAAAATATTACCGATCGTGTTCACACGATGACAAGGCACGCGCAATTTACCTAGGCAACAAGAACATAAAAATCGTATTTTTACTGGTCGTACCAGTGTAATATCGAAAATATTTTCACTGGTATTTCTCGATATCCTACCGAAAGGCATGAAATAAAGCATTTTCTTAGTATACAACCACTATTTTCTTAAAGCGGCAATAAATCTGAACTTGTAATTATTTGCATAATTAGAAATGCAAATACATTTACAATTTTGCCCAAAATTCTTGAATCACTGAAATGTGTTTTAAAGGGAACGGCATTATGCTTTTCAAACAAATAGCGTGCCTTTACTTTGGATTTTTAAGTGTTTTTTTTTTTTCTTGAAAAATTCAACCTTTGAATGAATTAACATTGTACATTTACATTTTACTCTACCTTGACGAAAACATAAATGTTTCAGCCGGATAATGTTCCCTTTAAAAGTCATTAACACTTTACTTCGAGATTTAAGCTGATGATACTAGGATACTAACAGGAAAACTAAAAAGTGAAACAGTTTAATTGCAAGATTCCTCAAACCGAAATCCCTCTTAACAATTCGGACAGAGTAGATCCAAGATCTTGATCTTGGATCTACACTGCCCCATAATGCCTTTAAACTTGATCCCTACATTTTTTAATATCTAAAGTGTAGAGGGGAAAAAATGTTAGTGTGACAAAAAAAAGTTGAAAAATCGCCTAAATTACAAGATTAATTAACCCGAAAACGATAAAAGTCCTATTTGTGAGAAACGGCCACCTTTCATCGACGTGGAATTTCACAGTGGCTGACATTTTTCTTTTCAAAGCATGTTACATTTATAGAGTTACAGACTGACATCTCGTGACACAGTCGTAACACCGTATAATCTCATTCAGACGAGATCATCTTTCTTTCTAACCGCAGCATTGCATTTTAAGACTTCAGTTTTAAAAAAAACAAAAGGTCTTGTCTATGTATGTTTTTCTTTAATTATCTTTTCTGAATCAACTATTCGGGTCAAGTTAACCCTTTACCCCATAAGGCATTTCTATGATGACTATAATTGACCCTAAATAACAGCAAGGATGAAGCAGTTTCTTATGTGTAAATGACACCTTTTGATAGCATAGAAAACATTGTGACAAAAGATGAAATTGCTCGTCACGAGCAATTTCACCTTTTGCTACAATGTTTTCCGAAGGCTCCTACAAGCAGTGTATAGAAATGAGTATCTATGGAGTAAAGGGTTAAGAGACGGTTAACCCTTATCTTGCTGAATTACTAAATTGAATTTTCAATTTGATAGTAAAAAGCCGATGTTGCTATCTTAAAGTTATGCCTTGGGGAATAATATCTCCTTATCGGACAGAGTAGATCCATGATCAGACTGCACGTTCTGTGCAGTCTGATCATGATCTACACTGTCCGCAAAAGGTCAGCGGGTCGCGCTTAGCAACCTAAGGGTTGAGTCTGTAGAAATATCAACCATTTTCTTATTATTATTATTATTGGACCATAGAGATCAAGGCCTTTATTTAAGAAATGTTGAAAATAAAAAGAAAATGCTAGATACAACTACAAGTATATAGAAATATTCAAGAAATTAACCCATCTCCTTATTAAGTGAAATGAAACGTAAGCATGTAGTGAAAATCTAAATTTTGCTATTTTCACCGTTCACCTCAAAATTATGTTGGCTGTCTCTAATAGCAGTTTTTAAATCATTCATACATCGTCTGATGTATATTTTTTTACAATGTTTTTCCCCCACAATGATAGATCTAATCTATTTTATAATCCACCTAGGATGAAAGCAAAGGCGTACTTAAACGATGGTTAAATATATCAACACGTCATTTTTCCCATCAAAGCTGATAAATCATCAATATATATAATTGAGCCATGCTCTGTCAAAAGGGGGCTTAATGCATATTTGCCGAACATTCTAACTAAGCAAGTCATCACATAATTATGGATCCATAAAATCCAGTTTTTTAAACAAACGACTGAATCATATAGTAGAATGATCCCTTGGCATGCAGAAAATTAAAAGATAGCGAAAAGTTTCGGTCCATGTCAGCCTGCGCGGACTGCGCAGGCTGACATGGGTCGATACTTTTCGCAATCGATTGTGTAACCTTTTCCTAGAGGGACTTAAAATAGTCTGCAAAACGCTTAAAGGAGCATTCGGGCATTAACGTAAAGTATCGTCTCGAATCAGCATGCGCAGTTCGCCCAGGCTGATCTGAAAAGACACTTTCCGTTTTTATGTAATTTTCTGTTTTGCCCAAGTCTACTATATCACAAATTCTAATGTAGTCGTAAAGTGCTGTTCGGGATTAGCCTTCGCGCACTACGCAGGCTGATCCGAAACGACACTTTACACAAATGTCCGAGGTTCCCTTTTTGCGTGTTGCAGGTCATAATTCGAGTAATATTACAATTAACTAATTTGATCCTTGTGCGATTCTAAACGCATTTAAGGACGGATAATGCCCCCCCCTTTTTAACCTCCCCACCCCCAACCCCACCCCCCTCTTTCCCACGACGAAATATTCTGACCCAAGGCATTTTGAAACGGCTGTTTATATAGGGGTGTTCTTCATAGACTGACATTTTTTCTGCAAATTGTACATCATAATTATCTAGGCTTGAGGTCATGGCGTACTCATTCATTTTGACATTGACATTGAATCGAAGTCCATTTCGACTAAGGCATTCTGAGCAATACCTTCATAGTTACAACGAAATCGAAACAGAAAACTACTAAAACTATAGTACCAGTGTTCTTAGTTTAAAGGTGGGTATTTAGAATTTTCACATCTCACCAAATTAAAAAAAATATATATATCACTGAAATTCATATGAAAAAATAATACAAATCATCAATAATTAAGATTCATAAAATTACGAAAAATAAAATTTTTGATGGTATTCCCTTAAAAGGCTACGTAGCCTCTTAAGGTATTTTTAGATTTCGCGGCAAAAATCAATAAAGTATTTCGGGAATGCCTAGTGACTGGCATGTGACTCATAACGCTTAAATTCCATTACATGGCAAAAATGTAGTAATTATTTTCCATAATGTCTTCTTCGGACTCTATGTTTGAAACTTTGTCGGTGTATTCCTGTATGTAAATGAGCGAATTGATCATCTAAAAATAGAACGTGTCTCCAGTCGGTGTCGACCTGGGCTGTAGTAAATCTCTTAATTTCTCATGTTGTTGGATGGTGTTCGACTACTGGGATTTTATGTATGAAAATTAAAAGACTTTGGGAGTATAAGGATGATTTTTTTACATTTTTGTACAATTTTCGTCCCAAAATCTGAAGGGCCACCTTTAACTGTTTACCACAAAATTCCGACTTTTAACGAACCTTAGACAGAAGCCTTATGAAAATTTTGTGGGAAAAGGAGAAAATGCTGGTAACCAGCATTTTCTCTTTTTCCCACAAATTTTTCTACCCTTCCAAAATTTTTTTTCAATTTTTTGAGTCACTCTAATTTTGTCGTCTGCTAATGCTTTCAATTTGGTCCAGTCTAAAATTTTGTCGTCTGGTAAAAGGGTTAAAAAAAAATTGAGCAATGCTCTGACAAAAAGGGACTTAATGCATCTCTGTGATACATTATATCGAGCAAATCTTCACATAATAAAGAATCCGTAAAAATCCTCTTTTTTTTCAAACAATCGGCTTAAACATGATGTAGAATGATCCTTTGACACGCAGAAAATCTTCAGATAGCGAAAAAGTTTCGGCCCATGTCAGACTGCGCGGACTGCGCAGGCTGACATGGGTCGATGCTTTTTTCGCAAATGCACTAAGCCCCCTTTCACAGAGCATGGTTCATCGACGATAAAGACGGCGAGTCAATTTTTTAATCGCATAATTTCTAAACAGCACTCAAGTTACATACTTTGTTAAACAACATTTTTTTCGTGGTTTATCTTTATCTTTTGAACATTTTTTTTTTCTTTACTCCAGGAATTTGTTCTTGAAAAACAAAGTTAGACGACATGACCCCAGTTCTTATAAGGTCGATGTATTTTAGAGTGAAAAAATGTTTATCAACATTTTCAAATCTTTTTTCTTTTAATTATGTAAACTTGATCAACGCCGTTCAACAAAAACCTGTTTCATCTTAACCGGACGACAGAATTTTAGACCGAACCAAATTGAAAACACTTTCAGACGCAAAAAAAAAACGAAACTCAAAAACTGAAACTCGTTTCCATCAGGTTAGAAAACACTGTGGGAAAAGGAGAAAATGCTGGTTACCAGCATTTTCTCCTTTTCCCACAAAGTTTTCAAAAGGCTTCTATCTCAGGGATTATTTTGTAAGGGGTTATATCATCAAATGCATTGAAAGTCTAAGAGTTTTTAACTTTTTATTTTAGTATTGTATTTCGTTGTATCGGTATGAATATAAAAAAAATTATGATCTTTATCACCCATAACCTAGGCGACGAACGGGAAAAAAAAAAACACCTACCTCATTTCACAGGGTAGAAATTTTTAGTTTAAACGTATTTACTTTATAACCATTATTACTAAATGATCAGGGAGTAAGCAAGCTATAGCTTATAAAGTCCCTCTCCAAAGAACAAATGGGCCCCATACAATTAAATCTCAAAATCATTAACAAACAACTGTTTTTACATACATGTGTGCAGCGCTCTGACAAAAAAGGGCTTAATGCATGTTTATGACTCATTTTACCGTGCAGGTAACTTCACATAATTTTATGGACTTTAAATTCATTTTTGCAAACACGTGACTGAATTCTAAGGTAGAATGGTCCGTGTAGATACAGACAGTGGACCAATAGCGAAAAGTTTCGGTTCGGGTCAGCCTGCGCGGACTGCGCATACTGACCTGAGTCGATACTTTTCGCAAATCTATTTAGCCCCCTTTCCACAACACACGTGACTTATGTATAACTGACAGATTTCTTTTTCACACGCAAAAGGCTCAAACTTTTATTCAAAATACAGTTAAACCTTTACCAGACGACAAGATTCTAGCCTTGTCCAAACTGAAAGCAGTTGCAGACGACAATTTCAATCTGGATCAAATGCTGCAACTGTTCTTTGATTGTGTAGAAAATATTGCGGGCAAAGGAGAAAATGCTGGTTACCAGCATGTTCTCCAGTTTCCCTTTTTCTATTAGGCTTCTTTCCTTGGGGCGTCAAAACTCGTCACTGTGTGGTAAAGAAATAATAGTTTATCTGATTTATATAGGCACTGCTTTTTGTATAGGACAGCAAGCTACAATCGTGACATATTGTGGGAAAAGGAGAAAATGCTGGTTACCAGCATTTTCTCCTTTTCCCATATTTTTATTCATAAGGCTTCTTTCCTTGGGGCGTCAAAAACTCGTTACTGTGTGGTAAAGGGATAATAATCTATCTGATTTATATATAGGCAATTCTTTTTGTATCGGACAGCAAGATAAAATACAAGAAAATGCATTCCTTCGGTGTCTTCAAATTAGACCATCGTTCGCTATTTCACTACCACCAAATAGAAATTAGCCATACTCTTAAAAAAGGGGGCCTAAAGCATCTTGCAAAATGTTTCGACCCATGTCAGCCTGCGCAATCCTCGCAGGCTGACATGGGCCCATATTTTTTGCATTTTGTCAATTCTATGCGTGCCGAAGGACCGCTACCTCCTGATTCAATTGCTTGTAGGACAAAATAGAATTTATTGATCCACAACGATGTGGCGATATGGTTGGAATACTTCATTAGGAAGATGCTTCAACTCATTACCACACAATCACAACTTTAAACAGTCCCTGTATAAGAAGACTTTTGAAAACATAGTGGGAAAAGGAGAAAATGCTGGTAACCAGCATTTTCTCCTTTTCCCACAATGTTTTCTTCCCGAATCCAAAACAAAAAAGAAGCCTGGTAACCAGCATTTTCTCCTTTTCCCACCATGTTTTCTACCCTTCACAAAACAGATTTCAAATTTTCGTTCACTTTTATTTCGTCGTTTGCAAATGCTTCGAATATGGACAAACTTAAAATTTTGTCGTTTGGTAATGAGTTAAGTCGATACAAAACGTTGAATAATTATGAAGACCCATGCACGCGATTTGTAAACAGTATTAGTTCATCTAAACGTTTCATTATTACTTTTATTCACTCTATAAAAAAACTGGTCGCTGTAGCAGAAATTATTTCGAGTATGAGGGAAAAGAAATGTTAGTAATCTTAAAATATATCCTAAAATATCGCAATCCGCGAGAGAAAAAGATGTTATCAAACTTAACGTAAATTACCTTGATAGCTCTATTAAAACCCTATAAAACACATTCAGTATTTGAGACGGAGCGACGTGGATCTATCGTTCAAACATCTATATAGTAAAGTTGTACAAAAATTAACACCATAATTCAAAAGTCTCCGACCTCGGCCCGATTTCAAGAAAAAAAATTAAGTCTATTTTTTTATTTGCTCAAATCTGTTAATGAACCAAATTTCCGACTTAAGTTGAGTTTATTATTTAAGACCAAGTTTTCTTAATAAATATATCAAAAGACTTATCCCTTTACTTATTCCTTTCTCACCTAAGAATTTTAGACCTATCTAAATACAGAGCATTTGTAGGCAATAGTGACTCAAATGATGCAATTTTTATTCGAGGGAGAAGAAAACTTTGTGGGAAAAGGAGAAAATGCTGGTTATACCAGCATTTTCTCCTTTTCTCACAAAGTTTTCAAAAGCCCTTTCCTCAGAGGCGTTAAAATTCGTCATTGCATGGTAAAGGGTTAAGAAGCAATATCCAATTCTGAGTTGACGCAAATTTCAAACGCGACTCAGCAAAATAATGGACTTAAGTCTGTTGAAAGTACTTAAGTCCATTAACTAGCCGAACTCAGTCTGAAACGTTGCACTAGCTTAGAATTTGAAACGTTGCACTAGCTTAGAATCTGAAACCTTGTACTAGCTTAGAATCTGAAACCTTGCACTAGCTTAGAATCTGAAACGTTGTACTAGCTTAGAATCTGAAACGTTGCACTAGCTTAGAATTTGAAACGTTGCACTAGCTTAGAATCTGAAACGTTGTACTAGCTTAGAATCTGAAACGTTACACTAGGTTAGGATTTGTGAATGTGTCTAAAGATTGTCAATATTGGTGTAAAGCGTCCGAAATAATTAAGTCAGCTTAACCCTGTATCACACAATGCCGACTTTTAACGACCAAGAGAAAGGGGCCTATTGAAAACATTGTGGGAAAAGGAGAAAATGCTGGTAACCAGCATTTTCTCCTTTTCCCACAATGTTTTCTACCCTACTGGAAACAAATTTCAGTTTTGAGTCACGTTTATTTTGTCTACTGCAAGTGCTTTTACTATGGCAAAGTCTGAAAAAATTGTCATCTAGTAAAATTTGAATGAAAGTTTCTAGTCGGAATAAGAAAAAACAAAGACACTAAAAAGTTCTACTTCAAGAGGCCTTCCGTGCCATAACCCCCTTAAGTTATCAGACAATGTTGAAACGAGATCAGACAGCACGTTCTATGCAGCCTGATCTTTGATCTACCCTGTCTGCGTAAGGTAGCGATATTTTTACTCTTTAATACCCAAAGAGCTGAATAACTACATGCAACCTTTTTTACGACGAAGTGATCCCATGTGTTACTTTTATACAATAATACGAATAGACTTTCTCTGTGAAAAGGGGGCTAAGTACACTTGGAAAAAGTATCCATTCAGGTCAGCATGCGCAGTGCGCGCAGGCTGACCTGAACCGAAACGTTTTGCTATAAATCAATTTTCTAAGTGTCAAAGGACCTGTGTACCCCGTGATTCATAATTATATTATAATGCAAAAAATGGAGTTTTATGGATTCAAAATCGTATATAATGACTTGTCTGGTATCCTGCATCACGGGAGATGCATCAAGCCCCGTTTTCACAGATATTCACTCATATTTTAAATATAATAAAATGATAAATGATATATGTGAGACATTAAGTTTATTCGAAACATCTGTTGGGTACGAGGAGTTTAAATCATTGACGTAACTCTTACAGATCTTTTCCAAACAAACCCTCGTTCTTACCTGTCTGCAGTAAAAGACTCTTGAAAACACTGTGAGAAAAGGAGATATTGCTCGTGACGAGCAATTTCTCCTTTTCCCACAGTGTTTTCTACAATTCTTGATAACTTTCTGTCAGTTTCTCCAGATCTAAAATTGTCATTTGCAAACTCTTTAGGTTTGGAAGAGTCCAAAATTTGTCGTTTGGGAAAGGGTTAAAATATGACAAAAGTTTATCATCAAGGCTTCTAAGCGCGATTCTAGGAGAGATGATTCTTATGAGTACCCACAACATAGGAGAATAATTAATATTTTCGATTTCGAAATCAAAATCATTCGCTCTATCTGGACTTCGGCCCCTATCAGAGAATTTCAGCCCATTTATACCTATATGAATCGCTGGTTCGTAGATGCTTTGAATCCGGGCAATGTCTTAAGGCTGTCTGTTCGGTAAAGTGTTACGCAATACCCCCATAGTAGTGTTCAAGTAGTAAAATAAACCCTTTACTCCAAAGATACTCATTTCTACGCATTGCTTGTATATAGGATCCTTTGGAAAACATTGTGGCAAAAGGTGAAATTGCTCGTGACGAGCAATTTCACCTTTTCCCACAATGTTTTCTATGTTATCAAAAGATGTCATATGCACATACGAAACAGCTTCATCCTTGCTGTTATTTAGGGTCAGTTAGAGATACCATAGAAATACCTTATGGGGTAAAGGGTTAAATTCATTCAAGGGTTGTTGCAAGCAGTATCGAAGTCCCTCTTTCATCGGAAAAAAGGATTGGGATGGCTTTTCATTTTGCCAAATATATATTACGTATTTATTTATATTGCACTTACGATAACTCTGATACGAGTAATTTTAGCCCTTTGATCTTGCAACTTAATGTAAGAATGTAACGTAGATAAGAAACGGCCTCCAGGTTGGTCTCCCTCGGTTTTCTGTACCATTTCAAAACAATGGTTTCTGTTGATGCTCTTGGCAATACATTTTAAATCAGTCTGCCAAAAACAATGGTTGGTTTATTATACATGTAACAACATACAAGTCAATCTATAACGCCACGTTAATAATCAGAAAAATATAGCCACGTAAAGTAAACCGAACAATCGCGTATTTCGTGGACAAAGTGGGATAAAGCTTCCGAAGAGATTTTGGTAATGAGAGAAAATTGTATTATCCCTGCAGAAGAAATCCTTTGACAAAAATATGATGCGTTTAATGAAAAATTATGACCGTTTATCATGATGAAACGTAGTAAACTGAATGCCTCGAGCACCAATGACGTCTAAAAAACGTCATGGCCAATTTAAAAAGAAAAAACACCAATATTATTAAAACAGCGATTACGTTATCGCTGTTTTAAAAAATGAGCCATGCTCTGGAAAAAATGAGCATCTCCTTGTTGCATTATATTAGGTAAGAAATCACGTAATCAATGAAGTAAATTAGACACATTTTCAATATCCAAAATAATTATGAGGTACACTTGCCCTTGGACATACAGAGAATTGAACAATGGCTAAAAGTTTCGTCCCGGGTCAGCCTGCGCGGACTGTGCAGACTGACACGGGTCGATACTTTTCGCAGATACATTAAGCCCCCTTTTCATAGAGCATGGCTCAAATATGTAAGCCATATAACAGCAACCGTTGCTCACATGCATGCGATCCTGGAGGAGCTCTCTCATTAGATAGTATAAAACTTTCTTATCCAATGGCGATTTTTCGTAAACAAGTTGGCACTGGTAAGCAGAAGCCAAGCAACGAAATGAAGAGCTCTGTAATTAAGTAAGAACATACAATGTACCGAAAGTGATACTCTTTTACCGAACAAGGATGAAAACAGGATGTAACACTCAAATAGTATTGAACTGTATTGCAGTTTCAAAAGATGGTATCATTTATTTGACCGAAAGAGCCAAGCACATGCTAAATAGTCCCGTCTAGTTTCTTATCATTTCCTCTAAGTTTTTCCCCCCGATTTCGTATATATTATTTTTCGGATAGATTTTTTTTCTATTTTTTCAATTATTGGTGTTATCAGAGTCTGTTTTCTGAGCTTGCTGGATTGTTTTTACATAAAAAGGGAGGAGAAGAACAGAATATAAGTTGATGAAATTTATGGTCCAAGTGTGGAATGAAACATGTATTAGAACTATGACAAAAACAGAGATCATTATACAAGTGGAGTTCGTGGTCTATTATGCATCGCGTCAGTTTATCTTGTTGACGGTAATGCGCCATGAGCTTCCGGCTGATCACCGTAACGTAAACAGGAGTATTCCTTGATACAAAAATTGACAAAAATCTTTTTTACAGTTGGTATATACTCTGCTATATTTGGCGGTGTCAATAAAAGCGGATTTATGTAGAAAACGAACTTAATGAAAAACGAATAGCCTAACACCTGATTTCCCCTGGGGCGCCGCACCTATGACAGTGTCGAAGGGCCGAGAAGACAGTCGCCCGTCAATATGTCCAGTCTAATTCATCGTGTTTGTGCTAAGAGAATAAACACTGATTTATCAAAGGAAGATATTTAATTCGATTAGCTTTTTTTCCGACTGGTATCAAGATGGTGTCCGTTTGACACAGATGATTTTAACCAAACAATCAAGTTCTTTCCCATTTATTGCATAATTATTATTTTTTGCTCTCATCCTACAGTACACGCCCATGAATAAAATTTGCTTAGCTTGTAGACCATAACCTGTCTGCACCTACGAACAACATAATTTTATCTTGTCTGTTAAGATTTTATATATATATAAAAAAAACTGGTATATCAAATACTAATACAATTAAAGAATTAAATTTCAATAATCAACATAAATCCGGTCACGCCGGTCTAATGCAGAGGAATAACCCTCCCCTACAAAATGACCCATGGGTCATTTCACTACGTAGAGAAATGACCCCAAATAAATTTGAACTTCAAACTAGCAATGTCAGGAATAGCATGAGATTGTGACCAGGAAAACGAAAAAGGCACTGGATCATGAAAAAGTCCTTTGAAGGTGTTCATTTTTGCACTCGCGGTTTCATGATATATACTGTACAGTATACAAGATGGGTATTGATATTTATTACTATTTTCGGTAAATTGATACTGATCACAGAAGAAATAATATCTTGATGGAATTCCCCCATCGTCTCATAAAAATCAATTCCCACTCATTGATGCCCATCGTGAGAAAGCGTCCAATTGTATACAGAGGGACAGGAGGGAAAGATAGACGGATCGACAGAGAAGGGTGAGAGAGAAAGAGAGAGAGAGAGAGGGGGGGGGGGGGCAGAGAGAGATACACACAGACGGGGGAGACACAAAAATACTTAATTATAAATTACGATCAGAAAGACTAGACCTTCCATGCCAATGTTCACTTCCGGTCCAGGATTCTTTTCGTTTCGTTTACTCGACAACTAGTGTGTTAAGGAAAGGTATTTTGAATTCATTGTGGTAATAGCTTTTTCTCCATTTCCCACATGCAGAAAAGTTACAAGAGCGAAAATTCTGATTGCGCAGGCTGACTTGGGTCGATATCGTTTGCAGATGCATTAAGCCCCACTTTTTTAAAGCATAGCTCTAGTACAGGTATTCGCCTTTGCGTCACTTATAGCACTGTGTTTTTCAATGTATTTCATCCGATTGGACATCTCAACCAATCAGATTAATAGTCTTAGTATCCAGAATGAGATTGAGATTGCGAATGACTGACCAGGTTCTTATGAATATAGCAAAGTACATTTCAATACATATACTATCTAATTGGCTAATATAGAACGTCTCAGCCAATCAGATTACTGCTGTTAGTATCCAGAAAAAGACTATGATTGCGGATGACTGACCAGGTTGGTACAAGCATAGCACTGTATACTATGGCATGAAATAAACATTCCTTAACGTCAAACTAGCGAAACCAACAGATGTATGACACCGAAGTTAACAGAAACACATGTTTGTTTCATGTTCCGCCATGCTAAATACCCAGAAAATTGGTGAGAAAACGCGCAATGTTTCTTCCAATATAACAGATTCTACCACAAAATATCTTGTAAGTCGAAGACTGGGCAATTGGAAATCGAAGCTGAAATTTGTTAAGTAAAGGATAGAAAACGTTGTGGGAAAAGGAGAAAATGCTGGTTACCAGCATTTTCTCCTTTTCCCACAATGTTTTCAAAAGGTTTATTTCCCAATGTCGTTAAAAGTCCGCGCCACTGTGTGGTAAAATGTTTTTTAGCAATTTCAAGGCCACACTTCTATTGTCGCCTGTCACTAGAACTGCGCCAGGGATCTGAACTGCCTTGCCCATGGCCACTTTACCAGCGCTGCTTTCCCAGATCGATTCCATTGTCGAGACAGAGAGATCCTGAATCCTCTTCAGGAGTGACGATGTGACGTTCAAAACGTTCCTATCACGAGTAAATGACATTAGAGGGCGTTATCGTTTTACTTAATTTGTGTTTTTTCGGCCCTTAACCCCTTGCGAACAAATCAAAACTGTGTCAGACATGGGTGTTATATGGCGATAAATCTGAAGAGGAAACTCTTAAAGCTGTGGCGAATTTTTAGTTATATAGGACAGACGGAGAGACAGACAAACAGATTTACAGACAGGAAGAAGGGCAGATGAAAAGTCGGACAAACAGAGAGCGGAAGAAGGAAAGATATACGGAGAGTGAGAAGGGATACGGTGAAAGGGTTCGTTTTCTTATAAGCAGTTTAACCCTTTCCCAAACGACAAATTTTAAACTCTTAATTCCAAACTCAAAGAGTTTGCAGACGACAATTTCGAATTTGATAAAAATGGCAGAAAATTCTCCAAATGGGTAGAAAACACTGTGGGAAAAGGAGAAATTGCTCGTTACGAGCAATTTCTCCTTTTCCCACAGTGTTTTCAAAAGACTTATACTGCAGACACGTAAAAACAAGGGCTTGTTTGGGAAAGGGTTAAGAGTTATTCTAAATTGGCGAAATTCAAAGGTTGGATAGATGAAAAAGGTTGGAACTGTTTTACTCTGATATTTACCAAATCTTGATTTTCCTCAGTTTTTTTTTTTTTTCTTTGCAACCGATTACATTTACATGTTCATAAAAATATAAAGCTGCAGACGCGTTTTAACACAGTGAAACATCTACAATATCAAAGACTCTTGTTGTGTCGAAGATATCGCCGAAATTACAGGGATTCCATTTAATCTATACAGAATCTCAAGTAACGCAAAAGGCTCCCAAGCGCAACTCACGGTGCTGTAGCGGACAGTTAAGATCAAGATCAGATTGAACAAAACGAGCAGTCTGATCTTTACCTACATTTTCCGATACAGTGTCTGTTCCCAGTGAATCCAATTTTGAAATCGATTATATCTACAAAATCTCAAATAGCGCGAAAGGCTGCTAAACGAAAATCACTGACTTTTTGCGGACAGTGTAGATCAAGATCAGACTGCACAAAACGTGAAGTCTGATCTTGGATTTACACTGTCCGATACGGTGTCTTTTCCGGGTGAAATCAACTTTTAAAAGGCAATATTTGGAGTTTTTGCCATTCAGTGGAATTTATCGTTTCATCTATTTAACAGCGTCAGAGTTAACCTACATTCAAAATTCTTATTTATCAAGGAATGTCTTTTAACCCCTTGCCCTGCGAAAAAGCTGAATTTATCCAGTCATTAAGGAAAGTGACATTGCAAAATTTATGCATCTAGATCTACCGAAAAAAAAAATCCGGACAGTATACAAGGTGTATAACAGCCCATATATGCGGTATGTGCAGATTGCCTTTGTTCTTCACTGTCTATCAAAAGCAAATTGCTTTCATTTCGGACAAGTCTAACACTACATCATCTTGTAAAGAGATAATGCACTCTAGGTCCTGATTGCGTTACCGGTTTTTTCCAGCTATATCATTATTAAACGTAATGATTAATTTCGGGGAGGTAATTTGCCGTAATGAAGGCAGGTGATACAAGTCAATCTACACGAGAGTATAACTTGACTTTCGAGTGTGAAAGTAATTGAACTCCCGCTAAGTTTCATTACGACTTTCTTTTTCTTGAACTAGATCTAAGAAATAAACTTTAGAAACAAGAATCTTCCCACTAGCGCACTAATACATATACCGGAAGTGTTGAGCGCCACGCCGTCAACTAAGTGTTACACCGCGATGACAAGTAATCCTTCACAGGAGTGCGTGGAATTGCATAAATCCTTTGACTTTAGATTAAAGCATGACAGAAACGACTGGAGTGTTCGAAATGTATCTAAAAAAAGTCTTGGCAACTTTTATGATACTACGAAACCTCACATAAAGAAGGTTTTCCAAGTTCTCGAACCCCCTCTCATTTTCTAAAATTTAGACTTACGTCATAGCCATCACCTTTAAACTGCCCGTAAACTGCTATCTGAATTTAATAAAACTTTCTAGCCAATATAACAAGCCCGACTGACGCAGTTTCTAAGCCCTTTACATCGAAATTCGTTGCATTAGACAGTGTAAATCAAAGATCAGACTGCACATTCTGTGCCTATGTATACTGTCCAGAAAAGAGCCAAGAGCAGTGCTTAGCAGCAACACTGTACACCGTGATTATGTTTAATTACAAAGACACTCATTATCGTGTGACAGAGACTTTGAAAACATCGGTATAAAATATCAACATTCGCGTATGTTTGACGTCATGATGATATCTTTGAAAACATTGTAGCAAAAGAAGAAATTGCTCGTACGAGCAATTTCTTCTTTTGCCACAATGTTTTCAACCGGAGTCTGACACAAAACAGTTGTATGCACTCTGCAGCCAGATATGAGCTTTAGAAGACATGTCTAGTTCTCTTTAAGCTAGGAGTTCTTTGAACCACTGTACCATGTTACTGTGCGTGTGTATAGTTCAAACTTATAGGCTTTTTCGAACCAAGGACCGTCAAGATCGAGTAAACGATCTTGACATTCGAGGGTGCCCGGACTCAAAAGTAGCAGACGCACGGTTAAAAAGATGAACCCAAACCTTTTTCTTTTCTCGTTGACATCTCGGGTATTTCTCCCCCTCCCACTTAATCTGAAACGGATTTCGGATCTGTCAACAGAGGATCCCAATTTAGACATACCTGCGGTGCTTTGTTTATTTGGTCTATATTTTACACGTAGTTTCGCTTTTTGACTGATTTGTTTGGCGGTTTTAACAGGGTTTTATGCCACCTTCAACAATATTTCAGTCAAAGCGCGGTGACATCCAACTTTTTTATGTGTTTCATGGGTATCAGTGGAATGTACTACATATATATCGTCGGTTTATTTCCAAAACCTGGTAACTACAGCTTGTAACAAGCTGCGGTTACGAGGTTTTGAAAGTAAACCAACGATATGTATGTATAAAATGTACTATGCATGCATTCTAATAAATCAGTACAGTCTTTGCCTGTCGTTTTTTGACAGGAATGTATGAAAATATTGTGACAAAAGGGGAAATCGCTTGTCACGATGGAATATCAGCTTATGCCACCATGTTTTCACTCAAATTCGTCTGCTAAATATTATCATTTTTATGTTAATCAATCAGATCAGAGTTCCAGATAAGAGGGAGTGATGGTATTCTAAAGTCATTATTTCTCTTCTAAACCCTATGATGTGGTACTCATTAGAATCGAGACGATTCTAATGAGTACCCACACCATAGGGTTTAGTGGAGGATAATTAACATTTTAAATTTGGAAATCATTATCACTCCCTCTATCTTCAGCTTCGCATACATTATATAGCAATTTGCTGCTGTAAATTTGGTTACGAGTACACTTACAGCTGCAGAGAAATATTTCAGGTTGCCCCCTCTGAAAAGATGGATTCGTGCATCTGCAAAAAGTCTCGTCTCCAGTCAGCCTAAACAGTCCGCGCAGGCTGACCTAGGACGAAATTTCTGTTAGTATATGTGTATGGTATGCTCTGTGAAAGGGCGTGAAATTCATCTGCTAACACTGCATTAACCAGCATTTTCTTCTTTTCCCACAATGTTTTCAAAAGGGTGCTTCCCAAGGTTTATTAACACAGTGCATGCAGTATAATGTTTTACCCCGTTTTGAAAAAAAATATTTACATGTACATGTAACTACTTTATCACTGTGACAGCACAGGATTATCTCAGGATTATCTCGTAGAGGGTTAAAGTAACGGTAAAATAAGAAATAAAGTACTTACAATCGCTTCATGCCTTTAAGGTCCTGAAAAGCTCCCTTTTCTATCGTTTGTATTTTGTTTTTCATGAGATTCCTGCAGTAATAAAACAAGGGAAAAGTTAGCAATACGAACACTGCAACACAGTGCATGTACACGTATATCGTTTACAAAAATAAAACAATCTCCATCGGTAATATATGACGGCGATTAAAGTAGAAACGTTATAGTAAACCACAATAATTCCCCTGAAAGATATACTCTTACAATGAGAGAGAGAAGAGAGAGAGAGAGACAGGAGAAAGAAAGAGAGAGAGAGTGAGAGAGAGAGAGAGAGAACGCTGTTCAACTTTACTTGAAAGTGTGTAGAACGACTCAGCTATGTAAATATAGATAAATTACAACTGGTATATCGTGAGAGGGATAAAGAGTCCCAAGGAATTTGTTCTAATTTAAAACCGGAAAAGGCAAACGTGATGTCTTGGGAGGCCCCCAAACACTGAAATGCTCTCTGCGTTGTAATCTGTGCAACCTTGCAGCCATCACGGGCAACATTAGGCATGAATATACTGGAATGATTACGGTGTCATCAAATTAAGATTGCTTTAAAAAAAAACTGGCTGAAAGTTGGCTGAAAACGAGTAGGGCTGTATCTTTAACCCTTTACTCCATAGATACTCATTTCTACGCACTGCGTGTAGGAGCCTTTGGAAAACATTGTGGCAAATGGTGAAATTGCTCGTGACGAGCAATTTCACCTTTTGCCACAATGTTTTCAATGCTATCAAATGATGTCATATACACCTAAGAAACAGCTTCATCCTTGCTGTTATTTAGGTTCAATTAGAGATACCATAGAAATACCTTATGAGGTAAAGGGTTAAGGTCTATTCAGTGCCTACTATACACACACTTCCCGTCCCTTCCACACATACTTCCTTGAGAGGCTGAGAGATTGACAGAATAAACAGAGAAAGAGCGAGAGAAAAGAATGATCAAAATACAAGGAAGAAAGAGTGGCAGATATAAAGCGAGAAGTGAAAGACAGAAACAGAGACGAAGGGACATGGACAGAGAGACAGACAGAGACACAGACAAACAGTATTTTCCCATTCTTTGAAAAGAAGTAGAGCTCTGCTATCTGCTCTAACACGCAACATTTTTCTAACTCGGTGCTGTCGATCCATATACATAGTTTTTGCGCAATCTTGTCAGGAAATCTACGCTCCGTCAGTTGAAGCGAGAAATCCTGTCTAAATAGATTACATCAGTCATCTCTTGACAGTGATAGGGCCTCCTTGCTGACAATCATTGAACTAACCCATAGCAACACATAATACCACTCCTGGTCCTATTCTGAAAACGTGTAAGGAAAAGGACCGATTACTTGATGCAAGCAAGTGTTATTCTTATGCATAATCATTTAACCCTTTACCCCCTATGGCATTTCTATGGTATCTGTAATTGACCCCAAACAACAGCAAGGATGAAGCCCTTTTCTTATGTGTATGACACCTTTTGATAGCATAGAAACCATTGTGGCAAAAGGTGAAATTGCTCGTCACGAGCAATTTCATCTTTTGCCACAATGTTTTCCAAAGGCTTCTACAAGCAATGCGTCGAAATGAGTATCTGTGGAGTAAATGGTTAATGATAATGATTTTTGTAACAATCAAAGCAGATTCTTTCTTTTTCCCACTTCTGCAACTATTTTGCTTGAACGTATGTCACACAAAAAGGTTTGTTTCTGAATGCGGTCGTGCAGTAATGGGCAAAGCATGTAGGGTTCATTTCAGCTTTACTTGCAGCTGATTCGTTATCCAAATCACGATACTGGTTCCGGTTCCACCCAAAGAAGGTGGTAAACCGGGATGAAGCCTAGTGTTAAGAATTACCCCTCACCACTAACCTCTCCTACATGAGTGGCCATATTTCTATAGGTTCAATGTTGTCGCGTTATTAGTTGAAAAGCCGGGTCGCATCACATGATCATATCGAGCGTCGGTTTATGGCGGATGACTTACGTTTGACTACCGATGATTGTCTTACCACGGATTTTCGCCGGTCTGCCGTTGACTGAAAGAAGTACTTTTTTGTTACCAGATCATAAATCGTTCAGCGTTTTGATTCAAGGCCGGAATACCCGGTATGGTCTCGGTTCATCCGATGAAGAGACGGTCGTGTACAGGAATGTACCGGTATTCCTGTGACAAAGTCCTCGTATAGTTTGGTTGTCTCTCTCGATACAGCCAATATGTTTATAGATGTACATTTTTCATTGATATTAACCCCGTTATATCGCCTATTTGGAGCCTGTTTGTGAATCCTTCACGGACAGTTCTGTGAGTACCGGTTGTAGTCAGATTTCTAACAAACCACCACTCTTTACAACTCGCCCGATTTCATACTTACATCTTACCAATTAAAAATACCATCGGGAACATGGTCTTAACTATGACAGTGCTTTGTAAATCGCTTAGCAATGGCAACAATAGCCACGGTGATAAGTAACCTATCACAGAAAACTTCCAACGTAATCGATAGACCTACTTAGAAATAAAATGTACAAACTGTTTGTCATCGGAAATGTATTCAGAATTATTTCCTACGAAAAATTGTGAGTAATGTTTGCTTTCTAAGGGGCGTATTACCGTATTACCGACGGTGAAGTGTACTTCCGGCGTGTAGGTGCATACGAAGCTACGTGATACAGCCGAGGGACTTCACCGGAGTATGCCGTATGGCTGTTACCCAGTCAGCCTGTAGGCTGACTGGGTAACAGCCATTCGGCATACTCCGGTGAAGTCCGTCCCGGCTAGGTATAGATTCTTTCCGATAAAATGGCACCATCAGGGATATGCTCTCGGTTTCGACACGAGTTTGGTCAATTATGGTCCATGTAGGCTGACTGGGTAACAGCCATTCGGCATACTCCGGTGAAGTCCGTCCCGGCTATAGGTATAGATTCTTTCCGATAAATAGCACCATCAGGGATATGCTCTCGGTTTAGACACGAGTTTGGTCAATTATGGTCAATGGCTCTTTTTGGGTTTCTTAACAAATCGCAGAATGGTGCTTTAGTGCACTTTTAAATATTTAGTCACTATGACAGCTCACCAGCTCACGACATGTGAATCTACATTAATCTTTATTTTTCATCATTTACTTTTACATACTTAATAGATACTATAATTATGTTGGATCTTTTAATTAGATCTCTCCTATACTAATAACTTCATTTTGAAGGCCAAGCTTGCATTTTCAAAGCTCGTTCTGTGCAGAACAATGCTGTATGCACAACAAAGAGGGGTCTTCTTGACTGTGTTTCTAGCCTTATCCTATGAACATGATCAGCAGAAAATTATATGGGGTATCAGTCAAGATACTAAAAATAGTTTCGGAAGTCGGGTAGTGCGTAAAATCACTAAACACTGATAACGATGTCGTCCTTTTATGAATGAAGTGTCTAATTTGGTCTTTTATCAAAAGAACTTGCGGTTACTTCTTTATTTAATTATCCCACGGCTGACTTCATTCCTAAATATTCGACACTTTGGGACAAAAACCTTTTCTTTTCGTGCCATTAACCATGTTAAGCTAAGATGACAAAATAAATATTGTGTACAGGTAACCCCTGACCTACTTCTAAACAAACCTCGTGGAAGAAACGCGGAATGGAAGTTAGTTCGTTTTCAAGAGCTTTGTTAACGCCATTTCCAACATAATGACGTAGTTTCAAGCTAAATTACTTTACCCTAAGAGTGAAGAACCATAAAATAAACCTTTACAAACAGGGAAAAAAAGAGCTGAGACCAATGCCCTATCTATGCAGCCTGATCTCAATCACACTGTCTGCAAAAGCTCTCTGAGTCATGTTAACTCATTACCAAACGACAAAATTTTAGGTTTGTCCAAATCGAAAGTATTTGCAAACGAAAAACTAAAAGTGACTGAAAATTTTGAATATGTTTTGTGAAAAGTAGAAAACACTGTGGGAAAAGTAGAAAATGCTGGTTACCAGCATTTTCTCCTTTTCCCACAATATTTTCTAAAGCCTTCTTTCTCAGGGTCGTCAAAAGTAGGAATTGTATGGTAATGGGTTAATCCTTATCCTGCTAAATATACACTGCAAAAAAAAAGTTAAGCAAAAATTTTCCCGATGCTTTGAAAAAGAATGTGTACACATGTATAGCTTTAATGCAGACTCACTGACTATTAATTTTGTATGCTAAACTTTATTTTCTATTTAGTTTTATAACCACATTTCATAAACCATCAAACATTTAGCTATAAACTACAAGTGTTACTTAACTTTTTTTCTGAGTATAACTGAGCTGAGCCAACAGTTAAAACCTAAATTTTGCTATTTCGAAGGTCTTATTTTTAGGAGGGGGGGGAGGAGAATAAGTCCTTATCCAACAGTGTGGATCAAAGATTAGACTGCACGTTCTGTGCAGTCTGATCTTGATCTACATTGTCCGCAAAAGGCCAGTCAGTCGCGCTTAACAGTCTACGAGATTAAAGCACATTTATCTGTGGGAAGGCGAGCGCGCCAAACGTAAACTTTGCTGTTATCGCCACTTACGATAATTTGCCTAATTTGTAAATCTTCTCCTTAACCCTTTACTACACAATCCCGACATTTAACACCACTGGAAAAGAAAGCTATTGAAAACATTGTGGGAAAAGGAGAAAATGCTGGTTACCAGCATTTTCTCCTTTTCCCGCAATGTTTTCTACTCTTCCCAACACAAATTTCAATTTTTGAATCAAGATTATTTTGTCGTCTGAAAATGCTTTGAATTCGGACTTGTCATGCACGTGTATAGCAGTGGAACCATTTTACGCAGCATTTTCTCCTTTTCCCACAATGTTTACTATCTCTTCCCAAAGCATATTTCATTTTTTCAGTCACTTCTATTTTGTCGTCTGAAAGTGGTTTCAATTTGGACAGGTCTAAACATTTTGTCGTTTGGTAAAGAAATAATACATAGAGGACATTTGCTTTTTTCCGATGGTGTTCACGAGATGAAATAAATTTCGATCTTTCACCGAAAAAAAAAACCAACAAATATTCTATTTATTTCATGCTTTAAATCTTACTGGGAGGAGCTTCATCAAAATCCAGTATATTTCTTTTCCTTTATTCCCCGTGGCGTACCCCTCCCGCATAGCAACGCATTACAATATTACGTCAAGCGCGAGAAATGTAAGGTATATGACGTCATATTTTCCATCTGGTTGTGAGGCACGCGCAGTTAACCTCGACAACAAGAACGTGAAAATCGGTATTTAGACTGGTGGTACCAGTGTAAGATCGAAAAATATTTTCACTGCTATTTCTCAACATCCTAAGCATGAAATAAATCGTGGAGATTCACTAAGCCCCGTTTTGCCAGAGTATATCTCATTTTTTTCACAGTATAAAAGGTAATGATGCCTTACTGGACTGTAATTTAGATTTTTCTTTCTTCCATGATTGAAACGGCGCGTTTTAAAATAACCCTGCAAAAACCAATCATTAGTTAAACTCTTAACCATATAATCCCCACTTTTAACGACCCTGGGGGTAAAAAAGCCTGTTGAAAACATTGTGGGAAAAGGAGAAAATGCTGGTAACCAGCATTTTCTCCTCTTTCCCACAGTGTTTTCTACCCTTCCCATGACATTTTTCAATTTTTGACCCATATTTATTCGTCTGAAATTGCTTTCAATTTGGATTTGTCCAGAATTTCGTCATTTGGTAATGAGTTTAAATGATCATAAGAAAGAGGGCTTTTGGAAACATTGTGGGGAATTGATAAAATGTTGGTAACCAGCATTTTCTCCTTTTCACACATTGTTTACTGGGCTTTTAAGGACTAATATCACCATGTTATTCTCAATTTATTTGTCGACTGCAAGTGCTTTCAATTTTGACAAAGCTGGAACATTTTCGTCTGAGTTAATTGAACGTTTATATTTCTTGCTATAATTACTTAGAGTATGAAAATCAACATTTCTTTGGCAGCACGAAATACCAAACTATTAGTGTTTTTTTTTCAAACTTTCTCTTTCTTTCTTCTTTTCTTTTAAGAAAATACAATAATACGGGACAGTGTTGATTGAGATCAGACAGCATATTGAATTATAGGCTGATGTTTTATCACAATCGTTGGTAAAGTGCCTTAAATTTCCAACTTCATGCAAAGAGTTAACTCTTTACTAAAGAACAGAATTTAAAATTCGTACAAATTAAACCCATTTCCAGACAAAAATTATGGTTTTTTTAAACCTTAAATAGTTAATTTTTTTTTTCCTTGATACTTGAGGAAACATTGTAGGGGGTGGATAAAATACTGGTTACAAGCTATTTCTTTTTCCTTTTTCTTACAATAGTTTCGACGTTGCTCTTTCTCCGGGTCGGTAAAATTCCGAATCCTTTGGAATGGGCTAAAATTCGATAAATTTTCTCCCTCCTCACTGCCAAATTTCTTATCAAAGCGATGCTCTTTGGAATTGATAACTTTGCACCTGAAATACCACGCTTAGTTGAGCGAGAAAGTATATTAAATTAAAATTCTAAACCTTGAGACGCTACGGAACACCTTTATACACCGTTTGCGGACGATGTAGACCCAAGATCAGACTGCACAAAACGTGCATTCTGATCTTGGATCCACATTATCCGTGGTAAATAAAGATATTATATTTCTAATCAGCCGTTGAATTTCAACAGTAATGACGTCTGTCTGTTGCCTTGACATTTCGATTTCATTTTTTCAACCACTGAACCTTTTACTAAACAGCAAACTTTTGTACTGGTCGAAATTAAAAGTATTTGCAGGCGACAAATAAGATGTCGATCAAATGCTTGCAGTTTTTTTTTTTGAAATTTTCGAAAGTGTTGCGTTACAAAAAAAAAAGAAAACAAAAATATGAGCAGCATCTTCCCCTTCTTCCACAATGTTTTCAAGAGTCTTCTCTGTTAGTGTTGTTAACAAACTGGGTTGTGAGGTAAGAGGTTTTGAACCCCTAAAGTGCCGTTTATTAATCCAGTCGTCATTTCGAGCAGTGCAGATCCAGATCAAATTACACAAAACGAGCATTCTAATCTTTGATCTACACTGCTCACTTTTACCGAGACAACCTCAACAACAGCTACTTCGAAATCAGTCTCATCCGGGTCTTATTTCTAGAATGAAAGTACAACTTGGATTCATTCGACGCCCTGAGGGTTAACTTTTAACCAAACAACAAAATTTTAGACTGGTCCAAATTGAAAGCACTTGCAGACGACAAATTAAACGTAACTCAACAATTGAAATTTGTTTCCAGCATGGTAGAAAAAAAAACATTGAGGGAAAAGGAGAAAATGCTGGTTACCAGCATTTTCTCCTTTTCCCTCAATGTTTTCAAAAGACCTATAATTATCTCAGGGACGTAAAAACCGGGGACTGTCTGGTAAAGGGTTGGAGAGTTAAAAGAACATTCAAGATTGAATTTCCGAATATTTATAGTCGATTAAGGAGCGTGGCGACTTACTGCCTAGTCTGTCTATGATGTATTAACACAATTTACTTACAAAAAAATTAAATACATGTGCATATTTTATGTCTTTGACATTTATTACATATTAGTAAACAAAAAAATTATCTTGCCCTTCATTCTGTTTCGTAACGGTTATCGACTGTATCAGCAATACTAGCGTATGCAGATAACCGTATATGCACCGAGGGCACGTCCAACATTGTCTTATTATAATACCGGTACCTCGCGTGCGTATTTATTCCCCCATCTACGGAGCAAATGGAGGGGGTAAACCGGTTTCATTATGTCTGTCTGTATGTCCGTCCGCCCGCCCCTCCTTCCGTCCGTTCGTCAATCTGTCCGTCTTTAGACTTTTTCGTTTAGATGCTTTAACCCATTGCCACACAATCCGTACTTTTGACGACCCTGAGAAAGACGCCTTTTGAAAGCATTGTGGGAACAGGAGAAAATGATGGTATAAACCAGAATTTTCTCCTTTTCCCACAATGTTTTCTACTCTTCACAAAACAAATTTGAAATTTTTGATTTACATTTACTTTGTCGTCTGCAAATGCTTTCGATTTGGACAAGCGTGAATAATTATTGTCATTCGGTAATGAATAAAGTCAAAAGCCGTTTGACCTAGGACTCTGAAACTTTATACTAGAGTTGCTCATGACCTTATCTTTTATGGTCTCATTGATCAAAGGTCAAGGTCACAGGTGAAATTTGCTTAAAGTCGTTGCCATGCTTTAACCCAATAGCTGTTGGTCCCAGGACCCTGAAAATTTATACAAGTGTTACTAATGACCCAATGAAGTGACCTTTGGGGAGGTCACATGGGTCAAATGTCAAGGTCACGTGTGAACTTATTTCCGTTTTCTGATTGTGCGGCTTCAGTGATAAAATACTGATTTTCACCGTGTTCACCATATCACCGGATTCTATCCCATTTTCGAAGGCTATCTTACTCGGGAACCCAAAAAAAATGCACTGGATCTTCTGATAAAAGGGGTTTAACTCATTACCAAACGACAAAATTTCAGGTTTGTCCAAATCGAAAGCATTTGCAGACGACAAATAAAAGTGACTGAAAATTTAAAATTTGTTCTCTGAGGGGTAGAAAACATTGTGGGAAAAGGAAAAAATGCTGGTTCCCAGCATTTTCTCCTTTTCCCACAATGTTTTCTAAAGACTTCTTCCTCAGGGTCGTCAAAAGTGTGGATTGTGTGGTAATGGATTAAACTACCGTCAAGGGCTAAGACTCTATACTTACAGACTCCGCACGTGCCTCAAGCCCCGCAGGTCGCCTGCTCGAATCGCCGTAATCTCATTGCCTTGTAAGTCCCTGCAAGAAACAAAAGAGATATCTTATGAATACATCAATATAAAGGCTAAAATCTGTGTTAACCCATATACTGGTAAATGAATGAAACGAAACTTGCCAATTGAAAGTAAAAAACCCAAATATTGAATGTTCAGAATTGAGGTCACAGGAAAGAAAATCCCGTACCGTACAGTGTAGATCAACGATCAAACTGCACGTTTTGTGCAGTCTGGTCTTGTCTTCACTGTCCGCAAAAGGTTAGTGACTCGCTCTTAGAAGCCTAAGGGTTAACTTATTACCAAACGACAAAATTTTAGGCTTGTCCAAATTCAAAGCATTTGCAGACGACAAAATATAATGTGACTGAAAATTTGAAATTTCTTTTGTGAAGGGTAGAAAACATTGTGGAAAAAGGAGAAAATGCTAGTTACCAGCATTTTCTCCTTTTCCCACAATGTTTTCTAACGGCTTCTTTCAAAGGGGCGTCAAAAGTAGGGATTGTGTGGTAATGGGTTAACAAGCAATTTGTAACTCCTGTTGAAGACTTTGTTTGCATCTTGAAGCACATCTTAAAACAATGTTATAAAAGCAGGAACAGCAATCTGGTCTAGTATCTACAGTGTTCGATTTTTTAAATCTAAGCTATGTCCAGCCTGCGTAGACTGCGCAGAACGACATGCGTCGATATTTTTTTGCAATTAAACCAGACCTCTTTACAGTGCATGGCCAAAATTATATGCTAACCAAGTTATTGTGATTTCGAAAGTCGTCTGTCAATGGTAACTCTAGTGTAATTGTATTCTACGTACAGCACTAACTCATACATTGCTAGATCACACAGCCCTTTCCAGAAAATGTAAATGAGGATCGAACTGTGCAAAACAGACAGTCTGATCTTTTACTCACACCGCTCGCTTTTTCTTGAATTATTGTTGCAATAACAGCCTTCTCGAAATCGCAATGTCCTGACTATTTTCATTGTTAAGAAAATCCATTGCACTTTTTTGACGCTTTGAGAAGAAACCTGCGGATTATTTGATACCATGCCCATTATCTCAAAGAAAAGTATAGTACACTTAAGATCCAAGATCAGATTGCACGTTCCGTGCAGTCTGATCTTGGATCTGGACTGTCTGCACGTTTTAAGCAAATCGCCTTGTTTTTGGCGAAATACAAAAGTTAATATAAGTATTGACATATACGTAGTCGTGTTTCGAACGTTCGCCAATTTGACCGGTGATTAATCTGTTGTAACTAATGTGATTTGACGTACGGCTAATTAAATAAGAATACGGCGTACATGTATGTCAACATATACAGTAGTTAAACTGTTGTAGTGAGTTATTTCAAGGGACCTGACTTCTTAAGATATATATATTTTTGTCAGCCTGTCGGTCTGTTTGTCTCCATCGTCCGCCCGTCCGTCAGTCTGCCTATTTGTATGTCCGTTTGCCCGTTTGTCTGTGTGGTAAGGAACAGCTTGTCGCATGTTTGCCGCCGTCAAAAATTTGCTTCTGTGTATAATTTGTTTGAAAAGCCGGTTTTTGTGATATTTGTCGAAGTTCAAAGATTGAATTTTGATAATCATGTATCTTATTTTGTGCAAAGCCGAAGAAAATAAACCAAGTTAAACTCATTCTTTCTCAGAAAAATGAGTTTTTCGGTGGCACACAGATATGTAACTTGAAATGGCGTTTTAAAATACATTGGGCAAGGCCATCGATCGTTGAGATACTTATTTTTGATTGAAAATAGTTTCTCTCGTTCTTTCAGCCCGTTCTTTCATTCGTGTATGACGCCGTTTTCAGCATTATATACGTTTATGCCAGTCATGCCATCGGCCAGCGCACCTGTCAGTCCTGCTATGGAATGGTCGAGTTGGTATTCGGTCTCGGGGCCCCTGAATAACATGTTCCGTGCGGTTCAAATGGTGTTTCGTGCTGTTTAATAAAGTATTTAGTAAACTAAATGATAGCAACAGTTCACCATTTCATATGTCTCATGGTTTACGAGATAGGATTGTTTTACTCTTTTAATCCTATTACCAAACAATCCCTGGTTTTTACGACCAGGGAAAGAGAGCCTTTTGAGAAAAAAGCCTTTGAAAACATTGTGGGAAAAGGAGAAAATGCTGGTAACCAGCATTTTCTCCTTTTCCCACAAAGTTTTCTAGCCTGCTGAAAATAAATGTCCATTTCTGAGTTACGTTTAATTTGTCGTCTGCAAGAGTTTTCCATCTGGTACCAGTCTAAAATTTTGTCCTTTAGTAAAGGTTTTACTATCTATCCACCAATCATTACCGAAATAAAACCCAACAATTTTTTCAATCGTAGCGTAAAAAGTTTAGGATCGGCAGCGTTTTCCGTCTCTAGGTATGGTCTAGAAACTCTAAACACAGATTTTTTTTTTGATAAGCCTAAGTTAAACGAAACCTTAAATCCGAGAATAAAAGCTCAAATGTTGCTTTGGTTGTATTTGGTTGTATTGGGATTCAACGCCACTTAATGTCATATCATGGCGGTCGGTGACGCACATGTGTTTCCTGGCTTTCTCACAGCAGTACTAACACAATTTCTTTTCCACAGCCACCGACTACTTTTTCTCGCATGCTTCAGCTGAGGTGAGAAGCAAAAATACGCCGGAAAGAAAGTCCGCCTCAACCAGGTATCGAAGTCACAACCACCAGGTCATGAGTCCGACACGTTCACCACCCCGGCTGGCTCAAATGTAGCTACTTCCAAATTCTTGTTGTTGTTTTTTTTTTGTTGGAGAAAAAACACACATCTTTTCGGACAGTGTAGATCCAAGATCAGACCACGTTCTGTGCAGTCTGATCTTAATCTACACTCTCCGCAAAAGGTCATTGACTTGCGCCTTGTAGCCCTTGGCATGATGTGAAAATTAATGAAATGTAGAAAAAGTCAACAAAAACAATACCACAAACAAATTTGTACAATACCTTTTTTGTTCAATTGCAATATTTTCGGGACTTATAATAAATTGGGAGATGTCAATAATCTTGACATTTAAAGAATCGCTAAAATCTAATTCAACTTCACACCCAATTGTCAGTCTAATTATTTTTGACATCGTCTGACGTTTTCCAATTCTGAACCCTTGGGCTATGCAGGACTGGCGGACCTTTTGCGAACATTGTAGATCAAGATCAAGGTTTTCAGACTTTATCATAAATTATTATTTTTCTTTACCCAACAATTCACAGATTTATTGACCTTAGGGGGGAAAAAACACGTTTGAAAACACTGCGGAAAAAATTAGAAAATGCTGGTACCAGCATTTTCTCCATTTCCCAAGCTGTTTTCTTTTTTCCAAGCAAATTTCAACTTTTCAGTCACATTTTCGAACCGTCTGCAGATGCTTTGAATAAAGACAAGACAAACTTTTGTTGTTGGGTAGCGGATTAAAGGTATTTACAGAGGAAAATCTATGACTCAAATAATGCCATTTTGCCTAAATTTCGGTAAAAAGTTAGAAAAAAGAAAACTGCTTGTTATGGCGGTGTCAACACTATTTCATTTATACTAGTATATCATGACAAAAGCTTATTATCAATGAAGGGCCTGGGTTTCATCAGCAAAGCTATCGCCGTCCTATAATGAAATAATGTTGAGAGTGGCCTAAAGCACCAATCAACAAACAATTCAATTCAGTTCAATTCAATAAAATTCGATTCTACTCAATTTCGGTTCGTTTCGGTTAAGTTCGGTTCGGTTAAGTTCGGTTCGGTTCGGTTCGGTTCGGTTCGGTCGGTCCGTCGGTCGGTCGATCTGTCGGTTAATCATTCAGTCTATCTATCAACCAACTCATTGAAAACAATCAAGGGATGCATTTTCGAGTAAATAAGCTTAAAAATTATATAATCGTTGAATATGTAAATTTTCTTTCATCTAGCAGGAGAGTATAAGATGTTCTGTTCTGTTCTGCTATCTTGATAAGCATTAAAATAAAGAATTTATGAAGAAGACGGTATCGTGTGATCGACCTTTTCAATTTCGAGTAATATTCCGTCAACAACTATGGGAAATTTGACCTAAAATCGTTTCTAATTGATTCTAATTGTCGGACAACTAGTGTAATCATCTAACACTTTCCCTCTAATTTATTGACATTCTATTTTTACAGTGATTAAAAGGCGAAAGAAATTTATTATGTCTTAATTCATAACAAATTATCGTCGTGACACTTGATATTGGCATTTCAGTCAAGTTCATTTGATAATTAGATGCGAATATTTCTTTTAAATACTCTTTACCAAAGTAAACAAGTTTAACACTCTTCTATTTTGAAGTTAATACATGTAGATGTACGACACATTTAACGATGTTAAACCTTTACCAAACAATCCCTTGTTTTTACGACCCTGAGAGAGAAACCTTTTGAAAACATTGTGGGAAAAGGAGAAAATGCTGGTAACCAGCATTTTCTTTTTTTCCCACAGTGTTTTCAACCCTGCTATAGACAAATTTAATTGTTTGAGTTTCGTTTATTTTGGCGTCTGCAAGTGCTTTCAATTTGGACTAGTCTAAAGTGCAAAAAAAGTATCGACTAGGGTCCGCGCAGGCTGATCCGGCCGACACTTTTTGCTATTGGTCAATTTTCTGTTTGTCAAAGGACCAGTTTATCTCATGATTCGCTAGGCTGTTAAACAATTTGGAGTTTATATGCATCCATCATCACGTGATGACTAGTTTGGTACCATGCATCAGGGAGATGCATTAACCCATTACCACACAATCCGTACTTTTGACGCCCCTGAGAAAGAAGCTTTCAGAAAACATTGTGGGAAAAAGGAGAAAATGCTGGTAACCAGCATTTTCTCCTTTTCCCACAATGTTTTTCTACCCTTCACAAAACAAATTTCAAAGTTCAGTCACTTTTGTTTTGTCGTCTGCAAATGCTTTCGATTTGGACAAACCTTAAATTTTGTCGTTTGGTAATGAGCTAAGCCCCCTTTTGCCAGAGCATGGCTCAGTTTTGTAGTCTTATATATATATGTCGTAGTCCAAACTGGAATCCAGGCAGATCCGGAATCTGCCTAGACCAAACTGGAATTTGTCTATAACAAATCAGGATTCCAGTTTAGCTTTGCAGCTCTACAATCAGCCTAACCAAATTTTAATAATTTCTTGTTGAATACAGGGAGTCTACATATGAATCATCTTACTTTTAAACGTAAACCCCAAAATAAAAGAAGTTTTAGTCAGAAATTCAGAGTAAATATAAATTTTGAATGTTTTGTACTAATAAAACAGGTGGGAAAAAAAGAGCGATTGTGGAAAAATCATATGAAATGCTTTAAATGAAAATACCTCTCAATTGTAAACATAATTAAATCAATGAAATATTAGAAAACGATGCATTTTGGTCTATACAAAATTTGAATTCTAATTTGGTATAGGCAGATTCCGGATCTGCCTAGATTCCAATCTGGCCTACGACATATATATAGCATTTAACACAATGTATACCTTGGATTTCTAACTTTACCTTGATGAACTAACTTAACCCTTTACCAAAGTACAAATTGTTAGACTTGTCCAAATTAAAAGCATTGGCAGACAACAATTTAAACGTTATTTAGGTTACCTAATTTTTCTTTGAATGGGTAGGAAACATTATGTGAAGAAAAAAAAAGAGAATATGCTGTTTACCAGCATTTTCTCTCGCCCCCCCCCTTCCACAATGTTTTCTAAGGAATTAAAATCCGTCAGGGTCGAGTTAAACCCTGGATTATTTAAGTGAAGGGTAAAACAGCCCAACTCAACCGAGTCAGACTCCCAGGCGCTTTAAAAAGCCTCTTATTGGATTATTATAACTCATTAATTTGTTAATTTTTCAGTTAACGATTGAAAATGAGGCGTTCTTCTTTTTTAATAATCCATAATTCATATAGCGCTTTTAAAACTTGAAGCTGCATTTGCGGACAGAGTAGATCAAGATCAGACTGCACAAAAAGTGCAGTCTGATCTTTGATCTACACTGTCCGCTCTTCGGGAACGCTACAGACAAAAGCACCACATGAGATTGTAATTATCTACGTCTTATTTCTATAGACTTATCCCTTTACCAAACAATCCCTGGTTTTCACGATCCTGTCAAAGAAGGCTTTTGAAAACATTGTGGAAAAAGGAGAAAATGCTGGGAGCCAGCATTTTCTCCTTTTTCCACAGTGTTTTCTATCCCATTTAGGAAACTAGGCTATTTCTTTTTCTGTTTTGAATTTATTTTCTGCAGATGGTTTGAATTTGTAAGAGTCTAAAATTTGTTTTTTGAAAAAGGGTTAAATATCTGATGGTCTTATTTTCGCTTTAAGGAAAAATCCGATTCTTAAGATAATATTAAAGGACAATTATTAAAAAAAAAAGAGGACCGTAATCGTTTTCTGTATCTATCATTGCGGAGTAGTATTCTGTTATTTTTAGAAAGCAAAGACCGTAAAAGAAAGTCGTTGTCTTCAAAGAAGATAGCAAGAAATATTGTCGTTGTCGGACGCAAAAAAAAATCTATCAATATGGGGCAAAGGGTAGCAGATAAACTGTCTCCATTTATTATAAGAGGCACTGTATTACATGCGCTGATCCAGATATCTTTCTCAGGGGGGGTCCCACCAAAAACGCACTCGTCTTATTATATGATACTTTGATTTCCGGATTTCTGTGGATGTAAAGCCGTTTACAAGAAAAGTCAACGTTTCCAGTTCTAATCTTGAGGAGGTCTCCGCATTTAGAACTTTTTTTTTCAAATTTATTACTGTATTTTACATAAATGCTGTGCAATATCAAACCAGTACCGTTTCACGAATCCGATGACCACATTCTTGCCAAAATTCCAGGGGGGCTCCGGACCCCCGGTCCCCCCCTCTGGATCCACCCATGTATTATAAGTTTTCACTTTTTCGCTACACCCTTTGCGCATACTTTTTTATTTAGTGTTACAACATGACTTTTGACTATTTCATTGTAATGGCGACTCTCTATCCGCCCTTTTTTTTTTTTTACAAAAAAAAAAATAAGAGGGTCATGATGGCCCTGTATCGCTCCACTGGCTAATAAGTAATAATACTACAAGCCAAATATTGCAATAATTTGCCAATTTGTTTAAAGCTTGAAGACATACTATTTTTTTTCTACAGATTGTGAGGAAGTTTTGGTCCCAAGGCAAAGCCATTTTTCCACAAGGCTACAATTACTTGAATCCTGGTAGGGGTCCTCATGATAAAGCCCCATATCAAATAATAACATTACAGGTCTAGAATGTGTGGTTACAAACAAGATTTTCAAAGTTTCTTCAATAAAAGGCCCTGTTAAACACCAGACCCATGAGATAGAGCTAAGTTTAGTAGCCGTAGGTCTTATTATGGTTAGGCCTGCTTGGCCTTATAGCTAGATACGAGTAGATTCTTTAAGTTTTCGAAATACATGTACTATTATAAGCCCATGTAAAACTTGTGTCCTCATGGGAAGGGGCCAAATCTGACTGAAGGGCTACAGTCGTCAGTGTGGGCACCCTTTATGAAACCCACTAGATAAAGCTACATACTAAATTTGGTAGCTCTAGGCCTTATCACTAGGTGATAGATCTAGCAGATTTTTTAAATTTTAAAGGCCTTTTTCTGCCAAGGAAACAAAAACTAATCAAGAGAAATTAACGAAATTCCACCGAATGAGCTACATTCGTCCTTGTTGTGTAGATTTTTCATGTCTGTCCGAAAGGCAACAGGAGAAGATTCCGAACCCTCTTCTATTCGAGGTATGATGGCTAGTTTCGACCGGCAGCTCGGACGCCATAATTCTGGGCAGTTTATATCAACTGGCGATTCCTTTGCCTATGTAAGGGAGGTGTTAAAACGTCCCCGAAAGCAACTCAAACGCGAGGGTACAGGTGCAACGCCAAACAAATCTAATGCGATTTCCCAAGAAGAGGTCGACATGTTATGGAAAACTGGTCAAATGGGCGATGGCACACCAGTCAGTATTCTATGTACAGACTCTCTGGTTCTATACAACAGTTCACTTTGGTTTAAGAGGGTGTAAAGAATACAGAGGGATGTGTTGGGGAGATATCGTCCTTAAAAACGATGAAAATGGCCATGAATTTCTTGAATCTACAGAACCGTCAAACAAAAACAAGAACCGGGGAAGATATAAGGAATGTACGCGCAATCAAACCCAAGCTTTGGGCAAACATTGACAATCCAGGGAGGTGTCCTATCGTATCTATCAAAAACATGCTGAAAAAAGACCAAATTGACCTACTTATAATTCAAACCTTGGTCATCCCTTTTACATTGCGTCAACTACAAAACCCTTACCTTCAGAATCTGAAGATCTTGATCCAAATACTAAATGACAGCAACGTTCCGCCAAACAGAATTATGCAAATATCTGGTCAAAAAACATTCAATTCCATCAATAATTACAGTCACATAAACCAAACTCAACACAAGGACATAGGCCTATCCCGTATTCTACACAATAACCTAGACATAAATACTGACTTACAGACCAGTTCACAGGAGTCGATCCAAGCGGCCACCACAAATAATGTCCTATACATGGAGGAATCCAGACTCTTCGTAGGCCCTATTCATGGAGGAAACTTCAACATACATGTTTCATCAGAATTCTCCGTATCATTCACCAGATCATCGACCACGTAAACGTATTCATCTCACTGATAGCGATTCAGATTGACTATGATTTGTGAACTGGACTGTATGAATCATAATGACAATATGACGTGTTATATTGATCGTTACAAGTTAAGAAAGCGGTTTTATTCAAATAGTTAAAAGTTAATGATCTATCTGCATTGCTTTGATTCTTATTTTCACACAATCAAGAATACGTTCTTTTTTTTTTTTTTTTTTTTTAAGGTCTTTACTACACATTTAGATTCTAGATTTACTGAAAAAGCAACGGGACTATTTAACTTGTGTATGTCTACACACGTTGCTAACCAAAGTACCCGTGTAAAAATGCGGCATATAATTGGAGTGCAACACGCGAAAAGGTGCATTCGGACATTTGCGTATAGTGTCGTCCCGGATTAGCCTGCGCAATCCGCGCAGGCTAATCCGAGACGGCACTTTACGACTACATTAGATTTTGTGCTATAGTAGACTTGGGTAAAACAGAAAATCACATAAAATCGGAAAGTGTCGTTTCGGATTAGCCTGTGCGGACTGCACACGCTGATCAGAGACAACACTTTACGCAAATGTCC
Source organism: Tridacna crocea (assembly GCA_943736015.1). Lineage (NCBI taxonomy): Eukaryota > Metazoa > Mollusca > Bivalvia > Cardiida > Cardiidae > Tridacna > Tridacna crocea. The sequence goes on along the minus strand of OX031064.1, from coordinate 54,670,643 downwards.
GAATGACCCTTTTCGCGTGTTGCACTCCAATTATAGAGACGAAAGACTTGGATGTAGGGTATGATGTGTTTTAGGTTGTAATTCGTTTTATGTGATAAATCTCATATTTGTGTTTATGTATTATTATTTTTATCAAACTCGTTGACTAAAATGTAGATCTATATGATGCTCGCCAACTCGTTTGGATGGTGCACATGTATAGCATCGTCAGACGGGACCTAGGTTTAACTCTTTACCGAACAACAAATTTAGACTGGTCCAAATTGAAAGCACTCGCAGACGACAAAATAAACGTAGATCTACCGCAAAAATCGATTTTTGTTAACAGCAGGGTAGAAAAACATTATGGGAAAAGGAGAAAATGCTGGTTACCAGCATTTTCTCCTTTTCCCAAAATGTTTTCAAACGGCTTCTATCTCAGGGTCGTAAAAACCAGGGATTGTTTTGGAAAGGATTAACGTCTCATTCGAAACTTAATCAATAATTTTTGGTGGCAAACATTGGGGACCAAACCAACACTATGGAGTGGCCTGAGATTTGACGTTCACAGCTCTCATGGTCCTCCACTTGAGCTGTTAGTGATGATCCTTAGATTTCAAGATTTCGTGGCTTTTTCCTTTTGATAACATCTGATTGGCTGTCAATAGCTATCATTTTTTGATTGGTTATCAATAGTAGAATTAAAATCCACCACTGATTGTTCCAGTTTATATATATAACTGTAGACAGTTGTCGTAGAAACTATGTGCTGCTAAGACACAAATGCGATTAAATCACTAACTTATAGGCCTAACAGTAGACGATTATTAAAAAAACAAAAAAAAAACATGTATAGATCTAGATAAGTTCTTATCTTCAAAGAACGATTACAGAACAAAATGATATGGCACAATCCCTGTAGATCTACATAGCGCAAAACTTTTTCAAGCAAGCAGAAAGTTTACATAAATTATGGCAGTTTTAAGGTAATATAAATAGAAGACGTGGTTGATCTTTAATATATATAAGATTGTGCGTATTTCGCAATCCGATCTTGATCTTAATTCCTAAAAAGCAACTAAGATTGTGTTAAGTGACTTAAGTAATGAATAAATCCTAACACTATGACGATTGGGAGAGAGTTAATTATTAATCAGGCGAAATAATTTAAGACCTGTTCATATTCAAGACTGTTAGAGACTAAAAGAACCATTTCGCCCAAATCCTTATACAAATTTTATCTTTGAAAGGCTAACAAATATTGTGGAAAAGGGAGACAGTGATGATGGCCAGCATTTTCTCTTTTTCGCACTGTTTTCTAGGACCTTCTTTCCTAGGGTCGTTAACCCTTTTCCGTACAATCCTGACTTTTAACGACCCCCCAAAAAAGCCTTTAGAAAACACTGTTGGAAGAGGAGAAAATGCTGGTAATCAGCATTTTCTCCTTTTCCCACAATGTTTTCTGCTCTTCCAAAAACAATATTGAAATTGGAGTCACATCTATTTTGTTGCCTGCAAATACTTTCAAGTTGGGCTGGTTTTAAAGTTTGACGTTTTTGGTAAAGAGTTAAATCTCAGAAAATTCTGGTAAAGGATTAGAGGTGGATTTCAAAATTATAAGGATATGATACTGCCTTTGCTAACTTGATAGATCATACGGTTTTAGATAATATGTCTATTTCACTGCAAGTGTTACTTTTCGCTAGGTCTAATGCAATTTTATTTGAAAAGAAAATCCTTCACATAAGGTCCTTAAAAGGAAACACGTGTGAATTTCACACTTTGCAAAATCCGGTGTAGTTTTACCATTTAAGTTATTTCCTCCATAAAGAACAAACGAAACGAAAGAAAAAGTCCTCATACAAATCGCAACGTTTCGGTGACATTGAAACTAAAGCAGAATCTCTTAACGTAAACAATTTCTCTTTTTGTCATTCTGTTTCTTGACCGTCTGTTCATGTTTATAAAACTCGGTATTATGTATTACAGATCATACATAGGCAATCAGAACCTTTCAAAATTCTGTTGTCATAATTTATATGACATACTTTTACAGACGACAAAATGTTATACATGCCCAAACTGGAAACATTTGCAGACAACAAAATAGATGTGGCAAAAATAATAGATTTTCTTTAATGTGAAAAGGTAGAAAACATTATAGATCACTAGCATTTTCTCCTTTTTCTAACAATGTTTTCACAAGCCTTTTCCACGGGGTTAACTATTGTTATATACTATTGTACTGGAGTGGTGTTATCATCAACATCATCAGAATCAGCAAATCTTTACCAGCTATGCACAACCTTTGAGATGAAAAAGCGAATTTGCAGACATTATAGATTATCAAACGGCTTCGTGCTTGTAATCTGACCTTAATTTTTGCTCTATCTGATTCGCTTCGTGCTTTATTTTTTCTAATAACGCACTTTATATTCCAACCCATGTCAGTCCTGATACACTATCCACAAAAGGTCAGTGAGTCACAGTTAACAGACTAAGGGTTAAAGAAGAGATTCATTTTTCAATATCAGTGTAGAATCCTTTTTTTTTTTTCTTATTCCTAATGGCTCGGAAATTTCTCAAAAATTCACTTGGTAGTTCGGTTTGATATGAAGACTGATATGCATACATGTATGAATACTGCATCCTCGGATACCCCGGGGTCTCCCTATTTGCTACGCTACATCGATGTAGCGTAGCAATAGGGAGACCCCGGGGTATCCGAGGATGTGAATACTGCATGATAAATGCATCGATGTGAAGGGGGTGATTATTCTCGTTTATTTCATGCTTTCCTATCGAGAAATAGCTGTGAAAATATTTTTCGACCTTACACTGGTACCACCAGCGAAAATACCGATTTTTATGTTCTTGTTGCCTAGGTTAATTGCACGTGCCTCACAACCAGATGGAAATATGACGTCATTTACTTTACATTTATCGCGCTTGACGTAATATTAAAATGCGTTACTATGCGGGAGCGGTACTCCACAGGGAATAACGGAAAAGAACTGTACTGGATTTTGATAACCCAAAAAGGGTTAAAAGCGTGAAATAAATAAAATATTTATTTTTTCCGATGAAAGTTCGAAATTTATTTCATCTCGTGAGCACCATCGGTAATATTTTCACTCGTGGCTGGACCACTCGTGAAATATTACCATGGTGTCCACTCGATGAAATAAATTTCGATCTTTCACCGAAAAAAAAAAATATCCTCTATTTCTCTGAAATGGATACATGTATAGCCAATGCTCTGCAATAATGGTCTTAATGCATCTGCGAAAAGTATCGACACAGGATAGGTCAGCCTGCTCAATCCGCGCAGGCTGACCTGTACCGAAACTTTTCGCTATTTCTCAGTATCATGTATGTTCAAGGACCAGTCTACATCGTGAAAATATCGGTTGTTAGATTTAGTGGCGATCATGATTCCATAACTTTTGATTCCTAGGTCGGTTCGTATCACTGAGATGTAATTAGCCCCTTTTTTGTCAGAAACGAAGGTCACATAGTATGGACGGTGAAAGATTTCTCTCTGAGGCACTGTATACCTTGAGATATTTATGACGGTCTCTTTTTCTCTTCTCTCCACAATAAGAAAAGCCAAAAAACGTAATTAAACAAGTCATGTGAGAAATTGTGACATTTATTGGTGAAAAAATGTGCAGATTTATCGGTGAACCTCACTGATTTTTACACACCGTCTTCTTGTGATGTATGTCTGCCCGTCTCTGTCTCCCTCGTACGTAAGTCTGTCTCTCTGGTTTTCTCTGTCTTTCTGGATTTTTTGTAACCATTGACCAAACAACAAAATTCTACATAAGTCAAAATTGAACACGTTAGCAAGTCAAAAATTATTGGAAACCCAAATGTCTAAATTTGTCCTTGATACGGTTGAAAAAAAATCTGAGAAAGGGAGAAAATGTTGGTTTTCAGCATTTTATTCGTTTTCTGCAGTGAATTTTAAAAGCTCTTTTTGTTAGGTTTTTAATATTATCAGGATTTTCTATTTTCCCAACATTGTTTTCAAAAGCTGTTTTTGTCAAGGTTGATCAGCATTTTCAGTATTTTCTCATTTTCCCACATTGTTTAACCTTTTCCCAAGCAATCCCATGTTTTTCACGACCCTAAGAATGAAGACTTTTGAAAGCATTGTGGGAAAAGGAGAAAATGCTGGTAACCAGCATTTTCTCCTTTTCCCACAATGTTTTCTACCCTTCCAAAACCAAATATCAATTTTTGAGTCCCATTTATTTTGTCGTCTGCAAGTGCCTTCAATTTGGACAAGTCTAGAACTTTGTCGTTTGGTTAACTCTTTACCACACAATCCCCACTTTTAACGACTCTGGGAAAGAGGCCTTTTGAAAACATTGTGTGAAAAGGAGAAAATGCTGGTAACCAGCATTTTCTCCTTTTTCCTGCAACATTTTCTGCCCATTAAGAAAAGAAATCGTCATTTTATCAACATTTAATTTGCCGTCTGCAAATGCTTTGAATTTGGACCAGTGTAAAATTTTGTCGTTTGGTAAAAGAGTTAAGAGTAAAAAAAAACTGTCAGGATCTTTCAAACTTAGGATTCTGTTTTATAGGGTGAAGACAGTCTCTTTCCACAGCGAGTTATCATTTAACTCGTTCTTAACTTTTGTACCTCTCTCTCTCTCTTTTCTCTCTCTCTATCTCTCTCTCTCTCTCGGCCTTTATCTCTCTGTCTCTCTGTCCCTCACAAAGACAAACACATATCGTTTGCCACTAAGACAACACTACCCCCATTGTTCCAAAGATTGTGTCTCATATTTACACCCGGCTTTTCACACTTCAAAAGTCTTTCAAAAGCTGATACATTGATGAAAACAAACATTAAACCCTTTCCCAAAAATCACTTAAGACTTTTTTTGTAACCCTGAGTTTTAACGACCTTGACGTAGGAGGTTTAGAAAAATATTCGGGGAAAAGGAGGAATTGCCGGTTATCAGCATTTCCTTCTTTTCCCACAGTGTTTTTTACCCTCTCAATAGAAAGTTCTGTCTCACTTTTTAAAACCCAGAGGCCTTCTGTAGACGTTTGGGGAAAAGGAGAAAATGCTTCTAACCATAATTTTCTTTTCCATTATGTTTTCTATATTCTCCCAAAGTCAAGTTTCAATTTTTGAGTCACGTTTATTTTGTCGTCTGCAAGTGCTTTCAATTTGTTCAAGTCTAAAATGTCGTTCGGTAAATAGTTAATTTTTCGCCTGCAAATACCTCCATTATTCAACATGTCTAAAAATGTGTTGTTTGGTCAAAAGATTTAAGAAATTTGGTTGGTTTTCTTGGGTTTTAACGCGACTTTAACCCTTTACCGCATTAGGCATTTCTATGGCATCTCTTATTGACCCTAAATAACAGCAAGGATGAAGTTGTTTCTTATGTGTATATGACACCTTTTGATAGCATAGAAAACATTGTGGCACAATGTTTTCCAAAGGTTCCTACAAGCAATGTGTAAAAATGAGTGTCTGTGGAGTAAAGGGTTAACAGCTAAGATCATATCATGGCGGTCGGTGACACACATGTGTTTCCTAGCTTTCTTATACCAGTACTAACACAACTTTCTTTCCAAAGCCACTGACTACTTTTCTTATATGTTTCAACAGAGGTGAGAGGCGAAAATATGCCGGAAAGAATGGTCGTCTCAACTGGGTATCGAACTCACAACCACCAGGTCGAGAGAAGATTTAAGACAGGAATTGCACTTTGTAAAATCTTTCTAGTAGCGTAAGCCCACAATTCATTTGCTTTTGCAGGGAAAAAAATCTGACTGAATCGGACCGTTTAGATTCAAAGATCAGACCGTAGTTTCCACAGCTATATACATTGTCATTAAAAGCTCATCCTATTCCGGCTTAAGAATGAAAAATTTAATACAGTTTCGAGCAACAGTTACGCAGTTGGGAAAAAAAGCTGGATTCAGACAGGTCTGTAAAAGAAACGTTATCAAAGGCGACCCAGGACAGATCCGTCTTTTTTAACCCTTTACCGCACGAGACAAATTTCGTTTCATCTTATTTGAAAGTATTTGCAGATGACAATATAAATGCGGTCTTAATAATGGAATTCGTCTTTGATAGTATAGAAAACATTGTGGGAAAAGGAGAAAATGCTGGATACCAGCATTGTCTCCTTTTCCCACTATGTTTTCAAATGTCCTTTTTCTAAGGGTCGTTAAAAGTCAGCATTTTATGGTAAACTGTTATAGTTACCTTATCCTGCAAAATAACTAAAATAAAATTTTCAATTCGACAGTAAAAAAACAAATATTGCTATCTCACGGTTATATTTTTAGGGAATAATATCTCCAAATCGGACAGTGTAGATCCAAGATCAGACTGCACGTTCTGTGCAGTCTGATCTTGATCTACACTGTCCGCAAAAGGTCAATGAGTCGCGCTTACCATCCTAAGGGTAAATTTTTTTCGACATCTTTAAACAACCCCCCACCCGCAAACGTTGGTAACAACCCCACTTCTCCCCTACAACACAATAGATCATATCGCAATGTAAACAAGAAAATACGGAAATCGAAAAGATTAGAAACAATTCAAAATATCTGCAAAAATAGGCCTTTCTGACTGTGGAAAAGAAAATGACGAGAGTTACGTTGAAACTTAGATAAATCTATGATAAAAATAACAAAAGGTGACTTAAGCCGATTGCCTGTGCATGATGACCTTACCTTGACGGAAGGGTGCGGAATAAAAAAAAAAGGGAGTTAAAGTAAGTATGAATTTCGGTTAAGTATGATTTTCGATTTTCGCAGATAGTGTAGAATAAGATCAGGCTGTACAGAACGTGCAGTCTGATCTAGAATCTACATGTACATTAACCACACGGTGGGTTTTTGTTGTTGTTTCAATCTTTTACAACACAATCCCTACTTTTAACGACCCTGAGAAAATGGCCCTTTGAAAACATTGTGGGAAAAGGAGAAAATGCTGGTAACCAGCATTTTCTCCTTTTCCCACAATGTTTCCTACCTGTTCAGGGACAAGTTTTCTCATTTGAAAAACATATGATTATTTCTCTTGAATTCCATCATTGAAGACCACTTTGAAATTCTGCTGTGTGGTAAAGGGTTAAAGCTATTCCGTTAAAATCAGATACTGTAATCGATTTTTACTTTTAAAAATAGTCAATATGTCATTTTTTTAACCCTACACGAAAATATGCCGAGTTCTAAAAACACCGACAAAAATGCTTTTGAAAACATTGCTAGAAAAGGTTAAAGCTGTTCCGTTAAAATCAGATATTGTAATCGATTAATACTTTCCAAAATAGTTAATATCAATTATTTTAACCTTATACCAAAAAATGTCGAATTCTAAAGACATCGTTTTAAAAAAAAGCGTTTGAAAACACTGCCAGAAGACGAAAAACAAAAAATGCTGGAACCAGCATTTTCCCTGTTACCGAGAATGTTTTTCTAGTCTTTTAACCCTTTACCAAACAATTCATAGTTTTTACGACCCAGAGGAGAAGAAGCCTCCAGAAAACATTGTGAGAAAAGGAGAAAACGCTGGTAACCAGCATTTTCTCCTTTTCCCACAATGTTTTCTAGCCTTCTCTAGCCAATTTTCTTTTATTGAGTTACGTTTATTTTGTCGTCTGCAAATGCTTTCAATTTAGACCAGTCTAAAACTTCATCGGTTGGTAAAGAGTTAAAAAACAAATTCCATCATTTGAGCCATATTAAATTTGTCGTCTGCAAAAATATTTCAATTTGGACAAGTCTAAGATATTATCGTCTGGTAAGGGATTAAAGTCAACCTATTTCATAACTCATTACTTGCTGTTAACGGCACTTTTCGCAGCAGACTACTTGAAAACAAGCATTATGGAAAACAGTAATCATCTCTTATACATGTATGTTACTTTTCATTACAAATGCGTATTCATCCGCGTCTTCACCAAGATTTGTTGGTTTACAGCGTATTTTCCTTTTCCCACAATGTTTTCAAAAGGCTTCTTTTGCAAGATCCTTAAGAGTCGAGATTCTTTAGTAAAGTGCTTCAAAGTCTAAGTATTATTTTCTTAAAATTCTTGAAAAGTCTGCCACACGTAAATGGTATTGACGTACGGGAAAACCTGCATTGTATCGCAGTGCACTTCAACTAATGATAATGTGAGTGTTTGATAAGGAGAAAACGCTTTTTGTCCTTTACCAAACAGTCTTGAGTTTTAGGCTTTTGAAATCATTGTGGGAAAAGATGATAAAATGCTGGTTACCTTTCCAAAGAAAATCCCATCATTTGAACCAAATTTAAAATTTTTCGACTGCAAATGCTTCTAAACTGAACAGTTCCAAATTTTTGTCGTATGTTTAGGGGCTAAACCCATTACTTCACAATCCCTACTTTTGACGACACTGTTTACCTGCATTTTCTCCTTTTCCCACAATGTTTTCAGAAGGCTTCTTTCTCAGGGTCGTGAAAACCAGGGACTGTTTTGGGAAACGGTTAAACGCATTTTAATGGCTTCAATCATATCAAGGCGGCCAGTGCGCCCACGCATGCGTATTCTAGCTTTCTCAAACCAGTACTGACATAACTTTCTTTTCATGTCGCCTATTGCTTTTCTCATATGTATCTGAGGTTAGGGGCAAAAATTTGCCAGAAAGAAAGTTTGCCTAAACCGGGTATCGAGCCCACAAGAACCAGCTGGGTCCGTATACACCAACCATTCTTAAGAACGTTCTCGATCTTATTCTTCAAGATTTCCTGAAAGTGAAAGTAACAGAACTTCTGATTGGCTAAACCATTTGGTTTAGCCAATCAGAAGCTCTGTTACTTTTACATTGAAAACATTCAGAAGAATAAGACTAAAAATATTCTTAGTAATCACTGGCCTATCCGGGCACCCCACCCCCTCATCAGAGTGGTCCGAGACTTGCCTGTTCCCGAACTTGAGCTATCCGGGCGCCCCCACCCCAATCCCCCCCCCCCCACCATCCCGGCTATTCGAGCTAGTTACTTAAAGAGAGAAATCGTAAAGATCATGCGAATGGAATCTTTGCACGTGCGATAAGGGTGTAAAAAGAGGTGGATAAGGGGCGGGGTCCTTAACTCCCCCAAAAAAGTTTTTCATTACATAGCAAAAACAGACAACGTTTTCTTTGATATCTGCAACTTACGTCGATATTGAATTCTTTTATTGTTACTTATTTCCCATTTTACAACCGATAAATTTTGCTAACATTTCTCATATTGACGGTCCATGCCTGGTAAACTTGGTGGTCTATACTAAGTCTAAAACCTAAGGCTCAAAGACGTTTTGTGGACGGTGTAGATCAAGATCAGGCTGCATAGGATGTGCAGTCTGATCTTGAATCTACACTGTCCGGAACTGTATTTTCCCACAATGAAACGCAATATCGGGTTTTTAATAGTGAGTGGAAACTTTCGTTTCATCTATTTAGCTGGTTAACCCATTACCACACAGTCCCTACTTTTGACGATCCTGAGAATGAAACCTTTAGAAAACATTGCAGGAAAAGGAGAAAATGCTGGTTACCAGCATTTTCAAACCAATAGTTAAATGTCGGAATCTGTCTTTGAAAGCATAGAAAACATCATGGGAAAAGGAGAAAATGCTGGTTACCAGCATTTTCTCCTTTCCCACAATGTTTTCCGCAGCGTTCTTCTCTGTCTAGATTGTTAGAAGATGGGATTGCGTGGTAAATGATCAAACAGAGATATTTAATCAATGTATTTTTGTATTCGCGGGCAAAGGAAACTTCTGCATGTACACATTCTGAATGAGGGGGACTGTTGCATATTGATCAGTGACTAAACAGAACATGCAGTCTGATCTTTGATCTATACAGTATCTAACATTCAAGATTTTTTTTTCAACACTGCAAGTTATCTTTATTCATTGGCATGTCACTCTAAGGGTTTTTATCTGCTTTGAATTTTAATTGCTGCAGTTTTTTATGCATAATTCAACAGCTTTTTTTGGCTCCAACAAGCAGTCTGGCGCTGATTTATCGCGTATACTGTTGTAGATTAGGATCAAACTGCACAGAACACGCACTCTGTTCTTAGATGTTCAGTATCCGATAAACCCTTTCCCCACACAACAACATTTTAGACCAGTTGGAATTGAAATCATTTGCAGATGACAGTTTCAATGTGGGTCATATCAAATGATTTTTTTTATAGGGTAGAAAACATTGTGGGAAAAGGAAAAAATGCTGGTAACCAGCATTTTCTCCTTTTCCCACAATGTTTTTAAAAGCTTTCTCTTTCATGGGCGTTAAAAGTCGTCATTGTGTGGTAACGGGTTTACTGAAATAGCGGAAAGTCGTGCACAGATTATAGCCTTGAAACTTTAGTTCTCGGTCTGTTTTGCTGACTGATTCTTTTTTAATGTCTCCCATAACAAGAGTTGAAGTGCTTTGAATTTTAATTTGCTGCACATTTTGTTTGCATAAATTTAGCATCCTTCCTGCACCAAAGGCTACTTTTTGGCTTATTACAGACTGTAGATACAGATTAGACTGCACAAAACATGCAGTCAGATATCTGATCTACATCGCCAATTGCTTCATAACTAAAACTGGGTCAAAAATTGCTCTTTTTTTGTGGTGGATTTAAATTTACCCTTGACTGCAAAGTGCGACTCGCTGACCTTTTGCCAACAGAGTAGATCAAGATCAGACCGCATAGAACGCGCAGTCTAATGTTGGTCTTCACTCTCCGATTCGTTGATATTTTTCTAAAAAAAATAGGTTTTAAATAGCAATGTTCGGGTTTTCACCACCAATTCGAAAATTTATTTCAATTTTTAGCCGGTAAACTCTTTACCAAATAATCACTGGTTTTTACATCACTGAGAAAAAAAAAACATTCTGAAAACATTGTGAGAAAAGGAGAAAATGCTGGTAACCAGCATTTTCTCCTTTTTCCACAATGTTTTCTTCTCACAAATTTCAAGTTTTGAGTCACATTTTTTTTTGGTCGTCTGCAAATGCTTCCGTTTTGGAATAGTCTGAAGTTATGTCGTTTGGTAAAGAATTAAGGCTTTAAGTATCCATTAAAACAGGTGATTGTTTTAGTAAAGTGTGATGGTTTGTTCCGGATTTTCGACTCCTTTATTCTCAGTCAGTCTGAATTGAAATTTCAAAAATAGGGGAAAAAACGTTAGAAATCCTTACGACAACATTTCATTTAGTTCAAAAACATAAACTTGTCATTTATACGAAATCTACCGAGATAAGTTTTTAGCAGCTATGCTCTTACTTGTGTTCCACTGCGTTTGAATTTAACTCTTCACTCATTACCAGACGAACAAATTTTGAACTGGTCCAAATTAAAAGCAGTTACAGACGACACACTTAATGTTGAAAAATTTAGGGATCTTTTTTTAAGGGTAGAAAACACTATGGGAAAAGGAGAAAATGCTGGTTACCAGCATTTTCTCCTTTTACCATAGTGTTTTTAGAGGCTTCATCCTCATGCAGTTACCACACAATCCCTACTTTTGACGACCCTGAGAAAGAAGCCTTTAGAAAACATTGTGGTAAAAGGAGAAAATGCTGGCAACCAGCATTTTCTCCTTTTCCCACATTGTTTTCTACCCGTCACAAAACAAATTTTAAATTTTCAGTCACTTTTATTTTGTCGTCTGCAAATGCTTTCGATTTGGACAAACCTAAAATTTTGTAGTTTAGTAATGAGATAAAACTCTGAATTGTTTGGTAAAAGGTTTTAAGCAAAATGTCAGAAGAAGAGAGTTTTTGAAAACATCGTGGAAAAAGAGAAAATGCTAGTAATCAGCATTCCCTCTTTTCCCACCTTGTTTTCCACCCTGTCTAGTACTACTACCCTCGTTATATGAGCCAGATTTAATTTGTCGTCGACAAGTGCTTTAGACGCGTCAAAATTTACAGAAGGTAAAATAAGAAATCAAAGCTTATATTCAAATAGATCTAATCATTTTTTTAACTGCATATGTTACGTTATTGAGTTGAATTTCTCTTTTAGTCAATATGTAATTAAACTTAACCCTTTCCCAAACGACAAACTTTTGGACTAGACCAAATTGAAAGCATTTGCAGACGACAATTCAACTCTTTCTGAGAAGATGATTTCTGTCTATGATAGGGTAGAAAACATTGTGGGAAAAGGAGAAAATGCTGGTTACCAGCATTTTCTCCTTTTCCCACAATGTTTTCAAAAGGCTACTATTCCAGACCCGTAAAAACCGGGGATTGTTTGGGAAAGGGTTAATCTGCTGCAGTACGCAAAAGGATCGCTTCCAGGAAATTATTAGCTAACATCAAAAAGTATTATTTAGAGTTTTATCGATAATACGTTAACATCTAAACCTCGAAATGACACCGTTGCTCTTATATTATGATAAATAAGCGCGGTTTTGACCGTATTTATCAAGTTCTTAAGATAAATTTCGATTTTTAATGCGAACCTAACGATATAAATCGTAGAAAAAGTAAGTTTACACTTCCAGGATTGACTTATCAATTCCTTAATCTTTTACCACACGACTCTATTTTCTTTTTGAGATCCAAAGGAAAGGAAGGACTCTTGAAAACATTGTGGAGAAAGGAGAAAATGCTGGTCACCAGCATTTTCTCCTTTCACCTCAATGTTTTTCTAATATATCAAGGACAAAGAAAATACTGACCTACACTGAATTTGTCATCTGCAAATTCTTGCAGTTTGAGACCAAAAAGAAAGAAAAGACTATCGAAAACATTGTGGGGAAAGGAGAAAATGCTGGTGACCAGCATTTTCTCCTTTCCCCACAATGTTTTTCCAATAAATCAAGTGCAAAGAAAAAAACTAAGCTACATTTAATTTGTTGTCTGCAAATCCTTACAATTTGAGACACAAACGAAAGAAAAGACTATTGAAAACATTGTGGGGAAAGGAGAAAATGCTGCTTACCAGCATTTTCTCCTTTCCCCACAATGTTTTTCTAATATATCAAGTGCAAAAAAAAACTAAGCTCCACTGAATTTGTCGTCTGCAATTTCTTTCAATTTGAAGCAGGATAAACTTTTTACCGTCTGGAAAAGTGCTTTGACAAACTTTTGACAAACTGGGAGATTATAAGGATTACGACCTGCATGAGAACCGGTGGCAAACTTGAGTAGAATGTCTAAAAAAACGGAGAATGAAACCTGTTTAATCTCTTAATTGTTCGTAGGTCTTTTTTACAGACACAACGATTAAGTTTTTTTGTGCTCATTTTCAAAAAAAAAAAATGTTATTATCATTAATATTAACAAAGTTGTTGGTTATTATAAGCGATTGATTGATTGATTGATCGGATTTTTTTTCTTAGTTCTGTTTTGGTTGTTTGTCTGTTTGTTGGTTTGGTTGGTTGGTTGGTTGGTTGGTTGGTTGGTTGGTTGGTTGGTTGGTCGGTCGGTCGGTCGGTCGGTCGGTCGGTCGGTCGGTTGATTGATTGATTGATTGATTGATTGACTAATCGATTAGCATTTTACGCTTCAAAATTATTATAGTGACATATCATGGTGACAGCAGTGCAATCTGGTCTTAGCCTACAACACCTGAAAAAAACTCTTTAATGGTATCTACTTATTGTTCTTTCTATGCGGTCTAATCTGAATCTACTCTATGTGAAAAAGGCAGGTTGAAAAAAAAATTTTTTCAAGTTGTGCAAGTTAAAAGTTGGGCAGTGCACTAGTATAATTGGCTTGCAGCATGTGAAAAGGGGCATTCGGACATTTGCGTAAAGTGTCGTCTCGGATCAGCCTGCGCAGTCCGCGCAGGCTAATCCGAGACGGCACTTCACGACTACATTAGTTTTTGTGCTAGAGTAGACTTGTGCAAAGCAGAAAATCACATGAAAATGGAAGTTGTCGTTTTGGACTACCCTGAATGCGAGAACTGTACAGGTTGATCCAAGACGACACTTCACGCAAATGTCTGCATGCCTCTATTCGCGTGATACAAGCCATATATGGAGTACAACACGCGAAAATGTGCATTCGGACATTTGCGTAAAGTGCCGTCTCAGATCAGCCTGCGCAATCCGCGCAGGCTAATCCGAGACGGCACTTTACGACTACATTAGATTTTGTTCTATAACAGACATGCGCAAAACAGAAAATGGCATTAATACGGAAAGTGCCGTCTCGGATTAGCCTGCGCGGACTGCGCAGGCTGATCCGAGACGACACTTTACGCAAATGTCCGAATGCCCCTTTTCGCGTGTTGCAGGCCAATATTATGATATCGATGGGTAAATATACAGCGCTACAGCGGCAGAAATAGATTAAAGTAAACTTACACTTTTCTAACACTTGACGGGATCGGATGAGGTATGCTGGTAAGCCCCTTAAAGGCACAGTCCATTCTTTTATGATCGCACGTGCATTTCCGAGGGCACGTGAGGCCCGAAACTACACCATCCAAAACTAACACAAACAAAAACACCAAACTGAACTTGGATGTCAATGGGCAAAGAAAACCCATCTTCAAACCTTTTTAAAAAAAACTTTCTTTTTAAACTGAAAATATTCCAAAATTATCTATCTTGTAAATAACACAAGATCGAATTGAAATTCACTTATAATCATCCGATTCAGAAATCGTACGAAAATATGAAAATTCACATCTTTATTCGGCTTTATTCCTTCTCACATTCTCTTTCTGCACGGGTGAATATATCTTTCATATATACTATCTCGTATTAAAGATTAAAATGCACTCATAACTATCACATGTATAAAACTATTTTTTTCAATAAATAAATACTTCCATCCTATAGTAACATATTCTCTCAAGTTGATTCCGTTGAATTCATTTAACGATTTCTTCGAAATATATTTCTTTTTTAAATTCTTATTTTTTTTTTTATATTAGCCTATTCTTCTTCTTTCAAAGCCATATCACATATTCGAAATGCAACAAAAACGCACAACGACACACTGTTATTATTCCTTTTGTTTATGCACGGTAAAGTAGCGAACTGTACAATATATCCCAACAGTAACGAATTTTAGACACTCGTACCTCGTTGAGGTACGCTACTGAAGTGTAAAACTTATATCGGATAGTTTTACATCCACACCGCCAGAGTATCGGAAGTGGGTTAATCTATCTTTACGCCGGTTATAGGACAGTCCATTTTTGGCGGATAATACGAATAGCACGTGTTTGTTTGTTTGTTTTTTAAATGAATGCTTTGTGCCTACAGGGTAAGAAATGTTAGCAAAACGGTACAAAAAGGTATATCGAGAGATTTTCTATTTACCATCGCAGCGCCTGTCAAAACTGTCTTTGCAGTGACTGTAGATCAACCAGAACTTGTAGTCTGATCTTTGATCTAAACAGTCCGTTTTTCTGAGACTTTTTGGACAAAGGTAACCTTTAATTAATCCTTACCTGCTAAATGAATCAAATAAAACCCTTAAAGCCATATTATCTAGATCTAGTAAAATCTCAAATGCTGCTTTTTGTTTTCTGCTTTCTGCTCAAGTTTGCCATCGGTTCTCATGCAGGTCGTAGTCCTTGTAGTCTTCCAGTTCTTCAAAACACTTTTCCAGACGGTAACATTTTTTATTCTGCTTCAAATTGAAATAATTTGCAGACGAAAGATTCTTCAATGTAGCCCAGTTTCTTTATTCTTAGCCCTTGATATATTAGAAAACATTGTGGGGATAGGAGAAAAAATGCTGGTTACCAGCATTTTCTTTTTTTCCCACAGTGTTTTCAAACTGAATCACCTCTAGCCAGCCTTTGAAAAATCGGGATTGTATGGTAAAGGATTAATAAACAGCAGCGATTGAAGAGTTTACAGCAAAAGTTGCAGGGTCCTCCATGGATCAGTAGCTAAGGCATTGGACGAGTAATCCAGGGGTTGTCTGTTCGATTCTTACCCGAGGAACTAGATATTTCAAGTCCTTTGGCAAGGGAAATGTGAAAACTGATCTGTATGAAATAATCTTGACACAGCGTTAACTCATTACCAATTGACGTTACATTAGGCTTGTCCAAATCGAGAGCATTTGCAGACGACAAAATAAAAGTGACTGAAAATTTGAAATTGGTTCTGTGAAGGGTAGAAAACAATGTGGGAAAAGGAGAAAATGCTGGTTACCAGCATTTTCTACTTTTCCCTCAATGTTTTCTAAATGCTTCTTACCTAAAATTTTGTGGTTTGATAACGTGTTGGAATCCAGTCATAAATGCATGAAATCTAGAATGAGGGGTAAATACGAGTGTTTTGTGGGCGAGGTTATCAAGGGAAACAACTTTATATACCTCTTAAAAAGAGAAATAGCTGTATTTACCTCCCTTGCGTTGTGCGAACACCACTGTACGTTAACCCTGTACCAAACAAACCCTGCATGGTTTACACGACCCTGAGGAGGAAGCCTCCTGAAAACACTGTGGGAAAAGGTTTGTCCGTTTCATACAATGTATTCTACTCTTCCAAAGTCTAGTTTCTATTTTTGAGTCACATTTATTTTGTCGTCTGCAAAGGCTTTTCAATTTTGATATAAAATTTTGTCTTTTGGTGAAGAGTTAAACTAAATCGAAATTCATTAATATCGATCTCCTTTGCCGTTATTTCCCCATTGAAGCCGTTGTCTGCGCATGTCAAATTCTTCGAAGATTCGACTGTCTTGTATGACGCATCACTAGCCCCAAAAAGCGGACTGATTGTAATATTACGCTCTATAAAGTAGTCATGTAGAAAATAGCTTTTATCAATACGTTTGAGGAGAAATGAGACCTGCTTTAGCTCCAGATTTCTCTAGACTGCTGATCATAGCGGAGTGAATTGCACGAGGTAGCGTTTTATTGAGTAAACGTTTATTTTAGTTTGAAATTCAAAGTAACGGTTTTCGGGTAGGAAATTGGTTCGGTTCTGTACCCAGGATGCCCAAATTAGATAGATGAGTATTTATAGAATGTCATCTAGCGTGAGATAATGCATTGAAGCAAGATGTTTGCCGCTTATTTCCATTAAAAATATCCTTGAGTATGTAACAGCTTCCACAGATGCCGAGAAAAAGCACTAAGGGTGCTTAACTTTTGTGATAAGAATAGACAAGGTACACTTATGTTGGATTGTACAACTGATTTGCGTTTCATTATTGATGTTATAAAAATATGTCACTCAGATGAGGTTTGATGCATTTAACCCTATATCACACAATGCCAACTTTTGATGCTCCTGGAAAAGAAGCCTTTTGAAAGCATTGTGGGGAAAAAAGAAAATGCTGGTAAACAGCATTTTCTCCTTTTCCCACAAAGTTTTCTATCCTATCAAAGTAAAATTGCACCACTTTGAAATTGTCGTCTGCAAATGCTTTCAATTCGGATAGGTCTTGGTTGTATTGGGGCTTGACGCCACTTTAATAGCTAAGGTCATATCATGGTGATCGGTGACGCACATAATTATGTTTTCCGGCTTTCTCACATCAGTGCTAACACAACTTTCTTTCCAAAGCCACCGACTACTTTTCTCACATGCTTCAGCAGACGTGAGAGGCAAAAATACGCCGGAAAGAAAGTTTGCCTCAACCGGGTATCGAACTCACAAGTACTAGTTCATGAGTTCGACACCTTCACCACTGAGCCACCCGGGCGGGCACAGTGCTCGGATAGGACTAAAATTTTGCTGTGTGGTAACGGGTTAAAATAAAGTCGTTCTTCGGACTCGTTTTTTCAACCGCATAACACCCAAATCTAGAGACAGATTTTTAACTATCACTCACAGCAAGTTCTTACGAACGAAGTCCGTAACAAAGAAACAAATGAATAAATGCATGGCAGAAATAAGGGTCGGAGCGGGATTCGAACTCCGGAACTCCCGGACACAAGACCAATACCCTAACCACTGAGCCAAAGAGATATCTCCCTGACGCAGTAGCCAGGTATTGTATTTAAATCGGGAGTATGCCATGCAGGAAGGAGTGGTCTCCCGTAACACACCCCTTCTTAAAGTCATCATTTATTGATGACTGAAAGCCTTATTAGGCAGGAAGTCCGATTTTGGACAACAAATGGGATTAATGGCTCAGTGGCCAATCCCGGACGAGCCCCCATCTTACGAACGAAGTCCGTAACAAAGAAACAAATGAATAAATGCATGGCAGAAATAAGGGTCGGAGCGGGATTCGAACTCCGGAACTCCCGGACACAAGACCAATACCCTAACCACTGAGCCAAAGAGATATCTCCCTGACGCAGTAGCCAGGTATTGTATTTAAATCGGGAGTATGCCATGCAGGAAGGAGTGGTCTCCCGTAACAAAGTTTATTATCCTCTATAAAGATGTGACATGAAATAGAAAAAAAAAACAAAATGAAAGTACAACCACATTGTCACCGAAACCCGAACCAACGGCCTTTAATTGTGACGCAGCACCTTTAATGGTTTATGCCATTCATAAGTGCGTTTGAAATGTACAGTATTAAGATAACCCACTCCCTGCGTGGAAAGAATGCTTGATGCATCTGCAAAAAAGTTTCGACCCATGTCAGCCTGCGCAGTACGCACAGGCTGATATGGGTCGAGACTTTTTGCTATTGGTCGATTCTCTGCATATCCAAGATTTGTCGCCAGCTGGGTAGAAAACATTGTGGGAAAAGGAGAAAATGCTGGTAACCAGCATTTTCTCCTTTTCCCACAAAGTTTTCTACCCTTCCCAAAACAAATTTCAAAATTTCAGTCACTTTTTATTTTGTTGTCTGCAAAAGCTTTCAATTTGGATGAGTCTAAAACTTTGTTGTTCGGAGAAGAGATAAACTGAGATCTCAAAACTGTGGAACAAATCCTCATGCAGTGTCCTCTACATAACGTGTCTTTAGATTCTTTTCCAGAAAAGCGCGTCTCCTTTTCCTCCTTTTACCCCACGGCCATGACGGCGGAAACTTTGGAAAGCTTGGGAACTTAATAGTGCGTCGGGTTGTTGTAATTAACGTAGTTGTCGGTGGCTGGGTTGTTGTTGTTGTTGTTGTTGGGGCAGAGGTAGGGGGAAATGTGGGTGCCCTTGTCGATGTCGTATCGGTGGCTCGCATACCCGGATCATCTGTGAACCAGCCGCTACGTTTATATCTGGAAAATATATATTTGCATTTCAATTTAATTATCGTTTTGGCGGGAGGAGAAGTAGAGGATATTTTCTTTTCTCGGTGAAAGATCGAAATTTATTTCATCGAGTGAACATCAAAGGTAATAGTTTTCATGAGTGGCGCAGCCACGAGTGAAAATATTACCGATGGTGTTCACGAGATGAAACAAATTTCGATCTTTCACAGAAAAAAAAAAAAATATTCTATTTATTTCATGCTTTTAACCCTTTCTGGGCCGAACTTTATCAAAATCCAGTACAGTTCTTTTCAGTTATTCCCCGCGAACCCCAATACAACCAACCAACCAACCAACCAACCAACCAACCGACCAACATCTTCCACAGTTTTAGCAACGTTAGATTTGGCGTCTGCATATCTTTGGCTTTGAATGGGTCTACGATTTTGTTGTGTGGTAATGGATTAATCCAAAGATTCATAAAACATCGGATCGTTTGGTAGTAGGAAACCCCCCCCCCTTTTTTTTATCGAAATTTTGCTACGCTCATGCAACATTGCAAATGCTGTAAGGGACGATTATTAGCACTCTCAGTGCCAAACACAGATGATCCGTGATCTGGGGGAAAAAAGACGGTCTTGTTTGGTAACGTTCAAGACGCCAATGATATTAGCAGGCACTTTTATCTGACCCGTACGTTGGCAAACGATAAAGTAGCATGAACTGAGTAGAAATGGGCTAGAAGACCTCTTACGTACTTTGAACGCAGTGTGTCCGCGAATCTGTTTAGCAGCACTTCTGTTTCTCCGAACATGTATTGGTGACGTTCTCGGCTTGCATCCTGACGGGCAACGACGTTGGATTTCATCCGCGGTGCTGACAATATCTTCTCTAACCAATCGATATCACTTTCCTGGGCTGTAAAAATAGAGTTAACCCTTTACCAAACGACATAATTTTAGACTAGTCCGAATTGGAAGCATTTGCAGATGACAAAATTAATGTGATAAAAGAATTGAAATTTGTTTTATGAAGCTCGAAAACTTTTGCTCTGAATTTTCAGTATGTCAAAGGACCGCTCTATTAGACTCAGTCTATCTTTACACAAAGTAGATTTGATGGCCATGAATATGGATTGACTTGCTTGGTTTTACCCCTTTGCCATACAATGACGACTTCTGACGCTCATGGGAAAGAAGCCCTGGTTTTACCCCTTTGCCATACAATGACGACTTCTGACGCTCATGGGAAAGAAGCCTTTTGAAAACATTGTGGGAAAAAGAGAAAATGCTTGTAACGAGCATTTTTTTCCTTTTCCCACAATGTTTTCTACCCTATCAAAAAACAAAAAGAAAACTGCACCATTTGAGCTGCATTGAAATTGTCGTCTGCAAAAGCTTCCAATTTGACCATATCTAAAAATTTGTCACTTGGGAAATATTCAACACTGGAATGCTTATGCTTTAACCCAATACCACACAATGACCTCTTTTAATGCTCCTAGAGAAGAAGTCTTTCGAAAACATTGTAGGAGAAGGAGAAAATGCTGGTATCCAGCATTTTTTCCTTTTTCCACAATGTTTTCCACCCTATCAGGAACAATTGCACCATTTGAGCCACATTGAAATTGTCGTCTGCAAATGCTTTCAGTTTGGACAGGACTAAATTGTTTTCGTCTGGTAAAGGTTTAACCCTTTATCAAACAATCCCTGGTTTTTACGACCCGAGATAGAAGCCTTTTGAAAACATTGTGGGAAAGGAGAAAATGCTGGTAACCAGCATTTTATCCCTTTCCGACAATATTTTCTACCCTCCTGAAAACAAATTTCATTTTCTTGAGTTATATTTAATTTGTCGTCTGCAAGTGCTTTCAATTTGGACCAGTCAAAAATTTTGTCGTTTGGTAAAGGGTTAATACATCACCTGTAGTCGTGCATTGAACCTTCCCCCTCTAGCCAGGGCCTGTCTCCTAATTTAGAGTAAACGTATTAGCATTAGGCAATTCAGCGTATGAATTTCGAACTCATTGCAAACTGTCATACTTGTTCACACACGAGACGAAGAATATCAGAGCAAATACTGAGCCCCGGAAGCTAAGTCAGTAGCCTGCAGGACTTTAGAACACGGGGTCCGAGGTTCGATTCCTGGCTACGAACCCTGGCTCGGCCAATTTCTCTCCCTGGATTGATGATAGTCATTGCAACAGGATTCATTTTTCTCCCACTGCTGACCATTGTACCTACGATGAATATGTGGGAAAGTAGCCAGTGGTTTGGAAAGAAAAATTGTGCAAAGTATTGGTAAAAGAAACTTCAGGGCCCGTATTCACCAACCATTCTTAAGAACGTTCTTTGTCTTATTCTTCAGAATTGTCTACATTTGTAAGTAACACAACTTCTGATTGGCTAAACCATTCAGTTTAGCTAATCAGAGGTTGTGTTACTTACCAATTTCGAAAACCTTGTAGATTAAGACTAAGAATATTCTCAAGAATGGTTGGTGAATACGGGTCCAGGAACGCATGGATAGGTTCATTGGCCGCCGCGACATAACTGAAAATATGTTGAAAACAGCGTTAAACACCATACAATCAATACAGTCAATACAATACAATTCAAAGCAAGTACCTTCAATATTGCTGCCGATAAGAATAATCCCAAATGCACAAACCAACAAATAGCATATAGAAAAACAATCCATGTTGAGTCTGCGGTGAAACTCTCTCTCTCTCTCTCTCTCTTGAAAAACTGACTTATTATTTTTCGAAGAGGCCGGCGGAGGACCTAAAAGCAGTGGTGATCACTAACTGCAAATTAAAATCCGGGATCTTAATGATCTTATGGTTTTCAGAGTTTCTGCATACGTCAATTATTAGTAACGGGAAAAAAAATACCCAAAGGCTTTTTCTATGGTCATTCAGAGTCATTTTGATTTCTCACGGTACAGTTAACTCATTACCAAACGACAAAATTTCAGGTCAGTCCAAATCGAAAGCATTTGCAGACGACAAAATAGAAGTGACTGAAAATTTAAAATTTTGATTTGTGAAGGGTAGAAAACATTGTGGGAAAAGGAGAAAATGCTGGTTACCAGCATTTTCTCCTTTTCCCGCAATGTTTTCTACGGGCTTCTTTCTGATTGTGGTCAAAAGTAGAGATTGTGTGGTAAAGGTTAAATGCAACCACAATTTACCTCTTTACCAGACTAATATAACTTTAGACTAGTTCACAGTAAAAGCATTTGCAGACGACAAAATAAATTCGACTTAACTAAGTAGGTACGATTATGTAAAGGTAAATCTAAAGAATTGTTCAGGGGGAAAAAAAAGCAAAATGCTCCGGGTTCCAACATTTTTTCCTTTTCCCATATTTTCTACAGAGGCTTCCATCTCAGCGCAGAGATAACACAAGGTAGTTTGGTAAAGGGTAACGCATGATGTCCGTTTCAGGTACAGCCATACCTAGCTTTAAATTGTCAATGTGCAAATAGAGTTGAGGTGAGAGAGAGAGAGAGAGAGAGAGAGAGAGGGGCAGCAAGACAGAGACAGAGGGTTGACGTCATGAAAGAGTATTGTTGTTCCCCTTTAACCCTTTACAAGACGACAAAATTTTAGCCTGGTCCAAATTGAAAGCATTTGCAGACGAAATTTCAGTGTGGTTCAAAAGGTGTAATTTGTCTTTGATAGAGTAAAAAACATTGTGGGAAAAGGAGAAAATGCTGGTTACCAGCATTTTCTTCTTTTCCCACAATGTTTTCAAAAGGCTTCTTTTCCTGGAGTGTCAAAAGTCGGCATTGTGTGGTCAATTGTTAATATCACTGTTTGTGCCTCGTAGATCTTATTGATATGATAGCGCATAGTCACTATACTACTTTTCTCCGAGGCAATCTTTTTGTGGTCAAGCGATTCGGTCAAAGAATTAATCTGATAAAGGGATGGACAAACAATCTAGTTTGCCGTTCAACAGGTCATTATATTAATGCATTTCTCCAAAATTAAGAGACCTTCAAGTGCAAATCTAAAAGACACCATAGTGCCTATTAATCAACCAATCATAACTTAGTCTAAGTATTTGTGATTGGCTGTAAATCATTTGATTAAATGTTAAATGGTTGGTGAATACGAGTCTTTATTTCATGCTTTCCGGTAGGATATCGAGAAATTGTAGTGAAAATATTTTTCGATATTCCACCGATACAAGCAGTGAAAATACCGATTTTTGTATTCTAGTTACCTAGGTAAATTGCACGTGACTCTAGAAATATTACGTCATTTACCTTTCATTTCTCACGCTCGGCGTATTATTGTAATGCGTTGCTAGGCGGGACGGGGTACGCCACGGGGAATAACTGAAAAGAACTACTCCAGACTTTGAAGAAACTCCTCAAAGAAAGGGTTAAAAACATGTAATAAATGGTATTATGGTTTCAATTTGGACAAGGCTAACTTTTCGTCGTCTAGTAAACAAATTTCTATTTTTGAGTAGCATTCATTTTGTCATCTGCAAATGCTTTCAGTTTGGACCAGTCTGCAAATTTTGTCGTTTGGTAAAGGGTTAAAGGCTGGAAAATGTTATGGGAAAATCAGAAAATGCTATTGACCAGTTGCAAAGCTGAAAATTTCATATGCAGCATTTGATGGTCGTATTCTACACTACAACTCTTTTGATAATCTATAGTGGGATACAGGTTAACAACACATGAGAACGCAGAAAAGCATGTTGGGTAGATTTTTATTCCATATATCACATAAAATGAATGAACCAGTCTACATTTAACATGCAAAATCACCATTTGGGTAATCTGTATCCCATATACCACATGAAATGAATGAACCAATCTAAATTTAACATGCTAAATCACCATTTGGGTAGATTTTTATTCCATATACCACATAAAATGAACGAACCAGTCTAGATTTGACGTGCTAAATCACCATTTGGGTAGATTTTTATTCCATATATCACATGAAATGAACGAACCAGTCTAAATTTAACATGCTAAATCACCATTTGGGTAGATTTTTATTCCATATACCACATGAAATGAATTGACCAGTCTACATTTAACAGGCTTAACAACCATTTGGGTAGATTTTTACTCCATATACCACATAAAATGAAGCAGTCTAGATTTAACATGCTAAATCATCATTTGGGAACATTTTTATTCCATATACCACATGAAATGAATGAACCAGTCTATATTTAATATGCTAAATCACCACTTTGCTAGAGTTTTATTCCATATACCACATGAAATGAATGAACCAGTCTAAATTTAACATGCTAAATCACCATACAATAAATAGTAAAGAACATCAACAAAATATTTCAGTATTATTTCAAATGGCTGTCTCAGTCAGATTCTAGACTAACTTTTTACCAGATGCGAATATCTTGGAACTGAAAGTACTTGCAGACAACAACTGGAAATTATTTCAAATATGGTTTCTGTCATTGATTAAGAAACATTGTGGGAAAAGGAGAAAACACTGGTTACCAGTATTTTCTCCTTTCCCGACAATGTTTTCAAAAGCCTTCTTTCTCAGTGCCCTTACACTTCAGTATTGTGTGATACTATATGGATTAAAAATGTAGCACAATTTCTGAGTGGTTTAAATCTTTACCAAAACAACAAAGTTTTAGAATGGTCGAAATGGGAAGCATTTCCCGGCAACTAAATAAAAGTGACTAAAATTTGAAATTTGTTTTGTGAAGGGAAGAAAACATTGTAGAAAAAGTAGGAAATGCTGGTTACCAGCATTTTCTCTTTTATCCACAATGTTTTCAAAAGGCTTCTTTGCACTTTGCATAGACATTCTGGACAAAAGCAACTTAAACTGCTACATGGATTTATACTGAATTCTTAAATAAACATTTCCCTGGGGTCAGTTTAGGGTTCAAGAAGTTTAAAATGTTAAAGATCAAAAGCATTAAAAAAAACAAGGACAGTGTAGGTTTTTTTTTTAACTTTATCTATACCCATTCTTTTCCATGGTATATATTCCTAAATTGTATATAACTGACTGAATTCCGGGTTTCGTGATGTGGGGGTGGGGGGGTGGTGTCTTGTGTGTGTGCAGTTGAACAAATATAACCTGTAAACATGTAAATGTGCCTCCAGCCAGCTGAGCTAAAATAATTGAGCCATGCTCTGTGAGAAAGGGGCCTATAGTATCTACAAAATGTATTGACCCAGGTCAGCCTGTAGTTCTGGAAGGCCGACTTGAGCTAAAAACTTTTCCCATTTGTCAATTTTCTGCAAGCTAAGGGACCATTCCATTTCATGATTCAAAATGGCTGCACTGCAAAGATTCATTAAATCTTCAAAAACTAAAACAATTACATCTTGAAATCAATTCTGATTAATAAACAGAAGACAAAACACAACCTAATGATATGAAAACTAAAAATGGATTTCTTCCACTTAAAACTGTTGAATCGTAAAAACAACATGAAACAGTTATTGAGGCATGATTACCTTGAAAGCAGTTGCAGACAACAAAATAAATGTGACTCAAAAATTGAACTTCTGTTTTTGGATGAGCAGAAAACATTGTGGGGCACGGAGAAAATGCTGGTTACATTTTCTCTTTTACCCACAATATTTTCAAAAGGCGTTTTCTTTGGAGCCATTTTAACTTGGGACAGTGTGGAAAATGGTTAATGCAAAAATAAAACAATAAGTAGCACTTCACAAATTATTGAGTTACAACAAAGAATATTGTTTCATGTTGATTTACAAATATACTAATTTACACTGATTCAATTTCATAATAATTCTATCTTGCTCTGGTTGTCTAGTGCTTCCAAATAAAAGACATTTTCAAAACACATATTTTCAGAGTATTTCTGTTTTGACACTTGGAATGTTTAGTGTGACGTATATATGGTTATATTAATAATAATAATAATATTATATTATGTAAAAGGTACTGTCTTTTTTTTGTGCAGTCATTGACTTTTAACAAACAAAAAGAGTTGTTCAGTTTAACCCATTACCACACAATCCCTACTTTTGACGACCCTGAGAAAGAAGCCTTTAGAAAACATTGTGGGAAAAGGAGAAAATGCTGGTAACCAGCATTTTCTCCTTTTCCCACAATGTTTTCTACCCTTCATAAAACAAATTTCAAATTTTCAGTCACTTTTATTTTGTCGCCTGCAAATGCTTTGTGCTTTGGATTTGGACAAACTTAAAATGTTGTCGTTTGGTATTGGGTTAAACATGGAGCAACATGACAAACTCCATGAGGTTCAATCACTGAGATTAGTCTTAGAAAGGATAAAAAACATAGTGGGAAAAGGAGAGAGAAATCTTTCCCTGAGTTTTTCTCCTGTTTATGATATCTTGGAATAAGGACGAAACTGAAGGCCATGCAAAGGTTTGATTTGAGAAGACTGGACTAATTCAATAAAACATTGCTATATTTACTCTCAATAAAATGAGAAAAAAATGTAAAAAATAAAATTGATAGATACTGAAGACAGCACATTATCTAGACTACTTGTATCACAGACTTTCCCATTTTCTAAATTACCTGATTCAAAGCAAATAAGCCATGCTACAGTAAAAATGGTGCTTAACTCTTTTCCACATAATCCCGACTTGTAACAAACCTGAGAAAGAAACTTTTTGAAAACATTGTGATAAAAGGAGAAAATGCTGGTAACCAGCATTTTCTCCTTTTCCCACAATGTTTTCTTCCCTTCCTAAACCAAATTTCAATTTTACAGTCACATTTGTCATCTGCAAATGCCTTCAATTTGGACCAGTCTATAATTTTGTCGTTTGATAAAGAGTTAATGGATCTCCATGATACATCTTACTAAGCATAATTATGGATCCATAAAAATCCATTTTGTCAACAAACTGACTGAATTATGAGGTAGATATGACCTCTGACATGCAGAATATTGACCAGCATCAAACAGTATTCACCCCGATCAGCCTGCATGGACTAAGCAGGGTGACATGAGTCAATACTTTGTGCAGGTGCACTGAGCCCCATTTTCACAGAGCATGGCTCAAATGTTTAAATCTTTTGCTAAATTCTTGTTTCATGTATTGTACTTTATAGAAGTTAAGCCTGGGCCTGTATTCACCAACCATTATTAAGAACATTCTTTGTCTTATTCTCCAGAATTTTCTACATTTATAAAGTAACACAACTTCTCATTGGCTTAACCATTCGGTTTAGCCAATGAGAAGTTGTGTTACTTAAAAATTCAGAAAACCTTGAGGAATAAGAATATTCTCAAGAATGGTTGGTGAATACTCAGATCTTCATATTCTGCTTCTCAATTTTAGTTTTTCTCAAAGAAAATGTTTAATATAATAATTTGGAGCAAAGGAATGTTAACAAACCATGATTCTATTGCTGTAGAAACTGAAAGACAACCATCCACTATAATTATGACAAGTTCTTTTCTTATATAAAACATGACGATGTCTTGCTCCATCTTGTTAGCACATATGAAGAATACATGCTATCTCCATATCGAAACAACAAAATTTTAGTCTCATCCATAAGACCTGCAACTAGCAAAAGGGAGCACTCCAACATTTGAGTAAAGTGTTGTCTCAAATCAGCTTGCAAAGTCCGCGCAGGCTAATCTCAAATGATATTTTCCGTTTTTGTGTAATTTTTCAATTTTGTCTACTGTAGCAGAAAATCTAGTGAAGTTGTAAATGCCATCTCAGATTAGCCTGGGTGGACAGCGCAGGCTGATCAGAGACGACACTTTATGCAGAGCATTTACAGACAACACTGTAAGTCTCAAATGATACTTTTTGTCGAAGAAAGGGTAGAATACATTTTGGGAAAAGGAGAAAATGCTGGTTTACCAACATTTTCTCCTTTACCCAAAATGTTTTCAAAAGTTTTCCATCTCAAAGTTGCTAAAAATCGGAATTGTGTAGTGAAGGGCAGATAAGCCAGTGGAATGATATATCATCTACCATAGGGTATAACTTTGCTGGCAGGCGACCATGGTGGACGGTAGGTATCTATTTCTCCTGTCTCTTCTTTCAATCTTTGTGTCTTCTTCAATTTTGCTTCTCTTTCTATCTGTTTCTCCTGCAACAAATCCAAAGGTAAGAATGAAAGAATATAAATTATCATTGTTGAATTTAAACTCAATTCCCTGATGTAATGTTACTGAGGGAGACGGCTTTTGAAAACACTATTAAAGAAAATGTAACCAGCATTTCCTTCTTTTCCACCTTTTTTTTACCATCTTAAATCATTACCGCACAATTCCTACTTTTGACGACCCTGAGAGAGAAGCCTTTAGATAATATGTGGGAAAAGGAGAAAATGCTGTTAACCAATATTTTCTCCTTTTCCCACAATGTTTTCTACCCTTCACAAAACAAATTTTAAACTTTGTGTCACTTTAATTTTGTTGTCTGCAAATGCTTTTGATTTGGACAAGTCTAAAATGTTGTTCTTTGGTAATGACTTAAAGACACATCTGAGCTACAATGCAGTTTTGGTTGGTTCTCTACATGCACTTACAATTTGGATCAGTTTAACTCATTACCAAACGACAATATTTTAGGCTCATCCAAATCCAAAGCATTTGCAGACAACAAAATAAAAGTGGCTGAAAATTTGAAATTTGTTATATGAGCGGAAGAAAACATTGTGGGAAAAGGAGAAAATGCTGGTTACCAGCATTTTCTCCTTTTCCCACAATGTTTTCTAAAGGCTTCTTTCTCAGGGGCATCAAAAGTAGGGATTATGTGGTAATGGGTAAAAGCTTGTCAGGTGGTAAAAAGTTAGAGAAAAAGTGAAGAATGAATTGTCTGCATTTACCATACTGTATACCGGTAAGTTGAAATATTTGCGACATGGTAATTTTTGCGATTTCATGAATTTGAAAAAAATCACAAACTTTTCTGTTTGCATATTTCAATACAAGTATACCAACAAATAACCAACGTCTTGAATTTGCAGATACATGTACTTTCATTCACAGAATGTCCCTAATTGGGAGTTCACAAATTTTCGGACACGTGTATATACCCACCTATACAGTATACAATGTAGACTTTTTACAAAAACGATAATAGAGTAAATTTCAGTTTACTGTCAAGAGGGATAACATAAAAATTGCTAAAAGTGCAAATCCACTTCTTCTCACCTGAAAAAATATTATCTAGATAAAAAGCCTGTGGCAGAAGTCAATGTAAGAATATACAAGGCAATGGCTGACAGAAATTGGTCCAAGTTTTTATATGAAATTTAATTAAAGTAGATGATTCAGGACTTCATATCAATCCACATAAGTTTCAGGTACAAGAGGCTCAGGAAATAATTTAATCACAATTTCTGATTGGGAAATTATACTAGTGGCAGTTTCAAGCATAGACTGGCTTGGTTAAAATTCCTTAAAAGAAGTTAACATAAAACACCACAGCAGGTGCCAGCACTTAGTTATAGCCACTTGATTTTCAGTGAAAATTCTAGATTGAAAAGGGGATAACGGTATCAAAAACACTTTGATACTTATCTGTCCTTGTGTCTTCAGTATTAAGTCTTAACTATAGGAGAAAACTTTTGAGTGGTCCAAATTGAGAGCATTTGCAGACCACAAAATACATGTAAATGTGACTGAAAAATTGAAATTTGGTCTGGGTGAGGCAGCATTTTCTATTTTTTCCATATTGTTTTCAACACACTTCTACGTCAGGGGCGTTAAAAGTCAAGATTGTGTGGTAAAGAGTTAACAGGGACATTGAAAGTTTTTGCACAATGACAAACAAGGATTATGACAAAAATTTAATATTTTCTTCAACAACAACCAAGCTAAGCCAAAAGAAATAAACAGATGTATATTAAATTTAGACAGACATTTTTTTTTTCTTTTTTATGCTATTTGATCTAAGATTTACCCTTTACTGAACAATTCCTGGTTTTCACAACCCAGACAAAGAAACATTCTTATAACATTGTGAGAAAAGGAGAAAATGCTTGTAACCTGCGTTTTTCCTTTTCCTATGATGTTTTCTACTTTTCTAAAGTCTAGTTTCAATTTTTGAGTCACATTTATTTTGCCGTCTGCAAATGCTTTCATTTTGGACAAATCTAAAATTTTGTCTTCTGGTAAAAGAGTTAAATCTGAAACAGCAACAAAGTAATGAGGGGCACAACTAAAGCTAATAATCATGTTGCGTAGATGAAAAGACAAATGAAGATGATACAAATACATGTACATGTAAGATCGCAATTGTATGCAGAATAACAAAAGTAAAAAAATCGCTACTAAACCTTCATCAAATCTTGTGTTTTTATTACCCTGTGGAAAAATGCTTTTAGAAAAATTACAAGAAAACCAGACAGTGCTGGAGACCAGCATTTTCTCCTTTTCTCACTATGTTTTCTACCCTATCAAAGATACAAATTATTAATTAAGCTTCATTTGCTTTGTTGTCTACAAATGTTTTCAATTTTGTCAAGTCCAAAAATTGGTGTTAGGGAAAGAGTTAATTAGAAGAGAACTGATATTGCTATTGCTACATGTGAAATAGGATCATATTATTTCATGCTTTCTGGTAGGATATCAAGAAATAGCAGTGAAAATATTTTTCGATCTTACACTGGTACCACTAGTGAAAATACCGATTTTCATGTTCTTGTTGCCTAGGTTAATTGTGCATGCCTCACAACCAGTTGAATATATGACGTCATTTACCTTACATTTCTCCCGCTTGATGTAATATTGTAATGTGTTGCTATGCGGGAGGGCTATGCCAGGGGAAATAACAGAAGAGAACTGTGCTAGACTTTAATAAAGCTCCTCCCAGAAAGGGTTAAAAGCATGAAATAAATAGGATAGTGGTTTTTTTCGGGGAAAGATCGAAATTTATTTCATCTCGTGAACACCATCG
This sequence comes from Tridacna crocea, assembly GCA_943736015.1. Lineage (NCBI taxonomy): Eukaryota > Metazoa > Mollusca > Bivalvia > Cardiida > Cardiidae > Tridacna > Tridacna crocea. Next base: position 54,639,694 of record OX031064.1, on the reverse strand, counting down.
GTAATATTTTCACAAGTGGCACAGCCACTCGCAAAAATATATTCTACTACTGAGTGAGTTAAAGTCCATGCACTATACAGAAATACAACAATACGCTCATTGCTGTTTTAACAATATCTAACAAAAAAAAAATAAGGGAGAAAGTTGTCTAAATTACATGTGATCTGAGTCACAGCTTTGTTAATTAGTTTAATTACTCATTACCAAACGACAAATTTTAGGTTTGTCCAAATCGAAAGCATTCGCAGACGACAAAATAAAGTTGACTGAAAATTTGAAATTTATTTTGTGAAGGACAGGAAACATTGTGGGAAAATGGACAAAATGCTGGTTACCAGCATTTTCTCCCTTTTCCCACAATGTTTTCTAAATGCTTCTTTCTCAGGGTCGTCAAAAGTAGGGATTGTGTGGTAATGGGTTAACTCTTTACCAGACAACAAAATTTCATACCTGTCCAGATTGAAAGCACTTGCAGACGACAAAGCATACATAACTCAAAAATTTGTTTTGGGCAGGGTAGAAAACATTGTGGGAAAAGGAGAAAATGCTGGTTACCAGCATTTTCTCCTCTTTCCACAATGTTTTCAAGAGGCTTCAATCTAAGGGTCGTATAAACTAGGGATTGTTTGGTAAAGGGTCAAGGTAACTACACACATAGTAAGTAGCTAAACTAGGTCAGTAGGTCAGTCAGTGTTTGTGACCTACTTTATGATGATAATGATGACATATAGTAGGCCAACTATCGTCCACATGGGATTAATTTACTGGCAGGACTCCATGCAGGTCTGTACTCCTCATAAAATTCACTCTGCTTCTTTTTTTTCATCATTGACTCCTTAAGTTGCTGTTTTTCCTGAATAATAGTTGTCATAGAATGCAGAAAACTCCACTTTCCAAAATATGTGGGAGTAAACATACATGTATAAAGATGAATCAGTAAGCTATTGAATCAACAGATTTAAATCTAGAAATGAATGGTATTGGCATAACCTCTTTACCACATGCCAAAATTGTAGACCAGTCCAAATTGAAAGCATTTGCAGACGATAAAATAAATATGGCTCAAAATCGTTTAGAAAAGGGTAAAAAACATTGTGGTAAAAGGAGAAAATGGTGGTTACCAGCATTTTCTCCTTTTCCTACAATATTTTCAAAAGACTTCTTTCACAGAGACGTTGAAAGTCGGGATTGTGTGGTGAAGAGTTAACTCTTTACCAAATTACAAAATTTTGGACTCGTCCAAATTGAAAGTACTTGCAGACAACAAAATAAATGTTAACTCAAAATTTTAAATTTGTTTGCAGCAGGGTAGAAAACATTGTGGGAAAAGTCAGAAATCATCACATTACCAAGATTTAATTTGTTGTCTGCAGATGCATATACGAAAAACCTCTTTGGTTACCAGCATTTTCTCCTTTTCCCACAATGTTTTCTACAGGCTTCTTTCTCGGGTCGTTAAAAGTTAGGACTGTGTTAAAGAGTTAATGAGAAAAAAGTAGTAGCACTTATGACTTAACAAATAAAAACCTGTGCTTTTATCTTAACCATGCATTCACAAGTGAAATGAACAATATTTTGTTTCCATCTTAAAATATTTACATATTAGTACATTTTTACATTTTTAGTACCACTGCACATTAAGACCACTTACCTTGTTTTTCATCCATTCATTATATTCATCCATTGCTTTTAGTTCCTTTTTCCTTTGTTCTTGTATATAAGCTTGTTCCTTGTGTTTCTCTTCTTCCTTCTTTTTATGATGATTCTCTTCCAAAACCTTGTCCTTCTTTTCCTTCCTATAAAAATAATTCAATCTTATCACTGCTACAGACATCTTTTTATGTTTTTGTGGATATTGCAGGTCCTGCTCAGCACAGAAAATTCGGCCTTTCCTTGAGAACCACAAATATTGGTATGCTTAACCCCTACCCTGCTAAATAACTAGGACATTTTTTTTTTATTTCTGAAGTGAAAACCCAAATGTTGATATTTCAAAATTTTGTTTTGAGAAATAGTATCTCCTTCTCTTACAGTGTGGAATCAAGATCAGAACACACATTCTATGCAGTCTGATCTTGATGTACACTGTCTACTATAGGTCAGTGGGTCGCGCCTAGCAGCCAAAGGGTTAATGTACAATTCTAACATGAAACGTGAATTCGGCCCTATAAACACAGTGCAAGGAAAGCGTGGTAAAATCTGCGATAACCCATGCAGAGTGACGTCATCCTATATCGAGTGACGTCATTCAATGAGTGGGTTATTCAACGGAACATAATCTTCATCCGCGTGTTTACTCCAAGTTTGAACTTGTTTTCCTTTCATTCAGAATTGACCATGTTAGAATCAAAATAATCTTCTTCCTATCGTGGTATATCGTTCAATAGACCACGCTGTGAGTTATGAGGCGCAATAAATAAACCACTCGGGCTATCGCCCTCGTGGATTATTTATTGTGCCTCATAACTCACAACTGTGGTTTATTGAACGATATACCACGATAGGAAGAAGATTATTTCTTAACTAAACAATCCTCACCTACCTATCCTGTAGGCAGCAGATTCTAAGTCTAAACCATACTTAGGTCTATGTAAAATCTTTTTGGTATGAAGTTCTGATGATTTTTCAATTTCACCAACTTTATTGGAATATGACTGGATTGATTTTCCATTTCTAATAGGTCAAACAAACCAAGATATAAAGCCAATACTTCAAATTTACAGAAATATATTATTCAACTAGTGATGAAAATTTTTCATGATAGCCCAAGTCAATACCACTGCACCTACACCAACTTTGGAAATATTCATATTTGATAATATATATAACTGGGGTGAATTACATATGTGTAACACATGAAAACATGCATAGATTTGAGGAGAAGGTAGAATATCTTCATTACAGGCAGTTTCTCTTGCACTGAAATTGATTTGAACAAGAGCATCTCCTGCAAGTGCCAAAGCTCTGCTTGACTTTTAGTGAAATTTTAAATCAAAAAAGGAGACTAACTTTGTCAAAAATACTTTGCTAGTTTCTTGTCCTTGTTGTGTAGGCTCCCCTTCTGATGTTTAACAATTTGTCCATGTTTGAAGTAAATATCCTTACTCTTTACCAAACAATCCCGACTTTTAACCCCCTGGGAAAGAAAGCCCTTTAACCACCCTGAGAAAGAAAGCCTTTGAAAAAATTGTGGGAAAAGGAGGAAAATGTTGGTAACCAGCATTTTCACCTTTTCCCACAGTGTTTTTTACCTTTTCCAATTCAAATTTTTATTTTTTATACACATTTATTTTGTTGTCAACAAATGTTTTCAATTTGGACATATCCAAAAGTTTTTTTTGTTTGGTAAAGAGTTCAGCAATAATACAAAAAGTACATAATGTCACAGTTTTTGCTTAATAATGATGATGATGATGATGATGATGATGACGACGATGAAGCAGTCAATACCATGGCTATGACAATAACTCGACATTTACAACAAAATGAGCCTCACTAAAAATGGTCTCCTGCAAGAAAAAAAGATTATCTTCATCAAGAAGTGTGTTGATGATAAAAACATTTCATACCATCTTACAAATGCTCTTTCATTGTCTTTCTCTTTTTCCTTTTTCAGTGATCTCGTTTCTTGTAGTTTTCTGTGTTTTTCTTCAACTTTCTTTCTGTGTTCCTCCACTAGTAATTCATCCTTTCTTTCCTTCCACTTTTTGAAGTTCTGCAAAAATAGATTGTACAACATAAATAAAGAAGCTGACCAATCAACCCTTTTGCAGACCACACAGGACATACTTACATGTATAATCTTTAACCCTTTACTCCATAAATACTCATTTCTATGCATTGCTTATAGGAGCCTTTGGACAACATTGTGGCTAAAGGTGAAATTGCTCGTGACAAGCAATTTCACCTTTTGCCAAAATGTTTTCTATGCTATCAAAAGGTGTCATATATACCTAAGAAACAGCTTCATCCTTGCTGTTATTTAGGGTCAATTAGAGATACCTTAGAAATGCCCTATGGGGTAAGGGGTTATGGATCTATACTCTCCTGTAAATTATCAAGAACTGCATGACCCAGTAGTTAAGGTGTTAGATTACTATTCAAGAGGTCCTTGGTTTGTTACTCATTTTAGGTGTATCAAGTTTTTTCTGTCTCAAAGCAAGACACCTCTTGGCTTTGTGCTGGTTGTACCAAGAAATTACAAGATTACTTGAATAATGGTAGTATGTTGGGTGATATAACATTGAAAGCAGCGAAACCCATTATCAAACTGATGTTTTGATGGGTATTTGTTAGGGATGGCAACGAGTATCGATTTTAATACTCGAGTACTCGGTCATTCTTCCGATCGAGTACTCGGTTACTCGGACTATTTTTACTACATTTTATACTAAAGTTTCAGAGCAAGATCGGTATATTTTTGTCCCAAAGAATCCGAAACAATGAAAATCTATTCAACAAAAAATCTTGATCCGTTTGACACCCTTTGTTTACAAGCATTCATTTCACGTTCTACACACATAACGTCATAAGCATGCTTCCCAACCCATCACGATTTCAAAGGGAGTTTCCCGATTCAAGAACTAAAAATCCAATCACCTGACAGTCTATTTAAACCCCAATTAAAAAAATTTCGTATGTAAGTGTATAAAGGGTGTGATAAAGCTTGTATCCCAAGATACACATACATATACATCCGAGGTTGCCATGGAGTTGACAAGCATGTATTTCACGGTCAATCGGGTTCGTTATTTATAAGTAGAAATCAACATTCAGTGATCTAACCGAGTTTTATCGATCAAAGATCGACGAACCAATCAAATTTGAGAACGAGTCACGCAGGTTCTTGTCAGTGGGATTTACGTCATTCACCCCACGTAAGCAGGTAAATTATTTTATGATTTTACCAAAAAACGCAAAATAAAAATCTTCAGCGTTGTCCAAGGATATAGGCAATAAGGAGTTACCGGTACAAGTTAATCATCAACGAAAACAATGGGAAAAAGCCAGTTTGGACTGTTTAGTCCACAAATTGACTGCTGGAATTCCATTCCGTCTAAAAATAGACAAACCTGCATATGAACATAGGTTTTATTGAAATCAATACATGGCGTAGCTTTTTAATGTCGGCATTGTTCAACTTGTTTGCGGTCAGTGACCTGGAGTTCTCTAGCGTGTCTTGTCTGATCATCAGTTTTGGGACCGCTTATAAAATAATTATTTTTTATAGATCTTAGTATTGGAAGATGAAAAACATATATATTTTACTATTCCAAAAATTAAAGCAAAATACGGTAGGTATACAACGGCACGTTGGCGATCACAAGGTACGCACGATCCCTAGATAAGTCTCACAGTCAAACTGTGAAGATTAAGGATAATTACTTTCTACTCCCTAATTAGACCATATCAGCCGGCCTCCGATTTTCTGAAATTACAAAAACTTTAATGATTAGCGATTAACGTGAACGGCTTAACGTTATAATTGACACAGTTGTTGTTTATTACAGGCAGGTGTCAAATTGTGAATTGTTTGGCTATCTGTCGGTAACTTTCACACTTTTGCAACGATGTTTTGATTACATTTAATCGGCTGCAGCGTTTGTTTTGCCAAGAAATTTTTCCTCGGGAAGCAAAATGGTACATTTTTGAAAAAAAAATACCGAGTACTCGAATATCAAATTCCGTAATCGATACTCGGACGTTCGATCGAGTACTCGGTTAACCGGTTACTCGTTGCCATCCCTAGTATTTGTGCAAACAAAACATCCAATGTATGTCATTGTAGCAATCTGCTTTTTTCACCAACATAAAAATGCATCTTGATTCATTTTCATCCAGTTTTGTAACCAATTTTATCTTTATTTTATAAAATCATGATCATTTTTGTATATCCTTGCCAAATGTTGCTGATGGTGGTTGCAAGATTGCACAATTACAACAGATAGAAAAATGCAATTCTTTCCATGGAGAATATCCCTAGACAATACAATCACAAGTTTTAGTTTAAATTGTAGACAAATCCCTAGCGTTTCCTTATTCCATATACCTTATACTGATTTCTAATCTATGTTAACATGGCTACAGAGATTCTAAGCATTGTAAAATTTTAACAGTATTATTTGTACGGTCAGGTGGTAGGGGACTTGGAAACCTGTTCACGGCTGTGGTAAATCATGTCACCCCGAGCTGAAGGCGAGCTGGCGACATGATTCACCACAGCTGTGAACAAGTTTCCAGGTCCCCTGCCACCTGACCCTACAACAAATTTATTATACTGCAAAGTTTCACCCTTTCAAAGCACGTTAAGCGAAATTTTCCTGTTTCATAATTTTAGGGATCGAGTATGCTGACAAACTAGAAATTCCCTTCTGTGTGCCCCAATTCAATAAAAACTGACGTCACTGGAAATTGATGTCACTAAAACGTGCAGTTTAGTGTATAAATGTGCAGTCTGGTGATCGATCGATGCCGCCATTTTGGATGATGTATTGCACGTGTAGTGATGTTTACTGGGCACTCAAAAGGGAAACTGGTTTTACGTGGTTTTTGCCAGGGAATATAATACCGTAATTTGCTTAAATTTTGGGACAATAAAAAATAATTAATTGTTTTCGTGTCCCAATACTTTGGTCTACAAAAAATAATTATTTTGTCAGCTGTCCCAAAACTTACGGTCAAATAAGACTATCTGTCATACTGAAAGTCACTCGCCGCGAACCCGTCGAATATTGCCGACGTTGAAATATTGGAACGTCACTGATGTCAGGTTTGTAGGGTGATCTATTTTTAGACAGATTGGAATTCCACCGATCAATTTGAGCACTAAGAGTTTAAAACTTCGCTTTTTCTCATTATTTTTGTTGATTATTAACTTTGTCACTCATTACTGTCTGCGTCTTTGGATCGCGATGAAGATGTTATTGTGCGTTTGTAGATAAATTCACAACCTATCTTACCTCCTTACATGTACGTGAGGTGACGTTAATTCCACTCTGACAAGTACCTACTCGGACCGATCTCAAATTTGATTGGTTCGTCGATCTTCAATCGATAAACCTTGGGTAAAACTGTGTACCTTAATTTCTATTTATAGACATTAAACTCCATTGACCATGAATTACACGCGTGTCAACTCTGTCAACTTCGAATGTACGTGTACACGTTATGGATCTTGGATAGAAGTTTATCACACCCTTTTTACACTTACGTCGGATTTCTTTTTGATTTAGGGTTTAAATTAGACTATCAGTGATCGTTTTTTCGTCTTGAACCAGGTAACTCCCATTGAAATCGTGAGGGTTGGGAAGCATGCTTACGACGTTACGTGTGGAGAAATAAAACTACGCGAAAGCCGAAATAAATATTTGCAAACAAACGTTTTCAAACGGATTGAAAGATTTTTGTTTTCTCTAAATAGATATTCACTGTCCCAATTCTTTGGAACAAAAAATTACCGATCTTGCCTTGCAATTTTTAGTATGTCCCAAATCTTTGGGTCGTGAAAAATAATTATTTTCGCGATTTTTGATGGTGTCCCAATTTTTTGGGTGTCCCAAAATATGCGCAAATTACGGTATTATGTTCCCGGCATGTTGACCAATCAGATCACAAGAAATTTCTTTGCAGTATAATAATGTTTGTTTACTCTCTGGCTGTAAAGGTATATCTTTCAAGTATCCTTTTCCTGTGTTCTAGACATCTCCAGAAATGGCAAAAGTATGAGAAGATGTCAGTGCTTTGCACAAAGATTACCATAACATCACTGACAACAGCACAGCTATGACAAATCTATGTTTACCTTCAAAAACAGCTGAGCTAAAATTTATTACTTACAACTAAAGCATCTTTTTCCTTTTCTCTTTTTTCCTGCTCTTTCATTCTCTCTTTCTTTTCTTCCTCCCTTTTCTTCTGTTTTTGTTCTCTCACGAATGTTTCTTCCTTTTGTTTCATCCATGCTGAGTAAGATGCTTGGGATTCAAGTTTTTTATCTTGCTCTTCCTGAAAACAGAAAGAAATCATCTTTCTTAGGGGTCACTAAAATTCAGGGATCTGTGGTAAAGGGTTAAAATTATTTCCCACACATCAAAATATTACACATGTTCAAATGGAAAGGAAATGTGGACTACAAGTTAAATGTGCATTAACTCATTACTAAACAACAATATTCTAGGCCTGCCACTAAAACTCAGGGATCTGTGGTAAAGGGTTAAAATTATTTCCTAGACATCAAAATTTTACACATGTTCAAATAGAAAGCAAATGTTGACTACAACTTAAATGTGCATTAACTCAATACAAAACGACAATATTCTAGGCTTGTCTAAATCAAAAGCATATGCAGACTACAAAATAAAAGTGACTGAAAATTTGAAATTTGTTTTGTAAAGGGTAGGAAACATTGTGGGAAAAAGAGAAAATGCTGGTTACCTGCATCTTCTCCTTTTTCCCTAATGTTTTCTACAGGTTTCTTTCTCAGGGTTGTCAAAAGTAGGAATTGTGTGGTATTGGTTTACAATATAGGATTCGTCTTCTAGGGCATTTGTGGGCAAAGGAGTAAGTTCTAAATAACAAGATTTAATCTTTTCTCCAACATGGCTTTAAAAAGCATTCTTCACTGCCATCTCCAGCAGATCAATAAACAAAAAAGTTTTTTTTTGTAAATGCTATACCTGTTACCACATGGCATTTTTTTTAACCAATTGATATTGAAAGAATTCCCAGTTGAAAAATTGCATATGAGTTAAAAATTGAGTTTAGCTTCAGACAACTAGAATACATTGTGAGAAAAGGAGAAAATGCTGGTCACCAGCATTTTCTCCCTTTTCCCACAATGTTTTCAAATGGCCTAACCATTAGAGCCATCTAAACTCGGGATTTTGTGGTAAGGGTTTAAAGGAAAAACAAAAATGTGTCAAAACCTTTTTCTTTTTCTTTGCTTTCTCATCTTCAAGTTTTTTCTGTTCTGCTATTTTCTGTCTTGTTTCAACTGACTTTGCTTTCCTCCATTCATCAAAGATAGCCTGTCTTATTGAAACTGTTGAGTTAAAAGCATCCACCGAGGTATCCGACGCCACAGAGCCTGGTAAGGAATGTCTGGGTTTAGGTTTATGGATTTTGTCACTACTCCTAGAATGAAAATTAATCAAATGAAATGGAATTTAACCCTTTACCAAACAGTCCCTGGTTTTAACAACCCTGAGTCAGAAGCCTTTTGAAAACATTGTGGAAAAAGGAGAAAATGCTGGTAACCAGCATTTTCTCCTTTTCCCACAATGTTTCCTACCCTGCTAGAAACAAATTTCAATTTTTGAGTTACTTTTATTTTGTGGTTTACAAGTGCCTTCAATTTGGATCAGTCTAAAATTTTGTCGTTTGGTAAAGGGTTAAGATAAAACACAAGAACAAGTAAGATATGAATGCAGAGACTGATAAAAAACATCAACAAACAAAGGGTTGGTATAGGGTATTTCATCCATTTTACCATTTGTCTGTTTGTTACCCACAAAAGATACTTAAAGACCACAAATCCTTTGCCATACAATCCCATGTTTAAATGATCCCGAGGCAAATGCCTTTTGGAAACATTGTAAGAAAATGAGGAAATGCTTGAAACCAGCAGTTTCTCCTTTGCTCACATTTTTTTCCCCATTTCATGAACAACATTCATCACTTTGTTCTCTACAAGTACTTTCAGTATAAAGATACAAAATGATATATCCATAGAGTTATACAGTCAAAACTCCTCTGGAGACAAACTTTGCTGAGCAATCCACTGCTCAAAGAGACTCTCACTTTGGTTTAACACCAATTCTTTAACCCTTTACTCCATAGATACTCATTTCTACGCATTGCTTGTAGGAACTTTTGGAAAACATTGTGGCAAAAGGTGAAATTGCTCATGAAGAGCAATTTCACCTTTTGCCACAATGTTTTCTACACTATCAAAAGGTGTCATATACACATAAGAAATGGCTTCATCCTTGCTGTTATTTACTGTCAATAAGAGATACCACAGAAATGCCTTATGGGGTAAATGGTTTAATAACTTTATCAGTTTGCACTGACCACTTTTCCTTATTTGGTAGATAGAAGCTAAAAAGTATACATATAACAAAGCTCCAGATCGAGGGAGTCATTCTTATTTCAAAATCAAAAACAATAACTATTCTGCAGCAAACCCTTTGTTATGGATACTCATTAGAATCGTCTAAACAAGATGATTCTAATGAGCACCCACAACATAGGGTTTGAAACAGAAAAAATTGGATTTCATGTACCATCAGTGCCCCTTATCTGGAGCTCTAATATAAGTTATATGGTTGAGAAGACCAAAACGCTACTATTTTAAAAAGCAACATATGACTTACTTGGCACTAGGTGGCCTCTCTTTAAACTGTTTAGGATCTGTTTGAGCGTCAATAACTTTGTTAATGATGTTATCTGCTTCCCTCCTATCACTTCTCTGTTTGCTGGAACTAGTGAAAATAATGAAGACTAAGTTTTTTTTTTTTCTTTATCTTTTTGATATGTTTTTCTTAACTCTTTACCACACATTCCCATCATTTAATGATATCAAGAAAAAAACCTTTTGAACACATTGTGGGAAAAGGTGAAAATGCTGGTAACCAGCATTTTCTCCTTTTTCCACAATGCTTTCTACCCTACCAAAAACAAATTACATTATATGAGCTAAATTCACATTATAGTCTGCAAATGCTTTTAATTTGGACAAGTTTGTTTTTTTCCATGTGGTAAAGGGTAAATGATTCTGAGGAAGAAGGTTCTAGGAAACATTGTAAAGAAAGGAAGGAAAGTTAATTATCAACTTATGGTATTGTTTGCAAGACATAACTATCTTCAATCCTTGCGTCAGATTTGTCTTCAATGTTTGAACATGTTTCAAATGGTCGAAAGAGCTCTCAACCAAATGAAGACCCTCTTTTACATCTTTGCAAAGAATTTTTTGCGGGTTTCGTGAACTCTTCAAAACATTTTCATGATCTAGGTACAATAAATATGCACTCATAACTCAAACCAGATCTATAGCAAACATACATTCCACTTAAATTGCTCCCAAGAAAGATTAAGTCTAACTGATTTTCAACTACAATATTTAACTCTTTACCACATGAGAAAATTTTAGGCTAGTCCAAATTGAAAGCATTTCCAGACGTCAAAATAACAGTGACTAAAAAATAGAAATTTGTTCTGGGAAGGATAGAAAACACTGTGGGAAAAGGAGAAAATGCTGGTTACCAGCATTTTCTCCTTTTCCCATTGTGATTTCAAAAGGCGTCTTTCTTGGGGCGTCAAAAGTAGGGATTGTGTGGTAATGGGTTAAGAAATTATCTTCTTTCTATTGTGGTTTATCATTCAATAAACCACAGTTGTGAGTTATGAGGCAAAATAAATAATCCATGAGGGCAATAGCCCAAGTGGATTATTCATTGTGCCTCGTAACTCACAATGTGGATTATTGAAAAATAAAGCAGAATAGAAAAAAGATCATTTTGAATCTAACATGATCAATTCTTTATGAAAAGAAAACAAGTTCATCCGTAGAGTAAAAATGTGGATGAAGACTATGTTCTATTGAATAACTCACTAACTTATTTCATACAGAATGACATCACTCTACATGGAATGTCGCAGATTTTACCACTCTTTCCGTGCACTGTGTTTATAGAGCTGAATTTGCGTGTCATGTACGGAAAGTATTTTAACCAAGATAGGTCAAATAGTTATGTTTAACTCATTACCAAACTACAAAATTTTAGGTTTGGCCAAATCGAAAGCATTTGCAGACGGTAAAATAAAAGTGACAGAAAATCAATTTTTTTGGTGAAGGGAGAAAAAACATTGTGGGAAAAGGAGAAAATGCTGGTTACCAGCATTTTCTCCTTTTCCCCACAATGTTTTCTAATGGCTTCTTTCACAGGGTCGTCAAAAGTAGGGATTGTGTAGTAATGGGTTAATCTGCAAAACGATGTCTTACTATTGCAATTTCAATGCCTCATTCTAGCTAGAATGTCTTAAAATATTAGACAGAGTAGAATTAAGTTCGAACTGTTTATTCTATGGTGTCTGATCTTAATCCACACTGTTTATAAACATATGTAAACTTTTATATCAGTGCACAGACACTATCTTTATACTAACCCTTTTCCATACTACAAAATTTTAGACTTGTCCAAATTTAAAGCATTTGCAGATGACAATATCGATGTGGCTCAAATGCTGCGGTTTTTGTTTGATACAGTAGAAAACATTGTTGGAAAAGGAGAAAATGCTGGTTACCAGCATTTTCTCCTTTTCCAACAATGTTTACAAAAGCTGTCATCCTAAGGTAAATTAAAAGTTGTCAATGAGTGGTAAAGGATTAACAAAGTAGACAAAACAGATCTAACATGACTCTCTAAAAGCCGAATCATTTTTATCGACTATGTCTGCAAAATGAATAAAATATGTGATAGCTAAACACTGTCCTAATACAGCAGAGTGGATCAGGGATCAGATAACATACTTTGTGCAGTCTGATCCTGATCTACCCTGTCTGCAAAAGCAATTGATGTTATAATGTGCAATCTAAGTATTCAAGATGATTTACCTGGCTGTACTAACAGCCCTCTCTTTTTCCCTCTCTCTCTGTCTGTTTGGGTCATCCTCTAGCTCAGCACAGACAGAGCTCTGATCCACAGGTATATTTTTCTCTGTGTCTGTTGTAGATTTCTCTAACATACTCGGGTGATCTCCTTCTGTAATGTACATGCAGTTATATTTCAGTGAAAAGGTGAAAAGAAGGCTTAAGTCTTTAGCAGACAAGCAAATTTTAGACCCCTCCAAACTGAAGCATTTGCAGATCTTTAACAAAATAAATGTGCTTGAAAAAGTGAGTTTTATTGTTGAAAGAGTAGAAAACACTGTGGGAAAAGGAGAAAATGCTGGTCACCAGCATTTTCTCCTTTTCCCACAATGTTTTCAAAAGGCTTCTTTCATTGTGTCATTAAAACTCGGCATTGTGTGGTAAAGTGTAAATGAATCTGCAAAACAGTATTGAGCCAGACCAGCCTGTGCAGTCCTCGCAGGCTGACCTCGGTTAAGACTCCATCAATTTTTTGCCATCAATTTTCTGTATGCTAAAGGACAAATTTACATCATCACTCCATGGGTTCTTCGACAAAGTATATTTTAAGGACTGCCAGTTATGTGAAAACCAAATTTTTCACAACCTTGGAAATGAAGACCTTTGAAAACATTTCGGGAAAAAGAGAAAATGCCAGTAACCTAAACCAGCATTTTCTCCTTTTCCCACAATGTTTTCTGACCTATCAAGGAGTTAAAGAATTTGTTGTGTGCAGAGGGTATTAATTCAACTCTTTCCCAAACAAGCCCTGGTTTTTAAGTGTCTGCAGTACAAGTCTTTAGAAAACACCATGGGAAAAGGAGAAATTGCTCATAATGAGCAATTTCTCCTTTTCCCACAGTGTTTTCTAGCCTATCAGAAAACTTTCTGCCATTCTCATCAAATTCAAAATTGTCATTTGCAAACACTTTGAGTAAGGGACAGTCTAAAATTTGTCATTTGGGAAAGGGTTAAATGAGTAAAAAAAAAAAAAGGTTGTTACAAGGATGCATTAAAGCTCCAGAGCAAGATTCACTTATTTTTACCCATTACCACTTGCATATAATTTTTTCATCTCCTAGCTGGCTATATTTGAAAGCATTTTTGCAAAAAATATATATTGCTCATAATGAGCAATTCGCTTCTTTTTTTAAGGATTTTTAAACTTTTTATTGCCCAAGTCAGCTTTGAGAACTCATTTTTTTTTTTCAGTTATCTAAGTATTCAATTCTTACAGATTTTCTTTTGTGTGTGGGATCTCAATGGATCAAAATCCCCATTCATAAATATGAGAATCACATGAAGCTTTTACCTGCTATCAGTTCGTCAGTGATTGAATCATGGGATACAGACTTCTTGAGCGAGGATTCTCTCTCCACCGGCCTGTCCTTTCTGAGTCGAGGTTTGGGTTTTTCCTTGTCCACCTGAGGTTTTGTATCGTCGTGTAAAAAGTCCAACAATCCAACATCCTTCTTTACCTTACTTTTATCGGCTGGCTCATCTGTAACATATGAAAGAGCAATACTCTGTAAAATGGGGGCTTAGTGCATCTGCAAAATGTATCAAAAAGGTCAGCCTGCATAGTCTGCAGAAATTTAGATGTCGTTAGTTCACCCATTACCACACAATCCCTACTTTTGATGACCCTGAGAAAGAAGCTCTAAGGAAACACTGTGGGAAACGGAGAAAATGCTGGTAACCAGCATTTCCTCTTTTACCTATAATGTTTTCTACCTTTCACAATCCCGACTTTTAACAACCCTGCGTTTTCTCCTTTTCCCACAATGTTTTCTACCCTTCCCAAACCAAATTTCAATTTGTCATTCACATTTATGTTGTTGTGTGCAAATACTTTCAATTTGGACCTGTCTATATTTCTGTCTTCAGGTAAAGAGTTAAAACTTGAAAAGTTGATTTGCATGCTACCTTTAATGGGTGGGGTACGCCTGTCTGACAATCTAGTAGGTGTCCTTCTATCTGGCTGTTTTGTGAAGCGTGTCTGTTTTTCTGGAGCTGTTTTTCCAGCCTGCTGGCCCAGTCTACTGGTGGGGGACTGTCTTCTATTTCTAGCTGAGGAAAACCTTCTATCTCTGTCAGTTTCTTCCACTTCAAAATCAACCTCCTTTTCCTTTCTACTGCCAAAGATATCAACTTTAGGTTTATTCCTTCTCTCGGCTGTTGGAGATTCCAACGATAAAGACCTGAAATATATAAAATTATAAACAACATATAAAAAAACATAAAGATATAATAAAGGAATATCTTAATTGCTTGTAGATGTACATAAGATAATCAAATTCCAAATTAAATACATGTTTATATGTACATGCACTTGTTAAGTCTTTTTTGGATTTTTAGATGACAAACTATAAATATGTTGATTTGAAAGCATTTGCATTGGGCAAATTAACCCATTAACAAACAATTCTGATTTTGATAATCTTGAGAAAGAAAAGAATGCTGCTGAAAACATGGTGGGAAAATGAGAAAATGCTGGTAACCAGCATTTTCTCTTTTTCCCACAATGTTTTCTACTCTTTCAAAGACAAAACCTATCATGTTAACCATTTTCCATTTTTCATGGATATTTCAATGCTATGAAATTGGACAAGTCTAAAATTTTGTTGTTTGGATAAAAATTTCAATGTGGCTTGATTATTGGATATCTCTTTTACCAGAGAAAACATTGTAGTACAAGGAGAAAAT
The DNA here is from genome assembly GCA_943736015.1 of Tridacna crocea. Taxonomy (NCBI): domain Eukaryota; kingdom Metazoa; phylum Mollusca; class Bivalvia; order Cardiida; family Cardiidae; genus Tridacna; species Tridacna crocea. The sequence continues at coordinate 54,624,363 of OX031064.1, read as the reverse complement.
ATTGGTTAAATTCACTGTTCGTGGTTGTAAATGTTTGTCAAATGACCAGAACCATGTATGAACTGACACAGAGCATTTTCATGAGTAAAAATTTTCAATTAGACCATTGACTGCAGATCAAGACGCAGAGATATAGACTGTGTTCCCCATTTTGGAATGACTTGAGGTTTTAATGCCCATATTCTATATTTTTACAGGTCCCTAATACATGTACTCAGATCCTTCATGCATCAAACATAAACAAGCATGTAGAGGGAAAGTATCAGAGTTCTAATTAAAGAGTTTCATTCATGAATACTAAATCTTAATACTTACTAATTAAGACTAATTAAGTGTAAATCTACACTATGCATATGTAACTAAAGCTGTCCCTAAATGTGACTTAATCCATTACCACATAATCCCTACTTTTGACGCCCCTCAGAAAGAAGCCTTTTGAAAACACTGTGGGAAAAGGAGAAAATGCTGGTAACCAGCATTTTCTCCTTTTCCCACAGTGTTTCCTACCCTTCCCAGAACAAATTTTTAATTTTTCAGTCACTTTTATTTTGTTGTCTGCAAATGCTTTGAATTTGGACCAGTCTAAAATTTTCTCATGTGATAAAGAGTTAATACCCTGGCCAGGGCTTTGATAGAAACAGGCATTTACTAGTACTTTGTACACAGACAGACACACGCAAGGACACAAGCACAGATACACAGATGGACACATGGACAGACAAGCTGATTCCAGTACATCCCCTGACACATTCCTTTTGTGGGGGTATGAAAATAGTTACATAACAAGAACAACAGCTATATATATTCTTGTTACCTTGGGGATGAATCTCTTGACTTCATGCGCTGATCAGTTGGACTTTTGTCTGTTCTGTACCTGGGTGCTGGTTTTGGGTTCTCTGATATAGTCTGTAGATCCATAGGCGTTTTTCGTCCTCCTCTACCTACAATATATGGAAGCTTGATGCATCTTCAAACTAAAGCTGTCACTGAATGTGACTTAATACCCCTGCCAGCGCTTTGACAGAAACAGGCAATTATTTGTACACAGATGGATACACGGGCAGACAGAAGTCAGACATATGGCGGACAGCATTTTCTCCTTTTCCCACAATGTTTTCCACACTATCAAAGACAAAAAATATATATTTATGACATTTTCTGTATAAAAAGTGGTCATTGTATCTTGTTATACACTCATTTTATAATTATCAAACTTAAACTGGCCTGCAATATGATTGATCTGTTTTCATCTAATTGATTTATGGAATTACCAGATGGTCCCCTTTTTGTGTGATGGGTCACAAATCTATAATTTTGTTTCCTTACAAAGATTTAATCTACTTTTTCATTTACAGGAAAACTATCAAGCTGTTAGCAGATCTAAAAAATTCACTGGATGGCAATACTGATTTATTTTAACATAGGCGTAAAATATGCATATAGAATAACATCAACTGAATTGTGTACCTGATTCTGACGGAACTGGGGACTGTGGTTTTTCGTCCAGCGCTGGACTTCCACGACGAAAGTTTGGTGCTTTCCATTCCTTCCTTTCATGACTTTTATAGCTAAAAAAAAAGTAAACACATAGTAATTTAAGCACTTAAAAATCATATGCACTTAAGTAATTTCTTTGTCATAAACTTCTTCTCAAAAAACAACTAACAAGAGCTTCACAAAGTGGCAAATATACCCCCAAAGGGGCATGTCGGTGAAATGGCTTAAAATTGTGAATGCCTAAAGAGATCCCAATTTTAAGACTCACATGCACAGCAGAATAATATAATGGAGATTCATTTGAACTTATTCTAATGGAAACTGTAGGAGGTGTTGTGTACATAGGCAATCACTAACGGATGGACAACAGGGGCCACAATGTAATATGACCCACCCTTTGGGCATATAAAAATGCACTTGTTCGATTATTTTTCCGAGACTAGACCTCTCACAAGTGGCAAGTGCCAGTTCTAACCCTGACCAAACAAATCCAAAACTTAATGACCCTGAAGAAACAAAGTTTTGAAAAGCGGAAGGGAACAGGAGAAAGGCCTTTTGAAAACATTGTGGAAGGTAGAGAGTGCTGATAACCAGTATTCTCTCTTTTTCCCACACAGTTTTTCTACACTATCAACAAACGATTGGGGCTAAAATTTTGTCATATGGTAAAGTGCTAACAAACCACACACACACACACAGAGGCACACACCAATCAAAGCAGAATATGCACATACCTGTCTTCATAGGTTGGTGTTTTTCTACCAAATATCAAATCTTCTTTCGACATTTCTTTAGTGAGTGGAGATTTTCTATCACCAGACCCCTTTTCACCTTTACCCATTGTCTTAGGTAGCAAGGATGGGGATCCCGAGGTCCCTGTGGTAGTCTTAGAAAGACTTTCATATGGAGAACCATCCACTGGAGATGTCCTAGTTTTACTGAATCTTTCGTCCAAAGGCGAGGTCCTCATTTTGCCATATCTGTCATCCGAAGGTGATGTTCTGGACAAACCATACCTCTCTTCAATTGGAGATTTTCTTGTTTTTGGACTGCTACCAAACATCCTATCTATTTCGCTTTGCGATGAAACTCTTGGAGATTTTTCGCTACTTGGCGATGACTTTCCTAACAATGGCATAGTAGAAGATTCTGTTGATCCTGGCTTCTTTTTCATAAATCTTTGAGAGTCTTTAGGAATCAGTGTTTCTCCAGCAGGATCACCTCTGCGCTTTGCAGATGAGGGCCTATCTCGTCTTGTTGCGCTAAGTTGACTACGGAACTGTTCAGTCAAACCTGTTCATGAAAGTAAACAAGAATTACATGTATCATGTATGGTTTATAATTTACCTAAATCCCTTACATGAAAACCATTAGCCCTAGAACTCCTCATATCAGAAAGTGATTGTATTCGAAATTAATTATTTCTTTTCCAAACTCTATATGTGTGGGTACTCATTAGAATTGTCTGATAATTGTCTCATCTCGTTGAGACGGTTCTAATGAGAAACCATAACATAGGGTTTAGTGGAGAATTAATTAATATGTTCAATTTTGAAATCAAAATCACTCTCTCTACCTAGAGCTCTGAGCCCTTGGGCTATCATAATCAAGGGCAATTTTAAGGTCTTAGAAAAGAATTGTACATTAACCCTTTCCCAAATGACAAACTTTTGGACTAGACCAAATTGAAAGCCTTTGCAGATGACAATTCAAGTCTTGCTGAAAAGATGATTTCTGTCTATGATAAGGTAGAAAACATTGTAGGAAAAGGAGAAAATGATGGTTACCAGCATTTTCTCCTTTTCTCACAATGTTTTCAAACGGCTACTATTCCAGACCCATAAAAACCAGGGATTTGTTTGGGAAAGGGTTAAGATCAGACAGCACATAAAACAAATGAAGCATACTCTGTAAATAGTTGGGTTTAACCCTTTCCCACACAAGCCCTGGTTTTTACGTGTCTGCACTACAAGCCTTTTGAAAACACTGTGGGAAAAGGAGAAATTGCTCGTTATGAGCAATTTCTCCTTTTCCCACAGTGTTTTCTACCCTTTAGGAGAACTTTCTACCATTTTCACCAAATTTAAAATTGTTGTCTGCAAACTCTTTCAATTTGGAACAGTCTAACATTTGTCGTTTGGGAAAGGGTTAATATATCATCATCTGCAAAAAGTATGGACCCATGTCAGCCTGCACAGTCTGTACAGGCTGACATGTGTCAAGACTTTTTGCTATTCATAATTTTTTTTGCATGTCACAAGACCTTTCTGCCCCTAGATCCACCCAGCTGATAGACAAAATAGATCTTGTGCATCAATAATCATGTGATGACGTTCCTGGTATAAATCCTTACAAAGATGCATTTAACCACCTTTTCCAAGACCATTGCACAAATATACGTGCTAAAATTAACAAAGGCACCACATGTGGGTGCCAACACTTGGCTGCAAGTGCTTGATTTTCAGTGAAAAGTAAAAGTACTGGTAAGTGAAAAAAGGGGCCATTACCGTTTAAAATAATTTTTAATTTTTATTTCCAGCAGGGTAGAAAACATTGTGGGAAAAAGAGAAAATGCCTGTTACCAGTATTTCTTCCATTTCCCACAATGTTTTCAAAAGGTTTCTGTCTCAGAAGTTGTAAAGAACAGGGATTATTTGGTAAAGGCTTAAAGTAAAAAAAAAAACCAAAATTGTGTGGCAAAAAAAAGTGCTGCAGACTTATGTCTGGAAGTTCGGAGACTACTATAAGAAAAAAATAAGAAACAAGTATTTTCTGCTCTTCCCACAATGTTTTCTACCCTGATGGAAACAAATTTCAATTTTTGAGTTATCTTTATTTTATCATTCTGCAAGTGCTTCAAATTTGGACCAGTCTAAAATTTTGTGGTTTGGTAAAGAGTTAATGATAGTTTCTTTGTATCAGACAATGTAGATCAAGATCAGACTGCATGTCATGTGCAATCTGATCTTGACTTACACTACCCACAGAAGTGCACTGAAATGGCAATATCTATTTTGAATGTAAGATTATTGTGAATCCCATGTTAACTCTTTACCACACAATCCAGACTTTTAACTACCCTGGGAAAGAAGCCTTTTAACTCATTACCAAACGACAATATTTTAGGCTTGTCCAAATCACAAGCATTTGCAGATGACAAAAATAAAAGTGACTGAAAATTTGTCTTGTGAAGAGTAGAAAACATTGTGGGAAAAGAATAAAATGCTAGATACCAGCATTTTCTCCTTTTCCCACATTGTTTTCTAAAGGCTTCTTTCTCAGGGGTTTTGCAGATGACAAAATAAAAGTGACTGAAATTTGAAATTTGGTTTGTGAAAGGTAGAAAACATTGTGAGAAAAGGAGAAAATGCTGGTAACCAGCATTTTCTCCTTTTCCAACAAAGTTTTCTACCCTCCCCAACCCAATTCCAACTTTTCAGTCACATTTATTTTGTCGTCTGCAAATATTTTCAATTTGGACCAATCTAGTATTTTGTGATTTGGTAATGAATTAACTCTTTACCACACAATCCCGACTTTTGCTGGTAACCAGCATTTTCTCCTTTTCCAACAATGTTTTTACCCTTTCCAGATAAAATTTCAATTTTTGAATCACATTTATTTTGTCGTCTGCAAATGCTTTCAATTTGCTCTAGTGTAAAATTTTGTGGTTTGGTAATGAGTTAAGCCCCTTGGATACCTACTGTTCTCTTCCTGACTGTCATAATCTTGCCCTTCACTTTCTTCACTTGTTAAATCGTGAGTAAGACCTTGCTTTCTTCTTTGTCTCATTCTGTCATCAAGCTCTTGCTGAAAGGTTGTCTTGCCCTTCCTCTGCTTGATGGGAACGTACGGGGCATCTACGTAATCCATCTGTAAAAAGTAAAAGCAGCACTCTAAGTTTGCCATATCAATCTGCAAGAGCTGATCTGGGTATTACTTTTTGCAGATAAATTAAGTTGTACAGTGTGAAAACACATGAATTTGCTGACAGCAAAATTAATGTGAATCAAAATTTAAAGTTTGTTTTGAGAAGGACAGAAAACATTTTGGGAAAAGGAGAAAATGCTGGTTACAAGCATTTTCACCTTCTCTCACAGTGTTTTCAAAAGGCTTCTACTTCAGTGAAAACCCCTTTTTTACAGAGCATGGTTAATTTTTTTTTTAAATGAATAATGTTACAAATTTATCAAATGTTCTTATTCTGTAAATTTTTTTCAATCATTGATTTTTTTTACATTCTTCTTTGGGTGATTTTTATTCACACCTTGTAATCCACTTAATTTTCCATTTCCATAGCTGCCTATCTGATTGGAAACTGCATTCTTCTAAATTCAAGGGGCTTTACCCAAAACTTGCTTGTTATTTTGTATGTGTGTGTCTCCCTACGCCCCTTTGTCAGCTATTCTTCCATTACTTCCTGTATGAATTTGATCATGCCTGCATCTCTTCTAACCCCTGTATGTAGCAACAGTTTTCATGACTTCTAATAATATGTGCACAAACACTAGCTAAATGATTGATCTTTACAAGAACACCATATTGATTAAAAAATACAGCTTTTAACACCATTTTCTTAGACATAAGTATGTACCGTTACACTTTTTTCAAATCCATTTTCTGTCCTGGCTGTTCATACATTTTTATAAATGATAATTCTATTAACCCATTACCACAAAATCCCTACTTTTGTCACCCCTGAGACAGAAGCCTATCGAAAACATGGTTGGAAAAGGAGAAAATGCTGGTAACCAGCATTTTCTCCTTTTCCCACAATGTTTTCTACCCTTCCCAAAACAGATTTCAAATTTTCAGTCATTTTTATTTGTTGTCTGCAAATGCTTTCAATGTGGACAGGTCTTAAATTTCAATGTTTGGTAAAGAGTTAAGTCCAGTTCACCAAATTCTTCTGTTATCGAAAAATGTGTCAGCCTTTGAAAACACCTGGGGACAATAGAACCCTTAACACAATCCTGCACCGTTTCTTTGAACCTTTCAAGACAACCACAATTACTGATTAGTCTCAATAATGAGACGCCCCGGTAATCTTTTTCATATTTGGACATTTACTGTAGTCTGTACCGTCTCAAGTCCATCGTAAATTTTCCGGTAGCAAATATAGAGCGCTATACCTACTTTCGGTTTCCTCGGTTTTATCTGTATTGCTGTGAAATGCAATTAAAATTTAGTAATAATCATGACCGAAAACAAATTGTTAAACCATTCATTATTTAAAAAGCTTGTAAAAGTCGTTAACAACATGTTTATCTCCGAAAAATCACAGACGAAATTTATTGTGCGTGGCAGCCATTTTGAATGTTTTCGGGAACATAAACAGCTCGTGTCACTGATGAAATGCACAGTATTTTCTCACGATCAGCGTTTGAATTGAAAATATTTGTATTTCAGATAAAAGAATATTGAATACGTAAGCCACAGGTATGTTTAAATCCTAGTCTTGTGCTCTTTAGGAAATCATAAGAGTTCAAACTTGCGCACAAAATCTGTGCGGAACTTTCAACTGATTTTGTCCGGATTGTCTCTGTACCCAGAGGCGACCAGTCGAAAAGTAACATCGCCTTTGGGGACAGTTATCTGTACTACACACAATCCCTACTTCAACGACCCTGAGAAAAAAGCCTTCAGAAAATATTGTGGGAAAAGGAGAAAATGCTGGTTACCAGCATTTTCTCCTTTTCCCACAATGTTTTCTACCCTACACAAAACAAATTTCAAATTTTCAGCCACTTTTATTTTGCCGTCTGCAAATGCTTTCGATTTTAACAAGCCTAAAATATTGTCGTTTGGTAATGAGTTAAAAAGGACCTTATATACAGCTGTAATTTAGACAGTTGATTGATCTAACAAGTTGAAACGTGTCTTTTGACATGGTAAAAAAGTAACTACAATAATTCAGTCTACATAATAACACGTAACTTTCTAAATCCTATTTAACAAGTATTTTACTGGATCTTTTTACCTTGTGATTACTTTAAACTGCAATGAATAAAGCAAGAAACCACGATTTAATCAAAAAAGACTCTTGCTTTTTCAACCGCGGAAGCCATATTGTTTACGTTACTACGATCGTTTCATTTGCAAATATGAGAATCTGAATTTGACGAAATTATATTTTTTTTTTTTCCCTTGGTCAAAGGGAGAAAACTCGTACATCACTCGACTCTTTATCACTCGTTCAATTCCGTAACAGCGCCGACAATATTAGGCATACCTCGGGTGATACAAGCCATCAAGGTAGTACGGAATCGACCGAGTTATGACGAGTATACGGACATTTCGAAGCCGAATACCCGAGATTTGCCGAATGTTATGAACCCTCAGTGGATGTTACACAATGAGCCTTTAACGGTTGACTTTTAACGGCACCGTAAAAATTATGGTCAAAGGGAGACAACTCTTACATATATTGAATCTTAAGAAAACACGAGTAATCTCCCTTATACGTGTCGAGATTTGCCGAATGTTATGAACCTTCAGTGGATGTTACACAATGAGCCTTTAACGGTTGACTTTTAACGGCACCATAAAAATTATGGTCAAAGGGAGACAACTCGTACATATATTGAACCTTAAGTAAACTCGAGTAATCTCCCTTATACGTGTGTGCGTTGCATATTTGGAAGGCCAATACCATTCAGTCATTGGGCAGGCATGGGCATTGGGGATTGAAACAAATTTATTCCCAGCGTGATTCGAATCTTTATCACTCGTTCAATTCCGTAACAGCGCCGACAATATTCGGCATGCCTCGGGTTCAAAGCCATCAAGGTGGTACGGAATCGACCGTGTTATGACGAGTATACGGACATTTAGAGGCCGATTACCCGAGATCTGCCGAATGTTATGAACCCTCAGTGGATGTAACATAATGATCCTTTAAAGGTTGACTTTTAACGGCACCGTAAAAATTATGGTCAAAGGGAGACAACTCTTAAATATATTGAACCTTAAGTAAACACGAGTAATCTCCCTTATACGTGTGTGCGTTGCCTATTTGGAAGGCGAATAACATTCAGTCATTGGGCCGGCATGGGCATTGGGAATTAAAACAAATTTATTCCCAGCTAGGCATCTTAAATATCTTAACTTTATGTTGTTTATAAAGGATTATTTATATCAATTTCAATGCATTTGAAGCTAACAGGTGTTTTTTCGAAGACTGAAAGAGAGTTTTATTTTTATAACCCTTTACTACAAAAGGTTTAGTGAAACAGGTATGCCAATTTAAAGAACCCGAATAATTTTATTTCATATTTTCTTTTTGAGAAAAATTTCTCCTTACCGAACAGTGTGGATCCAAGATCAGACTGCACGATCTGTGCAGTCTGATCTTAATCTACACAGTTCGCACAAAGGTCAGTGAGTCGCAATTAGCAGCTTTAACCCTTTACCCCATAGGGCATTTCTATGGTATCTCTGATTGACCCTAAATAACAGCAAGGATGAAGCCGTTTCTTATGTGTATATGACACCTTTTGATAGTGTAGAAAACATTGTGGCAAAAGGTGAAATTGCTCGTCACGAGCAATTTCACCTTTTGCCACAATGTTTTCCAAAGGCTCCTACAAGCAATGCGTAGAAATGAGTATCTATGGAGTGAAGGGTTAAGCGTTCAGAAAAAAAAACAACACTTCGTAACTTGAGGGTTGCCTCCCTTCTATTTCATTACAAATTATTATCACAATGACCGCCAAAATTCAAAGTGGAAAATAACGGTTTGATTCGAAGATGTGGATCGATCTATCAAGGTAATACGTCACTTCGAATTCAAATTCAACTTGATTTTCAGCTGTAATTTTTAAATGAAAGTGACCCTTCAGGTTATCGCTTAAAAATTTCATGTCTGTCTCGTTTCGATATCGCGGTGTTTTTGTTGGTTTTGAAAAATAGTCAGAATCATCTATGGTGAGTGACTCCTAAAGTTATCATGTCTAAATCAAGCTGCAAAGAGTTCGAAGATGAAAATTCCGACAGATCATGTGTAGAAAAATAACACAATTTAAAGCCTTGCATGATCTTCCAAATCTTTGATGGTGATGAGTTAGCCCAAATATGACAGATCGATATTACGTCCGAAACTACCACGAATCGCAAGGTGTGCGAAGCAGTAGGCCTATGTTTAGATCAGTTTATAAGCCATATTTATTCATCTGATGATGGAAATCCCTACGAAATTCTTGTCAAATACTAGACTATCTCCGAAATGTATCATTTGTAGCAATATTACAACTGCAGTTTCGAAAGTGTTGATAATAGATACCAACGCAACTTTGATTTCTTAATATTTATCAAGTTTAAGGGAGACAACTCTTCAGGGCTTCTTAAAAAGTTTTGTACGAGTTTTCTCCCTTTGCCCATAAAAATTGTTGTAGGAATGGTAAAATGGCAAAGAGTTAATATATGAGAGTGGCAATTAGTCTACCTCTTTTAGAATGTTTCTGTTTTTATATCTGTTTCAACTGAATGTAAGATGCCTAAAATTCAATATATCTATTTTTACCAGTATTATATACAAAACTCGTAATTTTTTTAATGATTTTAGTTTTGCTCAGAGCAAACATCTCGGAAAAAAAACTTTCGTTCAAAATAATTCGTTTTGTACAGAACCCCTTGAATGCAACCACTTCCTTGTTTACATTTTTGAATATGAAACCAAATATATGACCACAAATCTAGTAAGCCGTTAACTTGATCCGATCTTTTAATTGTCATTTTGTGGAAAATATTTTACATTTGATATTTACACTCAATGACTAACTTGGTTCAGAAATTAAGTACTGTTGACACTTTCGTTCTTGACTACAGTGGCATACGGAGTAGGATTTTCAAATCTTGCATATGATATTGAAGTTTTGCTGGTAAGAAAAAATCCCCAATTTACTCACTAATAGGGGAAATTCCTGAAATGATATTCTAAAGGGTAGTGTCCATAAGTACGAACATTGTAAGTGCAAAGATTAGAAAGTTCTGTACATACAAAAGATTTGTTTATGACTTGATAAAACAACTCCTGTCTAACACTACCTTAATTCTGAAGGTAATCCAACACCATCATTAAGCCAAAAATTAAAACTGCTTGGAAAATTGCTTACTGACAGTAGAAATCCAAATATTGTGATTCTTTTCAATACAAAACTTTACTGAATTGGACAGTTTGAATTAACTCTCTACCACGCAGTCTCAACTTTTAACAACCCTGAGGAAGAAGCCGTTCAAAAATATTGTGAGAAAAGGAGAAAATGCTGGTAACCAGCATTTTCTCCTTTTCCCACAATGCTTTCTGCTCTATCAAGGAAAATTGTGTCATTTTTTGCAACTTGTACTTTGTTGTCCGCAATTGCCTTCAATTTTTCATAGTCCAAAATGTTGTTGTTTGATAATGACTGAAAGTCACTCTGTGCTGTCTAATCTTGTTTTTCATTCTCGGTAAAAATGCTCAGTGACGAGATAATTCTAAATATTTTGCATGTATATGAAATAATGTAAAAACATGAAATTAAATCTTTACCAGAAGACAAAAATTCAGAGTTTGTGGTGTCCGTGGATTAGGTGTAAAGCATTGGCCTCATAACCGTTACCTCTCGAGTTTGATACCCAGGAGCAGGTGTCAACTTTGGGATTATTCATTGGCCCACAAATTTGTTTTGTGTTGTCTGTAGTAGTGAGGTAGAGCGTCGGCCTCATAACCAAAAGATCCCAAGTTCGATTCCCGGTAGCGGGTGTCAACTTTGTGATTTTTCATTGGCCGACCCATTCGGTGCGAATACTGGTGTAGTTCCCAGGAAGCAGAATGGAGAGAGATCTGTATAAGTTGTAAGAACTTGTTTCGCAATCGATGTAAAATAAATATGTTTAAATTAAACTAAACAAATTTGGCACTATTACTGTTGCAGTTCCCAGGAAGCAAAATCGATCAAGATTAGTATAAGTTATTTAAGAACTTCTTTCTCAATCTATTGAAAGGAAAATATTTTTGAATTAAAATTTAGAGTTGTCCAAAGTTAAGACATTAAATATGCGAGCAACAAGTATACATGGTTTGGATTAAGCTTTTTTGGCTGTGAAAGGGTTAAAAAATGTTATGAAAGAAAGAAAAAACAATTTCTCCTTTTTCTATGTTTTCAAAAGATTTCTACCTCAGAGCTATTAAACTCCTCAGCAATTCCTACTGTTAACGACCTCCAAGGAAGAGGCCTTTTGAAAACATTGTGGGAAAATGAGAAAATGCTGGTAACCAGCATTTTCTCCTTTTTTCCACAATGTTTTCTACCCCGCTGGGAAACAAATTTCAGTTTTTGAGTTATGTTTATTTCATCGTCTGCAAGTGCTTTCAATATGGACCAGTCTAAAATTTTGCCGTGTGGTAAAGAGTTAAATTCAGTTTCTTGGGGTAAAAAGTTAAGCATGAAATAAACAAGCTAGATTGAGAATATTGGTCAACTCATTACCAAACGAAAATATTTTAAACTGGTCCAAATTGAAAGCATTTGCAGACGACAAAAGAAAAGTGACTGAAAATTTGAAATTTGTTTTGTGAAGGGCAGAAAACATTGTGGGAAAAGAAGAAAATGCTGGTTACCAGTATTTTCTCCTTTTCTCATAATATTTTCTAAAGGCTTCTTTCTCAGGGGCGTCAAAACTAGCGATTGTGTGGTAATGTGTTGAAGCTTTTTGCTTGTCAGTACTTGTAAATCTTTTTTTTTGTTCATTACTCTACTTATTTCAGCTGACAGCCTAGACAAGAATGATGGTCGGGGTCAGAATCAGACATTTGCCGGATCAAACTCTGGACAAAGTTCTCAAAATATACTTCTCCAAGCCTGAACATGGTGGGGGAAAAATACAGAGGATTTACTTCCCATTGATGAACAATGACGCAGTAATCATATTTGAGGACCCAAAAGGTATTTGCCCTTCACAAAATTACTAATCTTTTACCAAACAATTCCTGGTTTTTTGTGACCCTGGGAAAGAAGGCTTTTGAAAAAATTGTGGGAAAGGGAGAAAATACTGTTAACCAGCATTTTCTCCTTTTCTCACAATGTTTTCTACCTTATGAGAGATTTAAAGCTAAATTATAGCAATTTTGAATTCGTTGTCTGCAGATGCTGTAAATTTGAAACAGTTTCAATCTAAAATTTGTCTTTTGAGAATAGGTTAAAGAGTCTGAAGACAAAAGACATTGAAAACATATATCTTGTTTGACTTGGAGAAAATGCCAAGAATGAACATTTTCTTCTTTTTCCAACATTTTTTTCCCCTGCAGTAGGCAGAGGGATATATAGTTTTAGCATTGTCCGCCTGTCCTGCCATCCAACTGTGAGTCTGTCAGGGAAAATATCTCCAATACCATTGGACGGAAGTTGTAAAACGTTATACATGTGTACAATAACCCATTCGGCCAATATACTTTTTTTTTTTCAAATATATTTTGAATTGATGAAAAATGGCCTACTGGAAGCAATTTTAAGTTACAGTTGTCGAGTAAATTTTTCAGCAGGGGATATCATCGCAGTGAAATTGCTTGTTTTTTCTAATCTTAAAGAAAAACATTTTCTACTGAAAAAACTATTTGTGTACTAGTATATCATTGGTTTACTTAAAAAACCTCAACTGCTGGATCATATTTTTAAGTTCTTTTCTAGTTATAAAGTAATGAGAAAGAGGCATTTACCCTCTTCCAGATGACCATTTCAAAGCCTAGTCCAAATTGAAAGTAATGTGTAAAAGGCATTTTTAACCCATTACCAAACGACAAGATTTTAGGCTCGTCTAAATCAAAGGGTTTGCAGACAACAAAATAAAAGTGACTAAAAATTTAAAATTTGTTTTGTGAAAAGTAGAAAACATTGTGGGAAAAGGAGAAAATGCTGGTTACCAGCATTTTCTCCTTTTCCCACAATGTTTTCTAAAGGCTTTTTTCTCAGAGGCGTCAAAAGTAGGGATTGTGTGGTACTGGGTTAATGTGGCTGAAATGGAGCAATCTTTCTTTGATAGGGTGTACAATATTGTCGGAAAGATATAAAATACTGGTTGCCAGCAGGTGTTTTGGTAATGGACAAGTTTGGTTAACTCTTTCCCAAATGACAGATTTCAGACTCTTCCAGACTGAAAGAGATTGCAGACTTAAATTTGATGAAAATGGTAGATAGTTCTCCTAGAGGGTAGAAAACACTGTGGGAAAAGGAGAAATTGCTCATTATGAGCAATTTTTCCTTTTCCCACAGTGTTCTCAAAAGACTTGTACTGCAGACAAGTAAAAACCAGGGATTGTTTGGGAAAGGGTTAATTTGACTTTGTACAGTAAACCAACCGGAGATTTCTGTAATGAGGTATTGTCTGGTGTGGAAACTACTACAAATATTCCCCTGTCACTGCGGAAGATGGATCCGAGGATTTTTTAATTGGAAAAGCAGCCAGTGGCATGGTCAGAATGTTATGCAAAGGTGTTGTAAAAAAGATGGACCATGTGAATAGGTACAGGACTGCTGTGTTGTTACTAAAATAATGTTGAAAATAGTTTTAGCACCATGCAAACTAGCAGCACTTCCTGTTTTTGAATTGTCAATATCTCGGGTATATGATGTGATTATAACACAAAATGGAACCATCTTATTTTTTTTTCATCATTTTATTATTATCACTATGGATTTGTGATCTTATTTAAATTCTTTACCACACAAACCTGACTTAAATGACCCTGAGAAAGAAGCCTTTTGAAAACATTGTAGGAAAGGAGAAAATGCTGGTAAGCATTTTCTCCTTTTCCCACAGTGTTTTCTACCTTTCCCAAATCAGATTTCAATTCTTCAGTCACCTTTATTTTGTCAACTGCAAATGCTTTAACCCATTACCACACAATCCCGAGTTTTAACAACCTTGTAGGAGAAGGCTTTTGAAAACATTGTGGGAAAAGGAGAAAATGCTGGTGATCAGCATTTTCTCCTTTTCCAAAAATGTTTTCTTCCCCATCCACAACAAAAATCATCATTTCAGTTACATTTAATTTGTCGCCTGCATTTCCTTTCAAATTGGACCAGTCTAAATTTTTGTGGTTTGGTAAAGAGTTAAACCTGGACCAGTCTAAAATTTTCTTGTGTGGTAAAGAGTTAATATTGTTTATCTTTGTCAACTGTTACCATGCTGTTTTTATTGTTATTTAATGCTATTTCAGTGGTAGAGAATATCACCAAGTTTCCACACAAGATGTCAGGCATTGACCTGGAGATAGAAGTGCTCCCAGAACATATGGTAATACACATAATTATATCTATTTTGACTCCCTACCTATATCCAAATGCAAAGTATTCTTTCAGTAACGATTAATCATTATGGAAAAGCAGTCATGACGAGGATATACTTATGCTGCGATTTTTGTCAAACAAGTATGCTTGTCCTGTGCAATTATAGCCTTGTGTGACGGTCACACAAGAACAGAGTGTCTAAATCAACTTTTATTTGCTTGTGTGACAGTATGAGAGCATCTGGGTAAATGCAGCACTAGGCAGCTTGGACACAGTACCTTTATGTGGACAGTATGGGGTCCATACTGAACAATGGACGATAACAGAAATTTTCCTGTCTGTGTGTCTGTCCGTGTGTCCGTCTGTCAAAGCCCTTGTGGGGGTATAAAGTCACATTCAGTGACAGCTCTAGTTTTTACGACCCTGAGATAGAAGCCTTTAGAAAACATTGTAGGAAAAGGAGAAAATGTTGGTGACTAGCATTTTCTCCTTTTCCCACAATGTTTTCTTCCCTTCACTGAACAAATTTAAAATTTACAATCACTTTTATGTTGTCATCTTCAAATGCATTTCAGTTTGCACAAACTTAAAATTTTGTTGTTTGGAGTTAAAAAAGAAATCAGGAAAGCATTGATAAAACAATTCTGCGACTTTATCATACTTGCAAAGAAAATATACTACTCAAATTTTGATAAGAATCATTTAGATATATATTTCAATGTATTTTACACCAACTCAGTTTTGCATTGAAAACTTTCTGTATAACAGGTGGCTGATTTCATTGGTTTGTCTATTTAGCAAATTTAAATATCTGATGCATACTTCACATTGTATTGAATGATTCTTGTGTCAAAATATTTTTTCTAAAGTTTGGTATAAACATGGTGATCCCTAGCAAATTTTGAGTAGTATACATGTATATGAAATATGTTCAGAAGTTTTTACAAGAAATTTTCACACAGCTTAAGGAATCTTTATTGCTGAAGCCTCTCCATGGTGTAAGATTAGTTATCTTAAGGTCTCTGGTTCAATATTTACTTGAGGTACTTCTTTTTTTGGTCCCTGGTTGAGGCACTTTTGAACCCAAGTCCAGTTCTGGTGAATACTGGAATGAACTAGTAACTATAGTCTGTCACTGTGATATGACTGAAATAATGTGGAAAGGAGTGACCGCAATAATTTTGAAATCAGGGAAAAACACAATAAATCAATTAGTTGAACTCTTTCACAAGCAATCCCTGGTTTTTACGACCCTGAGTTAGAAGCCTGTTGAAAACATTGGGGGAAAAGGAGAAAATGCTGGTAACCAGCATTTTCTCCTTTTCCCACAAGGTTTTATACCCCGCCGGAAACAAATTTTAATTTTTGAGCTATGTTTATTTTGTCTTCTTCAAGAAGTTTCAATTTGGACTAGTCTAAAATTTTGTTTGGTAAAGGTTTAGCTCATTGCCAAGCAATACAATTTTGACTTGTCCAAATTGAAAGCATTTTCAAACGACAGATTAACCCATTACCACACAATCCCTACTTTTGATGCCCCTGAGAAAGAAGCCTTTAGAAAACATTGTGGGAAAATGAGAAAATGCTGGTTACAAGCATTTTCTCTTTTTCCCCATAATGTGTTACCCTTCACAAAACAAATTTCAAATTTTTAGTCACTTTTATTTTGTCGTCTGCAAATGCTTTGGATTTGGACAAGCCTAAATTATTGTCGTTTGGTAATGAGTTAAAGGTTGATTAACCCTTTGCCAGATGACAGAGTTTACAACTAATCTAATTTGAAAGCAGTCATAGATGACAATATAATTGTTACTGAAAGACTGAAATTTGTTTCGGAAAGGATAGAAAACATTGTGGAAAAAAAAAAAGAATTTGGTTACAAGCATTTTCTCCTTTTACCACAATTATTTCAAAAGGCTTCTTTCGCAGAGTTGTTAAAAGTTGGGATTGTGTGGTAAAGGGTCAAAGGATGAGATCTGTCTTTGATAAGATTTAACCCTTTACCTCATAAGGTATTTCTATGGTATCTCTAATTGACCCTAAATAACAGCAGGGATGAAACAGTTTCTTATGTCTATATGACACATTTTGATGATATAGAAAACATTGTGACAAAAGGTGAAATTGCTCGTCACAAGCAATTTCACCTTTTGCAACAATGTTTTCCAAAGGCCCATACAAGCAATACGTAGAAATGAGTATCTATGGAGTAAAGGGTTAAAAAATTGTATACTAAGGAGAAAATGCTGGTGTTTTCAACAGCCTTCTTGCTCAGGGTGTTCAAAAACTCACAACTGAATGGTAAGATGATGAACAAAAAAAAATGGTTTCTGCTAAAAGCTGTAGTACCGGTAAGTCTTATCATGTCTTTTTTATTACCTTATTTCCAGATTTTCTCCACAATGGAGGCCAAAGTTGATACAAATGCATCAATTATTCTGCAACTGAGCCAGAAATTGCGAGATGAAATGGAATTCGGTGAAAACATCAAAATTACTCAAAACGAGGACGGGACATACAGTCTGAAAGGGAACTGGTTCCAGCTAGAATGGGCATGGAACTATTTGAATGCCTGCATGAAACATCAGGTAGTTTTTGGAAAGCATTTTTGGGTGCATTTTGTAAAGCATAAAGATCTTTATTTCATGCTTTCTGGTAGGATTTAGAGAAATAGCCGTGAAAATATTTTTTTTGATATTCCATGAGTACAACCAGTGAAAATACTGATTTTTGTATTCTAGTTACCTACTTAAACCCATTACCACACAATCCCTACTTTTGATGCCCCCGAGAAAGAAGCCTTTTGAAAACACTGTGGGAAAAGGAGAAAATGCTGGTAACCAGCATTTTCTCCTTTTCCCACAGTGTTTTCTACCCTTCCCAGAACAAATTTCAATTTTTCAGTCCCCTTTATGTTATTGTCTGCAAATGCTTTCAATTTGGACTAGTCTAAATTTTTCTCGTGTGGTAATGGGTTAATTGCGCATGACTCATTCATAGTTAGGAATCATTTCATCCATTCATTTGTTTTCAGGAAGTCATTCAGAGTCAGATACAGCAGACTAGCAATTCACAACAATCAGCAGCTGCCATGGAGATAGATGATATGCATGAAGATAAATGGAGAACATACAGGGTTCGTCCAGCGTCACCCTCAGATGTGAATACAGCATTACGGAAAAATATTGCTGATCGAAGAGAAAGTGAAGAGTTGGTCAGATCACCAAAGCCTCATAGACAACCTGGTATAGACAGAAGTTTTGAAACAAATATACCTCAAGATGACAGGTCAAGGGGTCAAGGTGATGTGTTTGAGAGCTATGAAGGAAAGTCTCCCCATGATGAGGTGCTGATGTATCAGAAATCCATTGGAAGCCCACATGAAAGCCTTAGAGAGAGTCCACAGAGCAGCTTAAGACAGTCACCAAGTTCACAGAGACCGAGCACATCAAAAGCTAGAGACACAGACACGACTCTAGCTGGACTTAAAGACAACATCAACCACTCCTATGGCTTAAGCTCACTCAATAGAGCAAGTATCTATCAGGATAACCCAGATAATTATGATACTGATGATGAACTGGAATCTCTTCGTGGCAAGGAACATATTGTACCTTTTGAAAGTGTCCATAGTTCTCTAGGAATTGGCAATCAAGAGAGGAAATCAGATGAAAATAAAACTTTTGAACAATTTTCAGGCATGTCTCTATCTCATTCCAGACACAAAAGCTTTCGGGAGAGTGCAGGTCAGAACACTGATCTATTATACAGTGGTGGTCAATCACATAGTGATACAAGTTTATGGAGGAAAAATCATTACAGTACAGCTGGTACAGGTTTAGATGGTGCAAGGTCCATGTTTGATAACAAAGATGATAGTTTGTATGGAGCAACAGCTTTGTCAACTTTAGACAGAAGCACAGAGACTAAAGTGGATAAATTGAAAACAGGAAGTGCTTCAACCAGATCACAGTCTGATTTACCAGACAGGTATACAAACGAGCAGTTGCAGAGTACTTTTTCTATCAGAAATGTTAGTGTCACAGTCTGCCATGGTGACTTACTGCAAGAGACCACTGATTGTATTGTGAATCCAGCAGACAACAAGCTAGATCATCTCGGTGGAGTAGCCTATGCCATTGCTCAAGCAAGAGGTCCTGAGATGGGGATAGAATGTAGAGAGTATATCAGAAAAAATGAATCGTTGGCAGTGTCCAAGGTCACCCATACATCTGGAGGTGGAAAGATTAAAGCCCAGTATATAATGCACACAGTTGGACCGATCTGGCTTAGTGAGCACTCAAAAGAAAAGACAGCAAATCAGTTGCGGGAGACTTTTCTAAACTGCTTTGTTTATGGAGAAACCAAACTGGAAATTAAATCCCTGAGTACTCCTGCAATAAGCACAGGTAGCCTGATTTTGATATATCTTCTTACCATTTATCCAGTATTGATCTACACTGCCTGCAAAAGGTCAGTGAGTCAAGCTTGGCAACTTAACCCTTTCCCAAACGACAAACTTTTGGACTAGACGAAATGGAAATCATTTGCAGACGACAATTCAACTCTTGCTGAAAAGATTATTTCTATGATCAAGGTTGGCAAAAAGCCGGTCAATATGAGTATTGACCAGGCCGGCGGTTTTAACCGGTTAAAACGGGTCAATACTGGTCAATAGTGGTCGATTGGTGGTCGATTGGAGTGGTTGATTGGGTCAATTAAATCACTGACTTACATACCTGTCCTGAATCTAAACTAGTCTTAGAAGCTCTCCCCCTACATCTTGCACTGAAGGTATATTACATGTTATCATCAGTATAATAGTTTCTATGAATAGGGTCCCTTTTTTATTTGATCATAATTCAAAAGACATTATTGCTGGTCAGCTAAAGAGGTTGATTGAATTGACTTTCCTTTTTGAACTTACATGCAGGTCAGATCTTTTCAACCAAAGAACTTTTATCTATCATCGTTCCTTATAGGTTAGATAACTGTTTATAGTTCTAAGGTTTTAAAAATTTAGATTATTTTTAACATAGCCTTTAAATATAAAAGTTGAGAGGTAGTATCAAAAAGCAGCTAATTTGAAATTTTCATTAAAAATTGCAGAAAAAAGTGTCACCCATGGGTAAACATGTGAAATACACCTTTCATTAATCAAGACATATTGAGTATGCACGAAGAAGGTGTAACTGATTAAACAAAACAATAGTTTGGAATACATTTGTGTCTGAGACACTTTTAAGTGTCTACCTACACTTTAAAATTGTTGTCAAAACACATTGAAAGGTGTAAAAGTTGCCCCTTTCTATCCCAGTGGGTGTGGCTTAAATTACAAAAGGGACCAATCATGTATCCCTATTTGGGGTATTAAACTTGACACCAGGCCTTATTCCTATAGTGTGAAATACTGACTTATATGTAATCAAGATAATATAATATCTTATCATCAAGCAGTTACTTAAGGTGTCAAAATGAAACCGAAAGACCTTACTTGGATTTTTTATAGAGGGGAAAACTGGCAAAAGTCAGCTGATAGGTAGCCTTGGCTGGAACAAAACATTTTTTCCACTCAACTCTTTCATATTGGTGAATTAACCAAACTTGGAACCAAAAAAAAGAACAAAAACCCACAATAAATCATGTACTAGATAGCATGACTGTCCTCTTGAAATTCATCTAACCATTAAAATTTCCAAATGACCACTTCCAATCGACCACTATTGATCAGTATTGACCACTTTGGGAGTATTGACCGGAGCGGTTTTAACCAGTTAAAATGGCCGGTTAAAACCACCCCTGGTTTCGACCGCCCAACCTTGTCTATGATAGGGTAGAAAACATTGTGGGAAAAGGAGAAAATGCTGGTTACCAGCATTTTCTCCTTTTCCCACAATGTTTTCAAAAGGCTACTTTTCCAGACCCGTAAAAACCAGGGATTGTTTGGGAAAGGGTTGAGGGTTAAAAATTGTAAGTCTGCCAAATATGGCAATGTTGGCATGAACTACAAAATCTCTTCCACACTCTTGTAACTGATGTCTCCGTACAAAGTCATAGACTTAACAAAATGTCATAGATAAGATACAAGATGTTAGCTCTTTGCAACATAATATAATGACCCAGAGAAAGAAGCCTGTAGAAAACATTGTGGGAAAAGGAGAAAATGCTGGTAACCAGCATTTTTCTCCTTTTCCCACAATGTTTTCCACCTTTCCCAGAATAAATTTCAATTTTTGAGTCACATTAATTTTGTTGTCTGCAAATGCTTTTAATTTGGACTTGTCAAAAATTTTTGTCGTTTAGTAATCTTAAATTTGAACCAGTTCAAATTTTGTTATTTGATAATGAGGTAATTTTTGTTCTGTTACTGTATTTTTCCCCTTTTCTTCCACTGCAGGTGTGTATAGCGTTGCACTGGACCTTTGTGTGAGATGTTTTCTTGATGCTGTTCTGGTATTCGTAGATAAAAACAGTGTGAAGTCATTAACAGATATAAGGCTGGTTAGCAACGATGAAGAGAGCACTGTAACAGCAATAGTTTTACTGCAGACTCTGCTAGAAGCAGGGATAGAAAACCTCACTGCAGAAGCGGTCGAGTCACATGACCAGTTTACTAATAAGTCAAGAATGAACTTGCCAAGAGGTCGACCTGAAACAACGGACTTTTCAAGGTCATATTTATCGTCACCAAGGTATGATGGGACCTCAGATATTCCGAGAGGGCAACATAGACGATCTATGTCAGCAAGTCGTGTTTCAGATAGAAGGGGAACTGGAGGACAAACACAGAAGTCATCTATGTTAGACAAAGATACTAACAGTTATGTAGTTGACAGCGGCAGATTAGAGGACCGAGCAAGGACAAAAACACGCTCATCAACAGAAAGCAAATCAACATCTGCATATGGTGACAAATCCTACAGACATAGTGGACGTTCCTCTAAAACTGTACCACAAATCAAGCCTAATTTACTTCCAAGTAAAAGTAGATTGACCACATCAAAGTCATCCAACTTGTCTGCGTCTAAAACACAGACCAGACCTAAAACCTCGGCAGTCCGGGTTGGTAATGAAAGGCCGAGGACAAGCCGTCTTGCTGATTCTTCTTATGATGACAATTACGCCCACTCATATGCAGGAAAACTTTACACAGATGACGAGGGCCTGGATCGTGATGACGGTGATTTTGGCTTGCAAAGTCTGCCAGCCAATTTTGACAAGCACAGTTCTTCTTTCAGAGAGAAATTCCTGCAATTAAATTTGGAAGAAAAAAGTAACAAGAAAGTTAACCTCTGTGCCATCTGCCTGGACAAAGTCAGAAATCCTAAAGAGCTGTCAAAATGTGGACATAGCTTTTGCACTGGCTGTATAGACGAGTATTTCCACAAAGATAAACCAAAATGTCCAACATGTGGAGTTATATATGGACAGATTAAAGGTGATCAACCAAAGGGAGGTACTATGAACTGCAAAACAGATAGGAAACTTTTAATACCAGGTTATGAGAGAGAAGATGGAACAATCATTATTCAGTACACTTTTCCCAGCGGTATACAAGAGGTATATTCATCAACTCTGATATGGTCTGTAACATGTTAAAAAGGGCATTTGGAAATTTGGTCAGTGTTATCTCAGATTAGGCAGTGCAGTCTGCAGCGGCTAATCCGACACAACGCTTTCCATGTTTATGTAATTTTCTGTTTAGCACAAGTCTAATAAAGAATAGAATCTAATGTAGCCATAAAGTGCCATCTCGGATTAGTCTGTGCAGACTGTCAGATTGCCCCTTTTCATGTGTTTCAAACCATATATGAAATTGAATGGTTGAATCATGTCAACTCTTTTGAAAACATTGTGGGAAAAGGACAAAATGCTGGTAACCACGATGTTTTCTATTCTTTCTATATTTGAATGACATTTATTTTGTCGTCTGCAAATGCTTTTAATTTGGACAAGTCTGAAATTTTGTTGTTAATGTGTTAACTCTTTACTAAATGTGAAAATTTTGGACTGGTCCAAATCGAAAGCATTTGCAGATGACGAAATGAATATGACTGAAAAATTAGAATTTGCTATGGGAAGGGTAGAAAACATTGTGGGAAAAGGAGAGAATGCTGGTTTTTCTCCTTTTTTCACAATGTTTTCTAAACTTCCTAAATCACATTTCTATTTTTGACTCCCATTTATTTAGTCGTCTTGAAATGCTTTCAATTCGGACCAGTCTATAAATTTGTTGTTTGGTAATGAGTTAATGCTGTTTTTATCTTACTTCAATTATATTACAGCACCAGGGCACCCATCCATGATTTCCTGGAGTTTCTGTTACCATTATGTCACACGATATTCTCTCAAGTCACTGGCTGCTTTCCCACATAAACATCATGGCAATAATGATCTGTCTCGAGAGAGGAATGAATCCAGTCACAGTGACTATCATCAATCCATTATAAAGCCTTGGAATGAATGAATGAATTTTGTTTTATGGCATATCCACAGCTTTGGTCATTTAGCGCACATATCTATATTGAAAAATGAGTACAGTAGAATTTGGAGCTAAAAGATATTAAAAGCGAAAACAAGATAGTCAAAAAGGGTTGAATTAAGAATGATTATGATAATAAATTCAGTGTTGCTCAAATGAATGAGTTTGTCTCTGAAAGAGTAGAAAACATCGTGAGAAAAGGAGAAAATGCTGGTTACCAGCATTTTCTCCTTTTCACATAGTGTTTGCAAAAACCCTCTCTGTTAGGGTAGTTAAAACAGAAAAATTGTTTTGTATAAAGTCGTAGATAATAAATTAACACAATAGAATTTTTGGTCAACTTTGCAGGCATGTCACCCACGTCCAGGAAGATCCTACAAAGGTATCAGTAGAAAAGCTTACTTGCCGAATTCCGTTGAGGGTAGAGAGATTTTACGTCTACTTAAGAAAGCATTCCAAGCCAGGCTGACTTTTACGATAGGAGAATCAAGAACGACTGGAGAGAGTGGTTCGATCACATGGAATGATATACATCATAAAACCAATATCGAAGGCGGACCAACAAAGTGAGTATAGGATTCTTTACTTCTTTTTGTTCATTATATTTCGTACAATGTCCTAACTGTAATTAATTTTTAGGGTGCTTTGCATGATTTAACTCATTACCAAACGACAATATTTCAAGCTTTCCCAAATTGAAAGCATTTGCAGACGACGAAATAAAAGTGACCGAAAATTTGAAATTTGTTTTGTGCAGGGTAGAAAACATTGCGAGAAAAGGTGAAAATGCTGGTTACCAGCATTTTCTCCTTTCCCCACAATTTTTCTAAATGCTTCTTTCCCAGGGGCGTCAAAAGTAGGGATTGTGTGGTAATGGGTTAAGGACCCTCTGTGGAAATTGTACATCAAGATCAGACTGCAGAGAATGTGCAGTCTTATCATGGATTTACACTGTCCGATACAGACAATTTCTTTCCCAAAAATTAAAACCTTGAATTAGCAATATTTAGGCTTTAACTTTGGCATTTTAAGTTTATAACTCATTTTGCAAGTACCTTATGAATGTTCAAAATATGATTGCTTAATCCTTTACCCCATGAGGAATTTCTATGGTATCTCTAAATAACCCTAAATAACAGCAAGGATGAAGCCGTTTCCTATGTGTATATGATGCCTTTTGATAGCATAGAAAACATTGTGACAAAAGGTGAAATTGCTCGTTACGAGCAATTTCACCTTTAGCCACAATGTTTTCCAAAGGCTCCTACAATCAATGCATAGAAATGAGTATCTATGGAGTAAAGGGTTAATACTGTGACTTGCTTAGTGCAGCTCCATTTCAGCAGAATTGTCTTAACGTAGGATTCAGCATGCTTATTAGAGGATGCATGTATTATAACGGTGTGCACTAAGGTAAGTTTAACAGTATATCATCAGTTTACTCCAAAAAACTGATATCTACTGCTTCTCACAAGCTGTAGTTACAAGGTTTTCGAAGTAAACGGACAATATGTAGCTTACAATTTATATACCTATGAAAAATTAGGATATTGAAGAACTTAATGGTTGATATTTGGTAGAGGTTGAAATGTTAAAGTTGTTTCTTTGCACCATTTAACCCAATCCCACACAATCCCTACTTTTGACAATCCTGAGAAAAGAGCCTTTAGAAAACACTGTGGGAAAAGGAGAAAATGCTGGTAAACAGCATTTTCTCCTTTTCCCACAATGTTTTCTACCAATCACAAAACCAATTTCAAATTTTCAGTTACTTTTTTGTTGTCTGCAAATGCTTTTGATTTGGACAAGCCTAAAATATTATTGTTTGGTAATGAGTTAAGGCACTAGGTAACATTGTCAAAATTGATACCTTAGCTTTGTTGTTTTTTTCTTTTCTTTGAACAGTTTTGGTTATCCAGACTCTACTTACTTGAAGAGGGTGAAGGAAGAATTAGCTGACAAAGGAATTGTTTCTTAGAGCTTCATAAGCCATCTTCCTTAGTATTGTTTATACACAGGATTGAGAAAAGATCAAGCAGTTTGTTCAATGTAGTCTTAAAATAACTGACATTCCAGAAAATATCTTATAATTACGGTACTCAAAATGTACATTTTCTGTCATTACTAAAAATATATACTTAGAACTAGACCAGTTGTGGGAAAAGGAGAAAATGCTGGTAAGCAGCATTTTCTCCTTTTTATACGCCCGTCGAAGACAGGACGTATTATGGGATCACCCGTGGCGGGCGGGCGGGCAGGCGTCCGGGCAGGCGGGCGGCGTCCAGTTCTTTGTCCAGAGCATATCTCCAAAACTATACAAGCTAGGGTTATGAAATTTCATGGGTGGATAGATCTCATTGAGGCGGAGTGCAGTGCACAGGAATCATAACTCTTGCTTGCTTAATTTTTGAGTTATTGCCCTTTGTTGTTTTTCATACTTGAATTTTGTCCGGAGCATATCTCCAAAACTATACTAGCTAGGGTTATGAAATTTCATGGGTGGATAGATCTCATCAAGGGGGAGTGCAGTGCACAAGAATCATAACTCTTGCTTGCTTAATTTTTGAGTTATTGCCCTTTGTTGTTTTTCATACTTGAATTTTGTCCGGAGCATATCTCCAAAACTATACTAGCTAGGGTTATGAAATTTCATGGGTGGATAGATCTTATTCAGGGGGAGTGCAGTGCACAAGAATCATAACTCTTGCTTGCTTAATTTTTGAGTTATTGCCCTTTGTTGTTTTTCATACTTGAATTTTGTCTGGAGCATATCTCCAAAACTATACTAGCTACTGTTATGAAATTTTATGGGTGGATAGATCTCATCGAGGGAGAGTGCAGTGCACAAGAATTATAACTCTTGCTTGCTTAATTTTTGAGTTATTGCCCCTTGTTGTTTTTCATACTTGAATTTTGTCCGGAGCATATCTCCAAAACTATAGTAGCTAGGGTTATGAAATTTCATGGGTGGATAGATCTCACTGAGGGGGAGTGCAGTGCCGAAGAATCATAACTCTTGCTTGCTTTATTTTTGAGTTATTGCCCTTTGTTGTTTTTTATACTTGAATTTTGTCCGGTGAATATCTCCAAAACTATACTAGCTAGGGTTATGAAATTTCATGGGTGGATAGATCTCACCGAGGCAGGGTGCAGTGCACAGGAATCATAACTCTTGCTTGCTTAATTTTTGAGTTATTGCCCTTTGTCGTTTTTCATACTTGATTTTTGTCCGAAGCATATCTCCAATACTATACTACCTAGGGTTATGAAATTTCATGGGTGGATAGATCTCATCGATGGGGGGTGCAGTGCACACAAATCACAAATCTTGCTTGCTTAATTTTTGAGTTATTGCCCTTTGTTGTTTTTCATACTTGAATTTTGTCCGGAGCATATCTTCAGAACTATAGTAGCTAGGGTTATGAAATTTCATGGGTGGATAGATCCCACTGAGGGGGAGTGCAGTGCACAAGAATCATAACTCTTGCTTTCTTAATTTTTCAGTTATTGCCCTTTGTCATTTTCTATTTATACTTGAATTTTGTCCGGTGAATATCTCCAAAACTATACTAGCTACGGTTATGAAATTTCATGGGTGGATAGATCTCACCGAGGCGGAGTGCAGTGCACAAGAATCATAACTCTTGCTTGCTTAATTTTTTAGTTATTGCCCTTTGTCGTTTTTCATACTTGATTTTTGTCCGAAGCATATCTCTAAAACTATACTAGCTAGGGTTATGAAATTTCATGGGTGGATAGATCTCATCAAGGGGGAGTGCAGTGCACAGAAATCACAAATCTTGCTTGCTTAATTTTTGAGTTATTGCCCTTTGTTGTTTTTCATACTTGAATTTTGTCCGGTGCATGCCCCAGCTTTACAACTTGGGGTAAGACGGGCGTATCTTGCGACAATTTGCCGCTCTTGTTCCACGATGTTTTCTATACTTCACGAAACAAATTTCAAATATTCAGTCACTTTTAGTTTGTTGGCTGCAAATGCTTTAAATTTGGACAAACCTAAAATTTTGTTGTTTGGTAAAGTGAAAAACTGGAAGATCTCCAAGGTGCATATTGTCAAATGGCACATCTACTTATGAAGGAGAACAATTGTGCAAATTTATTTAGAAATCCACCCGTAACTGTAGAAATTATTGCTGTGACAAGATTTTTATTTTGATAATTTCCTTGTTTGACTGTGGACCTTACTGATCAAATGTTTCAAATGGCACCTCTACAATAATTGTGCCAAATTATTTTAAAATCCGTTTATAAATGTAGAAGTTGTAGGTTTGAAATGTTCTATTTATTGACAGTTTTGTCGCTTAACCCATTACCGCACACAATCCCTACTTTTGACGCCCGGGAGAAAGAAGCCTATTGAAAACACTGTAGGAAAAGGAGAAAATGCTGGTAACCAGCATTTTCTCGTTTTCCAACAGTGTTTTCTACCCTTCCCAGAACAAATTTCAATTTTTCAGTCACTTTTATTTTGTCGTCTGCAAATGCTTTCAATTTGAACCAGTCTAAAATTTTGTCGTGTGGTGAAGAGTTAACCTTTCCAAGTGACCTTGACCTTGGCACTTGTACTGGTTTCTGTCTTGTGTGTTTTCAGAGATACTTCCAACCAAGAATATAGTTAAAAGATTTTGTTTGTTAGTGATTCTAAAGTTTAAGTCTGTATAATTAAAACTGCAAAAAAAAATATTGTGTACTTTGTCATTTAACCAAACAAGGACCTTGAATTTTGCCTTTGCTCTCAGTGTAGGTCAAGATCAGACAACACAAAACATGCAGTCCAATCTTTGATCTCCACCATCAGCTCTGCAGAGACTTTCTTGACAATAGTAACTATTATATGGCTTGCAAAACGCGAAAAAGGGACATAAGGACATCTGTGTAAAGTGTCGTCTGGGATCAGCCTGCGCAGGCTGATCCGAGACGGCACTTTCCGTTTTTATGATTTTTTTTGTTTTGTGGAAGTCTACTGAGGAACAAAATCTAATGTAGACGTAAAGTGCCGTCTCGGATTAGCCTGCGCGGACTGCGCAAGCTGATCCGAGACGACACTTTACGCAAATGTCCGAATGCCCCTTTTTGTGTGGTGCAAGCCATATAGCAATTATTTTAGCCATATTTGTAGACTGTAAATGTCTTTAGGGTTTAGCCCTTGTTCTAAACATTAACTTTCTCTTCTTGTTAGATGACAGAAATGAAGGCTTTTGTAAATATTGTGGGAAAAGGAGAAAACGCTGGCAAGCAGAATTTTCTCCTTTTCCTATGATGTTGTCTACCTTTTCAAGAACAAAAACTTGAATATGAAAAAAAATTGAATTGTAGTCTTTAAACTCTTTCATTTGATTTGGTTGATATTGGAATTTAACCCTTTCCCACACAAGAAAATAATAGACTTGTCCAAATTGAAAGCATTTGCAGACGACAAAATAAAGGTGTCTGAAAAATTGAAATTTGTTCTGGGAAGGGTAGAAAACACTGTGGGAAAAGGAGAAAATGCTGGTTACCAGCATTTTCTCCTTTTCCCACAGTGTTTTCAAAAGGCTTCTTTCTCAGGGGCGTCAAAAGTAGGGATTGTGTGGTAATGGGTTAATGCCATTTTAATAGCTTAGATCGTATCATGGCGCTCAATGACACACCCATGTGTTTCCTGGCTTTCTTACACTAGTACTAACACAACAATCTTTCCAATGTCACCAACCACTTTTCACACATGCATCAAAGGTGAGAGGCCAAAAATCGGCTGAGAAAAAGTTTGCTGCAACTGGTATCAAACCCTCAATCTCCCGGTCACGAGTCGGATACATTTACCACTAAGCTACCCAGTTGGGCTAAATTCTTTCCTAGCAATTTTCACTTAGTCTTTGACCCTTGTCAACAGATCAGAATGTGATAAGCACTTCCAATTGTTTAACCTTTGGACGGCAGAATAAATCAATGTGACATATTCAGTGTAGAAATAATTCATATTCAGTGCCACTTCAATAAAGTTATTTTCATTCAAACTTTTATCAAAAAATACCATGGGGATCAAGGATCAGATTGTACATTTTGTGCAGACTGATCCTGATCTACTTTTGCCTAAAAAACAAGTATATAGATACGTATTTTTTTAAGGATCTATAAGGTTTAAATTATAAAAATGTCGCCAGCTAATAAAAAAAAAATGCTTAAGTCCGTAATCTGACAAAAAAAACACCAAACTTCATCACACAAAAAAAAAATCCAAAAGTATGTGTGCACTGAATGCCTCTAGATCTATACTTTCAATTTTATTTCAACTTCTCTACTATGATATTTCACTATTACTGAAGTAAACAATTATAAACAACTTATATATATGTATGATGTTTTGCATTGTATATTATGTAGAGAGTGGAAATAAAAAAAAATATGGACAAGTCTGAAATTTTACCATATTGCAAAGGGTTAAGACATCTCTTTTCTTCAATAGGGAGGTTGGACGGGTGCTATAAACAATCGAAAAACATGATCTAATAAAGGAGAATGCATGAAAAATGAAACTCCAGATGATTTTTGATATCCTTTTTTTCTTTAATATTGACAAAAGCAATCAAAATATAACACACATTTTAACAAAGAAATAAATATGTGACACGGATAAAAAGTTCAAAAGTAAAACAATAGTCACAGTCAATCAATCAGTTATTCGTAAACAAGAATGTTTTCAATCCTAATTTTTATCTGTAGCGGGAAAAAAATCATACCTGCACTGTACCTGCAAGACAACTAAACCAGAGAAAAACTTGCCTAACTGTATACCAAATTATTTCAGACTTTACCAAATTGAAAGCATTTGCAGACAACAAATTCATTGCTAAAGAAAGAATGTTTTGTCTGAAAAATTCAAATTTGTCTTGTGAAGAGTAGAAAACATTGTGAGAAAGGAGAAAATGCTGGTTACCAGCATTTTCTCCTTTTCCCACAATGTTTTCTAAAGGCGGCTTTCTCAGGGGTGTCAAAAGTAGGGATTGTGTGGTAATGGGTTTTAAACAAGTTACTACATGTGTATGTTGCACTGATACTATCAAGCTGAATTAACCTTTCACCAGACGACAAAATTTTAGCCCTATTCATATAGAAAGCTTTTTGCAGACAACAATTTCAATATGGCTCGAATGGTGCAAGGTGTTTATTGATAGGGTAGAAAACATTGCGGAAAAAGGAGAAAATGCTATTTACCAGCATTTTCTCCTTTTCCCTAGATGTTTTCAAAAGTTCTCTTTCCAAAGGTCGTCAGAAGTCGCCACTGTGTGGTGGAGGGTTAAAAGATGGACGGATGGACCAATGGATTGAAAGACAAACAAAAACAACACAATAGTTCTCCCAACTTTCAGTTGTGCATTACGACTACAAGTTTAAAGGTCGACCTCATGAACAATTCTGTCAAATAGGAAACTTGTTTATTTTGAAATAGAAACAAATTCATTAATCTATATTGCAACTCGTTTTAAGTCATTTTCAGATAAAAATCTGTACTATGTATAAATATATATATTCAGGCTTTATGGGAATACAGCATTTGTTATAGTATTTCTACTGCATTTTATATATAGAGGATATATGTTTTTTTTCGGTGAAAGATCGAAATTTATTTTATCGAGTGGACATCATCGGTAATATTTTCACGAGTGGCACAGCCACGAGTGAAAATATTGCCGATGGTGTTCACGAGATGAAATAAATTTCAATCTTTCACCGAAAAAAACAAATATTCTATTTATTTCATGCTTTTTACCCTTTCTGGGAGGAGCTTTATCAAAAATCAGTACAGTTCTTTTCCTTTATTCCCCGTGGCGTACCTCTCCCGCATAGCAACGTTACGTCAAGCGCGAGAAATGTAAGGTATATGACGTCATATTTCCCATCTGGTTGTTAGGCACGCGCAATTTACCTAGGCAACAAGAACGTGAAAATCGGTATTTTCACTGGTGGTACCAGTGTAAGATCGAAAAATATTTTTACTGCTATTTCTCGATATCCTACCGGATAGCATGAAATAAAGAACTGATATTTTTAATGTCTCGCATGAAATGTGACTATTATCATTATCCGACTCCGTACATACAAAACTACACAACACATGAATAATACTGATATTTTATAATACTGTCAAGGTTTTAATTCTTTACCAGCTGAAAGAAATTTAGATCTGTCCAAATCATCAGAATTTTTCTGGATGACAAAAATATGATTAAAATTCAAAAATTTTTCTACTAAGATGGAAGAGAACACCTGATTGGTTTAGTACTTGTTACCATCATTTTTTCACTTTTTTCAAGAATGTTTTCAAAAGCCATCTTTGTCAGTGTAGTTTAACCCATTACCACACAATTCCTACTTTTGATGCCCCTGAAAAAGAAGCCTGTTGAAAACACTGGGAAAAGGAGAAAATGCTGGTAACCAGCATTTTCTCCTTTTCCTACAGTGTTTTCTACCCTTCCCAAACAAATTTCAATTTCTCATTCACCTTTGTTTTGTTGTTTGCAAACGCTTTCAATTTGGCCCAGTCTAAAATTTTCTCATGTGATAAAGAGTTAACAATTTACCAAATGACAGAATTTTAGACTGGTGTTACGACAGACCACTCCTTCCTGCATGGTATACTCCCGATTTAAATACAATACCTGGCTACTGCGTCAGGGAGATATCTCTTTGGCTCAGTGGTTAGGGTATTGGCTTTGCGTCCGGGAGTTCGGAGTTCGAATCCCGCTCCAATCCTTATTTCTGCCATGCATTTATTCATTTGTTTCTTTGTTACGGACTTCGTTCGTAAGATGGGGGCTCGTCCGGGATTGGCCATTGAGCCATTAATCCCATTTGTTGTCCAAAATCGGACTTCCTGCCTAATAAGGCTTTGAGTCATCAATAAATGATGACTTTAAGAGGGGGTGTGTTACGACAGACCACTCCTTCCTGCATGGTATACTCCCGATTTAAATACAATACCTGGCTACTGCGTCAGGGAGATATCTCTTTGGCTCAGTGGTTAGGGTATTGGCTTTGCGTCCGGGAGTTCGGAGTTCGAATCCCGCTCCGATCCTTATTTCTGCCATGCATTTATTCATTTGTTTCTTTGTTACGGACTTCGTTCGTAAGACTGGTCCAAATTCAAAGCACTTGCAGATGACAAAATAAATAGAACTCAAAATTGATTTTTTTTCCAGCCAGGTAGAAAACATTGTGCTTTTCTCACAGTGTTTTCTATAGGCTTCTTTTCCATGGTCGTTAAAAATCGGAACTTTGTGGTATAGAGTTAAAAATGATTTTGTGGTCAAGAGTTTTGGAGTAAGGATTAAGGCAAATTCCTGAGCAACAACTCTGCATTGAGTTTAACATCTAGGCAGCAAGGTATACTTTATAAATACAGTATATGTCATGCCCTATATTTTCAGCCAAAGAAAAGATTCAAGACATCTTGTTTCAAGACAGTGTTGACCACTTTCAGTCATATTTAAAGTAAATTAGCAACTGTTTGAATAGCATTCCAATTCTCTCAGAAAGAAAAAATATTTTTATGACAGTAACTGATTAACCCTTTCCCAAACGACAAATTTTGGACTCTTCCAAACCTAAAGAGTTGGCAGACGACAATTTTTAGATTTCGAGAAAAATGGCAGAAAGTTCTCAAAAAGGGTAGAAAACACTATGGGAAAAGGAGAAATTGCTCGTTATGAGCAATTTCTCCTTTTTCCATGGTGTTTTCAAAAGACTTTTACGGTAGACATGTAAAAACCAGGACTTATTTGGGAAGGGGTTAAACCCTTTGCCACACAATTCCAATTTATTACAACCCTGAGGATCAAGCTTTTGAAAACATTGTGGAAAAAGGAGAAAATCCTGGTAACTAGTATCCTTTTTCCAAGATATTTCCTAGTTTAATCAAAGACAGAAATCATTATTTTAGTATTTAACCCATTACCATATGATCCCTACTTTTGATGCCCCTGAGAAAGAAGCCTTTAGAAAAACATTGTTGGAAAAAGAGAAAATGCTGGTAACCAGTATTTTTCCCTTTTCAGCCAATGTTTTCTACCCTTCACAAAATAAATTTCAAATTTTCAGTCACCTTTATTTTGTTGTCTGCAAATGCTTTCGATTTGGACAAGCCAAAAATTTTGTGGTTTGGTAATGAGTTAAAGATTTGTCATCTGCAAATGCTTTGAATTAGGTCCAGTCCAGAATTTGGGTTGTTTGGTAAAGAGTTAATGCTTAAAATATCACAGAATTGCTTTGTAATAAAAGTACTTCTCTCGTAACATTTTACACCATGTATACATGTGACATGACTAAAAAGACAAATAGAAGAAGATGAACCAAACTCAACCAAACTATAACTCGTACAGAGGTGACTTCATGACAAACATTTGATACTGTGGCATTGTTTTATTAAAGTATGAATACTTTAAATTTGTATAAACGTATTTTTTTGTAAGTAAAGCTTTATAATTTTTTAAAAATAACCTAGCAAGAAAAGAAATCACATGATAAAGCTAACGTTCTATAGGTTTTGACAGCTGTTCAACTCTCGGTGGAAAAGAACCTTTCAGTGCCAACGGCTTTACTAGAAAAGCGTCTGGATTAAACTGGACATGGTCCATAGACGCTCTAACAATTGGTCGGGATAACTCGTCTACTCTTCCTGACACTACGGCCCGTTTTGCAGCACGGGATACTGGCCATACCTCATCTCTCGGCAAAAGATACCCATCTACAACGCCCTTCGGTCTTGCCAGTTCTTGACATCGTGTTGAGGCTGTGGCATTCCTTGCACTTGGTGTTATCTAAATAAAAAATAATACACATGTACTGACACATGTACTTCTCACAAAGCTTTAACCCATTACCACACACTCCCTACTTTTGATGCCCCTGAGAAAGAAGCCTTCAGAAAACATGGTGGGAAAAGGAGAAATGCTGGTAACCAGCTCCTTTTCCTGCAATGTTTTCTACCCTTCACAGAACAAATTTCAATTTTTCAGTCACTTTTATCTTGTTGTCTGCATATGCTTTCTATTTGGACATTCCTAAAATTTTGTCGTTAGGTAATGAGTTAATTATTACTTTATGGCTGTTTATTTGTACTTAACATTAAATGTAACTGCTTTTATTTTTTACTTATTAAACTACTTTTCAACTCACGGCATAATTTGATGACCAAAAGCTATCAATTTTTGAAACAATATTTTTGCATGTTTTCTGCCATTCAACCTTCACCGAATACTACCCTAAAAAACTGAAATTTGGTAAAGAGTTCAGCCTCTTTTATAAGTTATAGCATATAATTTATCTCAATACCTTACTTGTACACAAAGAGTGCCTACATTAAGTTGAGCAAACATATAAATGAAACAAGCAAGTCATTATATTCATAAAAGGTAAACAAAGAAAAATCATTCACCTCCCACTGGGGCTCTCTAAAGGGGCCAGGTGTTCTATTTTTAGGTGTAGAAAGTGAAAGCAGACGTTCTGTAGCCTCAGCTTTTAGTGCCGAAGGGGTAATCACTGTCCGTATAGGTTTTTCTGGTACAAAGTCAGGGTGTGGTGTCTTGTGTCGTGCGAGCTGATTGGTCAGTGGGCGATCCCCACAAGACAATGCGTTTCTATCCACTTGCCATATAGGACTCTCTCGACCACAGCTAAAAGTGAATTGGGACCTGAAATTGAAAGCAACAGCTTAATATTTTAACCCTTTACCACAGAAGCCCAATTCTAAATGACCATGTGAATGACTGCTTTTGAAAATATTGAGCAAAAAGGAGAAAATTCTAGTTACAAGTATTTGCTTCTTTTCCGTCTATGTTTTCTACTCTTCTCAAAATAAATTTCTATTTCTACATCAAAATTAATTTGTTATTTGCAAATGCTTTCAACTTGGACAGTCTTACTAGCACTAAATTTTGTCATTTGGCAGAAAGCTAACCAAATTTATAGTGGTACAGGTATTTGAAATTGCTAAATGGATAAGAAATTATCATAATTATACTAACACAGCTGATGGGGTATGTCAAAAGTCTTTATACTTTGTTCAGTCTAACCTTGACACAGAGGGCATAGCTACCTGTAGGCCAAAATGTATTTGTACACACTTTGCAAAAAACTAAAAGAAAGAAAATATAGAAAGTTTTTTTTCAAAACAAGAGGGCCATTGGCCCTGGAGCACTTTATATCAAAGCTCTATGCCATCAAGTTTCAGAGAAGAAAATTTTTAAAGTTTTCCTTCTTTGTTCTTGTTTTTGAACTTATGACCCCCAGGGCTGGGCCAGTTTTGATCCCAAGGGCATCATATAAAGAAAATTGGTAGAGGTCCACTAGGAGATGCTAAATTCATACCAAATATCAAAGCTCCATGCCTTTTAGTTTTTGAGAAGAAGAATATTAAAGTTTTCATTCTTTGTTTTTTTGTTTGAACTTGTAACCCCCAGGGCAGGGCCAGTTTTAACCTCAGGGGCATCATGTGAACAAACTTGGAAGAGGTCCGCAAGCAGATGCTACATTACAAATATCAAAGCTCTAAGCCTTCAGGTTTTAAGAGGAGAAGATTTTTAAAGTTTTCCTTCTTTGATCCTATGCTCAAACTTGTATCCCCTGGGGTGAGGCCAGTTTTGACCCCTGGGGCTTTCATTTGAACAAACTTGGTAGAGGTCCACTAGGAGATGCTACATACCAAATATCAAAGCTCTACCCATCTAGTTTCAGAGAAGAAGATTTTTAAAGTTTTCCTTCTTTGTTCCTATGCTCAAATTTGTGACCCCTAAGGTGGGGCCAATTTTGTTCCCAGGGGCATCATGTGGACAAGCTTGATAGAGATCCACTAGGAGATGCTACACACCAAATATCAAAGCTCTACACCTTTTAGTTTCACAGAAGAAGATTTTCAAAGATTTTGTATTTTTTTCCTTTTCATTGCCATGGCAACCAGAGTTATGGGTAAAATTCAATTCTTTAAAGAATTTTGGTAGAGCTTCACCAAAGGAACATCCCTGCCAAGTTTCATCAAGATGTTTGAAGAAATTGCTGACTGATGATGGAAGTTGGACGACAGACACCGGACATTGGGTTATCACAACAGCTCACCTTTAGCACTTTGTGCTACGGTGAGCTGAAAACATCAATAGCAGCAACCATTTAGCTTTAGCTCTAAAATTCCCAATTTTTCTTGTGGAAGTCCTCCAGGCCTACCGGGGATATTTCCCTCCCTGCTTTCAGTACTGCGCACCAACAATACCTTAACTCTTTACCACACAATCCCAAGTTTTAATGACCCTGTAGTAGAAGGCTTTTGAAAACATTGTGGAAGAAAGATCACTTTTGTTTTACTGTATTTCTAATTTGATGAGATTACAATATCTGAGCCATATTCTGTGAAAAGGGGGCTTAATGCATTCCTTTGAAACTTTTTCGTGCTATTGATCAAATTTCTACTTGTCCAAGGACATGATTGTGCACTTCATAGTCATATATCACTTAGTCATCAGACAAAATTAATTTTATGGGTCCATAATTCGATAGGTGAGTGCAACACTATTTTAAGTGCCTGTAAATTATTCAGCGACTTAGAATAGTGTTGCCCTCACCTATCGAATTATGTTATGACTAATACTAAATATAATACCTAATGGAGACACATTAACTCTTTACCACACAATCCTGACTGTTAACGACCCTGAGAAAAAAGCCTTTTGAAAACATTGTGGGAAAGGGAGAAAATGCTGGTAACCAGCATCTCCTTTTCCCACAATGTTTTCTACCCTTCCCGAACCAAATTTCAATTTTTCAGTCAGATTTGTCATCCGCAAATGCTTTTAATTTGGACCAGTCTACAATTTTGTTGTTTGGTAAAGAGTAAAACCTCTCTTTTCTATGAACACGGCTCTTTTTTTTCAAATTGTTTTCAAATAGTTTTGTCTTGCACTCAAGGTGGGTACTGTGTTCTTGTTGATTTCTAGTACTGTCCACTTTTTTCTACCTTTGGCAGAATAGACAATATTCTGCAAGTTAAGTTTCAAGCAAGACATTCAAAATGCAAAGATCAACAGTCAATGGAAATTAGTTTAACCCATTACCACACAATCCCTACTTTTGACGACCCTGAGAAAGAAGCCTTTAGAAAACATGGTGGCAAAAAGAGAAAATGCTGGTAATGAGCATTTTCTCATTTTCCCACCATGTTTTCTACACTTCACAAAACAAATTTCAAATTTTCAGTTGCTTTCATTTTGTCATCTGCAAATGCTTTGGATTTGGGCAAGCCCAAGATTTTGTCGTTTGGTAATGAGTTAATGAGTACAGTACATCAAAAGTATTAGTGTCAGAAAAGAAGCTGTTGTATTAACTCTTTAACACAAAGTCTCGACTTTCGATCACCCTGAGATAGAAGCCTTTTGAAAACATTGTGGGAAGGGAAAAAGGAGAAAATGTTGGTAACAGCCATTTTATCCTTTTCCCACAATGTTTTCTACCCTGCTGGAAACAAATTTCAATTTTTAAGTTATATTTATTTTGTTGTCTGCAAGTGCTTTATTTTGGACCAGTTTAAAATTTTGTTGTCTGGTAAAGGGTTAAACATTATGAAATCACATGCAGAAGAACTATTAACCCATTACCACACAATCCCTACTTTTGATGCCCCTGAGAAAAAAGCCTTTAGAAAACATTGTGGGAAAAGGAGAAAATGCTGGTGACCAGCATTTTCTCCTTTTCCCACAATGTTTTCTACCTTTCACAAAACAAATTTCAAATTTTCAGTCACTTTTATTTTGTCGCCTGCAAATGCTTTTGATTCGGACAAACCTAAAATTTTGTTGTTTGGTAATGAGTTAAGATATGTGTCCAAAATATGGAATTATTCAGGCAAATTTATCATGATAATGCTGCTCAAAAATGATATGAAAAATACTGAGGGAATTTCCTGCAATGTTTTCAAAAGCTGTCTACTAAATCACGCAACTTTCGTATTTTCCTGGAGAAAAGAAAATGAACATGGCTACATGCTGCCTTACAGGGTATAAGCTTTAAGCGACAAGAATAACCTCAAAGAAATCAGAGATAAAAACCACAGACATTATTAATTATGAGTATAAAATGAGAAATGCTCTGCAAAAAGGGGGTTTAATGCATCTGCAAAAATTATCGACTTGGGTCAGTCAGATGCATTTCAATTTGGACAGACCTAAAATTTGTCATTTGGTAATGAGTTAAACGCCCCTTTGGCAAAGCACTGCTCAAATGCATAATTATGACAAAACCACAATATTATAGAACAATACATGTTTTACAATGTTTAAACATTATATACAGTTATAACATACAGATGTGGTAATCTATCTTGCAAAAGTCCTTTATTTCTGAAAAACAAAATTTCATTCACAATTTTACCCTCTGTGGAAACACCACAACAAAAGATACACTACTTTAACAAAAATTAGAGTTCGTATTCACCAACCAGTCTAAAGAATTTTCTCAATCATATGCCTCAGAATGTCATCAATGTTAAAGTAACAGAACTTCTGATTGGCTGATCAGAATGGTTTAGCCAATCAGAAGTTTTGTTACTTTCACAGTTAGAAAAATCTCAAAAGAATAAGACAAAGAACATTCTTAGGAATGATTGGTGAATACGGAAAAGGAGAACAAACATTTACAGAAACTTTTCTTAGGTTGTAAAAAGTATTTTGCCACATATTACATGCCGATTATCTATATTCAACAAAAAATATATATTTCAAATCATCTGCTACATGCTTTTTCCATATGACATTTCATCTACACTGCATGAAAAAGCAGCTTAAAGTGCAGTTTGCTGTTGCCCAACCATTTTGTTAAAGGGCTCCTAATAATATTTGTGACATAGTGAGATTGAAAGTTCACCAAAAATGAAACATCATTATGCTTATTTATGATTATATAAATGTCAGACCATTTTTCCACAATATCCCGATATAATAATGGTGCTTTATACAACTACCATGTTTTCCTTGTGTTTCCTTCACCAGAGTTTGTATAACATTTTCCTGAAGCACTAAGACTATCCAACCAATCTTGAGAATATTCTTGGTCTTATTCTCCAAGGTTTTCTAAATTTGTAAGTAACACAACTTCTGATTGGTTTAGCCAATCAGAAGTTGTGCTTCTTTCCTAAATCACATCCTTTCAGGGGTCAGAAAGAGAGTAATTGTGTTGCAAAGACTATCAACAACCCTAGAAAATAGCTGGCTAAGCTGGGGGATCCAAACCAGGGAACCTGCTGGACCCATATTCACCAACCATTCTTCAGAACGATCTTTGTCTTATTTGCCAGGTTTTTTTTTACACTTGTAAGAAACACAACTTCTGATTGGCTAAACCAAATGGTTTAGCCAATCAGAAATTGTGTTACTTACAAATTTAGAAAACCTTGGAGAATAAGACTAAGAATATTCTCAAGAATGGTTGGTGAATACGGGCCCTGGATTTTCAGTACTTCAAATTACCTTCTGAGCGACTGGACACAGCTCATTGGTAAGCAGATTATTATTTTGAATATACCTTTGCAAAAAAATATCATCTGTCTAAACAGGAAATGGCTGAAGGTTTTTCAGATCTATCACCAATAAACGATCAATTAACTTAAAATACTTTTTAAAAAAAATTGGTATTTGTAAAGAAAAATCAAACCCACAATATCTGAACGTTGATGTGATGAACAGTTAACATAATTCAATCTAGAAAAAGGTGACATCAAACCAAATCTTACAGATCAACCCATGTCAGTTTAGGAACAAACAAATTGTTACAGATATTTCTCCCTTCACCAAGAAGGTTACCATATTACCATTTACCCCCAATAAAACTCTTTACCAAATGACAAAATTTTGGACCTGTCTAAATTGAAAGCATTTGCAGATGACTAAATAAATGTCGCTCCAAAATTGAAAATGGACTTGGAAAGGATAAAAAACATTGTGGGGAAAGGAGAAAATGCTGGTTACCAGCATTTTCTCTTTTTCCCACAATGTTTCCAAAAGGCATCTATCTCAGGGGTGTTAATAGTCGGGATTGTTTGGAAA
This sequence comes from Tridacna crocea, assembly GCA_943736015.1. Taxonomy (NCBI): domain Eukaryota; kingdom Metazoa; phylum Mollusca; class Bivalvia; order Cardiida; family Cardiidae; genus Tridacna; species Tridacna crocea. The sequence goes on along the minus strand of OX031064.1, from coordinate 54,584,038 downwards.
AGTGTAAACCACATGACAAAATTTAAAGACTAGCTAGTCCAAATTAAAAGTTTTAGCAGACAACAAATTAAATATGGCTGAAGTAAAGAAATTTTTCTTTTGAAGGTTAGAAAACATTGTTGGAAAATGAACAATGCAATTTACCAACATTTTCTCCTTTCCAGACAACACTTCTCTGTTAGGGCCATTAGAACTCTGGACTGACAACAACTGCTTCTGGAAAGCTTTGCGAGAAATCCAGTAAAACTGTATGAAAACATCTGAGAAAAGGAGCTGGTCAGCAACATTTTCTTGATTTCTCAAAAGGACTTTTAACCTTTCAAACACAAACCCTATCATTTGGGCCATAGCACTGTGTCTGTACATGATTTCTATTTGGCCAAGCTTACATTGTTTTCATCTGGAAGAGTGGAAAATGCATCAAATTAATTTTTAACCCTTTCCCCAACAATCCCTGTTTTTTACGACCCCGAGACAGAGGCCTTTTGAAAACATTGTGGGAAAAGAAGAAAATGTTGGTAACCAACATTTTCTCCTTTTCCCTCAATGTTTTTTCCCCTGCTGGAAACAAGCTTCAATTTTTGTGTTACGTTTATTTTGTTGTCTTCAAATGTTTTCTGTTTGGACCAGTCTAAAATTTTGTCATTTGGTAAAGGGTTAAAGCGCTCTCATAGCTATAGTTGCCCATGTGGCCAGTGTGGATCAAGATCAGGCTGCACAAAACATGCAGTCAGATCTTCGATCTACACCGTCTAGTTTGCAGATTCACTGCATTCAAAAGTAACCATAAACTCTTCACCAAATGACAAAATTTTAGCCTGGTCCAAATTCAAAGCATTTTCAGACGACAAAATAAGTGTGGCTCAAAATTGAAATTTGTTTTGTGAAGGGTAGAAAACATTGTGGGAAAAGTAGAAAATGCTGGTTACCAGCATTTTCTCCTTTTCCCACAATGTTTTCTAAAGGCTTCTTTTTCAGGGTGGTCAAAAGTTAGGGATTGTTTGGTAATGGGTTAAAGTGCAATTATTAGGATCATATTTTTCGGATAGGAATTTATGCTGGGTTTATTTCACGTTACAAGGGTTACAAACCTGTGACCTGTAAACTAAATGTTCTCATTTCAACTCCAGTGACATACCTATGCTCCTTATAATTCTTATGCTCTTGCTTTGGTTCTGCTAAAACATTCAATCGTTCTGTGGACCTTGCAGTTTTAGCTTCCTTACTAACTTTCCATATCACAGAGGTTCTACCACAACTATAGTAAAACTGGGACCTGGAAAAGAATGTTTAGAATAAAATTTATTTTTGTGCTGTGTAGCATTTCAATTTTTAACTGGTACATGTATTTCTATATTGACCTCCTCTATCTTATTGTAGAAGAAACTTTCGAGAGCAACACTATTCTAAGTGCCTGTACATTGTAATAGTGTTGCACTCACCTATCGCTTTGATCAAGATAAAAGTACTTGTTTTATGTGATACTGAACAAAATGATCAGTTTAAAGACCAGCAAGGTTGTTATTTGCCTACTATTCTTAACAACATTCTTTCAGTAACTCTCACAGAGGTTCTAAGTTTCAAAGTAACACAATTTTCTGATTTGCTAAACTAAATGGTCTAGCCAATCATTAATAATATTATTTCATTTATCCAGAATAAAAACATGAAAGCCTAGGTTTACATGGTCAGTAACCTGTTAGTTTGTGGGCATTCACCTTTTGTGTTACGCCATTTACTTATTAAACCTCTACCACACGATCCTGGGTCTTAACTAGGTACCCAAAAAAATAAATACTGTTTGTTGGATTTTTCTCAAAATCAATAGGGTTGAAGCTATTGATGAGAGAAACAAACTGTGCAAGTTTCACGAAAATCTGACAATAAATGCAGACTTTATCCTCTACCACAATGTCCTCTACCCAGTCCCCTAAACAAATTTCAAGTCATATTTGTTTTGTCATCTGCAAATGCTTTCGTTTTGGACTAGTCTAAAATTTTGTCATTTCGAAAAGAGTTAAGATAAATCTCACTCTGTGTGAATCTTTGTTTCCATGCAATCTTCTTATTTTTTGACAAACACAGCGGCAAAAGGCATTACACTCTTTACTCTCCTCTTAAAAGCATCGCCAAAATATAGTCACTCTTATGACAAAATACAAGTCAAACTTGTAATCTTCTGCAATTTTTTTTCAAACTCTTTATCTGAATGAGAAATCTTAGGCTAGTCTACGTTGAAAGTATTTAGTTGTATGAATCAGAAATTGCCTCTAATTATGAGTTCTTGAAAAACTGGAAAACCTCGTTTGACTCTTTCCCAAAGAAGCCCTGGTTTTTTTACGTGTCTGCAGTACAAGTCTTTTGAAAACACTGTGGGAAAAGGAGAAATTGCTCGTAACGAGCAATTTCTCCTTTTCCCACAGTGTTTTCTACCCTTCTTGAGAACTTTCTGCCATTTTCTCAAAATCTAAAATTGTCGTCTGCAAACTCTTTCAGTTTGGAAGAGTCCAAAATTTGTCGTTTGGGAAAGGGTTAACTCTTTACAAAACAATCACTGGTTCTTAAAACCCTTGGGTACTACCCTTTTGAAAACATTGTAGGAAAAGGAGAAAATGCTGGTAACCAGCATTTTTTCCTTATCCCAGGATGTTTTCTTCCATGCTGGAAACAAATTTAAATTTCTGAGTTACGTTCATTTTGTCGTCTGCAAGTGCTTTCAATTTGGACCGGTCTAAAATCTTGCTGTTTGTTAAAGAGTTAAATGAAGAAAATGACTTGTACCAGTATTTTATACTTTTCCCACAATGTACACAAAAGCCTTTTCCTACAGATCTGGTAAAATATGTGATTTTGTGGTAAAGGGCGATAAGCCTAAAAGGGCACCTACCTGTTTACTTTGTTTCCTTTAAGATGGTTGACTTTAGGTAATGCTAGAGCTGACACTCGTTCAGTGGGCGTAGCTACCAAAGTCTCCTCCTTTACTGGCCAAATCATTTCTTGTGTCCCCCATCTTAAATGTGGTCTGTAAAAAATCAGATTATTATGAACAGGCATCTGATCACATGGAATGCAACATGCAAAAAGGGACATTCGGACAATCCGCACAGACTGATCCGAGACAACACTTTAAACTACATTCCATTTTATCCTACAGTTGACTTCCACTAAACAGACAATTACATCAGAATGGAAGCTAGGTGTTGTATTGGATTAAGTCTGTGCAGGCTGATCTGAGAGGACACTTCATGCAAATGTCCAAATGCGCTTTTTCACATGTTGTAGTCCATTTTATGTAAAAATACTAGTTTGCATCTTGGCATAACCTGTAAAACCTATGCCTATGCTTATAAAATTTGAGTCAATGCTCAATTGAGGCTGTGCTCACACTTAAAAGTCTTCACATTTCAAAGTCTCATATAATTATGCTTATAAAACTACATGTATATGATTATTTAACCCTTTACCAAACAACAGACTTTTGGACTAGACCAAATTGAAAGCATTTTGCAGACAACAATTCAACTCTTGCTGAAAAGATTATTTATGTCTATGATAGGGTAGAAAACATTGTGGGAAAAGGAGAAAATGCTGGTTACCAGAAGACAATTCAACTCTTGCTAAAAAGATTATTTCTGTCTATGATAGGGTAGAAAACATTGTGGGAAAAGGAGAAAATGCTGGTTAACAGCATTTTCTCCTTTTCCCACAATGTTTTCAAAAGGCAACTAATTTCCAGACCTGTAAAAACCAGGGATTGTTTGGGACAGGGTTAATGCCATCAACAGTTATAATTGGGTCTGTATTCACCAACCATTCTTAGGAGTTTTCTTCGTCTTGTTCTTCTAGACTTTCTTCCTGTGAAAGTAACAGAACTTCTGATTGGCTAAACCATTTGGTTTGGCTAAACCATTTGGTTTAGCAAATTAGAAGCTCTGTTACTTTCACATTGACAAAATTCTGAAGAATAAGGAATGTTCTTGAGAACTGGTTTTACGTGGTTTTTGCCAGGGAACATTATATTATGTTCACGGCATGTTAACCAATCAGATCACGTGAAATTTCTTTGCAGTATAATAATAAAGGATCACCTACCCTACACTTGTGTACCATTCTGTTTTTGGTTCTTTTGGCTGTGCAAGCTGCAAAAGTCTTTCTCTGAAAGTACATGTATAAAGAAATTCTACATAAAAAGTGTTTGAAGTACCTAATAACTTTATGTTTCCAGTCATATTGAACTTACCTCAGATACCTTCTGAAAATAGAGTGACAAATAGAAGAAATATATTCTAATATACAGCAATTTATCTAACAACTATTTAACCCTTTACCACATGAGAAAATTTTAGACTGGTCCAAATTGAAAGCATTTGCAGACGACAAAATAAAGGTGACTGAAAAATTGAAATTTTTGTTGGGTAGGGTAGAAAACACTGTGGGAAAGAGGAGAAAATGCTGGTTACCAGCATTTTCTCCTTTTCCCACAGTGTTTTCAAAAGGCTTCTTTCTCAGGGGCGTCAAAAGTAGGGATTGTGTGGTTAACCCTTTACAAAACGACAAAATTTCAGACTGCTCTATATTGAGAGCACTTGCAGACCATAGAAGAAACACAACTCAAAAATTGAAATTTATTTCCAGCAGGGTAGAAAACATTGTGGGAAAAGGAGAAAATGCTGGTTACCAGCTTTTTTTCCTTTTCCCACTATGTTTTCAAAAGGTTTCTATCTTGGGGTGTTAAAAACCAGGGATTGTTTGGTAAAGGGTTAAAATTTTCTTTACAACTGTCTCTACACCATCAACATTACAAGAGGCCCTCCAAAGTCTGAAGTGTGATTTGTTTACCAAACAACAAAATTCTTGAAAGGTCCAAATTAAAAGCACTTGCAGGCAACACTGCAAATTTAGCTGAAATGATTGCAATTGTCTACAGAAGTGTAGAAATTCTTGTGGGAAAAGGAGAAAATGATGGTTACTAGCATTATCTCCTTTTTCCACAAGGTTTTCCAAAGGCTATTTACCACAGGGTTGTTGAAACTCGAGATTGTGTGGTAAAAAATAAATTCTTTCATTGTTCAGAAGAGTACGACTGGTGTTCTATTACCTTCAGTCTGAAGGTGTCTGCTCCGATGCTATTTTTGTTACTGTTCTTCGCACACATGCGAAGACCAGTCACAAAAATAGCATCGGAGCAGACACCTTCAGACTGGAGGTAGCGTTCTTATATGATGAACTTAAAAACTATCTTGCATAGAATTTTTTTGTGTGTGCAATCAAGTGGTCAGTCGTCTTGACTTACGTCATCATTGGAACCCTGGTTTGAAGCATTACCTTACTCTCTGTCTGTTACAAAATGAATCAAAACAGGATCAACAAGGATAGACCTATATGCACTGGTCAAAGTCAAAATGGCATAAATTCATCAAACCTACACTGGCTCTTTTCCATTAAACCTAAACCTCCAGTGTGCCATGTTGATAGGGAAATCATCGATAGTTTTAGTTGTTTCAACGTCTGTTAAGAAACATTTGTTATGAAACTTTGTATTGCTTTGTGAATGTCTCACATAGGTGGTGTTCCTGTTTGGTCGTACTGCAACCGCCATTTTTCACTATGTTGCTCTCTAAATTGTGATTGTGTTTGGTTTTAAACAAATAATTTGATTTGTCACAATTCCTTTACATGTACATTGTTACATATCTGCACTGTCCCAATGTTTTTCGCATAGCTGTTACTGTAAATAATAACCCATTAATACATGGGCTAATTTTAGATTTATCTGCTGACAATTACTTGTACAATAAAGAAGACTTGCATTGATGACATTGTTGTTAACTCGTTACCACACACGAAAATTTTAGACTGGTCCAAATTGAAAGCATTTGCAGATGACAAAATAAAGGTGACTGAAAAAATGAAATTTGTTCTGGGAAGGGTAGAAAACACTGTGGAAAAAGGAGAAAATGCTGGTTACCAGCATTTTCTCCTTTTCCCACAGTGTTTTCAAAAGGCTTCTTTCTTAGGGGCGTCAAAAGTAGGGATTGTGTGGTAATGGGTTAAAGGAGCTATATCTTCTGACAAGCCTTTTCCTGTCTTTTCCATCAATGTTGACAAAAGCTGAGAACTCCAGACACATACATGGAAAAACTCCTGGTATGTTTTAACCTGTTCACAACCATTTTATTGCACTATGTTAAATCCAAATCATTACAACATTAGAATTCTTTTTGCCAGATATATAAATCTAATCATTTATGGAAAAGTGTAGATCTAAGATCAAACTGCACATGTCATGCAAGCTGATCTTGATCTAACTCTCTGCAAACTCTTATTGAATCACACTTAGCAGCTCAAGTTTTGATAACATTCATGATCTTATCGCCACTGTTCAACTAAATCATGCATTCACAAACTAATCACAGAATAAAGTAACGGTAAACACACAGATTCTGAAATGTCCAAGACATGCATGTGCAACTAGTTGCAGTCTGATAAATTATTCCATTGCACAGTAAGTGATTAATTGATACAGCTTTATTAAGGAGAGAGTTAGCATATCGAATACACAATGGGCACAGGTCATATATTGTAAATTACTTAATCCTTTGCTTTATTTGACTCTATTACTCTTTGATTTTTCATATAGAAAAGAAACCTTATGGTGATTTTGTGTACTTCATAGACCAGGATCAGACTGCACAGAATGTGCAATTTCATCATAAATATAAGCTGTCTGATATTTTGTGAGTTAATCTATTAAAACCTGGTGTGAATCATTTGATCTTTTCTACAGAACAAAATTTCCAGTTCATTCTAATGTCTTAACAGTCTCTAAGGAATAATACAGCCTCATATAAAATAATGATACTGAGTATTAAAAACAAGCAACAATTTTAGACGATTCATCCAACATTCAGTGTCAATGTATCAGCAAAAAGAATAACAGGTCATTACTCTGATGTAAAAATGACTAGAAAATAAAGACCAGACGATATCAATTTCTTTTACTAAACATTTTATATATGAAGCATTAAGAACAGATTGTTCACTCTGGAATTAGTGGATTATTTTAATCCTTCATTACTATGAATATTTATTAAAATCCACCCATACTCAGCTACCTGGGTCTCACAGAGAACAATTTGTTACCTTCAAACTGCTTTCCCACATTCTTAATTTTACAGTTTGTGCAGCGACTGATATCCTGTGTCAGAGATTATGATACAGGCATTTTAGACTCGATATGATTAAAAAAAATTTATCTAAATGGCTGAATATTTTCAGACTCTCTCTCATTACTTTTCTGTCGTTGGCTGGTTGTATTGGGGTTTAACGCCACTTTAACAGCTAAGGTCATATCATGGCAGTCAGTGACGCACATGTGTTTCCTGGCATTCTTACACCAGTACTATCACAACTTTCTTTCCACAGCCACCGACTACTTTTCTCACATGCTTCAGCAGAGGTGAGAGGTGAAAATATGCCGTAAAGAAAGTTCACCTCAACCTACTTTTCTGTGAGTTGATTTTTTTCTCTTTTTGGAGTTTTGTCAGTTTTGTGAAAAGAATATTTTTTTCAGCAGAAATTGGTTGTTAATCTTTTACCAAACAACCAAGTATTTTATCAAGCCTGGAGGATGACAGAATTTGAAGATAAAATGTGTATAGGAGAAAATACCGATATTTACTACTAATGTTTCTACCCTTTTTTAAGACTTATTTCTTGAATGATCGCATTTCATTTGTCATGCTCAAATACTTCCAATTTCAGAGAGTCTTACAATCTGTTGTATGGCTTGCAACACAGGAAAAAGGGCATTCTGTCATTTGCGTAAAGTGTCACAGTCCGCACCGGGTAATCTGAAGTGACACTTTCCATTTCTTAAGAGATTTTCTGTTTGCAAAAGTCCACTATAGCACAAATATACAGTGGTCGTAATGAGCCGTCTCGGATTAGCCTGGGCAGAGTGCAAAATGAGCAAATGTCAGAATGCCCCTTTTGTGTGTTGCAAGCCATAATCTTATTAGAAGTTATCTTCATGTTCCTGTCTTCTATCTTTTTGCATGCTTTGTCATTCAACTTGATGGCATCTCTCCTTTCAGTGGCTGATGCCATGAGCCTTACCTTTACATAAGAGCAGGACTCCAGCAAAAAGGGATTTATTCTTAACCAAGTGACAAAATTTGGACTTACCCAAATTGACAGCATCTGCAGACAACAAAAAGTTGGTAAAAGTTAGCTTTTGGTCTCTGACGTGGTAGAAAACATTGTGGGAAAAAATAGAAAATGCTGGTTACCAGCATTTTCTTCTTTTCCCACAAAGTTTCCAATGGCCGTGTTTTGCCTCCGTTGCTAACCAGTCGCATTATGGTAACCAGTAAGCTTCCAGGCCGGGTGACTATGAAAGAGAAAGCTATTTGAAACATGTTAGGAAAGGGAGAAAATGCTCGTTTCCAAGTGTCAACCTTACCATAATGCTAAAACAGAAGCTTTACCTCCATTTGTCAATATGTTTTGTTGCCTTTCAAATGAATTCTATAATTATGTAAGAAGAGATTGTCATAGGTTGCAATCAAATTTTGGAAAAAATGAGTGCTTCTTTAATCTTTCAAATTTGGTCATATTTCTTTAATCTGATCTTAGTATACACTATCTGGAAAAGGAGCTCAAGTTCAGTCACACAGGCTAAGGGTTCATCTCATACTGATCAGAAAGCATAAAAATTTACAAATTTCAATTGCAAAGGGAAATAACTACAACTTCAGTGACGAATCACTGCATATTTACCTCCCCTGCTATCTTATAGTAACACAATTATGATATGAATAATTGATTGAACAGTGTTTTATGCTGCTTTCATCATTATTTCAATCATATCACAGCAATAGCTCACGTTTTCATACAATATGTCCTGGGTGTCAGCTGTGCTAAGGCTTTTTAACTCATTACCAAACGACAATATTTTAGCCTCGTCCACATCGAAAGCATTTGCAGACGACAAATTAAAAGTGACTGAAAATTTGAATTTTGTTTTGTGAAGGGTAGAAAACATTGTTGGAAAAGGAAAAAATGCTTGTTACCAGCATTTTATCCTTTTCCCACAATGTTTTCTAAAGGCTTCTCTCTCAGGGTCATCCAAAGTAGGGATTGTATAGGAATGAGTTAAGACATTTTGTGTCTTTCCCAAGAACCTTGCAACAAAAAACTCAGTGCTTCCAGTCTGATTCCATTGCAGTCCTCCAGGTCACGAGTTCTACACCTTACCAATGAGCCGTACAGGATCACATAAATGTAAGAACATGCCAGTAGATGGTTTCAAAAGCTATAGTTATGAACAGTTTATCTTGCCTTAAACCTGTGTTGTGAGCACTTATGTGAGGTGGTATCCTTGTCACTAATGACTTACAAATTATGACCATTTAAAATGAGCTAACCAGTGTAAATGTTCATTCAGCCAACCTTCAAATTAATTAAATACTTAACTCTTTACCAAAAGGCATAATTTTAGACAAGTCCAAATCGGAAGCATTTGCAGACGACAAAATCAATGTGAAACAAACATTGAATTTTTTTTTTTTTAGGGGGGGATCAATGCCGACGGGAAACACAGTCTTTTATATACTGGAAATACACAGACGAGCCTTCAAACATAGCATCTGAAGAAGACATTATGGAAAATAATTACCTGTTTGTTATGTAATGGAATTTAAGCATCATTAGTCACATGCCAGTCACTTAACATTTCCACAATGCTTTTCTTGATTTTTGGCGCGAAATCTAAAAATAGCTTAAGGGGGTATGTAGCCTTTTAACCAGATACCACCCCCCAAAAAAATTTATTGTAATATCATGATTCTTAATTATTGATGATTTGTAAATGTTTTTTAACCCATTACCAGACGACAATATTTTAGACTGGTCCAAATTGAAAGCATTTGCAGACGACAAAATAAAAATGACTGAAAATTTGAAACTTGTTTTGTGTAGGGTAGAAAACATTGTGGGAAAAGGAGAAAATGCTGGTTACCAGCATTTTCTCCTTTTCCCGCAATGTTTTCAAAAGACTTCTTTCTCAGGGGCGTCAAAAGTAGGGATTGTGTGGTAATGGGTTAATATGAATTTCAGTGATATTTACATTTTTTAATTTGTAGTGATGTAAAAAACCTAAATATGCACCTTTAACTCTTTACCAAACAAATAAAATGTAGACTTGTCCAAATTCAAAGCATTTGCAGGCCACAATTCAAATGTGTCTCAAATAATGTTATTGGTCTTTGATAGGTAAGAAAACATTAAGAGAAAAGGAGAAAATGCTGGTTATCAGCATTTTCTCCTTTTCTCTTAATGTTTTAAAAAGGTTTCTTCATCAGGGGTCATTAAAACTAGGGATTATGTGGTAAAGAGTTAAAGCACACAATAAAAGAAACAGGTATTTTCAGCAGAAAATAAGACCAATAATAATAATTAAATTTTGCATTTACCAAAAATATGACAAGTTGTCATCCAGTTATTTTTTTTTAAAGCTTTATGATTCAATTATACAGAATATTTGGGTTTCATGAAAATGTGGGTTTGCAGCAGTGTTTCATTCTGTATAATTAAAGCCTTAGGACACTGAATTCATAATCATAAAAATCTTCAAAATCTTCGTTTAACATAGGAGGTTTTGATACAAAAAATGGTAAGCAGGTTAACCAATACATGTACATTCCCTAATATCACAGGAAAGCAAAAATGACGATTTAGTAAGTTTTGTGTTATGCTTAACTATTAACCAAATGACAAAATGTTGGACTCTACCAAATTGGAAGCATTTGCAGATGACAAAATAAAAGTAGGTCAAGTGATAATTCTTGTCTCTGAAAACATTGCGGGGAAAGGAGAAAATGCTGATTACCAGCTTTTTTTCTTTTTCCCAAAACGTTTTCAGAAGCCTTCTTTTTGAGGGTCATTAAAACTCAGTATTGTGTGGTAAGGAGTTAAGGTATTCATAATCCATAAACTTTTATCATTATTTCCCTGTGTTCAAAACCCTGAGAGAGAAGGCTCGATTAAGTGTTATGGTGGAAAACATTGTGGGAAAAGGAGAAAAAGCTGTCAGTCAGCATTATCTGCTTTTCCAACAATGTTTGGAAAAGTCTTACTTCCTCTGGATTGTTAAAAATCAGGAAAAACTGGTTAAGTGTAAAAATATATCTGAAACCAGCTTTGACTTAAAAAAAAAATTAAATGGAAAAATTGCAGAAGAGTACGATTTTGTGTATTTTCATTGTAACAGCTGCCTTTTTTGTCACATGCATAATCTTAGGCTTAAACTCTTTACCAAATGACAAAATTTTGGACTGGTCCATATTGAAAGCATTTGCAAATGACAAATTCATAGCGTCTCGTTTTATGAATTTGTCTCTGAAACAGTAGAAAATCTTGTACGAAAAGGAGAAAATGCTGGTTACCAGCATTTTCTCCTTTTCCCACAAGGTTTTCAAAAATGTCTCACCCAGGGTCGTGAAAACCAGGGCTTGTTAAGTAATGAGTTAAATGGAAATGAGATAAAAATAAGAAACCCATTTTACCATGACCAGTTCACTGCCTGGTATTATATATAAAGCAAACAATGAATATTTTTCTTCTATTTGAAAATAAGATTTATTAATATGAAATGAATGTGGTCGTTTTTTTTCATAACAATGCCTAAAATCAAATACTCAATATTCATTCAACAAAGGTATGTAGTTTATAACGACCATTGTTGAATATGGCCACGCTTTCCCTTCTTTTAACCCTTTTTTCAACAAAAAAATAGCAAGTTTTAATGACCCGCAATGAAGGAAACTTTTGGAAACATGGCAGGAAAAGAAGAAAATGCTTTTTCTCACAATGTTTTCCACCTATCTAAAAACTATTTTCTAATTTCGAGGAACACTTATTTTGCTGTCTGCAAATACGTCCAAATTGGACCATTCTTTATTAATTTTTTCGTTTGGTAAAGGGTAAAATATTTAGGACCAAAGGCAAAAAACAAGCTTTAGTGGGAAGCAGAAAGCAAGATTAGACTTCACATTTTGTTCATCCTGATCTTCACCTACCAATATACAGGCCATTTGTTTTGTCAAGCCTATTTCATAAAAACCTTTTGGAGTTTCTGTAGATTGTATTTTATGCCCTTGATAGGGGTCCAGTGTATATACTTGGCTAAGTTTTCATAAAATTCCTTTGGCGCTTAAAAACTGGCAGTATCTGCAGATTATGATCTGAAGCTCAGATAACAAACAAAGCTTTCTGAGAAAAGGAGATATTGTTTCTTAGCTATCTCTTCTTTTCCCATAATATTTGTAAAGGTCTTCATTTTATCTTTTTATTTTATCTAGATAAATTTCAAGGAAACTTCGACTTAAAGCAATAGTTTTCTAAAATAATCAGGATAGTTATCTTGTGTCTTGTGGCAGACTGATGTCACCGTACTACTGTTATGGAAAACTTGCACAAATTTTGTTCCTTATCAAATAGGTAAAACAGAGCCCAGTAGATTTATAACTTATGGTGTAATTCATCTCTCTCAGAGTAAAGACATACTAAATGACAGACATGGAATCTTTTCGTATTTTCCCTTAAGTGTTACTCATGTGCATACAGTTAACCCTTTACTCCATAGATACTCGTTTTTACACATTGCTTGTAGGAGACTTTGGAAATCATTGTGGCAAAAGGTGAAATTGGTCATGACGAGCAATTTCACCTTTTGCCACAATGTTTTCTATGCTATCAAATGGTGTCATATACAGATAAGAAACAGCTTCATCCTTGCTGTTATTTAGGGTCAATTAGAGATACCATAGAATCGCCTTATGGGGTAAAGGGTTAAACTTAACTGTGCCAGCTACCACCATTTACTGACTGGAATCCAGAAACAAAACAGTACCAAAATACATCCTTCAAAATGTTTTTCACTAAAAATTGTGCAATGATTACCTAGATGGCATAGTATTAGCCCGTCTCAATGCGGGCTTTTCCCTGGAACAAGTAGGTAAGTAATTAGTGTCAATATTAGTACATGTAGCCACTTGTTAACATAACTGGTAAAGGCGTAATATCTTGGTAAAAGAAATACCATGTTTTCCATGCATCATTACATATTATACAATTTCTAAAAAATAAACAGTATTTAACCCTTTACCACACAATTCCTACTTTTGACAATCCTGAGAAAAAAGCCTTAAGAAAACATTGTAGGAAAAGGAGAAAATGCTGGTAACCAGCATTTTCTCCTTTTCCAACAATGTTTTCTAATCTTTACATAACAAATTTCAAATTTTCACTCACTTTTATTTTGTCATCTGCAAATGCTTTCGGTTTTGGCAAGCCTAAAATATTGTCATTTGGTAATGAGTTACGGGGGATGTCTAAAAATAGCATTTGGACAGAGTTGACAAAAGTATTAAAGTACCGGTAATCAGAGGTGGATTTTTAAGGTACCATAAGTATATAGACATAGTTACAAGTTGAGAATCATTGTATGGATATTTTTCATTCAATAAATCATTTATAAGACAACCATAAAATAAAATTCTGAAACGAGCCACACTGCCAATACAGCCTAACAATTAACTCTTTGAGTTTTTCGAAATGACATGTTGCTAGAAAACAATGTTTTTTAAATCTGAAATTTTGAATACCTGAAAAAAAAGTAGAAAATTAAGAAGCACCAATTGTTCAAAGCTACTGAATTTACAATAAATTTTAAGATAAAAATTAAAGTGAAAAAAATCTTTTCAGCCTCATGTACTGACCAAGAAAGGAACTTCCACTAAGTTGTATACAGGTACATTATAAAATTCCAATAAATCCTACTGAAATTTGTTTTTATTTGTAAAAAATGTCTTGTGCACATTATGAAATCATACAGAAAGTACCAATTTAATTTCATGATGTGAATTGAAATACTGAGGAAGCATCATTTATAAAAGTCAATATTCAGTAGTAGTATATGACCACCAAGTGGAATGCCGACTGCCTGACAGTGAAGTTGAGACACTGTCAGGCAGAAGCACAAGCTCACAAGGAAGTGATCCCACTCTTCATGCAGTGCTGCTGGTCTGTCGGTTGATATTGTTCAGTGTATTGCTAAACTGCATGACTTTACTTTTGTGAATACATTCTGAAATAATTTACGAAGATTTTCAGTTTAATGAAAAGCAGCCTAAATTTGCAACTATAACAATTTTAGAAATTATCTAATGTTTATAATGTATAAACATCTAAAAAAGTAAGTTTTAAAATTTTGCAAATACTTGACATAAGTTTCTTTATCTCTCTCCATGATTTCTAGAATATCTTATAAAAAAAATAAACCTACCTTCCATACTGCCGAATTCTCTCAAATTCAGCTGAAAGAAAAAAAAATAGGCCATCAACACTTATTCCAAAAACTAACAAATAATTTATCACTTTCAATAAAGTCACAAAATTTGTCTTAATGATACTAATTACATCAAAAGGTAACTTCTCCCCTGCCTGTTTCCATAAGTAGACTCTGTTTTGTTCATATCAATATTATAAGCTTCCTTAATATCACAGAATCAACTTTTAACGATTTTAACCCTTTCCCAAACGACAAATTTTAGATTTTTCCAAACTCAAAGAGTTTACAGACGACAATTTCAAATTTGAGAAAAATGGCAGAAGGTTCCACAAATGAGTGGAAAACACTGTGGGAAAAGGAGAAATTGCTCGTTACGAGCAATTTCTCCTTTTCCCAACGGTGTTTTCAAAAGACTTTTACTGCAGACAGGTAAAAACATGAGCTTGTTTGGGAAAGGGTTAAGGTTCTTAATACCTATGTTTGAAACACAACCTCAAAAATTCAGGCTACACCATGGTCAGGGTTTCTCACTGCCTTTGTACTATTTATTTATGAACTCAAAGTGTTTCAAGGAGGCAGTACTAAGAACAACAAAGATAAACCATGGTGGTATCACAGGTGCTTATGATGCTTTTCAAGACTTTATCACCACTGTTTACAAACTCTTGAAATCTGACAAGGTCAGGCTGCCTGAAAAGAGCGTGGCAATGAAAGGCAAAAAGCCCTAGAACCCCTTGGCAAGGCTTAGTCCTGTTTCAAACTCAGTTGCACCAGATCTCATATAGGGACACTTTTAACAAGGGTCAGTTGCTCCTTCTTGGACCAATGAGTAAAAGTATTCTTAAGAGGATCCCCAAATCTTATGCAGAAGAATTTTCCCAATTAAAAATTAACACAACATCTGATTGGCTTAAATGAACCCTCCAAACTCTGAAAGAAAAACAAGATGAAGTTGAAGAATATACTTATCAGCAGTGACAAAAATACCATTATTGCCTAATGATACTACCAGAGAACCTAGAATTACAGAGGCTTATGGATTACCACACAGTCCTTTTGATGTGGTTCTGTCCAAAGCCTCATCTTGGACCTACAACATCTGCTTTTTTGTCATACATAATGGCAAAAAGGGCATTAGAATTCAAATTCTCGGGTCTGTTTTTTTTACAGCTAACTCTTTGGTAAGCATTTAAGAAACAATCACGTTATATCAACCTGTTTGCAGACCACAAACAGATATGACTCAGAAACTGAAATTCTTTTGAGGAAGTGTGTAAATCATTGCAGAAAAGGAGAAAATGCTGGTTAAAGCCTTTGACAATCATTTAAGAAAAAAGAGAAAATGCTGGTAATCTGCATTTTCTTGTTTTTCAACAATGCTTTTTATCCTCAGACAATTCTCTCACCAATTCCGCAAAGATTCTTTGAAAATTAATCAAAATCAAAATTGTCATCTGCTAATGCTTTTCAATTGGACCATTTTTGAGGGTTACATGAGCCAATAATTTTCTCCTTCAGGGACATCAATAATCGGGATTTTTTATTAGCCCATTACCAAACAATCCCTGGTTTTCACGACTCTGGGAAGGCAGGCTTTTGAAAACATTGTGGGAAAAGGAGAAAATGCTGGGAACAAGCATTTTCTACTTTTTCCACATTGTTTTCTACCCTATTAAAGCCAGAAATCATCTATTGAGCTGCGCCAAAATTGTTTTCTATATATGCCTTGAGTTTGCTCCGATCCAAAATTTTGTTGTGTGGTGAGGGATTAAAGGATAATTTATTCAAGTTCTAGAGAGAGTGAACAGTTTTTATAAAAAGCATTTTTACAACTTTTTTTCTGTTTCATGCCTTAACATTAAAATGACTACAAACAGTAAAACAACTACAAACAGCGTTAACAAGACGATTTTGAAAGTGAAAAAAGTTAAAGGTGATCAAACTGCAGAATCAGTGCACATGGATAGATTTAACCTATTAGTGATGCAGATATTACTTTACATGTGGGTGACTGTTTCTCCAGCAATACAAAAGATAGCTAACAAAGATGTTTCACACCACAGGCAATTTATACATTTTCCACAATTTACTTATGTAGAATTTTCTTTAGTCAATCTTTCGTATTTTCATCATCCCGCTTTTCATAAAGCACATCACAAGGGACGGTATAAATTAACCCGTCGAGCATTGAAAAAAAAAAAACTGATATATTTAGTTTACAATTAAGACCAGCGCATCAAAAACTCGTGGTCTCAAAAGCTTATTTGTGAAAATTATAATGGACAAATCAGAAATTTGTGAATAGGTTTAACACTTTTGGCACTTTCATCAAAAATAGGTTTTTGTGGTGTCTTTTGATCAAGATCAGACAGCAAAGAAATTTAAGTGCACCGATATAAGATCTGTACTGTTCACTTGTTCGATCAAGCCTTGTAAGATATCAGTCCATTCAAACTTCATTGGATTGCATTCGTAGGTATCAAAAGAGGTCAAGAGTTCGACATTTGGTGAAGGGAAATAACTCTGGGTAATAGGAACTTTTCTCACCATCTTCTGCATCCAGAAAAAGGGTTTTACTTGTCTTCCCCCTCTTTGAATTATTATGTGACTGATCTGGCATAGCTTAAATGTGCAAAAATGTAACATCAGTGTTGACAGTATTCAATATTACACTTAAATCTTTCCCAAATGACGAAAATTTAGACTGGTCCAAATTGAAAGGATTTGCAGACGACAAATTAAATGTAACTGGATTGCTCATTATTGTTTTGGATCTGGTGGAAAACATTGTGGGAAAAGGTGAAAATGCTGGTTACCAGAGTTTTAATGACCCTGATAGAGAAGGCTTTTGGAAAACATTGTGGGAAAAGGTGAAAATGCTGGTTACCAGCATTTTCTCCTTTTACCACAATGTTTTCAAAAGCCTTCTCTATCAGGGTCATGAAAACTCGAGATTGTGTGGTAGCATTATACATGGTTAGGATCATTTTGGTCCTTTTTCGACGATGTTTTCTAGCCTCTTTCTAAGGCAAATTCAAAAGAAACACATTTTGTTGACTACAAAATGGTTTCAATTTGGATTTTTCAGTTGGAAGCGTGCAGGGCTTGGGGCCAAGAGGTTGTTGGTTATATTCCTAACTTGCCCAATTTCTTTACAAGAATTGATGATAGGCATTGCATCAGGATTAATTCCACTCTAACAGCTGACCACAGTTTCGACAATGGTAATGTGGAAACGCAGCCAGTGACTTGGAAAGAATATTGTACAGAGTACTGGTGAAAGAAACCCCAGAAAAGCACAAATAGGTGTGCCATAATATGTTGAGCATCTTCGCAAGCCAAGGGTTAAAATCCACTATGCTACTCTACCCTTGGTGGATTGAGCTTGATTTCGACAATCACCCAATACGCATTTTCATTGGTTGCAGCTAGCTGTAACTGCATCAAATCGAATCGCTCATAGCATTTCATCTTCGATAAAAATAGAACAGGGCCGCGATAAAAATAGAAGGTGAACATGAATACCTCCGTGGATGTGTGAGGATCTGTAATGATTTATTACTGAAGAAAACATAGACAAACAATATTTACATAAAGTTCCAATGTGGCCAATCAATTATCAGATGTTTTACGCTGCACCTGACCATGGAATGTCGAAGTATGTTTGTGGTTATTGCTTCATGTTGATTTATTGTATTTCATAAGTGGTTTGTAAAACGAAATTTCATTGGCTATAAGAAATATGATGTAAAGGGAGATAATAAGCAGCATCCAATAGGGGGCATGTCACGAGAATCTTGAAATCGGGCTCGACTCGCCAAGGTAAGATCCATGTAGTGATCCTAACCTTGGCTCACAAAGATGTATGTTAAGATATTACTGAAATAATGTTGAATACGCGGTCTTAAACACCATAAAATCAATCGATCATATTTTTTCCCCCATTGGTAAAGAGTTAACCCCGATTCAATCCTGTTTCAAAAACTTTTTTCAGAGTTTATGTCTGGCTTTATGAGGCTTTGAAAACTTGGTGTGGTAAGAAACGTCTTTACTTTATTAATTGGCACTAGGTAAATGGATGGCACTAGGTAAATGGTTACAATTTGTCAATGCTTCATAATGAATTTGTTTATAAGGATATTAGAGAGCAACTGAGGAATGTCCATATCATTTGTTATCTTAATGTTGACCAACCAACAAAATTCTAGACTTGTCCAAATTGAAAGCGCTTGCAGATGAAAAAATAACTGAGACTCAAATATTGAAATTTGTTTTGGGAAGGGTAGAAAACATTGTGGGAACAGGAGAAAAGGCTGATTACCAGCATTTACTCATTTTCTGAAAATGTTTTTAAAAGGCTTCTTTTTCAGGGCCCTGAAAACCTGGGATTGTTTTGGGAAGGGTTTATCCTTTACCACACAATCTGGAGTTTTAATGAACCTGATAGAGACGGCTTTTGAAAACATTGTGGAAAAACAAGAAAATGCTGATAACCAGCACTTTCTCCTTTTCTCACAATTATTTCTACCCTATTAAAGACAGAATTTATTATTTGAGCTACATTCAAACTGTCATCTGCAAAGGCTTCTAATTTGGTCCTGGGCCCATATTCACCACCAACCATTCTTGAAAATATTCTTAGTCTTATTCTCCAAAGTTTTGTAAATTTGTAGGTTACACAACTTCTGATTGGCTAAACTAGAAGTGCTCTAAAACACAGGTGTGCTGTAATAAAACCATGGCTTCTACCAAATCAGAGACAGATTTGAAAGAGATAGAACTACGGTAAGTAGCTCAAAGTTGTTCTGGCATTAGTCATCATAACCTTGGTTAGAACCACTGACAAAGTCTTGGGTTTATTTCTTATAGTTTTGTCCTGGTTTATAGCTTGCTTCTGCACAATTTCAATCAATGAATAATGTGACTTCTCTGGCTATAACTCAATTGATAATCACTACACTAAATTGTTCAGGAGCTAAAGAAGTTGCGGAAACACAAAATTTGGGCCAAAAACTTTAGATGAGAATACAAAGAAAAAAAGTTTGGATACTTGAGAAAAATCAGAAAGATGGAAAGAAGTTTTGTTTTCAGATTACAATGCATTCTGAGATGAAAAACTTTGTGGTTTGCATTAGGGTCTGGTTTTATGTTGGGAAAACTTAGTCCATAAGGAAAAGTAGTAAGGGTAATGGGTTAATTCCAACTGGTAAATGATCTTTCAACCCTTTGCCAGTGATTTCAGCAACAAAATCTTATAACACAGGAATTTGACATTCTATAACCAAAATAAATGATAAAATATGAAAAAAAAATCTCCCCTATATACATGTAATATAAACACAAGGAATGCAACGTCTTGATTGCTGGCGCTAGCACCCGACAGCCTTTCCCAACCAAAATCACCCACGAAACAAACAAGACAATAACGTTTTTAAGATATTTATGGACATCAAATGATACTAAAGATTCTAGAAAAATCTTTAGTGTCATGTGATGTTGACAAGTATCTTAAAAACAAACAAGAGGGCCATGATGGCCCTGTATCGCTCCACTGGCTTTTTAACCCTTTACCACACAAATTGAAGTGTTCATGATAATGAAAAAGAGGGCCTTCAAAAACAATGAACGCTGTCAGGCAGTACAAGCAGGTTCATTCATTAGCATGAAAGGTAAAATCCTTGGAAAAATAAGCTGAATGATAGAAACCTTACTCTGAATTTATTATTCACCTCATGTGAGCTTAACTATTAGCATCAAAAAAATGAATAACACTTGAAAACAGAATATTTTCTATCAAAAAACTTAATGTCTAGCATCAATCATGTATCAATGCAGTTTGATAATCAAGGGAGATAAATAGTACCTAACTTTATCTTTCATAAAAAGAGTTATTTCCCTTGATTAATGTATAAATTAAAGTGACTATATCTTGAGGCCCATGTTAAACTTGTGATCCCTGGATGGAGCCAATTTTGACCCTAGACCTACAATATGAAACTAGAATGTGTGGTTATAAACACTAAGATTTTTGAATCTTGCCCAATAAAAAGCCCTGTAAAACAAGTTTGCTCAATAAAAGGCCCTGTAAAATATGTAACCCATGAGACAGGTTTATAAAGCCAATGTAAAACTTGTGACCCCTGGGATGGGGTCAAACTTGACCCCCAAAGTTAAAATTTTGGCCCTCTTGGTAGAAGCCCATTAGATAAAGCTACATGCAAAATTTGGTAGCCCTAGGCCTTATGGCTATGCACAAGTAGATTATTAAAGTTTCCCTATATAAGCCAATGTAAAACTTGTGATCCCCTGTGACGGGGGCTAAATTCAACCCCAGGGCTATACTTTTGGGCACCCTTGGTAGAGACCCCCTAGATAAAGCTACATGCAAAATTTGATAGCCCAAGTCCTTATAGCTAGGTGCAACAAGATTTTGGAAGTTTTCCCTATATAAGCCCATGTAAAATTTGTTACCCCCCGGGGGCGGGGCCAAATTTGACCCCTGGACTATAAGTTGGAAACCCTTGGTAGAGGGCCACTAGATAAAGCTACATGCCAAATTTGGTAGCCCTAGGACCTATGGCTAGGTGGAAGAAGAATTTTGAAGTTCTCCCTATATAAGCCCATGTAAAACTTGTTACCCCCGGGACGGGGCCAATTTTGACCCCAGGGCTATAATTTACACACTCTTGGTAGAGGTCCACTAAATAAAACAACATCCCAAATTCGGTAGCCCTAGGCCCTATGCCTAGGTAGAAGAGGCGTTTTAAAGTTCTCCCTAAATAAGCCCATGTAAAACTTGTGACCCCCGGGGCGGGGCCAATTTTGACCCCAGGGCTATATTTTGAAGAAACTTGGTAGAGGTCCACTAGATAAAGCTACATGCCAAATTTGGTAGCTCTAGGCCTTACGGTTTCAGACAAGAAGATTTTCAAAGATTTTCAAAATTTTTCAGTTTTGTTGCCATGGCAACCAGAGTTTTTGAAGGAATTAAATTCTTTCAAGAAATTCTGAAGAGGACCATGGCAGGATCATTTCTGTGAAGTTTCATCAAAATTGGATAGGTAGTATCAGAGAAGAAGATGTTTAAAGAAAAAGTTAACGCACGGACGGACGGACGGACGGACGCACGGACGCACGGACGGACTGACGGATGGACGGACGGACGGACGCACGACGGACAACGGGCCATGACATAAGCCCGCTGGCCTTCGGCCAGTGGAGCTAAAAAAATAATAGTATTAAGTAATACGAAAATACGCTTCCTGGCTCTTTTTGTGACGTTAGCGAATGGAGTCTCGGACGAATCAAAATTTTCGGATAGAGTTGTAAAACATGACGGATATCTCCGGTTGAAAGGTGTCTACTGAGGTATCGCCGGATGTCGCAGACCTGTACATTATTGTCTTGTCTATCGCTAGGCTAAATGAGATTATGATCAATGTTTGTTTCGTGGGTGATTTTGGTTGGGAAAGGCTGTCGGGTGCTAGCGCCAGCAATCGAGACGTTGCATTCCTTGTGTTTATATTATACAGGTGAGATTTTTTTTTTCATATTTTATCATTTATTTTGGTTATAGAATGTCAAATTCCTGTGCTTATAATAATGAGCCACATCTTTATACTGACTTTCAGTCTGTCTCGGGTTTTGTATAAAATCACAGATTTAAGAGGCCTTATTGTATTATAGTCATGCTTAGCCTCTGCTTCACACTGTTTACCAGTATATAATTAACATTGGCTCTTATCCTGAACCAAAGCATATACATGGATTTTTTTTTTCATCCTAATACGGTCTAGAGTAATTGAATTCTAGGACACTTACCATCATGACATGCTGTGTTGTATATTGGTATTTGAAAACTTTCCAGTTGATCTGTGGACAGGATTTATGATAATCTCTTTAAGAATATTAATCATCCTAAATAATCAGACGGAAAATCCATTATCAGACGATCCCTTTATCCAAGATAAAGATCTATAACTTAGTAGTTACCTGCATAGAGGATTGATTTTTGGCTTCACTTGTATTAAATTATTCATCCCTTTTTATTCGTTTGCAATCCAGTTTAACCCTTCACCACACAATCCTGCATTTTAGCCACCATACAAGAAAAGGCCTGGTTACCTCTATTTACTCCTCATCTACAAGTCCCATCATTCGATCTGTATTTGATTGGTTGTTTACAATTATGTTTTCAATATGGACAAGTTTGAAAGGTCGGGCTTTTAACTCATTACCAAACAACAATATTTCAGGCTTGTCCCAATCAAAAGCATTTGCAGACGAAAAAATAAAGTGACTGAAAAAAGCAGCAGAGAGGAGACACACTAAAAAAAGAACATGATCTTGGGGCTGAACATTATCATCTTGTAGCCAGCAAAGTTTCCTTTTCCCACAATAATCTCTATCTTTCCAAGACAAATTATTTGAACCCTGGTCAGTAATTTTTTTTCACTCACATAAAACATCTTTTCACATAATCAAGTCTCGCATTTTATTGTGGCCAAAAGCTCATCTTTCTAAACTCATTACCAAATGACGAAATTTTAGGCATGTACAAACCAAAAGCATTTGCAGACGACAAAATAAAAGTGACTGAATATATGAAATTTGTTTTGTGAAGGGTAGAAAATATGGTGGGGAAAGGAGAAAATCCTGGGGACCAGCATTTTCTCCTTTTCCCACAATGTTTTCTAAAGGCTTCTTTCTCAGGGTCGTCAAAACTAGGGATTGTGTGGTAATGGGTTATCGATATATATGACTGCATGGGCGGATCCAGGGGGGGGGGGTCAGAACCGGGGGTCCAGACCCCCCTGGAATTTTGGCAAAAATGTGGTTATCAGATTCGTGAAATGGTTACATCCACTGAAATCCAGATATCAAAGTATCATAATTATAAGACGAGTGCGTTTTCGATGGGACCCCCCTGAGAAATGTCAAGAAATGTTGACTTTTCTTGTAAACGGCTTACATCCACTGAAATCCAGAAATCAAAGTATCATAATAATAAGACGAGTGCGTTTTCGGTGGTATAATACTGGTATCCAGCATTTTCTAGATTTCCCACAATGTTTTCTAAAAGCTTCTTTCTAAGGGTCGTCAAGAGTAGGTATTGTGTGGTAATGGGTTAATTAGTCTTTCAAAATCCAGATTGAGTGGTATTTAGGAGTTTAACTGTTAAGGCTCCCACTTATTATAAAGTTTTAACGACTCTGAGGAGATGCCAAAGTTTGAAAACCTTGCGTGAAAAGGAAAAAAATTATGCTTCTTACCAGCATTTTCTTGTTTTCACACAAGGTTTTCTACACTTTCATAGGTAATTACTCTAATTTCTTTTACATTTATTCATCATCTGCAAGTAAACTTCCAATTTGGACAAGTTTAACATTTGGCAAAGTGTTCAGTTTTGGATAGATATGGTATAGGACCCAAGACGAGAAAATGTGGATCTGAAAATCTATCAAATGTAAATATTTATACGTCGGTCAAATATTTCTTCATGCAGTATGTCAATATTATCAGTCTGTAAACATGCATTAAACAAACATATCCATCAAACATGATTTAGGCTTAAAATAGATTAAAACTTTTCAAGACTACTGTTTTTCAACTTTATACATGTGCTTCAAATAAATACAACCTGTGTAATCCATTCTTTTTTTAAATTTATCACAGAAAAAATTGGGCATTTCATTTTGTCAAGATTGTAGTTTAAAGCCCCAGTAAAGTAGAAAAAAAACAAGTAATTCTCACCATTTATAAGTCAAAAATGTAACGGATAACCCATCCCAACATACATACCGGTATATAAGATCGGAGAAAACCCGAATATGTCACTTAGACACTTACTTCATTGGTTGCCATGATATACCTGCGCAAAAATGCATGGAGAAGCCTGGCGATTTCAGGGATGCAATTGATCAAGACAACCTTTGTTATCATTTGTCTCTGTCTTTAAGAACATCACTTGATAACATTGCATCTTTTTAGTGCTGTCATATGTAGTGCAAAGGACTATCTAAGCGCCGAAAAGCTTACTGGTTTAATTTGTATCGAAACTAAAGTGGTACGAAAGGATTCAACTCGGATTGTCGCGTGATTTTGGGGTCAAAGGTTGTTGGAAAAAATACTGGTCACCACTGTGCAACATATGCAAACAAATGCTGAGAAATTGTATTTGATGAGAGAATATAGAGCTACAGACATTGTTGACACAGTTCAGACTACACATCTGTGCAGTTGATCTCTGTCATCACTGATTGTTGCTTTAAATAATGGTTTTCAATTGATTTTACAAGGAAAGACACTAAGAATGTTTTCTCTTCTTTATACAGTTAATCGTGACATCACATGACAGAACAGGTGACAGATAACATGACATATTATGCAAAAGATTTCGTCACATTTTACATGGCTGATGTAATGTCATGAATTATCGAATAAAGTTTACCAGAACGATTTAAAAGGAGCCTCACTTTTTCTAGACAGTACAGGCTATAATTGTTTACACTTCCAATGTTATGTCATCAGATAGTAAGATTGCTCATTCTGAACCTAATTTCTACTTTTGACATAGTAAATGATTAACAAATAAGGGACAATGTACCTCTGTCGTCATTTCTGTTCACAATATCGATAAACTTAGTTTTTCAAGTCTAGAATGGGAACAGAATGATCAAGTGAATGAAAGTTTTGTGTCGACACAATGAATTATTACGTGGTGTTTACGTCAAAAAATATGTCACGCGGAGAATTATGACAAAAAGTCAGCAAATCATCGGCGATCACTGATGTAAACAAACAGATCATGTGACAAGGTAGGATCTTTTCTAACTTCATAATTTTTTTTGCCATTGACTAGTACTTTTATGAACTGCACCTTTACTTAAAGTTATGATAATTGCCATATTTTTACAATTAAATTTTCTTTTACTTTATAAACAGGCTTTTTTACAGTTGGTTTTTACTCTGACTTTAAACTTTCAAGAGTGGTGAAATGTTTTAAAAAAAAGTATCCTTTCTGACAATCTTTTACAGACTCAGACTAGCTTTGACTCAAAGACTCAAAATTATATTCTAATGGAAGGGAGAAAAAGCTGGTTGTTCACCTTTTGCCACAGTGTTTTCAAATGCCTTCTTGTTAAAACTCGGATTGCGTGGTGAAAGATTCAGGTAGTCAGGAATTTCTCCTTTTGCCACTGGATATTATCAAAATCCTTCTTTCTGAGGGCTGTGAGGAGTCAGAACTTATTTTAACCCTTTCCCAAACATACCCAGGTTTTCATGACCCAGAGAAAGAAGCCTTTACAAAGAATTGTGGGAAAAGAAGAAAATACTGGTAACCAGCATTTTCTCCTTTTCCCACAACGTTTTCTACTCTTCCAAAGACAAATTCTATTTCTTGAGTTCCATTGATTTTGTTTCTGCAATTGCTTTCCATTTGGATGAGTCTAAAATTCTTTCATTTGGGAAAGGGTTAATAGGATAACCGCGCGCGCAACATCATTTGAGAACCGGCTTGTCCTGATTTTACATATATTGCGTTTGGTCATGCAGTGAGAAATAACCCACCTACTAAGACCTGAAAAGGAAGGAAATTTGTCCAACAATGTGGTGAATTATGAGATTTGAAGAAAAAGTAAAGCAGAGAATCACATGGAATGCCATGTGACGTCAGAAACTGTTTGGTGTCTGTCAGATAACAAAAGCAGAAGAAAAATTTTCATGGCTCGACGCCGTATGTTTAGAACTATTTTAAATTGTTCAGAATTTTCTATTATTTCATCCTCTTTATGCACGATGATTGTCTAGCAATATTCAGTTCATATTCCCCCCCCCCCCTGTTCCTACGGCCCTGTGATAAATATTCCGCACAGAACATTAACTCTATTTCACATGGTAAAATAACTAATATTGAAGGAGTTTACAAATGACATTTTATATGGTTTTTTTTTTCACATACATCAAATAATATCTATCCTTGAATGAACTAGAAAACATTGTGCATAAAGGAGAAAATGCTGGTTACCCGCATTTTCTCCTCCCCTACCCCCCATGTTTTCAAGTCTTCTTTCTAAGAGTTAATAAAATTCTGATTACCTAGTACAGGGTTAATTCAATGAAATGGCAAAAGGCATTTATTAACTCATTACCAAACGACAGTATTTTAGACTGGATCAAATTGAAAGCATTTACAGACGACAAAATAAAAGTGACTGAAAATTTAGAATTTGTTTTGTGAAGGGTAGAAAACATTGTGGGAAAAGGAGAAAATGCTGGTTACCAGCATTTTCTCCTTTTCCCACAATGTTTTCTAAGGCTTTTTTCTCAGGGGCGTCAAAAGTAGGGATTGTGTGGTAATGGGTTAATCAATCAGTCTATGTCAGACACAAGGGAACCTGATTTATAGCAGTGTTACATAAAAATGACATTTTTAATTTAATATAACATTTTCTTTATTCATCGACAATTTAACAAGCTTAATTAGTATGCATGATATTCTCACAAAGCTATACTCAAAAACTGCCGTAATCATAAACAGATAAAGACTATTCATCTTTTGGAATAATTATGCAAAGCAGTAACACTTTGGCTCTTCGCAAGAGAATATCTAATAGGCATCTGGAAGAAGCAAATTAAACCTCTCCACACAATTCTGTGTTTTAACAACTCTGTTGAAGAAGCCTTCTGAAAAAATTGTTGGGAAAGGCGAAAATGCTGTTAAAATGCTTTCTCAGGGGGGGTCCCACCAAAAAGGCAATTGTCTTATTACATGATACTATGGTTTCCGGATTTTAGTGGATGTGAGCCGTTTATACCAAAATTCAACGTTTCCAGTTCTAACCATGAGGATATCTCCACATTTAGACCCCCACCCCTTTCTTTAATTCATGACTGTATTTTGCCAAATTGCCAAAATTCGGGGGGGGGGGGGGGGGGGGGGGGGGGGGGGGGGGGGGGTCTGCCCCCCCCCCCCCCCAGGCCCCCTCTGGATCCGCCCATCGCCCATGCCTTGCTATCTGAGTTTCAGTTAAATTTGCGACTGATTGGCAAAAAGTCAATGCAAATGTAAATCAGATAATCCTGTACCTGTATGCATGCATCTCATTAATCCTTTACCACACAATCCTCAGACTTTTAACAACCTTGAAAAAGAAAGCTTTGGAAAACATTGTGATAAAAGAAGCAAATGCTGAAAACCAGCATTTTCTTCCTTTTTTACTATGTTTTCTTTCCTTCCCGAGACAAATTTTCAGCTCTACCAAGAGACACGTTTGAGATGATCTTCAAATGATTGTCAATAACATGTCGTCAGCATAGTGTCAGCGTCTTGAGAAAGCTGTGAACACCCAGTGCATGCACACACTTATGAACACTGGGAAAGCGTCTACGCTTTCCCAGTGCTCATAAGTGCGTGCATGCACTGGTACTTTTCCTGCAATCTCATGGCACTCTGAAATTCAACAAAGCCGTACCAACGCAGTGGAATCGCTGTATAGTCTGATAGGGGCTTAAGACAGTGATCTTAACAGGCTCTTTTCAGAATGCCAAGCGACGGTGTTTGTTTTGCGCTTGCTCAAATTTCCCCATCCCTCAGCATCCTAAACAATCCCAACACATCAACTTGCAATGCCACTGCAATTATACTGAAGTGATGCTTGCAATTGTACTGGGCACACCTTGGGTATCAATAAATTGTGTAGTTTACTAATTTTCCTACTTTCACAATAGTTTCAAAAGCCTGCTTTTTCAAGGTAATAAAAATCTAGGACTGCATGTATGGTGGTAAAGTGTTACCAAATAATCCATTGTTTTATAAACCCTATGGCAGTAGCCATTAGTGGAAAAGGAGAAAATGGTGCTTCTTTTTTCTCAATGTTTTCTAGCCTGTCAAAGACAGATCTCACCAAATGAGTAATATTTCTTACCTGAAAATGCTTTGAATTTGAACCAGTCTCAACTCCTGCCATTTGCTACAGAGTTAAACTCAACTCCCGCCATTTGCTACAGGGTAAAACTCAACTCCCGCCATTTGCTACAGGGTTGAACTCAAATCCCCCCATTTGCTACAGGGTTGAACTCAACTCCCGCCATTTGCTACAGGGTTGAACTCAACTCCCGCCATTTGCTACAGTGTTGAACTCAACTCCCTCTGTTTGCTACTGGGTTAAACTCAACTCCTGCCATTTGCTACAGGGTTAAACTCAACTCCTGCCATTTGCTACAGGATTAAACTCAATTCCTGCCATTTGTTACAGGATTAAACTCAACTCCCTCCATTTGCTACAGGGTTAAACTCAACTCCTGCCATTTGTTACAGGGTTAAACTCATTTCCAAACGAAAAAATATGAGGTTTGTCCAAATAGAAAGCATTTGCAGACGACAACATAAAAGTTGCAGAAAATCTGAAATTTCTTTTTTGAAGGGTATAAAACATTGTGGGAAAAGGAGAAAACGCTGGTTACCAGCATTTTCTCCTTTTCCAGCAAAGTTTTCTAAAGGCTTCTTACTTAGGGTCGTCAAAAGTAGAGATCGTGTGGTAATGGGTTAACCGGTTACTAAATAATCTGAGTTCCAACAACCCTGATCGAACAAGCTTTTCACAAAACAGGGTGGGTAAAGATGAAGATGCTGGTAACCAGCATTTTCTCCTTTTTCCACAATGATTCTACTATTCCAAAGACTGATTCCATCATTGGTCTACAAGTTTATATTTGTATGCAAATTCTTTAAATTTGGACAAGTCTACATTGTTGTTTTTTGGTAAAGAGTTAACCCTTTCCCAACCAGCAAATTTTGGACCAGACCAAATTGAAAGCATTTTGCAGGTGAGAAATTAGCAGTGGCTAAAAATATGATTTTTCTATATGACAGGGTAGAAAACATTGTGGGAAAAGGAGAAAATGCTGGTTACCAGCATTTTCTCCTTTTCCCACAATGTTTTCAAAAGGCTACAATTCCAGACCCGTAAAAACCAGGGATTTTTTGGGAAAGGGTTAAGTCAAGATTGCAAACTGATAATGGGTAACATAAAATAAAATCTGTACTGAAAGGAGAGAATGTTGGCTTAGATTTCATTTGAAAAGTTGTCTTTTAAACTGTTTAATAATGGCCATCATGGGTCATTGATTTATGATCACAGATTAATAGAAAATAATTCCAAAACACTTTGGTGCTTAAAACCCTTTACCAAACGACAAACTTTTGGACTGGTCCAAATTGGAAGCATTTGCAGACAACAAAATAAATGTAAAAATCAAAAGGTGAAATTTAATTTGAAAAAGCTAGAAAACATTGTGGGAAAAAGGAGAAAATGATGGTTACCAGTATTTTCCCCTTTTCCAAAAATGTTTTCAAAAGGCTTCTTCTGTTAGGTTTGTTAAAAGTTGGGATTGCGTGGTAATGGGTTAATCAAATCCTAAAACCTTTTTAAGATGCCTTTTACAACTATAGTTACCTTTGTGGTCACTGTAGATTAAGATCAGACTGCACTAAATATGCAGTCTAATCTTTAACCTAATCTTCACATCTGATTAATCAGCAAGACATTGTCATCATAAATTATCTCACTTTAACTCTTTACCACACAATCCCGACTTTTAACTACCCTGAGAAAGAAGCCTTTTGAAAACATAGTGGGAAAAGAAGAAAACGGTGGTAACCAGCGTTTTTTCCTTTTCCCACAATGTTTTCTACCCTTCTCAAAACAAATTTCAAATTTTCAGTCACTTTTATTTTGTTGTCTGCAAATGCTTTAAATTTGGACCAGTCTACAATTTTGTCGTTTGGTAAAGTATTAAACCTAATTTTATATTGATTTTGAATCGGTTATTGACTGATTCATAATGCTGTGCTTACAGTTTTCTCAACATTATTTCAGTTACATCGCAGTGGCCAGTGCACCTATCCAAGTATCCATGCTCTCCTGGAGACTCTTTTACAAGTATTCTCGACAATTTTCTTTCCAAGCCACTGGATGTTTTCCCACAAGACCGTACTCGAAACAATGGTCAGTGGTGGAAGCGGAATGAATCCTGTTGCAATGAGTATCATCAATCCTCCGAAGGAAATTGGCTGAGCTAGGGATCAAACCCTCAACCCTCTGCTTTCAAGTCCTACATGCTACCAACTGAGCCACTGGGGCTTGGTGGATGATTTTGAATCAAGTTCCCGCATCTTGTATTAACCCATTACATGCAAGGGGCTCAGAGCTACCAGGGCTCAACTTTGTCTGGTAAAGAGTTAACCCATTACCACACAATCCCTACTTTTGACACCCCTGAGAAAGAAGCCTTTTGAAAACACTGTGGGAAAAGGAGAAAATGCTGGTAACCAGCATTTATTCCTTTTCCCACAGTGTTTTCTACACTTCCCAGAACAAATTTCAATTTTTTAGTCACTTTTATTTTGTCGTCTGCAAATGCTTTCAATTTGGACCAGTTTAAAATTTTCTCGTTTGGTAAAGGGTTAAGACTACTCACCCTTAACTCTTTACCACATGAGAAAATTTTAGACTGGTCCAAATTGAAAGCATTTGCAGATGACAAAATAAAGGTGACTAAAAAAAAGAAATTTGTTCTGGGAAGGGTAGAAAACACTGTGGAAAAAGGAGAAAATGCTGGTTTCCAGCATTTTCTCCTTTTCCCATAGTGTTTTCATAAGGCTTCTTTCTTAGGGGGCATCAAAAGTAGGGATTGTGTGGTAATGGGTTAAAGCCCCTTTAAGAACTTAAGTTACACTAGCAGCCAGTGTAGTAAAAGATCAGCCTTTGTTCCATGCTACTAGCTCTTTCCCACATAACCATTAATTGTTGAGACAACAGTAAGCAGTAGGAGAGGAATGAATCCTGTCGCAATGACTATCATTAAACCTCAAAAAAGAAAATGGCTGAGCCAGGGGTTGAACCCATGACCCACAGTTCTCAAGTCTTACATCCAAGGGAATCAGAGCTACTGAGGGCTCAACTTTGTCTGGTAAAGAGTTAATACTACTATTAACCCTTAAAGCCCCTTTAACCCATTACCACATGACAACATTTTAGACTGGTTCAAATTGAAAGCATTTGCAGATTACAAAATAAAGGCGACTGAAAAATTGAAATTTGTTCTGGGAAGGGTAGAAAACACTGTGGGAAAAGGAGAAAATGCTGGTTACCAGCATTTTCTCCTTTTCCTACAGTGTTTTCAAAAGGCTTCTTTCTCAGAGGCGTCAAAATAAGGGATTGTGTGGTAATGGGTTAAGAACTTCAAGTTACACTAGCAGCTAGTGTAGTAAAAGAACAGCCCGCAAGAAGCATGCAATCGATCTTTGATCTACACTGTTTTTTTTTTTGCTGTGGCATTATAGACAAGAGCAACCTTGCACTTTAAGACTGGCATGGTTTGGGTCTTGATTGTAGACCGAAAAAGTCTGTTAGGTTTATGCAGCACTTTACTGGTTAATCCTTCACCACACAAGAAAATGTTTGACCCAATTGTAATAAAGTATTAATAGAGGAGAAACTAAAGATACTGAAGTTCAAATGAAGACTGTTGTTTAAGGAAAGAGTAGAAAACAATTTGGGAAAAGGAGAAAATGCTGGTTACCAGCATTTTCTCCTTTTCCCAAAATGTTTTCAAAAGGCTTCTTCCTCAGGATCATTAAAAGTCAGTATTGAGCGGTAAAGAGTTGAATTTTGTCGTCTGGTAAAGAGTATTGCCATATACAGAGTTACTGACAGCCAGTATTGTTTAGCCGGTAAGCTGATATTTATAAAATCCTTTTATTCTATTAGACACATTGTATTAAGTGTTGACAAAAAGAAAGAACCGTGGCAGGCATAAATTCACTAGTGGCAAACATTGTACAAGTTCAGCACTTATATCTCAACATATACGCAAGAGATGTATTCATATTCACCTGCTTACAAGATTTTCTTTTTTGACTTTCCATAGTGGGGTCATTTTGACCAATCCCCATAAAAAAAAATTATCCAATTACCGCACAGTACTGGCTTATTTTGACATTGCGGGAAAAGGAGAAAATGCTGGTAACCACAATTTTCTTCTTTTCCCACAATGTCTTCTACCCTAACAAAGAACAATTGCACCATTTGGGCCACACTGAATGTGTTCCCTGCAAATGCTTTCAATTTGGACAAGGCTGCAATTTTGCCATCTGGTAAAGGGTAAAACAAACTTCTAAAAGACTGTGTTGCAAAACATTGTTGAAAATGAGGTAAAAGCTGATATTCATCAATTTCTCTTTTTTTCCAAAAATATTTCCTACCCTTTCAATGATGATTTTCAACATGTAGTCACCTTCAATTTTGTTTCTTGCTTTGAATACTATCACACAAAGATCCACACATGAAGACAGAGAGAAAAAGTAAGGAAGAATGAGAGACAGACATTTGGACAAAGAAGGAGAAAACATTGAGAATGAGAGAGAATGTTTACATTCTTTCATTTTAGCAATCACAGGCTAAACTTTATGACTTCCAACATTCTACAAGATTTCAGCAGCTTATCTATTAAATTACTTATTCCAATTTGTATGGAGTTAGTCGATCCAGGTCACATAGTACGTCTTCATCATCATTCAACATTTAACATTTTACCACACAATCCCTACTTTTGACGCCCCTGAAAAAGAAGCCTTTAGAACACATTGTGGGAAAAGGATAAAATGCTGGTAACCAGCATTTTCTCCTTTTCCCACAATATTTCTGCCCTTGCCAAATCAAATTTCATTTTTCAGTCGCATTTATTTCGTCGTCTGCAAATACTTTCAATTTGGACCAGTCTAAAATTCTCTCATGTGGTAACCCACACCACAAGATTTTAGACTTGTCCAAATGAAAGCATTTGCAGACAACAAAAAAACTGATAGGTGAGTGCAACACTACTGTAAGTGCCTGTACATTGTACAGGCACCTAGAATAGTGTTGCACTTCCCTATCGAAATGTGACTCAAAAACTGAAATTTGATATTAGAAGAGTAGAAAACATTGTTGGGAAATAAGAAAATGCTGGTTACTAGCATTTTCTCCTTTTCCCACATTGTTTTCAGAAAGCTTCTTCCACTGTGTTGCTACTACAGGAATTGTTTGGTAAAGGGTGAAAAAGTTCAAGATTGGCCAATGACTGATTGCAATACTTTTGCATCATTTTTCTTGCCTCAATTATTTTATAGAATGGTAAGACAGCTTTCATTCATATTCATTTTGCCTCCCTGCACAAAATTTGTAATACAGGAATGGAGGTTTCCCCATAGAAATATGTATAATCCTCATTCAATGACAGAAATACCTGTGAAAATATTGTGGCAAAAGGGATATTTGCCTGTGTATATACGAGTTTTCCCCTTACTTCAATGTTTTAAAATGTAGACTCCAGCAACACAAAACAACAATAGTCTACAAAAGGTGAAAAGCAAACATTTTACTCTGTCCCATTTTAAAATCTAGAATAGATCTTGGGTTTACAGAAGTAGATCTAGTGATCAGAACCATTAAAAACAGATCTACCAGAGAAACATTTGAAGAAGGTAATAGAAACCTTTATGTATGACCCGACAGATTATAAATCCACGGATTAACCAAAGATAAAGTGTTGCAAGATTATAGACTGACGGACATTTAAATATTAAATATATCGACCTAAACGATTAAACACTTATCGATATCTGAACAGTTTTGGCAAAAAAAGCAATCTTTAAATAAATAAAAAAATCCACGACAAAATGCATGTTATTCAAGTCTTTATGAAAAAGCTTTACCTTGAACTTCCGTCATATTCAGACGATATATTTCCTATACACGGGTTAAAAACACTGCTATATCCCAATATCAATTCAAAGTTTTCGATTAACTATATATTGGGCCTGTCGTCATTCATATAGAAGCACATGGATATCGAAAAATATGGCGGGAGGTTTCATTAAGAAGCAGCCATTGTCGCGTTCTGACGTTTCGTGGCAACGAGCCTCACTACCAATCAGATCACGTGACGTCACGCTTTTTTGTTTTTCGGGTGAAAGTGCAACCCGCGTAACAATATACCTGCGCCGAGTCAGGTATAAAGTAAGCCGGTCAGTGACACAAAACAAATATAGAGATCAATAATGAAACAAAAAGTGTCAAACTAGCTAGATATGTAGATCTAGACTAATACAAATTTCTAAATAAATTTAGATCTAAATAATAGATCTAGATTTAGTCCCACACTCATTTCAGTAGCGTAAACCGAAAGTTTAGAAACCTGGATCTCGCTAAGAAATCGAGAGATTATTTCTCTGCATCTATATTGAGATGCTTCAAAATAAGGACAGGTCTGTCATACGGGACTAGATTTATCCATGGATATCCTGCTAAATAAATAAAACGAAACTTTTAAGCCGATAGTAAAGACGCGAAAAATATTATCTCGGATTTTTTTTAGCCAATCATATCCTAATCAGACAGTGTAGACCCAAGATCAGACTCTACTGTGGTCCGGGCGAAGGCAGGAGATTTGTTTTTTCCCCCCCACTCAAAAATTAGATATAGATCTATATATTTGAGATTTTCGGGCATTATATAACTTGCCTTCTCTGTTCCAATCGAATCAAGTGACAAATAAACTAATAGTTTAGGTCATATATACTATAAAAGATTAAAAGATCTATAGACTAGTGGAGTTTCGAAACCTCACACTCTCTCATTCGCCAAGGGACATAAATCTAGCATGGGAGTGTGTTTCATACAATATTAATTCCCTTATTATATTGTACGAGATGACCGCATGTACCATTGCGCACAATACTCACATAGAACGCTCCAGATTTGTTTAGAAGAAAGAAATCTGCAGCCGAAATTGTAAATCATGATAGCATATACAAGTAGAGACTTCCTTCTAGATCTACTCAATTTTTCAGACAAGTAGATAAGTTGAATTGATGTAGTTACTGTGATGAGGCTGATGCCTATAAAATTGCTCTATGTTTTTGATACCATCATGGGAAATGTAGAAAAAATGTAAGCACCCAATATATTTTTTTCCGTCTCAATTCTCTCTCACACAAAACCAAAACAATACCCTTGTTTTGCGCAGACGAGACGCATATATTTGAGCAACATGAAAGAATTGAGATACATGAATATCAATACAGTATTTACATAAATGAAGAACAACAAAGAAATGTAATTTCATAATTTCCAGTACGCATTCTATGTCGCTGAATGCTAAGGTAAGACCAAATAGTTACATGGAGAAAACTAACAAGCTGACATTCATCATCGGAATACTGGCCGTACACGAAAAACCTCTCCCATTATATTTTCCATGAATTATTCTTATGTTTTAAAAGGAAGAGGAAACGTGTGTCCGCAACATGCGCGAAACATGACCGATGATCGGCATGCTTCTCAGATTATTCCTAGAATATCGGACTTGCGGATCTTACGCCCTTTAAACAACGTGTAGAATTCAGATGAATTTATTACATGTATGCAAATATGAATTACTAAATAAATCTATAACCTCACCAAAAATTGAATTTGAACGTATTACAATGTTGCTCGTTGAGAGGTCTCGCTAGAAGTGATCACGTATGCACAATATCTCTATATTTAGACCCAACTGACCAAAACCCGCCTAACTGGTTTTGGTCCGAACGATTGAGACAACAATTCTCCGCTATACGGTGTAACGCGGAGAATAATATAAATGATCTCCAAACTTTCAAAGATATATAGAGTTTATTTCATCAGCTTGTGGTTAATATGGGGAAATATTTGCCATAAAAGGGAAACGTATTCGAAAATAACGAGTGTCGTAAGGCACGAGTTATTTTCGAGGACCTTTCCTTTTGAGACAAATATTTCCCCATATAACTACAAGCTGATGAAATAGATTATATATATTTCCTCGGCATAATACCGTAAAACGCCCCTCAGCTATACAGTCAATGCTTACATGTGACATTGTCTTTTGAGTTAAAAGAAGAAATTTAATGAAATTTTCAGCTTCAATCTGTTGAAAAATATTATTTTTGATGTATACGAAATGAATCCAGAAACCACACCATTTTTTGAGACATCATTTTGCTTTTCATGGGTTTTCGCGATTTATGGCGGGGCGTTTTACGGCATTATGCCCAAGTTTGAACTCTCATAATTTCGTAAATAATGCACAAAACTAGTATTTTTAACATACCTTTTGCTTGCTTATTCAATAACCCTTCGTTTGAAATACAAATATTTTCAATTTAATCGCTGGACACAGAGAAAACCGTGCATTTCATGTATTACTCGCGTTGTTTACGTCCATGAAAACACGTAAAACGCACGATAAATTCGATTTTGTTTTATATGTTTTAAACGAGTTCTACAAGCCCTTTTTGTAATGAAAAGTAAAATTATTTGTAACTGATCGTGTTTGTTACTAAAATTTAGTTGCATTTCTCTGCAATACAGATTAAAACGACGAAACAGAAAGTCGGTGTAGCGCTCTATTTTTGCTACCGGAAAAATTAACAATGGACTTGAGCCGGTGCGGTGCACAATAAATGTCCAAATATGAAAAAAAATCACCGTAGTGTCTCTTTGTTGAGACTACAACTTCCGTCAGCTTGAATAACCCTTATCTTTATCATATATGGTTATCAAGTTGATCAAATTGATTACTAAAGCAGATAATCAATCTTAACACCATCTTAATCAGCTGAAAACACTTCTGGAAAACATTCAAAACTATTACTCTCAGACGATAGCAGTGTTTTTTTAGGGTCGACTGACTTCATTTGGGGAAACAGGTATTCCTCACAGCTTAACCCTTTATTCCATAGATACTCATTTCTACGCATTGCTCGTAGGAGCCTTTGGAAAACATTGGGGCAAAAGGTGAAATTGCTCGTCACGAGCAATTTCACCTTTTGCCACAATGTTTTCTACACTACCAAAAGTTGTCATATACACATAAGAAACGGCTTTATCCTTGCTCTTATTTATGGTCAATTAGAGATACCATAGAAATGCCTTAAGGGGTAAAGGGTTAAATACCCGCTGTACTGTCTATGTAATGAAGCGATGTATTTTTACCTGTCTTACCTTTTATGTGTTTGTTTTGTTATGTTGTGTATGTCAACAAAAGCTTAAATTATCATCGGAGAGTAATAGCTTACAACCTGATACCAAGCAATTTTGCACTGCAATGACCCTGAGCAGGAAGAATTTCAAACCTTTAGACTGCTGAGCGCGTCTCACAGACCTTTTGTGGACAATGTAGTTAAAAAATCAGACGGCACAAAATGTGGAGTCTGATCTTTGATCTACACTGTCCGTTTTGTTGAGACATTATACACTAGTACATCCTGTAGATTGCAATTCGAAGCCAGAGTTGATCAAAGATTTTACAAAGTCCATAACAAAGAGTCAGATGCATAGCAGAAATACAGAGGATGACCAAGATTCGAATCTAGAACACCCCGACCGAAGGCTAACACCATAACTGCTGAGCTAAAGATAATTCTCCCCAACGCAGTTTATTATAGGTATTGTATTTAAACCGGGATGAAGTCATGCATAAAGGAGTGGTCTCCCGTAACACATCCCCTCTTAACTCTTTCGCAAACAATCCCTGGTTTTTATGGGTCTGCAATAGTAACCTTTTGAAAACATTATGGGAAAAGGAGAAAATGCTGGTAACCAGCATTTTCTCCTTTTTCTCACGA
This sequence comes from Tridacna crocea, assembly GCA_943736015.1. Lineage (NCBI taxonomy): Eukaryota > Metazoa > Mollusca > Bivalvia > Cardiida > Cardiidae > Tridacna > Tridacna crocea. The sequence continues at coordinate 54,545,993 of OX031064.1, read as the reverse complement.
TTTTTTCTACCCTATCATAGACAGAAATCATCTTTTTAGCAAGAGTTGAATTCATGGCCAACTTTTTCATGCAAATCAAACCCGGTAACTGTTATTTGACCGCTCTGTAAGCCAATTAAATTATGAGAGTTTGATCCCTTTTGGCCGTGAAATCGATCACATACGGAATTATATATTGACTGGCGATCTCTGCAAACCCTTTGCACTTATAACCCGAATTTCGCGCTTCGAGTGTAGAGGGTTTCAATTTATTGGAAAACAACTCTGCGGGATACCTGGGGTTGTAAATTACTGGGGTACCAAAACTTGTAGGATTTGTTTTCCTTTCAGGTCTTACAATTTGATCTACCTCAAATTTTACCGAAAGCACGCGTTTGAAAAATTATGGTCAGCTATAGGAATGCTTTTGACCAGCATTTGCTCTTTTTCAAGCAATGTTGTCATGCCTTAATTGATACAAATTGAATAATTTGAGCCATATTTATTGTGTTCTCTACAACTGCTTTAAATATTGGGGCAGTCATACATTGCCAGTTCCTGAAAAGTTAAAAAAAAAAGAAAAATATCCGCAGTACAAGTTTCTTATGATGAGACTAAAGCCGGGGGGGGGGGGGGGGGGGGGGGGTGGGGAGCGCGACACGAAGGCTCGAAATGTAACAGCACATATGTTTACTGCATCTTTGGAATTTTATCTCTGATTTTTTCATCATAATTTTGAATTCAATCTCTGATATTTTTATTGATTTATCAACAAAAATGGTACAATAGTAAAAATACTTCGGTAGGATATATTTCTGAATAGCTACCCACAAAGTTAAGGATATTATGAAGAGGCTTCCCTTGTTACAATGTTTTTGAAACATTAATTTCCAACCTGTAGCATAGAGCTATTACATAGTCAGCAGATGGTATTTTATTGTAATTGTTTTGCATAGCGTCGTCACAAATACATGTACGTACATGTATATTAGGCTGGGGAAAGAGTGTGGTAGATCAGACCACACATGTATCGTCTGATCTATCATAAACAAACCAACCGTGTACAAATGATATTTTTTAACCTTCATGTTCAATAGGTCAGTTCTTTTTAAAATAATTTCGTCATTTTTTAGAAGAAGTCAGTGGTTTTGTGAGCACACGGTAAACATAAATCAGCCTGCACAATATTGTTGGAAAATCAAAATTATATTCAGGGAAGTCAGAAAGCTTATATATTGTTCTTTAATATGGTGTAGTTTTCAGTCATTTAGAAAATACATTTTTAGCCCTTTTTACACTTTTTTAAAGCAACTATCGTATTTTCTTTCTTTTTCCCTGATCGTTTGCATTGTGCCGGAGTTCTCCGATGATGACCGAGTCTCACTGTTAGATAAGACGCCTATCGGGTATCTTGATTGGTGTTACGTAATGGTATACATTGATACATTTATACGGGGGTAATCGGAAAGAAAGTACATGCATCAGGAAAAAAATCAGACTTCTTTAGGGAGAGGAACTATATAAGCTTTGATGCTTTCGTTTCAATCCTTTTCGCAATACATGTTGTTGTAAATGAATGATGTTAGTATATTGAATAAATTAAAACTAGATCTAAATGTTTAAACTAAGATCAGAATTTTTTTTACGAGATTATAGGATTTAAAGTCAAGTTTAACAAGATCTTGTATAAGGAAGTCCAATTTGCCGCCTTCTCTCTTTAGCTCTTTACTTGCAAATGTGTGATGATTAATGCATTTTCAAAAGTATTTTATGGCGACAGCTCACATATTCAAATTTCCTCGCTATTTTCAATCTGATCACATGTATTTTCTCCCTCTCATGTTTTTTTCAAAAGTCAATAATTTAAAACCTTTTCCCATATGGAGAACTTTTTGACTTCACCAACTTAGAAAAAAAGCAATTTCAGAAAATAAATCAAATGTAGCTAAATTGATATTCTTCACTTTAAAAGAGTAGAAAACATTGTAGGAAAAGGAATCAATACTGGATATTGGTATTTCTCCTTTTCTCACAATGTTTACAAAAGGTTTTATGCAGGACCGTTGAAATTCGGGAGTGTGTTGTACGGGTCACATCAATACTCCCAAAACGCAAATTGTTTTCTGCTGATTTCAGTCATATATTGATATTGATACGTCAATTTTTTTTAAGCCAAAAGAATTTCGACACTTAAAATAAAACCGATCCGGCCCAGGATCAGACTGCTTGTTTTGTACAGTTTGTTACTGGTCTATTGACTGCATAATTATTATAATGATCCAATAGTACAACAAATTCAATTTCTTTAGAAATAAAGAAAAAAAAAAAAAAAAAAAAAGAAATAAAAATGTAATTTAAAAAAATTTATGCTAACTAAATTGAAATTATTTTCCAAAAAGAAGTAAAAAAGACGATACTGGGAAGATAATGGTTTTTACAAATCTCTTAAAAGTTTTCACTGATGCAAATAATATACACGTACATGTATAAAAATTATAAATACAATCATTATATTTGGACAATGTATAAAAACAGGATCCAGGTTTAACAAAACAATACAGACAAGGTTATCATGTCATCAGTTCTTATCTTCCCTTTATCCGTTGCTAAATCTTTTCACCCAGTCTTAAAATCTCACTTTACTCGATACAGCATTTTTTATACAAAAATTAACGATAGTGTCGTTTTTAAACTAAAATGGACGCAAGATCTCAATTTAACAAATGTAAACGAATACTTTGATCATAATCACAACAAAACATAGAATACTTCAAGACGTTATAGATTTTTTTCTTGCAATTCATTTTTATGTTATTTAGCGTCAAAAACGGCGCAAGAGCAAATTTCTTAAACCTTTCTATAGAAATAAGAAGGAGAATGGGTCAGTAACTTTAAATCAAAATGGACGCAACTTCCCATTTTGCTACAGGAATTAAAATTATATTGAAGTAAAGTAGAGATATTACAGAATACTTCAAGACGTTATAGATTTTAATCATTTTAGAAGAAAAATGTGTTTTAGTCGATCAAAAAATTTTCCCTTCTGAATCCTATATGACAGACCGTTATCGGAAATCCTTTCGGACCAGATAATCGATAAGTTCCAAGGAGAGTAACTCTTGCTCGACCTGCAGCTGAAAGTTGGGGATGGTCGTCTGCAAATGCTTTCAATTTTGTCTAGTCCAAATATTTGTCGTTTGGGAAAGGGTTAAAGTCATCATTTATTGATGACTCAAGGCCTTAAACAACAAATGTTATTAAATGGCCAATCCCAGACGAGCAAGCCTCTTTCGAGCAAAGCCTGTAACAAAGAAATAAATGCATAGCAGAAAAAACAGGCGTTGGGCAGGATTAGAACCTAGAACGCCCGATCGAAAGGTCAACACCATAACCATTGAGCCAAAGAGCATTCTCCCCAACGCAGATAATAGGTATTGTATCTAAACCGGGATGAAGCCGTGCATGAAGGAGTGGCTCCCGTAACAATGATCAGACTGCACAAAACGTGGAGTCTGATCTTTGATCTACACTCTCCGCTTTGTTGAGACATTCTAGACTAGTTCAACCTTTAAACTGCAGTTACTTGGATCTTATTTCCAGAGTGAAACTGTATGTCGGGTTTGTTTTGCGCTTTAGTTAAATCCTTTAACCCTTTACTCCATAAATACTCATTTCTACGCATTGCTTGTAGGAGCCTTTTGAAAGCATTGTGGCAAAAGGTGAAATTGCTCGTGACGAGCAATTTCACCTTTTGTCATAATGTTTTCTATGCCATCAAAAGGTGTCATATACACATAAGAAACTGCTTCATCCTTGCTGTTATTTAGGGTTTATTTGAGATACCATAGAAATGTCTTATGGGGTAGAGGGTTAATTATAATATGTAATTTATGGGTGCCAGGAGTCAAACAAGGGACCCCTATAAATGAATTCGTGTTTGTCATCCATATTTATCAAAAACCGTATTGAAGTTTTTTTTTTTTTCAGAAGGTTTAAATCATTTACCAAACGATAGATTTTTAGAAGTTTCCAAATTTAAAGCATTTAATTTTTGAAAAATAGAATGTAGCTGTATTGGGAAAAAATGTATGAGAAAATGTCGAAAACATTGTGGAAAATTGAGAAAATGCTGGTCACCAGCATTTTCTCAATTTCCCACAATGTTTTCAAAAGCATTCTTCCTCAGGGTTGTTAAATCTTGGGAAAATGTAACAAAGGGTTAAACAGACAAAAGCAAATCTCAAAAGATGATACAATGATACTTACTGACATACTTGATTGTTAATTTCCTTGTCTTTGGTCCCCGTCTTGCTAGAGTCACCATGCTTATTTCACAAATTTACCATAACATTTCCAGTGTAAAGTACAAAACGACACACTGTTTCAAAGTTTCAGATGTTATTTTTGTCAATACAAGCAACGAATTATTGAGATAGAACCTTAAAACTATTTTTTTGCAATAAAATTGTAAATTTGACGAAAGTTTCGAAATGGTAAAAAAAAAATTTAAGAGATTTCACTTCTAAAATGCTAACTTTGCTGTATATTGTTCTAGAAAATATATGGATTTTTGTGGCATTTATCAAAACATCTATCTTTGTTCTTTGATATAAAAATCAATGCTGTCATTCGGCAATGTAAATAGTATGCATAGTATTCTAATTAGTATTATTTGTTCATTCTTTTCCGTGGCATAAGAAATCAAAGCATGGAGAGTACGGACAAGCATGGACCATCAAATAACCTACAAAATATATTGTATCTGCAGAAGTTCGTTTACAGATACATGGGCCCATGTTCGTTATTATTTTTTTCATGATAAAGTTGTAAGTGTTTTATTCCCAATAGTTGCCTAATTCTCTAATTTTGCTTAAATCAAATGGTTTAGCCAAGCCGTTCAAGCAGTGAACTACATACTTTTTCTTTTTTTTTTTTTTTTCCTGAATTAAGACTAAAACTGTGAATTAAAGTAGTTGGTGAATATAGGACGTTGAATTCACACAAATTGTAGACCTTGTAAATGAAAGATCGAATTGCATATTGTGTAAGTCTTTTTCTGCGATCTAAACTGTCCAAAACTGCATCTTTCTATAGTCATTCCACAAATAACATCCTTAACAAATTAGCAGACTTTCTCGCAAACTCAACCCACTCAACGAAATGGCTAGGCTACACCTAAGCAATTACCAATCCTTTAACCATTAAGCTAATGAAATAAGCAAGAACTTCAATAATTTGATTAAATTTATCATCGATACCCTACATAGAATCAAATATGAAATCTAAGGATCTTCTCGTATTTACCATGTTCAACTATCATTTGATCAAACATAATCTAACAATCTTGATTGACAGGTTTAATTATAATACTTCTATAAGAAATTGACATACAACTCCAAATTAGGTATAATCCGTAAGTCGCAAACTCCTGATTTAAAAAATGCAGCAGGCTATTTTGAAATATTCTATGTTAATATTTGATAATTTTATATAAAGTCTCTTTTTTATACGCAGTGCGACTTATGTACCTTTTTCGGTCAGTAGTGATCTAGATTCAAAAAGAAAAACTTGCAATGTGGTCGCTGTACGTCGGGTCTATTCTTCTGATTTGTGATTTTCATTTAGTAACTCCAGGGGTTAAGATGGAATAATAGACGAAAATAATAATGTGAATGTTTTAGGTGCAATTTCTCCTTTACAACAATATTCAGGCTCCACTTTTCTCAGACAAACAAAAATGAGATAATAATACTTACAGCCCTAGAACAGACGAACGCTGTTATTGCGGAAAATATAGGTCAAGATCTGGCTGCAGAGAACGTGAAGCCTGGTCTCGGATATACGCCTTACCCTACTTTGAGACTTTAACAACATGAAAATTGGCATACATGTACGTCGGCCGCCTGTTCTTGGTTGAAAAAATGCCGTTCATTTAGCGCACTAAGAATAAAACTGTCGAACAAAGAACTTGGTTTAAAAGGAGCCATGATTTAGCAACAGGTGCCTTATAGGAAGGCTTAATCCTTTACCAAACGCCAAAATTTTAGAGTTGTCAAAACTGAAAGCACTTGCAGACGTAACTCAAAATACAAAATTTGTTTCCTGCAGGGTAGAAAACGTTGTGGGAAAAGGAGAAAATGCTGGTTAAAAGCATTTTCTCCATTTCCCACAATGTTTTCAAATGGCTTCTATCTAAGGGTCGTAAAAACCAGGGATTGTTTGGTAAAGGCTTAATGTATCTCTGTAATACATTGCACCAAGCAGTTCATCACACAATTGTGGATCCAGTATATCCATTTTCTCTAACAAATGACTGAATCATGAGCTAGAATGGTCCTGGGACATAAGGTTATTTAATTCTTCACCACACAACTCCGAGTTTTGACGAGGCTGATATAGAAGGCTTATAGAAACTTTATGGGAAAAGAAGAAAATGCTGGTAACCAGCATTTTCTTCATTTCCCATAATGTTTTATATCTTTCCAAAAATAAAATTCAGTTTTTTAATTACATTTATTTTGTCGTCTGCAAATGCTTTCAATTTGGAATAAGTAAGAATTTTGTCGTTTGGTAAAGAGTTAAGCCTCCAAGATAAAAAAAAAAATCATGAGTTTATAAGGATTGTATTTTCACCAGACGAAATAGGGCAATTTTATGTGTTTGAAAAGATTTGTATTTAAAAAAAAAACACACAATCTGCTCACGCCCATAAAGGTTAACATCCGGTTTTTGCATGTTTTGTTTTTTTTTTTAATACTCGTCCCCCCCTTTCAGGACTTTCAGTGCTTTGATCTAGAACAAGGCTAAAATTTCATTGATAATGTCTGAGCCCCCGACGAGGTGGAAACCTTTTGAATTTGTAACACAAATAAATAATTAGATTATTGATGTGGCATTGTTGTGCATTATTTATATAGTTTGCCAATTGTTTTTGAAATATCCAATTTTGTCTATATAAAAAAAAATGATCTTAGCTCTTTCCATAACGACAAAATTTAAGCCTGGCCCAAACTGAAAGCATTTGCAGACGACTAAAAAATGTGATTAAAGAATTAAAATGTGTTTTAGGAAGGGAAGAAAACGTGGTAGAAAAAGGAGAAAATGCTTGTTACCGGCATTTTCTCATCCCACAATTTTTTCAAAGGGCTTCTTTCACATGGGATGTTAAAAGTCGGGATTGTGAGGGTTTAACAGTTCTTATACCAGAACTCCAAGGGGAAATGATGACATTCCTAATCTGTTAATTTTCTTCCTTATCCTATGTTGTGGGTATTCATAAGTCTCGATGAGACAATTCTAATGAGTACCCATAACATAGGGTTTAGTGGAGAATAATCAATATTTTCAATTATGAAATCAAAATCATTCCCTCTGTCTGGAGCTCTGAGTCTTATATTATTACGTTTAACACTTAAAGCGCTGAATAAATGAGTTAAACCTTTCCAAGTAGGAAAATCAGCCCTAATATTGTTATTTCAAGATTATGTTAGCCATAACATGTCACAAGGTAGCGGACAGTGTAGATCTAAGATCAGACTGCACGTTCTGTGCAGTCTGATCTTGATCTGCACTGTCCGGAAAACCAAGTTAACTTGGTTCTAGCATTTTAAGAGCTAATATCATATTGAAACCTTTAACATCGAATTAAAAAGTAGGCCTGTAAAAATCAATGTTTAATGAATTTTTGCTGTGGTTACTATATTGATTGGCTGATTAATATGTGTTTTTCACGCCACATTCAATTACATGTAAATGCTTACCAAGCAACAAAATCTTGGATCTTCGCATAGGCAAAACATTTACCGACGACAAATGGTAGGAAACATTGTAAGAAAAAGAGAAAATACCAGTTACCAGCATTTTATCCTTTTCCTACAACGTTTATGAAAGCCTTCTTCCGCAAGGTTATTTAAAATCAGGACTGTGTGGTAAGAAGTTAAAAATTATTCTAGTCATATCACAGCTATAGCCCGCTTGTAAATCATTAACCCATTACCACACAATCCCTACTTTTGACGCCCCTGAGAAAGAAGCCTTTAGAAAACATTGTTGGAAAAGCAGAAAATGCTGGTAACCAGCATTTTCTTCATTTCCCAAAATGTTTCTACCCTTTACAAAACAAATTTCAAATTTTCAGTCACTTTTATTTTGTCGTCTGCAAATGCTTTCAATTTGGACCAGTCTAGAATATTGTCGTTTGGTAATGGGTTAAATCAATGTCCCAGGTTTGTCCAGTACGAAGCAAGGGCTTTAGGGTGTCTTCAAATTTGTGTAAAGCAGGTCGCTAACACCATTGAATGTCAGCTCATAGATAATTGACCAAAAACTTTGAATATACCCTGTTAATATTTATTCGAATAGTTTCCCTGAAAATTGCCCATGATCAATTTTGACCCTACAATCCTATTTCCTTTTATAAATGATACAATAAGGATATTCATTGAATCTTAGGCTGCTGGCCGTTTTTCGGACAGTATAGGTGAAGATTAGACTGCATAGGACGTGCAGTCTGATGTTGGATCTACACTGCCTGATTAAAGGTGGCCCTTCAGAATTTAGGACGAAAATTGTACAAAAATACAAAAATGTCATCCTTATACTCCCAAAGCCTTATTATTGCCATTCGTAAAACCCCAGTAGTCGAAAACCATCCGACAACACGAGAAATTAGAGATTTACTATGGCCCAGGTCGACAACGAAGGGAAAAACGTTCAATTTTTACATGAGCAACTTGCTCATGTACATACCGGAAATACACAGACGAAACTTCATACAGCGTTTGAGGAAGATGTTATGAAAAAATGATAACATGTTTGTTATGTAATGGAATTTTTAAGCGTCATTAGTCACGTGCCAGTCACTTAACATTCCCACAATGCTTTCATGTTTTTAATATTTGGCGCGAAAACTAAAAATAACTTAAGAGGCTACGTAGCCTTTTAAAGGAATACCACCCCAAAAATTTTTTTTGTAATTTTATGATTCTGAATTATTGATGATTTGTATTGTTTTTTTCATATAAATTTCAGTGATATATACATTTTTTGATTTGGTGTGATGTGAAAATGCTAAATACCCACCTTTAAGAGATAGCATTCCTCAAACAGGACTTTAAAATAGATAAAAAAAAATGAGTTTTTACGATCGAATTGAAAATTTCATTTTAGTTATTTAACCCTTTAGCACACAATGGCTATTTTTAACTACCCTGTCTAAAGCCTTTTGCAAAGATTGTGTGAAAAGAAGAAAATGCTGGTAACCAGCATTTTCTTCTTTTCCCACAAAGTTTTCTACACTATTAACTAAAGAAGAACTGCGTCACTTGAGCCACTATGGAAAGTTTCAATGGCAAAATTAATACTTTGAATTAGGATAGGTCCAAAATTTTGCCTTGTGGTAAAAAGTTAGCAGGATGAGGGTTAATAGATGATGAACCTTTTACCAAACAATCCCTGGTTTTTACGACCTGGGAAAAATAACTTTTAAAAAACATTATGGGAAAAGGAGAAAATGCTGGTAACCAGCATTTTCTCCTTTTCCCATTATGTTTTCTGCGCTACCAGAGGGCTGGTTTTTAGGACCTTGGAAAAGATAACTGTTGAAAACATTATGGGAAAAGGAGAAAATGCTGGTAACCAGCATTTTCTCCTTTTCCCATAATGTTTTCTGCCCTATTAGAGGCTCATTCGTACATTAGTTGATATTGTCTTCTGCTCTTCTGCACAATTTTTTAATGTGAAATAGTCATAAACTTATCGTTTAGGAAAGGGTTAATTATGTAACAATTATGAAAGATCCGAAATCATTAGTACCAGATTTATGGTATAGTCATCCTTGTCAACCCTATTAACCTGCTAAATAACTTTAGAGAAACTTTCTAGCCGATCGTAAAATCCTGAATTCGATTGCCCCGGAGTTTAGGGGAAAACATCTCCTTATCAGACAGTGTAGATCCAAGATCAGACTGCAAGTTCTGTGCAGTCTGATCTTTGATCTACCACTCTCCGCAAAATGTCAGCGATTCGCACGTAGCGTAGCAGCTTGGCGGATAAATGGTTAGATCGAACTGGACCGGTTGCACTTTGTTCATTCAGATACTTAACTTATGCAATAAGGATATGACTTATTATAAATGCATTAAGGATGTGACAATAGTGAACGGCCTCGATCTTATCAGCGTTTTGCAGCTTTTCAGAAAATACGTATTATTGACCCTTTGAGATAAAAGGGCGGAAGATCAAATGCATCAGTTTATAAATTTCGCTTGCCGTAGGTAGCATCAGAAGGTTTCAAAGACGGTGTTGATTATGATCAAACTGAACAAACGTGCTGTCGGATCTTGACTCTACACTGTCTAATATTTTTTGAGATACTTTATCTAAATGTTAAAAATCACTTTTTGAGGTCTACTGCCCCTAACTCCCACGTTAAAAGACGGAAGCTGCCGATGTTACACGATATAAACCGATGCTATAGTTAGTCTACTCTACGGCTCCTAACTCTCATATTAAAATACGTAAGCTGCCGAGATTGGCCGAACAGCCTTTACGAAAGCATCGATGTTACACGATAATTACCGATGATTTAGTGAGTCTACAGCTCCTAACTCTCATATTAACAGACGAAAGCTGCAGAGATTGGCTGAATAGCCTGTACGAAAACATAAATGTTACACGAATAGCCTTTATGAAAAAATCGTTGTTACACAATAATTACCGATGATTTAGTGAGTCTACGGCTCCTTTCTCTCATATTAAAAGACGTAAGCTGCCGAGATTGGCCGAATAGCCTTTACGAAAACATCGGTGTTACACGATGATTTAGTGAGTCTACGGCTTCTTATTCTCATCTTAAAAGGCGGAAGCTGCCGAGATTGGCCGAATAGCCTTTACGAAAACATCATTGTTACACGATAATTACCGATGAGTTAGGGTCATAATCCTTAAACAGCTCCATTTACATCATATTACCTTGTATCGAGTCTGAAAGTATTATATTTTTCGCATCAAAATTCATTTTTTATTCATTTCATAACTGTAGCTTAAGTTTTTATCTCACAAAAAGCTATGAAGTAAAGTTGAAAATTATGTAAGTGAATGGGAATTCGGACTCAGATGAGATTTATGGCCACAAAATGAGATAACTTAAACTTAGCTGAGCCAAATCAGCTTAGTCTGTAACGTGTAGGATTAGCAATACCAGAGGTTACTAGTTAGAATTAAAGTTTGACAAAACTTTCTCAGAAATTACCATAGCGACAATTTTACTTCCTTTGCATTAACCCTTTCCCAAACAATCCCTGATTTTTACGGGTCAGGAATAGAAGACTTTTGAAAACATTGTGGGAAAAGGAGAAAATGCTGGTAACCAGCATTTTCTCCTTTTCCCACAATGTTTTCTTCCCTACCATATAGGAAACTAATCTTTTTAGCAACTGTTAATTTGTCATTTGCAAAATACTTTCAGTTTGGTTTTGTCAAAAATTTGTTGTTTGGGAAAGGGTTAACCGCTAGATATTAAATCGACTGGGAAAGCATGTGGAAGTGGTAATTATGAGGTTCAACAGGCTAATTGATGACACTGTTCGACAACCTAGTGGTAAAGGGAGAAATTGCTCATGAAGAAGCCATTTCTCCTTTGCCTGCAATGTTTTATAACACGGTAGCAGCAAAAAAGAAAATCGCCAGCAAGCTATCAGATATTCAGCTACATAATTATTCAGCAAGAATGGCTCAAGAATACCAATCACATAGGGTTGGCTTTGGAAACTGTATAGATCAAGATCAGACTGTGAAAAAATTGGTGGCTCTTGTTTGATATGCGCAGTGAGCCCTGTATAAAATGTGGTGACGAAAACAACTTTTTACAGCACAGAAAAAGGGTCTGTTTGGGTTTCGGTGGCATCTTTTGCTGATTACTTTACGACGTTTTACGCACATTGCGATGGACCGATTTGAAAAATGAAATATTATGAAAAAGGAAAAGTTGCTCTATATAACCAACACCTTCTCTTCCCATAACGTACTATTTTTTTTAAACTCTTTGACGGATGATAATATTTGACATAAGTCTGAATCGACATTATTTGTATTATTCTTTACCAAACGACAAAATTTTAGACTGGTCCAAATTGAAAGCACTTGCAGACAACATAATATTCGTAACTTAAAAATTGAAATTGAAATTTGTTTCCAGCTGGGTAAAAATATTGTGGGAAAAGGAGAAAATGCTGGTAACCAGCATTATCTACTTTTCCCACCATGTTTTCAAAAGGCTTCTTTCAGTCGGAATTGCTTGGTAAAGGGTTAATATCCATTATTGCTCTAATTTTGGGATTCGTTTTTGAGCTTAGAAAACATTGTAGGAAAAAAAGGAGAAAATGCTGTTATACAGCATTTTTCTCCTTTTCCCACATTGTTTTCAAAACTCCCTTTTTTTTTTCAGAATCGATAACATGATTGGATAAATTTGATGGAGTGTTGAAGGCCAAAAGATGACTTGTACAGAAGTTGCTTAACTCATTACCAAACGACAAAATTTTAGACTTGCCCAAATCGAAAGCATTTGCAGACGACTAAATTAAAGTGACTGAAAATTTGAACTTTGATTTGTGAAGGGTAGAAAATATTGTGGAAAAAGGAGAAAATGCTGGTTACCAGCATTTTCTCCTTTTCCCACAAGATTTTCTAAAGTCGTCATTTTCAAGGGCGTCAAAAGTAGGGATTGTGTGGTAAAGGGTTAAGGATAGGTTATGATGATATAATTATCATCACGGATCTGCAAATTAATCCTTAAACTGCTAAGCCCATTTCACTGACCGTTTGCAGACGGTGTAGATCAAGATCAAACTGCACAGAAAATGCAGTCTGATCTAGGAACTACACTGTCCGTTGAGGAGATATTTTTCAACAAAACATAAGTTTGAAATACCATGATTTAGGATTTTAGTACCGGATTGAAACTGAAGTTTTTAAGCAAGATAAGGATTCATTATGACCACTCAAGATCAGGGATGTACGAAACAAGACGGGGCCGATAAAGATCAAGTGTATGATTACCTTAACGGACCATGGTCATTAGAAACATCCTGTAAAGTGGTATCTTTATTGCAGTTTTCATTGAGTAGAGTGTTGTCTGAATAAAGGATGGGTGCAAACCTCTCCCTCTCTCCCCCCCCTCTCTCTCTCTCTCTCTCTCTCTCTCTCTTTCTCTCTCTCTCCAGAAAAAAAAAATTTAAATCCTTTAATCTTTGAACTATAGGCAGAATAGATCTTGCGTAAGATTTGATCTTCATTGTTCACAACCTTTGGCAGATAATGCACTGCTGAAGAACCAAGCATTTAAGCAAAGACTGTCAAAAGAAATTACAAGATATATTGAAAGTCGGCTGTCCCGAAAATCATAGTTATTGCGAAAAGTGTGTCATAACGAAAATATCTCATATGATACCAGTTAACCCGTTCCCAAACAATCCCTGGTTTTTAATACCCTAAGATAGAACCCTTTTGAGAAGAAACATAGGGGAAAAGGAGAAAATGCTGGTAACCAGCATTTTCTCCTTTTTCACACAATGTTTTCTACCCTGTTGGAAACAAATATCAGTATCTGTGTCACGTTTATTTTGCCGTCTGCAAGTGCTTTGAATTTGGACCAGTCTAAAATTTTGTCGCTTTGTAAAGAGTTATATAAGCAGTGTTCCATCAGACAGCACGTTATCTGTAGCCTGATCTTGTTATGCACTGTCCCACTGAACGTTAAGACTAAAAAAAAACAAAAAAACAAATGGGAAATAAGTATAGAAAAGAGTTAAGACATCTTCCGACTAATCCCAAGTATTAACAACCCTGAGGAAAAAGGTTAATGAAAAATTGTTGGCAAAGGAGAAAATACTGGCAACTAACATTTTCTCCTTTTTCCACCATGTTTTTTTTTTCTATCCTTTCTATAACTAATTTCATCTTGAAATCTATATTCGATTTGTCGTCTTGATTTTTTTTTTTGCACCATGGACAAGTCTGCATTTTAGTAATCTGACAAAGGGTTAAGAGGTTGGCTGGAATATTTATAAAATAGCCCCACGCGGATTACTCCAAATCTGTCAACCCCAAACAGCAGATATGGTCAGTAAAACTGATTACTTCTCAATTACTTTGTTAAAATATATTTTCTGTTATTTCATGTTTTCTTCGATATAGTCTAAAACACTATGTATATAAATCATAATAGCTCCTTTGACTTTATTTTTTTTTTCTTTGAAAATAAACTATCGTTTTTATTATTATTATTATTATTATTATTATTATCATTTTATTTATTTACTTATTCATTTACTTGTATTACTTATTTATTTATTTATTAAATCATTTATTATAGTTTTCATTTTGTCTAGAATAAGTTCTAATCTATTCATTTTCTTTTCATTTTGTCTTTTTTTCATGTTTTTAAGGCCCGCCTGGGTGGCTCAGTGCTGAGCTTGTTGGACTCATGATCTGGTGATTGTGAGTTCGATACCCGGTTGGGGCAAACTTTCTCTCCGGCGTATTTTCGCCTCTCACCTCTGCTGAAGCATGTGAGAAAAGTAGTCGGTGGCTTTGGAAAGAAAGTTGTGTAGCTTAGCAGTCTAAGGATTAATTTGCAGTACCGGTGTGAGAAAGCCAGGAAACACATCGACCGCCATGATATGACCTTAGCTGTTAAAGTGGCGTTAAATCCCAATACAACCAACCATCATGTTTTTAAGGTTTACTTTTTCTTGAAGATTGCTTTGAAAAGTTATCTTTGTCTGTTCTATTTGCATAATAACATAATAATAATTTATCATCCAGCACCTTACTTTGAAAAATTACCATAAAAAAAAAACTGGAACGACAAGATTTGATATTTTTAAGTTGCAACGTCAGTACTTATTTAATATTTCTTGTCAACTTATTGCTTCCTTTTTGACTGATCAATTTATTGACCGAAAGTCTAGAATTACAGAGAGTTACATATCTTTTTTGTCGTTCTTCAAAATATATGCGTGTATGAATTATCCCTTTCCCAAACGACAATTTTTAGACTCTTCGAAACTGAAAGAGTTTGCAGACGACAATTTCATATTTGTTTAAAATGGCAGAAAGTTCTCGAAATGCATAGAAAACACTGTGGGAAAAGGAGAAATTGCTCGTTGCGAGCAATTTCTCCTTTTCCCACTGTGTTTTAAAAGACTTGTATTACAGACAAGTAAAAACAAGGGCTTGTTTCGGAAAGGGTTATCAGTGCCCGAGGTTACCTTAAAGAATATCTATAGAGTTACTTTTTGTTAAGATTTTTTTTTTCTTTTTTGAAAATTTATTTTTTGTCCGCTTTATCTAAACCTTCGAGCTAAAGTTATCAAATATTTGCTGTGTTCATGACTACTTGTTGTTTCCTCATTTCAGGATGTTGCCAAGATCTCGATTTTCTTCGTTTTGATGACTGTCTGTTCGGCTCTGAAGAGCTGGGAAATCCCTCCAGGAAACCTCCTAGATTACGTCAACTATGATATGACTGCTGATTGGATAAAATATAAAAAGGAATACAACAAAACCTACAGCACTAGCAATGAAGAGCTTATGAGGTATAATTATTTTGTTGCTTTTAACCCATTACCCACAATCCCTACTTTTGACGCCCCTGAAAAAGAAGCCTTTTGAAAACACTGTAGGAAAAGGAGAAAATGCTGGTGACCAGCATTTTCTCCTTTTCCCACAGTGTTTTCTACCCTTTCCAGAACAAATCTTAATTTTTCAGACACCTTTATTTTGTCGTCTGCAAATGCTTTCAATTTGGACCAGTCTAAAATTTTGTCGTGTGGTAATGAGTTAATCTTTTGGCCGCGACTCACTGACCTTTTGCGGACAGTGTAGATCAAGATCAGACTGCACAGAACGTGCAGTCTGATCTTTGATCAATGCTGTTCGATGAGGATATAATTTCACCCAAATAGAAATTTAAAACAGCAACATTTTACTTAATGATACTTATTTACTATCGATTCGAAAGTTTCATGTTAGTTCTATAGATAGTTAGATTTTCGGCTAATGCGGATTACAAGGCTTTGGGAGTATAACGATTATTTTTTTGGTATTTTTGTAAAATTTTCGTCCCAAAACCTGAAGGGCCACCTTTAACCCTTATCCTTGTAAATAACTGAAATAAAACTTTCAAGTCAATATTAAAAACTAAATGTTGCTATTTCAAAGTCATTTTTAGGAGAAAATTATGTCCTTATCGAAAATCGTTTATGTAAGATCAGACAGCCTGTTCTGTGCAGTCTGATCTTGATTTACACTGTCCGGACAAGGTCATTGACGCTTAATCCATTACCACACAATCCCTACTTTTGACGACCCTGAGAAAGAAGCCTTTGAAAAACATTGTGGGAAAAGGAGAAAATGCTGGCAACCAGCATTTTCTCCTTTTCCCGCAATGTTTTCTACCCTTCCCAAAGTGATCTTCATTTTTTTTTTTTTTTTTTTTTTCATCATTCACATTTATTTTGTCGTCTACAAATGCTTTGAATTTGGACAAAATTTTGTCGTTTGGTAATGAGTTAACAGTCTTATGGTTAAGCTGAATTAGGGGAGGTAACCAAGCTAAGTCTATTTTGTGATTTGCCATGGTAAGCGATATCGTTGGAAATAATATTTTTTTGGACATGAGTTACTTCCCTTTATAGATTGCGCGCTTCAGTCAAGCTAACCGTTTACTCTACAGAACAGAACATAAAGAATTTTGTTGCTATAAAGTTCAAAGTTACAACGACTCTAAGAAAGAATGCTTTTAAAACCATTAACGATTATCACACAGAAAGAAGCCTTTTGAAAACATTAAAGGAAAAGAAGAAAATGCTGGTAACCAGCATTTTCTCCTTTTCCAACAACGTTTTCTACCCTTAATAAAACATTATTTTTTGAGACATATCCATTTTGTTGTCTGCAAATGCTTTCAATATGGAGTAGTCTAAATTTTTGTTTAGAAATAAAGGGAAAGGAGAGAATGCTGGTAACCAGCATGTTCTTCCTTAGTCCAAAATGAACGCATCTGCAGACGACAACATAAATGTGAATCAACAATTGAAATTTGATTTGGGAAGAGTAGAAAATATTGTGGGAAAAGGAGAAAATGCTGGTTACCAGCATTTTCTCCTTTTCCTGCAAAGTTTTCAAAAGGCATCTTTTTCAAGGTCGTTGAAAGTCGGGGTTGTGTGGTAAAGAGTTAAAACAGAACTTTTTACCAAAAGACAGAATCTTAGATTAGTCAAGTTCAAAAGCATTGCAGACGACACATTAATCCTGTACCAAACGACAAAATTTTAGACCGGTCCGAATTGAAAGCACTTACTGAGGACAAATTAAACGTAATTCAAAAATTGTAATTCCTTTCTAGCAGGATAGAAAACAATGTGAAAAAGGAGAAAATGTTGATGATCAGCATTTTCTCCTTTTCCCACAATGTTTTCAATAAGTTTTTATGCTAGGGCCGTAAAAACCAGAGATTATTTGGTAAACGTTTAAATATGGTTCAAATTTAGCGGATATGTTTTTCTTTGAGAGGACCGTTAAAAAACTTTGTGGGAAAGTGGAAATGCAGGTCACACCCCCCCTTTTCTCACAGTGTTTTAAAACTCCTTTTCGCTAAAGATAGTTTACACTTTGAATTGTTTTTTTAAAGCTTAGAAGGACCTACAAAAACTTTTATAGTGTAAATCAAAGTCAGATTCTCAGCTATCTCCTTTATTTCATGCTTTTCGGTAGGATACCGAGAAATAGCAGTCAAAATATTTTTCGATATTCCACGGGCACGACCATTGAAAATACCGGTTTTTATATTCTAGTTACCTAGGTAAAAAGCGCATGACTAGCAACCAGATGGAAATATAACGTCATTTACCTTACATTTCTAGCGCTTGACGTAATATTGTAATGCGTTGCTATGCAGGACGCCAAGGGGAATAACTGAAAAGAACTGTACTGGATTTTGATAAAGCACGTCCCAGAAAGGGTTAAAAGCATGAAATAAATAGAATTTTTTTTTTTGGGGGGGGGGTTGGTGAAAGATCGAAATTCGAGTGAACAGCATCGGTAATATTTTTACGAGTGGCGCTTAACACGATGAAATGAATTTCGACCTTTCATCCCAAAAAAAAGAAAAAAAAATATCCTCTAGATATCTGACATGACATGACCGTAGTTAGATTTGTTTTCACTCTTCAATTCAAAGTTAAGGTAAGACCGATTTTGGATCTATCTACACTGTCTCATATTTACAAGGGTGACAACCTACGTCATAGCAGAGATGTCGAAAAAGCCGCCATTTTGTGCACAAAGTGCAGATTAATTACTTTAAAAGGATATATGTATCTAACATTTACTTAGAATACATACTACATCTGGTGACAGTAAATATATTTGTCCTATTCGTGAAATCAAAATACCATGAAACAATGTTGTAGCTCTAAACACTTCAACACATTTATTCTTAACGGCATTGCATACGACATCTATTTTCAGATAGCACATGTGTCACCGGTTTCGAAAATTGTGCGGAGGTAATTGCAAAATCAACGAAACTAATGAACAAAATACTAATGTATACTAACGAAAAAAGTTGTCAGGTACCATATGCACTGCTTTGTTTGGACAGATCTTAATAACAATAGTGTACAAGCTGTAAAACTTACCTTTTTAAAACGAAAATGGCGGATTTAAAATGTCTCCGATGACATATGCTATGGCGTAGGTTGTTACCCCTGTATTTAGATATTTTCCCCTAAAGATACATGTAACTATGAAATTGCAGTATTTATTGTTGCTTTTTCACATTAGACCGTCAAGTTTCATGTAATTTTTATTAACAGATTAGGGCTAACCGAGAGTATATAATTATATACTTACTTATTTTTACAGACGTTATATATGGGAAGACAACAAGAAATTCTTTGATAGTCATAATCGACTGTACGAGCAAGGAAAGACAACTTTTACAGTTGGAGAGAATGATTTTTCAGACATGGTTGTTATCCATCTCTCTCTCTCCTTTCTCTCTATCTCTCCATCTCTCTCACTGTCTCTCTCTCTCTTTCTCTCTCTGTCTTTGTGTCTTTCTGTCTCTCTCCATCTCTATCTCTCTCATCGTCTCTATCGGTCTCTCTCCGTTTCTGTCTCTCTCTCTCTATCTCTCTCTCTCTCTCTCTCTCTCTCTCTCTCTCTCTCTCTCTCTCTCTCTCTCTCTCTACCCTGTGTGTGTCTCTTTGTCCCTCTCTGTCTCTGTGTCTGTGTCTCTGTCTGTCTGTCTGTCTGTCTCTCTCTCTCTCCCCCTGTGTGTGTTCCTGTCTCACCGTCTGTCGGTCTGTCTGTCTGCTCATCTGTCTGTCTTCTCTTTCTCACTCTCTCTTTCTCTCTCCTATGTATGTCTCTCTGTCTCTCTTGCTTTCGATTCCCGGTAGCACAGTCAGTAGCTTACAGAACTTGAGTGAAGGGGCCCGCTCTTTCCAATCCCCAGCTCTACAAATCCCTTCACGAGGATTGATCAAGGTCCCACGTACAAAGATTGTGAACGACTCTGGGGTATCCAGCATTTTGTCGAAATCGAAATAATATTCAGTGGTGAGACATGCTCTGTGAAAAATGGACAACTGCATCGATAAATTTACTTCATGTCGAAGGGACCGGTCTGTCCCATGATTCAGTAGGTTGCAAGACGGAACGAATTTTATTGATCGATTCATAGTGGCTTGCTTGGTGCAATATTGCATCACGTAGATGTATCAATCCATTACCACAATCAGTCAAAGTAACTTGTGACTAAAAAAGCAACTATAGGGAAGCGGTCACCGTAATTATTCCTTTACCACACAATCTCGACTTTTAACACCCCTGTGTAATGGGCCTTTTGAAAACATTGCGGGAAAAGAACAAAATGCTGGTACCCAGCATTTTCTCCTTTTACCACAATGTTTTCTTCCCTTCCCAAACCAAATTTTAACTTTTCAGGCTTATTTATATTGTCGTCTGCAAATGCTTTCAATTTGGACCAGTCTATAAATTTGGCGTTTGGTAAAGAGTTAATAGAGAGTCGAGAAGGTAATGAATGAATGAATGAATGAATGAATGAATGAATGAATGCACACCTTTAGTATCTGTGAATAAATAGTCATGCAGATGCTTTCAACAGCTGCCGTAAGATAACCAAAGTAATTTAGAAAATGCTGTCCACCTCCATACAAACCTGGGCCCGTATTCACCAACCATTCTTGAGAATATTCTTTGTGTAATTCTCCAAGGTTTTCTACATTTGTAATTAACACATCTTCTGATTGGCTAAACCGAATGGTTTAGCCAATCAGAAGTTGTGTTAGCTCAAGTCCAAAATTCTGTTTCTTGATAGAGACTTATAGATCAGGGCCCGTATTCACCAACCATTCTTGAGAATATACTTAGTCTAATTCTCCAAGGTTTTCTACATTTGTGAGTAACACAACTAATGGTTTAGCCAATCAGAAGTTGTGTTACTTACAAATGTAGAAAATTCTGGAGAATAAGACAAAGAACGTTCTGAAGAATGGTTGGTGAATACGGGCCCAGGATCTATAAGTCTCTATTAAGAAACAGAATTTTGGACTTGAGCTAATCGTAAGCAGGTGCAAGTCACACTGTAGACGTGATTCAGCTATCAAAATCTGACTTTTGAAAGGTAGAAAACATGGTGGAAAAGGGAGAGGATGCTGGTCACCAGCATTTTCTCATTTTCCCACTATGTTTCTAAAGATCCGTCCTTCTCCTGTCTTTAATACTTTGGGTTGTTTGGTAAAAGGTTAATCAAGACTGACAACATTTCTTTTCTAAGGCTGAAGACGAGTTCGAAGATGTCTTTTTGAGGGGGCTAATAGTGCCGGAAAATCTGACGGTGGAGCCTGATTTCGAAGAAGAAATCGTCGAAAATCTGGCGGTGCCATACTCTAAGGATTGGAAGGCTGAAGGCAAAGTGACACCAGTTAGAAGTCAGGTAACACAAATAAATTATTCTCTCTCTCTCTCTCTCTGGGGAGGGGGACGGGGGCGGGCGGGGCCATTTGTCAAAGTAAAGGAACACCACTTTTGCGGATTAATTAATTATATTCGTTTATTTATCGTCGCTACCGGTTGCCCATCTGAGCGACGCCCCCAGAAGACGGTTAGTTGTTACGGGGGATAGTGCAAGGATACAGGACGAAACTACTGAGAATTCCGCCTGGTTCTTTAACGCGCTCGGTGTGTAGCACCGTCACACGGGACCTCGGTTTAACGTCTCATCCGAAAGACTATTAGTAAAGTTTACTTGGCCAGCCGGGGATTCGAACCCACATCCTGTAGGACATTGTGTTCACAAGTCCTACGCTCTACCTACTGAGCTATATCGGCTGGTAACTTTTGCGGATTTTTTTGATTATTTTCGTTTATTTATCGTCGCTACCGGTTGCCCATCTGAGCGACGCCCCCAGAAGACGGTTAGTTGTTACGGGGAATAGTGCAAGGATACAGAACGAAACTACTGAGAATTCCGCCTGGTTCTTTAACGTACTCGGTGTGTAGCACCGTCACACGAGACCTCGGTTTAACGTCTCATCCGAAAGACTATTAGTAATTTTTAGTTGTCCAGCCGGGGATTCGAACCCACAACCTGTAGGACATTGTGTTCACAAGTCCTACGCTCTACCTACTGAGCTATATCGGCTGGTATCTTTTGCGGAGATCAACTTTATGCCAATTAAAAGGCTTAAATATATGCAAAGTATGCAGGTTTTATTCACAATTTACAAGACGACCCTACGGGTTGTTTATTTTGAAAACCTAACATGGGTTTGTCGACGCCTCAACAGTTATTCAAAAATAATAAATGTTTTACTTTACTTCAGCTTGTCTTTATCTGCTGTAGTTAATTGATTGAATTAAACGATTAGATAGAATGAAGTTATATACGTCCGTCTGTCCTTGAAATCAAGCAAATACTTAAATTCTGTTTTAAAATTAATACGAAAAAAGTAATTCACCCAACAAACTATATATAGAATTAAAACGCTAAGCCCTGGAAACCCGTATTGGTATGCTGATAGACGTAGCCCGGGGGTACTAACTGTTTAAACCTTTGCCACACAATGACGACTTTTGACGACCCTTAGAAGCAAGCTTTTTGAAAGCATTGTGGGAAAAGGAGAAAATGCTGGTAACCAGCATTTTCTTCTTTTCCCATGTTTGGTATCCTATCTTTCTTCTTTTCCCATGTTTGGTATCCTATCTATAAACAGTTGCCGAATGAAAATCGTGGTATGCAGATGCTTTCAATTTGAAAAGGGCTAAAACTTTGTCATCTGGTAAAGGTTTTTAAACAAAAATAACAAAAGAAGTGAACACCGTGCATGCCCGATTTCGATGAAAAAATCTTTCAGTAGCTCCCATCTTCATATTTCTTCTTGTAAAAGAACACTTTATTAACAAAAATTGTCATGTTAAAATACTGTCTTTAAAAAAGAAGCAATCACTGGGGGGAAAAGAAAATGTCTGTAGGCAAAAGGCATTTGAAACGAAAGAAAGTAGTATTTTCACTTTTTTCCACGATGTTTTAAAACGATACTATTTAAAAGCTCTGCCCCTGCCCCTAGCTGTGGTTCTAGATTTCTCTTTCTTTCAGTCTCTCTCTCTCTCCCTCTCTCATTCTCTGTCTGTCTGTCTGTCTGTTTCTCTCTCTCTCTCTCAGTTTACCTCTGATACTTAATCCTTAGGTTGCTAAGCGTAATTTAACTCTTTACAACACGAGAAAATTTTAGACTGGTCCAAATTGAAAGCATTTGCAGACGACAAAATAAAAGTGACTAAAAAATAGAAAATTGTTCTGGGAAGGGTAGAAAACACTGTGAGAAAAGGAGAAAATGCTGGTTACCAGCATTTTCCCCTTTTCTAACAATGTTTTCTAAAGGTTTCTTTCTCAGGGGCGTCAAAAGTAGGGATTGTTGGGTAATGGGTTAAAGACCTTTAGCGGACAGCGTAGATCAAAATCAGACGGCACTCAACGTGCAGACTGGTCTTGGCTCTATGCTGTCCGACAAGGGGATACCTGTCCCTCTAAAACTTTTTTGAAATAGAAAATTCTTGGTTTTAACTATCGGCTTGAAAGTTTCATTTTACTTATTTAGTGGAATAAGAGCTAAAGATCTTCATTACCCATTACCACACAATCCCTACTTTTGACGCCCATGAGAAAGAAGCCTTTAGAAAAAATTGTGGGAAAAGGAGAAAATGCTGGTAACCAGCATTTCCTCCTTTTCCCACAATGTTTTCTACCCTTCACAAAACAAATTTCCAATTTTCAGTCACTTTGAATTTGTCGTCTGCAAATGCTTTCAATTTGGACCAGTCAAAAATATTGTCGTTTGTTAACGAGATAAGCAATGAATTATGTTATCTGTTTTGTTTCACCAGGGTCAGTGTGGATCGTGTTGGGCTTTCTCGGCGGTGGGTGCTATAGAATCCGCAATGCTGATTCGTAAAAATAGAAGGGTAGACCTTTCTGAACAAAACCTCGTGGACTGTGCTAAAGGCAGCAGATACAGTATGTGTTCTGAAATCTTGATTCAGAATAGGGCCCTAATCGCCAACCATTCTTGAGAATATCTTTAGCCCATTACCACACAATCCCTACTTTTGACGCCCCCTGAGAAAGAAGCCTATAGAAACATTGTGGGAAAAGGAGAAAATGCTGGTAACCAGCATTTTCTCCTTTTCCCACAATGTTTTCTACCCTTCACAAAATAAATTTCCAATTTTCAGTCACTTTGAATTTGTCGTCTGCAAATGCTTTCAATTTGGATCAGTCTAAAATATTGTCGTTACATTGACTTTAGGTTAGTCTTAATCTCCAAGGTTTTTTAATTTTGTAAGTAACACAAATTGTGAATGGCTAAATCGAATGGTTTGGCCAATCTGAAGTTGTGTTACTTACAAATGTAGAAAATTCTGGAGAATACGAAGAACGCTGTTCAGAATCGTTGATGAATACGTGCCCTGCAGATAGTGCTCATAAAACTTGTCTGAAATCAAGCCTTTTACCAAACGTCAAAATTTTAGGCTGATCCAATTTGAAAGCACCTGCAGACGACAAAATAAACGTAACTCAAAAATTCTAACTTGAAATTGTTTATAACGCTGGTTGCCAGCATTTTCTCCTTTTCCCACAATGTTTTCAAAAGGCCTCTGTTCCAAGGTCGTAAAAACCAGGGATTGTTTGGTAATCGGTTGAAAAGGTTTCTAGATCAAGAAACAGAGAAAATAAAACAAGGGAGACAACGTTCCACTGCTTCAATCCAGAAATACATTTAAAAAAGTAAAAAAAAAGAACTGTGGTGGCAGACTTTTGATACCATTGTGAATCAAAGGACTGAAAGTCCTGAAAAGCGGATTTGTTCAACAGTTTCAAGCTATGATTTGATGTTAGAATTGCATCATTTTAATGAATTTAACCATACATTTTGTGAAAATGGAATATGCTTATGATAGTATTTATTTGCCTTTCACAAAAAATTTGATTAGTGATATAAAAACTAAATAAGTCAATATTAAGAGGATTAACAAACAATTCAATAACAAGAGGACCGTGATGGCCCTGTATCGCTCCACTGTCTAAGAAGTAATAACACTACAAACAAAACATTACATTACTTAGCCAATTTGTTTCAAACTTGAAGACATAGTATTTTTTCCATAAAAATCCGAGAAAGTTATGATCCCCAGGCAAAGCCATTTTTCTCCACAAAGCCATAATACTTGAATCTTGTTGGAGGTCCTTACAATAAAGCCCCATACCAAATAATTCACAGGTCTTGAATGTGTGGTTATAAACAAGAAGATTTTCAAAGTTTCCTTAATAAAAAAGCCCTGTAAAACATCAGAACCATGAGGCAGAGCTAAATTTAGTAGCCCTAGGTCTTATTATGATTACTAGGCCTTATGGCTAGGGACTAGTAGATTCTTTAAGTTTTCCAAATATAAGCCCATGTAAAAATTGTAACGCCATGGGCCAAATTTGACCCAAGGGCTACGATTTCTGCACCTTTTGTAGAGACCCTCTAGATAAAGCTACATACCAAATTTGGTAGCTCTAGGCCTTATCACTAGGTAATAGCAGATTTTTAAACTTTTCCCCAATATAAGCCCATCTAAAACTTATGACTGCCGGGGCCAGGCCAAATTTGATCCAAGGGCTATAGTTTTAACATTCTTGGTAGACATCTACTTGATAAAGAGACATGCCAAATTTGGTAGCCCTAGGTCCCATGGCTAGGTACCAAAGGGAATTTAAAGTTTTCCCTATATAAGCCCCGGGATGAGGCCAATTTTGACCTCAAGGCTATTATTTGAAGGGACTTGGTAGAGGTCCACTAGATAAAGCTACATACAAAATTTGGTGGCCCTAGGTCTTATCATTTCAGACATGAAGATTTTTAAAGATTTTCAATATTTTTTATTTTGTTGCCATGCCAACTAGAGTTTTTGAAGAAATAAAATTATTTCAAGGAATTCTAAAGAGGACCATGGCAGGATCATTTCTGTGAAGTTTCATCAAAAATTGGATTGGTAGTTTCAGAGAAGAAGATGTTTGAAATAAAAGTTAACGCATGCATGCACAGACACATGGACAAACACACAACTAACACCGGGCCATGACATAAGCCCCCTGGCCTTTGGCCAGTGGAGCTAAATATGGCTCAGAAGAAATGATTATGGAATACATGTACAATTACATTTTTGTTATGTTATGGAATTTAAGCGTCATTAGTCACGTGCCAGTCACTGAACATTCCCACAATGTTTTTTGGATTATTGGTGCAAAATCTAAAAATACCTTATGAGGCTACATAGCCTTTTAAGGGAATACCATAAAAAAAATGTAATTTTATGGTTCTTAATTACTGATGATTTGTATTGTTTTTTCATATAAATTTTAAAGTATTTTCTCCAGTTCCAATAGTTTTTTCAACTATATGAGTAAACTTAAGTTCATTTACAGGTATCATTTTCTTTTGTCTGCAGATGAAGTTTCACTCTTTCCATATTATAGGCAACACCAGAAGCTTTGATGGACAGTGTGGGTCAAGATCAGACTTCACAGAACATGCAGTCTGATCTCTGATCTCCACTGTTCCCTGCTTCATTGTAGATTCATGACCGATTTGTTTCTTGATCTTGCAGAAATGCATTTTTAGCCTTTAAGACAATAATTTGTTCAGTAGTGAAAGCGTTAAAGTACCTAATACTTGTCATATGCAACAGTAATGAACAATGAAATGGCATTACTTTGATTACCATATTTGATTAAAAAACAAGAAGTAACTTATGCATAGATGGCTGACTTAGACTAACCTGAAAAATCTTACAAAATTAACTCCCATCTAAATGTGGATCTGGGGTCCTGCATGGCTCACCAGTAAAGTGTAGGACTTGTTACCTGATGGCCAAGCCTCATTGGATGCACAATGTTTTTTCTGCAAGAGTGTCCTTAGGCAAGACAATGCAATGCCCTAGCCTAGTACATGTACTACTTAAAGTCAGACATACAGAAATAAGTTAGCTGTAGCAGTCATGTGACTGAAATAATGTTGAAAGTGACAGTAAACATCATTCAATTAATCAAGTGTGGATCTAACATTGGCCTGCAAGGTTAATCTTCATCTAACATTTCTGTCAGCCTCACAAAATGTAGCTGTTAAGTTTTTGAAAACATTGGTAGACCAACAGATTTTCAGTTTTCATTCTTACTTAATTCTTTACCCCACAATCCCAAGTTAACAACTGTGTGAAAGAAGCCCTTTGAAAACATCGAATATGCTGGTAACCAGTATTTTCTCCTTTTCCCACAATGTTTTCTAACCTATTGAAGACATATTCCACCATTTGAGCGACATTAGAATTGTCCAAAATGTCAATGTGTGGTAAAGAGTTAAGTCATTTCCCCCCATCCCATTTCACCATGAAGGATACAAGGTAAGTGTGGCAATATTATCCCATTTTGAAGGATGTTCAGAAAAAAAACTTTTGAAACAACTTATCCAATAGGCTGAGGTGTTTTTGTCTGAGACACTGCTTTAAATCAGATTGAAAATATTAAGAGCTCAGCCTAGGGTTTGTAAACATGTGAGCTTATATAGATACACTAGACATAATGACTCTATCATTCATTTCTATAGCATTTTAAGCATTTCTAAATTCATCACTGTTCATCATTATGCAAGACTCTTTTAAAAGATTGAAACTTCTGTACTCAGACATTAAGGTTTTGATTTTTACAGTAGCATTTTACAATTTTAGCCTAAGCACAACAATTTCTAAACTTTATATGGTTGGTATAATCATATAGACTGCAAACAGTTCAAATCTAAAATAGTGTGCCAATAAGAATTGAATTTTACTATATTAAGCAGTCTAATCTCACTTCCAGTACACCTGTTACAAACTATTTCAGACTGTCTTCATTCTGAGGTATAAAGCATGCATTGTTTTGAAACTAGTATGGTTTAGTTAAAAAAAAGTACAAAACAGTAAAAGAAATAGTGGTATTTTGTATGTAAGTTCTTACTGAAAGCACATTGTCCTTTCCATACTCTTAACACATAGAATCCTTTCAAGGTTCCTCTTAATTACAACACAACTTCAAACTATTAATTTAAAAATGAAATACAAAATCAAACTAGTAACAATAATTTGATTGGTCAGGTACAATGATTTCTTCTTTTCTTTCATAAGAATGTTCTTGGTTTCATTCCTAAACTCAAAAATGTTTTGTAATAGTCTGAAAGGTGAAAACTAAGTGATGTGTTCAGTAATTTCTAAGACCATGTGCAGTTCATGAATATTGAATGTACCTTTCTTCTTTAAATAAATGAAAATTTACCTTGTATCTTCATAAAGAAACAAGTCAAGAAAAGTAGTGATTGTACACAAGAAAGTAAGGTCAACTCACGCAGTGCCATAAAATATGAAAATGAAACCTTCAAGAATAATTTGATGATGACTTTTTTCTGGTTATCAGTGACTGTTAGCGTCAACACTGTTTCAGTCTTACAGTGACAACAATTCATCCACTTCTGTACCTTTTGGGTTTTACTAGGGCTAGGCTGGTTCTCTGCAGTGTCTTGTCTATGGGCATTCTACAAAATCCTAGCATCTAGAAGAGGATAATCCATAAGTGGTCAAAACTGGTCGATAGTGGTCGACTTGTAGAGGTCAATTGGATATTTAAATGGTCAGATGAGTTTTAAAACGGCAGTTAGGCTCCTTCCCTCCACCTCTCATGTTGGCCCTTTCTACCTCAGTTGGGTGTGGCTTAACTCTTTACCACACAATCCCAACTATCAATGACCCTGAGTAAGAAGCCTTTGGAAAACATTGTAGGAAAAGGAGAAAATGTGTTTTCTGCTTTTCCCACAATGTTTTTTTTGTATCCATCCCAAACCAAATTTTAATTTTTCAGTCACATTTATTCTGTCGTCTGCAAATGCTTTCAATTTGGAACAGCCTACAATTTTGTCTTTTAGTGAAGAGTTAAATCAAATTACCAAAGGGACAAATTATTCCTGTTTTGAGGTATTATCCTTGGCACCAGGCTTTATTCCTAAGGCATGAAATAATAAGTTGTATGTAGTCAAGATAATATCTTATCATCAAGCAATTACTTAAGGTGTCAAACATGAACCTAAAGACCTTATTAGGAACTTCTACACAGTTTGGAAAAGTGGCAAAAGCTGGCTGGTGAGTACCTTTGGGAGGGACAAAACAGTTTTTTTCTACTCCTCTTTTTCACATTGATGAAATCAACTTATCTAAGGGAAAAAAATCCACACAACAAATCATCCACAAATTAGCAAGAGGGTGTGTGTGTGTATGTGTGTAGAAACATTATCTAACCTGTAAGAAATGATAATTGACAAAAATTGTTTGCTTGAAAAAAAAAAAACGACCTCTATGCAGGTTCAATAAGGAGAGTCATTCTAACAACCTCTTCAATTGACCAGCAATAAGTCTTTTGAATTATGATCAAATAAAAAATTGCCTTATTAATAAAAACTATGATACTGATGATAATATATAAAATAAATCTTCATGTACAGGATGTAAGAGGACAGCTTTTAATATTAATTTAGAAACCACACAGGTATGTAAGCCAGTAATTTAATCAACCAAATCAACCACCCCAATAACCACCAATCGACCACTTGTGACCAGTATTGACTATTTATAAATGGTTAAAGCTGCCAGGCTGGTCAATACTCATATTGACCTGCTCTTTGCCAACCTTGCACATTATGTAACTAAATCATTGCAAGGATATGTGCACAAAATACCTGATGTAGCATTATGAGCTACTTGAAATTAATATATACTCTGGTATAATTTTTATTCATTACATCTAATGCATTTTTGAGTGAATCCATTTTCATGGTCTAAAGAAAAGACTTAAAATCATTACACATCACCGGGCAGAAAATAGTCCTTTTTTTTAAATATGTGAATCCAAGCCCTTGGTACAACTGAAGGTACTTTTGCAGCCAGAATGGATCAAGATCACACTCAGAGTGACAGGTTGCCATGCAGAGAAAAAATGACTTTAACATAACTAAATTAAAACTTTCAAGTTGAATGTACAAATCCAATTATTGCTATTTTGAAGTTAATTCATTTGGGAAAAATACTTTCTTACAAGGCAGTATGGATCAAAGATCAGACTGCACTTTTGTGCAATCTGATCATAATCAAAACTGTCTGCAAAAGGTCCTTGAGTAGCATTTAGCAGTCTAAGGGTTAATAGCATTGTGTCTCTCTATAAAAGTTTAAAAACTATATTATATATGTATACTTTCATGCTAAGGTTTGAATTACATAAAACACAGTCACCATCTTAAATATGGGCTGACCTGCAGTTCATAATAAGAATTTAAATAAGTAAAAATAGTTATATTACTTGCTCTGTAAATGCACTTCTAATTCACAGGATCAGGAATATATCACAGATGTCAAATCTATATGTCTAAAAGAAAGGCGTATAGATGCATTTCTGTGCATCCTTTGTCATAAATTATCAACAAACTCGGCATTTCTTTTCTTTTTTGCTGAAATGTCATAAAATAAAATTCAAGGTATCAGAGGGACTATAAATGGAGTTTTACATCTGGAAGACATATTGTAAGCCTGTTTGACTCCTTTCGGCTTCACCTTAGTGAATGTCGATCACTGAGAAGGACACGATTTTCCATCAAAAACCTTCAGTTAAATTCGTGTCCCGGGTTCGTACTTGATCGGGGCCGTTTGTAAATAAAATATTTCTTACCGTCGATGACAAGAGAGAAATATTGGTTCCAAGCTTTTCTACTACAGGATGCATATAATTCAAACATTATTTTTTTATACACTGCACGATCTCCATACTATCAAATGTTCTGCAAAAATGTTTCAAACAATTCGGAAATTCATCGAGAGCGTCATACGAGTGGCGTTAACTAGGTTAGGTCGACTTTATGGGTTCTGTATATTCATTATCGACAGGGCTTTTCATTATTTATGGCCAAATTCTAGCTGGGTCTCTGAACAGTTAACACTTTTTTTTAAATAAGACATAGCTGAAAATGTGATTTTATCGGGGAAAAATTGCTTAATCTCCTTGTTTATTTTGCTGCGGACGATACAAGTTGTGAATGAAAGTTCTTGAATGAAAACGAGGGCAGTGTAAACAATGTTCATACGCTACATTTTGAAAAAAATACAAGAACAAACTTTGTTTTAGTATTTAAAGTAGTTTAGATTGCAATTGTTTAGTTTCGGTGAAATTTCGATAAAGAAATCAGTCTTAATTTGTATGGTTTGTTCAGGGTCTGAATTGATCTGATTTGTAGATCTGCGTTATTATCCTATTAATCAGCCATGCAAAACTGAAAGTAAGCGCGCATGCGTCGTTACGGATGATGTATTTGGTTCCGGTCAAAACGATCACAGTAAGCGGATTTGCTATAGCAAATCCGCTAAAAAGGAAAGCAAATCTGGTAACAAGTCATCATTTCCAATCTTATTTCTACCCTTTCAAACACAAAACCATCCATTGGAACAAATTAAATTTTGTGCCTGAAACACTTTTCATGTTCACATGTCTAAAACGTTATCGTCTTATTAGAGTTATACTGGGCTATAAATCTTTAAAATTATGTGACAGCTTTTTCTCATTTTTATCCCTTAAAATTCAATTTTATCTAAATCCTCCTTCCTTCCTACCTTCCTTCCTTCCTTTCTTCCCTCCTTCCTTCCTCCCTTCCTTTGAATCAAACTTCATGCTTTAAATCTTAAAAGTCGTCAGAATCTTATTAAATTTGATTACAGGATGCTTTGGTTGTAGAGGAGGGTGGATGAACATTGCCTTTCAATACATCAAAGATAACGGTGGAATTAACACGGAAAGGGACTATCCGTACCGGGCTCGGGTAAGTGCGGCTGATAACAATTTTATAGAATTTATTTCATCAGCTTGTGGTTAATATGGGTAAATATTTGCCGAAAAGGGAAAAGTATGCGAAAATAACGAATGCAGTAATGCATTCGAAATAGCATTTCGTTTTAACGATTTAGTATTTCGTTATTTCGAAATAAAAATTGTGGAGATCATGACACCTACCGGGATCCGTAAGAAAGCCATGGAAAACATGTGTAGATGCACTGACCACCGTGATAGGACCTAAGCTGTTTTAAATACGGTGTTACACTCTAATACATTTTCATTAAGCTAGTACAATGTATATAGGCTTTTGCATCTGTCATTTATGAAAACAGCCCCAGAAAAAATAGCCCCAGTATTAGCCTAGTATGGAGGTGACATTCTTTTGTTTGACCCTGTGGAAAACGGTGCACAAATCCCCGATTAATAATGACAACGACAACCATTATAATGATAGAAATAATAATCATTCGAAGGCAAATTAAGGAACTTGGATTCGATTTCAGGATCAGCACTGTAGATTCAAAAGGTCATTGGCAGTAGCCAGATTGGCCAGGCACAAAGATGTTCCGAAGAGCGAGAAAGCGCTGAAAGAGGCGGTAGGTATGCACGGTCCAGTCTGCATAGCTGCGAATGTCAATAATCGCCCATTTTGGTAAGTAGGCAATCAATATCACATTCTTTTTCTGGATGATAAAGATAAACCCATTACAACACAATCCCTATCTTTGACGACAATAGGAAAGAAGCCTTTTGAAAACACTGTTGGAAGAGGAGAAAATGCTGGTAACCAGCATTTTTCTCCTTTTCCCACAATGTTTTCTACCCTTCCCGGCATAAAATTCAATTTCTGAGTCGCATTTAATTTGTCGTCTGCAAATGCTTTCAATTTGAAGAAATCTAAAATTTTGTCGTTTGGTAAAGGGTTAAGTGCAGAACCTACCAGAAAGATTCTGGCCCGTGAAACTCTAATCCCACTTCCAGGGTATTTTAAAGCCTTTGTTTTTATTTGTTTTCCAGTAAACTGTTTTAGAATACATTATTGTGACAGCAAACAAAAAGGCTCGAGTTGAATAAACTTTCCTTCTCTTAACGAGGTGTCCGGGTTTCTTCTTGTATCAAACATTTATTTAACCCATTACCACACAATCCCTACTTTTGACGCCCCTGAAAAAGAAGCCCTTTGAAAACACTGTAGGAAAAGGAGAAAATGCTGGTAACCAGCATTTTCTCCTTTTCCCACAGTGTTTTCCACCCTTCCCAGAACAAATTTCAATTTTTCAGTCACCTTTATTTTGTCGTCTGCAAATGCTTTCAATTTGAACCAGTCTAAAATTTTGTCGTGTGGTAAAGAGTTAAATCGTTGATCAAGAAAAATATACCTGAGTAATTTTATAGTACAGTTTTGGTTAGGGTTAGTGGGAACTGATATGTACGAGTACATTTAAAATGGCGTTTGGAACATCATTTCAGTGATATCATGGCGGGTATTTCAAATGTTGTTTTTCTTTTCTTCCCAACCTTCCACAACATTCACTCAGGGCCATTGGATTGCTTCCTTACATAAATATTGTCAAACAACGTTCAGTGGTCAAAGACAAATGAATCCTTCAGTAAAAAAGTATCGTCGACTATCGACAAGAACAAAACTGGGCATAGAGTGAAACCAGCGATCCCTTGTGTAAAACCTCGAACATAACTGGCTGAGCTGGAATTAAACCAGCAAGCCTTTATGAGAACCCTTAACGTAACTGACTGACTTAAAATAAAACCAACAAGCCCTTGTGAGAACCTTGAAACTAACTGACTGAGCTGAAATGAAACCAACAAGCCCTTTTAAGAAACCTGTGTGTAACTGACTGAGCTGAAATGAAACAAGCAAGCCTTTGTGAGAACCTTGAAACTAACTGACTGAGCTGAAATGAAACCAGCGAGGCCTTGTGAGATCCTTGCACATGACTGACTGGGCTGAAATGAAACCAGCGAGGCCTTGTGAGAACCTTGAAACTAACTGACTGAACTGAAATGAGACCAGCGAGGCCTTGTGAGGTCCTTGCACGTAACTGACTGAACTGAAATGAAACCAGCGAGGCCTTGTGAGGTCTTTGCACGTAACTGACTGAGCTGAAATGAAACCAGCGAGGCCTTGTGAGGTCCTTGAACGTAACTGACTGAACTGAAATGAAACCAGCGAGGCCTTGTGAGGTCTTTGCACGTAATGACTGAGCTGAAACGAATCCAGCAAGCCCTTGTGAGATCCTCGCACATAACTGACTGGGCTGAAACGAAACCAGCAAGGCCTTGTGAGGTCCTTGCACGTAACTGACTGAACTGAAACGAAACCAGCGAGGCCTCTGTGAGATCTTTGCACGTAACTGACTGAACTGAAACGAAACCAGCGAGGCTTTGTAAGAACCTCGCACGTAACTGACTGGGCTGAAATGAAACCAGCCAGCCCTTGTGAGAACAATGCTCATTACTGACTGGGCTGAAATGAAACCAGCCAGCCCTTGTGAGAACAATGCTCATAACTGACTGGGCTGAAATAGAACCAGCCAGCCCTTGTCCATAAATGACTGAGCTGAAATAAAACCACCAAGCTCTGTGAGAACCTTGCACATAACTGACTGGGCTGAAACAAAACCAGCAAACCCTTGTGAGAATCTTGCTCATAACTGACTTGGCTGAAATGAAACCAGCAAGCCCTTGTGAGAACCTCGCATATAACTGACTGGGCTGAAATGAAACTAGCGAGGCCTTGGGAGAAACCTGCACGTAACTTACTGGGCTGAAATGAAACCAGCAAGCCTTTGTGATAATCTTGTTCATAACTGACTTGGCTAAAATGAAACCAGCAAGCCCTTGTGAGAACCTTGCTCATAACTGACTGGGCTGAAATGAAACTAGCGAGGCCTTGTCAGAATCCTATACGTAATTAACTGAGCTGAAATGAACCAGCGAGCCCGTGTGAGAAATCTGCACGTAACTTACTGAGCTGAAAAGAAACCAGCGAGTCTTCGTTAAAAAAAAACTGTCCGTAAATGACTGAGCTGAACTGAAACCAGCGAGTCCTCGTGAAAAACCCTGTACGAAAATGACTGAGCTGAAATGAACCAGCGAGTCCTCGTGAAAAACAATTTACGAAAATGACTGAGCTGAAATGAACCAGCGAGCCCTTGTGAAAAACCCTGTACGTAAATGACTTAGCTGAAGTGAAAATAGCGAACCCTTCTTAAAAACCCTGCTCGTAAATGACTTAGCTGAAATGAAACTAGCGAGCCTTTGTGAGAAACCTGTACGTAAAATGACTTTGTTGAAAGAAACCAGCGAGCCTTTGTTAGAATCGTGTACGTACATGACTGAGCTGAAATGAAACCAGCAGGCCCTGATGAGGACCCTTCACAAAACTGACTGAGTTTAGGTAAAACCATGAAGAAATAAAAAGAATATGAAACCGGTTGACCCTCGTGACAAACCCTATTCGAAAGAAGGAGCTAAGATGAAACCAGCGAGTCTTTTGAGAAACTTGTACGTAAATGACAGTGCTGAAACAAAACCAGCAACCGCTCCTGAAAAGCACAGTGAGTATATGACTGTGCTGATATGAAACCAACGGACCCTCGTGACAAACCCTGCTCGAAAGAATGAGCTAAAATGAAACCAGCGAGTCTTGTGAGAATGCTGTACGTAAATGACTGAGCTGAAATGAAACAAGCAACTCCTCCTAAAAAAAGCCTGTACATAAATGACTGGGCTGAAATGAAACCAGCAGGCCCTCATGAAAAAAATCTGTTCGTAAATGACTGAGCCGAAATGAAACCACCGAGCCCTCGGGGGATCCTGAACGTAACTGGCTGAGCTGAAATGGAACCAGCTAGTCCTTGTAAGAGCCCTTTACGTATCTGATTGATTTGAAATGAAATCAGCAAGACCTTGTGAGAAACACTATACGTAAGTGACTTAACTAAAATGAAACAAGCGAGCCCTCGTGAGAACCATATATGTAAGTGACTGAGCCGAAATGAAACAAGCGCATGTATGTAAGTGACTGAGCTGAAATGAAACACGCAAACCCTTGTGAGAACCATATATGTAAGTGACTCAGCTGAAATGAAACACGCAAGCCCTTGTGAGAACCATATATGTAAGTGACTGAGCCGAAATGAAACAAGTGAGCTCTTGTGAGAACCATACATGTAAGTGACTGAGCCGAAATGAAACAAGCGAGCCCTCGTGAGAACCATATATGTAAGTGACTGAGCCGAAATGAAACAAGCAAGCCCTTGTAAAATCAAAGGCGAAGCAACAGCGGCAGACGACACTTTACGACTATATTGGATGTTGTCCAACAGTAGACATGCGTGATCAGAAAGGCACGATCGGAAAATTTCGTCTAAAATCAGAGTGCGCGGACTGCGCAGGCTGATTCGAGTAGACACTTTACGCAAATGTCAAAATGTCCCTTTTCGCGTGTTGCAGGTCATAATATGATGTAGGCTAATTTTTACTCTTATCGGTCCTAAAAATGCGGGATGGTTAGGGAATCAGTAAATTCTTTACAAGAGAACCTAATTTTAGACCAAATGCATAGATGCGGCTTAGATGGTGAGAATTGTTCTTGATAGGACAGAAAGAAATAGTGGAAAATAAGGAAATACTGCTCTAAGCATTACCTCTTTTTCTCACAATGTTTTCCAAAGCCTCCGCTCTCAGGTTCTGTAATTCAGAGGAATCTTTATTCAAAGCGGGTAGTGTTACTTTTCAGGAGTTACAAGACAGGCGTGTATAACTATCCATGGTGTTCCAAAGTTCCCACTCACGCCATGCTCGCAGTTGGATACGGTGCTGAGAGTGGTGGTTCCTACTGGTTAGTTAAAAACAGGTAGGTGGTATTTTTAATATTCTGTGGGCTTGCCGTCCGTTAGGACCTCGAAAGCCATTATCTACCGCTAGATGGAATTCTATAAATACACATCTATCTAATTTGGACTAATTTCTCAAAACCGTTACTTTGAATTTCAAAATTAAATAAACGTTTACGTTAAAACGCTACCTGGTGCGATTCACTCAGCTGTAGTCGGCGAGTAAACTAATGCATCGACTAAACTTCGACATACTTGGGTGGTAAGTTCGGTATAAGCCTTACTTTTCCCAGATATCGGTTGAAGGCTGATGTGCCATAGCATACAGGTCGAATATTTTACTTCCTCCAAATAGATATCTTGAACAACCTGTTTGCTCTACGGGCTTTCAGCCAGCAGACTTTATGTCATGGTGTGGTTTCCGTCATCCGTCCGTCTGTCCGTCCGTCCGTCTGTCCGTCCGTTAGTCTGTTTCTTGTTTACGCGATAGTCTGCCTTTGTTGCCCGATTTTTATGAAACTTGCACAGTTTGTTTATCTTATCAAAACCTTCAACCCTATTGATTTTGAGAAAAATCCAACAAACAGTATTGGAAAAGTGACCATTTCAAGTTGAAAATTTCAAATTCTTGAAGTCTGCATTTTTGGTCAGATTTTCATGGAACTTGCACAGTTTGTTTATCTTATCAATAGCTTCAACCCTATTGATTTTGAGAAAAATCCAAGAAACAGTATGGGAAAAGTAGCCATTTCAAGTTGAAAATTTCTAATTCTTGTTTACGTGATAACGTCTGCATTTGTTATCCGATTTTTGGGAAACTTGCACAGTTGATTTTGAAAAAAATCCAACAAACAGTATGGGAAAAGTAACCATTTCTAGTTGAAAATTTCAAATTCTTGTTTACGCGATAAAATCTGCATTTGTGGTCAGATTTTCGTGAAACTTGCACAGTTTCTTTATCTCTTCATTAGCTTCAACCCTATTGATTTTGAGAAAAATCAAAACAAATGTTTGGGAAAAGTAGCCATAATTTCAAGTTGAAAATTTCTAATTCTTGTTTGCGCGATAAAGTCTGCATTTGTTGCCCAATTTTTTTTAAACTCGCACAATTTGTTTATCTCATCAATAGCTTCAACCCTATTGATTTTGAAAAAAAATCCAACAAATAGTATGGGAAAAGTAGCCATTTCAAGTTGAAAATTTCTAATTCATGTTTACACGATAAAATCAGATTTTCATGAAAATTACACAGTTTTTTTTATCTTATCAGTAGCTTCAACCCAATTAATTTTGAGAAAAATCCTACCAACAGTATGGGAAAAGTAGCCATTTCAAGTTGAATATTTCAAACTCTTGTTTACGGGTTAAAATGTGCATTTGTTATTAGATTTTTGTGAAACTTGCACGGTTTGTTTATCTCAACAACAGCTTCAACCCTATCGATTTTGAAATAAATCCAACTAACAGTATGGGAAAAGTAGCCATTTCAAGTTTAAAATTACCAATTCTTGTTTTAGCATTAAAGTCTGCATTTCTTGTCAGATTTTCATGAATTTCACACAGTTTGTTTAGTTGCAAGAACACATTTGTGTGTTTTTTGTCTTTTTGAATCATAAATTCATAATGTATGTTAGCAAAAAAGCAAAATTCAGTTCTCTGCCAGTAGAGCATATTCAGGCCCTTCAGGGCCTTCTAGTTTTTATACGCCGCTGGAGGCGACATACAAGTATATCGACGTCATCTTCTGCGTCTGTCCGTCCTTACGTCCGTACGTCCGACCTTTTGTCCGTCTGTACATACCTCCATTT
Source organism: Tridacna crocea (assembly GCA_943736015.1). Taxonomy (NCBI): domain Eukaryota; kingdom Metazoa; phylum Mollusca; class Bivalvia; order Cardiida; family Cardiidae; genus Tridacna; species Tridacna crocea. The sequence goes on along the minus strand of OX031064.1, from coordinate 54,507,816 downwards.
CTTGTAAACGCAATTCTTCCTACATTTCTTCACGGATTTGGATAAAATTTTCACAGAATGTTTCTCATCATGTGACCTATCGCATATTGTCAGGGTTTTGCGATTTGCAACTGCCCCGTGGGAAAAGTTGCTTCATGTTAAATTTCATTCCATTTCATTTGAACGCAACCTCTCCAACATTTCTTGATGAATTTGGATAAAATTTTCACCGAATGTTTCTCATCATCATATTATGCGATTTGAAGCTGCAACATGGAGAAGAGGGCTTCTTGTTCTATTTCATTCCACTTCTTGTGAACGCAACTCCAAAAACATTGCTTTACGGATTTGGATAAAATTTTCACTGAACGTTTCTCATCACGTGACCTATTGAATATTGTCAGCGTTTTGCGACGTCAAGTTAGTATTTCATCGATGTATCTCCAACAAAGGGACATATTTTCATCAAACTTCATAACTTTATTACTAAATCAAATCCAATGACCAATAAGTCTGTTGTGCGCCCGTCTGTTCATCCATCAGTCTGTGTGTAAACCGTTTAGATCACAAGTAACGCAATATATCTATTGAGCTACCCAAGCAGGTGCTAGAAATTCCAACACTTCAGTCTCTATAGCTGGCTGTTATAAAATGGCAGCCATGTGGTGGTGTATATTTTGACGAAGGCACTCTTTTAACTTCCATGTGATCGCACTAGACTTCTTCAATAGAAGTGACAATAAAGAGACAATAATTTAATATCCTCTATCTCTCTCTCCTATCTTAATATCTCTATATGTAATTCAACCTTTGTTGTCCACGATTCATACCTTTCATGCAATACTAGTATAATGTAAACTTTTCATAAAGCTGGCAGTTTGCATGATTATCCTTTACCTGGGTCTGTATTCACCAACCATTCTTAAGAACGTTCTTTGTCTTATTCTCCAGGATGTTCTACACTAAATTTTGTAAGTAACACAACTTCTGATTGGCTAAACCATTCGGTTTAGCCAATCAGAAGCTGTGTGACTTACAAATTTAGAAAAACTTGGAGAATAAGACTGATTATATTCTCAAGAATGGTTGGTGAGTACGGGCCCTGACATGTCTTTGCTTCGTGGTATCCTTGGTACATTTTTATAACTATATTTGAGCTAACTTTCCTATACGGACGGTTATTTCATACTTTCCGGTAGGTTGTCGAGAAATGTTTTTCGAGTACATGGTGAAGACCAGTGAAAAACCCGATTTTTATATTGTAGTAACTTAGGTAAATGCAGAAATATGGCGTCATTTACCTTACATTTTTCGTGCTTGACGCAATATTGTTGCTATGCCACGAGGAATAACTGTAAAGAACTGTACTGGATTTCGACAAAGTTCCTCCCAGAAAATGTTAAAAGCATGAAATAAATAGAAGATTTAGAGAGGGGGGGGAGGCTCGGTAAAAGATCGAAATTTATTTCTTCTCGTGGACATCATCGGTAATTATATTTTCTCAAGTGGCTGCTGGCTGCTGTGCCACTCGTGAAAATATTACCGATGGTGTTTGCACGATTAAATAAATTTCGATCTTTAACCGAATAAGACAAATATCCTCTATGTATTTGCTAAAAAGAGTAGATCTACCATTTCAGTTTGATTGACATGATTAGAATTTTCAGTCTACCTCTTACTCCATTTTAGTTGGGGCACAGGCTGGGGAGACCAAGGATACATTAAGATGGCACGAGACAGAAACAATCAATGTGGAATTGCCTCCTTCGCTTCATACCCTGTCTTACAGTAACTTTTTGTTGGACTGCGTTGCCTTTTTTTAACCCTTTACTCCATAGATACTCATTTCAACGCACTGCTTGTAGGAGCCTTTGGAAAACATTGTGGCAAAAGGTGAAATTGCTCGTCACGAGCAATTTCACCTTTTGTCACAATGTTTTCCATGCAATCAAAAGGTGTCATATACACATAAGAAACGGCTTCATCCTTGCTTTGATTTAGGGTCAATTAGAGATACCATAGAAATGCCTTATGGGGTAAAGGGTTAACGTTCATTGCCGATGGATCTGACAGTTACTATTGTATCTCTGTAACTACTTGATTTTTATTTTTGTTACATAACCTATATCTTATACGATAAGAAGATAATATCAGACCATTTCCCAATGTAAAGTATGGAAATATAAAAGAAAAATATGTGGAGTAAGTTGAATCCCTTGCCATATAATCCAGACTTTTGAAGAGGCTTTTGAAAACATAGTGGAAAAATGGAGAAAATGCTGTTAACCAGCATTTTCTCCTTTTTTTCACAATGTTTTCTACCCTATCACAGGCAGAAATCATCTTTTCAGCAAGAGTTGAATTGTCGTCTGCAAATGCTTTCAATTTGGTCCAGTCCAAAAGTTTGTCCTTTGGGAAAGGGTAAAACGCAGAAAGTTTAGCAATAGCAAAAGGTTTCAGCCAAGATCAGCATACGCAGTCCGCACAGGCTAACCTGGGTCGACACTTTTTGCAATTGCATTAACCCTTTACCACACAATCTCGACTTTTGACAGTCCTGAGAAAAAGCCTTCAACAAAACATTTAGGGAAAAGGAGAAAAATTTGGGTAACCAGCATTTTCTCCTTTTCCCACACTGTTTTCTACCCTTCTTAAAACAAATTTCAATATTTGATTCATATTTTATTCTGTCATCTGAAAATGCTTTGAATTTGGACAAGCCTTAAATTTTGTCGTTTGGTAAAGAGTTAATCCCCTTTTTACAGAGCCTGGCTCATCTCTTGATTACATTCTTGAGAATGCGAATTCAGAGACATATAGGATCTGATATAACCTGGTGTTCTAGATAAAATCTTATTCAATAATCTAGATAAAAAATGTTATTAAGCGAGCCTACCAGCATTTCTGGATGAAATTAAATTAGTTTCGTTTTCAAAAGTCAACGAATGTGAGGTATTTTATAACTTACATATAACTATATCAATAAATTAATATAGATCTAGATAACAGCGTTATTATTTGACCCAGATATGAAATCTACGTATATGGTTATGAATGAATAGAGGATAATCAAGTGGTTATTTTCGATATGAAAAATATCTCACGAGGATGCGTTGTTAGGCGTTGAAAAAACGAGTGCGCAGCACGAGTTTTTTTAACGCCTTACGACGCATCCGACTGAGATATTTTTCATATCAAAAATAACCAGTTGATTATTCTATTTATTATATACCATATTGATATAGAACTTACAATTAACACTATCTGTAAGTGCTTAAAGGAAAAAAAAGTATTTCCTAAATTACGGCAGGAAGTGAAAGTGAAAGTTGATATCGTCACTATTGATGATATCAAAATTTATTACACTGGAAAATTCCAGGATTTCACTGCTAGGTATATAATAAAACCTGCTACAAGTATTGACACGAGTATACAATCTTGTAACAAAAAGTTCCAGGAAAAGGTGGCGTCTTATACTAGTATTAGATTCTACTTCTACATTTTGAACGTAACACTGCAAAAAAAAAAAAACTTCACTTGTAGGCCTACCGTAATAAGAGGTTTTTTAGAATTGGTGAAATTGGAATATTCATGTTTGGTCTTATTCAAAAGCAGTGGGTCAAAAACAATGCTTTAAAAATTACATCAAAGATGATCCAATGGCGTCACGAAATCTAATCTGAACACTCCAAATTAGAATTTAAAAAAATGTAATGGGTACACTACACTGAAAACAAGATGGTTTCTTGATATAAATTAGCTGTTCCAATGATACACTCCATGTCCGAATTATATCGTTATGTATACTGTCTCATTTAAGAAATAAATACATAGATCTAGTTGTAAACATTTTGCTTTGAAATCAAATGCCTTTGTTTTACATTGAAACCCCTTCTAACCAACAACCCTGAGGGAGAAAGCTTTCAAAGAACTTTGTTGGAAAATGATAACATAATATTACCATTATTTTCTTGCTTTTCCAACAATATTTCCAACATGTCTACACTATCAAAAAAACATCCAAATTGGTGGCGTCGATCAAGATTGGCATCAGGATTATGCGCCAAGCTCCACGTTTTAAATAGCACGTATTACCAAGGTTTCAGTGACGTCAGTTCCAGTGACGTCAGTTTTCATCAAATTTAGATAAATTCTGCCTCGTCCGCGTACTCAATTTTTTATACAAAAAACAACAGATAATATCGCTTGACAAACGTTGGAATGGTAAAAATTTTCAGTATAATAAAATCGTTGGACAGTCAGGTGGTAGGGGACTTGGCGACTTGTTCATGGCTGTGGTGAATCATGTCGCCACCTGGACAGAATCTTGAGCAAAGAATTGGACTGTGTAGATCAGATATTAGACTCCACATGCTATGCACTCTGATCTTGATCTACAATATCCACTAAAGGTCCTATCCAGGGTCCGTATTCAACAACTATTCTTAAGAGTGTTCATGGTCTCATTCTCAAAGCTTTTCCGAATTTGAAATTGACATAACTTTGACTGGCCAAACCAAATTGTTTTATTCAATCAGAAATTGTGTTGTTTTCAAATTTGGAGAATTCTGCAGAACAAGACCACGAATACGGTATCGTCTGTGGTATGAAAAGATTTAATTTACCTGTCCTTAGGAGATATTTAAACGTGCTCTTCTTTTTTTTTCTTAGATTTTCAAAGCATGCCTGTTCATGTTTGTTAGCTCTTTACCAAACGATAAATTTATAGAGTGGTCAAAATTGAAAGCATTTGCAGACGACAAAATAAAAGTGACTAAAAATTTGAAATTTGTTTTGTGAAGGGTGAGAAAACATTGTGGGAAAAGGAGAAAATGCTGTGACCAGCATTTTCTCCTTTTTCCACAATGTTTTCAAAAGGCTTATATAACAGGGCTGTCAAAAGTAATCACAGTGTGGGAAAGCATTAAACAAGAGGACCATGATGGTCCTATATCGCTCACCTGAGTATATATGTAACTTTTATGGTATATCGAGGGCAGGGTCCTGTGTGGTTCAGTGGTAAAGTGTAGGACTCGTAACCTGGAGGTCCCAGGGTCGAGCCTCGCTGGCTCCGCTGGGTTTTTTTTTCACAGGAGTGTCCTTGGGAAAGACACTTCAGAGCCTAGCCTAGTACTGGTGAAACCCTGGAAACATGAATATGTGAACTGTCGCCGTGATATGACTGAAATAACATTGAAAGTGGCGTAAAACACCATTAAAAAATCAAGGGCAGGCTATTCAAATAAGGCATACCCTGGGGTTTGTCACAAGAAGATGTTTACAGATTTTTTTTCTTTGTCTTTGGCCAGTGGAGCTAAAAACTGCCGCTTATCATCAGTTTTTCTCTTCACAGTGTCTTGTTCCCTTTTTGACTTGTGGTTTAACCCATTGCCAGACGACAAAAGTTTAGACTGGTCCAAATTGAAACAAATCGCTGGCGACATTTTAAAGTGTATTTGAAATTAAAAAGTAAGTGCCATATAGCGTAGAAAGTATTGTAAGAAAGGAGAAATCGCTTTTTACAAGCAATTTCTCCTTTTCTCACAATGTTTTTCAGAGCTATATATCGTTAGTGCGTCAAAATGCGGCATTGTGTGGTAATGGGTTAGGTAACATTAAATATCTTTCAATTTTGACCAGTCTGAAATTCTGTGGTTTGTCGATGGATTAATATGGTATTCTTTACCTTATTGTATTTTAACGAATGGTCATGATAATTATGGTTTCTAGTCTTAACGTGACACATGCAATCGATTCCATCTCATCTTTACCCTTATAAGATTGTTGTACACAGCGAAATCCCCCACAACTGGCCTTGTTCCATAAAAACAAATTAGAAAAGATTTCCTTCTTTGTTTCTGTGTAAAATAGGGTGCGCCCGGGCAGAGCCTAAATATGACCGCAGAGGGATAATTTAAACAATTTTGGAAGAGGATCATCAGATAATGCTACATACCAAATATAAATGCTCAAGCTATTATGGTTTTGTCAGAAGAAGATTTTTTTAAAGTTTTCCTTCTTTATTTCTATGTAAAATAGGATGCGCCCGGAAAAAGCCCATATAATTATGACCCCAGGGGAATAATTCTAACAATTTTAGTAAGGGGTCACCAAATGATGCTTCAAACAAAATATGAATGCTCTCAGCTTTACGGTTTGACCGCAGAGGGATAATTTAAACAATTTTGGAAGAGGATCATCAGATAATTCTACATACCAAATATGAATGTTCTAGCCATTATGGTTTGTCAGAAGAAGATTTTTTAAAGATTTCCTTCTTTGTTTCTATGTAAAATAAGGTGCACCCGGGCAAAGCCCAAACATGACCACAGAGGAATAATTTTAACAATTTTGGTAAGGCGTCACCCAATGATGCTGCAAACAAAATAAGAATTCTCTCAGCCTTATGGTTTGTCACAAGAAGATTATTAAAGACTTTGAAATAGGGTGCGCCCGGGGAGAGCCCAAATATGACCGCAGAGGGATAATTTCAACAATTTTGGTAGAGGATCATCAGATAATGCTACATACCAAATATGAATGCTCTAGCAATTATGGTTTGTCAAAGAAGATTTTTTAAAGGTTTCCTTCTTTGTTTCTATGTAAAATAGGGTGCGCCTGGGCAAAGCCCAAATATGACAGCAGAGGGATAATTTTAACAATTTTGGTAAGGTATCACCCAATGATGCTTCAAACAAAATATGAATGCTCTCAGCCTTATGGTTTGTCACAAGAAGATTTTTAAAGACTTTAAAATAGGGTGCGCCCGGGCATAGCCCAAATATGACCGCAGAGGGATAATTTCAACATATTTGGTAGAGGATCAGCAGATAATTCTACATACCAAATATGAATGCTCTAGCCACTACGGTTTGTCAGAAGAAGAAAGATTTCCTTCTTTGTTTCTATGTAAAATAGGGTGCGCCCGGGCAAAGCGCAAATTATAACCCCAGGTTATTTTTAACAATTTTGGTAAGGGGTCGCCCAATGATGCTTCAAACAAAATATGAATGCTCTCAGCCTTATGATTTGTCACAAGAAGATTATTAAAGATTTTTTTTCTATTTTGTTGCCATGGCAACCAGAGTTTTTGATGGAATAAAATTTTTTAACAATTTTTGAACAGCTTCATCCAAAGAAGATTCCTACTAAGCTTTATCAAGATTGGCCATCTGGTTTTGGAGGAGAATATTTTTTAAAAAAATTGTTAACGGACGGACAGATGGATGGACGGACGGACGACGGACGATGACCGATCACAATAGTAGTATGTTATACTTTTTTCACACCCTTCGAGCTGATCCTGAGCCAACCACGTGACCGGAAATGAGCACGTGACCGGAAATGGGTAATGTCATCATGGATGACCTTGACCACCGCCATTTTGGATGTCCTTCGCGTGATTTTATGACTAAAAATAGGGGTTAAAAACGGGTCAAAGCGTGTTTTCATCGTGTCATTACTAAAAATAGGTCTAGTCAGAAACAGGTCGTTGCATGTTTTCGTTGATTCTTTAAATAGATGAACTATTACCGCGTGATAAAATGGGTTGACACGTGTCAGTGTTAAACGTCTTTTCAAATTTAGCGCTCATTTTGTAGCTTATGTAAGGCCATATCTTGTGTACCATACCGTGACATCTACCTATCACCCCTTCACACGGTGCGTCTCTTCACTGAAATGGTTACGATAACTCGGTGACATATAAAAACGCTATAAATTCCGTCGCAAAAGAAATGTTAGATAAAAAAAAATGTTAGATAAAGTGAAAGGACTGAAGGGGAACAAGCTACGACTTGCCATTATTCTCGCTGCTGGTTGGTTGATATTTTAAGTGTCCCATTATGAGGTAAGTTATAGTAACTACTATAGTCAGTAGCGACTATGACCCAAAAGCAAGTAGAGGGTTATTTTCACAAGATGGATGAGTTTAAAAGTGTGACCTGGGATGAACATCGAGTAAGTTGTCATTTTGACGACCGTTTTTCTTTGGAAGTGAAGCTAGGCAAATCATCGACATATGTATTACTTCGAAGTGGGAGTAAATTCATTAAACTTCCTTTTGAGGTCTTTAACGCTATCTGTAACTCGCAAGTTAGTATTGCGTTTTTGAAAGAGTCTTTAGAAAAATGTGACTGTTGCTGTCGATGGATGTGTTGCTATTGCGGACTTCGATTTTCTACAGAAATGGAATGCCTTCATCATGAGGACCAAATACACGTCACAAATTGTGTTTCAGGAGAGTGAAACGGACACTATTGAAGACTGAAAATATATATAAAGAGTGGACAACACATGATTGGCTTATTTCAACATGGCCAATTTACTGAATTCATATCTGGACTTTTTTTACGCCAAAGAAATTTTACGGTGTCAACCCGAAATAGTGCGCCGATTGTACGAAGGATGCCAGATCGAATCTCTATCACAAACGGATCATTCATGTGTTTTATTAAGCCAGCAACAACAGTTAATTCTATACTTTGAAAACATACTGTCCGAAATTGACGAGTGTGACATTCTGATCAAGTGGAGGGAAGCTGCATCTCAAATTGCGACTCCAGAGTATATTGCCATGTACGAGTTAAAATTGAATTGTCCTGATTGGCGGCAAACCATGAAGACACCAAGCTGGAAAAAACGAATCATGCAGATAACTTCTCAGCTCAGAAGTTTAGATAAATACTTTTGAACATGTGAGAGGCTCTCACATAGGATAAGGAGGTTGTACCGTGAAAATGGATTTACACAACTTGGCACACCCAAAATACAGTTTATTTAAGGACCGACTGGCGAGTTATTCGTTGTGGCCGCCGCAACTGAGTCAATCTGATTATAGTCTGGCTCAAGCCGGATTGTTTTATAGTAACGTGAGTGACAGAGTGACTTGTTTTGCTTGTGGAGTTATGCTGTGGGGATGGAAATCCAACGATGATCCTTGGCTAGAACATTTCATTCACGGGAAGAACTGTTTTTATATGAAAATGGTTGGAGGTGTGAGACTCAAAGGTCATAGTGGCACACCAGCCATGTCTTCCAAACCGTATGATTTGTGGGAGTGTGCCGCTCTTCAAGGTTCATGGGCAAAAAACGAGATGAAAGACGAGCCAGACCAGTGACATCAGACTTCCTTCGTTGCTTTGTCGATGAACAGGAATAATAAATCTGTGACATTTTTCCTAACTTTTTGTTCTGACACAGACTTCCAAAAATCGGACTTTTGATCATGGGACAAAATTGTGAAGAAACGAAACGAATAAATCAAGTGGATTATACATGTTGTTTTATTACATAAACAAGATAATATTTTTTCAAAAAATAAATTTATGGAAATAAATATTACAAGTTTACAAAAGATATTATTTTTTACCCCGTCTTGTTAGGTTTTCAAGTCCATGTACCACAGTGCTAGTTTGCGTAGACTGGGTATTTTACAATATGTTTTGTACATAGGACAAAAGATCCAGTCTACTTTAAAAAATAGAAAATATGTTCCAGCTTTCTATTGCTTCGTTTGAATAGATTTGATATTATATTTATCTATAGAACATACAATAAAATATCAAGTCTATGTATTAAGTTTATAATATGTATTAAATTTATAATATGTAAAAATCATACTCCAGCTTCAGACATTTATGGATGATGGAATAGATTTGATGTTTTATTTATGTATAGAACACAGGATAAAGTATCAAATCTATGTATCAAGTTTTAGATAATTGAATAAAGAAAACATGTTTCAGATTTATCAGATTAAGAGTAGACAAAGGGAAGTCACATGGTTTGTCTACGACATACGATGAAATTTCCAATCCAGATAAAGTCAACATAGTTATGTACTTTATTCAGTTGGAAAATTCATCGCAGCGTGGTTTGCAACTTTGATTATATACAAAATCGTTCCTTACACAAAGAGGATATACACGCCAAAACAAGTCTTTCATATACTGATCATTTACCACAGGAGCACTTTCTATAAATGGTTGAACAATCGTTTCCATACATCTCCCTAAGAATCTTTGCCGTAAGAAATAAACGCAATAAAGTCCACACACATTAGAATATTCACTTTGAAGGCGATGACGGTTCACACGTACGGTCTTGGCATGCTGATGTAACCAGAGACTGAACAGAGAGTTATATACACCAGGATCCTGACCATAACTATCAAAACACTCTACTGTATTGTCACTAATGAAAAACGCGAGCCAGTGTTGTCCAGGCCTGCTGCTGACATCGGTATTGGCAATAAATCCACATGCTTTGTTGGGTAGGACGCATGGTAACTGATCAGCGGCAAACACACCCAAAGTTTGTTTGTGTAACACTGGGTCGCAGAAAATGATACATTGTAATTGTGAAGTATTCATAATTGTACAATGACGTCTCTCTCTTGGTTTATTTCGAAGTATCCAGGACCTTCGCTGTACACAATACAACTAATGGGTTCTGAAACACAAGAAAATATATTTAAAACAAAAATGTCTTTTAAACAGGCGGCCTATCTTTATCCTTTTACCCGATCCATACGCATTTTGACACATCAACAACAAATAGCTTTTTTTTTTTTTTTTTTTTTTAAACATTATGGAAAAAAGGAGACATTGCTCGTAACTCAGTTACTTTTATCCCCGTTTGTCCATACTTTTGAAATTAGAAGAGTCTAACATAGGTTTATCAGGTAAAGGATTAAGATAGATTACTTTTCAATTCTACAAATCAATGTCATCAGGGTCCGATTAGTGCTTTCAGCGCTTAGAGATAGTGTCTTCATAAATGTGCAAGCAACTATCTCAGACATAAACTTAAAATGATGCTTACATTTGAAGTTAAAAATGCAGAATACAGACAAGTTGAGATTAAAACAGTAAAATTACCCGATAATGCTGTCTTGAATGAAACTTCGAGCCTCACATTGCCCATCTTCACCAATGATAGATATTCTTTGTGCTGAGGAAAGTTGGGTTCCAACTGAAAGGCGAATAACGTGGAACCGCTTATATAGTGGTCCCTGTCCAGAAGATTACCCCCGTCTTCTCTCCATTTCCCACTCGAAACCAGCAAATTGGTGTAGCCTCGTATGATGGAAGTTCCTCTGGCGGCATCAAAGTCCAACTTGAGTGCACTTCTTTCTACGGGTAAACCATCGTTATAAACTGCAATTTGTTGTATGGTGCAGTTCTCAAAGTTAAACGGATTTGTTTTGTAATCCCCGCTTACAGCTTTACTTTTCACAAATCCAAGGACGATTTTATTTGGTCGTCTTCCTTGAAACATATTTTCCCAGGTGTAGTTGGTCGAACCCGTCGGAATACTCACTGACCTCACCTCGACCTTATTGTAGGGATACAGTGCATTCTGCCTTTCCAAAATTTTTGAGTGTCCGTAGATGACGGCGGGGTTGACTCTGACTTTTTTCACCAGAATATAGATACCTTCGATAATTATACGATAGTCGTTGGCATCGCCGGTTACTAGGCAAAAGTTGTTCGGGCTCCTGTACAATTTAATTTTGACATCCACCTGATTCAACAAATATCTCGACATGGAAAATAAATCGTGGAAGATGGGCCCTTGTAAATCGATGCGTTTGGATTCGGCAATTGTATTAGCACGTACGTAGAGTCCATTGTTGGTTCCAGAGGGATCAGTGACACCCGGACTATCGGCATCATCTTGCATGAACAGCTGGGTATCTAACTGACTTTTGACAGCATCTGTTCCGTAGTTTAACAATGTGTGAATATAAGCCCTGTAAGGATTATAGTTACAATTCATCGTCGCTTTGTTTTGAAGAGTGACTTCTGTTGAAGAAAAGAGCGCTTGAAGAAACAGGTTAGCCGGTCCGACTTTTGTCCCTTTCGTTAAAGCAGTACCATCTGCTTTTTCCACTTTCAGTCTAACGTAAAGTTGAGAGTTCTTGAGATCCACATAATCCATCGAATTTTGTCCGCTGATTTTAAACTCGAAGGGACTGTCATCCGAAACCTGCGATAGTGGGCGAATTTCATCGTAGTACACGTCTGTTACGCTTGTTTGGGTACTTGGCAAGTCAAAAACAGAGAGCTCCGACACGAGGCCCTCTTTGAATTCAGTTTCGTTAAACACCGACATTATTTGATTTCGAAGATATCCGTCTGTTTGTTCCTTTTTAAAAGCTTTGTCTTGGTTTTATTCACCCTTTTCCGTGACACCCTTCCTTTATCCTTTTGAATCTTCCTGCGTTTATTTTGGCTGCTCGAAGGATCCCTAGCCTTCCTTTTCTTGTTACTCCTACGAAGTCTTGAGATACTTTGAAAGGCGTTCTCCACCTGTTTTGGATTTATATGTTCTCGTTCCAGCTGCGCTTTGGCCTGTGCAGTGACCTGTTCCGTAGGCAATACAGCATTAATAGCGACTTTCCTTTCTTCTGGGTGCGACGAAGGACTCACCTCAATGACACTAGGAAATCGTCCTCTCCCAGTCTGTTGTAAGCTGGCTTTACCTTGGCTGACGCGATCAAAGAAATCCACCCAAAGTTGAGGGTTTGGCACGTACAGTTTCATTTCACCAAAATGGATAGCGCTTGAAATGAAGTGTTAAATGCAGGGGTTTCCTTAAATGTGTGGAATCTGCGTTCGTTTCACGCTTTACATAGATTTCGAAGTCTCTGATTTCGTTCTTGGTTACGTCGAGGTAGAAGGGGTTGTCCAATATGTAATCCCATTTGTTTCTTGCATTCTTCTCAAGACGTCTTAAGAGGGCACGTTGTTCCCCATAGGCAATACTTCCTTTACATAAATCCGAATAAATGTAGAGTCCTTCGTCGGCAGTTATTTTTGAAACTCTGGCGTTTTCGGTAGCATGAAATTCAATCAGAGCAACTTTCCAAAGACCAGGTAAGAAAAGAGGAAACTTCAGTTGAATTCTAAATTTCGTTGTTGTATTATCTTCGAAAAAGACATTGCTCTCGTCACTTTGCACATACATATAGTGCTCCATCACAGCACAAAAAGCTGGATTCTGAAATCACTTGCGAGCACAGGTAATCGCTATTATGTCGTCGATAGAAACTCGATCACAGGTTTCAGGATCAGAGGCAAAATTGCTTTGTGTTTTACCAGAAGTCGCCGTTGCTGCTGACGAGTTAGATCTTTAGACACAAGTCGACGAATATTGATTTTGTGGTGCTCCAACTTCTTCTTAAGTTTGTCGTTAATAGGACAGTTCCCTTTAAGGACGTTGTAAATGGCTTCTTGCACGGCCCTCAGTTGTGTAGATGTTAAAGTCTTTACAATCGCCACTTTTTGATCGTCTGGAGAGTCAACCAATAATGAAAGTAAAGGTAGATGTTTTCGAATCCACATTGCCATATTTAATGCTCAGATTCAATCAATTACAGCTCCTTTTAAATCGTTAATATCTTCTGCATTAACCCACGAGTCAAATTTAGATGGCCAACCTTTCCAGCGTACTAACATTTGCTTTTGCCCAGCTCGAGTGCGATTACGAATCACTTTTTCGATGAAGTAGCTCGCCTGTTCATATGCTTTCTTTAACTGGTTCTGGTAAAAAGTGCCACTGACAACTTCTCCGGCATAATCTTTCAGTCGATATTGTGGAATACCGTCACTCATGAAACGACCATTAATAACAAATAGTTCTCGGGACCATCGTTCATCATATTCTCGTTGAAAAGCTTTGCGTATAAAAGACACTCGCACGAGATCACCTACTTTATATTTATAAATGGCTTTGCCTCGAATCTTGTACTTTTTACCGACTGATTCGATCGGCGCTGGCATCCCACTGTTGTCAAGTTTTGAAGTAGACTCATACTGTAATTTCCATAAGTCCACAGAGTCTTTGGGTTTAACGCTGATTGGTGTTTTTTTAATAGAACGATGGTAAGTCTTGTTGTAGCTCTCGGTGATTTGGGGAAGAACGTCAATCCATCGTCTTGTTTGTTTGTGCGTCATATAACGAACCAGTCGAGATTTGATCGTTTTAATGGCTCTTTCGGCATAGGAGGCCTTGACCACGTTATGAGTCACGAAAAATGTAACATTTTCTTTTTTGAGAAAAGTCTTGACGTTTTTTTTGAGAAATTCAGTTCCTTGGTCACTCCTAATATGACTCGGTTTCCGTCCACTAGCAAACATCTGTCTCAAAGCTTCCACCATTTCTTGCCCTGTAGTGCTGCGTAGAGGAACCGTCCATACAAATTTCGATAAAATATCGATTGCTAAGACGAAATACGCATATCCTGCATTCTCTTTCTTGTAGAAAACCATGTTTGCGGTGTCCAAATCCCACTGATAATCCACAAAAGGAGCCACTACCCTCCGTCGCTTAAATTTCGATCTGGTTTCTCGATGTACGGCGTAATCTTCTTGCTTTAACAGCCAGTTACGAATTTTTGATCGTCCAAGAACAAATTTACCATCTTTTCTAACAGCTCTATATAATTTCTCTACCCCACCATAAGCTCCAGCATGGGAAGGGTCGTAATAGATACTCGCTAGATAATCGTCGTAGTTTACAGTCGAAACCATTTTACTTTTCCAGTCACAATTTTCTCTGAAACTTTTCTTTTGACGGGGATACCCGGGGGAGGTGGTAAAGTACCTTTGCCTATCTGATGTCTCGCGCTCGCTGCTAGCAAACTCGTTGGAACATTGAGCTCAATCAGGACTTCGCCGAATGCATCTTTGCCCACGTGTCGAAAGTCTTTATAGTCCTTCATGTGCACCTTGATCAGATCGACGATGTTAGAACCAGGTATCAGGGTACCTTTTAAAATCACTTCTCCTTTCGAATTCCATGAGACGTGTGGCTGAATATAAGTAAGAAGGCTTTGCACCTGATTTCGAATAGATTTTGAAAAATAAGGCAGCAATGAGGCTAAAGTATTTCCTCGGTCCTCAGGCTCACTCCTCTCGCTTCTTTTTGTGTCGTTTTCTTTTTCTTCAACATAGTTTTTTGAAAAGGGTTGAACAGCATGTGTTTTAAAGCCTTCAGTCGGAGACTCGCCGGCTGATAGCAAACGTTGATAACGATCGTAAGGTAGCAAGATCATTTTCTTCATACTGACTGGTATATTACGGTATCCTCCGATAGAAAAACGTTGGTTCTCACTCGATAATCGTCTATAGTGCCTGGGGAGAAGTCCAATACCAAATAACCGTAAGGTTTCGAAGTGGCATCTTTATAAGCTTCCATCAGGAAGTTGCTTTTACCCAAAAAGGCTTGTCTAGCCAAACACTGCAGTTGCGATACGTCCCTGGGATTTTTCATCAAAACAAAAATGTGAGTGTTAAGGTTGATCGTGCGACTATATTTTCCTTTGCAGAACACGTTTTGATTAATATACAGCACACTCAAATGTAAATGATGCACGCCCTTCACAAACAGGTTTTCCATTTCCACGGATGAGGTGACGTTGCTCATTAGATCGTCAAGGATGACCAAGTTGCAACTGTTGGTAGAAGCGAAACTTTGCAGTAAGTCCTCGTTAGGTAAGCCTTGATAGAAAGTGACGAAAGGCAACTCCTTCTCCATCTTCTCAAATAAAGGTTGGTAGATGCCATAGCAATACAACACCTTTTCTGGTGGTGAGATAAACATATCCTCTTTCTCCCTCAATAAGCGAAAAGTCCAAAACGATTTGCCACTCATGGTGGCCCCGACACTGCGATAGAAGTACATTCCGGAAAGGGATACATCTCGACAATGACCTTGACTAGCCAACAGCTTTGGCTTTAATAACGCTCTAGTCTTCGAAATTACTAGTCAATAGATCGACAAGTTCCTGATCACTGATTTCTCTTTCCAACGGAGAAAGGGGAGACAACGTAATGTTAAGAGGTACAGTGTGTATCCCATCATTAAGCACCTTTCTCTTACAATAGAGATAAGAAAACCTCTCCGCTCTTGCATGTAGGTGTAGACGGCATTGTTCCTCACGCGAAATCCTCGGTTGCGTCCGCCCACTGCCTTGTGGGTCTTCAACACAATGCGAAATTTGGCCATGGGGGTTTGGAGGTGACGTTTGCTGACCCCCTTCGAACTAAACTTATACTCATGTACCCGCCGTGACTGGACGCGTTTGCTAGTCCGTCTTGTAGTCTTGTTAAGGATGCGAAGGGCAGCCAGTCGTGTGCTTGAAGGCTTGATTACTTTAGTCTTCCGCACAATATACGTTCGTTTTACTGCACAAGCCGATCATTTCATCCCCTTGATATTCCAGCTTGAATAATCCAGGGGTACGCTTGTCATACTTAGCGTGCAGGGGGCAGCATGTCTGTGGGAACCAGTGGTGCTCAGCATCGGCTTCAATCTCCTGGTCTGTACAAAACCCAGTCAAGCCTTTCTCATATTTTTCCAGCATCTCGGGTCGGATAATGTCTCTGAGACAGCTACCCGAGATAGCCATGTAGGCGCTGTCAGTGTCCATCTCACAGTACTCAAAGTCGGAGCGATCTATGTAAACATCCATGAAATCATAATAGAATTCTAGCATCCGAAGCTTTGCGAACTGGAGAATAAAATATCCCAATTGAATTGGTAAATCTAGATTTATTTTTCGTTTAGACATTTGAACTTCGTAATATTGCTCAGCAAGATCCAAGCAGTCAAGACTGCGAAAGCGGGGTTCATTAACTTTGAGGCAGGTCTCGTTTTCCCCCTGAACGTACTGGAACTCTCGATGATTGGTTTTATCCATTATAAGGGAACCGTAACCCGAATTTCCGATGACTTTCATGGTATCAGCGATTATGGCTGTATCTGGATCCACGTCACCTTGTCGTCGCGCATTACTGACTTCCTGAACAAAATCTCGAAAGCAGCGTTGTGATTGGAACTCTACCACCTGATAAATCTTGGTCACAATCATGCTGTGGTCTAGATACCATCTGAGAAGCGGCGTGGCTAGCAAGATCTGACGTGCTTTCATACCCCCGACCAGCAGACGTCTTGGTTGGTCGGACAATTGATGCTCTCGAATGTGAGCTTGCATGTGTTCTCCGATGGTGTCAAAAGGAATCTCCGTGGTGCAAAAGAGTGGCGACATCTCCTCAAAGTACTGATAGGGTGTGAGAGTGGGGTGCTGGAAATAAGGTGGCCATTGTTCAGGTACTTGGATGTCTACTTCTACCATGCCAAACAGTGTCCCAGTATCTACTGCATCCAGGATAGTGTCGGCTGTAATTTTGCCTTTGTGATCACGAAAAAAGCCAGGACGCTGGTTGTTAATGAAGTCATATATTCGGGGATCTCTACGGCAGTACTGACGAAACTCACATTCCCATATCTCGATGACGTGATGCTCCTTTTTTAGGTAGGCCGTCGTAGCCTGCGTTTTTCGATATTTCTGAGCCCGACTGGCATGCCATTTTTCGTCTTGAATGCTTCTGGTGACGTCACACAAATGCCCATGCCAGTAACACCCGTGGAATTGGAGCACAATCGCTTTCTCTCCCTGTTGGGTGGGTAGCACGTAACCGTCCACGGGATACTTGCCAACTCTGACTTCTCTGCCAGTGTTAAGACGATGCTGGATGGTTATGCCGTAGGTATGTCCAATCCAGTCCATCCAATAATAAGCAGACATGTATTTGTCACGTAGCTCTGGTCTAAAGTCGTTATCAGCTAGACGACGTACGAAAGGGCCCACAGGCATAGGTTGACCGATAGCCTGCAGGTAGAGTGCATTGGCGTCGAATCCTAGAATAGCTCTGCATAGTTTTCTGCCTCGGATCCTTGTTTTTCCTGCACAATGATGGCGGGTAAAGATAATACTTGGACCTCCGACGATGTTCCGCTTCACGGTTTGGTAGAGATCTTGATTGTATTCATCAAACAGGGCAAAATTTGCTTGGTTCCTTTGAGCGGTTTTGAAGAGTAACTGGCGAGCTATGCCAGGCACTGAGATCGCAGTCTTGAAGACATCGATTCCTTTCTCGAAATAAAATCGTTGAAACTTCTCAACAGCGACGACAAACGGGCCCACATCCAAATTATTGTACCAGATAAGGAAATCGTTGAAAGTAGACATTCCCTGCTCTTTCCAGATATTTTGGCAAAACATATACTCCTCCTCCGAAATGTTGGTGCCCTTTAGCTCACTGTTAAAAGCATTGTAGGGAGGAAGTGATGTGGCTTGAAGTTTAGTGACATCATCAAACCACTCATAGGGGAAGTAGCCTTTCTGTTCCATTACGCCAAAAGCCTTAAGAAACAGGCTGTAGCTGCATCCAGGCGCAAGGAACTGCGTCATATCAAGGAACTTTAAGGAGTCTGTTGAGATACAGGTATATGCGTTGTTCTTTTTTACTACAAACGCACCAGAATCCTCATGCATATGGAGTTGCTTGGCTAAACAGCGCTTAATGAGATTAAGATCGTACTTGGCAGAATTAAAACCCAGCACAGGCACCTGGAGCATATAGGCCACCACTTGTCCATAGATATTTTGTAAAGGATGACTTCTCTCTGCAACTCCCTCGCGAGCTTCTTCATCCTCCATGTTGGCAACACTTTCGTCTGCCATTTCAATCTCCTCTTCAAAAATATCATCTTCGTCTATTTTCTGGGTGATGGCTTCCAGCACCCATCCCCACTTCTCTTCTGCCAAATCGTTGACCCTGTCTGCAATTTCGTCCATATAGGTCAGCATCGCCCCGACTAATTGGTCCTGATCGTCATTCACGAAGCATACTGGCTCCGTATAACCCTCAACGTTACTGCAAATGGATACACTGACCGGAAGGTGCTTAGCAGTCCATTGCAGAGCCTCGGTGGGAAACTCTTGAATCTTCTGCAGAAGCGCCTCGAAATCGTAACACACGAACCATGGAAAAGTGCGCTCTTCTTCAGGGACATGGATCTCGTACTGATCTAACTTCTCAAACAGGCTGTCTTTAGACTGATGGAAGCCACCTGGGTACACGAATTTGGTCTTGTTGGTGCACACTCGCTGATGGCGATGAAGATCATTAACTTGTTTAAAGTGGCGCTCACAAGTTTTGCATTGGTACTTCTTGGCAAACCCGGCAAAATCGTGAATGTATGACAAATGGTGTTCGTACAGATTCAGGTACATCGAGCTCTCATGCTGACCTCGAGACTTATAGACACTCCGGGCAAAGTCATCTTCCTGCAGGGCGTAAACTTCCAGATTGATATCAAATTTTGTTTCAAACTGAGGAAAGTCCTCAAATGTCAGTCCTTTGAAGTCTTCTATTGATTCCTCGGTCCACTGCTTAAAGTACTGCTGGGCTGGACCTTCGATAGCTTTGATGTCATGCCCGCGGTGAAGAGCTAAGCATCGAAAGGCACAAAGGTGATCTTTGTACAGCTTACCATTATGAGCATTTTTCACCAACGTGTAGAGACTTTTCTTTTTCATAAGATAGTCAGGTAGGTCTCCTTGGCCCAAGGGGTAAAAGGTTTCGTACACCACAAAGTTTACATTGGTCACCAGTACTGGGATCCACTTGGTGTCAGGTCTCTGGCGCAAGAGCTCTTGAAGAATGTCTTTTTGCTCCAGCTCACGGTGTAAACGTTGAAGGTCGCCTCTTTTTGAAATATAAAGTGGCCGCTCAAAGATCCCGTTGTTATTGTAGGGTATAAAATAGCGGTAGCGCATCGTCTCACGATGTTGAAGGATCACCCCAAAAACCACGTTCAGGCGAAAGGCTCTGTCTTGACGTCGAAAGACTTCCCCAGCAAACCCCGTCAACTGGTTAAAGTTGACCTCATTTGTGACGGGGAAGTTGTATACTGAGCGCATGGGACCTTGTTGGTGGTTCTCCAAGATCAATGGAGCATTGGCTTCGTACACCTCGCGTAAACGCTCATCATCCCAAGGTGCAGCTTCTGCGAGTCCTCTTGGCCGAGGCTGTAAGGCACCTCCAGACTGCTGATAGTGTTGCCTCAGACCATGAAGATAAAGCTCGTGTCGGTTGTTGAACACCTCGCTGCAGCGTCGGCACCTAAATTGAGATGGTCGGAGTTTGGACACGATCCTTGACTTGCTTCCCTGTGCAGTTATTTGAGGATTTGAAGCCTGAACTTTGGCTTTCGGTACTCCTGCCTTGTCATGGGCTTGAAGATGACGACGGAGCCCATGGGCCGTAGAGCATCGCTTCAGGCATTTAGGACATGCATAATCCTTCTGTCCATTGCAACTATTTTCGTGGCGGACAGCATCGCTCTGATAACTAAATTGTCTTTGGCATTTCGAACATGTCTTCTTCACTCCGCTGTGTTGGGCCCGAATATGTCTGTTAAGATTTTTCTTTATACTGTAAGCTTTGCCACACATGTTGCAGTTAAAGGCTTTGGATATCTGCAATGACAGAATAATGCAGGTCTCAATCCTTTTTTAACTCTCTGTCTGATATTTCCATTTCAAATTAATAAAAGGGAACACACTCTACATACTGACAGAAGGGAGTGCTATGATATATTATTAAGAATGAAGAAACAATATCAAACTTGTATATTATAAAATAAAATTGCACTTACATTGATAAACTCCTTTCTTTCATTACTGTCTTTCACCTCCCATTCTAGGCTGAAATCCACGTTAGCTTGTTCCTACAAACATAAAACACAACTCATGGTTGATGGTAATTAACCGAGAAAAAACGCAGTTATAAGCAAAAATAACTTGATAATAACCACTTCTTGTTTAGACCTTTCCGAGTGATCTTAGCTTGGTCCTAAGTCTGTGTTCCTAACATTTAGGGAGATGAAATCATTTCAAAGATTCAAGTAAAGTCCGCTCTTAGTGATTATATGTTGATCCCAAGCCCTATTATTAGCCCCTGGGCTAATACTAAGTCAGATAGAAGTCAAAATCACTGACCACATCAAGATTTAACAAAAAAAGCTGACTCCCAAGTCTGTAGGTTTACTATCAAGAGAGGTTGAAATATAAGTAAGGTTAAAATTGAAATCACTGGAACACTTTCAGCTTTAAGTAAAGATCATTTCGAGCCTTTTGGATTAATCAACACAAGTAGTAGTGAAAGTTATGATAATATTTAATGGCTGTTGTCATATGGGGCATTTAAAATGGCACAGAACTGAGTTAAAGTTAATTGTTTAAATATTGTGCTAAAACAAATTCCTTAAACATTGTGGTAAAATTTCAAAAATTGTAGTCACGTAAACTTACAGTCATATCTCTCCCCAAACCATCTATCAACTTGTGTACTTCTTCGTGCTCGTTCAATTGATTGGGTTCATTAAAGAACGCCCCACACCATCGGCAGACAGACATTCTCTGAAATGAAAACAAATTGAGCTTCATTTTTAAATTATAATTTCACACTATAATTTCACACTATATCTTTAGCAGGAGGCGAGAATTGTCACAATGTTACTTTCGGTACTTCAGTGCTTTGATTTGAACATTCGCTATAATTTGAAACATCGGTACTTTCAGTGCTTTGATTTTATAACAACCACAAATTTAGTATAAACATGATACATTCAGTACAGTCAGTGCTTTGATTTGACATTACAATCCTATCAGTAAACATATTACATTCGGAACTCTCAGCGCTTAATTAAACGTAATGTAATTTTAGTGAGCTCGCTACTTTCTTAAGTCTGAAATATTCATCCTTACCCGCAACGTATCGTGCGATGGAATATCAAACAGACATACTTAAGAAAAAAAAATAGATTTGTTCGGTGCTATTTGAAATAAAGTAAATTTACCATGTTTTAATGTGACGCGGTTCCTTTAAACGCGTCACTAAGTTACAATTAAATTTTATCTCCGTTGTCAAGGCTACGGACTACATGTAGAAAATATTTAACCCCCAAAACCAGGTAAGTGTAACGCTATGTGAATTATACGCAGATACATGTACTTTGTGGTTATAATGTGGACTGAAAAAAAAAAACCTGGATATAATCAAAGATTTCTTTCTTGCTGGATTTTTTTTTTTTCCGTGATTGTGTTTAAATGTGCATGGATTACGACTTTCTATTGAGAAACAAAGATTTGAAAATTAAGCTGTCTTGCCATGTTAATTTTTTTTTTCAAGCTGGAATTCTGTTTAAATACCGAGAAATTCAGTTTTGAAAATGCGTGGTTAGACAAGAACATGCTGCACAGGTTTAGAATCGAATACTTCAGGTGGGCATTTCGTTCAGGTAGGAAACCTTTACATGCTTTAATGGTGAGGTCCTTCTTGAGAGGGAGGTGAAAAAATTAAAGAGATAGATAGACAGGCGGAGAAAGAGAGAGAGAGAAGCAGGCAGGTAGACAGACAGGCAGACAGAGGTATCAACAACAGATCACATTTGTTGTGGTGATACACAGATAGTTTGTGCTGGCTAAACTAACCTGTAATTGTGAGTCTCGAGTCAGGTTCTTTCAAAAGTGTGTCCACCACGTTTTAGAAAAAATGATACTCCAAAGTCGAGTAAATGTTTCTGTGATTCTGGCCACACTACACATGAAACATATTTTGAAATATAGCTACAGATTCAGCTAAAGTCACAGACTTCCAAAAAAAAAACACACACACATGATAGATCTAAAATAATTCCGTTATAGATCCAGAGGAACTCACTGATAAAGATCCAAAATTCACCATGCGTATAATTCCGTCTCTGCAATCCATACAAATCGAGCAAGTCGCATAACAAAGTCACGAACACATTAAATCCAAAATAATTTCGTTGCAGATTCAGAGGAACTCGACAGATAACGATCCAAAATTCACCATGCGTATAATTCCATCTCTGCATTCCATACAAATCTAGCAAGTCACATAATGCAAACACAAACACAATAAATCCAAATAAGTTTCGTTGTAGATCCAGAGAAACTCGACTCATAAAGATCCAAAATTCACCATGCGTATAATTCCATCTTTCATCTAACTCCACATTAAACACTTTAGAGTTTATTTTTCAAGAGTTAGGTTTGCTAAACATCGACTAAAAGTGAACGTAAAATTCCAAAATATGGGTAAGATTATTTGTATAAATTTACTAGACCACTCAGGCTCACAAGACACCGGGCTAAAATAAATCCCCAAGGAGAGCCTAGCTATTTTATAAGCGCACACACATCCCGCTCAATTTCCATGCATGAATTTTAGGCTACCCCGTCATTTTGGTAGAAAAAAAAAGCCCGCCAACACTTTGGCGCGCACACCAGACATCGTTTATTTTCGCTTTGTCACGTCCACCAGTTTAGCTTCGCGCGCTTTTTAAAAGTACTTCCAAGGGCAACCGAAATATTAGTGAGATGTACGACGATTTAACCCTTTCTTAACCAATCCCTTGTTGTATGGCTCTGGTATAGAAGCCTTTTGAAAACTTCGTGGAAAATGGAGAAAATGTGCTGATAACCATAATTTTGTTCTTTTCCCACAATGTTTGCAGCCTCCTGGAAAAGAAACTTCAAATTTTTAAGTTACATTTATTTTGTCGTCTGCAAGTGCTTTGAACTTGGACTGATCTGAAATTTTGTCATCAGGCAAAGGGCCAGCATTTTGTTCTTTTCCCACAATGTTTGCACTCTGCTGGAAAATAGATTTTCAAATTTTGAGTTACATTTGTCGTCTGCAAGTGCTTTCAGTTTGGAATGGTGTGAAACTCAGACGTTTTGTTACAATGTTTTCCAGAAATGCTTTACCGTTCGTTAGTTTGATCGTCTGTGTGACTAGCATTTAAGTCTTTTGCCACAATGTTTGTCTGCAATCATTTTTTCCACGCACACACATCTGCAGACGCTATTGGTATAGCCCAAGTTTTTTTTTTTTTGGGGGGGGGGGGTTTGGGAGAGAAAGTGGAACACCTAGAAAGGGAAGGAAAAAAAAAAGTCACTTTTTTTTCTCCTTTTGCCTCAATGTTTTCTTTCGCGAAAATGAGCGTTTGTTAACCACCCGTAACTTTTTTTTTTCCTTTTACTAAAATGTTATCGAACAACCCATCGTTTTGACCGTTCCTGAGTTTGATCATCTTTTATCATGTCACCAGCATTTTCTTCTTTTGCTACAATGTTTAAATAAAAAATCTTTGTTGGCAACGTCACATGCCTTTGGAATGTTTAACACCGGGTAAAGGGGTGATAGGTAGGTGTCACGGTATGGTACACACGATATGGACTTACATAAGCTACAAAATGTGCGCTAAATTTGAAATGAGAGGACGATGGGCGCTGACACGTGTCAACGCCCATCAGGTATGACTCTTTTGTCATTAAGTAAAGAGCCAGCATTTTTTTCTCCTTCACCCACAATGTTTGTACCCTGCTGGAAAACAAATTTCAATTGTTGGGTAACATTTATTTTGTCGTCTGTGAGTGCTTTGAATTTGGACCGATCTGAAATTTTGTCGTTATGTAAAGAATCAGCATTTTGTTCTTTTCCCACAATGTTTGTACCCTGGTGGAAAATAGATTTTCAAATTTGGAGTTACATTTGTCGTCTGCCAGTGCTTTCAATTTGGACTGGTGTGAAACTCAGACATATTGTTACAATGTTTTCAAGAAACGCTTTACCGTTCGTTAGTTTGATCGTCTGTGTGACTAACATTTTAGTCTTTTGCCACAGTGTTTGTCTGCAATCATTTTTTTTTTTCCACGCACACACATCTGCAGACGCTATTGGTATAGCATAGGTTTTCTTTTGTTTGGGAGAGAAAGTGGAACACTTTGGAAGGGAAGAAAAAAAAAAGCAAGTCTTTTTTTTTTCCTCAATGTTTTCTTTCGCAAAAATGTTCCTTTGTAAACAACCTGTAAGCCACTATTTTTTTTTCTTCTCCTTTTACTAAAATGTTATCGAACAACCCATCGTTTTGACCGTTCCTGAGTTTGATCATGTTTTATCATGTCACCAGCATTTTCTTCTTTTGCCACAATGTTCAAAAAAAAAAAAACTTTGTTAGTATCGTCACCTGCCTTTAGAATGTTTAACATCGGGTAAAGGGGTGATAGGTAGATGTCACGGTATGGTACACAAGATATGGCCTTACATAAGCTACAAAGAGCGCTAAATTTGAAAAGACGTTTAACACTGACACGTGTCAACCCATTTTATCACGCGGTAATAGTTCATCTATTTAAAGAATCAACGAAAATATGCAACGACCTGTTTCTGACTAGACCTATTTTTAGCAATGACACGATGAAAACACGCTTTGACCCGTTTTTAACCCCTATTTTTAGTCATAAAATCACGCGAAGGACATCCAAAATGGCGGTGGTCAAGGTCATCCATGATGACATTACCCATTTCCGGTCACGTGCTCATTTCCGGTCACGTGGTTGGCTCAGGATCAGCTCGAAGGGTGTGAAAAAAGTATAACATACTACTCACAATACCTCACCCAGAGCAC
The DNA here is from genome assembly GCA_943736015.1 of Tridacna crocea. Lineage (NCBI taxonomy): Eukaryota > Metazoa > Mollusca > Bivalvia > Cardiida > Cardiidae > Tridacna > Tridacna crocea. The sequence goes on along the minus strand of OX031064.1, from coordinate 54,482,481 downwards.
TTCGCGCTCAGGTGAGCTAAAAAAGCAATTAGAATTCTAAACTGATATTTATGTCTCTTACGGGTACATTTTTGTCGTAAACTGAAACGCAATTTGTATAATAATAATGTATTTGCAATATTGACAGTGCATTCCTTTACCACCAAACCATATCGATATACTGTATTGTATTAAAAATATCACGTCGGTCGTTCATCAAATTTAACGAAAAGCAAGCGGGGGGATGGGGGGTGAAATCTGTAATATGACAACATCACAGTCATAATCGAAATTACATAATGACGGTATCGATTATAGATTTCATTCTGATCTCTCAGACTTACTTACAGAACAAGCGGCAACTTGGGGCTTCTAACTTAAAAGAAAGCGATAGCCAAGGGAATGGATCTTGTAGGGAGCTAAAAAAACTAACTTTCTATCTTCTTTCTATACTCAGAAGACAAAGTTTGGTCAGTTTTGATCTTTGCGCCCAGAATAAACAATACTGAAATGTATTGTTACCAAAGTTTATACATGAATTTTAATAGCTTTAAGGGACACGAACTTTCCAACAATATCACGAATAACCCATCCCATAAGGTCGTTTCTTCCAATTTAAACATTTACGCGCCACACGCGCTATGGTAAACCACCATGCGTGTTGTCACATATGCTGTTCTATACGGAAAGAGTATTGTCAACATTATCGTACACAGTTGCTTGGCAGTTATTTAAGCAAAAGGTGGTCATTCAAAATTTTGATTGTAATCGATTTTTTAAGTTGACACCCTTCTGTTCTATTCTTCGGGAAAAAAGTTTACTGTCAATTTGGTTATTAAATTCCAAAATATCAAAGCAGGTGTCATAATACATTAACTTTGAACCATACTAAAGTATGAAAAAAAAAATCTAGCATAATCATGTGACCGATTGAAGCTACCATGGGTTGTAGTCCAGGCCTGTCCATACATGAAAGAAAAATCGCGTTAGAAGTTCTTGAAGCCAGTACACGAGTTGCTGACGTTGCACGTTGATTGGGATACCATGAGCGCACAATGTATAGTCTACAAGCTCGATTGATAGTGATGTTACTGCGACGTCATCGTTTTATGGTTCAAAGTATGCTGAACGACTAAGACATGCCACAGGAACGAGAATGTCCGTCTAACGGCCGCTCGGCTTCGGCTACGTGCGCTACGTCCTTATGAAGGGGTGCCGTTAATGACACGTGACCGTGTCGCACGTCTAAATTGGGCATGGTCGTTGGACAAGGCAGCAGTGGAACAAGATCGTTTTCACGGACGAGTAAAAATTTAACCTTAATGGGCCTGGTGGCATGATTCGTGTTTGGTGACGCAAAGATGAGGGGCTCTATTCGATACCGTGATGGAATATGAACGCTACGGCGGAGGTGGTGTTATAGTTTTGGGCGACATTTCTTATCATGGTAAGATGGAACTCAAGACAATACGTGGTAATTTAAATTCTGCTCGGTATTGTGCCAAAGTTATCGTTCCGGTCATCGTTCCTTACGTATTGTGGCAGCTATACGTTGATATTTTACAGCATGATAATACTCGTTACCACACTGCGCCCTATTTCGAAACCTTCTTGTGCAAAACAACATCAATACTCTCGAATAGCCGTCGAAATACCTAGATCTTTCCCCTACCGAACACGTTTGGTACTACCTAGTACGTAAAGTGACGAACAGGGATGACGTCAACATGATGATCTGGAACGAACGTTGCAAGAAGAATGCACACGTGTACCTATAAAATTCATCAGACGACTCGTACACAGTTGCTTGGCAGTTATTTAAGCAAAAGGTGGTCATTCAAAATTTTGATTGTAATCAATTTTTTAAGTTGACCCCCTTCTGTTCTATTCTTCGGGAAAAAAAGTTTACTGTCAATTTGGTTATTAAATTCCAAAATATCAAAGCAGGTGTCATAATACATTAACTTTGAACCATACTAAAGTATGAAAAAAATGGAGGTGATAGTCTATTGTTGTGCGATCTGGCAGAAAAAAGAATTTTAAAATTTAGCTAAAAATAAACAAAAGGCACAGCTATCTAGTAGGTTTTAACCAAGTTTTGAAATTAATTTCTCTGCCTGCAATTAACCCTTGGACCAACCGTACAATGACTGATTGCTAATTTTCATACTTTCAATTGCATTATATAAATTCAAATGCACTTAAATGTCCGCTTTGTTTAATTTTAGAGTTTATTGTAACTCTTAAGCAGTCAAATTTATGATATGTCCCGAATAAGGAAGTATATTAGATACGTTCGAATGTTGCAGCCTTTCACGTTCATTCACAATTATGATCATTGTGATTATTTTCTTTCTTTTTAGTAGGCCCTATACCTGTGCAGATATTTTTCCTGAAAACTTTAAGTCAAAACCAGTGCTTTATACTAAGTTACAGAAAGGAAATATGCTTCAAAGTTAAAAGAGAGACATTTCATTGTAGTTTTCCCTATCCTAAATTTTAAATTTTGCTTTCAAGTTACAATAACTCATTTGTTCCTCGTTCTTCTGCATCAGTAATGGTATAAATACGCCAATCCCTCCCCACTCTTTCTACGCTGTTATGTTTCTTCATATACATGGAACCGGCTTTAACATGTCACACATGCTGGTCAACGTGTATACAGGAAAAAGATACGCGTCCCTTGTTTTAGAAGGTGTCTTTTTCGACTTCTGTATGAAAGAACCGATGTTGATACATACAGGCTTTTGTCCAGTTCAGTGTAGAAAGAGGTAAAGATTACCGACAAATGACTGTGTTGCGTTCGAAAAGTAATAAAGTATGATGCAATGGTCTGTATTCACCGACTATTCTTAAAACCAGTGTATGTCTTATTCTCAAGAGTTTTCAAAATCTAAAAGTAATGCAACTTCTGGAAAAATCTGGAGAATAAGACTGAGAATGTTCTTAAGATTGGTTGGTAGTTTCTTGAGGATGGTCTGTCAGTATGGACCAAGATTCCATTACTTTTTAAATCTAGAATAAGACTATGTCGTCGGTTTACTTCAAAAGCCTCGTAACTACAACTTGAAACAAGCTGTAGTAACGAGTTTGTTTAACCGACGATATCTAGCATCGCTAGGTGAATGGTGCCTTTGCCCTCAATCTTAAGTTACAGAGAGACGAAGTTAGCCACAGAAAATATTTAATAAGTTAGACTTGTCCCAATTTAAATCATTTGCAGACGACAAATCGGAGATGAGTCAAATGATGAAACCTTCCCTTAATCAAGGCAAAAACACTTGTGGGAAAATGAGAAAATGCTGATTATCAGCTGTGAGCATATTCTCCTTTTTCAGCAAACTTTACAAACTGACTTCCTTAAATATCGCTAAAACTTGTGACAGTGCAATAAAAGGTTAAATGGCTGCGGGTCACAGGCATAAAATAATTATAGAATATTTAGAAGACTTGTACTCTGTTCCAGAGAAATTATCAACACAAAACATGAAGACGATCGATGTGTTGACACAAAGCAGGAGATATCCGGTCATTTTTTCCCTCCGTTTGAAGATAGCAAATTGCGCGCGGTCTTTACGTACCTCCGATTAAAGAATTACGAAAAAACTTACCTACGCTTATTCTCAAACTTTCGCAAGTTTAGTAAAACATAAGTTTGAACGTAAGCGTAAAGTTACGAAAATTCTTACGTAGAAACTTACGCATTGTTAGTAAAGAGGTATCCAGTCCTTTAGTTTGCCTCACCTTACAGTACTAAGAACATATTCATAAATTTAACTGTATAGTTTTCAAATCGATTATTAAAATGCGTTCAAGTCTTTCCAAAGTTGGCTGAATTAAAGTCCAATTTTACATTGCAATGTGTTTCCGGACATCACATTTGGGTAACCTTATCGTACATGTTGTACATACTGTCTCATTCTAGTCACTATTGTTAAATGTCTTCATGAACAGAAAAGCAATATTGGTTCTCTACTTCTTTCCAGTTTTCTTAGGTTCGAAATTTAAAACAAATCAAAGCGTTGAAAGCACGGATAGCCAAGGGCAAGTGAAAAATGCATTTTAGTTCAGACATATTTTAATGCCATAATTTGAAAATACACACAATACATGTTAACAAATAATCAAAAATGCATTTATGCGTAGAGCAATGTATATTCAAATATGAACTGTCAATCTAAAGAGTAAAAATGAAATGTGAATTGCTGTATTCTTCCCCCATAAGTATCCAAACGCTTAGAAGTAGTGATGGATGTATCCATATGCTGCATCATAATGTTGAGAAAATTCAAATAAATAGAGGATATTTGGTTTTTTTCGGTGAAAGATCGACATTTATTTCATCGAGTGAACACCATCGGTAATATTTTCACGTGTAGCGCAACCACAAGTGAAAATATTACCGATGGTGTTCACGAGATGAAATAAATTTCGATCTTTCACCGAAAAAAACATATTTTCTATTTATTTCATGCTTTTAACCCTTTCTGGCAGGAGCTTTATCAAAATCCAGTTCAGTTCTTTTCCGTTATTCCCCGTGGCGTACCCCTCCCGCATGACAACGCATTACAATATTACGTCAAGCGCGAGAAATATAAGGTAAATGACGTCATATTTCCCATCTGGTTCTCAGGCATGTGCAATTTACCTAGACAAAAGGAACGTGAAAATCGGTATTTTCAGTGGTGGACCAGTGTAAGATCAAAAAATATTTTCTCTGCTATTTCTCGATATCCTACCGGAAAGCATGAAATAAGAACTACACATACCAGTCTCTCCATGCACCAGCCCAGCTGCATTTATTATACAGTGGTCCAAGTCGCAGTTCAAGTAATTGTAGAAAAACAGATTTCAATGATTCTCACCAGGTTTCAAAATGAGAATCTAGCAAACAAAACTAACTTAGGTTTGAAATACATTTCTTGTGAAGTAAAAAAAAACAATTCTGTGTGATTGAAATGAAAAAATAGTAATAATTTCATGAATTACTATTCAATATTTCAAGTTTAGTAAGTGATTTTTTTTTCATTTTCTATATGCCAGTTAGTTTCTTTTTTTAAAGAGTCAAAGATATTTAGGCGGTTTCCTGACCCTGTTGATTGGGTTCCCTTTATGATAAATAATGACTATCCCAAGGTTGAAGTAAATCAAGGTTTGAAGTAAACTTCTTCAGTAATGACAGAGCTTTTATGAAATGTCGAAATATTTCAACATTCAGAATAAAAAAAGGGGGTATTTATATCTATTTCAAAAATTCTTAGATAGATACCTGCCCCTGTTATATGGAGTGCAACACGCGAAAAGGTGCATTCGGACATTTGCGTAAAGTGTCGTCCCGGATTAGCCTGCGCAGTCCGCGCAGGCTAATCCGAGACGGCACTTTACGACTACATTAGATTTTGTGCTACAGTAGACTTGCGTAAAACAGAAAATCACATAAAATCAGAAAGTGTCGTTTCGGATTAGCCTGTGCGGAGTGCACACGCTGATCAGAGACGACACTTTACGCAAATGTCCGAATGACCCTTTTCGCGTGTTGCACTCCAATTATGGGTTTCCCTTTGACAATTAACTCCAGTCTGATTTTGAAAGAAATATCTTCGGTCATGAAAAAGGTATTCTACAAAGTCAAAAATTTTGCACGATAACACAGACGACACAAATGTTGCCAGGGCTATGAAAATGTCTCATTGTTTTCCTCAAAAACAGCGCTCGGCCTGGTGGCTTGGTGGTTAGCGTATAAATTAACGTGTGTCCTACAATACTAACTCAATCAATAACAACGAGGCTCAAATCCAAGTTATTCACAAGAATGAAACTTCCACTTTAACTGGACTGTCATGGATTTCATTTTTCAAACAATATATGCAATGTGGATGAAATTTGCAACACTGCAGGGATGATTGTGCAAGAGAAGTAGCTTTTCTTTTATCAAAGAAAATATTCACTTTTTCGAAACTTTATTGTAAAATTAAACTCTGTAGCATTATTGATACTAGCGATTGAATACAAAGGTAGTAATTTTCACTGTGTTCTATGTTAATTTTTTTACTACTACAATTTTACCTGAGGACAGTTTATAGTGTCTTTGAGATACATTTTTAAGTAATAAACATTACTTGTTTCCTGCAAGTTAAAACATGTCGCAATCTTGTTCTGGTAAAGAGGTAAAGAATTTACTTTTTACGTAACAACAAATTTCAGACTTGCCAAAATTGAAAATAATTGCAGAGAACAAATAGGCTTAAGTGTAACCTGAAATGGTAGAAAAAATACAAAAAAAAGGAGAAAAAATATTTGATCACTAGCATTCTTTTCCTCTACTAATTAACAAACAAGACTTTTATGTATCATTTCAGTGTTACATCAAAATGTCAGCCATGCACAAATAAAACAGGTTGTATTAGTATAATTTTGTTATATAGATCTATTACTGCCCGAAAAGAATATCAAGGACTTTATTTTAACTCCTCATCACCAACAAAGTTTTAGAGCTGTTAAACAAAAGTGAAACCATTTGCATGACGTTATTTGCCATTGGAATAGTCGAAAACGCTGAGAGAGAAGCAGAAAAGATGGTTATCCGAACTTCTCCTTTCCCTAAAATGTTTTCAAAAGCTTTCTTTCCAACGGTGCTACAGATTTGAAAACATCAGAACTTTAAAATGGATTACTCACAATTCCGTGTTCTCCTCAAGTCTTCACAAGACAATCCCAACGTTTAATGACCCTGAAGAAATTAAAGGGCTTTCGAAAAAAATATGTAGGAAAAAAAGCATTTTCACCTTTCACACCATGTTTTCTTACCTTCAAAATACAACTACAAATTTGGATTCACCACTTTTCTGTCGTCAGTAGATACTTACAGTTTAGACGAATCTTTAGTTCTTTTATTTGGTACAGTGATAATAATTGTTTTGAATTTATGATCTTGAAAATGTATTTTACTGACGGCACTTAAAGGTTTTAACTACGTGTAAATCACAAATATAAAGTTTGCAGTCCTACAACAAAGTATGAAAAAAAAACAATAATAACAACGACAACAATAGTGTAGCCTATTGCTTCCAAATAGTATCTTTCTATATCTGTCGACTCATAAATCGCCTGGTGTCTCATTGCTGCTTCTCTCATTCTCTGCTGCTCAGCCCTCAAAGCATTGATCGGAATTTCCCAATAATGGTGGGACCAAGACTTCTTAAACGCCATGATTTTTTGTACCTGGCGATTTTGGCCATCGATGGCTATGTTTCCAGCAACTAAAAAGTTTCTCCTGACTGTTTCCAAGTCGTAGAATTCGTTGCCACTGTCACCGCAAAGGGCGTCGTTCTGAATGAAACATTTGTTAAGTAGTTCCTCCGGAGAAAGTAAACCGCACAAGTGGATCAGAAGATTTGTATCCGAGTTATCCAAAGTGTAGTAATTTTGGTAACGTGTGAGCCGGTTGATGTCTTCATCGTCGTCCATCTTAAGTACCGTGCACACACACTTCAAATAATACATCAGCTTTGCTCTCGGATTATTTGGAACATTAGCTGTGGTACCAGTAGGTCTGAAGCCAATCTCTGTCCTGCTAAACATAGCCATTTTAAAATCATTTGTTAGGCATTTGTTTGTGAACGCAGGTACTGTAAAATACGTATGTTACTAGTTCATGGTTGAATATATATATCGACTTTTTTTTCTTTAAATCATTTTTAAAGATACACTCTCTTGTTTGTTCATATTGTGAGACATTGAGGCCCTCGAACCTCAAATGTGTTGTGATCAGAACATGAATTAATAAAATGAAAAAATATATATATATTTATCTTACAATAAGAGCAATTGTTATAGAGAATGGCCATATCAGATTGCGTCTTAAATTCTGGAGCTGTGTTAAGTATTTTTTCTCCTACCGTCCAGAATAAAAATTTTACTTTTCCGAACATACACCCAAACGCGCTTAGATACAGGAATAAAAAGGCAAACACAGGTAGGCAGTTATTACCGAAAATCTTTCAAAACATTGGTTGAATAATCATTTCAAAATTCTAACAGATGTTAGCCAACTTTCTGGTGCAAAATTGGAGGCAACAGACCAGGATTGAGCTTCTGCCCTAGGACAGTACAATTTTGACATTTTTTTCTACGGAAGTAAAGTTAAAAGCCCTGATGTGATGCAGCGAGATGTTAGCCAATTTTCATATGCTCTTACTGGTGCAAAATTGGAGGCAACAGACCAGAATTGAGCTGCTGCCCTAGGACAGTATAATTTTGACATTTTTTTCTACGGAAGTGAAGTTAAAAGCCCTGCTGTAATGCAGTGAGTAAGTATCCCCAGATAGAAATCCCAGATAACATCCAGCTAGAGCTATCACTAAATGTGATAATACCCCCCCCAACCAGCTCCTTGTCACAAAACAAGTTTTTGTCACAGAATGCAGAATGGTTAAGTGCAAAAGTAGTTGTTGAAAACAGTTCAAGGGGAGATAATTCCGCAACAAATAGCAGCAAGGTCAGTCATGGAAATTGCACTTGCACAACTTGGTATACATAGGGACAGTGTGTGTAAATTTGAGTTGACTGCCTGAAAAACTGTCAGAGTATTTCCTATTTCGCTGGAAAATTTGTATCTATGGATAGACGGACGGACGGACGGACGGACAGTCATGGCGATTCCCATTTCGTTGTTTGGGGTATATATGGAGTGCAACACGCGAAAAGGTACATTCGGACATTTGCGTAAAGTGTCGTCTCGGATTAGCCTGCGCAGTCCGCGCAGGCTAATCCGAGACGGCACTTTACGACTGCATTAGATTTTGTGCTACAGTAGACTTGCATAAAACAGAAAATCACATAAAATCGGAAAGTGTCGTATCGCATTAGCCTGTGAGGACTGCACACGCTGATCCGAGACGACACTTTACGCAAATGTCCGAATGCACCTTTTCGCATGTTGCACGCCATATAGGGAATCAAGTAGTGAAAGTCATTTTCATCTGTATAAGATTGTCATACTTATAAACCTTACCCATTATCGACATTGTTAGAGCAACAGAATCATCAAGACAGCAAATAACAGTGTTAGAAATGCTATACAAACTACGATATCGACCGAGAGAGTATCCGACTACAGTATAAAACTGTACAGCGGTGAGAGACAAACTCATCCTGAAGTATAACCCCAAAAGTGAAGATTTGATACTGGCAAACAACTTTAAGAACCTGAAGATGAAAAGATGTGTACCGTGAGGTGCAGCATAATGATAACAGGTTTTAGGGGTTAGTAATACTCAGTTGCTAAAAGAAAGATGTGTTGAATGAGCTGGATAATGATGCTGGCCACACAGGGAAAGAACATTAAAGCTGATCAGAGAATGATTATTGAGCCAAGGGACTGTATGGTGCTTAACGCCGTCTTCCAACATTCTGCCAATTATGTCTCGGCGGCCAGTGCACCTATCCGTGCTTTTCTGCAGTCTCTTTTACCAGTGCTCCACACAATTTTCTTTGCAAGTCATTGGCTGCTTTCCCACATAACCATCGTCGAAACAGTGGTCAGTGGTGGAACAGGAATGAATCCTGTCGCAATGACTATCATTAATTCTCAGAAAGAAATTGGCCGAGCCAGGATTGAACCCACGACCGACTGAGCTACCAGGGCTTGGATGAACCAAAGGAAAAGTATATAGTCCGTGCGCAAAACACGAATGATATTTCGTATGTACATACACCACTAATTCAAAATATTTTCTGCATACGATCATATTAAAAAAAAAGAGGTTTTATTGTATAGATAACTCGGTTAGATATACTTATGGTTACACTGCCACTTTAAAGATTTTGTTTTACGTGGAAATCCTTGTTTATCGATATTTGATCCAACTCTGTGATCGATATTTAAAACCATACCTGGGTCTATTTTTTTAACCAAACCAATCATGGCCTAAAAAAGATTGACAGATGGGCGTTTAAATCCGTATTGCCAATTTCTATGCCAATTAATACGAATTTGTATACGTCTTGACATAAAACAGTTTTCGATTACACTGAGTGCAAAACTGCTGTTGTTTGACATACGAAATCGGGCTTTTGGTGTTGTTCAAAACTACAGACATTTTAACATTACTTCAACAGTTTCTCCTCTCTTTAACTCTTTACCAAACGACAAAAGTTTAGACTGGTCCAAACAGACCTGGGGTCATTGTAATCTGTAATCGTGATTACATGTAATCGATTACAAAATCTGAGTAATTGCAATGTAATCTGTAATCGTGAGTTTTCATGATTACATGTAATCGTAATGTAATTGATTACATCGTAAAAATGCCTGTAATCATGAATACATTTCAATTACTTTATGATTACAATGGGAAAATATTCTTTGCCACTTGTCAATTATTGTTAAGGAAAATACTAAATGGGAAAAGGCAGGCTATTTCTGATTTTTCCAAACAGTAAAAAATTTGTTATTGTAAGGGCCACTGGTTGTTTAACCCATTACCACACAATCCCTACTTTTGACACTCCTGAGAAAGAAGCCGTTTGAAAACACTAACCATTTTCTCCTTTTCCCACAGTGTTTTGTACCCTTCCCAGAACAAATTTCTGTTTTTTAATCACCTTTATTTTGTCGTTTGCAAATGCTTTCAAATTGGACCGGTCTAAAACTTTCTCGTGTGGTAAAGAGTTAAACCCTTTTTCACACAATCTGGATTTTTGAGGACCTAACAGTTTCTTCTTGTCCCATGGTGTTTTCTACCCTTCCCATTCTGCAAGTTTTAATTTTTGATTCACATTTAAATAGTCGCTTGCAAATGCTTTCATTTTTTATGGACTAGTCCAAAACTTTGTCACTTGTCACAGAGTTACAGTATTAACTAACTGTAACTTTGTTTTTGTTGCTTTGTTGCAATTATCTGAATTATTAGTCTAGAAAACAAAACAAAAAGAATATCTCCACTCTTGCAGAATCTAAATCAATCAAAGGCAATTAAAGGTAAAGAGATACAAATGTCTTTTAGTTTGCCTGAGTAATGAATTCTTGAAATAGTATGTCATTTTTCCTTTTCCCACAATGGAAATAGTATGTCATTTTTCCTTTTCCCACAATTGTTTCTAATACAAGCATCCTCTTCTTTGCCCATTACCAACCCAATTCTGATTTTAACAAACAGCTTTAGAAAACCATGGGAAAAGAAGGTTAGACAGCAATTAGTTTATGAAACAGTGTGATAAAAGGAGAAAGAGCTGGTCATCAGAAATACAGCCGATTTCTTTATCAACAATTTTTCAGTTATATTGGCTGGATAATAAATTTTGGAAACATTACAAGAAAAAGGAAGTGCTAGTTTATTAGTTTAAAGTATAAAGAGTTCAATTCTGTCATCTGTTAAAGTGTAATAATTTAAATCTCTATCACACAATCCCAACTTTCAACAACCCTTAAGAAGAAAGCTGTGGAAAAAACTTTTGGAAAAGGAGAAAATGCCCGTAACCAGCATTTTGTCCTTCTCCCACAGTGTTTTCTAATCCTTCAAAAAGAGAAATCATCATTTTAGCTGCTTTTAATTTGTCGTCTGCAAATGCTTTCAATTTGGTAACAAAGAATTTTGTCGTTTGGTAAAGGAATTTATAATGTCTTAAAAATCAGTCATGTGATCAACAGTGATAAAGGGTGGAAGAGGTGTCAAACTGAGCTAACAGTATACAGCCGCAAGCTTTCCATGCCCCCCCCCTCTGCTTTTATCAAAGAAAGACTATTACCAGTACCATTTAGGACAGTATGAAATATGAACTTAAGAAGTTGTATGATAGTTTACAAAAACTGAAAATGTTCCAGTGAAATTTAGGAAAACCCTTGGATACAAAAAAATTGTAGCTGGGTTAACTTCTGGTTAACTCTTTACCAGACAACAAAATTCTACACTTGTACATTCAGGAAAAGGGAGAAATGCCTTTTCTTCTTTTATCTGATTTTAATCATCAGAATATTCTCCTTTTCACTCAGTGTTTTCAAATGTTTTCAGATATTTAGTTACTGCTGTGATTAAGAGAGAAATTTTGGCTGAGTTAAGAGCAGTTGTATTCATAGAATGTTAATATGTTTTTGTATTTGACTATCACTCTTTCAGAGAGCTCTTTCGATCCAAGTGATATTGAAATTATCAGTACTCAGTAGACAAATACTTTCAAATAGTCAAATCATAATTATGTCATTTGGTAAAGAATTAATCTCAAATTCTCAAATATTTTATAATATATTGTTGTGAAAATAAAAGAAACATCCTAAAAGAGTCTTTATTATCAGTCTGGATACTTTTCATGCATTTATGAATTATGATTAACTAATGATATTTACAGATTGTAAAGTGAGAATATTAGTAGTGTAATTATTAATATCTCCTTTTATCATAATGTTAAAGAATATTTCTCAACCTTTTATAATTAACTGCAGTTTGTCATATTAATGTAAAAATCAGAATGTTATCACATGTAATCATAATGTAATCATGATTACAATGCAAAAGTAATTGTAATTGTAATCAATTACATTGAAAATTTGTGTAATCATAATGTAATCAGTAATCATAAAATTTGGGAGTAATTGTAATTGTAATCGATTACATTGGTATGTAATCGACCCCAGGTCTGGGTCCAAAGCGAAAGCATCTGCAGACTACAAAATTAATGTGATTAAGAAAAATTAAATTTGTTCTGAGAGGGCAGAAAACATTGTGGGAAAAGGAGAAAATGCTGGTTACCAGTATTTTCTCCTTTTCCAACGATATTTTCAAAAGGCTTCTTTTTTAGGGTCGTGAACATCAGGGATTGTTTGGGAAAGGTTTAAGTCTTACTGATCCAAAGGCTGCGTGAAGCGCAAACCTAGGCACATTATGGACGGGAAATATACTAGGACGAAATAGAAACGCAGGGTAACCTTTCAACGTAGTTTAGAGGTGTATAATTGATTGAGAATTCTATATTATAATTTTATGTTTACCACTGATCAGTTTTTAACTCTTTACCACACAACAAAATATTAGACTGGTTCAAATTGAAAGCATTTGCAGATGACAAAATAAAGGTGACTGAAAAATTGAAATTTGTTCTGGGAAGGGTAGAAAACACTGTGGGAAAAGGAGAAAATGCTGGTTACCAGCATTTTCTCCTTTTCCTACAGTGTTTTCAAAACGATTCTTTCTCAGGGGCGTCAAAAGTAGGGATTGTGTGGTAATGGGTTAATACAGTCAAATCTGTGTACAGCAGCCAGTCAAGGGATGTGCCCAAATTGGTTGCTGTACACAAATTGGCTGCTGTTCACAGTACTTACTATGGATTCATAAAATTTCGTTTGTATGAAATAATGTACGACGGGAATCGATCGATGACAAGTATGCCGGTATCATATCTAGTGTAAAGGGTGTAAAGTTTATGACACCTATCTGATAATCTGATCGCCGGTCTCGAGTCTATAATTTAAGACATGCGTAATTATTTACAATTTACATTGTTATCATTTAATCCTGTAGTCACAGTTTACAGTCAAATATTAAGCCGTAAAAGATATGACGACGTTTTCAGAATTTTCTGCTTTGAAACTGCTCAGACTTCCGAAGCTACCATTTCCCACATGTCTGGGTCACTTCGGAAAACAAGACTGCTTACCGCATATGCGCCGATATATTGTGACAGAAGGAAACAGATCTATTGTTTAGAGCTCGAGTAGTTTATTATAACTGAAATGACGCGTTTTACCTTGGCGTCCTGAAGTGTGTCCGAAATAAAAAGTGTTAATTTGCATCTATTTTTAGAACAAGCTTGCAGGGTCAAAATTGTAGTAGATCTAAGTTTCGGCTTCTATTCAATCTTGTGCGACTTCAAAAAGTTGCTTTTTAATACGAGATAAGTCATCGTTCGATTAGATGGGGGAGATCAAAGATCAGACTGCATGTTCTGTTTAACACCGCCCAACAACACGTTGAAATCCGCCATCTTGTCATCACCAAATTTAATATTAGAACGACCCAAATATAAAACAAGCCGTCCGTCAACGTGACTTTATGCCTGTCACATGTCGGTACACACGTGTTTGAAGGTAAATTTTGATTTGGGGTAGATCTATGACGTAACGTGTAAGTCATTCGAAGCAAGAGGGTTGTAATACAGACGTTTGTTGTACACATTTACGACAGTTTTACCCCGCGAAATCTATGGTCGCATTGCGTTTAGTAATGGCTGTTTCAAAACACCTGGGCAGTTGTGGCGCATGTTTTGTGTAGTCAGCAGAAAATTAGACTGCAAAAAATCCTCGCAGCCGAAATGCAATAGTGAAAAATAAACATGGATTACTTGACTTGATGCGTGTAGGTAATTTTTCAACAGTGTTTATTCCGTCTTTGCCGGGATAATAGAAAAAGAAAAGAAGGCAATGGAAAATCAATAACTACAGTATAGTGTTAATTATCGATTTTCCATATCCGACAAATTAGGTCGTGCGCTGTGTCGGCTGACCTTTCACGGTGAGGAAACTACATAGACGGAGCCATTGGCTCTGTTAAGGAAATCTTGTGTGGGTTTTTCCGGTCACGTGCGGCGCCGTCAATATCGGCTGTTTCGGTGGACACGAAAACGTAAGTCTACCATTTATTGTCAAAATTTGATTTTATACTGAACACTAGCGAGAAAAGTGGAATTGTATGAGGGACCTATGACTTTCAACTTACTTCCTTGTCCGTTGCGAGTTCCAAGTCGGCGCGGTTTTGTCTGAAACACTTTTGCCGTGAGCCACGGTGAGGTAAACAAAGGTCATTTTCTATAATGACCACAGGCTTTCTATTGCTCTTTCTGCATAAAAATTACTTATCTAAATGTTTACACCGTCCGAATGTATGAATTGATTATCTAATCCTTCCCCACTCACGAAAAACAAAATTTGAATCAAAATAAAAAAAAATTGAGAAAAAATAAACAATGGCTCCGTCCATATCGGCCGGCTGTCTATATCGGCTGGCTCCGCTGTATGAGGGCGAGTTTTAGAAGCGATAGTTTTTTTTCGCTATTGGGTTTACCAGTCAAAAGTTAGATTTTTTGAAAGTTATTTTTGGAATGGTGATGCTTTTCTCGAACCATCTATCATTTCAAAAAGGGCGGTCACGTGGTTGAGTGGTTAAAGTGGTTGACTTCAGTGCTCTTGATCATTCGACCATATCACCCTGTGGGTACAGGGCACTCTCGGACAACGTGGACAAGCCAAGTTCTGCTTGCGGGTGTGTCGGGTGTTTTTCCCGGGATACTCCCGGGGTACTCCCGTTTCCTCCCACTTACCGATCCATTCGTCTCAATACCAGTTTAACAGCTTGGGGGACGCAAAACTGAATAAAACCAATATTTGAGAATAACCTTTGCAAAAGTTTTGCAGGTATGTCTTAAGTTGACACTCCAGACTTGAGTACTTACTTTTAGCTTGACTGCACGAAGTGTGAAGAGCTATTGTAGTCACCTCGGTCGTCCGCGTTCCCGTGCGAAAGAAAATAAAGCGAATTGTGTGTGTGTGTGTGTGGGTGTGTGTGTGTGTGTGTATGAGTTTTGTTTCAATTGTGCATATACGTCACTTCTAAAACTCACCCTCATACAGCGGAGCCAGCCGATATAGACAGAGCCGGCCGATATGGACGGAGCCATTGTTTATTTTTTCTCAATTTTTTTTATTTTGATTCAAATTTTGTTTTTCGTGAGTGGGGAAGGATTAGATAATCACTTCATACATTCGGACGGTGTAAACATTTAGATAAGTAATTTTTATGTAGAAAGAGCAATAGAAAGCCTGTGGTCATTATAGAAAATGACCTTTGTTTACCTCGCCGTGGCTCACGGCAAAAGTGTTTCAGACAAAACCGCGCCGACTTGGAACTCCCTACGGACAAGGAAGTAAGTTGAAAGTCATGGGCCCCTCATACAATTCCCCTTTTCTCGCTAGTGTTCAGTATAAAATCAAATTTTGACAATAAATGGAAAACTGACGTTTTCGTGTCCACCGAAACAGCCGATATTGACGGCGCCGCACGTGACCGGAAAAACCCACACAAGATTTCCTTAACAGAGCCAATGGCTCCGTCTATGTAGTTTCCTCACCGTGAGGTTAACACTTGTTCGTGAAATGATACTGCAAACCGATAGTATACACCAAAAGTTTGCTATTTCAGAAGTATCTATGGGGAAAAGGGAATCTCCTTGCTGTACATGGTAGATTTAAGATCATGATGCCAATTCTTTGCAGCTTGATCTTGGTCTACATTGTCGGCAAAAACTCTGATATTATGCTTTAGACGAACTTTACATGCATTAACATGCATTAAAGACATGGATAGAAAGGTGTTCAACTTGTCACATTTTAGATTAAAAAAAAAAAGAACATCAATCTCAAAATTGCAAATAAATGAGGTTAGAAATGACGTCATTATAGTTCTACGCATTTTCACTTTACATTCGTTGTCTGCGCATGTCATATTCTTCGAAGATTCGACTGTCTTATATGACGCATCACTAGCCCAAAAGCGGGTAGACTGTAGTATTACGCCTTATAAAGTAGCAATGGAGAAAGTGGTTTTTATCAATACGTTTGAGGAAAAATCAGGCCTGTTTTAGCCCCAGATTTCTCTAAAATGCTGATCATAGCTCAGTGAATCGCACGATGTAGCGTTTTATTGAGTAAGTGTTTGTTTTAGTTTGAAATTCAAAGTAACGGTTGTCGCGTAGGAAATTGGTTCGGTTCTGTACCCAGGATGCCCGAATTAGATAGATGAGTATCTATAGAATGCCATCTAGCGGGAGATGATGACTTTACATTTACTCTTTGATGTGACGATATACGTCTATTTCGTACAACTGTGAATTTAGTTGAAGGGCCAATACTCGTAAGTATACAAGTGAATATTTCTAAAGGTTTACCATAGTTGTGAACCTTGTTTGTTAAGCCACTTTCATATAGATCTGCAGCCAGGCTATATCGCCTGTCCGATAGCGTCACACAATAACAGACGATAATGCTGCTGAACCTATTACTTCAAGCTACAAATTTGCTGCAAACGGGTTCGAAAAACTCCTGGTTAAAATAGAGCAATCACCATCAAGCTGAACCTATATCGAAATGTCATGCATGTTCCATTCCATTGAGTTAAGGTTGATTATCCCTATGATACAGAGATACATTTCATGACATAATTACAGGCTCCAGTTTTTACCATAAAAATTTAATTCTGTCAGTCAAATGTTGGCGTCATAATGCCAAACGTCTCGTGGGAAATAAGTGTTTTTCATAGGATTGGAACCTAATCTCCATTGAGACATAACCCAGACATTTTTTTTGGTTTGAAAATCTTTTTTAGATTAACCATTGGCTGCAAGGTGCGACTCGAGGATATTTTGCGGACGGTGTACACTATGATCAGACTTCACAGAACGGGCAGTCTGATCTTGGATCTACACTGTCCGATGAGGAGATTTTTTTTCTCCATAAAATAACTATGAAATAGCAAAATAAGTTCGAAATAGCAATACTTGTATTTTTATTATCGACTTGAAGTTTCACTTTAGTTTACAAAGCAGGTTAACTCATTACCAAACGACAATATTTTAGACTGGTCCAGATCGAAAGCGTTTGCAGACTACAATAAAAGTGACTGAAAATTTGAAATTCATTTTGTGAAGAGTAGAAAACACTGTGAGAAAAGGAGAAAATGCTGGTTACCAGCATTTTCTCCTTTTTCCACAATGTTTTCTAAAGGCTTCTTTCTCTTGGTCTTCAAAAGTAGGGATTGTGTGGTAATGGGTTAAGGGCTGATTGCGTAATTAAGAGCATTTTCTAAACACTGTTGAGAGAATAAGTTTTCAGACATTGCTGTTCTCTCTCTCTCTCTCTCTCTCTCTCTCTAGCAGACCATCATGTTGACGCCATTTTTGTAAGAAGAGATATATAGGTTAATTTCTCCTTCACTCTACAGTAAAAATCTATTTTTTTTTTTTATGTCAGAGGTAGATCTAATTTAGAAAAAAAAATATCTTCAGTGCTCTATACAGTCTGATCTCGACGTACATTGTTCAAAATAGGTCCTTAAGGCGTGCTTAGCCAAAGGGTTTGAAAAATGGTTCCAAATACAATATGTGCATGAGATCTTGATTCATTTCAATTATCCATTATATGGACGGTATATGTTAACTTCACAGGGACTTTTTCGAGACGAAAGTTTTGCATAGAAAAATGATCTCTCTCTCTCTCTCTCTCTCTCTCTCTCTCTCTCTCTGTCTCTCTCTCTCTCTCTCTCTCTCTCTCTCTCTCTCTCTCTCTCTCTCTCTCTTGCTTTCTATAGAATTCCATTTTTGAAAACATTATCGCAAGAGTAGAAATGGGTTTTAGTGAGCAATTTCTCCCGAAGAAAACACCAGAGATATTCAAACACTGTTGCGGATTGCGCAGGCTGACCCTCATTTGTAAAACAATGTTGTCAACTTGTTGTGGGATTACTTTTTTATTCATTGTAGATTAAAAATTTCACGAGGAAAAAAATGTCATTGCTAGCCAGTGAATTTAGGACTAATGGCAAAAACATGCCGCTATTCATTTTGGAGAAACTACGATTTCACATAAAAAAAAAACAAGGATATTCGAATAGAAACACTTCATTTCTATAGATTATTATGACCAGCACATTAACCCTTTACCCCATAAGGCATTTCTATGACTATTGACTCTAAATAACAGCAAGAATGAAGCTGTTTCTTATGTGTATATGACACCTTTTGATAGCATAGAAAACATTGTGACAAAAGGTGAAATTGCTCGTCACGAGCAATTTCACATTTTGTCACAATGTTTTCAAAAGGCTCCTACAAGCAATGGGTAGAAATGAGTACCTATGGAGCAAAGGGTTAAGCAACGCTATCGTCATGTTTTATTGTTATCAAACAATGAGGGTTAACCCTTAACGTTACTTGCACGCCTCTATATTTGACAATTTTTAAAAACAAAATAGGAAAAGGGACAATTGTATATAATAAGCATTTGCTCCTTTTCTCACAGTATTTTTCAGACCAGTATGAGATGACGTTTTCGCAAACCTCGCATGGATCGCCTCTTTGTTGCTGGTACTAGTTTGGAGTCGGGTTCAAAATATGGCTGTACAGAATTTGGTCAATAATGTGATTGTATTATTGACTCGAGATGTTTATAAAGATAAACAATACAATTTTACGGTGGACTTTTATGCATAGCTGTTACCAGGTTTAGTAGTATCTCCTAGGGCTTTTCGTTTTAGCTCCACCAAGGGTTCCATAGAAAGGTGTACAATCGCAACAGATTCCTTCCAGGTCGTCCTTGCCCCCTTTCTAAAGTTTGATATATAGAGTTTTTTCGTCAACTTGTGATTAATATATAGAGGATATTTGTTTTTTTCGGTGTAAGATCGAAATTTATTTCATCGAGTGGATACCATCGGTAATATTTTCACGAGTGGTGCAGCCACGAGTGAAAATATTACCGATGGTGTTCACGAGATGAAATAAATTTCGATCTTTCACCGAAAAAAACAAATATTCTATTTATTTTATGCTTTTAATCCTTTCTGGGAGGAGCTTTATCAAAATTCAGTACAGTTCTTTTCCCTTATTCCCCGTGGCGTACCCCTCCCGCATAGCAACGTTACGTCAAGCACGTGAAATGTAAGGTATATGACGTCATATTTCCGATCTGGTTGTGAGGCACGCGCAATTTACCTATGCAACAAGAACATGAAAATCGGTATTTTCACTGGTGGTACCAGTGTAAGATCGAAAAATATTTTCACTGCTATTTCTCGATATCCTACCGGAAAGCATGAAATAAGGGGAAATATTTGCCGAAAAAGGGAAAGGTACGCAAAAATAACGAGTGTCGTAGAGTTATTTTCACGGACTTTTCCTTTTTGAGGCAAATCTTTCGCAATATTAAGCACCAGCTGATGAAATAAATTATATATTTCATTGATTATTTTGTCAATAAATTCCACTTTTAAAACTAGTGATCTCAAGTCAATAAACCAGATTTTCGGTAGGAGGAAATTATTCCCTGTAACGGGGAAATAATCCCCCTCCCCCCGCTTAAATTACGTCATTTCTTTACCCATAAAATATAGCAGTTTTACTAATACTGTTGTATCGGAAAAGATGAAAGAAATGTCTAAAATTGATTTCGGTGTGATTTGCGGTGCTATGCGGGTATTCTCTTTCTTATTGTTATTGTCGTCTGTGTTGCTGTAGTTGTTGCCCGACACCAAAGCCAAAGTAACCTGTCTTTTGAAGGGTAAAATTAACCAACCCTTTACCAAACAATCCAATATGTTAAATACCCAAACGCCGTTTGCACTACGTTTATTTACATATTGCAAAGATGGGATGATATGCCCCAAACATACATGTATATCACTGTATTCACTGGCAAAATCCACGTAAAAGTAGTTTCCCTCTCGGTAGCCTCGTACACATTACTACTCTTTAAACACATCCAAAAAGAAAGAAAGTCAGGAAATACATGGGTAGTTGCGCTGTTTGTCGTGATATGATCAAAGCTGTCAAAAGCTGCCAATACAGTCTATTAACTCTTTACCTGCTAAATAAATAAACAAGAAAATATCGATGCGTAACATGAATGGCGCCGCAAATCAGTTGTTTCTGATATGAGGCACATTACAGCATTTCAAAATTGACCAAAGTAAATTTATGCAGAACTCGGAAAGAAATAAACTGAGAAGTCTTAGACAATCTGTAAAATGCAAATTAAAACTTGAAATAAGACACAATCAAAGCCATTCTTAGGCGAAATTTAACATAGTTTCAATTGGAGCTGTGTACAAAAGCAGATGTCGAGCTATGTACAAAATTAGTTGTCATTCGACAACTAACGCAAGTAAATAGTATTTAAACTAAGTTCTAAATCACTAAATGATATTAAAAAAGGGGGTATGAAATGAACAAAGTGGGTAAAATAAAAAGTAAAGGTGGATACGAAATGGCTTAGGTACGAAATGACCTTCTTACGAAATGACTGGAAGCGGAGTAAGCAATATGGCTGCCTCCTTTGGTACTTTTCAAAACCGAATTAAAATATAGAGCAGCCGCTCATGCGGCGCCACAAAGAGACTTTCAAGCCGATAATAAAAGCATAAATTTTTCTGTATCATTTTTTTTTAGGGGGGGGGGGGGGGGAGGAGGTTAAAATATCTCCTTATCGGATCAGTGTAGATTCATAATCAGTCTGCACGTTCTAATCGTGATCTATACTATCCGCAATTCATAAGTCGCAAAAAGCAGTGTAAGGGGTAAATTCAGTGGTGTAACCAGCACCAAATCGCAGCTAGACAAGACCGGCTTGTCCGTGTGCCATCAGTTAACCCTTGACCAGACAACAAAATTTTAGCGTCCTCCAAATTGAAAAGAATTGCAGACGACAATTTAAGCGTGGCTCAAATAGTGCAGTTTTTCTCTGAAAGGATAGAAAACCTTGTGGGAAAAGGAGAAAATGCTGGTTACCAGCATTTTCTCCTTTTCCCACAATGTTTTCAAAAGGCTTCAATCTCGGGGTCGTCAAAAGTCGTCATTGTGTGGTAAAGGGATAAATTGTATTGAGTATAACATGATTATATCATCAATTTAGTCCCACTGGGTTTCTGTGCCGTTCAGAATTTACCCGCATCTGTCATATCTGGTGAAAAACCCATATTAGGATTAGTCTTTCACTGCACAGACCATAGTTTTAACGACCCTGACTACGAGACGTCTTTGAAAATATTGAAGGAAAAGGTGAAAATCCTGGCAGATAGCATTTCTCCTTTCCAACAAGGTTTTCTATCCTTTTAAATACAAATTTCAATATTTTGGTCCCATTTTATTTGTCGTCTGCAAATGCTTTGAATTTGGACAAATCTGAAATTTTATCGTTTGGTAAAGAGTAAAGATAAATAGTTGAAATCCTTTGTTGTCTACCAGGCAGTTTAAGTTGACGTCTACCAGATAGTTGATGTTGACATTTCCAGTTTGGAAACTAGAGATATCGAAATATTTGTTGTGATGTCCGTGGTCTTGAGAGAGAGGGTCGGCCTCGTAACCAAAAGGTCCTGAGTTCGATACCCGGGAGCGGGTGTCAACTTTGCGATTTTCTTTAGCCCATTTTGCGCGAGCACTATTGTAGTTTCAAGGAAGTAGAATCGAGAGAGTAGTGTAAGTTGTAAGAACTTGTTTCTCAATCGATGTAAAATAAATATATTTAAACAACTAATTGAAAGGTGTGGAAGCGGCGGAGGTACAAGTATATCCTTAAAACTGACGGACAAAATAGATCTAAGATCAAAATTAACATTCTGTATAGTACAATCTGGATTCATTTGTTCAAAATGCATTCTCGCGTGGCCCAGAGCGATCATTTTGAATTGATTTAATTGCCTTTAATTCTTCACAACCGTACAACTTTCCTGCCAATCCTTTAATTTATATTCAACATTTAAAAGAAAATCAAAGCGTTGAGAACGCTGAAGTGATATTTGTCAAGGAAACCCATTGCGTGGAATCAATAGTTTGAAAGAAAAAGAGACACTTTGTTCAGATATTGGCTTAAAAGTAAATGAATACCTTTTCGGTTGAAGGGAGAGTACTCATGTACATTAAAACTATAATTTTGAAATATCTTTAGCCTTTTACATTTAATTTCCAACATTACGATCAATTACTTCGATCTATAAATATTCATGAGCAATCAAATGGAGTAGTGCATAGGACGAACATGCCATGGAACGAATTAGTTTTGGAACGAAAGAGCCCAGTGTTAGTCGGCAAATTTGTATCATTGCGCCTATAAAAGACTATGAGCGAGACAAGCTATATTCAATCAATAATAAGTATCTGAACAATCGATGGCCTCGCCTAATGTATCTTAAAATGCCATTTCAAATTACATATCTTTGTGCCACCGAAAAACTCATTTGCCTGAGAAAGAATGAGTTTAACTGGGTTTATTTCCTTCGGCTTTGCACAAAATAAGATACGGCTTCAAAAAGCAGCCAGGAAGTTGTCCAACCAGGTTATCTGTAAAAAAAATGTTTTATAGAAATACTGTTCATTGCATTACAATGAATTAGAATTATCTACCATACAGTGAAAAAATTCAAATTTCAGTCTTTGGTCATAAAGACAATGAAAATAACAAATTATATATGATCCACCAGTCTGCCCAGAAATTCTGTAATTGTTCTATGTTACTTGTAAACACTTGTGAAAATATTCCACCAAAATTGCAAATTTTCCATAGAATGGGTTTTGTTGCCATTTTCAAATGTAGCTTGCAGATCTTTGAATTGGTATGTTGTTTCACAGTCACAAACAAGAAGTAGATGGAATTCTGAGGAGAATTTGCAATTTACAAGGGCCCGATTTAGTTTTTAGAATTTAGTTTTACAAAATTTACAAAGATAAAAAGAAAATATGATAGATCTTAGTTACCTGAACTCAGTTCCATCCCTCTTGACGTGGTGGGTCATATGGGTCACATTATTTATCATAACAAAATTCACATTTCACATACAAGTATCCACCGTGTCCTTTCTATATTTCTCCAAACAACGCTGTCGTAAGAGAAGGAAACAGGCCAGAGAAGGCAAAATTGACAAGCCCTCGTTGTTTTCGAAAGAACATCGAATTTAACCTACGTCGGCCAACCTTCAAACTATAACCTGTCGAGGCAACTTCAACATGATCACAAGCCTCAGGCAAACGATCCACAAGCATAGTTATGCCAGTCAAAACTGATCTCGGGGTAAGACTGGGCAGCCTTTCTTTCTGTTTTGCGTGAATCGGCTTTAATTGTAGAGTCGCGAAATTGCATGACAATCTTCTGCACCGGAAGTCTCAATCTCCGAGCAGAGTTGTCGTTCGTTACTCTCACCGTGCGAGAGAGTGCGGAAGTCTTAGAAAAAAAAATCGTTTCTTTTTTTTTATTTTAGATCTATCGCTTACATTAATCGACAAAACACCTATAAAATATTTATATTCTTCATAAAGTATCATTGTATATTAAAACGAAATAATGCTAAAGATGATTTAATCATGCCGTGTCCGACGTGAATGCCCGACCATTCTCTGCAGCTTACCGAGGCAATTCGATTGTTACAAGTATGTAGTATACCGACATTAGCCGATGTTTCAGAATGCAATAACAGTTGGCCAACCTTACCTGTCTCTTAGAATGCATTTTTAAGCATAAAATCAATCACTATCAACACTTCTTTAATCAGTAAAATTAGTTTAAGCCGTCTTCTTTAGAAGCAGTAGCTTATTTGGTGGACTATTTTTTATGGAGTTAACTGAAATTTTATGGCGGTTATTAGGTATGTTTTTAACCGAATTTTGGATTTTTTTTTTTTTCGAATTTTGGAATTTTCGTTGACTCTGTGGCGACAACCGCCACAAAAACCCTGTTCGTAAATGACAGAGCCCAAATGAAACCAGGAAGCACTCGAGGGACCTTGTATGTAACTGGCTGAGATTAGATTAAACCAGCTATGAGAACCCATTACGTAAATGACTGATTTGAAATGAAATCAACAAGACCTTGTGAGGAACCCTGTACGTAAGTGACTTAACCCTTTACCTGATATGCCAATTTGAGGCTCTTCCATTTCAGCAGCAAATAAAGATATGATGTCAAAAATATGGATAATTGAGGATACAAATATCTGATTGAGTGGAAAACATTGTGGGAAAAGGAGAAATTGCTCGTTACGAGCAATTTCTCCTTTTCCCACAATGTTTTCAAAAGCTGTCTCTTGTTGATGCGTCAAAATGAGTATCTATAGAGTAAAGGGTTTAACTAATATGAAATCAAAGGGCCCCCATGAGAATCCTTTACGTAACTGACTGAGTTGCAATGAAACCAGTGAGCCCTTGTGAGGAACCCTTTACGTAACTGACTGAGCCGAAATGAAACAAGCGAGCTATCGTGAGAACCCTGTATGTTTACGACTACATTAGATTTTGTCCAACAGTAGACATGCGTGGAAACAGAAACACACGATCGGACGATTTCGTCTCAAACCACAGTGCGCGGACTGCGCATGCTGATCCGAGAAGACACTTTACGCAAATGTCCAAATGTCCCTTTTCGCATGTTGGAGGCCATATTATGATGTAGGCTAGTTTTTACACTTATCGGTCCTAAAAATGTGGGATTTTGAGGGAATCAATAAATTCTTTACAAGACGACCCAATTTTTAGACCAAATTCGCAGATTTCGTAGCTGACAATTCTGTAAACGCGAGTTTGGTACGCCCCCTCCCCTCTTCCCCTTAGTAACGCGGTAATTCATTTGTCAAGCCTGTCAAGCTAACCAGGAATGTGTCAGACTTTTTTGTTTACATGACGCCCAATGCTGCGTTTTCATTGGCAGATAAGACGTTGGAATACCTATCAATAGAAATCGACAGAAAGGTCAACTTAGATACGGCTTAGATTGTGAGAATCGTCCTTGATAGGACAGAAAAATTGGGGGAAAATAAGAATATGCTGCTCCACGCATTATCTCATTTTCCCACAATGTTTTCCCAAGCCTCCGTTCTCAGGTACTGTAATTCAGGGAAACCTTTATTCAAGGAAAGTGTTACTTTTCAGGAGTTACAAGAAAGGCGTGTATAACTATCCATGGTGTTCCAAAGTTCCCACTCACGCCATGCTCGCAGTTGGATACGGTACTGATCATGATGGTTCATACTGGTTTGTTAAAAACAGGTAGGTTATATTTTTAATATTCTGTGGGCTTGTCGTCCGTTAGGACCTCGAAAGCCATTATCTACCGCTAGATGGAATTCTATAAATACACATCTATCTAATTTGGACTAATTTCTCAAAACCGTTACTTTGAATTTCAAAATTAAATAAACGTTTACGTTAAAACGCTACCTGGTGTGATGCATTCAGCTGTAGTCAGCAAGCATGTAACCTAATGCATGGACCAAAGTTCTGTATAAGCCTTACTTTTCCCAGGTAGCGGTGGAAGGGTGATGTGCCATAGCTGACAGGTCGAATATTTTACTTCCTCCAAATACATATCTTGAACAACTTGTTTGCTCTACTGGCTTTCAGCCAGCAGAGTTTATGTCATGGTGTGGTTTCCGTCATCCGTCAGTCTGTCCGTCCGTCCGTCTGTCCGTCCGTTAGTCTGTTTCTTGTTTACGCGATAAAGTCTGCATTTGTAGCCCGATTTTTATGAAACTTGCACAGTTTGTTTATCTTATCAATAGCTTCAACCCTATTGATTTTGAGACTCTCAAAACCTTCAACCCTATTGATTTTGAGAAAAATCCAACACACAGTATTGGAAAAGTGGTCATTTCAAGTTGAAAATTTCAAATTTTTGTTTACACGATAAAGTCTGCATTTTTGGTCAGATTTTCATGAAACTTGCATAGTTTGTTTATCGTATCAATAGCTTCAATCCTATCGATTTTGAGAAAAATCCAAGAAATAGTATGGGAAAAGTAGCCATTTCAAGTTGAAAATTTCTGATTCTTGTTTACGTGATAAAGTCTGCATTTGTGGTCAGATTTTCGTGAAACTTGCACAGTTTCTTTATCTCTTCATTAGCTTCAACCCTATTGATTTTGAGAAAAATATAAAAAAAAAACAGTTTGGGAAAAGTAGCCATAATTTCAAGTTGAAAATTTCTAATTCTTGTTTACGCGATAAAGTCTGCATTTGTTGCCCAATTTTTTTAAAACTTGCACAATTTGTTTATCTCATCAATAGCTTCAACCCTATTGATTTTGAAAAAAAAATAAAATCCAACAAAACGTATGGGAAAAGTAGCCATTTCAAGTTGAAAATTTCTAATTCATGTTCACACGATAGTCAGATTTTCATGAAAATCACACAGTTTTTTTTTTTATCTTATCAGTAGCTTCAACCCTATTCATTTTGAGAAAAATCCTACCAAAAGTATGGGAAAAGTAGCCATTTCAAGTTGAACATTTCAAATGCTTGTTTACGGGATAAAATGTGCATTTGTCATCAGATTTTTGTGAAACTTGCACAGTTTGTTTATCTCACCAACTGCTTCAACCCTATCGATTTTGAAATAAATCCAACTAACAGTATGGAAAAAGTAGCCATTTCAAGTTTAAAATTACCAATTCTTGTTTTCGCATTAAAGTCTGCATTTCTTGTCAGATTTTCATGAATTTCACACAGTTTGTTTAGTTGCAAGAACACATTTGTGTGTTTTTTTGTCTTTTTGAATCATAAATTTTTAATGTATGCTAGCAAAAAAGCAAAATTCAGTTCTCTGCCAGTAGAGCATATTCAGGCCCTTCAGGGCCTTCTAGTTTTTATACGCCGCTGGAGGCGACGTACGAGTATATCGGCGTCATCTTCTGCGTCTGTCCGTCCTTATGTCCGTACGTCCGACCTTTTGTCCGTCTGTACATACCTCTATTTCTTGTAAACGCAATTCCTCCTACATTTCTTGACTGATTTGGATAAAATTTTCACAGAATGTTTCTCATCATGTGACCTATCGCATATTGTCAGGGTTTTGCGATTTGCAACTGCCCCGTGGGAAAAGTTGCTTCATGTTAAATTTCATTCCATTTCATTTGAACGCAACCCCTCCAACATTTCTTGATGGATTTGGATAAAATTTTCACAGAATGTTTCTCATTACCACATTATGCGATTTGAAGCTGCAACATGGAGAAGAGGGCTTCTTGTTCTGTTTCATTCCACTTCTTGTGAACGCGACTCCTAAAACATTGCTTTACGGATTTGGATAAAATTTTCACTGAACGTTTCTCATCACGTGACCTATTGAATATTGTCAGCGTTTTGCGACGTCAAGTTAGTATTTCATCGATGTATCTCCAACAAAGGGAGATATTTTCATCAAACTTCATAACTTTATTACTAAATCAAATCCAATGACCAATAAGTTTGTTGTGCGCCCGTCTGTTCATCCATCAGTCTGTGTGTAAACAGTTTAGATCACAAGTAACACAATATATCTATTGAGCTACCCAAGCAGGTGCTAGAAATTCCAACACTTCAGTCTCTATAGCTAGCTGTTATAAAATGGCAGCCATGTGGTGGTGTATATTGTGACGATGGCACTCTTTTTCTCCATTGTGATGCACTAGGCTTGTTCAAAAGAAGTGACAATAAAGAAACGATAATTTAAGATCCTTTATCTCTCTCTCCTATCTTAATATCTCTATATGTAATTCAACATTTGTTATCCACAATTCATACCTTTCATGCAATACAATGTAAACTTTTCATAAAGCTGGCAGTTTGCATGATTATCCTTTACCTGGGCCCGTATTCACCAACCATTCTTAAGAACGTTCTTTGTCTTATTCTCCAGGATGTTCTACACTAAATTTTGTAAGTAACACAACTTCTGATTGGCTAAACCATTGGGTTTAGCCAATCAGAAGCTGTGTTACTTACAAATTAAGAAAAACTTGGAGAATAAGACTGATAATATTCTCAAGAATGGTTGGTGAATACGGACCCTGACATGTCTTTGCTTCGTGGTATCCTTGGTACATTTTTATAACTATATTTGAGCTAACTTTCCTATACGGACGGTTATTTCATACTTTCCGGTAGGTTGTCGAGAAATGTTTTTCGAGTACATGGTAAAGACCAGTGAAAAACCCGATTTTTATATTGTAGTAACTTAGGTAAATGCAGAAATATGGCGTCATTTACCTTACATTTTTCGTGCTTGACGCAATATTGTTGCTATGCCACGAGGAATAACTGTAAAGAACTGTACTGGATTTCGACAAAGTTCCTCCCAGAAAATGTTAAAAGCATGAAATAAATAGAAGATTTAGAGAGGGGGGAGGCTCGGTAAAAGATCGAAATTTATTTCTTCTCGTGGACATCATCGGTAATTATATTTTCTCAAGTGGCTGCTGGCTGCTGTGCCACTCGTGAAAATATTACCGATGGTGTTTGCACGATTAAATAAATTTCGATCTTTAACCGAATAAGACAAATATCCTCTATGTATTTGCTAAAAAGAGTAGATCTACCATTTCAGTTTGATTGACATGATTAGAATTTTCAGTCTACCTCTTATTCCATTTTAGTTGGGGCACAGGCTGGGGAGACCAAGGATACATTAAGATGGCACGAGACAGAAACAATCAATGTGGAATTGCCTCCTTCGCTTCATACCCTGTCTTACAGTAACTTTTTGTTGGACTGCGTTGCCTTTTTTTAACCCTTTACTCCATAGATACTCATTTCAACGCACTGCTTGTAGGAGCCTTTGGAAAACATTGTGGCAAAAGGTGAAATTGCTCGTCACGAGCAATTTCACCTTTTGTCACAATGTTTTCCATGCAATCAAAAGGTGTCATATACACATAAGAAACGGCTTCATCCTTGCTTTGATTTAGGGTCAATTAGAGATACCATAGAAATGCCTTATGGGGTAAAGGGTTAACGTTCATTGCCGATGGATCTGACAGTTACTATTGTATCTCTGTAACTGCTTGATTTTTATTTTTGTTACATAACCTATATCTTATACGATAAGAAGATAATATCAGACCATTTCCCAATGTAAAGTATGGAAATATAAAAGAAAAATATGTGGAGTAAGTTGAATCCCTTGCCATATAATCCAGACTTTTGAAGAGGCTTTTGAAAACATAGTGGAAAAATGGAGAAAATGCTGTTAACCAGCATTTTCTCCTTTTTTTCACAATGTTTTCTACCCTATCACAGGCAGAAATCATCTTTTCAGCAAGAGTTGAATTGTCGTCTGCAAATGCTTTCAATTTGGTCCAGTCCAAAAGTTTGTCCTTTGGGTAAGGGTAAAACGCAGAAAGTTTAGCAATAGCAAAAGGTTTCAGCCAAGATCAGCATACGCAGTCCGCACAGGCTAACCTGGGTCGACACTTTTTGCAATTGCATTAACCCTTTACCACACAATCTCGACTTTTGACAGTCCTGAGAAAAAGCCTTCAACAAAACATTGAGGGAAAAGGAGAAAAATTTGGGTAACCAGCATTTTCTCCTTTTCCCACACTGTTTTCTACCCTTCTTAAAACAAATTTCAATATTTGATTCATATTTTATTCTGTCATCTGAAAATGCTTTGAATTTGGACAAGCCTTAAATTTTGTCGTTTGGTAAAGAGTTAATCCCCTTTTTACAGAGCCTGGCTCATCTCTTGATTACATTCTTGAGAATGCGAATTCAGAGACATATAGGATCTGATATAACCTGGGCCCGTATTCACCAACCATTCTTAAGAACGTTCTTTGTCTTGTTCTTGTTCTCCAGAATTTTCTACATTTGTAAGTAACACAACTTCTGATTGGCTAAACCAAATGGTTTAGCCAATCAGACGTTGTGTTACTTACAAATGTAGAAAATCTTGGAGAATAAGACTAAGAATATTCTCAAGAATGGTTGGTGAATACGGGCCCTGGTGTTCTAGATAAAATCTTATTCAATAATCTAGATAAAAAATGTTATTAAGCGAGCCTACCAGCATTTCTGGATGAAATTAAATTAGTTTCGTTTTCAAAAGTCAACGAATGTGAGGTATTTTATAACTTACATATAACTATATCAATAAATTAATATAGATCTAGATAACAGCGTTATTATTTGACCCAGATATGAAATCTACGTATATGGTTATGAATGAATAGAGGATAATCAAGTGGTTATTTTCGATATGAAAAATATCTCACGAGGATGCGTTGTTAGGCGTTGAAAAAACGAGTGCGCAGCACGAGTTTTTTTAACGCCTTACGACGCATCCGACTGAGATATTTTTCATATCAAAAATAACCAGTTGATTATTCTATTTATTATATACCATATTGATATAGAACTTACAATTAACACTATCTGTAAGTGCTTAAAGGAAAAAAAAGTATTTCCTAAATTACGGCAGGAAGTGAAAGTGACTAAATTATCGTCACTAGTGATGATATCAAAATTTATTACACTGGAAAATTCCAGGATTTCACTGCTAGGTATATAATAAAACCTGCTACAAGTATTGACACGAGTATACAATCTTGTAACAAAAAGTTCAAGGAAAAGGTGGCGTCTTATACTAGTATTAGATTCTACTTCTACATTTTGAACGTAACACTGCTAAAAAAAAAACTTCACTAGTAGGCCTACCGTAATAAGAGGTTTTTTAGAATTGGTGAAATTGGAATATTCATGTTTGGTCTTATTTAAAAGCAGTGGGTCAAAATCAATGCTTTAAAAATTACATCAAAGATGATCCAATGGCGTCACGAAATCTAATCTGAACACTCCAAATTAGAATTTAAAAAAATGTAATGGGTACACTGCACTGAAAACAAGATGGTTTCTTGATATAAATTAACTGTTCCAATGATACACTCCATGTCCGAATTATATCGTTATGTATACTGTCTCATTTAAGAAATAAATACATAGATCTAGTTGTAAACATTTTGCTTTGAAATCAAATGCCTTTGTTTTACATTGAAACCCCTTCTAACCAACAACCCTGAGGGAGAAAGCTTTCAAAGAACTTTGTTGGAAAATGATAACATAATATTACCATTATTTTCTTGCTTTTCCAACAATATTTCCAACATGTCTACACTATCAAAAAAACATCCAAAATGGTGGCGTCGATCAAGATTGGCATCAAGATTATGCGCCAAGCTCCACGTTTTAGCACGTATTACCAAGGTTTCAGTGACGTCAGTTCCAGTGACGTCAGTTTTCATCAAATTGACGCACTCATTAGAGAAATTCTGCCTCGTCCGCGTACTCAATTTTTTATACAAAAAACAACAGATAATATCGCTTGACAAACGTTGGAATGGTAAAAATTTGCAGTATAATAAAATCGTTGGACAGTCAGGTGGTAGGGGACTTGGCGACTTGTTCATGGCTGTGGTGAATCATGTCGCCACCTGGACAGAATCTTGAGCAAAGAATTGGACTGTGTAGATCAGATATTAGACTCCACATGCTATGCACTCTGATCTTGATCTACAATATCCACTAAAGGTCCTATCCAGGGTCCGTATTCAACAACACTTCTTAAGAATGTTCTTAGTCTCATTCTCAAAGCTTTTTCGAATTTGAAATTGACACAACTTTTGACTGGCTAAACCAAATTGTTTTATTCAATCAGAAATTGTGTTGCTTTCAAATTTGGAGAATTCTGCAGAACAAGACCACGAATACGGTATCGTCTGTGGTATGAAAAGATTTCATTTACCTGTCCTTAGGAGATATTTAAACGTGCTCTTCTTTTTTTTTTTTCTTAGATTTTTATAGCATGCCTGTTCATGTTTGTTAACTCATTACCAAACGATAAATTTATAGAGTGGTCCAAATTGAAAGCATTTGCAGACGACAAAATAAAAGTGACTGAAAATTTGAAATTTGTTTTGTGAAGGGTAGAAAACATTGGGGGAAAAGGAGAAAATGCTGGTTACCAGCATTTTCTCCTTTTTCCACAATGTTTTCAAAAGGCTTCTACAACAGGGCTGTCAAAAGTAATCATAGTGTGGGAAAGCATTAAACAAGAGGACCATGATGGTCCTATATCGCTCACATGAGTACAGTATATATGTAACTTTTTTGGTATATCAAGGGCCATCTTCGCCAGCCAAGTTTACGATCACTACGTGGATCTTACCTTGGCGGATTGAGCTTGATTTTTACAACCCCCCGATACGCCTTTTCATTGGATGCAGCCAGCTCTAGCTGCAACGAATGAGATCGCTCGTAGCATTTCATCTTTGATAAAAATAGAACACGGTCTCTACCTTTCGAATAATAGGTAAAACATGGAAAGCCACGTGGATGCCTGCTTATCGCTTCATGTGTATTCGTAGCGGTTTGTAAAACGATATTTCATTTGCTTTTAGAAACATGATGTAAAGGGGAGTTAATAACCAGTATCCAATAGAGGGCACGTCACAGGAATCTCGAAATCGGGCTCAATCAGCCAAGGTAAGATCCACATAGTGATCGCAAACTTGGCTCGCGAAGATGATCAAGGGCAGGCTATTCTTTTCAAATAAAGCATACCCTGGGGTTTGTCACAAGAAGATGTTTACAGATTTTCTTCTTTGTCCTTTGCCAGTGGAGCTAAAAACTGCCGCTTATCATCAGTTTTTCTCTTCAGAGTGTCTTGTTCCCTTTTTGACTTGTGGTTTAATCCATTGCCAGACGACAAAATTTTAGACTGGTCCAAATTGAAACAAATCGCAGGCAACATTTTAAAGTGCATTTGAAATTAATAAGTAAGTGCCATATAGGGTGGAAAATATTATAAGAAAGGAGAAATTGCTTTTTACAAGCAATTTCTCCTTTTCTCATAATGCTTTTCAGAGCTATATATCGTTAGTGCGTCAAAATGCGGCATTGTGTGGTAATGGGTTATGTAACATTAAATTTGTCGTCTGCAATATCTTTCAATTTTGACCAGTCTGAAATTCTGTGGTTTGTCGATGGATTAATATGGTATTCTTTACCTTATTGTATTTTAACGAATGGTCATGATAATTATGGTTTCTAGACTTAATGTGACACATGCAGTCGATTCCATCTCATCGTTACCCTGATAAGATTGTTGTACACAGCGAAATCCCCCACAACTGGCCTTGTTCCATAGAAACAAATTAGAAATGATTTCCTTCTTTGTTTCTATGTAAAATATGGTGCGCCCGTGCATAGCCTAGAGATGACCGCAGAGGGATAATTTAAACAATTTTAGAAGAGGATCATCAGATAATGCTACATACCAAATATAAATGCTCAAGCCATTATGGTTTTGTCAGAAAAAGATATTTTAAAGATTTCCTTCTTTGTTTCTATGTAAAATAGGGTGCACCCAGGCAAAGCCCATATATGACCCCAGGGAAATAA
Organism: Tridacna crocea; assembly: GCA_943736015.1. NCBI lineage: Eukaryota > Metazoa > Mollusca > Bivalvia > Cardiida > Cardiidae > Tridacna > Tridacna crocea. The sequence continues at coordinate 54,448,551 of OX031064.1, read as the reverse complement.
TTCTAACACATGGCCAACTTTATCATGCAAATCAAACCCGGTAACTGTTATTTGACCGCTATGTAAGCCAATTAAATTATGAGAGTTTGATCCCTTTTGGCCGTGAAATCGATCACATACGGAATTATATATTGACTGGCGATCTCTGCAAACCCTTTGCACTTATAACCCGAATTTCGCGCTTCGAGTGTAGAGGGTTTCAATTTATTGGAAAACAACTCTGCGGGATATCTGGGGTTGTAAATTACTGGGGTACCAAAATTTGTAGGATTTGTTTTCCTTTCAGGTCTTGCAGTTTGATCTACCTCAAATTTTACCGAAAGCACGCGTTTGAAAAATTATGGTCAGCTATAGAAATACTTTTGACCAGCATTTGCTCTTTTTCAAGCAATGTTGTCATGCCTTAATTGATACAAATTGAATAATTTGAGCCATATTTATTGTGTTGTCTACAACTGCTTTAAATATTGGGACAGTCATACACTGCCAGTCCCTGAAGAGTTAAAAAAAAAAGAAAAATATCCGCAGTACAAGTTTCTTATGATGAGACTAAAGCCGGGGGAGGAGCGCGACACGAACGCTCGAAATGTAACAGCACATATGTTTACTGCATCTTTGGAATTTTATCTCTGATTTTTTCATCATAATTTTGAATTCAATCTCTGATATTTTTATTGATTTATCAACAAAAATGGTACAATAGTAAAAATACTTCGGTTGGATATATTTCTGAATAGCTAACATAGCTAACAAAGTTAAGGATATTATGAAGAGGCTTCTCTTGTTACAATGTTTTTGAAAACATTAATCTCCAACCTGTTGCGTAGAGCTATTACATAGTCAACAGACGGCATTCTATTGTAATTGTTTTGCATAGCATCGTCACAAATACATGTACGTAAATGTATATTAGGCTGGGGAAAGTGTGGTGGTAGATCAGCCCACACGGGTATCGTCTGATCTATCATAAACAAACCAACCATATACAAATTATATTTTTTTAACCTTTATGTTCAATAGGTCAGTTCTTTTTAAAATAATTTCGTCATTTTTTAGAAGAAGTCAGTGGTTTTGTGAGCACACGGTAAACACGGTAAACATAAATCAGCCTGCACAATATTGTTGGAAAATCAAAATTATCTTCAGGGAAGTCAGAAAGCTTATTTATTGTTCTTTAATATGGCGTAGTTTTCAGTCATTTAGAAAATACATTTTTAGCCCTTTTTACACCTTTTTAAAGCAACTATCGTATTTTCTTTCTTTTTCCCTGATCGTTTGCATTATGCCGGAGTTCTCCGATGATGACCGAGTCTCACTGTTAGATAAGACGCCTATCGGGTATCTTGATTGGTGTTACGTAATGGTATACATTGATACATTTATACGGGGTAATCGGAAAGAAAGTACATGTATCAGGAAAAAAATCAGACTTCTTTAGGGAGAGGAACTATATAAGCTTTGATGCTTTCGTTTCAATCCTTTTCGCAATACATGTTGTTGTAAATGAATGATGTTAGTATATTGAATATATTAAAACTAAATGTTTAAACTAAGATCATAATTTTTTTTTATGAGATTACATGTATTTATAAGGATTTAAAGTCAAGTTTAACAAGATCTTGTATAAGGAAGTCCAATTTGCCGCCTTCTCTCTTTAGCTCTTTACTTGCAAATGTGTGATGATTAATGCATTTTCAAAAGTATTTTATGGCGACAGCTCACATATTCAAATTTCCTCGCTATTTTCAATCTGATCACATGTATTTTCTCCCTCTCATGTGTTTTCAAAAGTCAATAATTTAAAACCTTTTCCCATATGGAGAACTTTTTGACTTCACCAACTTAGAAAAAAAGCAATTTCAGAAAATAAATCAAAAGTAGCTAAATTGATGTTCTTCACTTTAAAAGAGTAGAAAACATTGTAGGAAAAGGAATCAATACTGGATATTGGTATTTCTCCTTTTCTCACAATGTTTTCAAAAGATTTTATGCAGGACCGTTGAAATTCGGGAGTAAGCTGTACGGGTCACATCAATACTCTCAAAACGCAAATTGTTTTCTGCTGATTTTAGTCACATATTGATATTGATACGTCAATTTTTTTAAGCCAAAAGAATTTCGACACATAAAATAAAACCGATTCGGCCCAGGATCAGACTGCTTGTTTTGTACAGTTTGTTACTGGTCTATTGACTGCATAATTACTATAATGATCCAATTGTACAACAAATTCAATTTTCTTTAGAAATAAAGAAAAAAATAAATAAATAAATAAAAATAAATAAAAGTGCAATTTAAAGAAATTTATGCTAACTAAATTGAAATTATTTTCCAAAAAGAATTAAAAAAGACGATACTGGGAAAATAATGGTTTTTACAAATCTCTTAAAAGTTTTCACTGATGCAAATAATATACACGTACATGTATAAAAATGATAAATACAATCATTATATATTTGGACAATGTGTAATAACAGGATCCAGGTTTAACAAAACAATACAGACAAGGTTATGATGTCATCAGTTCTTATCTTCCCTTTATCCGTTGCTAAATCTTTTCACCCAGTCTTAAAATCTCACTTTGCTCGATACTGCATTTTTTATACAAAAATTAACGATAGTGTCGTTTTTAAACTAAAATGGACGCAAGATCTCAATTTCACAAATGTAAACGAATACTTTGATCATAATCACAACAAAACATAGAATACTTCAAGACGTTATAGATTTTTTGCTTGCAATTCATTTTTATGTTATTTAGCGTCAAAAACGGCGCAAGAGCAAATTTCTTAAACCTTTATATAGAAATAAGAAGGAGAATGGGTCAGTAACTTTAAATCAAAATGGACGCAACTTCCCATTTTGTTACAGGAATTAAAATTATATTGAAGTAAAGTAGAGATATTACAGAATACTTCACGACGTTATAGATTTTAATCATTTTAGAAGAAAAATGTGTTTTAGTCGATCAAAAAATTTTCCCTTCTGAATCCTATATGACAGGCCGTCATCGGAAATCCTTTCGGACCAGATAATCGATAAGTTCCAAGGAGAGTAACTCTTGCTCGACCTGCAGCTGAAAGTTGGGGATGTTTTGGTAAAGGGTCACCCAATGATGCTTCAAAGAAAATATGAATGCTCTCGACCTTATGGTTTGTCACAAGAATATTTTAAAAGATTTTACAATAGGGTGCGCCAAGGCAGAGCCCAAATATGACCGCAGAGGGATAATTTTAACAATTCTTTGTAGAGGATCGTCAGATAATGCTACATACCAAATATGAATGCTCTAGCCATTATGGTTTGTCAGAAGAAGATTTTTTAAAGATTTCCTTCTTTGTTTCTATGTAAAATAAGGTGCGCCCGGGCAAAGCCCAAACATGATAGCAGAGGGATAATTTTCACAATTTTGGTAAGGGGTCGCCCAATGATGCTTCAAACGAAATATGAATACTCTCGGCCTTATGATTTGTCACAAGAAGATTTAAAAAGATTTTTCTATTTTGTTGCCATGGCAACCAGAGTTTTTGATGGAATTAAATTCTTTTAACAATTTTTGAAGAGCTTCATCCAAAGAAGATTCCTGCCAAGTTTTATCAAGATTGGCCATCTGGTTTTGGAGGAGAATATTTTTTTAAAGAAAGTGTTGACAGATGGACGGACGGACGAACGACGGTCGATGACCAATCACAATAGCTCACCCAGAGCACTTCGTGCTAAGGTGAGCTTAAAAAAGCAATTAGAATTCTAAACTGATATTCATGTCTCTTACGGGTACATTTTATCGTAAAATGAAACGCAATTTGTATGATAATAATGTATAAATTTGCAATATTGACAGTGCATTCCCTTACCACCAAACCATATCGACATACTGTATTGAAAATACCAAGTCGCTCGTTCATTAAATTTAACGAAAAGCGAGCGGTGGGGGGGGGGGGAATCTGTAATATGACAACATCACAGTCATAATCGAAATTACATAATGACGGTATCGATTATCGATTTCATTTTGATCACTCAGACTTAATTACAGAACAAGCGGCAACTTGGGGCTTCTAACTTAACAGATAGCGATAGCCAAAGGAACGGATCTTGCAGGGAACTAAATAGAAGATAATCAACTGGTTGTTTTTGATATGAAAAATATCTCACGAGGATGCGTTGTTAGGCGTTGAAAAAACGAGTGCGCAGCATGAGTTTTTTTAACGCCTTACGACGCGTCCGAGTGAGATATTTTTCATATCAAAAATAACCAGTTGATTATTCTATTTATTATATACCTTATTAACATCATTATTTGTAATTTTGCGTTTGAAAGTCGAAAAAAAAGTAGTCCAAAAAAAAAGTAGTTCCCAAATTACGGCAGGAAGTGAAAGTGAAAGTTGATAACGTCACTAGTGATATCAAAATTTATTACACTGGGAAATTCCAGGATTTCACTGCTGGGTATATAATTAAAAAAAAACTAACATTCTATCTTCTTTCTATACTCAGAAGACAAAGTTTGGTCAGTTTTGATCTTTGCGCCAAGAATAAACAATACTGAATGTACTGTGACCAAATTATATACATGAATTTTGATATATTTAAGGGACACGAACTTTCCAACAAAATCACGAATAACCCATCCCATAAGGTCGTTTCTGCCAATTTAAACATTTACGTGCTACACGTGCTATGGTAAACCACCATGTGTGTTGTCACAAATGCTGTTCTATACGAAAAGAGTATTGTCAACATTTAAAGAATCTGGCATAATTATGTGACTGTTTGAAGCTACCATGGGTTGTAGTCTAGGCCTGTCCATACATGAAAGAAATATCGCGTTAGAATTTTTTGAAGCCAGTACACGAGCTGAGACGTCGCACGTTGTTTGGGATACCATGAGCGCACAATTTATAGTCTACAAGCTCGATTAATAGTGATGTTACCGCGACGTCATCGGTTTATACTTCAAAGCATGCTGAACGACTAAGACATATCATAGGTACGAGAATGTCCGTCTAACGGCCACTCGGCTTCGGCTACGTGCGCGACGTCCTTATGAAGGGGTGCCGTTAATGACACGTGGCCGTGTCGCACGTCTAATTTAGGCATAGTCGTTGGACAAGGCAGCAGTGGAACAAGATCGTTTTCACGGACGAGTAAAAATTTAACCTTAATGGGCCTGGTGGCATGATTCATGTTTAGTGACGCAAAGGTGAGGGGCTCGATCCGATACCGTGATGGAATATGAACGCTACGGCGGAGGTGGTGTTAAGGTTTTTGGCGACATTTCTTATCATGGCAAGATGGAACTCAAGACAATACGTGGTAATTAAAATTCTGCCCGGTATTGTGCCAAAGTTATCATTCCGGTCATCGTTCCTTACGTATTGTGGCAGCTATACGTTGATATTTTACAGCATGATAATACTCGTTGCTACACTGCACCCTATTTGGAAGCTTCCTTGTGCAAAACAACATCAATACTCTCGAATAGCCATCGAAATACCTAGAACGCTGAAGTGAAACAAGCGATGAATAAACGCGATCAATTTCACAAGTTAAAAGATTGGGATAATTTTAAAAAGATGAGAAATAAAGTATTGCATCTTATTCGTAAAAATAAGAAGGAGTTTTATAATAGAGCTATAAAGAAAGGCGCAAATAGTAAAGATCTATGGAGAAATTTAAGAAAAGTACAAAACAATGATAACTCAGATAATGAACAAGCTGTCCTACCTTCACAAATGGTATTTAATGGGGAAAACATCGAAGGAAGGTATCATATTCTTAACTCATTCAATGATCACTTTATTAATATAGCAAACGTAGTAAAAACAGAATTTAAGGAGAATACATTCTTATATTTACAGTCACATTTGAATAACGTATTAAAAGACCAAGTTTTTGACATAGAATTTATTACACCTTTTGAGGTTTGCCGAATGATTAAAAAACTGGATACAAATAAAGCTACAGGAATGGACGGAATAAGTGCAACTATTTTGAAACATTGTGGTGATCATATAGTTTTACCAATAACTTCGATCATAAATAACAGCATCGCGAAAGGTGTTTTTCCGAATGCATTGAAAGAGGCTTATGTGCTTCCTCTACATAAAGGGTTCCAAAAGGAAGACCCAAACAATTATCGACCAATATCTATTCTACCAACTGTATCAAAGACTGATTTTTGAACGTCATTTATCTAACCAATTATTGTCCTTTCTCAATAAATTTGATATATTAACTAAGCACCAATCAGGGTTTAGAGAAAGACACTCATGTCAGACCGCACTTATTCGGCTGATTGATGAATGGCTTAGGGAAATCGATTCCGGGAAAATTATTGGTTCAGTTTTTGTTGATCTTAAGAAAGCATTCGATTTAGTTGACCACGAGATTTTGTTACACAAGCTTAGGATACACCATTTTTCTGAAAAGTCTCTGGCACTTTTCAAATCCTACTTGAATGATAGAAAACAGTTAATTAAGCATAACAATGAATTTTCTTCGCCCCGAATTCTAACTAGCGGCGTCCCTCAGGGTTCTATTTTAGGACCATTACTCTTTTTAATTTACATAAATGACATAGGCTTGCACGTCGGTAACTCAAATTAAGACCTTTATGCGGACGATTCGACCTTGTATACATCCGGAACAAACCTTATAGAAATACAAGCTGATCTACAGAATAGTCTAGAATGTATACTGAGTTGGTGCACTGTTAACAATATGCTTGTAAACCCAAATAAAACAAAATGTATGCTTATAGGACCTAAATATAAATTAAGATCTACCAATCTAGATTTAAATGTTAATGATTTTTGCATTGAAAACGTTGAATCTCATAAAATATTAGGTGTATATGTTGATAAGCATTTATTCTGGAATTTTCATATTGATAAAACTGTTTCTAAGATTAACAGTAAGATAACATTGCTAAAAAGAATTTCCATGTATCTCACATTTGAAATGAAACAGTTATTTTACAACTCTTACATACTCCCAATCTTTGACTACTGTTGTACAGTATGGTGGAAGAACACCAAATGTAAATCCGCTAAGCTAACCGTCCTCCAGAAAAGAATCGCTCGCATTATTCTAGGCGTTACCCCAAGAACACTGTCGAAAAATCTTTTTTCCCAACTTAATTGGTTAACGTGCGATAATAGATGTAAGTATCACACCGGCGTTTTAATTTACAGATGTCGTAATAACCTATCGCCTAGATATATGAGTGACATTATTTCGTTTTCGAGTAACACGAATTATAATTTAAGGTCATCTGCTCGTAGTGACATCGTAAACTCTAGATTTAATACATCGTACAAGAAACGGGCATTCTCGTATTTCAGCATGGATGTGTGGAATGAAATTCCTACTTCCATCAGAGATGCGAAATCAATAATTAGCTTCAAAAAACAGTTCGAATAACAACATTTATTGAACATACAGTCCTCGTTATAGTTACATTATCATACATCTATACGAAAAAACGTGTATCTGTCCGTATAACTCATATTCCAACATTATTTTGCTATTAACTCATCTTCTGTATTTTCAAACACTACAATCATCAGTATCACCAATCATTATCATCTTTATTATTATTATTATTATTATCCTAAATATTATCGTTACTATCGTTGTTCCACTCATCTTGAAGGCATCATTGTAAAAAAGACTTTGTAATATGTCTTAATGTTTTAACCTTCACTAAATAAAGATATTATCATTATTATTATTATTATTATTATCTTTCCCCTACCGAACACGTTTGGTTCTACCTAGGACGTAAAGTGAGGAACAGGGATGACGTCAACAGCGTTGATGATCTGGAACGAACGTTGCAAGAACAATGCACACGTGTACCTATAAAATTCGTCAGACGACTCGTACAAAGTATGAGGCAGCGTTGCTGGCAGTTATTCAAGCAAAAGGTGGTCATTCAAAATTTTGATTGTAATCGATTTTTTAAGTTGACCCCCTTCTGTTCTATTCTTCGGGAAAAAAAGTTTACTGTCAATTTGGCTATTAAAGTCCAAAATATCAAAGCAGGTGTCATAATACATTTAACTTTGAACCATACTAAAGTATGAAAAAAATGCAGGTGATAGTCTGTTGTTGTGCGATCTAGCAGAAAAAAGAAGATTAAAGTCTGGCTAAAGATAAACAAATGGCACAGCTATCTGGTAGGTTTTAACCAAGTTTTGAAATTATTTTCTCTGCCTGCAACTAACACTTGGACCAACCGTTCAATGATTGATTGCTAATTTCCATACTTTTAATGGCATTATATACATGTAAATTCAAATGCACTTAAATTTCCGCTTTGTTTAATGTTAGAGTTTTAAATGTCCGCTTTGTTTAATTTTAGAGTTTATTGTAACTCTGAGCAGTCAAGTTTATGATATGTCCCGAATAAGGAAGTATATTAGATACGTTCGAATGTTGCAGCCTTTCACGTTCATTCACGATAATTGTAATCATTGTAATTATTTTCTTTTTTTTAGTAGGCCCTTCTTGTGCAGATATTTTTCCTGAAAACTATACGTCAAAACCAGTGCTTTATACTAAGTTACAGAAAGAAAATATGCTTCAAAGTTAAAAGAGTGACATTTCATTGTAGTTTTCCCTATCCTAAATTTTGCTTGCTAGTTACAATAACTTATTTGTTCCTCGTTCTTCTGCATAAGATATGGTATAAATACGTCAACCCCTCCCTACTCTTTCTACGCTATTATGTTTAATCATATACATGGAACCGGTTTTAACATGTCACACATGCTGGTCAGTATGTACACACGAAAGAGATACGCGTCTCTTGTTTTAGAAGTGTCGTTTTCGACTTCTGTATGAAAGAACCGATGTCGATACATACAGGCTTTTGTCCAGTTCAGTTTAGAAAGAGGTACCGATTATGTGGCGTTCACACTTATCACGATTCGACCACGATTGAAATCGTGGGCTTTATCGTGGACGTATCGGGATCATCGTATCGGATCTTATCAGATCGTATCTCATCTTGATGTCAATCGCGGCAATCGGGTTAATCGTGGAAACTTTTTGGCAGTTAAAAATTTTTCCACGATTAACACGATTGCCGGAACTATCGTAACCATCGCATCAGATCGTAGTCATCGCAACAAATCGCAACAGACCGTATCTCATCGTGTTTCAAAATCGTGGTGATCGGGGTCGAGACAAATAGCGCGATCTGTTGCGATGTGTTGCGATCTCCAACGATGTGTTACGATCTGTCACGATTCAGGATATTCTGTCGGGCCCGATTGTCAACGACTTGATGCGAATGATTCACGAGAGGATACGAGCTGATGCGAGTAAATACGACAAGGCACGACTAGTTACGCATTTGTGACGGACACCCAAGATCTGTTGCGAGTTATCGCGATCATTTATACATCGGGCAAGATTAATTTGTTTTATTGCTCCATCTGCAATAGAAGAGTAACATCTAACGTCATATATTTTAGCAATTTTGAAATTTTCTGAGGTATGCCACCGAATGGCTTCTAAGGCAAAAAGAGAAAGGGCAAGGCTTTAGTATTCCCCGTGCTAGAATCAGTTGATTCAGAGTCCCATTCTCATCATCCACAAGTTCAGCCATCATCAAAGGTATTGAATGTTCAGAGTTTTGATCAACAATGAGGTCACCGATCAATCAGGTTTTTGATATACCAGTCGCGGTCTCATCGTGCCTCAATCGTGATCAAAATCGCTCAAAACATCCATCCAACAATCGTAACACATCGCAACAGAGCGCATCAGTCCTTGATGCTCGTATGAGAACGCATCGGCACGTATCGTGTCGTAACAGGTCGTGGACACTTATCGTTATGATCGCGTCAGATCGCAATGGAATCGCAAACTCAATCGTGATACTCTTATCAGATCGTATGTGATCGTGTCTATCCTGGACACAGATCGTATCACCAGAAATTTACCAATCGTGACCAAATCGCATCTAAGCGTAACAAATCGTATCAGAACGCATGAAATCGCACCAACTCGTATCTAATCGTCAAATTCCAGCAAAGTTACACGATTCGCTGCGATTGGCCAATCGTGATGATCGTAACAGATCGTGCTCTAGTGTGAACGCAGCATTACCGACAAATGACAGCGTGCCGCATTCGAAAAGTAATAAAGTATGATGTAATGGTCTCTAACTCTCTATTCACCGACCATTCTTAAAACCAGTGTATGTCTCATTCTCAAGAGTTTTCAAAATCTAAAAGTAGTGCAACTTTTCGTTGGCTATAATAAACTGGTTAGGCCAATCAGGATCCGTATTTACCAACCAATCTTAAGAACATTCTTTGTCTCATTCTGCAAGACTTTCCAAATTTGAAAGTAACACAACTTCTGATTGGCTAAACCATTTGGTTTAGCCAATCAAATCGTGTGTTACTTTCAAATTGGAAAATCTGAAGAATAAGACTGTGAGTGTGTCCAGGGTTCCGTTACTTTCTAACTGTAGAGTAAGGCTAAGAATATGTCGTCGGTTTACTTAAAAAACCTCGTAACTACAGCTTGAAACAAATTGTAGTTGCGAGTTTTTGAAGTAAACCGACGATATCTAACAATGCTTGGTGAATGGCGCCCTTTTCTTCAATTTTAAGTTACAAAGAGGCGAAGTTGGCCACAGAAAATACTTAACATTTGACCACGCAACAATAAGTTAAACTTGTCCATTTAAAGCACATGCAGACGACAAATCGGAGATGAGTCAAACGATGAAACCTTGCCTTAATCTAGGCAAAAAAACTTGTTGGAAAATGAGAAAATGCTGATTACCAGCATATTCTCCTTTTCCAGCAAAATTTTAAAAACGGTCTTTCTCAATGTCGCTAAAACTTGTGATAGTTCAGTAAAGGGGTCAAATGGCTGCGGATCATAGCCATAAAATAATCATAAGATGATATAAAGAAGACTTATACTCTATTCCAGAGAAATCATCAACACAAAACAAGAAAACCAGTCCTTCAAATTGCCTGACCTTATAGTGAAGCAACTAAGAAAATGTTCATGAATTTAACTGTATAGTTTTTCAAATTGAGTATTAAAATGCATTCAAGTGTTTCCAAAGTTGGATGAAATTGAAGTCCAATCTTATATTGCAATGTGTTTCCTGACATCACATTTGGATAACCTTATCGTACACAGTGTCTCATTCTGGTCACTATTGTTAAATGTCTTCATAAACAGAAAAACAATATTGTTTCTCTACTTCTTTCCAGTTTTCTTCAAAATTTAGAACAAATCAAGGCGTTGAAAGCACTGATGACCAAGGGACAGTGAAAAGTGCATTTATGCGTAGAGCAATGTGTATTCAAATATGAACTGTCCATTTAACCCATTACCACACAATCCCTACTTTTGACGCCCCTGAGAAAGAAGCCTTTTGAAAACACTGTGGGAAAAGGAGAAAATGCTGGTAACCAGCATTTTCTCCTTTTCCCACAGTGTTTTCTACCCTTCCCAGAACAAAATTCAATTTTTCAGTCACCTTTATTTTATCGTCTGCAAATGCTTTTAATTTGAACCAGTCTAAAATTTTGTCGTGTGGTAAAGAGTTAAAAAGTAAAAATTAAATGTGTATTGCTGTATTCTTCCCCCATAAATATCCAAACGCTTAAAAGTAGTCATGGATGTATCCATTTGCTGCATCATAATGTTGAGAAATTTCAAACAAGAACTACACATACCACTCTCTCCATACACCAGTTCCATATATTATACCGTAGTCCAAGTCGAAGTACAAGTAATTGTAGAAAAATAGATTTCAATGATTCTCGCCAAGTTTCAAAATGAGAAGCTAACAAACAGGTTTGAAATACATTTCACGTGAAGTGAAAAAACAAATCTGTGTGATTGAAATGAAAAATTTGTAATAATTTCATGAATTACTATTTAATATTTCAAGTTTATTAGATGATTTTTTTTTTTACATTTTCCATCTGCCAGTTAGTTTCTTCTTTTAATGCATAAAAATATTTAGATGGTTTCCTGACGCTGTTGATTGGGTGCCCCTTATGATAAATAACGACTAACCCAAGTTTGAAGTTAACTTCTTCAGTAATGACAGAGCTATTATGAAATGTAGAAATATTTCAACATTCAGAATGTAAAAAAAGGTATTCATATCTATTTCAAAAAAAATCTTAGATGGATACCTGCCCTTGTTGTATAGGTTTCCATTTGACAGTTAACTCCAGTCTGATTTGGGGAAAAAAATGTCTTCGGTAATGAAAAAGGTATTCTAAATGTCAAAAATTTTGTAGGGTAACACAGACGACACAAATTTTGTCAGGGCTATGCAAATGTCTCAGTGTTTTTTCCCTCAAAAACTGTGCACGGCCGGGGAGCTTGGTGATTAGTGTATTTAACGTGTGTCCTACAATACTAACTCAATCAGTAACAGCGGGGCTCAAATCGAAGTTATACACAAGAATGAAACTTCCACTTTAGCTGGACTGTCATGGATTTCATTTTTCAAACAATATATGCAATGTGGATGAAATTTGCAACACTGCAGGGAACAGATGATTGTGCAAGAGAATTAGCTTTTATCAAGGAAAATATTCACTTTTTCGAAACTTTATTGTAAAATTAAACTCTGTAGCATTATTGATACTAGCATTTGAATGCAAAAGTAGTAATTTTCACTGTGTTCTATGTTAATTTTCTTACTACTACAATTTTACCTGAGGATAGTTTATAGTGTCTTTGAGATACATTTTAACTGATAAACATTACTTGTTGCCTGAAAATTTAGACATGTCGTAAACTTGTTCTGGTAAAGAGGTAAAGAATTTACTTTTTTTACGTAACAACAAATTTCAGACTTGCCAAAATTGAAAATAATTGCAGAGAACAAATAGATATGGCTTTAGTGATGTTAGCTGCCTTTTGAAATGGTAGAAAAATTGCAAAAAAGGAGAAAAAATATCTGATCACTAGTATTCTTTTCCTTTACTAATTAACAAACAAGACTTTTATGTATCATTTCAGTGTTACATCAAAATGTCAGCCATGCATAAATAAAACAGGTTGTATTAGTATAATTTTGTTATATAGATCTATTACTGCCCGAAAAGAAAATCAAGGACTATTTTAACTCTTCATCACCAACAAAATTTTAGAGCTGTTAAACAAAAGTGAAACCATTTGCATGATGTTATATGCCATTGGAATAGTCGAAAACGCTGAGAGAGCAGCAGAAAAGATGGTTATCCGAATTTCTCCTTTCCCTAAAATGTTTTCAAAAGCTTTCTTTCTAACGGTGCTACAGACTTGAAAACATCATAACTTTAAAATGGATTACTCACAATTCCGTGTTCTCCTCAAGTCACAATACAATCCCAACTTTTAATGACCCTGAAGAAATTAAAGGGCTTTCGAAAAAATGTGTGGGAAAAAAAGAAATCAGCATTTTCACTTTTCACACCATGTTTTCTTACCTTCAAAATACATCTACAAATTTGGATTCACCATTTTTCTGTCGTCAGTAGATACTTACAGTTTAGACAAATCTTTAGTTCTTTTATTTGGTACAGTGATAATGATTTTTTTTTAATTTATGATCTTGAAAATGTATATTATTGACGGCATTTCAATGTTTTAACTACGTGTAAATCACAAATAAAGTTTTCAGTCGTAAAACAAAGAATGAAAAAAAAAAAACATAACACACAAAAAAACAATAACAACAACGACAACAATACTGTAGTCTATTGCGTCCAAAAAGTGTCTTTCGATATCTGTCGACTCATAAATTTCCTCTTTCATAAGCCAAGGATAATTATGAACTTTGTGGACTATTTGGACATTTCGATGAAATGTTTTGCCGAGTATGATCTCCTTGTCCTCTCTCCGCTTTCTACAAAATCACACACGCAGCCGTCGTCTGGCGTCTCATTGCTTCTTCTCTCATTCTCTGCTGCTCAGCCATCAAAGTCGTGATCGGAATTTCCCAATTTTGGCGGAACCAAGACATCTTAAACGCCATGATTTTTTGTACCTGGCGATTTTGGCCACCGATGGCTATGTTTCCAGCAACTAAAAAGTTTTTTTTGACTGTTTCTAAGTCGTAGAATGCGTTGCTACTGTCACCGCATAGGGCGTCGTTCTGAATGAAACATTTGTTAAGCAGTTCCTTCGGAGAAAGTAAAACGCACAAGTGGATCAGAAGATTTGTATCCGAGTTATCAAGAGTGTAATAATTTTGGTAACGTGTGAGCCGGTTGATGTCTTCATCGTCGTCCAGCTTGAGCACTGAACAGACACACTTCAAATAATACATCAGCTTTGCTCTCGGATTATTTGGAACATTAGCTGTGGTATTCGTAGGTCTCAAGCCAATCTCTGTCCTGTTAAACATAGCCATTTTAAAATCATTTGTTAGACAGTTGTTTGTCTATGAACGCAGGTATTGTAAAATACATATGTTACTAGTTTATGGTTGAATATATATCGACTTTTTTAAAAAATCATTTTTAAAGATACACTCTCTTGTTTGTTCATATTGTGAGACATTGAAGCCCACGGACCGCAAATGTGTTGTGATCAGAACATGAATTGATATGATAAAAAAAAATATTTATCTTAGAATAAGTGCAATTGTTATAGAGGATGACTATATCAGATTGCGTCTGAAATTGCAGGCGTGTTAAGTATTTTTTTTCTACCGCCCAGAATAAAAGTTTTACTTTTCTGAACATACGCCCAAACCCGCTTAGATACGGGAATAAAAAGACAAGCTCAGGTAGGCAGTTACTACTGTAAAGTATTGGTTGAATAATAATTTCAAAATTCTAACGGATGATAGCCAATTTTCATATGCACGTACTGGTGCAAAATTGGAGGCAACAGGCCAGAAATGAGCTGCTGCCCTAGGACTGTAAAATTTTGACATCTTTCTACGGAAGTGTAGTTAAAAGCACTGATACTGGTGCAGTGAGTAGGGATCTAAAGATAGAAATGCCAGACAAGATCCAGCTAGAGCTATCACCAAATGTGATCATAATCCCCCCTCTCAAACAAGCTCCTTGTCACAAAACAAGTTTTTGTTTAAGAATGCAGAATGGTTAAGTGCAAAAGTAGGTGTTGAAAAAAGTTCAAGAGAAATAATACCGCAACAAATAGCAGCAGAGTTAGTCATGGAAAATGCACATGCACAACTTAATATACAAAGGAACATTGTATGTAAATCTTAGTTCAGTACCTGAAAAACTGCCAGAGTATTTCGCTGGAAAATTTGTATCTATGGACAGATGGACGGACGGACAGCCATAGCGATTCCAGTATACCCCCTGGGGCATATATAGGGAATCAAGTAGAAAAAGCCATTTATATCTGTATAAGACTGTCATACTTAGAAAACTTACCTATTATGAACATTGTAAGAGCAAGAGCATCACAAAGACAGCAAATAACAGTGTTAGAAATGCTATATAAACTACAAGATCGACCGAGAGAGTATCAGACTACAGTATAAAGCTGTACAACGGTGAGAGACAAACTCATCCTGCAGTATAACCCCAAAAATGAAGATTTGATTCTGACAAACAACTTTAAGAACCTGAAGATGAATAGATGTGTACTGTGAGGTGCAGCATAATGATTAGAGGTCTTAGGGGTTTGTAATACTCAGTTGCTAAAAGAAAGATGTGTTGAATGAGCTGGATAATGATGCTGGCCACACAGGGAAAGAACATAAACCCTTTACCCCATAAGGCATTTCTAAAGTATCTCTAATTGATCCTAAATAACAGCAAGGATGATGCCTTTTCTTATGTGTATATGACACCTTTTGATAGTGTAGCAAACATTGTGGCAAAAGGTGTAATTGGTAGCAAACATTCTGGCAAAAGGTGTAATTGCTCGTCACGAGCAATTTCACCTTTTGCCACAATGTTTTCCAAAGGTTCCTACAAGCAATGTGTAGAAATGAGTATCTATAGAGTAAAGGGTTAAAGCTGATCAGAGAATGATCCTTGAGCCAAGGGACTGTATGGTGTTTAACGCCGTTTTCCATCATTCCGTCAGTTATGTCTCTGCGGCTAGTGCACCTATCTGTGCTTTTCTGCAGTTTCTTTTACCAGTATTCCACACAATTTTCTTTGCAAGTCATTGGCTGCTTTCCCACATAACCATCGTCGAAACAATGGTCAGTGGTGGAACAGGAATGAATCCTGTCGCAATGACTATCATTAATTCTCAGAAAGAAATTGGCTGAACCAGCATTGAATCAACGAGAAGCTGAGCTACCAGGGCTTGGATGAACCAAAGAAAAGTATACAGTCCGTGCGCAAAACACGAATGATAATTCGTATACATACACCACTAATTCAAAATATTTTCTGGGGTACGATCATACGTTGTCTGCGCATGTCATATTCTTCGAAGATTCGACTGTCTTATATGACGCATCACTAGCCCCGAAAGCGGACTGGCTGTAATATTACGCTCTATAAAGTAGCAATGTAGAAAATAACTTTTATCAATACGTTTGAGGAGAAATGAATTTCTCTAAACTGCTGATCATAGCTGAGTGAATTGCACGAGGTAGCGTTTTATTGAGTAAATGTTTATTTTAGTTTGAAATTCAAAGTAACGGTTGTTTTGTAGGAAAGTAGTTCGGTTCTGTACCCAGGATGCCCAGATTAGATAGATGAGTATTTATAGAATGCCATCTAGCGGTAGATAATGTACGATCATATTTAAAAAAAAGGTTTTATTGTATAGATAACTCGGTTAGATATACTTATGATTACACTGCCACTTTAAAGATTTTATTTTTCGTGGAAATCCTTGTTTATCGATAACTGATCCAACTCTGTAATCGATATTTAAAACCATACCTGGGTCTATTTTTTTTTTACCAAACCAGTCATGGCCTAAAAAAGATTGACAGATGGGCGTGTTGTCAATTTCTATGCAAAATTTAATACGAATTTGTACGTCTTGACAGAAAACAGTTTTCCATTACACTGAGTGCAAAACTGCTGTTGTTTGATATACGAAATTGGGCTTTTGGTGTTGTTCAAAACTACAGACATTTGAACATTACTTCAACAGTTTCTCTTGTCTTTAACTCTTTATCAAACGACAAAAGTTTAGACTGGTCCAAAGCGAAAGCATCTGCAGACTACAAAATTAATGTGGTTAAAAAGTTTAAATTTGTTCTGGGAGGGCAGAAAACATTGTGGGAAAAGGAGAAAATGCTGGTTACCAGCATTTTCTCTTTTTCCCACCATGTTTTCAAAAGGCTTCTTTGTGGTCGTGAACATCAGGGGTTGTTTGTGAAAGGGGTAAGTCTTGTTGATCCAAAGGCTGCATGAAGCGCAACCCTATAGGCACATTACGGACAGGAAAGTTTGATATACTAGGACGAAAAAGAAACGCAGGGTAACCTTTCAAGGTAGTTTATAGGTGTATAATTGATTGAGAATTCTAAGTTATGATCTTATGTTTACCACTGATCACTTTTTAATATTTTGACGAAATATCATTTCAGTGTGGCCTAGAAGAAATGAGAAAATGGCTTCTTATGAACAGTACCTCCTCCTGAGTGAAAAAAAAGTAGTGACTTACTGCATATGGAGACTCAAAGCTTGTTCAATATCTCGTATGGTACCCTGCGTTCCTTTTTCATCCTAGTTTATACTTCCTAGCTTTGTTTTACATTGTACTAGAAATGAAAAGATCCATGTGAAACTCTTTGCTATTCGTAAATAGTATGCTTGTCCATATACCATAGTACCACATGATTTAGCCGCTTGTTCGACAAAATGTATTGTACGGACCCGTAATTATATACATGTAGTTAAAAGCTTGGTATAATGTATAACGGGGATGCAATAAACCTCCTTTTGTCAAAGTGCTGTTCAAATACTTTTATCTTAGAAAAGTAAAAAAAATCACTGGTGTTTTACAAAGTTCAGGGATAATTTTGGTATAAGGATGGTTATTTACAATCCCTGTCATAAGTACCACGGCATACCTCAGGGTGAAATTTCATATATGGTCCTATGGGTTTTGTTGGCATTATGCTGAGACAATCTACGTTAGCCTTTTTTTGAAGGACACTCTCACTTAGCGAGCAGGAAATGACCCCATGAGTCTTCAGTCTAAAATCTTTATCGATTGAAGACTTGACTGTAAAACTACTTGCTGCCCATGAAACTAATTACCACAACTGATACTAGTAGGAAGCACAAAAGAGTTGTTACTTAACTTTGTTCGTAAAGGTCACTATTAAAATGTGTTCCCATTATAGATATTCAGCAAACATTGAACAATCATAAACCAAATAAACGTTAAGATTATGTCAAAATACATAATTATGCGATAATCGATTCCATGACAGGAAATGGTTCTGTAGATAATTTATTGTATTTTTTATTTTGTTAATTGGGCGTACATGATAAACAAGGCGTGTGTGCTTTAATAGTTTAAAAACCTTGAATTCTGTGACCAAAATTTGCATCATGGACGACGCAATCTATTAAAGTACATTGATGTCTCAATGTCTGTGGTATAAAATGCCCCATGAAATGCAGCTTCCCTTTCGTTGTCATTACTATATAAGTTTAACTCGTTACCACACGAGAAAATTTTAGACTGGTCCAAATTGAAAGCATTTGCAGGCGACAAAATAAAGGTGGCTGAAAAAGTGAAATTTGTTCCGGGAAGAGTAGAAAACGCTGTTGGAAAAGGAGAAAATGCTGGTTACCAGCATTTTCTCCTTTTCCCAAAGTGTTTTCAAAAGGCTTCTTTGTCATGGGCGTCAAAAGTAGGGATTGTAGGGTAATGGGTTAAAGGTCAAGAAGCTATTTATCCTTATTTTAGACCTGCGAACGCTATTCCATTGCCATCGAGAGTGACCCAGGTTAAAATGTCATCGATAAAAAGCTACATGTTTGCTTATGAATTGAGTCAGTGACCTATGCAAATTTAGGATCATTTTTACTTATCTTAACGCAACCTTTTTCATCCGCGTGTTAACCGCGGGTGTAGATGGTCTCGTTAACATATGAGTTCGTCTCATTATCTCCCGCTAGATGGCATTCTATAAATACTTATCTATCTGATATGGGCATCGTGGCTACAGAACCGAACCACTTTCCTACGCGACAACCGTTACTTTGAATTTCAAACTAAAATAAATGTTTACTCAATAAAACGCTACCTCGTGCAATTCACTCCGCTATGATCAGCAGTTTAGAGAAATCTGGAGCTAAAGCAGGTCTAATTTCTCCTCAAACGTATTGATTAAAGCTATTTTCTACATTACTACTTTATAGAGCGTATTATTACAGTCAGCCCGCTTTTCGGGCTAGTGATGTGTCATATAAGACAGTTGAAGAATCTTCGAAGAATATGACATGCGCAGACAACGGAGTTCGTCTAGTCGATAAGAAAGTGAAATGGAAGCGGATTCTAGCAAGTATTCTAATACCAAAACATCCAACTGATATATATTTCATTTGCTCTTTCCGTTTGAACGTTCCTTAATATTTTTTACGAGGCAGTTTCTTTTGGGACGAGTCAATAGCCATGACCACATGGTTGAAGTCATTTGAGTGAACCGTATCGAACTTAATAGTAGGATTGGACTAGGCAGAACTATATCTGACTTATCATTAAGATCGACCGGAACAAATCGGACTATTTTTCTTTAATCTTATATGGACATAGCAAGTTTTATACTTACCGAGACCGCTTATTCCACATACGCTAGTCTGTCAGTAATTTGATAGTTTAGGTAATTATGTTTGATTTATGACTTTTTTTTTACAGAAAGAAAAACGCATATTATTCAAGAGGATCATAGGTAATAGGCCTGTGAAAATGAAGGAACATTTTTAAGAAAATATATACATAATCAGGTCGATGTAGTTCGGAAAAGTCTTATTTCATGTGCTTACACCAAAAACAGATCATTAATCTGTTTTGTATAGACAAATTAAACAGCTTGAATCTTCTTTTACAGATCAAATATTGGACAAGGGCAAGTTTTCATTCAAGTTGTTGGCTTGTTTCCAGTTCAACGCCATATTGGCACTTATGCACCTGTATAAACTTCAGCAATGTGTCAAGGGGATGGGAGAGGCTTTAACTGGTTCAGGTGACAGAATAAAGTATGCATTTGTCACAGATCAATTGGTGGCTAAACATTAACACAAATGCTGGAATGCTGGACGATTTATAAAATGAAATAGAGTTGTAACATGTTTTAAATACTACATCACGTTTTGTAAGAACACATGTCCGCGCACATATAGATGTATTTGTATAACCCGGATGTTATTTATGCAATGACGAAAGTTAAAAATAGAATTCCGCTAATACAATTAAAGTTTGAAAACAATCAAATTAAAAGAACTAAACATTGACCTAATTCTACTTAACCAGCATATCAACTGACAAACTGAAAAACATAAAGAATTTCAGGTAACTTATCGATTTTGTTTACCCATCATTCACCTTGCTATGACCATGACACGAAAAATTATTTGTCAAGAAGGGAGATTACGTCAACCAATGGGCTGCCAAACGCAACTCACTGACCTATTACGGACAGTGTAGATTAAAATCCGACTGCTCGGAACGTGCAGTGTGATCTTGGATCTTCACTGTCCGATAAGGAGATAACTTTCCCCAAAGATTACGTTTGAATAGCAAAAACTTGGATTTTTACAGTCGGCTTGACAGTTTTGTTTCTTTAGCAGAGTAGGAGTTAAAGGCTTTTGAATAGCATAAACTTGGATTTTTACAATCGGCTTGACAGTTTTATTTATTTAGCAGTGTAGGGGTTAAAGGCTCGGCCGCTTTCGAATTAACCCATTACCACACAATCCCTTCTTTTGGCACCCCTGAGAAAGAAGCCTTTTGAAAACACTGTGGGAAAAGGAGAAAATGCTGGTAACCAGCATTTTCTCCTTTTCCCACAATGTTTTCTACCCTTCCCAGCACAAATTTCAAATTTTCAGTCAGTTATTTTGTCACCTGCGAATGCTTTCAATTTGGACCAGTCTAAAATTTTCTCGTGTGGTAAAGAGTTAAAGGCTCGGCCGCTTTCGAATTAACCCATTACCACACAATCTCTTCTTTTGACACCCCTAGGAAAGAAGCCTTTAGAGAAAATTTTGTGGGAAAAGGAGAAAATACTGGTAACCAGCATTTTCTCCTTTTTCTACAATGTTTTCTTCCCTTCCCAAAAGAAATTGAAAATTTTCAGTCACCCTTATTTTGTCGTCTGCGAGTGCTTTCAATTTGGACTAATCTAAAATTTTGCTGTTTGGTAAAGAGTTTTAAAAAGTCTTTATTTGCTGAAATATCTAATTTACTTCCTCATTCCAGGCACATCGTATCTTCGGCATGGATATTGATTTGGGACTGTATTTCTTTCGTTGTAAATCATAAGAATTGGAGCCAATATTCTGGCAAAGGGGAGGGAAGGGGGCATTAATGCTTCTCCATTATGTATTATACGATGCAAGTCATCACGTGATACCGGGTCCGTAAAATTCACTTTGTCCAAAAAAAACCAACCAGCTGAATCATTATGAAATAGAATGACCCTGAAAGATGCAAAAAATTTACCAAAGAAAAAAGCTTCGACCAATGTTATCTTTCGCAGATTGCGCAGGCTGACATGGGGGTCCACACTTTTTGCATGCACGAAGTGCGCAGGTTGCGCAGGCTGACATGGGGTCCACACTTTTTGTACGCATGAAGTGCGCAGATTGCGCAGGCTGACATGGGGGTCCACACGTTTTGCACGCATGAAGTGCGCAGATTGCGCAGGCTGACAGGGGGGGTCCACATTTTTTGCACGTACGAAGTGCGCAGATTGCGCAGGCTGACAGGGGGGGGAGGTTCCCACACTTTTTGCACGCACGAAGTGCGCAGATTGCGCAGGCTGACAGGGGGTTTCCAGTGTGCAGATTGCGCAGGCTGACAGGGGGGTCCACACTTTTTGCGTGCACGAAGTGTGCAGAATGCGCAGGCTGACAGGGGGGGTCCACACTTTTTGCGTGCACGAAGTGCGCAGATTGCGCAGGGGGTTCCACACTTTTTGCACGCACGAAGTGCGCAGATTGCGCAGGCTGACAGGGGGGTCCACACTTTTTGCACGCACGAAGTGCGCAGATTGCGCAGGCTGACATTGGTCCACACTTTTTGCATGCACGAAGTGCGCAGATTGCGCAGGCTGACATGGGGGTCCACACTTTTTGCATGCATGAAGTGTGCAGATTGCGTAGGCTGACATGGGGTCAACACTTTTTGCGTGCATGAAGTGTGCAGATTGCGCAGGCTGACAGGGGGGGGGTTCCACACTTTTTGCATGCATGATGATCCCTTTTCACAGAGCATGGCTCAATTATTTTGTTTACATTTCATGTAATGAAACAGCACAAAAAAAATCCAGTCTTGTTCTATCTCGTTATTCTCTAAAAAGATTGGTCATTGAAGCAACGTAAGGTAACGCCTTCAAACGAACTGTACATAAACATCAGCTAATGGCATATGTAAGTACTAGTAGTTGATATGGCCTGTATCCATCCAGTACCACTTCATGGACACAAAGTATAAGAAATAAATCTGAGATTGCATGCTTTACCTTTTATTACAAATTGTTTATGCCGCATAATATGGGCTACTATTAAAGAATACATATATAGATACATAAATGCATGTGCCAGGCTTATCACAAAAAGGCAACAAAGAAATAAACATTCCATAAAGATCTAGGATAAGGCCAAAATACTAAAATACAAAAAGCGGATGACTTAGAGACAGAGATCCAGGGTAAATAACACCGTATGCATCAACTATGCTAAAAAAGTACTTCTGGGCCCGTATTCACCAACCATTCTCAGCCCCTACAATTTGCACAGCAGACCTTTTGTGTTTTGGCAGTATCTGCTGTTGTGATCCCCAGCATATTAGACACATCTGTCATTGTATTGACATCTGCTGGTCATGTGTACGAACCCCTGACACCTGAAGCTAGGCAACACAGGCGTGATAAAATATTCCGTCGACATGATGAAGTTGGAACCAATAACCCTGACATATTCCGGCAAGAAATTGCCGAAGAATGTCAGAACCACTGCCGTTTACGGGGCTTTGAACCGATTGATATCTTGGAGGCCTTCACAATGAAATTTGGATTAATTCCTCCGGACTATAATCCAGGGGAATGTTTTAGATCACCTCCCTGTTTTAATGTTTCCTATTTGCTGTCCAAAAGCTACAATTTTATAGCTTAGTTTAACCATATTTTATTTGTAACATTCTATACATACAAAAATATAATAAGAATTACAAAACAAGAGGGCCAAGATGGCCCTGGATCGCTCACCTGAATTTTTGAGATGACCATAGCCTATTTTTTTTTAGGTATTGAAACATTGGAACCAAATTTATAATTTTGCTAAGCAATTTTCAAAAGGTCACCTGTCAAATTCATTTCGAAATCTGACCATCAGTTTCAAAAAGATTTTTTAAGAATTCTTCATTTCTGTATAAGAGCAAGTATCCCCCATCCACGAGAGCCATGTTTCTTGATGGATCAAAATTTACGAACAAGTTTTGGAAAGGGTCACCCGAGGAACATTTCCGAAAATTTCTTTTAAAATCTGACCAGGGGTTTCAGAGAGGGAGAATTTTCAAGAATTTCATCATGTCCATATAGTGCAAGTAGCTCCCATTCACAAGAGCAAGGATCACCCAAGGAACATCTCTGTCAAATTATTTTAAAATCTGACTAGGGGTTTCAGAGAAAAAGAATTTTCAAGAATTTCTTCATTTCCCTATAGTGCAAGTAGCCCCCATTCACCAGAGCCATGTTTCTTGACAGATCAAAATTTTGTGAACAGTTTTTGAAAAGGGTCACCCAAGGATCATCTCTGTGAAATCATTTCAAAATCTGTCCAGCCGTTTCAGAGAAGAAGAATTCTTAAGAATTTCTTCATTTCCCTATAATGCAAGTAGACCCCATTCACCAGAGCCATGTTTCTTGACGGTTCAAAATTTTGTGTACAGTTTTTGAAAAGGGTCACCCAAGGAACATCCCTGAGAAATTATTTCAAAATCTGACCAGCGGTTTCAGAGAAGAAAAGTAGTGCAAGTAGCCCCCATTCACCAGAGCCATGTTTCTTGACGGATCAAAATTTCACGAACAATTTTTGAAAAGGGTCACCGAAGGAACAATTCTGTGAAATTATTTCAAAATCTAACCAGCGGTTTCAGAGAAGAAGATTTTTTAAGAATTCGTTCATTTCTGTATAGTGCAAGTAGCCCCCATTCACCAGAGCCACATTTTTTGACGGATCAAATTTTCACGAACAATTTTTGAAAAGGGTCAGCCAAGGAACATATCTGTGAAATTATTTCAAAATCCGGCCAGCAGTTTCAGAGGAGAAGATTTTCAATGAATTCCTTGATTTCTGTATAGTGCAAGTAGCCCCCATTCACCAGAGCCACAATTTTTGACGGATCAAAATTTCACGAACAATTTTTGAAAAGGGTCACCCAAGGAACATATGTGTGAAATTATTTCAGAATCCGACCAGCAGTTTCAGAGGAGAAGATTTTCAAAGAATTCCTTGATTTCTGTATAGTGCAAGTAGCCCCCATTCACCAGAGCCACAATTTTTGACGGATCAAAATTTCACGAACATTTTTTGAAAAGGGTCACCCAAGGAACATATCTGTGAAATAATTTCAGAATCCTACCAGCGGTTTCAGAGGAGAAGATTTTCAAAGAATTCCTTGATTTCTATGTAGTGCAAGTAGCCCCTATTCACCAGAGTCACAATTTTTGACGGATCAAAATTTCACGAACACTTTTTGAAAAGGGTCACCCAAGGAACATATCTGTGAAATAATTTCAAAATCCGACCAGCGGTTTCAGAGGAGAAGTTTTTTAAATAATTTGCTAAAAAATTCCATTTCGTTGCCATGGCAACCAGAGTTTTTGACGGAATCAAATTCTGTGAACAATTATTAAAGAGGACCTTACAAGGAACATTCCTGCCAAGTTTGGTCCAAATTGGCCCAGCGGTTTAGGAGGAGTTGATGTTTAAAGAATTGTTGACGACGCACGACGGACGACGCACGACGGACACCCAGTGACCCTAAACACACTGATCAACGTGAGCCGCGGACACCATGTGTTCTCGGTACACCAGATCGAATTTTCCATGGAAGAACCGGAGGTGGTGTAAGTATTTTCTTTTTTATGGACCTGATTAACCTAGATAGAAATGTTGATTTACAGCAATGTCAAGACGAATGATTGATCTGTTTACACACATACTAGGGAATAATAATACCATCATATAAGCGAGCTGTGGCTTTATGAGCAATTGGGGTCTTATTGTTTTGAAGTTCGTTGCCGATTTTCGGACAAAATCCCCTAACCATTGTTCATTTTACAAGTTTGTATGATAAGATAAATGTATTCCCTAAAGGAGCACAAAATTTCACTTAGAAATGTCCATCCAAAGCGAAGATATACGTTTTTGAATGGACCTGTGTAGTGGAAAATATGCTAACAAGACACCATTTTCATTTTCAGAGTATGTACATGGACACCAGATCAGAAAATGCTTGTGGTAACTGGACACCAACCTTTAAATCATCAATATTTCTGCCTGAAACTCGATGCATGGGCTGTATACGAAGACTATTTTTGTAAACATTATGTCACTACGGTCCATTACCTGATAAAGAGCATGTTCAACGCAATTTCATTACTTGTAGCACTTGCTTTTTTGAAATATTTGCAATGTTACGGCAATTTACGAAGTAGACCTATGATGCTTGATCAGAATTGACCGGTTATTGCCTCCAATGTTGGTGCAAGACATTTTCTTTTTTTTTTACAGCGTTTCAGTTTTATGAATGGCGTATTAACCCATTACCACGCAATCACGAGCTTTAATGTCCCTGGGAAAGATGGCTTCGAAAAACATTGTCTATAAAGAAAAACCCCTATTAACTAATACAGAGTGTACATTATTTACCACATTTTGCCTGATTCTTAGTTTAAATAATTTTCAAATCCGCTTGGCCAACTGCCAGCGAGCTCTTAGAATGGCGTTCTACCCTTCGTACATTTGCATGCGTGCGTTTGTTCGTCTACGCGTTTATTTCTAAAACTTTTATTTAACTGACTTCTCCTCAGAAACCACCAAATGGAAATCAACAAAATTCAACGTGGATGATTCCATAAATTTCTTTCGAGATACTTCGATCCTTTAAAAAAGATGGCTTATGTGGAAGGAGCTTATTTTCCGTGTACGGCGCGTTGTGAAAATTGTAAAATTTGTCCTCTCAAAAGAACTCAATCACGAGATTGGCATTGGGTAGCTTTCTATCACATTCCTTCAATAAATTTTGATCTGCTGAAAAATATTGCTTTTGTTGGTGGGACTTATTTTCTCTTTGTGTCATAAAGCGGAAGTACTTGCAGCTCTTTAAATAAATTCATTGATAATACATGCATGTAGATCTACATGTATTTCATAACACAGATGATCACTGATAATGTTTCATTTTATCCAATATGCTGGGTGATCATGATATAATGAGATAGTAATCTTTATTGTTACAAACTTACATAGTTCTTGTAAATGCAGCATTAGTGCTCAGAAATAGTTACAGTTCAACCTATATTAATCAATTACCAAAGGGACGGTCAAAAGAGCTTGCCAAAGGCAGGTGCTTGCTTGAAACAGATGAATGTCTGTGCATTGCTATTTGTCGTGAACTACATGTATGCTTGTTTATTCAGGTTGCTTGCTTAATACAGGCGGCCAACATGCCAGGTTTTACTGTATTTCGTATTGCTGAAATTTATTGGAAAGGTCATCAGACCCTCCAACAGTGGTGAGTTCAAATTGCAGACTGCCACAGAATTTGCTGTCTAATTCTATTTCTTCGAGCGTAATTGTTCTGATACACAGTCTGTTTCTTCATGGTTTTGTAAATAAAGCAAATAAAAAAAACCGAAACAGGAAACAGACGTGGTTTATTTTAATAAAATAATGAATTTCAGAAAAGATTTAATTTAGTAATTTGTCATGGCTGCAATTAACCTCTCTAATAATTTCTTAACACACTACGTACAAAACTATTTCTGAGCACTAATGCTGGATTTCCAAGAACTATGTAAGTTTGTAACAATAAAGATTACTATCTCATATATCATGATCACCAAGCATATTGGAATAAACATTACATCGTGATTGAGTTCTTTTGAGAGGACAAATTTTACAATTTTCACAACGCGCCGTACACGGAAAATAAGCTCCTTCCACATAAGCCATCTTTTTTAAAGGATCGAAGTATCTCGAAAGAAATTTATGGAATCATCCACGTTGAATTTTGTTGATTTCCACTCGGTGGTTTCTGAAGAGAAATCAATTTAATAAAAATTTTAGAAATAAACGCGTAGACGAACAAACGCACGCATGCAAATGTACGAAGGGTAGAACGCCATTCTAAGAGCTCGCTGGCAGTTGGCCAAGTGGATTTGAAAATTATTTAAACTAAGAATCAGGCCAATATGGTAAATAATGTACACTCTGTATTAGTTAATAGGGGTTTTTCTTTATAGACAATGTTTTTCGAAGCCATCTTTCCCAGGGACATTAAAGCTCGTGATTGCGTGGTAATGGGTTAATACGCCATTCATAAAACTGAAACGCTGTAAAAAAAAAAAAAGAAAATGTCTTGCACCAACATTGGAGGCAATAACCGGTCAATTCTGATCAAGCATCATAGATCTACTTCGTAAATTGCCGTAACATTGCAAATATTTCAAAAAAGCAAGTGCTACAAGTAATGAAATTGCGTTGAACATGCTCTTTATCAGGTAATGGACCGTAGTGACATAATGTTTACAAAAATAGTCTTCGTATACAGCCCATGCATCGAGTTTCAGGCAGAAATATTGATGATTTAAAGGTTGGTGTCCAGTTATCACAAGCATTTTCTGATCTGGTGTCCATGTACATACTCTGAAAATGAAAATGGTGTCTTGTTAGCATATTTTCCTCTACCCAGGTCCATTCAAAAACGTATATCTTCGCTTTGGATGGACATTTCTAAGTGAAATTTTGTGCTCCTTTAGGGAATACATTTATCTTATCATACAAACTTGTAAAATGAACAATGGTTAGGGGATTTTGTCCGAAAATCGGCAACAAACTTCAAAACAATAAGACCCCAGTTGCTAATAAAGCCACAGCTCGCCTATATGATGGTATTATTATTCCCTAGTATGTGTGTAAACAGATCAATCATTCGTCTTGACACTGCTGTAAATCAACATTTCTATCTAGGTTAATCAGGTCCATAAAAAAGAAAATACTTACACCACCTCCGGTTCTTCCACGGAAAATTCGATCTGGTGTACCGAGAACACATGGTGTCCGCGGCTCACGTTGATCAGTGTGCTAAAAGCTCCCCTTGAGCACGTTGTGCTCAGGTGAGCTAAAAATATACACTTAAAATATTCTACAAAATGGAATGGTACGGAAGCTGAAGTTGATACCGTTCTTTTCTGTGGATTCTTGGCGGTTGCAAAGTCCTATTTTATTAATTTATTCAATGATTTGACGAGTGAAAGAAAAATGGTTTTATGTAAATAAAAGAGACAGCTACGGGTAAAAAGAGAACGTGCGATGTTGGATTTTCTCGAAACCAATGTTATAGAATTAATTGTATTGTCTTTATACGAGTATGTATAATACTATGGTAAGACGAAGCATTATAAAATTGTTTCAAGACTTGAACGGGTTTACAGTTATAGCTTGAACCTTCTGCTATCCTTAATAAAAGACTATACTTCTAAAAATACTGAAACAGTTTCATGAAAAGCGAGGCTTTCGTCACCATACAGCAGGCCGTCCAAGCTGACAGTTGTGAAATTCTCGATTGTTGCAAAAAGCTTATTCCTAATTATAGTATAATTCGCTCTAAAAGATAAATAGAGTATTTTTATCGGTGAAAGATCGAAATTCATTTCATCGAGTGGACACCATCGGTAATATTTCACTTGTGGCTGCGCCACTCGTGAAATATTACCGATGATGTTCACGAGATGAAATAAATTTCGATCTTTCACCGCAAAAATAAAATCTATTTATTTCATGCTTTTAACCCTTTTTGGGAGGAGCTTCATCAAAATCCATTACAGTTCTTTTCCGTTATTCCCCGTGGAGTACCCCTCCCGCATAGCAAACGCATTACAACATTACGTCAAGCGCGAGAAATGTAAGGTATATATGACGTCATATTTCCCATCTGGTTGTGAGGTACGCGCAATTTATAAATTACCGATTTTCATGTTCCTGTTGCCTAGGTATACCTAGGCAACAAGAACATGAAAATCGGTATTTTCGCTGGTGGTACCAGTGTAAGATCAAAAGTTATTTTCCTGTTTTATCTCGATATCCTATCTGAAAGCATGAAATAATGTTGTATAACAGGTACATATATTTTTTTGTTATTCTTATTATATTATATGTAGAATGTTATAAATAAAATTTATGTTTAAACTGTGCTATAAACTTACATACAAGGTTTAGAAAGGATCTTTTAAATAATAGCAATAGTAAAAGCACACGCTTGTCAGTTTAAAAGGCGATCTAAATGCTTTAAAAAGATATAGTTTAAACATATTTATTTTACATCGATTGAGAAACAAGTTCTATCAACTTATCTCTCTCGATTCTGCTTCCTGGAAACTACACCAGTTCTCGCGCCGAATGTGTGGGCCAATGAAAAATCCTAAAGTTGACACCTGCTCCCGAGTATCGAACTCAGGACCTTATGGTTACGAGGCCGACGCTCTACCTCACTGCCACGGCCACCACATAAAAAGAAATGCAAGTTGATCTTACCTTAGCATTATTAGCTAAAGCTTTTAACCAAAAATGTACCGTCATGGGTTTAGGTTAACACTTGTACGTGAAATGATAATGTCAAGCAAATAGTAAACACCAAAAGTTTGCTATTTCAAAAGTATCTATGGAGAAAAAGGAAATCTCCTTGCCCTACATAGTAGATTTAAGATCATGATGCACATTCTTTGTAGCTTGATCTTGGTCTACACTGTTGGCAAAATTCCCTTAATGTGCGCATAGCAGCATAAGAATTAAGACAGTGCTTAGTTTGAAACTGAAGAGCTCATGCATTCAATATTTCTTTTCTTGAAATGAACCCTTTTCCAAACAATCCCTGGTTTTTACGTGTCTGGAGTAGTAGCCTTTAGAAAACATTTTTGGAAAAGGAGAAAATGCTGGTAACCAGCATTTTCTCCTTTTCCCACAATGTTTTCTACCTTATCATAGACAGAAATCATCTTTTCAGCAAGAGTTGAATTGTCGTCTGCAAATGCTTTCAATTTGGTCTGGTCCAAAAATTTGTCGTTTGGGAAAGGCTTAAAGCCCCTGCTCTCCCCCATAGGATTTGAGACTTAGTACCGTTAATGGAAGAATCTTATAAAAACTCTGATATTATGCTTTAGACAAACTTTACATGCATTAACATGCAGTAAAGACATGGACAGAAGGGTGTTCAGCATGTCACATTTTAAATTAAAAAAAGAAACAGAGCTTTAAATCAATCTCAAGATTAAAAATAAATGAGGTTAGGCATGACGTCATTATAGTTCTATACATTTTCACTTTACATTTACTCTTTGATGTGACGATATATACGTCTATTTTGTACAACTGTGAATTTAGTTGAAAGGGCCAATACTCGTAAGTATACAAGTGAATATTTCTATAGGTTTACCATAGTTGTGAACCTTGTTTGTTAAGCCACTGTCATATAGATCTGCAGCCAGGCTATATCGCCTGTCCTATATCGTGACACAATAACAGACGATAATGCTGTTGAGCCTTTTACTTCAAGCTGCAAACGGGTTCGAAAAACTCCTGGTTAAAATAGAGCAATCACCATCAATTAAGGCTGAACTCATATTGAAATGTCATGCATGTTCCATTGGGTCGAGGTTGATTATTCCTTTAGAAACAGCACCATGAAACAAAGGACAGACAGGTCAATGATACAGAGATACATTTTATGACGCAATCACAGGTTCCATTTTTTACAATAAGAATTTAATTCTGTCAGTCGAATGTTGGCGTCATAATGCCAAACGTCTCGTGGGAAGTAAGTGTTTTTCATAGGATTGGAACCTAATCTCCACTGAGACATAACTGAGACATTTTTTTTAAGTTTGAAAATCTGTTTTAGATTACCCTTGGCTGCCAGGTGCGACTCGAGGACATTTTGCTGACAGTGTACACCAAGATCAGACTTCACAGAACGGACAGACTGATCTTTGATCTACACTCGTATGAGTTTTTTTTTTTTTTCTCCATAAAATAACTATGAAATAGCAAAATAAATTCGAAATAGCAATACTTTTATTTTTATTATCGACTTGAAGTGTCGTTTTAGTTTACAAAGCAGGTTAACTCATTACCAATCGACAATATTTTAGACAGGTCCAGATCGAAAGCTTTTGCAGACTATAATAAAAGTGATTGAAAATTTGAAATTCATTTTGTGAAGGGTAGAAAACACGTGAGAAAAGGAGAAAATGCTGGTTACTCTCTCTCTCTCTCCTCCCCCCTCCCCCTTTCGTCGTTTTCTATAGAAGTCCTTTTTTTTAAAAACATCATCGCAAGAATAGAAATGGGTTTTAGTGAGCAATTTCTCCTAAAGAAAGCATCAGAGATAGTCAAGCACAGGGTGACCCTCATTTGTAAAACAATGTTGTCAACTTGTTGTGGGATTACTTTTTTTTATTATTCCTTGTAGATTAAAATTTCAAGAGAAAAAAATATCATTGCTTGCCAGTGTGAATTTAGGATTGATGTCAAAAAAATGCCGGTATTCATTTTGGAGAAACTACGATCTCGCATAAAAAAACAAGGATATTCGAATAGAAGCACTTCATTTTTATGGATTATTATGACCAGCACATAAAACAATACCATCGTCATGTTTTATCGTCATTGTTATCCCTTAACGTTAACCCTTTCCCAAACGACAAATTTTACACTCTTCCAAAATGAAAGAGTTTGCAGACGACAATTTTAACTTTCAAAACAATGGCAGAAAATTATCTGAATGGGCAGAAAACACTGTGGGAAAAGGAGAAATTGCTAGTTACGAGCAATTTCTCCTTTTCCCACAGTGTTTTCAAAAGACTTGTACTGCAGACACGTAAAAACAAGGGCTTGTTTGGGAAAGGGTTAAGCATACGACTTGCACGCCTCTGTATTTGACAATTTTTCAAAACAAAATGGGAAAAGGGGCAATTTTATCTAACAAGCAGTTGCTCCTTTTCTCACAGTATTTTTCATACTATTTTGAGATGACATTTTCCCAAACCTCGCATGGATTGCCTCTTTGTTGCTGGTACTAGTTTGGAGTCGGGTTCAAAATAAGGCTGTACAGAATTTGGTCAATAATGTGATTGTATTATTGACTCGAGATGTTTATAAAGATAAACAATACAATTTTACGGTGGACTTTTATGCATAGCTTTTACCAGTTTTAGTAGTATCTCCCAGGGCTTTTCGATTTAGCTCCACCAAGGGTTCAATAGAAAGGTGTACAGTCGGAATAGATTCCTTCTGGGCCGTCATTGTCCCCTTTCTGGAAGAACTTTGGTAAAGGCCTATAGCAGTTTTGCTAATTCTTTTGTATCCGAAAAGATGAAAGAAAAGGTCTAAAACTGATTTCGATTTGATTTGCGGTGCTATGCGGATGTTCTCTTTCTTATTGTTCTTGCCGTCTGTGTTGCTGTAGTTGTTGCCCGACACCAAAGCCAAAGTAACCTGTCTTTTGAAGGGCAAAATTAACCAACCCTTTACCAAACAATCCTATGTGTTGAATACCCAAACGCCTTTTGCACTACATTTATTTAACCTTTTACTCCACAGATACTCGTTTGACGTGTAAACAACAGACAGCTTTTGAAAACATTTTGGGAAAAGGAGAAATTGCTCGTAACGAGCAATTTCTCCTTTTCCAACAATGTTTTCCACTCAATCAGATATTTGTATCCTCATTTGTCCATAATTTTGACACCATATCTTTATTTGCTGCTGAAATGGAAGGGCCTCAAATTGGCATATCAGGTAAAGGGTTAAATACTATAAAGATCGGATAATATGCCCCAAACATACATGTATATCACTGTATTCACTGGCAAAATCCACGTAAAAGTAGTTTCCCTCTCGGTAGCCTCGTACACATTACTACTCTTTAAACACATCCAAAAAGAAAGAAAGTCAGGAAATACATGGGTAGCTGCGCTGTTTGTCGTGATATGATCAAAGCTGTCAAAAGCTGCCAATACAATCTATTAAATCTTTACCTGCTAAATACATAAACAAGAAAATATCGATGCGTAACATCAATGGCGCCGCAAATCAGTTGTTTCTGAAATAATGCACATTACAGCATTTCAAAATTGACCAAAGTAAATTTAAGCAGAACTCGGAGGGAAATAAGCTGAGAAGTTCTAAACAATCTGTAAAATGCAAATTAAAACTTGAAATAAGACACAATCATAGCCATTCTTAGGCGAAATTTAACATAGTTTCAGTTGGAGCTGTGTACAAAAGCAGATGGCGAGCTATGTACAAAATTAGCTGTCATTTGACAATCAACGCAAGTAAATAGTATTTAAACTAAGTTCTAAATTACTGAAATGATATTAAATCAAAGCGTTGAGAAAGCTGAAGTGGTATTTGTCAAGGAAACCCATTGTTTTAAATTAATAATTTGAAAGAAAACGAGACATATTGTTCAAATATTGGCTTAAAAGTCAACCCACTAAGCAAATGAATACCTTTTTCGTTTGAAGGGAGAGTGCTCATGTACCTTAAAACTATAATTTTGAAATATCTTTAACATTTTACACTTAATTTCCAACATTACACTCAATTACTTCGATCTATAAATATTCATGAGCTATCACATGGAGAAGAGCGCAATCATAGGACGAACAAGCCATGGAACGAATTGGTTTGGAACGAAAAAGCAGGCAAATTTGTATCATTGTGCAAATAAAAGGCTATGAGCGAAATAAGCTATTTTCAATAAAAAAATAAGTATCTCAACGATCGATGGCCTCGCCTAATGTATTTTAATATGCCATTTCAAATTACATATCTGAGTGCTACCGAAAAACTCATTTGCCTGAGAAAAAATGAGTTTAACTGGGTTTATTTCCTTCGGCTTTGAACAAAATAAGATACATGGTTATCAAAATTCAATCTTGAACTCATAGTGGTATTGTCTTCGACAAATACCACAAAAAAGGGGGGGGTGAGAAATGACCAAAGTGGGTAAAATAAAAAGTAACGGTGGATGTGAAATGGCATAAGTACGAAATGACCTACTTACGAAATGACTGGAAGCGGAGTAAGCAATATGGCTGCCTCCTCTGGTACTTTTCAAAACCGAATTAAAATATAGTGCAGCCGCGCTCATGCGGCGCCACAAAGAGACTTTCAAGCCGATAATAAAAGCATAATTTTTTCTGTATCAGTTTTTTTTTTTTAAGGGGGGGTTTAAATATCTCCTTATCGGATCAGTGTAGATCCAAGCTCAGTCCGCACGTTCTGATCGTGATCTATACTATCCGCAATAGATTCTTAAGTCGCAAATAGCAGTGTAAGGGTTAAATTCAGTGGTGTAACCAGCACCAAATCGCAGCTAGACAGGACCGGCTTGTCTGTGTACCAACAGTTAACCCTTGACCAGACGACAAAATTATAGCATCCTTAGAAACTGAAAACAATTGCAAACGACACTTTAAGCGTCAAATAGTGCAGTTTATCTCCGAAGGGATAGAAAACCTTGTGGGAAAAGGAGAAAATGCTGGTTACCAGCATTTTCTCCTTTTCCAACAATGTTTTCAAAAGGCTTCAATCTCGGGGTCGTCAAAAGTCGTCATTGTGTGGTAAAGGGATAAATTGTTTTGAGGTTAACATGGTTATATCATCAATTTAGTCCCACTGGGTTTCTGTGCCATTCAGAATTTACCCGCATCTGTCATATCTGGTGAAAAACCCATATTAGGATTAGTCTTTCACTGCACAGACCATAGTTTTAACGACCCTGACGACGAGACGTCTTTGAAAATATTGAAGGAAAAAGTGAAAATCCTGGTAGACAGCATTTCTCCTTTCCAAAAAGGTTTTCTATCCTTTTAAATACAAATTTCAATATTTTAGCCCCATTTTATTTGTCGTCTGCAAATGCTTTGAATTCGGACAAGTCTGAAATTTTATCGTTTGGTAAAGAGTAAAGATAAATAGTTGAAATCCTTTGTTGTCTACCAGGCAGTTTAAGTTGACGTCTACCAGATAGTTGATGTTGACATTTCCAGTTTGGAAACTAGAGATATCGAAATATTTGTTGTGATGCCCGTGGTCTTGAGAGAGAGGGTCGGCCTCGTAACCAAAAGGTCCTGAGGTCGATACCCGTGAGCGGGTGTCAACTTTGCGATTTTCTTTAGCCCATTTTGCGCGAGTACTAAATATTGTAGTTTCCAGGAAGTAGAATCGATAGAGTAGTGTAAGTTGTAAGAACTTGTTTCTCAATCGATGTAAAATAAATGTATTTAAACAACTAATTGAAAGGTGTGGAAGCGGCGGAGGTACAAGTATATCCTTACAACTGACGGACAAAATAGATCTAAGATCAAAATTAACATTCTGTATAGTACAATCTGGATTCATTTGTTCAAAATGCATTCTCCCGTGGCCCTGAGCAATCATTTTGAATTGATTTAATTGCCTTTAATTCTTCACAACCGTACAACTTTCCTGCCAATCCTTTAATTTATATTCAACATTCAAAAGAAAATCAAAGCGTTGAGAACGCTGAAGTGGTATTTGTCAAGGAAACCCATTGCGTGGAATCAATAGTTTGAAAGAAAAAGAGACACATTGTTCAGATATTTGCTTAAAAGTAAATGAATACCTTTTCGGTTGAGGGGAGAGTACTCATGTACTTTAAAACTATAATTTTGAAATCTCTTTAGCCTTTTACATTTAATTTCCAACATTACGATCAATTACTATCTATAGTTATTCATGAGCAATCAAATGGAGTAGTGCGCAATCATAGGACGAACATGCCATGGAACGAATTGGTTTTGGAACGAAAAAGCCCAGTGTCAGTCGGCAAATTTGTATCATTGCGCCTACAGAAGACTATGAGCGAGACAAGCTATTTTCAATCAAAAATAAGTATCTTCACAATCGATGACCTCGCCTAATGTATCTTAAAATGCCATTTCAAATTACATAACTTTGTGCCACCGAAAAACTCATTTGCCTGAGAAAGAATGAGTTTAACTGGGTTTATTTCCTTCGGCTTTGCACAAAATAAGATACATGGTTATCAAAATTCAATCTTAAACTCATAGTGGTATTGTCTTCGACAAATACCACAAAAACGATAAATAGAGATTACGATCAGTCAGTCCTGAATGTGCCGGCCCAATTGCAACAAAAGATAAATATTTTAGGAGTCAAAATAAGAACAAAGCTAATTAATACCATCTAAAAGTACGCCCATTATCATATGTACATATATGATAATCTTTTACAGTCTGGTGTATCAAAGTTTCAATCGTTGACAAAAAAAATAATGGATTGTGAAACTAGAAATGAAGTTTGTTTAGGTGCAAGATTCGGTTTTTTTTTTTTTTTTTTTGTTTTGTTTTTTTTTTTTTTCTGAAACAGAACTTAAAGTCTGTACAGTAATACAAAGTCAGTTTCATTATAATATTCATATTTTGAATTGTATGAATTAAGTTTGTGTGCAATTTGATCCCTGATCTTTTTACTTTTAGCCGCTGTTGTTCCTTTAACCCTTTAGCTGCTAAGCGCGATTTAGTGACCTTGTAGATCAAAATCAGACTGCATAGAACATACGGTCTGATCTTAGATCTACACTGTCCGATAATGAAATATTTCTTCCAAAACAATATCAAGAAAATAGCAAAATTGGCGGTTTTTTTACTATCGTCTTGAAAGTTTCATTTGGCTTATATAGCAGGACAAAAGGTTATTTATTTTTGTACACAATCAGCTAAAATGATTTAAGGCCCTTTGTAAAAAGCCATTTAAAAACATTCGCGCTAAGCAAATACCATGAAAATGGCTGTTCCATAGCTTCACATGACCATACATTAACTCTTTACTAAACGACAAAATTTCGGATTGGTCCAAATTGAAAGCACTTGCAGACGACAAAATAAACGTAACTCAAAAATTGAAATTTGTTTCCAGCAGGTCAGAAAACATTGTGGGAAAAGGAGAAAATGCTGGTTACCAGCATTTTCTCCTTTTCCCACAATGTTTTCAAAAGTCTCCTTTCTCATGGTCGTAAAAATCAGGGATTATTTAGTAAAGAGTTACACATTAAAATAGGAGACAGATCAAACAAAACTGTTCAGTTTTATAATGTTGTACAGGGCCATTATGGTATTGTTTCAGTCCTTTCCTTGCATACCAAATAAATAAGGGTCCGTATTCACCAACTATTCTTTAGAACATTTTTAGTGTGAAAGTAACAGAACTTCTGATTGGCTAAACCAAATGTTTTAGCTAGTCAGAAGTTCTGTTACTTTCACAGTCGGATAATCTTGAAGAATAAGACCATGAACGTTCTTAAGAATGGTTGGTGAATATGGGCCCTGATTTGTTTGTTTTCGAGGCTTTAAAGTCGATTTCCACTGCAATCAAACATGATTTCGGTTAAATTTTGGCATCATAATTATACCGGACGATGTAGATCTGATTTCGTGCGGTCTTATCTTGGATCTTCTCCGATCACAAAAAGTTATCAAAGGTGCTATTGGTATATGTATTTGTTTTCAAGGCTTTAAAGTCGATTTCCTCTGCAATCAAACAGAATGTGCAGTCTGATCTTAGAATCTACACGGACCTCAAAAGTTATCAAAGGTGCTGTTGGTGGTTTAAGTAATACCGGTAATTTATTCATGCTAACTGGGGAATTACAAAGATAAACAATGGAAATCATCAATCAATTCATCTGAACATATGAGTGGTAAATTGAAAAGTTCCGGTAAAATAAATCAATGTGGTAATAGAGGAATCACGTGATATATCACTATATATCACTTTTGACAAATAATGATATGCTGTTTTAAGCAAAGTTTTAGCCATCCGTTGTTGTGGAATTTTTGAATGGACGTTTTGAAGCACTGCAGATGAAGTATAAGCCTATTTTCATGATGAATGTTAACGCTTGTTTCCTTTCTTCTTGCACATGGTAATTTTATACAGTTTGAAATTTGTGTAACTTACTTTTTAGTACTTCCATGATTTTCAATATACTGTTTATTCTGCATGGTTAAGTGTAATGGTGTGAAACTCACATCCTATAGAGAAACCGAGTTCAATCGTGTGAGCGTCCGTTGGCAAGACACTAAATAGAGGTCAAGCCTTGTAACGTTACTGGCGAAACTCTGGACCTATAATAGCATTGAAAGCGACGTGAAACACAGTTCAACCAATCCATTGTTGCAATACGAGATTAACTTTACCGTAACCGCAGTTAAAGGGTTGCTTTTAATTTCCACCTGCTTGCAGATCTGCAAAGTGGAGCACTAGGTATTCTATATGTGCCACCTGAGCAACATCAAGTCACTGGTTATTGGAGAGCAACTTCACAAAGTCAATACATACAGAAAGCCGATGTTGAATTTCAATCGCTTCTTTATAAATATTAAATCTGTTAAAGAAAACGATTTATATATCTATAAACAGAAACATTTGTTTATTATCCCTGTGTCATCTTGATAGCAATAGTAGACTGCTAAAAGCGCAATACGAAAATAACTAAGGACAGGAAAACGCATTCCTATACTTAAAGATGCTCTTCTACAGCCGGTAAACAAAAACTCTGTTAAATCTCAAACAATTTAGAATGGTAAGGAAATAAGTCCTTTGTGTAAACATGGAAAAATCATTGACATATATGGTGTAATTGAAAAAAAAAGAAACGCGAAAATTTGTATTAGAAACCGATCATTGCTCAGAAGAAAACTGGCTGGTGATCGAAGCTGTAATCAATGCCGGTGCATCACGGAAATTTATCGTTGGTTTCCGCCTAGAGTCGGCAACGGTGTAGTTTGCATATAGGCTGCGACCTCCGTCTAAAACATTATCTTCCGCTAGATGGCATTCCATAAATACTCATCTATCTGATATGGGCATCCTGGGTACAGAACCGAACCACTTTCCTACGCGACAACCGTTACTTTGAATTTAAAACAAAAAAAAAAAGGTTTACGCAATAAAACGCTACCTCGTGCAATTAATTCACTCAACTATGATCATCAGTTTAGAGAAATCTGTTGCTAAAGCAAGTCTCATTTCTCCTCAAACGTATTGATACGTAAAGGCTATTTTCAACATTGCTACTTTATAGAGCGTAATATTACAGTCAGCCCGCTTTCGGGGCTAGTAGTGATGCGTCATGTAAGACAGGTCGAATCTTCGAAGAATATGACATACGCAGACAACGCCGTCTGAAAATCAAGGCTGCAACAGAGAAGCCTTCATTTCCCTTTGTTTACCTCATTTTACGCTGGGCGAAGGTCAAAATTAATATAGTCATGTCACAGAATGCATGCATGATGTTAATACGAATCTACTCGAGTGTATAACGGATATATCGAAATCTTCGATTCGAAAACAGGAAACTACAAGTCTGTTTACATGGAAGGCCGCAACTCAGCAAAAAGCATTTTCTTTTGACCGTTATCTAATCAACCTTGCAACTGTCAGACGCAATATTTGGCATGAAAATATAAGAATGACTATAGGTTGGTGAAATAAAGACAAAATGAGTTTAAAATTGGCTGAAAATGAGTATAAGGGCCGCTTTAAGAACATTTTTTTCATGCCGGTGTAATGCAGAAAAATGACCCCCATTACAAAATGACCCCTGGGTCATTTCTCGATGTAGAGGAATGACCCATGGGTTATTTTTCGACGTAGAAAAATGACCCGGGTCATTATTCTACGTCGAGAAATGACCCGGGGGTCATTTTTCGACGTAAAGAAATGACCCATGGGTCATTATTCTACGTCGAGAAATGACCGTAGGTCATTTTGTAATGGGGGTCATTTCTCTGCATTACACCGGCATATTATTTGTTGCCATCCGAGAATGACATTGCACAGGAAAAAAATCAATTTGAACTTCCACTAAATCATTTACAAACTGACACACTTTGTTATCATCATTGGACATCTTGATAAAGCATTATGTGACCCAAGCTAATGTTGCTTTCCTTGTATCAGTGGTCTCTTCATGATGGTCTTTGTCGTGTGGTTTTGTATTTATAAACTTTTGTAAATTGGATTCTAAGTCTCATTCTTTATCATAATTGGCTTGCAACACGCAAAAAGGGGCATTCGGACATGTGCGTAAAACGCCGTTTCGGACCAGCCTGTGCAGTCCGCGCAGGCTAATATGAGACGACACTTTCCGTTTTTATATAATTTTCTGTCTCGCGCACGTCTATACTATAGCACAAGATCTAATAAAGTCGTAAAGTGCCGTCTCGGATTAGCCTGCGCTGATTGCGCAGGCCGATCCGAGACGAAACTTTACGCAAATGTCCGAATGCCCTTTTTCAGCGTGTTACGAGCCATGTTATATAAACGAACTTCATTTCTGATTGACAAACCATATAAGCGGCCTTCTGGCAAAACGGGGTGTAATATACCGAGCAAGTCTACTCATCACAATAAATCCATAAAATTCAACCTGTCTGGTAATCAACTGAATCAATAAATAGAATGGCCCTTGGACTCGACGGAAATTAACTAAAAGCAATAAGTATCGACACAGGTCAGCTTGCACCTAGTGCTCAGGCTGGGCTGGTACGATACTCTTTACCCTTTCCCAAACAATCCAGGTTTTTCACTATCCTTGGAAAAACCCATTGGAAAAAATAGAGTAAAAGATAGAATGCTGGTACCCTGCATTTTCTCCTTTTCCATCTAAGTTTTCTACCCTATCAAGAACAGAAGAGAAATCATCATTTCGGCAACATTCAATTTGTCGTTTGCAAATGCTTTCAATTTGGACCAGTCTACAAAAGAAAATCCTTGGGTATATAGAGTTATATCCACTCTCTAAACTGTTATGCCACACTTAACCCTTTCCCTAACAATCTCTGGTTTTTACGGGTCTGGAATAGTAGCCTTTTGAAAACATTGTGGGAAAAGGAGAAAATGCTGGTAACCAGCATTTTCTCCTTTTCCCACAATGTTTTCTACCCTATCATAGACAGAAATAATCTTTTCAGCAAGAGTTGAATTGACGTCTGCAAATGCTTTCAATTTGGTCTAGTCCAAAAGTTTGTCGTTTGGGAAAGGGTTAAGCAAAACTATTAAAAATTCTCGAGAAGTAGACTTTTAATGGTATTTAAAGTGGTTGGTCGACCTTTCAGTGCTTAAAAGTCGATACAAACAACGATCTCTATAAATATTTATGAAAATGCTTGGCTCATTTAGCTTAACTCTTTACCAAAGAACAAAATTTTAGAGTTTTCCAAATTGAAAGCATTCGCAGATGACAAAAAAGCGTAACTCTAAAATTCCAATTTGTTTCCAGCAGGGTAGGAAAAAATTGTAGGAAAGGGGAAAAATGCTGGTTACCAGCATTTTCTCATTTCCGACATTGTTTTCAGAAGGCTTCTTTCTCACGGTCGTAAAAACCATGGATTGTTTGGTAAAGGGTAAAACTTTTTCATTCGTCAGCAAATGATTTTACAGAGTACAGAGTTACAGAGATTACCTAATGCCATATGACAAGAATACTGACGAAATGAATATAAACGCGGTCTTCATTCCTGTTTATTTCGTAAATGATAAATTATTCATTGTAACACACGAATAAAATCATATCTAATAAAATGCTAGAAGAATAATTGTTAGTGTGGTATATCAGTGAATCCGTCTATGGGGAAAAAATGTTGCAGAGAGTGCCTAAAGCCCCCTTCACACTAAGCTAGTTCCTATATAACGTCTTAGTCCCTCTTGACATAAACGGAAAATTGTTGTAGAGGGTGCCTAAAGCCCCCGTCACACCAAGCTAGTTCCTATAACGTCTTACTCCATCCTGACATAAACGGAAAACGGGTTGCGGTTGGGGGTAGAATGTGATTTTTGTGGTATTTGTCGAAGACAATACCACTATGAGTTCTAGATTGAATTTCGATAACCATGTATATCTTATTTTGTGCAAAGCCGAAGAAAATAAACCGAGTTGAACTCATTTTTCTCAGGCAAATGAGTTTTTCGGTAGCACTCAGATATGTAATTTGAAATGGCATATTAAAATACATTGGGCGAGGCCATCGATCGTTGAAATATTTATTTTTTTATTGAAAAGAGCTTCTATCGCTCACAGCCTTTTATTGGCGCAATGATACAAATTTGCCCGCTTTTTCGTCCAAAACCAATTCGATCCATGGCTTGCTTTTTTTTGTCTAATAATGCCTGAAGCCCCTGTTTCACCAAACCTGTACTAAGAAAGTCTAACCCCAGTGAAATAAATCGTAAAACAAGCTGCGGTCGGGATAGGACTCGTGAGTGATTTCGGTCGGTACAATGCAAACGCACCACCAAATTAGTTTAACTCTTTACCACACGACAAAATTTTAGACTGGTTCAAATTGAAAGCATTTGCAGACGACAAAATAAAGGTGACTGAAAAAATAAAATTTGATCTAGGAAGGGTAGAAAACACTGTGGGAGAAGGAGAAAATGCTGGTTACCAGCATTTTCTCCTTTTCCCACAATGTTTTCAAAAGGATTCTTTCACAGGGGTGTTAAAAGTAGGGATTGTATGGTAATGGGTTAAACATATCTAATTGTAATAATTGATTACAAAAGGATTGGGATGAAAGCTAACGAAAGCTTATAAAGTCCATCTACCAAATTCTTGCCCGACTGCAACGCGACTGTATTCGGATCGAAGCAGGGCAGGTCCGGTTGTAATACGTCCATCTCGTTTTAAGTACGTTTTCACTCCGTCTATAATTACAGGACGGGCTAGACGGCAAAAGATTTTGAGGCTCAAAGTCCTGGAGCACCTCCCCGTTTTAAACCGTCCATTAAATTCGTAAACAGATCGGACAAGGTTCCTAATACGTCCAATACGTCCGAACACAGTTTAAGTCCGTTCGGCAACAATTTTTAGAACGGAGTGAGAACGAGTTTAGTGTGACAGGGGTATAACATTTGAAACATAGCCGCAATGGTATTTTAGTGCAGGTAAATTTAAAACGAAATAATGGGCTCTGGTGATGGTGAGAACTGATTGCTCAACTCTTTAGCAAACGACAAAATGTTAGACTTTGTTCTAATTGAAAGCATTTGCAGACGACAAATAAAAAGTGGCTAAAATGAACTCATTCGTTTTGGAAATGGTTGCTGGTGTTTACGTTTTTTCTTACAATGTTTTTTTTTTTCTCCCAAAGCTTTCTTTAACAAAGGTCGTATAACCCTCTATTACATAATGACGACTTTTGACGACCCTGAGGTAGAAGCCTTTGGAAAACGTTGTGAGAAAAGGAGAAAATGCTGGTAACCAGCATTTTCTCCTTTTTCCACAATGTTTTCTACCCTTCCCAAATCAAATTTCGATTTTACAGTCGTATTTATTTTGTCGTCTGCAAATGCTTTCGATTTGGACCAGTCGATAAATTTGTCGTTTGGTAAAGAGTTAAACTCAGATAGTAAAGGATAAATCACGAAACTGCTATGGGTGGTGCATATTTCTGAACTATATATTAATTCTTGGTATTGTCAGGGGCTTAAAAGTCCTTGAAAAGTAATGTGGTAGAAGTTATTACTTCTGCTACAAGCGATCAGAGTTGCTGCTGTCACATTTTTATACACTAATATTCATAACCGTAATGCACGTTGAAAATATTAGTGATCCTCCGATAATGCAAAAACGTGAATTATTCAACCTTTTTTGATATCCAAGGCCTACTTTGACTCGAAGAATCGATAAGTTATATGGTTTTCAATCTTCATTATCTCGGTGATGACGTCAGTTTGCTTTTCCGTTTAATTACGAGAAAATGAAAAATGAATTTATTTGCTAGCTATTCGATTGATCTGATGTTTCTGTGACGTTTTAACGCCCACCGAGTAATAGAAAATAACAAAAACGTTTTGGAAAAATTAGCATTTGCTTGTTTACAAGAAATTGCTCTCTTCTCAACAAAGTTTTTCGTGTAAATAAAAATTGATGTTTCCTTCCCTTTAATTTCGTTACCGTCAGAGCTCGTCACAACTCGGCCGATTCCGTACCGAGGTATGCCGAGGTATACCGAATGTATCTTTAGGCGTATTGCACTAAATTGTGGCATGTGGTTTCTCTTTAAATATCATACGACAAGACTTCATACTTACCCAAATTGAAAGTGTTTGAAGATGTCAAATGAAACAGGATTCAAATGATAGGATTTATTTTCAAAATGAAGAAATATACTAAACAAAGGGAAAAGCCCTTTACCAGCATTTTCTCCTATTTCCATGATGCTT
This sequence comes from Tridacna crocea, assembly GCA_943736015.1. Taxonomy (NCBI): domain Eukaryota; kingdom Metazoa; phylum Mollusca; class Bivalvia; order Cardiida; family Cardiidae; genus Tridacna; species Tridacna crocea. The sequence goes on along the minus strand of OX031064.1, from coordinate 54,403,864 downwards.
TAAGGTATTTTCCTAACGCTTGTAGTGCAAAATGGAAAGAAATTTCCTATTAATTGATAAATAGGGATTTATACTGATATAACATTTTTGCACATTTCTAACCGACCAGAAATTCCTTTGGTGTCCATCTTGAAATTATTTGTTGATATTTTTGTTAGTTTTCAGAAAAGGGAGGTAATTATTGTGTCCTTTTGTAATGAGAATAGAATGGCCTTAGCTTTATAAATGACAATTCTAAGAAGGAAAAAAATGGGAAAAAGTGAATCGGTCGAAGTAGTTCAATAATACTCATTTATAATCATAGCAACTTTTTTGGGATAATAGTAGAGTGGAAATAGCTTTTTTCCATTAGAAACTTTAGGTAAGACCTGTGCAATGGAAAACAGCTATTTCCACTAAAATATCATCCTGCAAAATTAGCTATAATTAAAAATGAATATTATTGAACTACTTTCACCGATTCATTTTCTTCATTTTTTCCTTCTTTGAATTATCATTTATAAATCTAAAACCACTATATTCTAAATTCAAAAAGAGATAATAATTACCTCCCTTTTCAGAATACTAACAAAAGTATCGAAAAATAATTTTAAGATAGACATAAACGGAATTTCTGATCCGTTAGAAATGTGCAAAAATATTATTTCTGCATAAATCCTTATTTATCCTTATTTATCAACCAATATTAGAATTTTCACCGGAAGTGCATTACACAGGTCTTACCTTAAAAAGTCTTCTTCATCTGGGATTGTTTAATGCAGGGTTAAATAGCTTGTCTGATTATGGCTGTAAATCCGACATAACAAATATAATAAAACACATCATATTCATTTTAACCTTTAAGCTGTTTTAAAAGTGCGAATCACTGACCATTTGCGAACAGTGTAGATCAAGATCAGACTGCACTGAACGTGCAGTCTGATCTTGGATCTACACTTTCCGATGAGGAAAAGTAATTCCCCAAAATATAACTTTGAAATAGCACTTTTGTTTTGGTTTTTACTCTCTTATTCAAAGATTCAATTTAATTACGTAACAGGGTAAGCATTAATATCTCTGATGATGAGGAAAATCGACACTTTTTTTAATAATTAAGAAATGGATTGAGTCCATTACATATTGTATGGCTGTAAACATAAATTTCTCGCAAGAGATTTGCACCGCTAATGATTTTATAAAGTGCTATGCGTTTACAGCGCACTTGCACAAGGCACTTATCTTGCCGTCGTCCTCAACGGGGTCATTCAAACTTTTTGTTTTTTAATTTTGAGTGAAGAATTTCAAAATGATTTATCCAGATCCCAAGATACTCTCCCCCACATTTTAACCTTTGAGGTTTTAGGGTTTAGGGATAATATTTCTAATATCAATGATAATGGCAGTCAAGCGGGGCATTTTTTTCATGCGATGGGTGTATTTTAAAGACTTATTGACAAAATGAATTACCTCCCTTTTATATTTGCCCCCCCCGCTTTTATTGTGTTTGGCATCCCTGTCATTTATACATCTCCCAGTTTTCCTCATCTTCGCCAGCCAAGGTTACGATCACTTACCTTGGTTCATTGAGCCCTATTTCAAGATTCCTGCGATGCGCCCTCCATTGGATGTAGGTTATTACCCCATTTACATCATATTTCTGAAAGCCAATGAAATATCGTTTTACAAACCGCTTACGAATACAATTATTCAACATGATAAGCAGACATCCTCGTGGGTTTCCATGTTTACCTTCTATTCGAAAGGTCGCAACCTTATTCTATTTTTATCAAAGATGAAATGCTACGGGCGATTTCATTCGTTGCAGTTAGAGCTGGCTGCATCCAATGAAAAAGCGTATCGGGGGAACGTAAAAATCAAGCTCGATCCGCCAAGGGTAGAGTAGCGTAGTGAATCGTCAGCCTTGGATTGCGAAGATGAGTTTTCCTCCGAGTTTGTAATTTCCAGATATATAAAATTCAGCTGACATATTACATATAAAGATGTACAGAATGTACGGATACATTTATTTAACCCTTTACCAAACACTCCGTGGATTTTACAACCCTTTTGAAAATATTGCTGGAAAAGGAGAAAATGCCGGTAACCAGCATTTTCTCCTTTTTCCACAATGTTTTCTACCCTATTGGAAACAAATTTCAATTTTTGAGTTATGTTAATTTTGTCGTCTGCAAATCCTTTCAATTTGGACCAGTCTAAAATATTGTCGTTTTGTAAAGAGTTAAAACCGGTACACATATGCAATTTGCTTGTTAATTCTGTAAGTTCTTAGTTGTTGCAAAAGGTTACTCCGTCTATCATTACGAGATCAGATATGACGTTGACCGCGTTCTGACAGATATAACGTCAGCGTTCTGACAGATATGACGTCAGCGTTCTGGATTCGTATTCACCAACCATTCTTGAGAATATTCTTAGTCTTATTCTCCAAGGTTTCCAAAATTTGTAAGTAACACAACTTCTGATTGGCTAATACGAATGGTTTAGCCAATCAGAAGTTGTGTTACTTACATATGTAGAAAATTCTGGAGAATAAAACAAAGAATGTTCTTAAGAATGGTTGGTGAATACGGACCCTGATTTGGATACGAATCCTTGAAAGAGCCCGTAATTATTCGACCTCAGAACTGTCTACGAAACCCCAGCAGTTTTTTCCAACGACTGTCTTATTTTTCGACTTGCTAGTTATGGCCAGTGATATAATTTAAAAAAAAACCTGTATGCCTCCCTTTGAATTGCCATTCAGTTCTACATTTGTCTTCGCGGCTAGTCTGGATCAAGATCGACCAGTACAAAACTTGCTTTCTGAACATCGATCTATACAGTCCGCTTTGAAAAAAAAAAAGTTTCGGACAAAAGCAAAATTGAAATTGCAGTTATTTGGTTATCACCTCTTGAATGAAGCACATGTCTGGAGGGATTTTTCGGCGCTCCGGGGGTTAATTTTATAGCCATTAGCTTGAATGTCCTCTTTCGATATTATAGTGGGATGAACCATTCATATAGCCAATGTTACTAGTTATTAGTTCATGCTTTCCGGTAGGATGCGGAGAAAAAGCAGTGAATATATCTTTCGATATTACACGGGTACGACCAGGGAAAACACCGATTTTCATGTTCTTTTTGCCTAGATAAATTGCCTCACAACCAGATGGAAATATGACGTTATTTACTTTACATTTCTCGCGCCTGGCGTAATATTGTAATGCGTTGAGCTATTCGTAGGGGGGTACGACACGGGGAATGACTGAAAAGAATTGTACTGGAGTTTGATGAAATTCCTCCTAGACAGGAGCGAAAGCATGAAGTAGATGGAATATTTGGGTGTCTTTTTTTCGCTTTAACCCATTACCACACAATCCCTATAGTTTTGACGACCTTGATAAAGAAGCCTTTAGAAAACATTGTGGGAAAAGGAGAAAATGCTGGTAACCAGCATTTTCTCCTTTTTCCACAATGTTTTCTACCCTTCACAAAACAAATTTCAAAATTTCATTCACTTTTATTTTGTCGTCTGCAAGTGCTTTCGATTTGGACAAGTCAAAAATTTTGTCGTTCGGTAGATCTAATGAGTTAAGAACGAAAATTATTTCATCTCGTGAACACCACTCGTGAAAATACCGGTTTTCACCGGACGAAATAAAATAACTACATTATGGATTCATAATTATGAAATCATAACGTCTTGTCTTGTATTTTGCATCACGGAGATGCGAGCCTCTTTTTTCCGGAGCATGACTCCTATGTAAAATTCCAACTACTTCTCGTGCTCCCCTCTTGCGTTCCGACAAGCCACCATAACATGGGTTCAATGTCATTCAAGGTTTCTTGACATTCATTCTTTAACCCTTTCCCAAACAAGCCCTGGTTTTTACGTGTCTGCAATAAAAGTCTTTTGAAAACACTGTGGGAAAAGGAGAAATTGCTCCTAATGAGCAATTTCTTCTTTTCCCACATTGCTTTCTACCCTTTTTGAGAACTTTCTGCCTTTTTCTCCAAATGTACAATTGTCGTCTGCAAACTCTTTTGGTTTGGAAGAGTCCAAATTTGTCGTTTGGTAAAGAGTTAGAAGTGCTCTCTCTCTCTCTCTCTCTCTCTCTCTCTCTCTCTGAAATTGTTTAAGGGCAAAACGATTACAGGAAAAAATAGTTTGACTATGGCTCGGAGGAGAAACGACTGGGGGTGAAAAATAGAGGCGAAACGACCGGGAGGCGTCTTGGGGACGAACATCATTCCGACAAATATATCCTAACCAGACCAAAAGTTACCTACCTACATTTTTCTCCTTTTCCCTACAATATTCTCAAAAGGTTTCTTTCTCAGGATCGTTAAAAGTCGGGGTTGCGTGGTAAAAGGTTTTATAGAGTGTTTGTTTATTACTGAACTAAGTGAAAAGTCAGATTTTGTTACATTACGCACGCTCAGTACATATTCTATCACAATTGCATGATATGACAGTTTCTACGTGCATTATGCCACATGGTCGACGGTAGCTATATAAAATCTAGAATTAGATTTTTGTCCACTAGAGTTGCACTTTTCTCGACAAAGCTTTCAAACGATGTGCCCTGTTAACAAAATTTCAGACTTGTCCAAAATGGAAGCATCTGCAGATGACAAAATTAATGTGACTCAAAAATTGAAACTTGTTTTGGAAGGGTAGAAAACATCGTGGGAAAAGGAGAAAATGCTGGTTACCAGCATTTTCTCCTTTTTCCACATTGTTTTCAGAAGGATTCTTCATCTGGGTCGTAAAGACCTGGGATTGTTTGGTAAAGAGTTCAAAGGTAAACGGCTATTTGGTCACGGTAAAAGCCAAACGTTTTTATCAAGTGCACCCCAATCGAAAAACTTTTTTTCCATACTTTCATTTTTACAATGCTTATTATTAAAAATAAAACACGCGAAAATATCATTTTTCTCAACTTTTCTATTTATTTTTGTATTATTATTATCAAACCCTTAGTCATCTTTAGGCATAACTTTGGTCTTAGCCACAAAAGAGTAACGGACAATTGTAGAAGAGCCATTTGAAAACAATAAAGTAATCATATTAAAACCACGTGTTTTCAAAGCAATTTCATTTCCGCATTTCGGTACTTTTCGCAGATGCATTAAGCCCCTTTTTCACAGAGCATGACTCATTTTCACCCTGCATACATGTAACTGACTATCCAAATGGACGCCATAGATCCACGTTCCTTACAGTCTGATCTTTGTCTATATACCGTCTTCAAAAAAATCCCTGTTTTCGCTATGTATATGGTTCGTCAAGAGTTGTCAAAAAGTTGCAGAAGCAACTAATTATCGATAATTAAGATGCATTGTATTTTAACCTTTAACTCCATAAGGCATTTCTATGGTATCTGCAATTGACCCTTAATAACAGCAAGGATGAAGCCGTTTCTTATGTGTATATGACACCTTTTGATAGCATAGAAAACATTGTGACAAAAGGTGAAATTGCTCGTCACGAGCAATTTCACCTTTTGTCACATTGTTTTTCAAAGGCTCCTAGAAGCGGTGCGGCAAAATGAGTATCTATGGAGTAAAGGGTTTAACATGCACAACAGACTGCAAGTTTAGAAATACATTAAGACGCCAAAACAAAAGTTGGTGTCAAATTTCCAGTGCACTGAGGAAAGATATGGCGTGATTTTAATTTCAAAATTGAAAATATTAGTTATAATGCACTAAACCCTACGTTGTGGGTACTCATTAGAATCGTCTCGTCGAGACGATTCTAATGAGTACCCACAACATAGGGTTTCGAAGAAAAATTATCGATTCAAAATGCAATCACTCCCTCTTATCTGGAGCTCTGGAATAGTAATAACGTAAATATTGATGTCAAAATATCAATTTATAATGCACTAAACTCTACGTTGTGGGTACTCATTAGAATCGTCTCGTCGAGACGGTTCTAATGAGTATCCACAACATAGGGTTTCGAAGAAAAGTGATTGATTCAAAATACAATAACTTCCTCTTATCTGGAGCTCTGGAAGAGTAATAACGTAAATATTGATGTCAAAATATCAATTTATAATGCACTAAACCCTACGTTGTGGGTACTCATTCGAATCGTCTCGTTGAGACGATTCTAATGAGTACCCACAACATAGGGTTTCGAAGAAAAATAAGTGATTCAAAATATAATCACTTCCTCTTATCTGGAGCTCTGGAAGAGTAATAACGTAAATATTGATGTCAAAATATCAATTTATAATGCACTAAACCCTACGTTGTGGGTACTCATTAGAATCGTCTCGTCGAGACAATTCTAATGAGGACCCACAACATAGGGTTTCAAAGAAAAGTGATTGATTCAAAATACAATAACTCCCTCTTATCTGGAGCTCCGGAAGAGTAATAACGTAAATATTGATGTCATCGAGAGACTAAATGACGAACAATTCAAGAGTATCATAAGAGTCAACCTCTGTGCACTTAATGCTTTTACCCCATAAGGCATTTCTAAGGTATCTGAAATTGACCCTAAATAATAGCAAGGATGAAGCCGTATATGTGTATATGACACCTTTTGATAGCATAGAAAACATTGTGACAAAAGGTGAAATTGCTCGTCACGAGCAATTTCACCTTTTGCCACAATGTTTTCAAAAGGCTCCTTTATGCAATGCGTAGAAATTAGTATCTATGGAGTAAAGGGTAAAAAAAAAAACAGAACAAATGTCATTGAATATTTGTAAGATTTCACATCAGAAAGCATTCAATATCGTTTGAGCTGTTGCACAATTTTCGAAAGGCAATTGAAAAACATCAATCGTGAAGGTCTTCCGTGACACACTGCTCACAATCAAAAATCCCTCGCAATTTCCTTTTCAACAATGTCAATAACGATTTGCAGGAAGCCTTAAATCTCTTATCAAGGCATGCGTAAACAATAGGATTGATAACATTGTTGACAAAATACAACCTGTTCAATAAAGAGTACAGAAGCAGTTTGCTTGGAGACATAGTATCCTGTTTTGTAGAAAGAAAGGACAATGAAGCATTGAGGAAATACGTTACTAAAAATACTAACGTCAATATAAGCCAAATCAAAGTCTTGTAAGGTATTTTGCCCGTGTTATGAGACGATCTTCTTGGAATAGTGGGCGTGCACATTGCTGAGTCTGTTTTCTTCATCTTGTTTCTGTTGATGTCTTGACGTGCAAGCGCTTTCGAAGTACTATTCTCTGAACTTTTATTGGTGTCAAATTTTCGTATAAACTTGTATGGAGTTTTTGTGTTGTTACTTATAATGTTATCGTTCTCAGTCTTGTTTGGGTACAGTAAATTTCCACAACCTCGCTCACATTTCGAATCTGATTTCAATTTGCTAGGACATTTTGAAGATTTAAAAGTCGTAACGACTCCCATATTACTGCCAGCTTGGCGCCGTAGTCGCCATTGAATAATAATAATTCTCCCAACCATTGTATACATCACAATAAAGGCAACAGCGAGACCCAGTAATATAGCGGTCAATGAGATCTTGTACACATATCGAAATACGCTATTATGATATTTATTTTCCGCAGAGCAGTAATAAACCGTCGTCGTCGTATTATAAATGTTGGTTTTGTTGACTTCAGTTATCCCACACATTAATGGAGCCGGGCTACAGAGTACAATAGTAACAAACATGACTATAATGAGAATTTTTAAGGCTAGACTTGGCCATATTTGTTTCTTGAGAGGTTGACACACCCGTCTATAGCGGTCAATACAGATGACGAACAAAGTTAAAGAGGCGGCCGTGTTGGCAAACAAATTAAAAAAGCACTTTAATTTGCACAGAACAGGATCGATTGAAAAATAACTAAACACCTTCGCTATCTCAGCCGGAAGGAGTGTCAAACACGTGAATAAGTCGATCACAGCAAGAAATATAACAAACGTCTTGAAGTTAGTCTTCTTGTATTCCGAAGCAGTTGCGAAAACGGTTATGACTAAGGCGTTTCCGATAATTCCAACGAAAGCAAAAATACCAAGAACAATGGCGAAGGGAACCAATGCCTTTGCATAGCGTTCGTTCATCTGCTCGAGTGTTTCGAATATCCTCAAAACTGCCGTCAGAGTTTTATTGGTTGTCATGGCAATGTTCTCTTGTGTCTGAAAAGAAATAGTGTAGGAAAATTAAACTTCGTTATAATAGCGGCAACTCCCACAACTATACATGTTTGCATATATGTAGCACTACATTATGCGTGAAACGATAAATAATGAACGAAATTTTCAGCTTAATTCCGTTGACCAAAGTTGCATAGATGTATAGGCCTACGGAATGAACATGTAAAAAATTACAAGTACACGCATAGTCTTGATTTTCATCGGTTTTCGCGATATAGTGGTGGGAAGTGCTGGTACTATGTCTGAATCTAATATAGTTACGTTATGCACCTCGGAAAATTTTGGATATGAGTAATTAGGCATACTATTGTTTACTGAGCGATAAATACTTTGTCCGAAATCCTTCCCAACCAGAATGTGTTTTACTTGATAATCCCTGGGAACATCAACACCTGCAGAGCCCTTATTCACCGACCATTCTTAATAACGTTCTCAAGCTCATTCATCACAAATTAATTTCAAAATAATAAAACTTTTTATTGGCTAAAACCATTTGACATGTAGCACGAGAAAAGGGGTTTTCGGACATTTACGTAAAGTGCCGTCTCGGATCAGCCTGCGCAACGGCGCAGGCTGATCCGAAACGACACTTTCCGTTTTTATGTGATTTTCTGTTTTGCGCAAGTCCCTTGAAGAACAGGATGTAGTCGTTAAATGCCGTCTCGGATTACGCCATGTCCGAATGCCCCCTTTCGCGTGATGTAAGTCATTTTGGTTAGAAGAAGTTGTGGTACGTTCAAATTTAGTAAATCTTGCAGTACTTAGAATCTTTTCAAAAATGGTTTATAAATACGGACTCTGGTATAGAGAACATTCAAATACGGGTTAATTTGGGAAAGAATAAACCGATTTTGTTCAAAATATTCGCAATTCAAGAATGTCGAGCGACAAGTAAATAAAAACGCGAAAAATATGGGTTGTCGCTGTTACAACTGTACAGAATAGAAGCCAATAGTTATTTGGCGACTGAAACTTATGCGTATCGCTTTTCTGTATATTTATTTCAAAGAATCCTATTTGTGGGTCGATTAACATGTGGTTTTCCCAATGATTGATAGATATAACAAACAAAATGTCACTTTTTCGTCCAAAAGTGCGAAGAAGTTGGCATCCAACAAGGTCATTGGTGACCACCATGTTGTGGAGTAGGCCTACTCGTACAGAACCGATCACCGTTTTGTTGAATCAATGCGTGCACATCTAAATCAATGCCTGAAAGTAGTATCAGGCTTAAAGGGGCCTTTTCAGATTTTTTCCCAAGAATGATAACTAGTACAAATCATGTTTCTCTAAAAAGAAACTTAATTTTACATGCTGTAAAAGGGAACATATTTTGCATTCAGAAGACGGTCAGTGTCCTTGCATTTCGTAAGACAGTCTTTTTTTCGCGAGCTCAAATATGCCTTTTTATTTCATGCTTTCTGGTAGAATATCGAGAAATGGCAGTGAACATATTTTTCGATCTTACACTGGTGCCACCAGTGAAAATACCGATTTTCACGTTCTTGTTGCCCAGGTAAATTGCGCGTGCCTAACAACCAGATGGGAAATATGACGTCATATACCTTACATTTCACGCGCTTGACGTAACGTTGCTATGCGGGAGGGGTACGCCACGGGGAATAAGGGAAAAGAACTGTACTGAATTTTGATAAAGCTCCTCCAAGAAAGGGTTAAAAGCATAAAATAAATAGAATATTTGTTTTTTTCGGTGAAAGGTCGAAATTTATTTCATCTCGTGAACACCATCGGTAATATTTTCACTCGTGGCTGCGCCACTCGTGATAATATTACCGATGGTGTCCACTCAATGAAATAAATTTCGATCTTACACCGAAAAAACAAATATCCTCTATATCATTCTTATTAGATTATGACTTCACATAATCAATGCGTGCCACGGCTAATCACGAGACATTCTCACAAACCTTTGCAAATACTTGTGCGGAATCTAAAATTATCTTAGGGGCGCCGAGGCCACTTCAGCCATCGCAGAATTTTTTTTGCAAGCAAACAAACATTTTTACTGATGTACACTAGGTAGCCAATCATCTTACTTAGTTTGGTGTTAAATGAGCCATACTCTGGTAGAGGAGAGCCTAATGCATACCCATGATGCATTAGCAAAGCAAGTCATCACATAATTACGTATCCATAAAATCTATAAAGTCCAAAACCAGGCTGAATCATGAGCGCCTCTAACATGCCGAGAATTGACTACTATAGCAAAAAGTATCAACCCAGGTCAGCCTGCGCGGACTACGCAGGCTGACCTGGGTTGATTCTTTTCTTACGGATGCATTAAGTCCCCTTTTCACAGGGCATGGATCATCAATCATTGTCGAAGTTTGGTAAAATGGTAAAAAATCAGAACAGTTCTTTTTAAATCGAGAGTAAAGACTAAATGTGGTCTGTTCTTGTGTTTTTGCAGACCATTAGGTGCCTCTATCCAGGAAGCGTCTTGGAGGAGATTTGTATCTGGAAGACACTCTTGAAGTTGTTTGACAGGAAACAGGGAGAAAACATTTTTAAACAGGTTTATGGGAGATATTTAGAGAATTTATAAATGTATAAATCTGGGTTACTAGGATTATAATTATGATCACATTGATCACATAGATACAAAATGAGTATTCAAAAATTCAGAATAAACCGATGGACCTGGATCGGACTCAGAAACCAAATATGACAATATTTCTTCAGTGTGGTATAAATCAACAAAGATTTACATTTACCACAGCCACTTACTAGTTTCAAATTCGCTAGTCTGTCAGTACTTTCAGAACTTTGATTATGCTATTTACCAGCATTTTCACGTGATGGTTCAAAAGCTTTCTCCCTCAGGATCGTACAAACACGAAATCAGTGCTGACTGATCGACTAGTCACGAAGCTGAGGAGATTAGATAATAAATAATGTCTCGTACATTTCGACAATTTTCACCATCACCACGTACCCTGGAGAGCCTGCGGCTTTCTGATTACATCACGCGTAAGCTGATACAGCAAAATACACCTCAACACATCACATTTGTACTTCTACAAACATGTCACGCAATTGTTGTCTTACTGATGCTAAGCAGCACCATCGATATTTCGATTATGAATTCATCACTTCAATGATTGACTTATTGGTTGTTTCATTCAGAAGATAATACGTATACATTTTTGCTATCTATTAACTATTCTATATGTAGGTTAACTAATTGGTTGCCAAATCAGACTGAGTCGATTGATTGAGGTACAAAGTTCTTTTTATCGTTCAATAATGACAAAAACGTTTTCCCTCCATATATCTATATACATGTCAATGTAGCTGTAATTTCATAACTGAAATTATCCATTTCCTTTATTTACTTATATATGATTACATATGCAGAAATTTTGATTTTGCAAATACACCTAGAGAATTGAAACAAATCGCTTGACGTTTGCATATTTTAGAACATTTATACAACATTTATGACTGCCAACCTTGTAAAAGTCAATATCAAATACACGATGTTCTGTTCTGTTCTTCTGGTTAGATACTTATGGTTACTATATCTTTGATAAACTGATAATTTCTATCGGAAATATTTCAGTACATTCCGTTGACTTCCCTTTTTGGGTCCGCCGCATTGTCACGGGGGTATATTCTCCAAGGATCCATAATCCATAAAGCGCCAATTAATGAGACACTTTTGGTCTAAAATGTCGCTCAAGTAATTGCAATTTAAAGGCTACCTTTCTTTTAGAATGACAAAAAACTTATATTAAAACCATATTAAAAGTTGAAAGTCTTGCAGAAGATATTTAGAATGGTGAAGTTGTCTTTGAAAGGGTAGAAAAGATTGTTGGAAAATATAAAATAGTGGTCACTGGAATTTCCTCCTCTGTTTATGTTTAAAAAGCCTTATTATATACCTAGCAGTAAAATCCTGGAATTTCCCAGTGTAATAGTTTTGATATCATCACTAGTGACGATATCAACTTTCACTTTCACTTCCTGTCGTAATTTAGGAACTACTTTTTTTTCGACCGCATTTTTTTTTTTTTCGACTTTCAAACGAAATAAAAACGTAGCAGGATAAGGATTAAGGGACCGAAGGCATGCGCCAATGTACAGTGATGTGACGGCTCTAGATCGGGGGTATACCAGATCGGGTATACCTCACCCACTCTGTCTCTCTCGTAATTACATTCTGTATATTGCTAGTCCTGAAGTCCCGATGAGTCAATACATCATATTCCTTTGTTCCATTGTTGCATAACATTCTATTAGCATGCACCCACGTTAAGTGTCATGGAAAATAAAACGATAATAAATCATCTCTGTGGAATGATTTAGCTCGATACGTTATGATCGAGGCTGAGTGATCCACAACGATTTTATCATGATAAAGACATGCGCCTAATGCATAATTCACCAGTAAACGTGTCTTCGTCATTTATGGATAGAGACAAATAGGATCTGAAATAATTTTCTAGTACTTGATGAGATAAGATTTTGTTCAATAAGTCTGAAAAAAAATAATGTTATCAACCCATTATCACACAATTCCAACTTTTGACGACCCTGAGAAAGAAGACTTTTTAAAACATTGTTGGAAAAGGAGAAAATGCTGGTAACCAGCATTTTCTTCTTTCCCCGCGATGTTTTCTACTCTTCACAAAATTAATTTCAAATGTTCAGCCACTTTTATTTTGTCGTCTGCAAACGCCTCGATTTGGACAAGTCTAACTTATTGTCGTTTAGTAGTGAGTTAACTCTTTCCCAAACGGTGAATTTTTGACCAGGCATAATTGAAAGCATTTTGCAGATGACAAATTAACAGTTGCTAAAAAGATGATTTTTCTGTATGATTTGTTAGAAAACATTGTGGGAAAAGGAGAAAATGCTGGTTACCAGCATTTTCTCCTTTTCCCACAATGTTTTCAAAAGGCTTCTTTTCCTGACCCGTAAAAACCAGGGATTGTTCGGGAAAGCGTTAAACAAGCCTTTTGCGAGGGGAATTTGATTTTTTAAAATGTTCAATTCTGCTGTTTTGGAAATAAAAAAAAATGACGATAACCTTGTCGTAGACAGCGACGTTGTCCTGTTACAATTTTGACAATATCTCGATTATTTCTCAAGATATTTTCTTCAAACTTATGCCGCTTAAATGCAATTGAAAAGAAATCCCACATACAAGAAGTGTAGTGACCTTCGAGAAATTTTGACGTAGTTTTCTCCTTTTTGATGTATAGATTTTTTCTGTAAAAAGAAATACACAGAGGGAAAGAAAGCAACAATAAAAGGGTCTCGCGAATTCTGGAATTTTTGTTCATATTCATAAATGCAGTTTATTGTTTCTTCGATTTACTTAAGTTTCGTTTTATATATTTTAATTTTCTTTTTACCATATCGAGATTATACTATGTTAAACGAAGTGGCTCGGTTATACGTTATACTTCTTCAACAAAAACGTGTTCGCTTATCAAGTTATCATTTAATATAATCAAATACAGTGAGAGTTGTTTATTTTTAAATATGTATAAACGAATGATGCTCGTCACCAAGGAACTGACACGGTGTAACTGACGGAATACAACCGATTTTACTTGAATCAGAGAAATGATTAGTCATTCACCGATATCAGTTTGTTTAAAAATTGATATATAAAGTGTTACTCCCAGGTACTTACACTTTACATAACGATCACTTTTAACTCATTACCACACAATCCCTACTTTTGACGCACCTGAGAAAGAGGCCTTTAGAAAACATTGAGGGAAAAGGAGAAAATGCTGGTAACCAGCATTTTCTCCTTTTCCCACAATGTGTTCTATCCTTCACAAAAAAAAAATCAAATTTTCAATTACTTTTATTTTGTCGTCTGCAAATGCTTTCAATTTGGACCAGTCTAAAATATTGTCGTCTGTTAATGGGTTATGCCGGAAATCTCCGTAGGCATTTTTTGGCATCTGCTGTCCAAAAAAAAGGCAGTACATTCAGTTTCATGTTCTTGAGAATAATTGACCAGCGTAAAAGTATACTCCATCCTAAGTATGAAAAGATTTTTTCGACTTTTTCTATTGAAATGAAGTTATTAAACATTCATTCGCTTAACATTAAAAATTGAAAAAAATCATTTTTTGAAAGCTTCGCGCTCTTCTGTCGGGTTATATTTTTGTGCAGAAAATAGTTTTCACGTTTTTTCTTATTTCTTTCAAAATTTCAGTAATGCATGCTTTTCATTTTAATGTGGTTTGTCTGCCAATGTCTGGTAGGTACGCCGCATGCGCAAAGCGTGTGTTTTCACTTTTTGTTTTTTTTTAAGATGCATTTTGTGGGCAAAATTGAAAATATTTTCATAACAATACCATTTCTATCGTTCAGGCATGCGTTACAAGTTGTTTTTATGTACTTCTCTGCTGATTGGAAAAATTAATAGGATAATCAAAAGTGGCCGGTTAGAAGTTTTGCTGGGTGTATTTAGCAGTTATTAGAAACATGTTTCGTCTTATTATCAAGAATGTCTAACTTCAAATGTAACATAACTTCTCATTGGGTAAAACAACCAAATGGTTCAGCCATTTACAAGCTGCGTAATTTACTAAATCTAGAATTAAATTTGGAATTGAATTAAGGACCGCGCACCCTAATTGAATTTTTATAACATCACCCTCCATCGCCAAAATTCGGCTAACACTCTGGAAATCCATAATCACTGTAGGGAACCCGCGTCTATCAGCCGGTTAATTACGGATACTCGAATCTTAGCCTAATCCGTACTTTTTTCCGGCGATGATTCCAAGGCAATTTCACACGTATCCCATTGGGGTGGTCTAACCTTAAGAATGGTAAATACGGATCCTGGAAGCTATCACCTTGATCTAGGATCTACACTGTCCGATTAGGAGATGTTATTCCCAAAAACAGAACTTTGAAATAGTAATATTTCGGTTTTTACAATATCTGGGTTTTTACTGTCGAACTGAACATTTTATTTTAGTTATTAAAAAAGAAAAGAGTTGAAATTTACTCATCTAGTTCACAAAGCATGATTCAAGTTTATTTCATGCTTTCCGGTAGGATATCGAGAAATAGCAGTGAAACTATTTTTCGATCTTACATCGGTACCACCAGTGAAAAGACCGATTTTCACTTTCTTGTTGCCTAGGTAAATTGCGCGTGCCTAACAACCAGATGGGAAATATGACGTCATATACCTTACATTTCTCGCGCTTGACGTAACGTTGCTATGCGGGAGGGGTACGCCACGGGGAATAAGGGAAAAGAATTGTACCGAATTTTGATAAAGCTCCTCCCAGAAAGGGTTAAAAGCATAAAATAAATAGAACATTTGTTTTTTTTTTTCGGTGAAAGATCGAAATGTATTTCATCTCGTGAACACCATCGGTAATATTTTCACTCGTGGCTGCGCCACTCGTGAAAATATTACCGATGGTGTCCACTCGATGAAATACATTTCGATCTTTCACCGAAAAAAACAAATATCCTCTATATATACCATACTCACACTTGCTGTATAACTGAAAATCCGTATGTCTATCACACGAAGATTGAAGATAATGCCCTATCTATCAGTCATGCTGTTTACACATAAAACATTATGTCACGCATAACATAATTGAACTAAGATAGGAGGGACACCTATCAATTCATTACCAGAAAATGGAAAATTCTGGTCGCGCCTAACAAACAGAGTGTCTCAAATAGACTGTCTGTGAATCCAATACAGCTCCGATCAGCGATCCCTTACTAAGGGTATTGGCCATTATTGGAAGACAAGTTCCATCCGTTTTACATTAACCCTTAACGTTCTGAATATACTGTAAGATAGTTTAACCCTTTACCACACAATGACGACTTTTGACGAATCTGAGGTAGAAGCCTTTTGAAAACATTGTGGGAAAAGGAGAAAATGCTGGTTACCAGCATTTTCTCCTTTTCCCACAATGTTTTCTACTTTTCCCACAATGTTTTCTACCCTTCCCAAATCGAATTTTGACTCGTCAGTGACATTTGCGGGGGGGGGGGGGGGGGCAAAGATATCTTTTTATCGGACAGTGTAGAACCACGGATCAGACTGCTAGATCTATATTGTCTGCAAAAGGTCACTGAGTTGCGCTAAGCAGCTTAAAAGTTCACTTTTTACCAAACGACAAAATTTTGGACGAGTCCAAATTGAATGCATCTGCAGGCGACAAAGTAAAGTGGATATAAAATTGAATTCTGAGTCTGGTTTGTTGGTTGTATTGGGGTTTAACGCCACTTTAACAGCTAAGGTCATATCATGGCGGTCGGTGACGCACATGTGTTTTCTGGCTTTCTCATACCAGTACTAACACAACTTTCTTTCCAAAGCCACCGACTATTTTTCTCACATGCTTCAGCAGAGGTGAGAGGCGAAAAAACGCCGGAAAGAAAGTTCGAAGGTATCGAACTCGCAACCACTAGGTCATGAGTCCGACACGCTCACCACTGAGCCACCTGGGCGGGCTCTGAGTCTGGAAGGGTATATACTAGTAATATTGTCGAATATGACAGACCTGACGATGTTTCCAAAGAAACTCCCAAAAGACATTGTGGGATAAGAAGAAAATTCCGGTTATCGGGATTTAACTTTTTTTCGCACAATGTTTTCAAAAGACTTTTTTCCTCATGATCGGTGATAAAATCTGGGATTGAGTGGAAAGAATTTAAGTTAGTCTGGGATTGAGTGGAAAGAATTTAAGTAAGTCTCTCTCTCTCTCTCTCTCTCTCTCTCTCTCTCTCTCTCTCTCTCTCTCTCTCTCTTTAACAAGTGGTTTAGCAACATGCAACTTGCGCCGTTCTCAAGACCGCTCAAATACACCATTATTTCTGTTCTAAATAAGTCCACATGGGATAGGCATGGATTTTCATCTCTTAATGAAAAGTAAACATCCCTTAAATTCAAGCTTCTTTCTAAGTCAATATGTGTCAAACATCCTAAAATTAAAGCTTGTATCAAAGTCAATAGATGTCGGTTTCCAGGATTTATGAACCGGGAAAAGAACATTGTCGACCACATGGAGCAAAAGTGCACTTAGTCTGTTTTATTGCATTTCTTTTCCACCCGTTCGGTAATGGTGGGAATTCTCCAGAAATGTCTGAAATTTAACGATCTCCCTTGGCTTCAGCTGTCGCTTTTTCTCGTAATCTTCGACAAATAATACATTATATGTTGGACACAAAACTTTTTTATTATACTGTATATCGTCGGTGTACTTCCGAATCCTCGTAACTACAGCTTGTTACACGCTGTAGTTACGAGGTTTTGGAAGTACACCGACGATATGAAGAAATAAACGGGTTTGTCAAAAAGAGTACTGCAGAGGGTCAAAGATTTTCCCTTTATTTTTAATGTAGCAAAAGCAGCAGTAACGTCATCTTCACCAGCCAAGTTTACGATCACTACGTGGATCTTACCTTGGCGGATTGAGCTTGATTTTTACAACCCCCCCGATACGCCTTTTAATTGGATGCAGCCAGCTCTAGCTGCATCGAATAAAATCGCTCGTAGCATTTCATCTTTGATAAAAATAGAACACGGTCTCTGCCTTTCGAATATAGGTAAAACATGGAAATCCACGTGGATGTCTACTTAACGCTTTATGTGTATTCGCAAAACGATATTTCAATTGCTTTTAGAAACATGATGTAAAGGGGAGTAATAACCAGCATCCAATAGAGGGCGCATCACAGGAATCTCGAAATCGGGCTCAATCAGCCAAGGTAAGATCCACGTAGTGTTCGGAAACTTGGCTCGCGAAGATGCAGTAGCGTGAGATTATCATAAACAAGTGAACAGAGTAAATATGTTGTGTAAAGCAGCATGCCATATTGTAATTTATGTGAATTTCTGCTGATTTTTGACACCGTAAATCAATTATATAACATACAGTCATGCAGATGAACACTGATGCATTTCCTTCCCAAACATTTATAAGAAGCTATCCGCAGTAAAGTCATCGTTTGTCATTGCGAGTCGAGGAAAAAGGAATGAACTACTTTATTAGTTAGGGTTTGTTTCAATGTCAGAGATGGGCCGGTGTAATGCAGAGAAATGACCCCCATTACAAAATGACCCCCGGTCATTTCTCGACGTTGAATAATGACTCATGGGTCATTTCTCTACGTCGAGAAATGACTCACGGGTCATTTCTCGACGTAGAATAATGACCCGGGTCATTTTTCTACGTCGAAAAATGACCCATGGGTCATTCCTCTACGTCGAGAAATGACCCGGGGGTCCTTTTGTAATGGAAGTCATTTTTCTGCATTACACCGGATGTGCAGATTCAGTTGAACAAAGCAGTTTCCTCAGAACTTTGAAACACGTGATAACAAGTTCTCCAACTTAACCCTTACCCTGCTAAAAAACAGCGTTTTAACTTTGCAGCCCCGATAGTAAAATTTCTAAAGATTTTTCTTTCAAACTTCTTTTTGGAATTAAATAGCTCTCTATCGGACAGTGTAGATCTAGGATCAGACGGCACGTTCTGTGCCGTCTGATCTTGATCTGCACTGTCCGCAGAAGGACTCATTCAATCGCACTTCGCAGCTATAGAAATTTCGGAATTTTTCTCTCTAAGCCCACTTATATTTTCAGTCTTTAACTGCTTCAGGTACGAATAAAAATTCAAGGTTTTGCGCAGCCTGAACTCCGATGAGTCAAGAACTCAAGTTGTTTTTGTCATCAAGTACGGAACCAAAGCACACAAACAGACCTTTTAGAGCCACTTAAATCTTTGACCTGTCAAGTTGAAGAATCGTTCATTGTGCACTTTGAAGCGCGGCCGAAGGAGCTCTTTCGCTAACACTGTTTCATCTTGAATTTTTTTCCTACCTCTGTCATCGCCAAAACAAGAACTAAACGTGTTGCTAACATCGCGAAGACAGAAAAATCCTTTATCTTTATTAAAGACAAAATCTTCTTTACTTATTACATGGGTTAGACCCAAAAATGTTTCGAGTTTAAATAAAACCTTGTATGGGTCCTTTTGAAATTTGTCGGAGTCAATAACGTGGATTTGAGAACGACTGAAATGCTGTAAATAGCGCTCAAATGCTTCATCATAGAACTGTCCATTTAACGTGCCATTCTCAGCCATTTTGGTAAGATCACTCAGAGGCCTGTCTGGAAAACGAAATGTGTAGAACGAAATGGCTCTTTCAACGGGATCTCTCACAATTAAAATCAATTTCATCTTGGGATCCGACATTTTTATCCTAGCTGGCACCGCCTTTGGAAAAAAATATTTCGATTTGTACAATGTTATCTGATTTTCCAAACTAAATGGCATTTTTCCTCTGTGCCATTCAGATCCTTTATCCCAGTTTTTGGTGTAATATTGGACCAGGTAAGTTTTTCCATCCTTTATTGCAATGTTTGGGTGCATTGAGAGGAAATCGGTTAACTCTCTGGTTCCCGATTTTGCTACTCCGATAATAATACACTTTGGTAAACGTCGTTGACAGCCTTCTGGCAAATCGGGAACCTCTGATCTGGCCAGGTTACACCGCTGAAGGTCTTGACAAAATGAACTTGCATAATTTGGATATTCATTTAGTGCATGACAGTTCTTATCTCGAATACCAAGCAGCGTCTTGGAAACGTTTTCCACTGAATAGATAAAGTTTTCGGCTCCAGATCCCTTTTTGTGGCCACTTATGTCTACCATCATCTTACTTTGATCAGCTTTATACAATTGAATATGATAGCTGTATGAAATAATTGCATACGTCACGAACATAAAGATCGTAATTGTCAAAAGCGTATTTATCGTAGTTTTGTTCATTGCTGGAAACTTATAGATTCGTTGATGAACACAAAAGGCGCACAGTAAAAATCCCTTTGTATTTTCTTTGCTCTTGTCGGAAAACTTGTTAGATTGTACAAATCTCAAAATTGTAGAACCCCAATGGTTCACTTGTTTTCAGCGAATTGTTTTGCATGCAAAGCTTTATCTCATCAACTGTTTATGTCATAGGACCCAAGATGACGAAACCGTCAAACCTTCACATATGAACGTATCGTTAAATCAATGTCCTCTTCTCTGTCACCTTCTCTGCAGTACATTCTGGAAAAGGAAAGGACATAATTTTAGCAAAAATTCATGCGGAAGAAAAAAACCAGTAGCATGTATAGTACGAACATTAAAGTTGGCAACAAATGCATAGCTCAAGAACAAACCGGTCCAGCTGGGCCTTTAACCCGTGTTGCATAGACGTTGATTCATATCAGACAGTTAATTGATTTTATGGTTAAGATAGGGTCCCTGAAGATGGCTCAACGCTCAGTAATCGACATTCAGCTCAACACAAGCCTTGTTGAGCCAGCTCGACATTCAAGCTCAACAGCGAGATCAACAGCAAAAATAGATATACATGTCAAAATTAAAGTCCCCTTGAGCCAGCTCGACATTCCAGCTCTACGGCCAGGTCAACAGCAAAAATACTAGTTCCATGTCCACTGAGCCAGCTCGACATTCCAGCTGAACCGCCAGCTCAAAAGTCGAAATACATATACATATGTTTCAATCAATGTCCGTTGAGCCAGCTCGACTTTGCAGCTCAACCACCAGCTCAAAAGCAAAAATACATATACATGTATATGTCAAAATCAAAGTCCGTTTAGACCGGCTCGACATTCAAGCTCAACCACCAGCTCAACAGTATAAATACTTATACCCTTATACATATGCTTCAATCAATGTCCGTTGAGCCAGCTGGACATTCCAGCTACACCACCAGCTCAACAGCAAAAATACATACATGTATATATGTCAAAATCAAAGTCCGTTGAGCCAGCTCGACATTCAAGCTCAACCGCGAGCTCAACAGTAAAAATACTTATACATATGCTTCGATCAATGTCCGTTGAGCCAGCTCGACATTCCAGCTCAACAGCCAGCTCCACAGCAAAAATACATATATATGTCGAAATCAAAGTCCGTTCAGCCAGCTCGACATTCCAGCTCAACCGCCACCTCAACAGTAAAAATACCTGGACATATGCTTCGATCAATGACTGTTGAGCCAGGTCCACATTTTATCTCAACGGCCAGCTCAACAGCCTAATTACATATATATGTATATATGTCAAAATCAAAGTCCGTTGAGCTAGCTCGACTTTCCAGCTCAGCCACCAGCTCAACAGCAAAAATACATATATATTATATCAAAATCGAAATCCGTTGGGCCAGCTCAACATTCCAGCTCAACTGCCAGCTCAACAGTAAAAATACTTATACATATGCTTCGATCAATGTCCGTTAACGCAGCTCGACATTCCAGCTCAACGGCCAGCTCAATAGCAAAAATACACATATACATGTACGTCGAAATCAAAGTCCGTTCAGCAAGCTCAACATTCCAGCTCAACGGCCAGCTCAACAGCAAAAATACATATATATGTCAAAATCAACGTATATATCATTATGTATTTTTGCTGTTGAGCTTGCGGTTGAGCTGGAATGTCGGGCTTGCTCAACGGACTTTGATTTTGACATATATTATTATATGTATTTTTTCTGTTGAGCTGGCCGTTGTGCTGGAATGTCGAGCTTGCTCAACAAGGCTGGTGTTGAGCTGAATGTCGATTACTAAGCGTTGAGCCATCTTCGCGGACCCGTTGAGGTTCGTAGAAAAAAATAAAGAGCACAAGTTTTACGTTGGTAATATCACGCACATAATAAATAATATACATAGAGGATATTTGTTGTTTTTCGGTGAAAGATCGAAATTTATTTCATCGAGTGGACACCATCGGTAATATTTTCACGAGTGGCGCAGCCACGAGTGAAAATATTACCGATGGGGTTCACGAGATGAAAAAAATTTCGATCTATCACCGAAAAAAACAAATATTCTATTTATTTTATGCTTTTATCCCTTTCTGGCAGGAGTTTTGTCAAAATTTAGTACAGTTCTTTTCCCTTATTCCCCGTGGCGTACCCCTCCCGCATAGCAATGTTACGTCAAGCGCGAGAAATGTAAGGTATATGACGTCATATTTCCCATCTGGTTGTTAGGCACGCGCAATTTACCTAGCCGACAAGAACGTGAAAAACGGTATTTTCACTGGTGGTACCAGTGTAAGATCGAAAAATGTTTTCACTGCCATTTCTCGATATCCTACCGGAAAGCATGAAATAAATAGAGGATATTTGTTTTTTTCGATGAATGATCGAAATTTATTTCATCGAGTGGACACCATCAGTAATATTTTCACGAGTGGCGCAGCCACGAGTGAAAATATTACCGATGGTGTTCACGAGATGAAATAAATTTCGATCTTTCACCGAAAAAACAAATATTCTATTCATTTCATGCTTTTTACCCTTTCTGGGAGGAGCTATATCAAAATTCAGTACAGTTATTTTTCCTTTTTCCCCGTGGCGTACCCCTCCCGCATAGCAACGTTACGTCAAGCGCGAGAAATGTAAGGTATATGACGTCATATTTCCCATCTGGTTGTTAGGCACGCGCAATTTACCTAGGCAACAAGAACGTGAAAATCGGTATTTTCACTGGTGGTACCAGTGTAAGATCGAAAAATATTTTCACTGCTATTTCTCGATATCCTACCGGAAGGCATGAAATAAAAAAGAGTATTTGTAATGAAATTACCATTAACTCTTGTCCTGCTAAATGACTAAAATGAAAACTTCATTTCGATAGTAAAAGCCAAAAAAACTGTCATTTCAAAGTTGTGATTTTGGGGATAATATCTTCTCATCGGACGGTGTAGATCCAAGATCAGACTGCACGTTCTGTGCAGTCTGATCTTGATCTTCACTGTCCGCAAAAGGTCAGTGAGACGCGATAAGCAGCCAAAGGGTTAAGTGTAACAGCTTATTCAATATACATTATAACGCAAAAACAACAAAGAAAGTCGTTGACTTTTGTGGCAAATTTACCTTCAAATTTCTTCTAGAACACGCGAAACATTAAAAAAAAATCATTGATCTGTAGGTTATGCAATTATAATTATTTCAGTCATGCTCTGTGACGATGGCACTTAACCCTTTCCCAAACAATCCCTGCTTTTCACGGGTCAGGAATAGAAGCCTTTTGAAAACATTGTGGGAAAAGGAGAAAATGCTGGTAACGTTTTCTACCCATCATGTAGAAAAACCTTCTTTTAAGCAAATGTTAATTTGTCATCTGCAAAATGCTTTTAATTTGGTCTGGTCCAAAATTTGTCGTTTGGGAAAGGGTGAATGCTCTCCGCAAACTGTATCGACCCTTGTTACCTGTGCAGCCCGCGATAAAAATAACCCATATATTGCTGTTTCAAAGAGGTTATGTTTTGCGGAATAATATATGTATCTCCATATCGGACAGTGTAGATCAAAGACCAGACTGCACCTTCTGTGCAGTCTGATCTTGATCTACACTGTCAGCAAATGGTCAGCAAATCGCGCTTAGCAGTCAAAGGGTTAATCATATCATCCATGTCCCAGGACTAGTCTACTTCAGGACTCAATTACTTGTTAGAGAAAATGGATATTTTTGATCTGTGATTATGTAATGGCTAGCATGGTATGAACGTTGTCTGCGCATGTCATATTCTTCGAAGATTCGACCTGTCTAATATGACTCATCACTAGCCCCTAAAGCGGGCAGACTGTAATATTGCGCTCTATAAAGTAGCAATGTAGAAAATAGCTTTTATCAATACCTTTGAGAAGAAATGAGACCTGCTTTAGCTCCAGATTTCTCTAAACTGCTGATCATAGCTGAGTGAATTGCATGCACTAGGTAGCCCTTTAATGAGTAAACGATTATTTTAGTTTGAAATTCAAAGTAACGGTTGTCGCGTAGGAAAGTGGTTCGGTTATGTTCCCAGGATGCCCAAATTAGATAGATGAGTATTTATAGAATGCCATATAGCGGGAGATAATGTGGTATGATGAACTACAGAGATGAATTAAGTTCCCTTTTACCAAAGCATGGCATTTCTTTTTTCAACATTACTCTCTATTTAACCCTTTCCCAAACGACAAACTTTTGGACTAGACCAAATTGAAAGCATTTGCAGACGACAATTGAACTCTTGCTGAAAAGATTATTTCTGTCTATGATAGGGTAGAAAACAATGTGGGAAAAGGAGAAAATGCTGGTTACCAGTCCTTTTCACACAATGTTTTCAAAATGCTACTATTTCTTTCAGACCCGTAAAAACCAGGGATTGTTTGGGAAAGGGTTAAATATGATTGGGATTGAGGTATAATAGTGAAATTAAGCATTCGGACATAAATTTGAGCAAATTGTCGTCTCGGATCAGCCTGCGCAGTCCGCACAGGCTAATCCTAGCCGGCACTTTACGACTACATTAGATTTTGTGCCACAGTGGACTTGCATAAATCAGAAAATTACAAAGAAGCGGAAAGTGTCGTTTCAGAAAGGCCTGCACGGAGTGCTCAGGTTGATCTGACACGACACTTAACCCTTTCCCAAACGACAAAGTTTGGACTCTTCCAAACCGAAAGAGTTTGCAGACGACAATTTTAGATTGTGAGAAAATGGCAGAACGTTCTCAAAAAGGATACAAAACGTTGTGGATAAAGGAGAAATTGCTCGTTACGAGCAATTTCTCCTTTTCCCACAGTGTTTTCAAAAGACTTTTACTGCAGACACGTAAAACTCGGGGCTTGTTTGGGAAAGGGTTAACGCAAATCTTTGAATGTTCCTTTACACTTATTTAAGGCCATCTCTATTTAAAAATTCCATTTTCAAATAACGGAAAAAAATGAGGAAAGAGAGAACAGTGTTGTCTATGTCAGCAAAGATAGTTCTTATAGAAGATAAGCAACGGTTCGACTATCCGAGCTTTCATTCTTTGATTTTGTCCCGCCGCCCCCACCCGTGTCGCCAATCGCTGTTACTGCAATTAATAAAATGTAAATTCGAATAACCGTCAAGTACATAAGGCCTCTTTTTTTACGACACCGGCTCAATTATAACGTTACGTCATCAACCCATGATATATCCTCTTCTTGAGATATGTAACGTTTAATTATAAAATAAACGTTTATTTTATGATTAAACGTTTGTGTTTATTTTATAATTAAACGTTACGTCATCAGGTAAGACCTGTGTAATGGAAAATAACTATTTCCACTAAAATATTATCCTGCAAAATTGGCTATAATTAAAAATTAGTATTATTGAACTACTTTCACCTTGTTATTTTTTCCTTTTTTTCCTTCTTTGAATTATCATTTATAAATCTAAAACCAATATATTCTCAATTCAAAAAAAAAAGATAATAATTACCTCCCTTTTCAGAAAATTAACAAAAGTATCAAAAAATAACTTCAAGATAGACATAAACGGAATTTCTGATCCGTTAGGAATGTGCAAAAAATATTATATCTGCATAAATCCTTATTTATCCTTATTTATCAACAAATTAGAATTATCACCGGAAGTGCATTACACAGGTCTTATCTCAAAATCAACGAAGGTCGAAGCGGAGAATTTTAAAAGAGAAAGGAAGCAAAACAACTCACTTAGATCGATGTAATTTCAGTTCAGTATTGAACACGTCGAAGAAGTCCTAAAAGGTAAACAGAAGTGAAAAGCAGATCTTTTTCTCTGAGCGATCCGAATAATACTGAACTGTTCAAAAAAGTTTTTGCAAACCTGTACCGCAATGCGTAAATGAACCCTTTACAAAAACAATCCCTGGTTTTTACAACCCTGAGATAGAAGCCTTTAGAAAACATTGTGGGAAAAGGAGAAAATGCTGGTAACCAGCATTTTCTCCTTTTCCCACAATGTTTTCTCCCCTGCTTGAAACAAATTTCAATTTTTTGATTACGTCTATTTTGTCGTCTGCGAGTGCTTTCAGCTTGGACCAGTCTAAACTTTTGTCGTTTGGTAGTGAGTTAAGCGAACCGTGAAGTTATATTTTATCGATGAGCCTTGTTCTGGCAGAAGAGGGCTTGATGCATCTCTGTGATTCGCGATAACAAACCCGTCATCACATTATCATAGATCAATAAAATGCAGTTCGTATAAAAACCGACTGAGCCATGAGGTAAACTGGTCCTCTGACATGCAGGAAATTCGCTAAAAGCACAAGGTTTAGTTTAGTTTAACTCTTTACCACACAAGAAAAGTTTAGACTGTTCCAAACTGAAAGGATTTGCAGACGACAAAATAAA
Organism: Tridacna crocea; assembly: GCA_943736015.1. Classification (NCBI taxonomy): domain Eukaryota; kingdom Metazoa; phylum Mollusca; class Bivalvia; order Cardiida; family Cardiidae; genus Tridacna; species Tridacna crocea. The sequence continues at coordinate 54,377,540 of OX031064.1, read as the reverse complement.
GGTGACTGTAAAAATTGAAATTTGTTCTGGGAAGGGTAGAAACCACTGTAGGAAAAGGAGAGAATGCTGGTTACCAGCATTTTCTCCTTTTCCTACAGTGTTTTCAAAAGACTTCTTTCTCAGGGGCGTCAAAAGTAGGGATAGTGTGGTAAACGGTTAAATGTATTTATTTTAAATCGATTGAGATACAAGTTCTTACAACTTATACTAATCTCTCTCGATTCTGCACAAGGTTTGGAACCAGATCAGCCAGTGCGCTCCTCGCAAGCTGGTCTGGGTCGTTACTTTCTAAAGATGGGTTAAAACCCCTTTTCACCGACCGTCGCTCATTTTCCTTTTTAATGATATTAACACGACAAATGTAAACTCTGCAAACATATGAACCATTGTCTTATTACAAGATGACAAAACTTTGAAAAGCCATGGTTTGCAGAGAAGAAATTAGATGTGCCTCCAATAACAAGACTTGTTTTTTTACAAAAAATAGTGCAAAATATTCTGCGAAATCAGAGAAAATACTGATAGCCAACATTTTCTACATTTCCCACCAATATTCAAAAGGTTTCTTTCTAAGTGACGTTGTAACGTACTAAGGATTTTTTCGAAAAGGGTTCAGCTAGGCACAGACACGAACCATTTAATATCTGGAATTTTTTTTTTATTGGAGACCATTTGGCTTGCGACACACGAAAAAAGGGCATTCAGACATTTGCGTAAAGTGTCGTCTCGGATCAGCCTGCGCGGACTTGCGCAGGCTAATCCGAAACGACACTTTCCGCTTTTATATAATATTATGTTTTGCCTATGTCTGTACTTTAGCACAAATTCTAATGTAGACGTTAAGTGCCGTGACGGATTAGTCCGCGCAGGTTGATCCGAGATGACACTTTACGCAAATGCCCCCAATGCCCGTTTTTTGCGTGTCGAAAGCCATTTAGATTTTATAATTACATATAACTTGTTTTATGACTAGATCCAGAGGTACAAGAGCTGGCAAGCCATCAATAAGGACGAAAGAGCCGGATACGTGATAGCACCTGTGGCGTGGCCTGGCATACGCACGTACGCGCATGCATAACATCAAAATTTCCCTGCAAGCCTTTTATTTGAAAGAAAATCATTATTTAGAAGTTAACGAGCCCATCAACAACGAACACTTAATATTGCCTATTAAGTTATATATTATATATTTTGGCACAAAAAAGAGATATATTAGCCTGTTTGTTTAAGCATGGTAAATATACAGTTTTACGTTATAATTCATAAAGACCATGAGTTAAAAAGGGGGATGACTTGATCGAATTAAGGGTTAATTTTTAAAAGATAAATACTATCTAACGGAGAGATTTTTCAAAAACTTTCCACACTTATAGTATTTACAATTTTAAACAATAAGGGAAAAAATACACCTATCCTTGCTTACTTCGCCAGAAAAGAAGGTTGAAGGTCGGGGGGTGGGTTCAAGGAAAAAAATAGAATAAAAGTTCAGCAGACATGGTGGAAAAGGAAGAAATTACTCAATAGGAGCGAATTCTCCTTTTCCAACAATAATTTTCAAGGTGAAAACTATACAGTGCTATACTTTTACATGTTTAAATTTCCTGCCTTTGTCTCGTTGTTTGGTAATTATTTCACGGTGACAGTTTTAAGATCCATTTTTCCTCTTCATTAATTATACCTCTAAGAAACTGCTACTTTTTCAGTTTACAAACAGTAAGATTAGACTATGTGCAACAAAATACATACGTGCACTTTTAATTTAATATCCATGACAAACATAGATGCGCAGTAGGATGCGCGCGAACATTTGTCATGTATGTCCTTAACGACCATGTCGAAGATTTGTCTGCGAGGCCCTGGTTATTTAACCCCAAAGAACAAAGTTGCCGAGGACGCTCTCTGAATACCTTTTGTGTATGTGGATAAACAGCCGTTAAGACTTCATGTTTAGACATCATGGTAAAGAAAAAAAAAAGTTCATTCCTTCCCAAATGGTGGTGTTCTGCAATCTTTCAGAGGTAGTTTCACGTCTAAAAAATCTACAGCAATCAATTTACCTCCATAAAAGCAGGTATCGTGTATGTATCTATCCCTGTTAAAAGGGATCTTATGGATAGCTACCACAATCCATATTCGTAAAAATTCCGTGTAATATTTGATACAGTTTGTGTACAAAAACTTGTTACATACCAAGATGGTATGATAAGAGGGCTTACGTTTTTTGTACTTTTGACTTTGAAAAAAAAATCTGTAGAATCTAAACAAAAACAGTTTCGTCCTTGTTATTCCCCTTTTTTAAAAGAAAAATCTACGAAGCACACATATTGCTTTCCAGAGAAAGAGAAAAAAATAAGTAAAACTTTGGTTGAATGAAACGTAAAAGACCGCGAAATTTCTTCGATTCTACACCAAACAGAACTCTTCAAGCTGGAGAGATTTCGTCATAATTATTCCGGTATGTAAAGTAACCGATTCGACCGGGTTTTCATCTCATAACCAAATCGGGCCGAAAAACGATGAGAGTCGAGTGAGTTTTACTTGTAGGTTTTCCCTACTCTGTAAGTAACCGAGTTTGTTTATCTCTCTCTGATATTCCCTGATTATGTGACCTTCCCACAAGCAGTTGCAAAATTCTGGTACAAAGTCTTAATACAAGGAGATAAATCTAGATCGGCAAGGCTAGTTTAGTTTAACCCATTACCACACAATCCCTACTTTTGACGCCCCTGAGAAAGAAGCCTTTTGAAAACATTGTGGGAAAAGGAGAAAATGCTGGTAACCAGCATTTTCTCCTTTTCCCACAATGTTTTCTACCCTTCACAAAACAAATCTCAAATTTTCAGACACTTTTATTATGTCGTCTGCAAATGGTTTCAATTTGGACAAGTCTGTAATATTGTCGTTTGGTAATGGGTTAACCCTTTCCCAAACAAGCCCTGGTTTTTACGTGTCTGCAGTAAAAGTCTTTGAAAACACTGTGGGAAAAGGAGAAATTGCTCGTAACGAGCAATTTCTCCTTTTCCCACAGTGTTTTCTACCCTTTTTGAGAACTTTCTGCAATTTTGTTAAAGTCTAAAATTGTTGTCTGCAAACTCTTTCGGTTTGGAATGGTCCAAAATTTGTAGTTTGGGAAAGGATTAAACAGATTATATGGTAATAAATTGAATGTACACCAAAAAAAATGAAATTGAAAAAATGAGAGAATGACAGTGAAAATTGATGAATGAAAAAAGGAATACTGATTGGAGGTTGTGCAGAGCTAGGGTTGAAAATGTAAAGCTGTATTTCATAGGTCCCCGTATGCAAGTGTGTCTGCGGTAGTACAATGTCAAAAGAACGGTACCATATATTTCGAATTATGAAGATTGTTTGCTGTATGACTACCAACAGTGGTCGGTACTAGAGAACATAAGTACATATAGTTTGGATCTAAACCAATTACCATTTTGAAAAAAAAGGATAAGTTAAAGGTTATTTATTACTTCAAGCACAGGAATTTGACATTCTATAACAAAAATGAATGATCAAACGTGGAAAAAAATCTCCCCTATACATTTATACTATATAGGGAAGATTTTTTTTTTTCATATTTGATAATTCATTTTGGTTATAGAATGCCAAATTCCTGTGCTTCAAAGATATACCACTGTTCAAAGCTTTTTTTTATTGCATCACATGTTACTTACGGATAAGTTGCGAGCTGTTGCCATGGAGTTTTACAGGAGACCTGAGCAAATGTATTGTATGTAGGCCTGATGAAAGTCTGAACTGTTGTAATTTCTAAAAGCATGGATGGGTCAAAATTTTTCACTTCAAACCAGTGTTAGAGCGCAGTTTTTTTTGGTAACATTTGAGGATTCTTGTTTACTGTAAAGCTACGTGTGAAAAATTGTTCAATTTTACAAATCTAAATGTCCAAGACATTTGCAGACCTCAAATAATTATGTCTTCCGTCGGACGAATGTATTGAATTGTCAAAAAAATGTTTGAGTAACCGTGAAATACACGGAACAACTAAAGTAAATCCGGTTATAAAGCACAACCCGGTCCGACCCGGTAAATACATTTACATAAATTAATTTTTTCTTCAGAGTTCGAGGTAAGGCCAGAGAGATTCATAAACGTTCTACCATAATCAGTGACTTACTGGAGTGTCGAATCGCTTACAGTTATACTGCAGAATGGACAAAAGTTTAAGTTTGGTTTGATCGTTTTGAAATCCCTCGCAGTCGGCAGTTCCAAATTGAAATGATCACGTTTTCCACCAGACACTTTTTTCTAAAAAAAAAAAAATGTCGAGAATTTCCCACACAGATTATTTGTGGTGGTGCTTTATTTCAGTTGAGGACTTTTTCTTCCTTTGGTTGACATCTCATTATTTTTTCCCCGTGCAATTATCCCTATTGCACAAGATACAGGACCATTTGCCTAGAGGCGACACGGTCCCTAGTCAACTCGTCCATAGTCAACTCGTCCATAGGGTAACTCTGTCATCGATTCGGCACATTAGCACTTTAACTCTTTACCACACGAGAAAATTTTAGACTGGTCCAAATTGAAAGTATTGGCAGACGACAAAAAGAAAGGTGATTGAAAAATTGAAATTTGTTCTGGGAAGGGTAGAAAAGACTGTGGGAAAAGGAGAAAATGCTGGTTACCAGCATTTTCTCCTTTTCCCACAGTCTTTTCAAAAGGCTTCTTTCTCAGGGGCGTCAAAATTAGGGATTGTGTGGTAATGGGTTAACAAACGATAAAATGTGAAACTGGTATAAATTCAAAGCACTTGCAGATGGGAAAAATGTTTCCAGCAAGGTAGAAAACGTGAGAAAAGGAGAAAATGCTTGTTACCAGCATTTTCTCCTTTTCCTTCAACATTTTCAAAAGGCTTCTGTCACGGGGCGGTAAAAACCAGGGATTGTTTGGTAAAGGGATAAGAATGAAAACATTTCCCGCACAAGTTTTGTCATTTTGAAGAAGAATATGTATGTGGTAACAGATGCTTTTCATGAGGACTAGTCTTATATTTGGTCTCCTTGTAAAGAGTTTGAAAAAATAAACTGTTTAGTCTAGCTCAAGAAAGAGGTACACTTTTGATTTATCAATCTGTTTTAACTGTCCACCAACTGACAAAATGGTAGATTGGTCTAAACGAAAAGCATTTGCAGATGACTGATGTGATAGAAATTTACCCTTGGAAGTGTAGACATGCTGTTTACCAGCATTTTCTTCTTTACCCACAATGTTTTCCAAACGCCCTCTTCTTTCAAATTGTTAGAACTGGGGTAGGGTCCAAAAAGTCTTCTGGTCCACTTGTTGATGAGGGCAAGTGCATTATCCTTCTTTGTGAAATTGTAGAACTAGTGCAAAATGGCAGGACGACAAGTTAGAATTCTGAATTTTTTGGACCCTTACGGGTTTATGTGATAAAAGACTAAAACTAGGAGTACCAAATAAATCCAGTAGAAATAGGACAAAGATATTTAAAAATTCAATGAGTTTCCCTTGTCCAGAGACTGCAAAGACAGTGGAGATCAAAGATCAGACTGCACATTTTTTAGTAGTATGATCTTGATCTAAAGTGGCTGCAAATGATTAACTCTTTACCAAACAATAAAAATATAGACTAGTGGAAATTGAAAGCAATAGCAGATAGCAACATGAAAGTGACTAAAAATGAAATTTGTCATGGGAAGGATAGAAACTGTGTGGAAAAAAGAGAAAATGCAATTTCTCCTTTTCTCACAATATTTGCAAAAGCCTCTTTCTTAGGGTCATTAAGAATTGAAATTGTTTGGTTGATGGTTAAACTATAGGTAAAGGTAAAGTTGCCTTAAATAAATATCAAACAATCCCTGGTTTTTATGACCATGAAATAGGAGGCTTTTAAAAACATTGTCGGAAAAGGAGAAATTGCTAGTAACCAGCATTTTCTCCTTTTCCAACAAGGTTTTCTACCCTGCTGGAAACAAATTTCAATTTGTCTGCAAATGCGTTCAGTGTGGACAAGTCTAAAGTTTTGTCTTTTGGAAAGAGTTACAGAGTTAATGGAAAAAAATGGGATCGTGCAGTATGACTACTAACACTTTTTGATATTTTGATGAAAGAAGGTATTTTGCTTGGATTTAACTACTGAAAGTTTGGGACTAGATATTGGCCCAATTAAATTGCAAAATTGTCTTTTCTTATTTAGGTCATTTATGCATATTGTTTTGGGTTTTCCACATGCCTGTTAGGACATTAAGGGAGACAACAATCCAAATATTGTATTAGATATGTAAGTAATTATCTCCCCTGTTACAGCTCATTGACATTTTTAAGTCAAGAAGGGCACATACTGTTGAATAGAGTAGAAAATAATTGAGACTAAGGTCTATTAGGGCAATTATTGTGTATTGCAATGGAAACTTATGTTAGATAATAGTTTTATCCTTGCTGAGCAGGGGACAAATAACCAGAAAAAACCCTTGCCTCCTGAATTCAGAGCCAGCACGGGTGGCTCAGTGGTGAGAGTGTCAGACTCATGACCTGGTGGTCTTGATTTCGATACACGGTTGAGGCGAACTTTCTTACAGGCATATTTTCGCCTCTCACGTCTGCTGAAGCATGTGAGAAAAGTAGCCGGTGGCTTTGGAAAGAAAGTTGTGTTGGTACAGGTGTGAGAAAGCCAGGAAACACGTGTCACCAACCACCATGATATAACCTTAGCTATTAAAGTGGCGTTAAACCCCAATACAACCAACCAGCCTGAATTCAGATGAAATAAAAAATTATGAAGGGTCATCAGAATCAAATGTTTGTTTTGATATTCTAAAAATTATTACTGTAGTTTGAATGTCAGACTTTGCCATTGACCTATTTAGGATTTGATCTTTCTGGACTAATCTGATCTACAGAAGTATCTATTGCTTTAAAAATTATTTGTGGCTGAAGCTGCTTACTTGGTGTGTGGATCCAGAAAGAAAACATCTTCCGCTTGATGGCATTCTACGAATACTCATCTATCTTATTTGGACATCCAGGGTATAGAACTGGACTACTTTCCTACGTGACAACCGTCACTTTGAATTTTAAACTGAAAGAAACGTTTACTCTATAAAATCGCTTCCTGGTGCTTTTCATTCAACTATGATCATTAGCTATGAGAAATCTGGAGCTAAAACAGGCCTGATTTCTCTTCAAACATATTGATAAAGGCCATTTTCTCCGTTGCTACTTTATAGAATGTATTACTACAATCCTCCTAATTCTGGGAGAAGTGTTGCATCATAGCAGACAGGTCAAATCTTGGAAGAACATGACATGCACAAACAACGGAGAGAAAAATTTGTTTGGGGAGAGTTGAAAACACGGTAGAAAAAGAACAGAATGCTGGTTACTAGTATTTTCTTCTTTACCAACATTGTGTTTAACCCATTACCACACAATCCCTACTTTTGACGCTCCTGAGAAATAAGCCTTTAGAAAACATTGTGGGAAAAGGAAAAAATGCTGGTTACCAGCATTCTCTCCTTTTCCCACAATGTTTTATACCCTTCACAAAACAAATTTCAAATTTTCAGTCACTTTTATTTTGCTGTCTGCAATTCCTTTCTATTTGGACAAACCTAAATTTTTTTCATTTGGTAATGGGTTAAAAGCTTTTTTCTTAGGGACATTAACTCTTTACCACACAGCCCCGAGTTTTAACAACCTAACAAAGAATGCTTTTGAAAACAAAGTGGGAAAAGGAGAAAACACTGGTAACAAGCATTTTCTCCGTTTCCAAATAGGTTTTCAACCCCAGCAAAAACAATTTGGACCATTTGAGACATATATAAATTCTCATCTGTAAATGCTTTCAATTTGGACAGAGCTGCAATCTTGTAAAGACTTGACTCATTACCAAACAGCAAATTTACAGACTGGTCCAAATTGAAAGCATTTGCAGACAACAAAATAAATGTGACTGGAAAATCAAAATTTAATTTGGGAAGGGTAGAAAACATTGTTGGAAAAGGAGAAAATGCTATTTACCAGCATTTTCTTCTTTTCCCACGTTTTCAAAAGGATTCTGCCTCAGGTAGTCAAAAGTCTTCATTGTGTGGTAATGGGTTAAAAGCTGGGATTGTATGGTAAAGAGTAAGATCTAGTGTAATCTTTTCCCAAACAAGCCCTTGTTTTTACGTGTCTGCAATACAAGTCTTTAGAAAAGACTGTGGGAAAAGGAGAAATTGCTCGTAACGAGCAATTTCTCCTTTTCCCACAGTGTTTTCTGCCCGTTCTGATAATTTTCTGCCATTGTTATGAAAGTTAAAAGTGTCATCTGAAAACTCTTTCAGTTTGGAAGAGTCTTAAGAATTTGTCATTTGGGAAAGGGTTAAGAACACTGACTAGCTTATAATGGGAGTGTGTGATTTTGCTGACTGGTGATTCTTGAGTGTCCAAGAGAAAATAAAAGTGAGACCAGTAATTTCGTCTGCAGCCTCCATTGATTTTTGTGTTACAGTGACAACTTGGCCCTTCACTCAACAAATCCATATTTTAATGACCCCCCCAAAAAAGAAGACTTTGGAAAACTAGGTAAAAGAAAATGCTCATAACGGCCATTTTCTCTCTTTTGCTCAATGATCTCCTATCAAAGACAAGTTTAATTTTGTCAATTTGATCTTGTTCTGGTATTTTCCTTTAATTGGGATGACTCTGAACTTGAGTTGTCTTGTAGATGTTATAGTTGATGTTAGGGTAATTTTCCACCATGTTACTTTCTTGCCCTTTCAGGGCTTTGACTGCACCCTGTTACCACATAATCCAGAGTTTTAACAACCCTGAGAAAGAAGCAAATAGAAATGTTTTACCTGTCAACAGAAACTTATTTCCTGATCATTTTTTTGTAATTAAAAGCAGGTCTTTCTACAACAGATCTTGTTAAAAAGTTTGCATAGGAATAGATCTAGTACTTTCTAATATCTTGTAATTGAAAATGAAAGAGTATCAACTGATGCATTTTTTAGAGCTTTTGTACACTTTTGACGAGTGATTAACAAAATAAGTTACCTCCCTTTATAATGTCTATTTTGGCGTGATCATTTCTAAATCTCCCATTTTTTCTTGTTGGTCTTTTCCTGGTACATTTTTGAAAGGCAACCAACATGGATAAGAATGTACTTTCTCACTTTCAAATTAACACCAATGGAATATAACAGAGTTGCATAAAGGGAGAGGTTCACTGAAAGGCTAAAAGCACTTTAATCCATTACCAAACGACAATATTTTAGACTGGTCCAAATTAAAAGCTTTTGCAGACGACAAAATAAAAGTGACTGGAAATGTGAAATTTGTCTTGTGAAGGGTAGAAAACATTGTGGGAAATGGAGAAAATGCTGGTTACCAGCATTTTCTCCTTTTTCCACAATGTTTTCTGAAGGCTTATTTCTCTGGGGCGTCAAAAGTAGGGATTGTGTGGTAATGGGTTAACCAATGGTATAATATACCCAATGTCTGTGGCCCTTAACAGTTAACACTCATATTAAAAGACAGAAGCTGTCAATAGCCTTTAGATGAATAGCCTTCAAAAAAGTCAATGTTACAAGATATTTAAGATGAGTTATGGGTCATTTTCCTTAATTGATAACATCTGCAGTTAAAGGTGGGTATTTAGAATTTTTGCATCTCATCAGATTAAAAAATATATATCATTGAAATTCATATGAAAAAATAATACAAAACATCAATAATTAAGATTCATAAAATTGCCAAAAAAAAAATGTTTTGATGGTGTACCCATAACTCATTACCAGACGACAATATGTTAGACCTGTCCAAATTGTAAGCATTTGCAGATGACAAAATAAAAGTGACTGAAAATTTGAAATTTGTTTTGTGAAGGATAGAAAACATTGTTGGAAAAGGAGAAAATGCTGGTTACCAGCCTATTAAGGTATTTTTAGATTTCGTGCCAAAAATCAATAAAGCAGTGTGGGAATGTCAAGTGACTGGCAGACTTACTAATAACGCTTAAATTCCATTACATAACAAACATGTAATAATTATTTTCCATAATGTCTTTGAAACTTCGTCTGTGTATTCCTGTATGTAAATGAGAGAATTGATCATCTAAAAATAGAACATGTCTCCCGTTGGTGTCAACCTGGACCGTAGTAAATCTCTAATTTCTCCTGTTGTTGGATGGTTTTCGACTACTCACCCAGGGGTGTTATGAATGCAAATTAAAAGGCTTTGCGAGAATAAGGATGATATTTTTGCTTTTTTGTAAAATTTTTGTCCCAAAATCTGAAGTGCCACCTTTAAAGGGGATTTTCATGAAACTTGCACAGTTCTTTGATATCATGTAGTATCACTAATTTTGAAGATAATCATGGAATTTGGTTTGGCTAAAGTAGGCTCGTGAAAACTAACATTTCATGCTCATACCCTGAATTCATTATGATGGGATTTTTTTGGTACTTGTACAGATTGATTGCATCACTTAGAAGTTGAGCCCTATTGATGTTCGAAAAAATTCATTTAATAATTATTTGTAAATAGTGATAGGCCAGTGAATTTTTTGTGCTTAATTTCATGTACATGTTATTCATGCTATTTCTCAGTGACCATTGGGTGAGATTCAATAAAACTTTATGGAAAGTTTCCTAATAGGGAGGATGTAGTAGGATGATTTTCTTTAGGTTTTAAGGCCCTTTAAATATTTTCCATGTGTGAATGCATTTTGCAAACCGTAGTTGACCCCTAGGTCAAATCCCTCAGCTATTTTAAAATGGGTCATACGCAACTATTTGGTACATTTCTTCGCTTGAAATACATTGCTATACCATTCCTAAAATTGTAAGCTTCATTTTAAAAGAAACATGCCATAGATCAAACAACCTGTCAGATAAATGTCACTTCAGTACCAGTCCTGCATTTTGGCCCACTGGCATATAAGCCAGTTGAGTGATAGCAGACCGTATTTCACTCCTTTTTGGCATGTCCCAAATAGCTAAAAGTATACATTGTGCATTGCATTTATGTAGTATTTGCATTTACTCAACAATCCCTTCTTTTACAAGCTTGAGGAAAAAAAGGTTTTTAACTCTTTACCACATGAGAAAATTTTAGACTGGTCCAAATTGAAAGCATTTGCAGGCGACAAAATAAAGGTGACTGAAAAATTGAAATTTCTTCTGGGAAGGATAGAAAACACTGTGGGAAAAGGAGAAAATGCTTGTTACCAGCATTTTCTCCTTTTCCCACAGTGTTTTCAAAAGACTTCTTTCTTAGTCGCGTCAAAAGTAGGGATTGTGTGGAAATGGGTTAAATACATGGTGAGCAATTTCATGAGATTGCATGCAACCAACATTTGAGTCTTGCTCTATAGTCACCTTAATTTTGTCGTCTGCAAATGGTTTCAATTTGAACCTATCCAAAATGTTGTTGTTTGGTAAAGAGTTAATACGTCTGCGAAAAGTATCAACCCAGGTCAGCCCGCAGTTTGCACTGGCTGGCGTTAGCTTAATTTTTTTTGTTATTGGTTACGTTTCTGTATGTCAAAAGACCACTCTACCACATGATTAAGTTGATTTTTGAAAAAAGTGACTTATGAATCCGTAATTATGTGATGACTTGCATTGGTATCATGCATCACAGAGACAAAACCCCATAACATGCGAGTCACATTTTGATGATGTCTGCAAATGCCAAATAGAATATTTATGTCTATCATGGTGAGTTAACCCATTACCACACAATTCCTACTTTTGACGACCCTGAGAAAGAAGCCTTTAGAGAAAGAAACATTGTGGTTACCAGTATTTTCTCCTTTTACCCACCATGTTTTCTACCCTTCTCAAAACAAATTTCAAATTTTCAGTCACTTTTATTTTGTTGTCTGCAAATGCTTTCGATTTGGACAAGCCTAAAATATTGCCGTTTTGTAATGAGTTAAACCAAAAAATCAACAGGATAACTCTCTCACCACAGATGATGATTTTTGGCAATACTTGCCGAAGGCCAGCCTTCTTACATCATGGCCAGGTGTCTGTCTTTCCGTCTGTCTATTTGTGTTTTAACTTTTATTTCAAGCATGTTCTCTGAAACAATCTGTCAAATTTTGAAGATGCTTCACAGAAATAATTCCGGCTTGTTCCCCTTCAGGATTTATTGAAAGAATTTTATTTCTTTAAAAAGCCTGGTTGCCATGGCAACCAAGCTAAAATATTGAAAATCTTTGCAAGATCTTATTGTCTGAAACCAAAAGGTCTAGGGCTACCAAATTTGTTATGTAGCTTAAAGAGACCTCTATCAAGTTATTTTTTTCTTATATATAGCCCTGGGTTTGAAATTGGCCCTGCCACATGAGTCACAAGTTTAACATGGGTTTAGTTGATCACTATAATGTTTTTATAATGCCTTAAATTTACATAGTGATCAAGGGAAATGACTCCTCTATAGAATATATAGATTGTTATTTCTGTATTTACCTCCCTTGATTATCAAAAACTGCACTGTTTCATAATTGATGTTGAGTATTTATGACTTTTGTATAGAAAATGTTCACTTTTTAGGGACAGTGATTTGTTTTGATGCTCATAGTTTTCCTCAGATTTGTTGAAAATTTTACATTAAGAAAGGTTTCTAGCACTTACTTTTTTTGTTCCAGAATTTGACCTTTCATGCCATTAACAAAAGCCTGCATGTATTCACTGACATTATCTTTACATTAGAAAAAGATAGGACTTTTTTCTGTTTTTTTTAGGGGGGAGGGGTAGATTTTATTTCTCTATATAAGTTTAGACTTACAGACTTTAATGCAGTATGTCTCATGATACATGTATTTTATTCAGTATAATAAAACAACATTTTTTGACTACACCAAAATGAAAGCCATTGCTGAAAACAGTTGAACATAGTTGAAATTATTAATTCTGGTTTTATTAGGGTAGGAAAAACAGCTGACAACGTTTTCCCCTATTCCCACAGTTCTTTTCAAAAGCTTTTTGTCATAGTCATTAAATCTTAGACTGGTGTGGTAGAGGGTTGAAAGCCAGTGGAGCGATACAGGGCCATCATGGCTCTCTTGTTACACAGGTTGTAGCTCATACTATAAACTTAATGGTAAACCCATGTTGATTCTTAAATTTTGTGCTTTTGAAATCATCTTCTGGAATTTAAGGGTTTGACTTCTTTTTTACCCCTAAGCTCAAAAAAAGAATGAAATTCAACTTTTAAACTACAGCCACGTAGGAAGCATTTCAAGATTGGGGGGGCTAACTTCGAAATACTGAGATTTTTTGCGTGGTAATTGCATTGCGCTAAAAACTCATATTTCAGTTACTATGATTTTCAAAATTATTAGGGGGCTGAGCCCCCCCCCAGCCCCCCCCTGTTCCTACGGGCCTAAACTAATAGTAAACTGTGGCTAAATATAGAGCTCGAGATAGAGGGAGTGATTTTGATTTCAAAATTGAAAATATTAATTATTCTCCACTAATTCCTATGTTATGGGTGCTCATTAGAATCGTCTCATCAAGACAATTCTAATGAGTACCCACAACATAGGGTTTGGAAAAGAAATGGATTTATAGTATCATTAAACCCTCATATCTGCAGTTCTGTAAATATATTTCAAAGTTACTTTTTTTGGGGAAAAATATAACCTTATTCATAAAGTTATATTTTTCCCCCAAAAAAGTAACCTTGAAGTAATTGGAGAGTCTAGCTGCAAGTTCAGACTGCACATCCTCTGCAGTCTGATCTTATTCTACACTTACTGGAAAAGGTGTTTGAGTCGGGCTTAGCGGCCTGAGAGTCTAATATTGGAGATGGCGTCTGCTATTCTGTGACTGGATGAGGTTAATCCACTCATTTTTTTAGTTGTATGTCACATGACTTTTTGTGTCTATTTATAGGAAACAAACCTTATAGACTACTGTGTTGTGACCGAAAACTAATCAATATTTTGGTTCAGTAAAGTGAATGAAACTGACCTACTTACTGGATAGTTTGGATGTATTTTATTTTTATGACTATTTGTATGTGATAAGTAACATTCGGTATGAACCATTTTATATCTAATTGGTGTTGTGAATGAAGCAGCATAGAATTGGCAATACATGTATTTGGGTTCTTCCATTAGATTAAAAATGTCTGTGTATCTCTAGAGACTACTTTTGATGTGTGAAATAGCAACAATTGACTGTAGTAAGTAATATAAATACATGTGAGGCTTGCTCTGTAAACAGGGGGCTTAATGCAACTGCAGTAAGTATAGACCCATGTCAGCCGGCGCAGTGTGTGCAGGTTGACATGTACCAAAACTTTTGTCATTACTTGATTTTCTGTATGTTGAAGTTCTAGACTACCTTATGATTAACCCATTACCACATAATTTTTGACGATCCTGAGAGAGAAGCCTTTAGAAAACATTGTGGTAAAAGGAGAAAATGCTGGTAACCAGCATTTTTTCCTTTTCTCACAGTGTTTTCTACCCTTCACAAAACAAATTTTCAGTCACTTTAATTTTGTTGTCTGCAAATCCTTTGAATTTGGACAAGCCAAAAATTTTGTCGTTTGGTAATGAGTTAAGTTGATTATCTAAAGAAGTGGCTCTTAGAGATCCATATCTTCGCGAGCCAAGGCTACGACCACTATGTGGATCTTTCCTTGGCAGATCAAGCCCGATTTCTAGATTCCCGCAATACGCCTCCTATTGGATGCTCCTGTGGTTAGCATTTCTGACTTGTGACCTGGGCCTGTGTTCACCAGCCATTCTTGAGAGTATTCTTATTCTTATTCTCCAGGGTTTTCTAAATTTGTAAGTAACACAACTTCTGATTGGCTAAACCATTCGGTTTAGCCGTAGCCAGTCGGAATTTGTGTTACTTACAAATGTAGAAAATTCTGGAGAATAAGACAAAGGCCATTCTTAAGACTGGTTGGTCATAGGCGTAACCAGGAAAAAGTAAATTATATGCACGCTGAAGTTGGCCATTTTTGAGGCAGGTGATGAGAGCAATTCGGAATCAGCGGAACGGAATCTTACCTGTAAAATCAAGATACTTCTGATCTTGGCTGTTTTAGAAAACATCCAAACTGAAAAATACACAAAAAGAGGCAACCTAAGACCTATTCTCGATTTTTTTACATTACACATGTGCGTAGTGTGCATAAAAGAAGTTACGCCTATGGTTGGTGTATATGAGTCCTGACTGTTGTGGGTTCGATACCATGTTTAGGCAAACTCACCTGTGATATGGCAGAAAGTAGTCAGTTGCTTGGACAGAAAGCTGTGTCAGTGACTCTGAGAAAGCTCGGAAATGCAGGCCTAGGTACACTGGCCATTATTATATGACCTAGGCTGTTAAAAGAGTTTAAAAGTAATAACAGCAAACCAACTTGTACTTCTCTTTGTTCCTTAGCAGTAGCCTACTGCCTTACTAAACTTGGTTATGAAACATTTTTGAACTTGTGTGTTATCATTATGAAAGTCTCAATAGCCCCCTTTAACCCTCTACTCCACAGATACTCATTTCTACACATTGCGTGTAGGGGCCTTTGGAAAACATTATGGCAAAAGGTGAAATTACTCATGACGAGCAATTTCACCTTTTGCCACAATGTTTTCTACACTATCAAAATGTGTCATATACACATAAGAAATGGCTTCATCCTTACTGTTATTTAGAGTCAATTAGAGATACCTTAGAAATGCCTTATGGGGTGAAGGGTTAACCCATCACTGTGTGACCAGATTTTAGCTCTGTCCAAATCGAAGGCATTTGCAGACGACATAATTATTCAGTGTGGCTCAAATGGCGCAAATGTTGCACAAATTTTCTCTGATAGGGTTTCAAACATTGTGGTTTAACGGAGAAAATGCTGGTAAGCACCATTTTCTCCTTTTCCCACAATGCTTTCATAAAGGTTTATTTCCCTGGGTCATTTCAAGGCACATAGTGCAGTTAGGGGTTGACAGTAAAAAAGGTTAACCCATAACTGTTTACCACACAACAAAACTTCGGGCAGGTCCAGTTCGAGAGCATTAATTTGCAGACAACAAAATAAATTTGACTCAGATGATAGAATTTTTTGTTTTACAGGGTAGAAAACATTGTGGGAAAAGGAGAAAATGCTGGTTACCAAAAAATACATTTGTGCAAGATCAAGAGAAAATTTTGGTCATAATTTAGAATATAAAAGTGGACTGTGTACATCAGAGATCAGACTGCATGTTCTGTGCAGTCTGATCTTAATCTACTCTGACAACAAAAGCTTCTGGTGATACCAATGGTATGGGATTAGTTAACCCATTACCACACAATCCCTACTTTTGATGCCCTGAGAAAGAAGCCTTTTGAAAACACTGAGGGAAAAGGAGAAAATGCTGGTAACCAGCATTTTGTCCTTTTCCCAGTGTTTTCTACACTTCCCAGAACAAATTTTAATTTTTCAGTTACCTTTATTTTGTCGTCTGCAAATGCTTTCAATTTGAACGAGACAAAAATATTGTCATGTGGTAAAGAGTTAAAGGTTCAAGTGAAGCCCACAAACATTTTCAGCCTTGAAATTTGATTTTAGAAAAATGACATTTCATTTCTTCTGTTTATTTTTGCTTCATCTGAAATAGTGAAGATCAAAACGATCAGACTGCATAGTTTGTGCAGTATGATTGCGATATACTTCGACTTTGAAGGCACCGCTAGTTGTGAAAAGCATTTAACTCTTTACCAAATAATCCTGACTTTTAACAACCCAGGAAAGAAGCCTTTTGAAAACATTATGGGAAAAGGAGAATTATTGCACCATTTAAGTCACATTGAAATAATTATTGTTGTCAGCAAATGTTCTCAATTTGGACAAGGCTTAAATTTTGTTGTCTGGTAAAGGGTTAAACAACTGAACAATCCTGTATTCACTTGTTTGAAAAGAAAAAAATGCTGGTAACCATCATTTTCTACTTTTCTAATAGTGTTTTCTGCTCTTCCAGAGGCTACTTCCTATTTTTGAGGCAGTTATTTTGCTGTGAAGAAAGCTTTCTATTTGGGTAAGTCTATAAATTTCTTGTTTGATAAAAGGTGTAGGGTTATGATATCTACAGCTGTTTGACCCTAGAGCACTAGAAAAAAAACCTACTTTGCAGAAATAAAGGCCTAGATGATTGCATTTATCAAGGATGCTGTTTTTGAACATTCATGGCAAAACGGACAGTGTAGACTCATGAGTACATTACTTGTTTTGTGCAGTCTGATCTTGATCAAAACTGGCTGCTAGGACATCAGTAGCTGCTAAAGGTATACTATATAAAGGGTTGAAATATAAATGTGAACCATGATATTTTTAGTCATGTTTTGTCCATTATTTACATTACTAGGCTAACAGACAAGAAAAGTATAGAGTATACAGGCCCTTAGTTTTCATGGATACCAGTGTTGGATTATGTGGAGTTTAAAGTGAAAAGTGAAAGGATTATTGCCTCCAGGACAGTGACTATAAGGTAATGTACAGTAAGTGCAGTGTTTTGATTTTCAGGTATTGCACTGATTAATTGGTTGCCTGATGTTTAATGCCAGTTTCAACTTCATTTCAGAACATCACATTGACAGTTAACTTCTTTAGCTCACCTGAGCACAAAGTGCTCACGGTGAGCTTTTGTGATCATGCTGTGTCGTGCATCCTCAACTCTTACCTTGTGTACGAGGGGCATTTCTAAAGTCCTTAAAGTGACGGCGGGTTCTTAATATAGTAAAACCAAGGAGTGTACATACTTATTTCAATCCTTCAAAGTACTCTGCGTTGTTGTTCACACACTTTTCTAGGCGTCTGATCCAGTCATGAAAAGCATTTTTGAATGCTTCCTTTGGTATACTGTTTGTACACTGGAACAGCGCGCTGCCTACAGCATGCCGCGACTCAAAGCGGCGACCTCACATGTACTCCTTGATATATGGGTTCAGCCAAAAGTCACAGGGAGAAAGGTCGGGACTATATGCGGGATGTGGTAAAGTTTTAAAGTGTTGCTCTTTCAAATATTCTTCAACGACAGCGGAGCGATGGGCCGGTTCGTTATCATGGAACAGATGTATGCCGCGCACCCCTGTGCGTGGACGCTTGCTAGCGTAGTGCTTAACCACTGTAGAAAGGACATTGGTTTTGTAAAATACTCCTGTTACACTGGTGTGCTGAGGGACAGGAACTCGGGCAACCATGCTGTCGGAATAAAAAAATAGAGCGTGCATAATGCGTCTGACACCCCTGCTTCTATGCGCTGTTTTAGGCCTTTCATCATTTTCGCGTATCCAAACTTTGTTGTTCTCCTTGTTTTCAGGCCCAAAAAAGTACAGCCATGTTTCATCGCCTATAACTATTTCTCTCAACCTCCTTGAATCACAATCCTTGTACATATGGAGAAGCTCTGTCGCTTTATTGACGCGGTCCCTCTTTTGCTCGTCAGTCAATAGATGCAGGACCCATCGCGCACAAACCTTCCTTAGCCGTAGCCGTTCTTTTAAAATCTGAAAGACAGCCGACGAATTTAAGCCCGATATCTCGACGACTTCTTGCACTGTATATCTTGCGTCTGTGTCTATGAGGGATTTCACAAAGGCAACATCATTTTCTGACACGACCGACAGAGGACGACCTGATGGGGGCCATCTTCGACGCTCTTCCTACCCTGCCTAAATAGTCTTATCCACCGTGCAACCACTTGGAATGACAGAGCATTATCTCCATATATCTTATCCAAATCGGCTTTAACATCCAACGCTTTGAAACCGAGTAATCCGCGAATTTTACAATATGCACGTTGCTCCTCTGCCACAGAGCCACCATTCACGTCCGCCATTTTGGCCAGTCTGCTTGACCATGCTCATTTCTGATGCTGATTGTTCAAAATTTGCACGTGTAATTCGAGAAAAAAATGCACCGATGTACAGATAAATGTTTGGCCTTATATTTGGTATGCATTACACTGACATGCATGCAAAACCCGTGCACCTACTGCCTAACTTTAAAGACTTTTAAAATGCCCCTCGTATGCACTAGTGAGAGCCCAAATTTTCAGTCCGGTACACATGAACCTTGGTCAGAATATTGGTCTTCATAATCATTCTGGAAAGATTTTGAAAATAGGTCAGGTTGGGTCAAAAACTAGGTCAGATCTAAAGAAAATCTTGTGTTAAGCTCTAGAGGCCACATTTTCAATCCAAAAGAAGAAGATTGAGCTGTCCTGCAGAACAAACTGTTGTGCCTGTTTTCACCTTCTTGTACATTACACACTTGGGAAATTGCATTATGGGAGCAACACTTTCGAAGTTTAACATTAATTTTGTCGTGTTGAATAAACAAAAAAGGCATTCCCAGTGAGTGCTAAACAAACATTTATTGCCATTTCAAGGCTCACAGTTTTGGGAAAATTATTAGTTAAAGCCAAAGGACATACCATTTATTTTCTCCCAATTTATTTGCCTTCCTTACAGTGGTCAAGAAATTTTTTTTGGCATGGAATATCATTTCAGCAGAATTGCTCATTTACCATTAAAAATGTCCAATAAATTTGGCAGACAGATTCATTGCAGAAGTGAGACCCAAAACTGCTTTTTGATGGTTGTTTTTGTCTCTTGTACTAATAACTCTTTACCAAGCGTCAAAATCGTAGACTCGTCCAAATTGAAAGCACTTGCAGATGGCAAAATAAATGTGGCTAAAAAAATTGAAATTTGTTTTGGAAAGGGTAGAAAACATTGTGGGAAAAGGAGAAAATGCTGGATACCAGCATTTTATCCATTTCTCAAAATGTTTTCAAAAGGCTTCTACCTCAGGGTCTTTAAAAGTGGGGATCATGGTTAAAGAGTTCAACTTAAAGCAGATAGAGTAGATAATGGATCATACTGTGTGTTTTGTGCAGTCTGATCTTGATCTACAGTGGCTGCAGATGTAACTATAGCTGTGACAGGCTCTATACGAGTTAATACATATGCAAAAGTTATTGATCAGTGCCTCTAATAAGTTCTTGCAGGCAAACCTTTGTTGACATATTTTGTCATTGATGAATTTTGTGCAGGTGAAATGACCATTCTACCCTATGATTCAGCTGTTTTCAGACAAAGTGGATCCATACAAGCAAGATGTTGCTTGGTAATATGCAATTCTAACATACGGTCCTTTTCCACAAACAAATTTTCATATCTAAGCATCTTTGGTAAAAACTTCACAGGGTTTGCTTAACTCTTTACCACGACAACCTGGAGAAGGAAAGCTTTTGGAAACATCATGGGAAAAGAAGAAAATGCTGGTAACCAGCGTTTTCTCCTTTTCCCACAATGTTTTCTACCCTTCACAAAACAAATTTCAAATTTTCGGTCACGTTGATTTTGTCATCTGCAAAATTTCAATGCTTTCGTTTTTGACAAACCTTAAATTTTGTCGTTTGGTAATGAGTTAATTGAAAAATTTACGAAATTGCTGTGGACATTCTTACCTATGTACAGCCTTATTAATGAATGTCACATTGAGGCTGTAAATTTACAGGTTAGTTTTCATGCACTAGGTTAGGTCATGGATAGGTCATACATACTATGGTATAACCAATAAATTTATGCACCCAGCTAAAGGTCACAGTAAGTAACTCTATACATTGTACATTACCCATGTACCAAGTGCTAGGTTTATGTGTAGACAGACCATGAACTTTTTGAACTGCTTATTGTATAAAAAACAACTGGTAAGTGAAAGCAAGTATAAGCAAGTATATGTAATCATTATGTAATAATTATGTCACTCATATGTTTATAAATTTTTCAAAACAACATCGAAGAATGGATACTATGATTTTACAAAATAATGTAACTATGTATATTTAGGAACATAGTTAATTGATCAGATTTCTTTTTTTATATATATATATATTTCTACTGAAAGGATATTTTGTTTTACCAAGTGACAAACTATCACCTTAATACTATAGCTTATTACCCCTTCTAATACTAATTCTGTGTTCTTATGATTTGAGCAACGCTCTTGGGCCCAGCAATACGAGTATCTAACTTGTGATACTAAGGGTGGTTTCTTGTTTGACAAACTTTGAAGGCAGTATTTCTATCTGGCAAGTTTTGCCTCTCGCCTGGTGCTCATGAATGTGAAAAAAGTAGTGGCTTAGAAAGAAAATTGTGTCAGAACTGGTGTGATAAAGCTAGGAAACATATGTAGATGCACTGACTGCTGTGATATGACTAAAGCTGTTAACCCTTTACCATACATAAAAATTTTAGACTTGTCCATATAAAAGGAATTTATTTTAACAATTTTAAATGTTTTCAGTTGATTGTGTTTGTCCATTAATAGGTACAAAACCATTGTGGGAAATGTTTTCAAAAGCTTTCTCTATCAGGTTCTACTAAAGTCTGGATAGTGTGGTAAAGGGATAGGACAGCGTTAACCTTTTACCATACAATCTCAAGCAACTGGCTGCTTTTCCTCGTACAGATCCTGGAAACCATGATCAGCAGTGAGGGAGGAATGAATTCAGGTGCAATGTCTATCATTAATTCTCAGAAATAAATAAGCTGTGCTTGGAAATAAAACAGAAAACCTTGCGGGAAAAAGAGAAAATGCTGGTTACCAGCATTTTCTCCTTTTTCCACAATGTTTCCAAAAGGCTTCCACCTCAGGGTCGTAAAAACCAGGGATTGTTTGGTAAAGTGTGAAAAAATCTTTCAAAGGAAATCTTATTTTGTTAATTCTTTACCGAACAATCCCTGGTTTTTACAATCCTGTGAGAAAATTAGCCTTTGGAAAACATTGTGAGAAAAAAAAAGAAAATGCTGATAACCGACATTTTTTCCATTATGATGTTTTCTTACTACCCTGTCAAAGAGGAAATCATCATTTCAGCAACACTAATGTCTTATGTATATTATAGATTCTACTTTCAATTTGGACCAGACTAAAAAAGTTCCGTTTTGTATGCAAAATGCTTCCCTTAAATTTTGGCTTGTCATAATGCAAAATGCTATCAAAATGGACAAGTGTTGATCTTTATGATTTTTTTTAACCCATTACCACACAATCCCTACTTTTGACGCCCCTGAGAAAGAAGCCTTTAGAAAACATTGTAGGAAAAGGAGAAAATGCTAGTAACCAGCATTTTCTCCTTTTCCCACAATGTTTTCTACCCTTCACAAAACAAATTTCAAATTTTCAGTCACTTTTATTTTGTCGTCTGCAAATGTTTTCAATTTGGACAAACCTAAAATATTGTCGTTAGGTAACGAGTTAAGATGAAAGTTATTTATGCTCCTTGGTACATCTGTCAGATAATGCATGTAAATTGTTTATAATGACCCAGGGTTTGTTGGTTTTCCTGCACTAAGATGAGTGTAGCTGTACTGCAATATGGTTTCCCTGATAAACCTCTCTTTCATATTCCTTACCCTTTTACCATAAAATCCTGGGTTTAAAGGTGGGTACTTAGAATTCTCACATCTCACCAAATTAAAAAATATATATATATATCACTGAAATTTATATGAAAAAAAAAAATAATACAAATCATCAATAATTAAGAATCACAAAATTACCCCCAAAAAATGTTTTTGATGGTACTCCCTTAAAAGGCTACGTAGCCTCTTAAGGTATTTTTAGATTTTGCGCCAAAAATAAAGAAAAGCATTGTTGGAATGAGAAGTGACTGGCATGTGACTAATGACGCTTAAAGGTGGCCCTTCAGAATTAGGGACGAAAATTGTACAAAAGTGCAAAACAATCATTCTTATACTCCCAAAGCCTTTCAATTTTCATACATAAAACCCGAGTAGTCGAACACCGTCCGACAACACAGGAAATAAGAGATTTACTACAGCCCAGGTCGACACCAACGGGAGACACGTTCTATTTTTAGATGATCAGTTCGCTCATTTACATACAGGAATACACAGACGAGGTTTCAAACAAAGCGTCCAAAGAACACATTATGGAAAATAATTATTACATATTTGTTATGTAATGGAATTTAAGTGTTATGAGTCATGTGCCAGTCACCTGGCATTCCCAAAATGCTTTATTGATTTTTGGCGCGAAATCTAAAAATACCTTAAGAGGCTACGTAGCCATTTAAGGGAACACCATGAAAAAAATTTTTTTTTGGTAATTTTATGAATTTTAATTATTGATGATTTGTATTATTTTTTCATATGAATTTCAGTGATATATATATTTTTTAATTTGGTGAGATGTAAAATTTCTAAATACCCACCTTTAAATTTCATAACATAACAAATAGGTAATTATTTTCCATAATTTCTTCTTCGGACGTTATGTTTGAAGTGTCATTTGTGTATTTCCGGTATGTAAATGAGCAAGTTGCTCATCTAAAAATAGACCATAGTTCCCGTAAGTGTCGACCTGGGCTGTAGTAAATCTCTAATTTCTCTTGATGTCGGATGGTTTTCGACTACTGGGGTTTAATGAATGACAATTAAAAGGCCTTAGGAGTATAAGGATGATTTTTTTGTATTTTTGTAAAAATTTTGTCCCAAAATCTGAAGGGCCACCTTTAACCCTTTCCCAAACAAGCCTTTGTTTTTATGTGTCTACAGTACGAGTCTTTTGAAAACACTGTGGGAAAAGGAGAAATTGCTTGTAACAAGCAATTTCTCCTTTTCCCACGGTGTTTTCTACCCATTTGGAGAACTTTCTGCCATTTTGATCAAATTTGAAATTGTCGTCTGCAAATTCTTTGAGTATGGATTTTAGAGTCTAAAATTTGTTGTTTGAGAAAGGGTTAAACAACCCAATTGTAAAAGGATGTTTAAAAACAATTACTGTAACCAGCGTTTCTTCTCTATTTCCAAATCTTTTCTATTCTTCAAAGATGATTCCTTTTGTTGAGCCTTATTTTATCTGCTTGCTGCAAGTGCTTTTCAGCTTGAACAAGCTTGGAAAATTGTCATATGGTAAAGAGAAAAAAACATCTGTACTGCTGTATGTGATATTTTTAGAGCAGACCTTGGAGAGTCTGACCTTGACAAAATACAGAAACAAATATCCTACCAGGAATTAGCATGTTCTCAGGGCCATTTCCGTCTGAAATCTTTTGAAAATATTGTTGACAGATCAATGTAAAATTCATACTGATAATCAGAAGACATTTCCGCCATTTTAGCAACATTGAATTTGTTGTCTGCAAATCCAGAGGACAGGGACAAACCAAAATTTGTAAAAAATTTAAAGATGCCTGTCTACAGCCGGTGAGCAGAAACGCTGTTAAATTTCAAAAAGAAAATTAGAATGGTACAGAAATCTGTCCTTTGTGTACACAAGGATAAATTACTGACATATATCATGTAAATGAAAAAAGAAACATGGGGGTTTGTGTGAAAAAACGAAAATTGGCCAGAAGAAAACTGGCTGACGATCGAAGCTGTAAACAATGGCGGTTTCCGCCTAGAGTCGGATACGGTGTAACTTACATATAGGTCTCGATCTCCGTCTAAAAATAGAGGCTGCAACAGAGAAGCATCCATTTTCCTTTATTTACCGCATCAAGGCCAAGGTCAAATATAGTCTCGTTACAGAATGCATGATCATCATACGAATCTACCCGAGTGTATAACGGATATTGAAAATCTTCGATTCAAAATCCGGAAATGACCAGTCTGTTTACATTGAAGGCTGCAAGTCCGCGAAATGCACTTTCTATCAGGCGTAATCTAAGCAACCTTGCAACCGTCAGGCGCAATATTTGGCATAGATATATAAGAATGACTATATTTTGATAAAAACAAAATGAGTTAAAACTGGCTTAAAATGAGTATTATTGCCTCTTTAAGGCGATGGACTTGTAAATTGGTAGGCCTAGTTCAAGTCCATGCTTGTCAAAAAGGGTTTTCCTGAACCCTTTATCACACGACTTTTAAGGACCCTGAGAAAGAAGCCTTTTGAAAACATTGATGGAAAAGGAGAAAATGCTGGTAACCAGCATTTTTTCCTTTTCTCACAATGTTTTCTATGCTATCAATGAAAGAATTCACCATTTGAGACACATTGAAATTATTGTCTGCAATAATTATTGCTTTCAGTTTAGAAAGGGTTAAAATTTCGTCATCTGGTAAAGGGTTAAGCAAGTGTCTGGACAGCCTAATCCTTTTTGTAGTAAAACTCAAGTGGAATCAGCCTGTTGGTTGGTCGGTCAGACAGTTGGTCGGGCGGTGACAATTGACTGTCTGCAAAATCTTGTCCGTACAACTCCGACAGTTTCAATCCAATTCACTTAAATAAGTTTGGCAGAAGTGTTCATTAGGAGTTGTAGATGTGCAAGACACAAATTTTGTGAAAATTCCATCAAGAATTACTGAGTTATTGCCCCTGATTTAACTTGAAAATGCTTGTCGGGACAACTTCTCCTACAGTTTCAGTCCGATCCGCTTTATACTTGGCAGAAGTGTTCATTAGGAGTTGTAGATGTGCAAGATGCAACTTTAGTGAAAATTCTATGAAGAATTAACCCATTACCACTCAATCCCTACTTTTGACGCCCCTGAGAAAGAAGCCTTTTGAAAACACTGTGGGAAAAGGAGAAAATGCTGGTAACCAGCATTTTCTCCTTTTCCCCCAGTGTTTTCTACCCTTCCCAGAACAAATTTCTATTTTTCAGTCATCTTTATTTTGTCGTCTGCAAATGCTTTCAATTTGGACCAGCCCAAAATTTTCTTGTGTGGTAATGAGTTAATGTCCCTGATTCACATTTAAAATACTTGTCCAGACAACTCCTCCTACAATTTCAGTCCGATTCGCTTTATACTTGGCAGAAGTGTCCATTTGGAGTTGTAGATGTGCAAGACACAAATTTTGTGAAAATTCCATCAAGAATTACTGAGTTATTGCTCCTGATTTGACTTAAAAATGCTTGTCCGGACAACTCCTACATTTTTAGTCTGATTCACTTTAAACTTGGCAGAAATGTTCATTAGAAGTTGCAGATGTGCAAGACGCAACTTTCATGAAAATTCTATGAAGAATTAATGAGTTATTGCCCCTGTGACATGAAATATGGGGTGGGGGTATTTATCACCTTTAGTGATAGATATTCTAGTTTCATGCTGTTTTCAAAATTACTTCAGTTTGACCCTATATCGCAGCAGCCAGTGCATCTATACAATCATGCTTTCCAAAGAGGTTCTTTTACTAGCACTTTCCAAGCCACCGCTGCATTCGTACATAAACTTTGTCAAAACTACGATCATTGGTGTGAGACGAATAAACCCTTTCACAATGACTATCATCATTTTTAGCTCCACTGGCTGAAGGCCAGCGGGCTTATGTCATGGTCTTGTGTCCGTCGTGCGTCCGTCCGACTGTGCATACATTAAGTTTTATTTCAAACATCTTCTCTGAAACTACTTATCCAGTTTTGATGAAACTTCACAGAAATGATCCTGCCTGATGGTCCTCTTCAAAATTCCTTGAAAGAATTTCACTCCTTCAAAAACTCTGGTTGCCATGGCGACAAAACTGAAAAATATTGAAAATTTTCAAAAATCTTCTTCTCTGAAACCGTAAGGCCTTAGGGCTACCAAATTTGGCATGTAGCTTTATCTAGTGGACCTCTACCAAGTTCTTTCAAATAATAGCCCTGGGGTCAAAATTGGCTCCTCCCTGGGGGTCATAAGTTTTATATGGGCTTATATAGGGAAAACTTTAAAATTCTTCTGGTACCTAGCCATAGGGCCTAGGGCTACCAAATTTTGCATGCATCTTTATCAAATGGTTGTCTAACCGTAAGGCCTAGGGCTACCAAATTTGGCATGTAGCTTTATCTAGTGGACCTCTACCAAGTTCCTTCAAATAATAGCCCTATAGGGTCAAAATTGGCCCCTCCCTGGGGGTCATAAGTTTTATGTGGGCTTATATGGGGAAAACTTTAAAAATCTTCTTGTACCTAGCCATAAGGCCTAAGGCTACCAAATTTGCATGTAGCTTTATCTAGTGGGCCTCTACCAGGAGGGCCTAAATTATAGCCTTGGGGTCAAGTTTGTCCGCACACCAGGGGTCACAAGTTTTATATGGGCTTTTGCGGTGAAAACTTTCTAAGTCATCAAGTTACTAACCATAATAAAGACTAGGGCTACTAAATTTAGCCCAGTCTCATGGGTTTCATGTTTTACAGGTCCTTTTATGGAGAAAACATTGAAAATCTTCTTGTTTATAACCACACATTCTAGAACTCTATTATTTGGTATGGGCTTTATATTGTGAACCTTCACCAAGATTCAAATAATTATAGCTTTGGGGTCAAAATGGGCTTTTCCCAGGGGGTTACAACTTTCTTGTAGAATTAGATGGAAAAATGTTTGTATATCCTCAAGTTTGAAAACAATTGGTCAAATATTGTAATGATTGGTTTGTAGTGTTTTTACTTATAAGCCAGTGGAGGGATACAGGGCCATCATGGCCCTCTTGTTTGGAAATTGATTTGCCAAGCTATGAATTGGAAACAGCAGCACACTATTCTCAAGTCTGTACAAATAGGCAGAAGCCCTTAGAATAAACATTTCTACATTTTTTACCAATCATAAATCACTGGTTATTCATTTGTTTTAAGTCCCAAAAAGTAGGTCAAAAGTTGGCTTTGCCCAAAAAGGGGAATATGATTGTAGTTACTTTTTCAACTGTTTTTTAGCTCACCAGAATATAACTTTCAGTGCTCAAGATGGGCTTTTATGATTGTGCTTTGTCTGTTGGTAAAAAAAACTTGTGTTCAGTCTGCAGGCATTATTCTCCGGCTGGTACTTTCGAAACCAAATAAGAATGCTCGTCTTGATGGTAATTCTTGGACAAGTTTGAAATTAGGTTACTTTGATAAAAAGGTAAGCCAGTTTAGAAAATATTTAAAAAAAAAGAGAAAAATTTATGTGCACTTTAGAGGTTGCGTTTCCAGCCTGATAAACAGTTGAAACTTGGTGGGAATGTTTGTCCTGATTGCATCTTGGGTGAGTTTAAATTGCATAATTCAGGTCAAAAAGTATGTCACATGGCCAAAACTTGGAAAAAACTAGAGTCCTCTCTGGTGGCAAAATTTTCAGTCTGATTCTCATGAAATTCAGTCAGAATGTTTGTCTTGATCATGTCGAACAATATTGAAATTGGCTCATGTCAGGTCAAAAGGAAGGTCAGCTTGCAAAATCTTATAGAAAACCTTGTGTACTCCTAGATGCCACATTTTCAGCTTGATGTTCATGAAACTTGGTCAGAATGTTTGTCTTTAGGATATGTCAGACAAGTGGGAAATTGGTTCATGTTGGGTCAAAAATTTGATCACTTAGAAACAAATCTTAGAAGAACCTTGTGTACTATAGATGCCACATTTTAAGCGTGATACTCTTGAAACTTGGTCTGAATGATCGTTTTGTTGCTATCTCGGACAAGCTTGAAATAGATTATGGCTGGTAAAAAATTAGGTCACTGGCTTAAATAGTGAAAAAACCTAGTATTGAATGTAGAGGACTCATTTTCAGTATGAAACTCATGTCATGAAACTTGGCTTCTTTGCGAATTGCCATAAATAAGACTTTGGTGCGCCTCTTTTAGATTTATCAACAATATTCTTTTTCACTAAAGAGTGTGGCTACTACCAGTATTTAATAATCTTGTATCTAATTCATAGCGAGCTATAGTTAAACTTCCTACATGATCAAGGGAAAGAGGAAATGTTTTATTCCTGACTAATATTAAAATCATGATCATTTATCTTCCTTGATTATCATTCTTCATTGTGACATTGTTTGAAATGTATATACAAGTTTTTCTGTTCGGAAAATTTTTCTCTGGAACGGCTGGTCAAGATTTTGAAATAATTTCACAGAGATATATATGTTTCTTTGGTGACCCTATTCAAAAACTGCTCATGAAATTTTGATTTGTCAAGAATCATGGCTCTGGTAAATGGGGGCTACTTGCACTATATGGAAATGGAGAAATTCTTGAAAATTCTTCTCTGAAACCTGTTGTCAGATTTTAAAACAATTTCACAGCAATGTTTCTTTGGTGATCCTTTTCAAAAATTTTTCACAAAATTTTGATTCAAGAAACATGGCTCTGGTGAATGGGGGCTACGTCTTGCAGTCTATATGGACATGAAGAAATTCTTGAAAATTCTTCTTCTCTGAAACGGCTGGTCAGATTTTCCAAAAGTTGTTTGTGAAATTTTGATAGGTCAAGAAACATGGCTCTGATGGATGGGGGCTCCTTGCACTGTACAGAAATTAGGAAACTCCTAAAAACTCTTCTTTTCTGAAACTGCTGGTCAGATTTTGAAAGGACTTTTACAGGTGACCTTTTTAAAATTGCTTAGCAAAATAATGATTTTGTTTCCAGTGTTTCAATACCTTAAAAAATGGAATGGTCCTTTCAAAAATTCAGGTTAGCAATCCAGGGCCATCTTGGTCCTCTTCTTTAAGTCATAATGATTTATAAATCACAATGACTAGGCACCTAATGGTTGGTTGTATTGGGATTTAATGCCACTTTAACAGCTAAGGTCATACCATGGCGGTCGGTGACGCACATGTGTTTCCAGGCTTTCTCACACTGGTACTAACACAACTTTTCTCTCCAAAGCCACAACTAATTTTCTCACATGCTTCAGCAGAGGTGAGAGGCGAAAATGCGACAGAATGAAAGTTTGCCTCAACCGGGTATGGCACCTAATGGGCAAAAGGGGCAATTGTTTGTGGTACAGTATTAAAGTCTTTCACTCTTTGCCATGATGTCTTCTTGTGTGTTAGAAAACCTCTTCTAACTCATTACCAAACAACAAAATTTTAGGTTTGTCCAAATCAAAAGCATTTGCAGACAACAATGTAAAAGTGACTGAAAATTTGAAATAAGTTTTGTGAAGGGTAGAAAACATTGTGGGAAAAGTAGAAAATGCTGGATACCAGCATTTTCTCCTTTTCCCACAATGTTTTCTGAAAGCTTCTTTCTCAGGGGAGTCAAAAGTGGGGATTGTGTTGTAATGGGTTAACTCTTTACCACACAATCCCAACTTTTAATGACCCTGAGAATGAAAGCTTTCGAAAACATTGTAGGAAAAGGAGAAAATGCTGGTAAACAGCATTTTTTCCCCTTTCCACATTTTCTACCCTTCTCAAATTAAACTTCAATTTTTGAGTCACATCTATTTTGTTGTCTGCAAAATGCTTTTTCAATTTGGACTAAAGTCACAAAATTTTGTTGTTTGGCAAAGGCTTAACCCTTTATCACACCATGAAATTCGGCACTAGACCAAACTGAGAGCATTTGAAGGCAACGATTTAACTCTTTACCACACAATCCCTACTTTTGACAACCCTGTGAAAGAAGCCTTTAGAAAACATTGTGGGAAAGGGAGAAAATGCTGGTAATCAGCATTTCCTCCTTTTTCAACAATGTTTTCTACCTCTTCACAAAACAAAAGTCAAATTTTCAGTCACTTTTATTTTGTCGTCTGCAAATGCTTTCAATTTAACCCATTACCACACAATCCCTACTTTTGATGCCCCTATTTAGAGAAAGAAGCCTTTTGAAAACACTAAAGGAAAAGGAGAAAATGCTGGTAACCAGCATTTTCTCCTTTTCCCACAGTGTTTTCTACCTTTCCCAGAATAAATTTCAATTTTTCAGTCACCTTTATTTTGTCGTCTGCAAATGCTTTTAACCCATTACCACACGACAAAATTTTAGACTGGTTCAAATTGAAAGCATTTGCAGACGACAAAATAAAGGTGACTGAAAAATTTAAATTTGTCCTGCGAAGGGTAGAAAACACTGTGGGAAAAGGAGAAAAGGCTTCTTTCTCAGGGGCGTCAAAAGTAGGGACTGTGTGGTAATGGGTTAATTTGAACCAGTCTAAAATTTTGTTGTGTGGTAAAGAGTTAAACAAGCCTAAAATATTGAAGTTTGAGTTAAATGTAACTTAAATGATGATTTCTGTCTTTGATAGAGAAGAAAACCATTGTTGGCAAAGGAGAAAATGCTGGTTACCAGCATTTTCTCCTTTTCCCACAATGTTTTCAAGAGCCTACGTTCCCAGTTAACTCTTAATTAAATGAAAAAAATGTAGTCTTGTCAAAATGGACGTCTTCGCAAGCCAAGGCCGAGGATTCACTACCCTACTCTACCCTTGGCGGATCGAGCTTGATTTTTATGTTCACCTGATACACTTTTTCGTTGGATGCAGCAAGCTCTAGCTGCAACGAATGAAATCGCTCGTAGCATTTCATCTTTGATAAAAATAGAACAAGGTCTCTACCTTTCGAATAGAAGGTAAAACATGGAAACCCACGTGGATATCTGCTTTATGATTGTTTCATGTGTATTCGTAAGCGGTTTGTAAAAGGATATTCATTTGCTTTTAGAAATATGATGTAAAGGGGGGGGGGTAATAACAAGCATCCAATAGAGGGCACGTACATCGCAGAAATTTCAAAATCGGGCTCAATTAGCCAAGGTAAGATCCACATAGTGATTATAAACTTGGCTCGTGAAGATGAAAATGTAGTGCATAATATGCAGATGACAATTTAGATGTTCCTCAAATGCTTGAATTTGTCTTTATAATACAATTAATATTAAAGGATGCTGGTTACCGTCATTTTCTGCTTTTCCCTCGATATTTTCAAAAGTCTTCTGTCTGAAGACTTTAACCCTTTAGGCCTTTACTCCATAGATACTCATTTCTATGCATTGCTTGTAGGAGCCTTTTGAAAACATTGTGACAAAAGGTGAAATTGCTGGTGATGAGCAATTTCACCTTTTGTCACAATGTTTTCTATGCTTTCAAAAGGTGTCATATACACATTAGAAAGGGCTTCATCTTTGCTGTTATTTAGGGTCAATAAGAGATACATGTACCATAGAAATGCCTTATGGGGTAAACGGTTAAAAGTTTTGATTATCTGGTAAAGGGTTAACCCTTTACCACACAATCCTGACTTTTAACGACCCTTAGAAAGAAGTCTTTTGAAAACACTGTGGGAAAAGGAGAAAGTGCTGGTAACCAGCATTTTCTCCTTTTCCCACAGTGTTTTCTACCCTTCCCAAAATAAATTGCAATATTTATCGCATTTATTTTGTCATCTGCAAATGCTTCAATTTGAAACAGTCCAAAATTTTGTCGCAGTGTTTTCTACCCTTCCCAAAATAAATTGCAATATTTATCGCATTTATTTCGTCATCTGCAAATGCTTCAATTTGGAACAGTCCAAAATTTTGTCGTTTGGTAAAGGGTTAAACTAGGATGTTTACTGATTCGCTTTTGGCAGTAGGGATTATAACTGTATGTGTACAATGACATGTGCAATTATCAATGCATGTTTCCCACTCCCACACACATAAGCATTGTATACTATGTATAACCTGTTACCACACAATAATGACTTAAATGACACTACAATGAAGCCTTCTGAAAACTTTGGTTGAAAAGGAGAAAACATCATTTTCTCCTTTTCACACAATGTTTTCTACCCTTCCCAAAAACAAATTTTCATGTCACAGTATAAACAATTATTTTGTCTTCTGCAAATGCTTTCAATTTGGTCGGGTCCAAAATTCTGTCGTCCGGTAAAGGGTTAAACCAGATCACAGAATTTTTCATGTTTCTTAATCGATGGCTGAGTGCAACACTATCCTAAGTGCCTATACAAAGTATAGGCACTTAGGATAGTGTTGCACTCAGTATAGGCACTTAGGATAGTGTTGCACTTAGCCATCGAAATGCTGTAATAAGGGGACAATGTAGGTCAAAGATCAAGCTAACCTTGAGGTTTGTTGATGGTGTTTCTGATACTGGAAATCATTAAGTGGTGTTTTCTGCTATTTGAACATTATAATTATTGTCAAAATGCTGTAATAAGGGGACAATGTAGGTCGAAGATCAAGCTAACCTTAGTTTATTGACGGGTATTTCTGATGCTGGAAGGAAATCATTGAGTAGTGTTTTATGCTACTCGAACATGGCATCAGCAAATCACAGCAACAGCCCACATAGATCCACGTATGCCGAGGGTTGAACACCAGCACTACAGGCTCATTGCTCTGAAGTATCTTGCCCCAAAGACATCCCCATGACAAAACCCAGTGCTTCTTATGAAAATGAGACCTCAGCAGCTGATACAGGCTTCAATTTTAATCCATTACCACACACAATCCCTACTTTTGACACCCCTGAGAAGGAAGCCTTAAGAAAACATTGTTTGAAAAGGAGAAAATGCTGGTAACCAGCATTTTCTCCTTTTCCCACAATGTTTTCTACCTTTCACAAAACAAATTTCAAATTTTCAGTCACTTTTATTTTGTCGTCTGCAATTGCTTTCAATTTGGACCAGTCTAAAATATTGTTGTTTGTTAATGGGTTAAGTAATACTTGAATGAGATTAACTATTTTAATATGGAAGAAGGGTCGCATTATATTATATCCACCTGTTCGTCCATCTATCAGTTAGCAATTTTTTTGTGTGTGCTCAACTCCTCCTACAGTTTCCATCGATATAATTTGAAACTTACCACAGCGAATCTCTATGATGTATAGCTCTTTACCAAATGACAAAATCTTAGACTGCTCAAAATTGAAAGCATTTGCAGACGACAAAACAAACATGACTCAAAAATTAAAACTTCACTTTGAAAGAGTAAAAAACATTGTGCGAAAAGGAGAACATGCTCGTTACCATCAGTTTTTCTCCTTAGTTGCCACAGTGTTTTCAGATGGCTTCTTTCCTGGGGTCGTTAAAACTAGGGATTGTTTGGTAAAGAAATAGTTGTGCATGTGACTTACATGCCCTAGATTTTCACTGACAAGCCCCTTTATATGCTTGTTGCTAGAATCTTCAATAATAAGAAACATACGAGATATGCAACTTTAAGCTTGATTTTGCCTGGATATTTCTTAAATAATAATTCTCTGTATGAAACCAAGATCAGACTGGATATTTTTGGCCAGAGCGTCTTTGTAAAAACATTGTAGAGCCCTGGCCAAGTATGGGTCGAACCCAGGACACCAATAAATAGAAAAATTGTCTCTGTGATTTTATTGAAATATTGTCGCAAGTGATATCAAACACTCACAGTTCAATCAAAAGTTAAAAATACCGGTAATTATACTTTTGTATACTTGTTTAGGGATGATGCAATATTCTTTTACTCGCTTTATGTCACAAGAGTATCATGTATCATTGTTTTCCACCTAATCAAAGACATTGCACCATTTGTCAGCGACATTGAAATTGTTGCTTGGAGATGTTTTCCATTTGGATATAAAGTCTACAATTTTGTGGTCTTATACATTAATGTGATCATAATAATATGTAATTTACCTGTGGTCTTCTTTACCTTTGGAATCATGACTGGTAAAGGCCTTTACCTCATGTGGTGCTTTCATTTAATTCTTTTCCAAATGACAAAGTTTTGAACTTGTCTAATTGGAAAGTTATAATAAAAAGCACAAGAAAATAAAAGTGACCCTAAAATCGAAATTTATTTATGGAACAGTAGAGTCAACTGATTGATTGATTGATTGATTAATTGATTGATTGATTGATTGCACAGTCTTTAACACTGTTTTCAACATTACTTTAGTTATATGCAAGGGCAGTGCAACTATCCATGCTTTCCTGGAGTCTCCTTCACCATTACTCCGCACATTTTCCTTTCCATGCCACTGACTGCCTTTCCACATGATTATCGTGGCAGTGGCCTGAGGGATGACTAGCATCAGTCCTTGGAAAGAAATTGGCCAAGCCGGGAACTGAACCGGAACCCCCTGCTCTCAAGTCTTGCACACTACCGACTGAGCTACTGGGACCAGCTGGACGGGTAGAAAACATTGTGAGTATCCCTATGTCAAAGGGCATTTTCCGTTAACTCTTTACCACACAATCCCTACTTTCAACGACTGTGAGAGAGAAGCCCTTTGAAAACACTGAGGGAAAAGGAGAAAATGCTGGATACCAGCATTTTCTCCTTTTCCCACAATGTTTTCAACCCTTACCAGAACAAATTTTAATTTTTCAGTCACCTTTATTTTGTCGTCTGCAAATGCTTTCAATTTGGACCAGTCTTAAGTTTTCTTGTGTGGTAAAGAGTTAATCGTTAAAAGTCAGAAATTTTTGATAAAGGCTTAAACTTTTTCAGTAAGTATTAATAAGATGTAGACACGCAATTTCAATATGCCTGTTAGAATATTTGGCAAGAAATTGGACTGGATATATTTCAGATCAGAGTGCATGTTTTATACAGTCTGATCTTGATCCCAACTGTCCACATATGAAATTGAGCCTTTTTTTTTGTATAACATTTAGGAACCTGGGTGAAACACTCATCGAACAAACTGCAGAAAAGGATCTTTCAGCCCACAGGTTTGGGATTGGTTCAGGATGTGATTTTGACCCTTTTCTCTTTGCCAGTCGCAAAATCTTCAGATTCAAAAAGAAAACATTGGCCCAAATAATGGGTTCTGAGTTTTAAAAATGAAGAAAAAACAATACAAAAAATGAGAGAAAATGTTTATTTAGTGTTTCATGCCTTTTCCAACAATATTTTCAAGATTATGAAAACCTTGGACTTTGTGTAAGGTATATTAGTTTTGTTACCCCCTCTGAGAGACAAAGTTGATGTGAATGAATTTTGGCCGTGCTATGAGAAAAGGGCATTTAACTCTATTTCAATTTTTAACAACCCTGAGAATGACAGCTTTTGAAAACATCGTGGGAGAAGGAGAAGATGCTTGTAACCAGCATTTTCCCCTTTTCCCACAACGTTTCTACCCTCCTTAAATGAATTTCAGTTCTTGATTCACATTTAGTTTGTTATCTGCAATTGCTTTCAATTTGGTCTTAAATTTTGTCGTTTAGTAAAAATTTAAAATGAATCTACGGCAAACATCCAGCCCAGGTCAGCCTACGCAGTTCGTGCAGGCTGACTAAGACAAACTTTTTTCTTAACTCATTACCAAACGACAATATTTCAGGCTTGACTAAATCGAATTGTGAAGGGCAGAAAATATTGTGGGAAAAGGAGAAAATGCCAGTTATCAGTATTTTCTGCTTTTCCCACAATGTTTTCTAAAGGTGTCTTTCTCATGGTTGTCAAAAGTAGGGATTGTGTGGTAATGGGTAAACCCTTTCCCAAACGATAAATTTTGGACCCTTCCAAACCGAAACAGTTTGCAAACGAGAATTTTAGATTGGGAGAAAATAGCAGAAAGTTCTCAAAAAGGGTAGAAAACACTGTGGGAAAAGGAGAAATTGCTCGTTACGAGCAATTTCTCCTTTTCCCACAGTGTTTTCAAAAGACTTCTACTGCAGATATGTAAAAACCAGGGCTTGTTTTGGAAAGGGTTAATAAATCAATTTGTTGGATGTCAAAGGACCAGTCTACTTCATGATTTTGTCAGTTGTTCCACAAAATGGATTTTGCGGATCCAAAATTTATATCAATGTCTTGCTTTTGTTGTTATTATGAATCATTGAGACGTATTCAGCTTACTTTTTCAACTCATTTTATGTTGTACTACACAATCCTGACCTTGCGTACCTTGAAGTGGAACATCTATTTTCACTGTAATCTTACTCTGGAAAATAATTATGTATATCATAAAAAACATCACTATTGTAGCTTATTTCATGCTTTCCGGTAGGATTTCGAGAAATAGCAGTGAAAATATTTTTCGATCTTACACTGGTTCCACCAGTGAAAATACCGATTTTCACGTTCTTGTTGCCTAGGTTAATTGCTCGTGCCTCACAACCAGATAGGAAATATGACGTCATATACCCTATATTTCATGCGCTTGATGTCATATTGTAATGCGTTGCTATGCGGGAGAGGTACACCACGGGGAATAACGGAAAAGAAATCGACGGGATTTTAATAAAGCTCCTTTTAAAAAGGGTTAAAGGCATGAAATAAATAGAATATTTGTTTTTTCGGTGAAAGATCAAAATTTATTTCATCTCGTGAACACCATCGGTAATATTTCCACTCGTGGTGATGGTGTTCACTCGATGAAATAAATTTTGATCTTTCACCGAAAAAAACAAATATCCTCTATATCTTAACCAAGCCATTTTTGGAAGTTTTGCCTCATAGAATTACCATATTCAATTCTAAAACCACTTTATTCTCAGTTCAAAGGGAGGTTATTATTATCTCCCTTGACAAAAAAAGTAATATAAGTATGAACAGAAACTCTTTAGACAGACATCAAAAGAAATTCTGGGTGGTTAAATGAGTTAAGTATTATTGAATATCTGTAAATTCTCTACAATCTAACCACAACAAAAAATTAACCTATTTTGATCAGAAGTTTCAGGAAAGGAAAACCTTGAAAGCCCAGCCAAAAAAGATTTTAGAAACATTGTTGGTAAAGGAGAGAATGCTGCCAACCAGCATTTTCTCCTTTTTCCTCAATATTTTCTACCCTTTTCAATGACAAACTGTTTGCAAAGGCTTTTAATTTTGAGGACAGGTTTCACATTATCAGCATCGATGAATGACTTGATTTATCTTTGAAGGGTAGCAAACCCTGCTGGAAAAGGAAAAATAAATGCTTCTTTCCAGATTGCTATTGGCCGAAGGTTGTCAAAACACAAGATTGCTTGGTGAAAGGTAAATGAGCAAAACAATACTGTTTACGTTGATAAGACTTTTGAAAATATTGTGGGAAAAGACAAAATTGCTGGTAAGCAGTATTTTTTGTTTTTCCCAGATGATAATCTTTTTTATTACTGGAACAAGTTGACTCGGAATTGACCTCTATGCAAAGAATGATTAACCCATTACCACAAAATCCCTACTTTTGACGCCCCTGAGAAAGAAACCTTTAGAAAACATTGTGGGAAAAGGAGAAAATGCTGGTAACCAGCATTTTCTCCTTTTCCCACAATGTTTTTTACCCTTCACAAAACAAGTTTCAAATTTTCTGTCACTTTTATTTTGTCGTCTGCAAATGCTTTCAATTTGGACCAGTCTAATATATTGTCGTTTGGTAATGAGTTAAACATTGAATATTTATATTATCGGATATAATCGCACCGTATGGAAATTCTGTGTAATGGTAATATATTAGGCTTGACCCCCACAGTGCCATTGTCAAAATATGAGAACTTTTGCAGATGACAGAGATCAAGATCAGACCACACAGAAAGTGCATCTTAGATATATGTCACCCGCCACATGTTACTCATTGAACTCTTTACCAAACGACAAAACTTGACTGGTCCAAATTGAAAGCATTTGCAGACGACAAAATAAATTTGAATCAAAATTGAATTTTGACTTTGGAATGGTAGAAAACATTGTAGGAAAAGAAGAAAATACTGGTTTCCAGCATTTTCTCCTTTTCCCACTATATTTTCAAAAGGGTTCTTTCTCAGGGTCATTAAACATTGGGATTGTTTGGTAAAGGGATAAAACCAGCAAAATCATGTTTATTTCAGGTATTTCCAGCATTCTGTACAGACACGATTAATCTGTTAGGTGCATGAAGAGTTGAAAATCGTTCACATAGTTCCGTATGCAGAAGATAACTAGCCGAAGCTTAGAGTTCAGGCAATAACTCAAGCGCGTACATATGGTAACAGAGGTCATTCATTTCATGTCAATTTATTCCTGTAAACACCCATCAAAGACAATGTCAACAATATCAGCCACATATAATTTGGCATCTGCATAATTAATTAAACTTAAAAGTTTTACTGGTTTAACTCATTACCAAATTACAAAATTTTGGACCAGTCCACATTGAAAGCACTTGCAGACAACAAAATAAATGTTGATCAAAAAATGAAATTTGACTTGGAAAGGGAAGAAAACATTGTGGAAAAAGGAGAAAATGCTGGTTACCAGCATTTTCTCCTTTTCTCACAATGTTTTCAATGGCTTTCTTTCTCAGGGTCGTTAAAAGTCGGGATCGTGTGGTAAAGAGTTAATAGGTGTATCATAGGGTTAACCCTCTCCCAAACAACAAATTTTGGACTCTTCCAATTTAAGATTTGGAGAAAATGGCAGAAAGTTCTCAAAAAGGGTGGGAAAAGAAGAAATTGCTTGCTATGAGCAATTTCTCCTTTTCCCTCAGTGTTTTCAAAAGACTTTTACTGCAGACATGTAAAAGCAAGGGCTTGTTTGGGAAAGGGTTAAGTCAGAATGAAACACTTTGTAAATACAAAGCTGATCTGGAGGTCCCCGAGTTTGAGCCTCCCTAGCTCCACTGGGTTTTTTCACAGGAATGTCCTTGGGCAATACACTTCAGACCCTAGCCTAGTACTGGTGAAACCCAGGGAAACATGAATATGTGACTAATGTTGAAAACTGCGTAAAACACAATTTAAATCTAAAGTTTCATCTCATGTTCCCGCCTGGGTGGCTCAATGGTGAGCGTGTTGGACTCACGACCTGGTGGTTATGAGTCCGATACCCGGTTGAGGCGAACTTTCTTTCCGTCATATATCCGCCTCTCACCTCTGCTGAAGCATGTGAGAAAAGTAGTCGGTGGCTTTGGAAAGAAAGTAGTGTAAGTACCGGTGTAAGAAAGCCAGGAAACACATGTGGGTTTGTCCAAATTGAAAGCATTTGCAGACAACAAAATAAATGTGACTGAAAAATTGAAATTTGTTTTATGACGGGTAGTAAACACTGTGGGAAAAGGAGAAAATGCTGGTTACCACAATGGTAGAAAACATTGTGGGAAAAGGAGAAAATGCTGGTTACCAGCATTTTCTCCTTTTCCCACAACGTTTTCTAAAGGCTTCCTTCTTATGGTCATCACAAGTCGGAATTGTGTGGTAAAAGGTTAAATCCTTTTATCAAAATTTATGACTGGTTCATATCAATAGGATATGCTGATGACAAGCTTAAATAGTGACAGTTAATGGTGGATTTGTCTTTCAAGTATAGAAAAAATTGTGGACAAAAAACAGAAACAGTAGCTGCTATTTCACCTTCTTGTCCAAATTGTTTATGAATGCCTTCCTCCTCCAGCCTTTTAACCCTTAACCTGCCGAGTGAAATATAATTTCAAGCCGATTGTGAACAACTGAATACTGTTATTTCAAAGTTGTGTTTTAGGTGATAATATAACTTTATTGGACAGTGTTGATCCAAGATCAGACTGCACATTCTGTGCAGTCTGATCTTGATCTTCCCTGTCTGCAAAAGATCGGGGAGTTGTGCTCAAAGCAGCTGAATAGTAAAATACAAGTTTGGGTTTTTTCGGAAAAGGGTTAAAGTACATTTTTGTAACACAATCTAATGTGATTGGGTACATCGGTTTTTCTCTTTCTACTTAATACTGGGAGTGCACTTTAGCAAAATATTACTCATCGGTATTTCAGGGGAAAGAGGAGGTTAAACCAGAGCATTTTGTTATTTGTTTTGATTCTCGTTTGTGTATGCTGATAATTAGAACTAATTTTCCAGGATAATGTTGTTCCACAATAAAGGTATTTATGATACATGCAGTATTATATATAATAATTATTAGATTGTTTGTTTTGTTTATCTGATTTTGTTTTGTTTGTGTGATTTTACCCATAACCCTTTACCATACAATCCAGAGTTTTAACAACCCTGAGAGAAAGAGAGAAAGAGAGAGAGGGCTTTTGAAAACATTGTGAGAAAAGGAGAAAATGCTGGCTACCAGCATTTTCTCCTTTTCTCACAATGTTTTCTATCCTTTTAAGGACAAGTTTTGTCACTTGAGCCACCTTTGTCATCCCTGATTTCTAACTGTAAGTGGACATGTTAAAAAATTTTGTCATTTGGTGAAGTGTTAAAATATGTACCATTACGTGGCATTTAAACTTTTTTTGTCGAAAACCATGTTATTTTATATCACGTTATAACTCTTTACCGCACAATTCCAACTTTTAATGACCCTTGGAATATAGCCTTTTGAAAACACTGTAGGAAAAGGAGAAAATGCTGGTAACCGGCATTGTCTCCTTTTCCCATGATGTTTTCTATCCTTCCCTAAACAAATTTTAATTTTTCATTCACATTTTTAATTATTAGTGTCTGCAGATGCTTTCTATTTGGACAAGTCTAAAATTTTGTTGTGTGGTAAAGAGTTAACCCATAGCCATAGGCTTTTAACTCTTTACCAAACGACAATATTCTAGATTTGACCAAATTGAAAGCATTTGCAGACGATAAATTTTAATGTAGCTCAAATGGTGCAATCTTTCAATCT
Organism: Tridacna crocea; assembly: GCA_943736015.1. Classification (NCBI taxonomy): domain Eukaryota; kingdom Metazoa; phylum Mollusca; class Bivalvia; order Cardiida; family Cardiidae; genus Tridacna; species Tridacna crocea. The sequence goes on along the minus strand of OX031064.1, from coordinate 54,336,349 downwards.
AATAGGGTAGAAAACATGGTAGGAAAAGGAGAAAATGCTGGTTACCAGCATTTTCTCCTTTTCCCACAATGTTTTCAATAGTCTTCTTTCTAGGGTCGTTAATAGTCGGGATTGTATGGTAAAGAGTTAATTCTTTACCTTACAACAAAAATAATTGTGACCTGTCGGCGAAAAAGGGCCATCCAGGAACTGCGACAACTGTTGACCCTGGTCAGACTGTGCGGAGTGCACAGTCTGACCAAGGTCGACACTTTCCGGTTTTATATTTTCTGTATGAAAAATGGTCATTCTACTTTAATATATATACAATCACTTTTAAACTAGGAACTTAAATTGACCTGCACTATCTTTGATCTGTTTTCATGTAATTGATGTACGGAATTCCCAGAGATAATTTCCCCTTTTTGCGTGACGAGTCAGTTATAGACTGTTTCAGATTAAAAGCATTAATTTTGCACATGCCAATTATCATGTGGTTCAAATGGTGCAACTTGTTTTTGATTTAATAGAAAAAATGGTGTGAGAGGAGAAAATGCTCAGGTTACAAGCATTTTCTCCATTTTCAACAATATCTTCATATGGCATCTTTCTCTGCCAGTATTGCTAAAACTCAGAATGTGTGGCAAAAGGTTAAGCCTGTCGAAAGTTGCCTTTTCAAAAACTTTTGGAGAAAGGCATAGATCAAGATCAGACTGCATAAAGTGTGCAACCCAATCTTTGATCTACAATATCTATTATTTTTTACCAAACGACAAAATTATAGACTGGTCCAAATTGAAAGCACTTGCAGACGACAAAATAAATGTGACTGAAAAATTGCAATTTGGTTTGGGAAGGGTAGAAAACATTGTGTTACCAGCATTTTCTGCCTTTACCACAATGTTTTCCAAAGGCTTCTTTTTCAGGGTCATTAAAAGTCCTTATTGTGTGGTAAAGAGTTAAGGTGAGATGTTTTGTAAAAAAAAAAAATCCAACATCACAATACTTGTGTTTTAACTGTATTTTTCATCTTCTCAAGCCAAAGCTGACGATTCACTACGTTACTCTACCCTTGGCGGATTGAGCCTGATTTTTACATTCCCCCGATACGCTTTTTCATTGGATGCAGCCAGCTCTAGCTGCAACAAATGAAATCGCTCATAGCATTTCATCTTTGATAAAAATAGAAAAAGGTTGATACCTTTCGAATAGAAGGTAAACATGGAAACCCATGTGGATGTCTGCTTATCGCTTCATGTGTATTCGTATGCGGTTTGTAAAACGATATTTCATTTGCTTTTAGAAATATGATGTAAAGGGGGGTAATAACCAACATCCAATAGAGGGCGCATTGCAGGAATCTCGAAATCGGGCTCAATCAGCCAAGGTAAGATCCACATAGTGATCGTAAACTTGGCTCGCAAAGATAGGTATTTTTATATAGCCCTTTACTAAATGTTTCAGTTGTTTTAACGATCGTGAAAAAGATTTTTTTTTACAACACTGTAGGCTAAGGATAAAATGCTGGTAGACTGCATGTTTCGCTTTTCCTGTGATGTTCATGAAATTTTGATCCGTCAAGAAACGCGGCTCTGGTGAATGGGGGCTACCTGCACTATACAGAAAGGGTGACCCTTTTCAAAAGTTGTTCGTGAAATTTTGATCCTTGAAGAACCATGGCTCTGGTGAATGGTAGTGCTCCGTACCGGTACTCGATATATATCGAAAACCGGTATTTTACGTTCGATAGATATATCGGATCGAACGTTTCTGTATCGAACAAAATATCGATCATCAAAAGAAAATAAAAGTAAAGCATATAAATACCCAATTTAGTTGTTTTTAACGGCGAAATTCATTACGAGTTTACTTTAGGTAATCTCTAAAGTCGAGTAGTCGTAGAGGTAGGTGTGGCTACCTGGGAAACTTACAACCAATCGAAATGCGTCATTCTTTATTACTCGCCCTGTACCCGTCACACAATGGATGACAATTAGCTAATACCCCTATTCTCGTTCCCCCGTCATGTTGTTTGAAATCTGCAAATTATGCATCAATCAGCAGATTGCAGACAAATTTACGCTGATAATTGGTCAATATAGTTGATTAAAGAAAGGTAATGAACATCTCGTGATGTGATCGAGAGGTAGCGATGGAAATAATCGAAGCCGTGACTTTTCAACCTTCCTAAGATTTTATTTGGTCGATCTTTTAATGTTGCCGAAAAATGTGGCTCGAAAATCAAATCTCTTTTTCCATTAGATTATCTGAAATCAGTGTTCCGACTCGCGTAAATTATTGTGTAAATCATTTTATAGACTTGAAATTTGCATAACAAATGTTAATCACGCGCGAGACCTCACGTAAGAAAAAACATGGACAAAAAAGGCCATTATCTGTTTATCGTGAGTAAAATAACAGGTTTTGATTCTACATGTAGTTCTAATCCTTATTGAGAAATCTATGTCGAATCATGCGAACATACCTATCCAGAAATTAACACGCATGAAAAATTGTTCGGTGAAAAAAAAAACACACACGGAAACCCATGACACAACAAAATGTCTCCTTGACATTGTCCGATCAGAGTCCTCTTAGACTGTCTTTTCAGCTTTTTAATGAGTAGTAAATGTAGATCTAGGTAGAATTCATATTAATTTAGGCCTACATAATTATGAAATTTCAATACAATCTAGAAGTGTTAAATTTGCGGTATTTTGTTTTTCAGGTATGCTGAAAAAAGAACAAACACAATTTTCGCATTTTTTTCTTTCTTTTATTGAAAATTGAAATATCATATGATATATCAAATATCGATCATTTTGTATCGATACAAATATCGTATCGATCAAACTGACCGATACGGAGCCCTAGTGAATGGGGGCTACTTGCAATAATATGGCCATGAAGAAATTCTTTAAAATTCTTCTACTCTGAAAGGGTTGGTCAGATTTTGATATAATTTCACAGAAATGTTTCTTAGCTGACCCATTTCAAAATTTGCTCGAGAAATTTTGATCCATCAAGAAGCAATTGGCTCTGATGACTGTGGGCTTTTCACACTATACAGACATGAAGTGATTCTTAAAAATTCTTCTTCTCTGAAATGGCTGATTAGATTTCGAAAAAACAATTGGCTATGGTCCTCTCAAAAATTCAGGTGAGTGATCCAGGGCCATCTTGGCCCTCTTGTTTTATCTACCAAAGGCAAGTTCCATCACTTGAGCCACAAGTAAATTGCTGTCTGCAAATGCTTTCACTCTGGACAAATCTACATCAGTCTTATACTCCCTTGCACAATGATCGGTGGCGATCTGTTCAAAACACCGTCAAATCGCTTGCGAGACGCTACTTGAATGTAAACATCTTAACTGGAATGCTATCAAATCTTGAGCGCTAAATGTTCACCTTGGTATGTCGGTCATTGCGCTTCGACATGATCCAATAGCAACCAATAGAGATGCTGTGGCACTCTTTTGCGATTAAGTGGTGATATGATAGCACTCCGATACAGTCAATTGGCATTATGATAGCACTCTGATATGATCATTTGGTGATATGATGGTGCTCCAATCGCTCTCTTGGAGGATTATATAAATGAGTGTCTGTCTTGGCAATCATCATTTTAGGGCAGTGGTTAAACACTGGGCTATCAATTCTGAGGCCCAAGGCTCGATACCTGGCCAAATCAGGACCTTTCTGAGACACATTGTGTTTCCCACCCAACTAGAGGTGAACTGGTTTGGAACCCAGAGGTAGCCTCATGGGTATCGGTGCTTTATACCTGGCAGGTTAAGGATCCAAGTAGGTCTATTTGAAGAAGAGCTTGGGGCTTGTACCCAGATTTCCTTGTATCCTACTCTTTCCCTCTAACAATCCATACCATATAAATGCCGTGAGCATAGAATATCCTTAATCCTACAAAGTCATCATATCATCTATTTGCATTTAGAAATCACCAGGTGTAGGTATAATTAATTCTTTGGTCGAAAGTTTTAACTACAGTATGCGACCCAGGGGAGGAAGCGAAAGGGGCATCAAAGCCTCGGGTTGCTAACGGAGCGAAAACAGATCATATAAGGTTGCAACTCCTAGCGAGGCTACAATAGTGACCATATAGATTTCAATCGGATCTCAATGGTCGATACTTGATCACCAGCGGAGCATTATTTCGTTGTTATCAGAGCAGGAGGATCCTCATAATCACCAATCAGGCAGCGATCTGAGGCACAGAGTGCCGTAGATCATAGCCTAGTGGAATTAGGGTATTAATCAAACAACAAAAAATTTACCATTTTACAGACAACAATTTCATTGTGTCACATATAGTGCAATTTTTCTTTAATACTGGGTAGAAAACCAAGTAGGAATAGGAGAAAATGCTGGTTACCAATATTTTCTTCCTATTCCCACAATGTTTTCAAAAGGTGTCTTTCCTGTGGTCATTAAAAGTCGGCAGTATTCAGCAAAGGTTTAACCCTTTACCAAACCATCCCTGGTTTTTACGACCCTGAGGTAGAAGCCTTTTGAAAACATTGACGGAAAAGGAGAAAATGCTGGTAACCAGCATTTTCTCCATTTCCCACAGTGTTTTCTACCCTGCTGGAAACAAATTTCAGTTGTTGAGGTATGTTTATTTTGTCGTCTGCGAGTACTTTCAATTTGGACTAGTCTAAAATTTTGTCATTTGGGAAGGGGTTAAGCCACTTTTTATTTTCCATCTGAAAATGCTTTCAGAAGGAGCATGATGGAACTTTGTTATCAGGTTACACTTTTTTTTTTACCAAACAAGCCCTGGTTTTCACAGCCCTGAAGAAGAAGCCTTTTGAAAACATTGTACAGTTTCCATCGGAATAATTTGAAACTTTATTACAATGAATCTCTATGATGTGCAGTTGTGCATGTTAGTTTAAAAATTTGGATATCTTTAGGTGCTCTAGATTTTAACCCATTTTATGGACTAGCCCCTTGGGGTGTATATGCACCGCTTTGCGAAGCTCTTGTTTAACTCTTTACCACACGACAAAATTTTAGACTAGTCCAAATTGAAAGCAATTGCAGACGAAAAAATGAAGGTGACTGAAAAATTGAAATTTGTTCTGGGAAGGGTAGAAAACACTGTGGGAAAAGGAGAAAATGCTGGTTACCAGCATTTTCACTTTTTCCAACAGTGTTTTCAAAAGGCCTCTTTCTCAGGGGCATCAAAAGTAGGGATTGTGTGGTAATGGGTTAAAAAACACCAGCATTTTCTCCTTTTCCTACTAGGTTTTCAAAAGGTTTCTTTCTCAGGGGCGTCAAAAGTAGGGATTGTGTGGTAATGGGTTAAAAAACACTTGGTTATCAGTAATTCGAAAAATGTTTAGTCAAATATAGAAGTGTTAGAAAATCCTCAATTGGATGGACAAAATGATACAACTTGATGACATCGTCATTCTATTCTAAGTCCACTTTAAAACCATTAAAATTTATTTCCTCTTCATGACATGAACTCTTCACATACTAGTACAGCACCAATGCATCATTGCGTTTGTTGATTTTTTCACTGCACTGTGATCAAGATCAGACTGCAGATCATGCACCCCTCAAATTTTTCTAGATTTTGGAGGTGTTGAGGTTAAATTGTTGATAGTGATCGAAATTTCATGAGGTTGGTTTTGTAGATTGGACTAAAAACCCATGCTTCAGTTATACTATTAACAATTTACCATACAATCCCTTGTTACAATGACACCAAGAAAGAAGGCTTTTGAAAACATTGTGGGAAAAAGAGAAAAAGCTGGTAACCATCATTTTCTCCTTTTCCCAAAATGTTTTCTGCTCTTTCTAGAACAAACACAATCTTTTGAGCCACATCTACTGTAATCAAGCCATTTTCAAATGTTTTGAATTTGAATTAGTCTAAAGTTTTGTCATTTGGTTAACTCTTTACCAAACAACATAATTTTAGACTGGTCCAAATTCGAAGTATTAATTTGCAGACGACAAAATTAATCTGACTCATACACTGAAATTTGTGTTGGGAAGGGAAACAGCATTTTCTCCTTTTCCCACAATGTTTTAACTCTTTACCACATAATCCCGACTTTTAACGACCTTGAGAAAGTATCCTATAGAAAAAATTGTAGGAAAAGGAGAAAATGCTGGTAACCAGCATTTTCTCCTTTTCCCACAATGTTTTCTACCCTTCTCAAACCAAATTTCCATTTTTCAGTCACATTTATTTTGTCGTCTGTAAATGCTTTCAGTTTGTACCGGTCTGTAATTTTGTCGTTTGGTAAAGAGTTAAGAAGACTTTTTGCTCCGGGTTGTGAAAACCAGTGATTGTTTAGGAAAGGGTTAAGGGGTTGAATGATCATTGAAGTTACAAGGGTGCCCACACACTTTTCAATGAAGTTGCACTAGATTTTCAGAAAACAATCGAAATGAACGCTGACTAATACCACCGAGAGGGATTTGCCATATAGATACATCTAAACTCATTTATAGCCAGTTAATAATAAGCCATCATCTGTATTTTATCAATTGATTATATTGGGTCCTGTGTGGCTCAGTGGTAAAGTGTAGGACTCTTAACCTGGAGGTCCCAGGTTCGAGCCTCGCTGGCTCCACTGGCTTTTTTTTCACAGGAGTGTCCTTGGGCAAGACACTTCAGAGCCTAGCCTAGTACTGGTGAAACCCAGGAAACATGAATATGTGAACTGTCGCCATGATATGACTGAAATACTGTTGAAAGCGGCGTAAAACACCATTCAAAAATTCAAACAATCAATTGATTATATTGGATTTTAAGTTTGTTTAACTCGTCACCAGACGACAGAATTTTAGAATAGTCCAAATTGAAAGCATTTGCAAACGACAAATTAAACGTGATTCAAAAATTGAAATTTGATCTGGAAAGGGTAGAAAACATTGTGGGAAAAGGAGAAAATGCTGGTTACCAGCATTTTCTCCTTTTCCCACAATGTAACCAGCATTTTCTCCTTTTCCCACAATGTTTTCAAAGGCATTCTTTCTCAGGGTTGTCGTACTAACTGTTGTCCCTGACGGTTGCAAGGTTGCTTAGATTATAACTAATAGAAAATTCATTTCATTTTTTTGAGACCATCAGAGCTTTCCCATACAACCATCATCCACGGCGGGGAATCACGTGACACAACAACAATGACCGATATTTGAAAAAATTCCCCGACTTCAGGTAAGAAAATCTTCAATAATTCCTTTAATACATGACCGATTGGAATTTGGTTTGAAGCAGAGAAGGCGGAAGGACTCCAGGGATTTGCTTGATGTGTTAGATAAAAATGTTATTGACGAGCAAACAAATTTTTTACCCAGGATAATTTGTTTGCTCGTCAATAACTTTTTTATCAGGTGTTGTTTAAAAAATCTAACACATCAAGTAAATCCCTCGAGTCCTTCCGCCTTCTCTGCTTTAAACCAAATTCCAATCGGTCATGTATTAAAGGAATTATTGAAGATTTTCTTACCTGAAGTCGGGGATTATTTTCAAATATCGGTCATTGTTGTTGTTGTTGTGTCACGTGATTCCCCGCCGTGATCATCAGTCAGTGGGGAGCAAGGAATGAGTCCTATTGCAGTGATTATCACCAAGGCCTGAAAGCTACATGTATGGACCAGAGCTCCAGATAATGGAGTGATTGTAATGTAAATCCATTATTTCTCCTCTAAACCCTATGTTATGGGTACTCATCAGAATCGTCTCAACGAGACGATTCAAATGAGTACCAATAACACTGGGTTTAGTTGAGAAATAGAGGATATTTGTTTTTTTTGGTGGAAGATCAAAATTTATTTCAGAAAAGAACTACCGGATTTGTCCTCCCAGAAAGGGTTAAAAGCATGAAATAAATAGAATTTTTTTTTTTCGGTGAAAGATCGAAACTTATTTCATCTCGTGGACACCATTGGTAATATTTTCACGAGTGGCGCAGTGAAAATATTATCGATGGTGTCCACGAGATGAAATAAATTTCGATCTTTCACCGAAAAAATGCATATTATACAGTTCTTTTCCGTTAGTACCCGTGGCGTACCCCTACCGCAAGTAGCAATGCATTACAATGTTACGTCAAGTGCGAGAAATGTAAGACAAATGACGTCATATTTTTCATCTGGTTGTGAGGCACAAGCAATTAACCTAGGCAACAAGAACATGAAAATCGGTATTTTCACTGGTGGTAACAGTCACAGTAAGATCAAAAATATTTTCACTGCTATTTCTTGATATCCTACCGTAAAGCATGAAATAATAACGAATACTTTCAAATTTGAAATCGATATCACTCCCTCTATCTAGAGCTCTGGACTACATGACTTCGGCAGTGTTACAACATACAAGAATAATAATCATGTTGTACTTTTCGAGAAATCAGACCAATCAGTAGAATGTTCATGATTATGGTAACCCTTCCTGTCATGAATCTGTGTTCCAATTTAGGATTGTTCTGATTTCTGCCTGAATGATGCAAGACCTCTGACACATTTAAGCACCATCGGATTGCTTGTGATTGTGTTAGACGTGTTGGAGCACAAATTTGCATCTCATGATTAGATTTTTGAGCAGGAAAATTATGTATCCCTTGATGTGGAAAAAATTGGTCAGTAATCTCACAAATTTGGGTCAATCTTGTATTTTTCAAACTTATCCCATGATCTAGCGGCACAAGTAAACTTACTAACTTACTTGTATGCTAACAAAGTCACAGACCATTATTTTAATTTGGACACATTAAAATAATTTTCAGATGATGAAGTAAAATATGCATAGCATGATAGGACTGGTGTAAAAGAAAAACTATTGTAGGAAAGGCAGACATTGCTGGCTACCAGCATTTTCCCTTTTCCCACAAAATTTTCAAAGGCTGGAGTTTTCTTTTGTGGTACGCATACTTAATTAACCCTTTCCCAAACGACAAGATTTTAGACTGGTCCAAATTCTAAGCGCTTGCAGACAACAAAATAAATGTAGCTTAAAAATTGAAATTTGTTTCCAGCTGGGTAGAAAACATTGTGGGAAAAGGAGAAAATGCTGGTTACCAGCATTTTCTCCTTTTCCCACGATGTTTTCAAAAGGCTTCTATCTCGAAGTCGTAAAAAATGATGATTATTTGGTAAAGGAATAATGTAGCACTTACTATAATTATAGAGGATGAAATTCAATCTTTGATTGATCTTGTCAGCTAGTTTTGTGAGACATTCTGTAAAACATTTTACTGTTGCCACAATGGCATTTTTTTCTACAAACTCTAGTACTGTTCATGATGTATCTCTTTTGGGTGGGTCAGGTTAATTTGATCACAATATTAGCAAAATGACCTGTCACTCCTAATGATATTTCTGTGAGGCTTACAATAACTGGATCTGGTTTGGTTTACTCTTTCTTTAGTGTAGACAACTCCGGAGGCTTTTTGTGCACAATTAAGATCAAGATCAGACTGCACATACTGTGCAGTCTGATCTCTGCTCTACACTGTTCATCACTGTAATGTACGTTTTGACAAAACTGTCTTTTCATCTGTGGCAAAACAAAGTTGCTAGTGACAAACAGTATCCTGTTCTACCACATGTTTTCTCTGCAATAAATGTTTTTCACAAGTTATGTATCGGAAACTCATTTATATGTAATCTATCTTGAAGAAATAACTCAATACTTCTGTTCTACTTCTATGACACAAAAATTGAAAAAGGTCATTAACTTCAGACTGATTGTATCCAGGGCAAGTTATACAGGTATTGATACTACAGGCAGTCTGCTATAGAGGCCATAGAACATTCACAGGCAAATAAATATGATCAAACTGATGTATGATTAACCTTAAAAGCACCAATAAACACAGCAGACTTTTTTAGTCTAAAATGAGACCCAGGTAATTGTAGTTTTATGGTTGCCTTTTGTCCATACTGTTTCAGCATAAGTTGACAGTGTAGATCAAAGATCAGGCTGCCATTTTGTGCAGGCTGATCTTGATCTATGCTGACCACAAAAGCAACTAGTGAACTGATGGATGCTTTAACCCTTTCCAAAACGACAAACTTTTGGACTAGACTTTAATTGAAAGCATTTGCAGACGACAATTCAACTCTTGCTGAAAAGATGATTTCTATCTATGATATGGTAGAAAATATTGTGGGAAAAGGAGAAAATGTTGGTTACCAGCATTGCCTCCTTTTCCCACAATGTTTTCAAAAGGCTACTATTCCAGACCCGTAAAAACCAGGGATTGTTTGGGAAAGGGTTAAGGTAAAATCTATTGCTCAATAATAAACAACCCTAAAAGAGAAGTATTTGAGAACATTGTAGAAAGAAGAGAAAATACTGATGTCCAACATCTTCTCCATTTTCTACACTGTTTTCTGCCTTTTCAAAGGTAACTCTATCCTGTAAATCATATTTAACCTTTTACCACACAAGAAAATTTTAGACTAATTTAAGATTTGTCTCGGAAAGTTTAGAAAACATTGAAGGAATGGAAGAAAATGCTTGGAAACATTTTCTCCTTTTCCTACAATGTTTTCAAAAGGCTTCTTTTTTCACGATCGTTAAAACTTGTGATTGTGTGGTAAAGGGTCAAGTTTATACAATGTTTACAAATGTTTTGTATTTTGATTAACTCTTTACCAACCTGCAGAATTATAGACTGGTCCAAATCGAAAGCATTTGCAGCCGACAAAATAACCGTGACTGAAAAATTGAAATTCGGTTTGGGAAGGGTAGAAAATGTTGTGGGAAAACGAGTAAATGCTGCTAACCAATATTTTATCCTTTTCCTACAATGTTTTCAAAAGGCTTTTTTCTCACTAGGGTCGTTTAAAGTCGGGATTGTGTAGTAAAGGGTTAAGTCTAAAACTTTGTTGTTTAATAAAGAGAGACCATTCAACTGGAAAGTTTCTTGATAAGATGATGAATATTTGCGCTTGTTTTACAATGTTTCCCAACTTTTCTTCTATTTCTACAAAGGACACAGTGACCATTTTAGACTTTATAATTAAACGTTAACCCATTACCACACAATCCCTACTTTTGACAACCCTGACGAAGACGCCTTTAGAAAACACTGGGGGAAAAGGAGAAAATGCTGGTTACCAGCATTTTTTCCTTTTCCTGCAAGGTTTTCAATAGGCTTCTTTCTTAGGGGTGTCAAAATCTGGCATTGTTTGGAAAAGGGTTGATTAATTTGGGAAGAAGCAGTCTGCATGTAAATGTGTGGTACATAGTGTCTGTACTCTTGACAAAAAGGGTAAGTGTTAGGCCTATTTTATTGACATTCTTTTATAGACTATCAATATTTTTACTAGGGTAGGTCTTTTGTTGCTGTGAAAGCTGTATATTTAACTCTTTACCACACGACAAAACTTTAGACTGGTTCAAATTGAGAGCATTTGCAGACGAGAAAATAAAGGTGATTGAAAAATCGAAATTTGTTCTGGGAAGGGTAGAAAACACTGGGGGAAAAGGAGAAAATGCTGGTTACCAGCATTTTCTCCTTTTCCCACAGAGTTTTCAAAAGGCTTCTTTCTCAGGGTCGTTAAAAGTCGGGTTTGTGTGGTAATGGGTTAAAGAAAAAATATAGGTGAAGAAACGATCTTGAACTAAGTGAGGATTTTGTCCTCTTGTGAACTATTTCATGACCCTGTGCAGTGTGCATTATGTACCATATCAATAATCTTTTGTATACGGATGAAAGAACTGGTTGGGTTTCTCCTTTTATGATGTTGAGAAATTTACTGTACATGTTGAGAAATTTACTGTACACAGAAAAAAAAACTATACTGGTTGCTAGTATTTTTCTCCTTCTCCTGCAATATTTTCTACCCTTCCAAGAACAAATTTCAGTTTTTGAGTCAAATTTACATGTATTTATTTGTATGCAAGTGCTTTTAACCCTTTACCAAACAATCCCTGGTTTTCACAACCCAGAGACAGAAGCCTTTTGGAAACATTGTGGGAAAAGGAGAAAATGCTGGTAACCAGCATTTTCTCCTTTTCCCGCAATGTTTCCTACCCTGCTAGAAACAAATTTCAATTTCCGAGTTTTATTTATTTTGTGCCTGCCCTGGTGGCTCAGTGGTGAGGGTGTCGGACTCGAGATCTGGTGGTTGCGAGTTTGATACCCAGTTGAGGCGAACTTTCTTTACGGGGTATTTTAGCCTCTCACCTCTGCTGAAGCATGTGAGAAAAGTAGTCAGTGGCTTTGGAAAGAAAGCTGTGTTAGTACAGGAAACAGATGTGCGTCACCGATCGCCATGATATGACCTTGGCTGTTATAGTGACGTTAAACCCCAATATAACCAACCAACCAGCCATCGTTTATTTTGTTGTCTGCAAGCTTTGAGTGCTTTCAATTTGGACTAGTCTAAATTTTGTAAAGAGTTAATTCCAGGAATTTTTCTAATGTTTTGTGCACTTGTTTGGGAAAGGGTTTATTGAAATGCTATGAGAAAGTAAATAGGGCAGTATTAAAACCGTCATGAACCCTGGAAAATAAACTAAAAGGTAAAAGAGTAATGCACTGGTAAGTATACTGCACTTGTTTATAGGGTGCATGTTTGTTTTTCATGTTTTTTTTATGTAACCCTTTCCCAAACAAGCCCTGGTTTTTACATGTCTGCAGTAAAAGTCTTTGAAAACTCTATGGGAAAAGGAGAAATTGCTCGTAACAAGCAATTTCTCCTTTTCCCACAGTGTTTTCTACCCTTTTTGAGAACTTTATGCAATTTTCTCAGAATCTAAAATTGTCGTCTGCAAACTGTTTCGGTTTGGGAGGGTCCAAACTTTGTTGTTTGGGAAAGGTTAAACCTTAAACCTTTACCTGAGATGCCAATTTGAGGCTTCGTTTCAGCAGCAAATAAAGATATGATGTTAAAATATGGACAAATGAGGATACAAATATCTGAATAAGTGGAAAACATTGTGGGAAAAGGAGAAATTGCTCGTTATGAGCAATTTCTCCTTTTCCCACAATGTTTTCAAAAGCTGTCTGTTGTTGATGAGTATCTACGGAGTAAAGGGTTAACTTTATGACCCAGAAATAGTAGACTTTTGAAAACATAGTGGTAAAAAAAGAAAATGTTGTTAACTAGCATTTTGTCCTTTTCCCACCATGTTTTCTGTTGTGTTGTATATACAAATTTCATCATTGCAGTCATATTTCATTTGTTGTTGGCAAATGCGTCCAAATCAAACCAGTCTAAAATTTTGTCTGTTGATGAAGAGTTAACTTTTATGAAGTGGTGAAATTATAAATCAGACCTAAATTGAACATGTTTGCAGATGTTGTATGTTGCTCAAAATTAATGATAAAGTTTGTCCATAATTGGGTAGTAAACATTGTGGGAAAAGAAGAAAATGCTGCCTTCTTCCCTACAGGTATTGAAATAAGTCATTGTGAAGTCAAGGTTTAAAGGTGGCCCTTCAGATTTTGGGACGAAAATTTTACAAAAATCCAAAAAAATAAACATCTTTTTATTCCCGAAGCCTTATAGTTTTCATTCATAAAGCCCCAGTATTCGAAAACCATCCGACAATAAGAGAAATTAGAGATTTACTACAGCCCAGGTAGACACTGAAGGGAAACACGGTCTATTTTTACATCAGCAACCCGCTCATTTACATACCGGAAATATACAGACGAAGCTTCAAACATAGTGTCCGAAGTTCTAGACAATATGGAAAATAATTACATGTTTGTTATGTTATGGAATTTAAGAGTCATTAGTCACGTGCCAGTCACTTAACATTCCCACGATACTTTTTTGATTTTGGCGGGAAATCTAAAAATAGCTTAAGAAGCTACGTAGCCTTTTAAGGGAATACAGCCCCCAATTATTTTTTTTAATTTTATGATTCTTAATTATTGATGATTTGTATTGTTTTTTTCTCATAAATTTCAGTGATATAGATATTTTTTAATTTGGTGTGATGTGAAAAATCTAAATACCCACCTTTAAAAAACATAATTATGCTTTTTAGCTGGTGACCAGCATGTTCTCTTTTTCCCACGATGTTTTCAAAAGCCTTCTTGCCATTGGTTATCGAAACAAGGCATTTTGAAGTTAACAGTCTTTATAACCAAACGACAAAATTTTAGACTGATCCAAATTGAAAGCATTTGCAGATGACAAAATAAACGAAACTAAAAATTGAAATTTGTTTCCAACTGGGTAGAAAACATTGTGGGAAAAGAAGAAATTGCTGGTCACCAGCATTTTCTACTTTTCTCACAATGTTTTTGAAAGGCTTCTGTCTCAGGGTAATAAAAACCAGGGATTGTTTGGTAAAGGGTTGACTGTTTACCACACAATCCTGACTTTTCAAGACCCTGAAAAAGAAAGCCTTTGAAAATATTGTGGGGAAACGAGAAAATGCTGGTAACCAGCATTTTCTCCTTTTCCCACAATGTTTTCTACCCTCTCAAAGACAAGGACTCTTATTTCAGCCCAATCTATATTGTCGTCTGCAAATGCTTTGAATTTGGACAAGTCTCAAATTTTGTCGTGTGGTAAAGAGTTAAAGAATGCAATTATGGCCGTGCAGCCAGTGAAGTGCAGTCTGATGATGATCCTTGATCTATCCTATCTGTTTTACCGAGACCAATCTGGACAAGAACAACCTTGAGAGTGCAATAATACCACAGTTCTGGTATCTAGACAAAGCTGCTGTTGAGTTTAATAACCATTCACCCCATAAGGCATTTCTGTGGTATCTCTAATTGACCCTAAATAACAGCAAGGATGAAGCCATTTTTTATGGGTATATGACACCTTTCGATAGCATAGAAAACATTGTGACAAAAGGTGAAATTGCTCGTGACGAGCAATTTCACCTTTTGCCACAATGTTTTCCAAAGGCTCCTACAAGCAATGCGTAAAAATGAGTATCTATGGAGTAAAGGGTTAAACACCAATGGTTACCACAAGATCTGAAGTTTTAACAAATCTTGGGAAATATTGCTTTTGAAAACTTTGTGGGAAATGGAGAAAATTCTGGTAACCACATTTTTTTTCCTCTTCCTGCAATGTTTTCTGTCCTTTCTTCATTTGATTTTCAGTAGATTTTGTTGTCTGCAAATGTTTTGAAATTGGATCTGACCAGAATTTCATTGTTTGCTGACGAGTTATCAAAAAGGCTTTTCAGGACAAAGCATTCTTCATAATTCTGTTTCCACAGCTTCATGGAATTTGGTAGGACCTATACAATGCCCTGCCTAAGGGCCACTCTAAGCAGTACCAGTGGTCAGAACTATGTTAGATTTTCTCAGCACACATTTTGCAAAACTTAAATGTACAGAAGTCCTTTTTGTAACTGTTTAGGCTTGTCCAAATCGAAAGCACTTGCAGACGACAAAATGAAAATGGCTGAAAATTTGAAATTGTTTTGTGAAGGGTAGAAAACTTATTAAAGAAAATTCTGAATTTGTGACATTTGTAGGCAACAGGTTAAATGTTTCGAAAGATATTATTATACCCCCACAAAACATGTTTTCGGAGGTATACTGGAATCAGCCTGTGTGTCTGTGTATCTTTCCCTCCGTGTATCCGTCCGTCTGTGTGTCCGTCAGCGTAGAAAATACTAGTAATTGCCGTTTCTGTCAAAGCGCTGGTGGGTGTATTAAATTAAGTCACATTCAGTGACAGCTCTAGTTTGTTAGAGGAGAAAACTGTTGGTTGGAAAATCGGGAAAATTTCAATGACCAAGGGGTCCTTTGTATTGTGTAGGACTCCCTCATAACCTGGAATCCCAAAGTTCAAACCTCCATGGAAACACTTGGCTTTTGTGGGATTGGCCATGGTAAGGATACTGCAGAGTCCTTAACCCTTTACCAAACAATCCCTGGTTTTTACGACCCTGAGATAGAAACCTTTTGAAAACATTGAGGGAAAAGGAGAAAATGCTGGTAACCAGCATTTTCTCCTTTTCCCACTATGTTTTCACTCCATCCAAAACAAAAATCATTTCAGTTACATTTGTCGTCTGCAAACCCTTTCAATTTGGAGTAGTCTAAATTTTTATGGTTTGGTAAAGAGTTAAGCCTAATATAGTGGTGCAATCCAGGACACATAATAATGAATATGTGCTGTCTCGATGATAGGGCTGAAAAAATGTTGAAAGCAACATAAAATATGATTCAATCAACCATTCATAAAAAAGATCAGAAAAAAAAATTGCTTATTATATAAATCAAATAGAACATTCAAAGCATTTAGTTTACACATAACATTGTGAATAATGGTTAGTGGTTTGACCTTTCTAGTAAGTACTCAGAATTCTTTGCAACAAAATATTGTAGACCTGTCCTTCATTTTCTGTATTTTTTAGGCCATAAGAACAAATAAAACATGGCTTATATGATGATATTTGTATTTGAAAGATTTAAAGAAATAATGGGAGGAAAGGAGGAAATGCTGGTTGAAATATTTTCCCCTTTTCTCACAATGTTTTTCCTAGCCTTCTTCTTCTGGCTTGTTAAAATAATTAGGTTTGTTTAATTCATTACCAAACGACACAATTTTAGGTTTGTCCAAATTGAAAGCATTTGTAGACGACAAAATAAAAATTTGAAATTTGTTCTGTGAAGGGGAGAAAACATTGTGGGAAAAGGAGAAAATGCAGGTTACCTGCATTTTCTCCTTTTCCCACACTGTTTTCAAAAGGCGTTTTCTCGGGGTCGTTAAAAGTCGGGATTTTTGTGTGGTAAAGGGTTACAGGGTCAAATAATGTTGGCCTGGCTCTCTGAATACAGTTCAAGCAGTACATTCTCGTGGTTAACACATCATTCAACTATTGTACATATTAGCAGCTGTGAACTCTTTACCTGACAAGAAAGAATTAAAATTATCCAAAATGAAAGCATTTGCAGAATTTAGGTAATACCATTCTGATGGAAAACAGCTATTTGGACTATGATACTATCCTAAAAAAGTTGCTATGAGTGAAAATGAGTATTATTGTACTACTTTGACTGCACCACTATTTCCATTGTGTCCTTCTTAGAATTATCACTTATAAATCTAGGGCAACTCTATTCTCATTACAAAGGGAGATAATGATTAGCTCCCCTTTCAGAAAACTAACAAAAATATTGAAAAATAATTTCAAGGTGGACGTCAAAGGAATTTCAGGTCAGTTAGAAATGTGCAAAAATATTATACCAATATAAATCGTTGTTTATCAACTAATAAGAAATTTCATCCCATGTTGCACTAGAAGGATTAGGATGGTAATACCTTAACCTGTTACCACACAATCCCTACTTTTGATGCCCCTGAGAAAGAAACCTTTTGAAAACACTGTGGGAAAAGGAGAAAATGCTGGTAACCAGCATTTTCTCCTTTCCCCACAGTGTTTTCTACCCTTCCCAGAACAAATTTCAATTTTTCAGACAGCTTTATTTCGTCGTGTGCAAATGCTTTCGATTTGGACCAGTCTAAAATTTTCTTGTGTGGTAATGAGTTAAACAAAATATGTCTCGGACATTGGAACTTGACTTCAGACAGGCAGGAAACATGAAAGACTCAGTAATGCAAAAGAATAGGTAATTTTCATCGTTAATAACCAGGAAAATATAACAGATTACCCATCACAACACACATAAGATTGGAGAAAACCCGAATGTGTGAGTTACTGCATTGGTTATTATGTTATATGTGTGCGAAAATGTAACTATGGAGAAGCTGGACGATTTCACTGATGTCATCAATCAAGACATCCTTTGCTATCGTTGTTTATATTCAAACCAGATCCTTGGGAATGTGTCCTGGTAACATTGCATATAATTAACCCTTTCCCAAACGACAAACTTTTGGACTAGGCCAAATTGAAAGCATTTGCAGACGATAATTCAACTCTTGCTGAAAAGATGATTTCTGCCTGTGATAGGGCAGAAAACATTGTGGGAAAAGGAGAAAATGCTGGTTACCAGCATTTTCTCCTTTTCCCACAATGTTTTCAAAAGGCTACTATTCCAGACCCGTAAAAACCAGGCATTGTTTGGGAATGTGTTAATGGTTTGACATAGTAGACAGAACTATTATTTACAATTCCAACATTATGTCATTGGGGAGTAAGATTGCTCATTCCGACAGCCTGTGTTGTTGTTTCTGTTTACACGATAAACTGGTAAATAGCAAATTGATAAGTTTTTTAAGCCGAGAATGGGGACAAAATGATCAAGTGAATGAAGGGTTTGTTTCGACGCTTTGAATGATCACACGGTGTTTACTTCACTAACACATCACTGTGGACATTTACCATGAAAAGTCGGCTAATTTTCGGTGATAATTGATGTAAGCAAACAGTTAATAAGGCATGGTAGGATCTGTTCTAGTTTCAAAATTCTTTTTTCTGCTACTGACTGGAACTTTTGCGAACTGCACCTTTACAAATCAAGAAAGTTATAATAATCACCATATTTTTACATGGTAAAATTGAAATTTACTTATATTTTATAAACAGGTTGTATATTCAGTTTGACGCTACTGAGACATTAAAGGTTACTAAAAACTTTCCTTACATATAAGCATCTTAATGGAATCTATGTAATATTGCCTTTCAACGATTGAAAAACATACAGATTTGGCTAATATTCAGGTAATCCATATTCGATCAGCCGATAGACACTGGTTCCCTGCATCAAGTACACATAACCTTAGCCAAATCAATATGATTTTGACAATGATAGGCGATGTTGTCGAGAGTTTTCTTTGTAAACAAGTGAAATATGAGGGGTGTTCGAAAAGTTTCAGGACAAGTGCTGCCATTCTTTTATATTTTGATATTTCTTAATGAGTTTTTCGGTAATGATAGCTACAACCATATTCTTTTGGTTGGTTGAAACAAATAAACAAAGATACACGAAACGCAGAATGTATTGTCACCATAGCAACGTCAACTCGACGTGAGCGGGGCACCTTGATGCACCAAGTAAAAAATTTGTCTTTATACGTGTCTGAAATACTCATGGTTATTCAAAATACTCTACAGTATGCTCAGTGCCTCTCTGATGCCTATGTACGCACAAATTAAAACAGTTTTTGGAGTCTGATGATGGAATGTTCCTTGTACATTCCCTGACCATGACGGGAAGGTCATCGACGTCGTCGAAACAGTGATCAAGTCAGTAACGCTAGACAGTGGTGAATAGCCAAAAATTACACGGTGCAAGTCAGAATAGTATGATGGGTGCACAATAGTGTTATTTTATCTACCAGCAGGTACTGTCTTGGTAGCTGATGAAGTGTAGGTGTGGCATTGTGATGCAAGTTCTTTTGGTTTTGTCTCCTGTACAGCCCTGGCCAACTCATGTTGGTCCAGGTACACCTGGAACGAGCTTATGGTTGAACCTATGCATCTATATACATGCACAACAAAGTAATGTTTATGAATCACTAGTTCCACCAACCAATTCTGTCATCATATAAAATAAGAATATCACTTTATGTACATTGTAGATCAAAAATCAAAAGACCGTACATGTGAGTAATACTGTACTGTGACTGTCTTCCCGATCAGCAGTGTGTGGCAGAGAATAACTCCATTCATTTCAATAAAATAAAACGTTTCAACATCGCTTTTGTAGGCGAGGATGAATTGGGTTTTTTTTATACACAGAATAATTATTGTCTTGCTTGATCTCTGGATCATACAAACCAATCCAAGTTCTATCGGCCATAATGATGAATACCAAGGACCTATCAACATGTTCTCTGTAATGTTTCAGGAAAGCCTTACTGCCGGCGATTCACTATAGCTTTTGATGGCAGGTAGTGGACTGGGTACCCTGCAGGCAAATACTTTTGTCATACACAGTTCAAAAACATACTGGAATGCTTATTGTGATACTCCCAATTAAAAAGAAGTTATTTTGTGAAGTAACGTCAAGGTGCCACGCTCATGTCGACTTGACACTGCTATAGTGACCATTCATCATATGTGGCGTATATCTTGGTTTGTTTGTTTCAATTAACCTATATAACACCGTTGTAGCTATCACTACTGAAAAAAACATTAAAAAATCTTAATAAATAAAAGAATGGCAGCACTTGTCCGGAAACTCTCTCGAACACCCCTCGAACAATGACTAGGGGCTATTTCGGTATTTTTTTTTTTCCCAGAAAAACACATGATAAAAGAAATATAAAAATTCATGAGTCAGAGGATAATTACCATAGTACAAGTTTTAAGTACAAAAACTGTTCTTGGAAAACAATGTTTACAAATGTCATGCACATGCACTTGTTTACCCCAATTTACACAACCTCTCTCACAGTCCTGTATATGCTTGCCCATTGTCCACTGAACCCATTGCTAAATGACAGATTTAACTCTTTCCCAAACAACAAATTTTTAGACTAGACCAAATTAAAAGTATTTAGAATTGACATTTCAACTCTTGCTGAAAAGATGATTTCTGTCTATGATGGGGTAGAAAACATTGTGGGAAAAGGAGAAAATGCTGGTTACCAGCATTTTCTCCTTTTCCCTCAATGTTTTCACAAGGCTAATATTCCAGACCCGTAAAAACCAGGGATTGTTTGGGAAAGGTTTAAGACTGATTCAATTTCAAAACATTTGCATATAACAAATTCAACATAGGTACAAATGAGCTTGAGTTCTCTGATAGGATAGAAAACATTGTGGGAAAATATATAAAAAAAAGGATAGAAAACATTGTGGGAAAATATATAAAAAAAATGCTGGCTACCAGCATTTTCTCCTTTTCCCATAATGTTTTTAAAAGCCTTCTTGCCCAGGATCATGAAAACCCTGAGCTATTGTGATCACTCATCGCCTGCTGTTATCCATCCGTCTAGCATCTACAAATGTCAACCAATCATGTTCAAAAGTATTATATCAGTATGAATCCTTATTTATCAACTAATAAGAAATTTTATTCCATGTTAGACTAGAAGTGTTCTGATAGTAATACCTTAAAAGAATTTAAGAATATAACCTGTATGTTTCCTTTCCAAGCTGTCTCCCTTGGGCCAGAGGAATATGAAATTTTATGATAAATCATTTAAGACACTCTTACCTGAATACAGTATTGCTTGAAACCTGTCACGAAGTAATCGAGAGACTAATATAAGTTGTAAGAACTTGTTTCTCAATCAATGTAAAATAAATATGTGAAAATTAAACTAAATAATTAATTGCCTGCTCGACCGTTTTTTTTTTCAGTATTGTCAGTACTTTGATCAGTGTCTGAGACCGGTCAAAGGCCATCAAGCTTATGTCATGGCTTCGTGTGCTGATGGGTTGGTTAAATTTTACTTCAGTGACACAGTTTGGACAGAACTTCACAGAGATACTTGCTATATATCTCCCTTTTGGATTCCTTCAAAGAAATGGATTCCCTTGCTGCAAAACTAAATACATGTAATCTTGAAACTCTTTCAGATCCTATGGCTCAAAACGGCAAGGTGGATTTCTGTATTGATCCTTTGATAGACATCTTTCAGATTTCTTAATAATTTTGTACCTGCAAGAACTTGGATGCTTTGAGAATAGGTTTGATAATATTCATAACAAGCTATTGTTTTTCATGTTAAACTTACCAAGGAATATATATTATTTCCGACTGTTTTTGATACCATAAATATTTACTCTGATCATTGAACTGCTCTCTAACATACTTGAATTTTGGTTTCTGGATGAAGGATTAGAAACAAAAGGGCTATCAGCAAAGGTAATGGCAAGAGTGGAAGGGGCATAAAAGAATTCACTGAGCTGTAGGTATACAAAGTGAAAGGGTAAATTTGATAACCACCTGAACTAACTCATTACCAAACAACAAAATGTAAGGTCTGTCCAAATAGAAAGCATTTGCAGACGACAAAATAAAAGTGACCCAAAATTTGAAATTTGTTTTGTGAATGGTAGAAAACATTGTGGGAAAGGAGAAAATGGTGGTTACCAGCATTTTCTCCTTTTCCCACCATGTTTTCAACAGCTTTCTTTCGCTGAAAAGGGGGAGGGGGAATCGGCCTGTCGGTCGGGTGGGCAGTCCGCAAAATCTTGTACAAACAACTCCTCCTACAGTTTCAATCCAATTCGCTTGGTACTTGGCAGAAGTGTTTATTAGGAGCTGTAGATGTGCAAGACACACATTTTGTAAAAATTCTATCAAGAATTACTGAGTTATTGCCCCTGATTTGACTTAAAAATGCTTTTCCGGACAACTCCTCCTACAGTTTCTGTCTGATTCACTTTAAACTTGGCAGAAGTGTCCATTAGGAGTTGAAGATGTGCATGATGCATTTTTTCGTGAAAATTCTATGAAGAATTAATGAGTTATTGCCCCTGTGACATGAAATACAGGGGCGGGGGTATTTATCACTTTTAGTGATAGTTATTCTAGTTTAACCATTCTCAAGAACATTCTTAGTCTTATTCTAAAGGTTTTTCCAAATGTGAAAGTAACACATCTTCTGATTAGCTAATTATTTGCTTTAGCCAATCAGAAGATGTATTATTTTCAAATTTGGAAAGTCTTGCAGAACAAGACAAAAAACATTCTTAAGAATGGTCGATGAATATGGACCCTGTATTTGTTTGAACTCTTTACCGAACGACAAAATCTTAGACTGGTCCAAAATGAAAGAACGACAAAAAAGAACTTGAATCAGAAATTGGAACATGAGGTTAGAAGAGTAGAAAACATTGTGGGAAAAGGAGAAAATGCTGGTTACCAGCATTTTCTCCTTTTCCTACAATGTTTTCTAAAGGCATTTTTCTCAGAATCGTTAAAAGTCGGGATTGTGTGTTAAAGAGTTAATTGAGCAGAGTTAATTGAGCCAGTATTGGTAAACAATTCACCACAATTATCTTGTTCGCATTATTGAACAATCAGCAGTCTGTTGACATATTGATAAAAAGAAAACAATGTCTTTGGAATTAATCTCAACTGATTTTAAATGATTGCTTAAATAAATATTTAAATAATTATTTTATGCCAAATTTTTTTAGTTTTACAATGTAATAGATTGCATAAAATATCAGTATCTTTTCAGGTTAGTTTTAAAACAATTTTGTTTTTATCGATGATGCTATGTGATAGCGAATGCAACCAGATGGTTAAATAATAATACATGCCCAGACATTGTTTTCTGTAGCTGGTAAATTACTTGAAGGCCATTTCTGATGTTATCCAGTGTGTTACATTATTTTGTGTCGCCAGTCTGATTATTTCTTGGTGAAAATAAAATGAGTCCCAAAAATCAATATGGCTGTATAGAGTTTAGTGACCTGTGTTTGTGCGTCATAGTTTTATTTTCTTCTTGGACTTGTTTACTTCCTGAATGTCGAAGAAAGATTACCGTAGCCTTTTTTTCATATTCCCAAGTTTTCATGACCCTTGGAAGTAAGTATTAAAAACATTGTGGAAAAGCAGAAAATGCTGATTACCATCTTTTTCTCGTTTCAGAAAATGTTGGCTATAATTTTGAAGATGTAACATTTGAAGCACATTTTATTTGCCCTCTATTAATGCATTCAGTTTTGTCACGATGTCATGCAAAATGTAGTTTGGAAAAGAATTCTGTGCTGTCTTTTAACCCGTTACCACACAATCCCTACTTTTGACCCCCCTGAGAAAGAAACCTTTTGAAAACACTGTAGGAAAAGGAGAAAATGCTGGTAACCAGCATTTTCTCCTTTTCCCACAGTGTTTTTTACCTTTCCAAGAACAAATTTCAATTTCTCAGTTACTTTTATTTTGTCGTCTGCAAATGCTTTCGATTTGGACAGTCCTAAAATTTTGTCGTTTGGTAATGAGTTAACCCTTTCCCAAACAACAAATTTTGGACTCTTCCAAACCAAAAGAGTTGGCAGACGACAATTCTAGATTTGGAGAAAATGGCAGAAAGTTCTCAAAAAGGGTAGAAAACACTGTGGGAAAAGGAGAAATTGCTCGTTACGAGCAATTTCTCCTTTTCCCACAGCGTTTTCAAAAATTTTTTTCTACAGACACGTAAAAACCAGGGCTTGTTTGGGAAAGGGTTAAAAAACAATCTTTGCTTCGCAATTAATCTCGATCCTGGTCCGTTACTTCACCAACATTGGCAGCTCTTTACCAAATGACAAAATATTTACACTTGTCCAAACAGATAGTGAATGCAGATGACAAATTAATTGCAGGCTAAATTTTGGTATTTGCCATGGTAAGGGTGGAAAACATTTTGGAAAGAGGTGAAAAGGCTGGTTAACCACCATTTTCTTCTTTTCCTACAATGTTTCAAAAGTGTCTCTTCCTGGGTTTGTTAAAACTAATGGGATAAAGTTTGGTAAAAGATTTAAAGATGCCCGTCTACAGCTGGTGTACAGATACGCTGTTAAATTTAAAAAAAAAAATTAGAATGGTGCAGAAATCTTTCCATTGTGTACACAAGGATGAATTGCTGACATCTATTGTGTTACCAAAAACAAAGAAACACGGAGGTTTGTGTTGAACACTGAACATTGGTCAGAAGAAAACTGGTTGACGATCGAAGCTGTATATAAGCAGTGGGGTTGCGTCACGGAAATTTATCGTTGGTTTCCATCTAAGAGTCTGATATGGTGTAACCTGCATAAAGGCTACACCCTCTGTCTAAAAATGGAGGTTGCAACAGAGAAGCCTACATTTTGTTTTGTTTTCCTCTGTATACACAGGGCGAAGCTTAAATATAGTCGCATGACAGAGTGCATGATCATCATACAAATCTACCTGAGTGTATACCGGATTGGAAAATCTTCGATTTAAAAACCAGAAACAACAAGTCAATTTACATGGAAGGCTGCAACTCAGCAAAATGCATTTTCTATCAAGTTGCAAACGTCAGGCGCAATTTTTCACATAAAGATATAAGAATGACTATATTTTGATAAAATTAAAGCAAAATGAGTATAAAGGCCTCTTTAAAACATTCCATTTTTTTAGCTCACCTGAGCACGAAGTGCTCATGGTGAGCTATTGTGATCGTGCTGTGTCCGTCGTGCGTCGTGCGTCGTCAACTTTTTACCTTGTGTACGCTCTACAGGCCAATGTTTTGGTCGGATACTCATGAAAGTTGGTCAGGATGTTTGTCTCGATGAAATCTCGGACGAGTTCGAAAATGGGTCATGTGGGGTCAAAAACTAGGTCACTAGGTCAAATCTTAGAAAAACCTTGTGTACGCTCTAGAGGCCGCATTTTGAGTCCGATACTCATGAAAGTTGGTCAGGATGTTTGTCTCGATGATATCTCGGACGAGTTTGAAAATGGGTCACGTGGGGTCAAAAACTAGGTCACCAGGTCAAATCTTAGAAAAACCTTGTGTACGCTCTAGAGGCCGCATTTTCAGTCGGATACTCATGAAAGTTGGTCAGGATGTTTGTCTTGATGATATTCGGACGAGTTCCAAAATGGGTCACGTGGGGTCAAAAACTAGGACACCAGGTCAAATCTTAGAAAAACATTTTGTACGCTCTAGAGGCCGCATTTTCAGTCGGATACTCATGAAAGTTGGTCAGGATGTTTGTCTGGATGATATCTCCGACAAGTTCGAAAATGGGTCACGTGGGGTCAAAAACTAGGTCACCAGGTCAAATCTTAGAAAAACCTTGTGTACGCTCTAGAGGCCAAATTTTCAGTCGGATACTCATGTAAGTTGGTCAGGATGTTTGTCTGGATGATATCTCGGACGAGTTTGAAAGTGGGTCACGTGGGGTCAAAAACTAGGTCACCAGGTCAAATCTTAGAAAAACCTTTTGTACTCTCTAGACGCCACAATTTCAGTCGGATACTCATGAAAAATGGTCAGAATGTTTGTCTGGATGATATCTCGGACGAGTTTGAAAGTGGGTCACGTGGGGTCAAAAACTAGGTCACCAGGTCAAATCTTAGAAAAACCTTTTGTAGGCTCTAGAGGCCACATTTTCAGTTGGATACTCATGAAAGTTGGTCAGAATGTTTGTCTGGATGATATCTCGGATGAATTTGAAAATGGGTCACGTGGGGTCACAAACTAGGTCACTAGGTCAAATCTTAGAAAAACCTTTTGTACGCTCTAGAGGCCACATTTTCAGGTGGATATTCATGAAAGTTGGTCAGGATGTTTGCCTGGATGATATCTCGGACAAGAACGAAAATGGGTCATGTGGGGTCAAAAACTAGGTCACTAGGTCAAATGTTAGAAAAACCTTTTGTAGGCTCTAGAGGCCACATTTTCAGTCCGAAACTCTTGTAACTTGGTCAGAATGTTTGTCTTGATGACATCTCGGACAGGTTTGAAAATGGGTCATTGGGGGTTAAAAACTAGGTCACCAGGTCAAATCTTAGAAAAACCTTGTATATGCTCTGGATGCCACATTTTCAGTCCAACACTCTTGAAAATTAGTCAGAATGTTTGCCTTTATAATATCTTGGATGAGTTTGAAAATGGGTCATGTTGGGTCAAAAACTGGGTCAATAGGTCAAATGTTATAAACACCTTTTGTATGCTCTGGAGGACACATTTTCAGTCTGATACTCCTAAAACTTGTTCATAATATTTGTCTTGGTGATACCTTGAATGAGTTTGAAAATGGGTCATGTGGAGTCAAAAACTAGGTCAATGGGTCAAATATTAGAAAATATTAGAAAAACCTTGTGTACACTCCAGAGGCTACATTTTCTGCCTGATACTCTTCAGACTTGGTCAGAATGTTTGTTTTGGTGATGTCTCAAAAGAATTTGATAATGGGTATTTGTCGGGTCCAAAACTAGGTCACTTGATGAAATCTTAGAAAAACCTTTTGTACACTGTAGAGGCCACATTTTCAGTCCAATACTCATGAAACTTGGCCAGAATGTTTGTCTTATTGATATCTCAAAAGTGTTTGATGATGGGTAATGTCTGATAAAAAACTAGGTCACTGGGAAACTAGATGGTGCATGTTTGGTCAATAAACTCAGGTGAGCGATTTCAGGGCCATCATGGCCCTCTTGTTTAGCAAAACAGAAGTTTTGTTACTGTCAGATTTAGAAGGTTCTAGAAAATACATCAGAGAACTGTTAAAAAAATTGGCTTCTACAAAATCTTTCAGTTTGGAAAAGTCAGCCATTGTTGTTTGATAAAGAATTATTACCACACAATCCCTAATTTTGACGCTCCTGGAAAAGAAGTCTTTTGAAAACATTGTGGGAAAAGGAGAAAATGCTGGTAACCAGCATTTTCTACGTTTCCCACAATGTTTTCTACCCTTTACAAAACAAATTTTAAAATTTCAATTACTTTTATTTTGTCGTCTGCAAATGCTTTTTAATTGGACAAGTCTAAAATAATGTCGTCTGGTAATGAGTTAAGATTTATTGCTAAATATACATGTAAAATATCATTATTTTCAGCCTTTCATAGGATGAATGAGTTCCCAGTTGCTCCTGATATGAGCGATGGAGACTGGCCAATGTCAGAAAGTTCGTTTAGTACTATTTCTATGGAAACACAGATAGCAGAACCCACCTCAAGCACATCAGATTATAACTCGGTAAGTACAAATTGTCCTTTTATTTCCGTCTCCATCTATAATGTCACAGTTCTTGACCTACCAATGTAAGTGCAAAGTGGTATATCACTCTTCTACAGGATGACCAAATATTAGACTCACCACAGTCAGAAACATTTTGCAGACAACAAAATTGAAATATGCTCTGATATATGGATTTGCCTTTTAAAGGATAGGAAACATTGCAGAAAAAGAAGAGAAATATTATTATCCCAAATTTCTACTTGCATGATAATTTAACTTTTTCACCAATGAATAAGTAAATAGCGTTTCCTCAATGGCTACAAATACAGTTATGCTACAAGATTAAAAGATGGGTCATTTACGAGCTTGAAGAAAGCAGTGGACAGTGTAGATTAGAAATCAGACTATATTGGTTGTACAGTCAGGTGGCAGGGGACTTGGAAACTTGTTCACGGCTGTGGTAAATCAAGACGCCACCTCGCCTGCCTTATATTATATATTATACTGCAAAGTTATACCTTTTCAAAGCTTATTCAGTGAAATTTTTCCTGCTTTATTGTCTCACAAATCGAGAATGCTGACGAAATAGAAATTCCCTTCTGAGTGCCCCAATTAAATGAAAACTGACGTCACTGGGAACTGATGTCACAAAAACATGCAGTTTTGTGCATAAATGTACAATCTGGTGATAGACTGACGCCGCCATTTTGGATGTTGTGTTGCACATGTAGTGATGTTTACGGGGCACTCAAAAGGGAAACTGGCTTTACATGGTTTTTGCAAGTGTACATGATATATGTTCCCAGCATGTTAACCAATCAGATTACAAGAAATTTCATTGCACTATAATAATATGTTCTGTGCAGTCTGATTTTGATCTACTTTGTCCACAAAAGTTTCTGGTGTCATCTATGATAGGAAAGAGTTAAAAAGCTTTAGTCCTGAGACTGAGAGTTGTGTGAATTTGGTAGATTGTTTGGTACAGGGTGAAGTATAATATTTGTGTCGGGTTTTATAATATGAATCCCTTTGTCAGGTTTCAGAAATACACCAGGGTCTGTATTCACCAACCATTCTTTAAGAACGTTCTATGTCGTATTTTTCAAGATTTCCTGACTGTAAAAGTAACAGAGCTTTGGATGATGGGTAAACCAAATGGTTTAGCCAATTAGAAGTTCTGTTACTTTCACATTGACAAAATTCTGAAGAATTAAAGACTGAGAATGTTCCCAAAAAATGGTTGGTGGATACAGACCCAGGTCAAATTATCACTCCGTGGTGAAATTTTTTGCACCTGCATGTGGTAAGGTACCACTAAGCCCTTTAATGTCCCATGATTCCTCTGCATGCCCCTTGGACTGGATAATACTCTTGGTAACTTGCTCTTTGTAGCATCCTCAGTGACCCAGTGTCAGTTATGAAGCATTTTAGTTGGTGATCTCAGTTTTTCTGTGAGAAAATTCAAACTTTTTTTAATCACAAATACGCCAACATTTCTATTTTTACTTGTCGATATCCAATTGGATGGTTTGTAGCAAATCAAGCTTCAGGATACTTGAATTCCCATCAACACCACAATCAAGAAAGGTTTAAAAGAGTTTTGGGGCATGATGCCGAAAGTTTGTCAGTTATAATAATACACAAAGATCAATAGTGCCGCCCCTATATTGCAGAATGGCACATCTCACTTGAGACAAACACATTGATGGGACATATTTGTTGGCAACCTCAGGTCTTTTCTAGGGTTATTTTTTTATTACGTAGAAATGAAATTATCGTTTCTACAAGAGAGTATCATTATGTTATCGATCTTTTAATTGGCTATTAGCGTACTTCCTGAACATACAATTATTCGTAAGAAACAACAATTTGTTAGTCAATTTTCTGAAGCCGCATGAAAATATTGTGGGAAAAGGAGAAAATGCTGGTAACCAGCATTTTCTCCTTTTCATACAATGTTTTCTTCTCTTCTAAAGTCAAGTTTCAATTTTTGAGTCAAATTTATTATGTCGTTTATAAATGCTTTCAATTTGGACCAGTCCAAAATTTTGTCATTTGGTAATGAGTTACTTAAGTACCTCTTTCACTACTGAATATATAAATTGCATTTTTCTCAACAAGTAATACAGTTCTGTTTTACAATAAAGAGACAGCTCTTTCTTAACCCTTTACTCTATAGATACTCATTTCTACGCATTGCTTGTAGGAGCCTTTGGAAAATGTTGTGGCAAAAGGTGAAATTGCTCATGACGAGCAATTTCACCTTTTGCCACAATGTTTTCTACACTATCAAAAGGTGTCATATACACATAAGAAAGGGCTTCATCCTTGCTGTTATTTAGGGTCAATTACAGATTCCATAGAAATGCCTTATGGGGTAAAGGGTTAATGTGAAATATAGCAGTGAACAGGATAGATCAGAGATTAGACTTCATACTCTGTGCCGTCTGATCTTGATCTACACTGTCCACACAAGCTTCTGGCGTGATCAATGGTATGAAAAGTGTTTAATAACTATTCCATTAAAAAACCAGCAAACCAGCAATCAAAAATATTGTTAGAAAAGACAATAACTGCTGGTAACCAGTATTTTTCTTCTTTACAGTGTTTTATCCCTTTCCAAAGACTTCCTATCTTTGCTCTCTTTTTTCGTTTTCTGCAAATATGCACAATTTGGGAGAGTTAGAAAGAATTACCATCTGGCGAAAGTTCATTTGCATTACGAGATAAAAAATTTGTAACTTTTTTCAGGTCTTTGTTTGTAACAGAACTATGTTAGAAAGCTGCCAATTCAAATCACATATATAATGTCTTGCAAATTTTATGCATTTTTAAGCTTACGGTATTATAGATTTGATATACTGCCATTTTTTGCATTCATTACTTTCTCTAATTTTGCTAAATTCACAGATTTATGACTGCCTATTCCTTCACCTGACGAACTAGAATGTTAACAACCTGTGGGAAACAGG
Organism: Tridacna crocea; assembly: GCA_943736015.1. Taxonomy (NCBI): domain Eukaryota; kingdom Metazoa; phylum Mollusca; class Bivalvia; order Cardiida; family Cardiidae; genus Tridacna; species Tridacna crocea. The sequence continues at coordinate 54,305,914 of OX031064.1, read as the reverse complement.
GCCCCGTTTCACCAAGGTAGTTGCGAACAAAATCTGCCTAAGTGTAACTTAACTAGTATATTTGCGTAAATCTGCCTCAAGATACACGAAAAATATCATGATAGTTCTCATGTGTCACATGGCAGATTAATGCCACTATCATGATAGTTTTCATGTGTCACAGGACAGATTAACCCATTACCACACAATCCCTACTTTTGACACCCCTGAGAAAGAAGGCTTTAGAAAACATTGTGGGAAAAGGAGGAAATGCTGGTAACCAGCATTTCCTCTCCTTTTCCCACGATGTTTTCTACCCTTCACTTAACAAATTTCAAATTTTCAGTCACTTTTATTTTGTCATCTGCAAATGCTTTTGATTTGGACCAGTCTGAGATTTTGTCGTTTGGTAATGAGTTAATGCCACTATCATGATAGTTTTCATGTGTCACATGGCAGATTAATGCCACTATACTACAGTTATGTAAAACTTATGAAAATTTTGTTAGTAACTACCTTTGCGAAATGGTGCCCAGGTCTTTTACCTGACAATCTAGAGTGTTAACAACGTAAAGGAATCAGGTCTTTGAAAACATGGTGTGAAAAGGAAAAAATGCAGGTAACCAGCATTTCCCTATTTCTCACAATGTTTTGTTCTGTCTCTAAGACGAATTTCAGTTTTTAAGTCACTCTTTGTTGTCCATAAATGCTTTCATTTTGGACCGGTCTAAAATTTTGTTGGTTTACTCAATAAACACTTGAGAAGAAATTTCTTTGTTATGTCAGATGGCCTGAATGAGAAGGCTTTGGGAAACTGATAAATGGAGAAAGTGCTGCTTCTCAGCTTTTCTTCTTTTGCCATATCATAGTTATATCCTTTGATTTAACCCTTTACTCCATAGATACTCATTTCTACGCATTGCTCGTAGGAGCCTTTGGGAAACCTTGTGGCAAAAGGTGCAGTTGCTCATGACGAGCAATTTCACCGTTTGTCACAATGTTTTCTATGCTATCAAAAGCTGTCATATACACAAAAAAACGGCTTCATCCTTCCTGTTATTTAGGGTCAATTAGAGATACCATAGAAATGCCTTATGGGGTAAAGGGTTAAGTAAAATTTGTCCTCTGTAAATGGTTTCAATTTGGACTAGTCCAAAACTTTGTTGTCTAGGAATGAGGTGCTTCTATTACGGATTCAGATATTTTCTCTAAAATTATGTGCTGATAAATTTCGTCTCTGATCACTTTTGAGTGGTCTCTGGGGTAAAAATGTTGGTGTTGAAGCCCAGAAGCTTCCTGTTCAGTCCTTTACCAAACAGTCCTGGGTTTTCATGACCCTGTGAAAGAAGCCTTCTGGTAACTAGCATTTTCTCCTTTTTCGACAATGTTTTCTATCCTTCTGAAAACCAAATTTCAATTTGTTGTCTGCAAATTCTTCCAATTTGGACTTGTCTAAAATTATGCTGTTTGGTTAACCAGCATTTTCTCCTTTTCCTGCAATGTTTTCTACCCTTCACAAAACAAATTTCAAATTTTCAGTGACTTTTATTTTGTTGTCCCCGGGAAATGCTTTTGATTGGACATCCCTGAAATTTTGTCATTTGGTAATGAGTTAAACAAGAGACTTTCAAGTGCTCATGCTTAGCACTGGCCAAACCCAGGACACAAAATTAACCCATTACCAAGCGACAATTTTTAGACTGGCCCATTGAAAGCATTTGCAGACGACAAAATTAAAGTGACTGAAAATTTTAAATTTGTTTTGTGAAGGGTAGAAAACATTGCGGGAAAAGGAGAAAATGCTGGTTACCAGCATTTTCTCCTTTTCCCACAATGTTTTCTAAAGGCTTCTTTCTGATGGGCGTCAAAAGTAGGGATTGTGTGGTAATGGGTTAATGCATTAGTGAAAGGTCACCTTGATATGACTGAAGTAATGTTGAAAGAAGATTGTACAACTTCATTCCATTAACCTTTTTACCAGGCAGACCACACATTTAACGACCCTGAAGGTAGTGGACCCGTAAAAGAAAACGGCTATTTCCACTATAATATTATTATCCTACGAATTTTCTCTGAGTAAAAATGAGTATTGTTGTACTACTTCAACTGAGCCACTTTTACTTTTTTCCTACCATAAATTAACATTTATAAATCCAAAACCACTACATTCTTATTAGAAAGGGAGATAATAATTACCTCCCTTTTCTGGAAACTAACAAATGTATCAACAAATAATTTCGAGGTAGACATTAAAGGAATTTCTGGTGGATGAAAAATGTGCAAAAGTATTTTATCTGTATAAATCTGTTATTATCAACTATCAAGAAATTTTATTCCACGTAGCTCTAGAACTTTGTTAACCCTTTGCCAAACAACAAACTTTTGGACTAGACCAAATTTAAAGCATTTGCAGACGACAATTCAACTCTTGCTGAAAAGATGATTTCTGTCTATGATAGGGTAGAAAACATTGTGGGAAAAGGAGAAAATGCTGATTACCAGCATTTTCTCCTTTTCCCACAATGTTTTCAAAAGGCTACTATTCCAGACCCGTAAAAACAAGGGATTGTTTGGGAAAGGGTTAAAGGACTACGGCCTTGAGGTATTACTATCTGAATGATTCCACTGCAACATGGAATAAAATTTCTTTCTAGTTGATAAGTATAGATTTGTACTGATTTAAATTTTTGCACACATCTAAAGGACCAGAAGTTCATGATGTCTATCTTTAAACTATTTGCTGATACTTGTTTATTTCAGTTTCCTGAAAAGAGAGGTAATTATTCCCTTTTATGACATGAAATAACAATTTATTTTTATTATTGATAATTCTTGGAAGGAAAAAAAAGAGGAAAATGTGGCTCAGTGAGTGTAGTACAGTGATATTCGTTTAAAGGTGGCCCTTCAGGTCTTGGGACGAAAATTGTACAAAAATGCAAAAAAATCGTCCTTACACTCCCAAAGCCTTTTAATTTTCATTCATAAAACCCCAGTAATCGAACACTGTCCAACAACACGAGAAATTAGAGATTTACTACAGCCCAGGTGGACACCGAGGGGAGACACGTTCTATTTTTAGATTATCAATTCGCTCATTTACAAACAGGTATACACAGACGAAGTTTCAAACATAGCGTTTGAAGAAGACGTTATGAAAAATAATTATCACATGTTTGTTATGTAATGGAATTAAAGCGTTATGAGTCACGTGCCAGTCACTAGGCATTCCCGAAATGCTTTATTGATTTTTGGCGCGAAATCTAAAAATATCTTAAGTGGCTACGTAGCCTTTTAAGGGAATACCATCAAAAAAAATTTTTTTTGTAATTTCATGAATCTTAATTATTGATGATTTGTATTATTTTTTCATACGAATTTCAGTGATATATATGAGCGCGGATCTGGGAAAAGGTGCCTTAAGGCGTCGAGTTGTGACGTCGAGATATTGCGGTTCAAAGTTACGTCATCAATTTCGTGGTCGTCACATGTTTCTCTAAAAATAGTCGAGAAGTGTGCGCGAAAAATTTTGAATTGTGATATAAACAGACATCTGTTTCCACTGAAAATCGGTTTATTGTAAGAAATTTTAATTTGTTTCAACGACCAGTGTTACTAAAGTCTTTATTTTATACGGGTTAAATGCGTGTGAAGCTGTAAATCTGGAAAGGAAATTTCTGTGAACCTCACCTTCCGAAAAGGATATCGTAATGGAGGTAAGTTTACGCTTATCGATATAAAGCCTAAGGTTGCATTTATGATTTCAAATGTGTTTTCAAAACACAATTTTGCAAACTAAGCTTTTTTTCCATTTCAGTTTACTTTTATTCTTTAACCTAAATGCAGCCTCGTTTGACCGCATTTAAATCACTTGTAAATGATCACTACGAAATGCGTAGAAAAAAATGGGTTAGTTTTTAGACAAAAAAAAAAAAATCCGAAAAGGTTCATGTTCGGTAATATAACCGTAATTTATTCAAGATTACCTGATATTTATTTTTTTGTCTTTGGATTTTGGCATAACAAGGGCGATGTAAAGAATCGAATTTATAAGAAATATATAAAATTAAAATGTACGACGTTAGTATAAGCGTGGGTGGCGCAGTCGGTTACGTTGCCATTCCGAAAACCTATGTGGGCGTGACATAGGTAGGCTGTAAGATCGAGCCACAATACTGAATATTAATTTTCTTCCTCTGATCTCCTAATTTTTTTTTTCATCATGTAAAAATTTTGTTTACTTTTTTCTAACAAAAATATTTTCTGTATTATTTTGATCTATGAATCCAAACCATTACATTATTTCAACCCTGCTTTTTGTTTTCTCCCTCAGGATATAGAGAGTTACTTTGGACGGACACCAATCAGCACACCGTTTGGTTCCCAAGATAGCTCATTATCCTGTGCTATTGACATTTCTGATGAGGAAGATGACGGTGAAGATCCTGACATTAATATCAATGGACGGGTTCTGCAGTTTATTCAAGATGGTGATGGTGCTGATGCTGATGTAGAGGACTTGAGTGACCAGGAAGACGGGAGAAATGGAGATTCAGGGAATGGTGATCCGACTGCCAGTCACAACAGTCAAGAAATGTTAGATCTGGATTACGATGAAAATTTAATGAAGGTGAGGAGTTTGAAGAGAGATGGGTGTAAATGCAAGATGAACTGTCCATCAAAATTCACGGAGACAGACATGATCAACCACATACAAAATGTACTCGAAATGGAAAAAAATGATAAAGACATGTATATAATGGGAACTCTGATGGATTTTGATAAAGAAAAAACAACAAAAGGAAAGAAAAGGAAGAGGAATAGGAAGAAATTTATGTTTTTGGGGCAATGCGTGTGCAGGACATTTTTTATGGTTGTGTTTGCCATTGGACGCAGGCAACTCAAAAATTTAATACAGCACATGGACAAAAATGGACCAGTTGTGAGAACACATGGAAACACAGGAAAAAAGAGTCCACATTGCCTAGTGTTTGAAGACATCAGAGCAGCTGTTCAGTTCATTGTGAACTATGGGCACGTACATGGTCTTCCTCAACCAGCTGCACCTCGCGGTACTGATAATGCTCCGCCCATATATCTTCACTGTGAGAAAACAAAAAAGTCAATACATAAGGAGTATGTAGATTCCCTATCGGAAAATGCCCGTTGTATTCAGTACTCAACATTTACAAAAATATGGCGGAGTTGCGTGCCACACATTCGTATAGCAACACCAAAAGATGACGTATGTGCTACATGTGAGAAGCTCCGTAAGAAAATACTTGATGCAAGAGATGAAGAAGACAAGTTGTCGTCAACAACTGAGATGAGGGACCATGTGCTTGCCGCACAAAATGAAAGAGAGCTCTACAATCTTTGCATACAGCGAGCGCGGGAAGGCAATGTGGACGGTTCTAATTATTTTCACATCACATTTGATTATTGTCAGAATGTTACTTTACCGCATCATGGACGACAGATGGGCCCGATTTACTTCACCACTCCAAGGAAAGTGCAGATATTTGGGATTCGTTTAGACGGGATACCAAGGCAGCTGAACTTTTTGATTGACGAACACGAAACAATTGGCATGGATGGAACATTAACACATGGGCCAAACGCTGTCATTAGTATGATTGACTGGGCTCTTGCAGAATACGGAAATGGAGAACCATCTTGTGCGTTGCATGCTGATAATTGTCCAGGTAAAGTTCATAATCAATATTCAGGCTATGGGATTTGTTGAGTGGTGCTTTATGCCGCTTTAAACATTATTTCAGTCATATCATGGCGACAGCTCACATAATTATTCATGTTTTCCTGAGTCTTTCGAGTACTAGCCCATGGCTCTGGAGTGCCTTGCCCAAGGACGCTTCCTCGAAAAACCGTGGCTCGAACCCAGGACACCTCTTTTTACCACCGAGCTACGCCGAATGACAGTAATACTGTAAACAGTCATAAACTTTGTCGCAATTCATTTTATAATAAAAAAAAAAAATACGTAACAAGACCTAAAGCCATGTAATGATTAAGTACAAAAGCAAAAGGGATAAAGGAATAAATACTGGATTTTAATTTCAAATATCATCCCTTGATTTAGTGAAAATAAAGTAAAAAAAAAAATAATATAATCACATCAATTTCAGGTCAGAATAAGAACCAGTATGTGGTTGGGTACTTCATGTGGCGAGTGATGACAGGGCGAAACCAGTCTATTGAGTACATGATGCAGGTACCCGGTCATGCACGCTGTCATATAGATGGAGGGTTTGGTCTCTTGAAACAGTTGTACAGACGATCAGATTGTGATTCAATCAACCAACTAGAAGACGTAGTCAACAAGTCCTCTGAAGTAAATCAAGCAGTCCGGTATCCGTCTTGGCAGTGGCGCGATTGGAAAAGTCTTCTTCAACGAACATTTCGACCTATTAAAGGCATCAGGTATTATTCCTCTTTCACTTTTTTCCCGTAAAATGCTTAAGTGACTTTTTCAGCTTTTGTTCATGTTTTGTAGACGAATGTTGTGACGAAATCAACCAACATTTTTATTGTCTGTCAGATGCCATGATGGTTTAGAAATTAATTAACCTTATCCTGCCTTTTGCCACCTTCTGTATAGTTTAGAGACAGTGTAGATCAAGATTAAGCTGCAAATTTCTGCGGTGGTAACTTAGTCTACATTCTCCGAAAGTTGCCCATGTGATCCAAACTGATCAATATCTTGCTGTGATGCAACTGAAGTTTAGCAGAATAGGGTGTTGGATTGTATGCGTTGTTGTTTAAGTCTGCTAACTAGGCTTACTCCTTCTCATTTCAGGAAATACCAGTACTTTAAATTTTCGTCAGAAACACCGGGTATGGTCTCAATGCGTAAAGAACGGGGCGGAGAACTAACTAATTATGATATCAGGAGAGCAGACGTGGAAACTGTGGAAGATGTGATGCCGGACATTTTAATACCACCTGGCCTTAGCCCAGACAGACAAGCTTACTTGTACCGTGTTGTAAGGCCGTTCGTCCGTCCAGAATACCAGAATTTGACTTGTCCTCCTCGTACAACTCAATAGACACTAACCCATTTTCCCGTTGTCTTTGTAACTGATACGTCGAGTTCTGTTTACATTGTGTACTCCAGAAACAAAGGGACGTATTAGACTAGTTTGAATAATTAATATGACCCACATAGTTAACAAAATATTTAACCCAACCTTCGTTTACTGAATTTTCGTATGCAGAATATTGCCGACCCTGGGGAAGACGGTTTAAAAAATGTAGGCAAAGGAGAAAATACTTATGACCGGTATTTTCTCCTTTTCCAACAACCTTGTATGTCTTTTCAATGACAAATCTCATCATTCGGGATATATTCAATTTGTCGTCTGAAAACGCTTTGAATTTGGAATAGTCTAAAATTCTGTCACCATTTATTTATTTCATTGATTGATGTTTAGCAGGCTTTTCGACATGAATATTTTCTGAAGACTTTAAAAGTTAGTGAAATTTGTGTTTACTTCGATAATTTTTATAACCGATCTTTAGCTGTTCATGTTATTGAGCCGATGCTAGCTTTGAACGACCAAAAGATAGGACATCAATATTTTAGAGATGCTGATATGTTTTCTCTTTTGTGTATTTAAAACATCCAGACTTTAATACACATGTATCATTCTTTTTCAACAAAAACACTCAATACAGCATAGTGGCTGCTGATCTTAGTACATTTTTACCGAGCACACACTATAGAGGGATTTTTCAAAGAGACGTTTTACTTAACATTCTTTGATGTGCTTGATCAAAAGGATTTACGCTTTAGTTCCTGTTTGTCTGTTCGGAGAGAGTAGATCAAGATCAGGGTACAAATATTTGCATGCTATTTTTTCTACGTTCTCCGTAATATAATTCCATACTTACGTATTTGCGGCAGTAAAGAAATGACACTGTTTCACTATCTCTTCGTGTCTCATTTAAAAACTGAGCACGGTATTCCGATCATTTTTTTTCCGAAAGACAAAATTTCAGACTGGTCCAAAATGAAATCATTTGCAGAGGACAAATGAATAAAAACTGTCTTTGAAAGGGTAGAAAATGTTGTGAGAAAAGGAGAACACGCCAGCATTTTCTCATTTTTCCTCACTGTTTTATAAGTCCTTTTCTTTGGGGGTCGTTAAACCTCGGTGTGTGGTAACAGAGTTCTAATAGCATTATAAATAGATTGATAAGTTTATACATGTATTTTACGTGACCCAGCCTACTAACCTACTAGTTTTTGCTGACATTAAAGATCAAGATCAGACTTCAAAGAATGTGTAGATATACAGTACAATACTTTGCAAACTGTTTCAGGAAGAAAGGAATAGTCTGATCCTGTTTTCTAGTATACCTGACTCTGTCATTTTATATTATAAGTTTAAGATTATAGGAACCCGGACACATAATTTCTTTTCGGAAACGATCCGTACAATTTGAAATTGCCCCATACTCTGGCAAAAGGGGTATAATGCATCTACGCAATACATTATACCAAGCGTATCAACACGAAATTAGGGATCTATTCAGCCCGTTCTGTCCTGGAGTAGAATGGTAATTAAACATACAGAAAACAAAAGTTCCGACGCACAGTTCACGCAGGCTGGTCTACACCGATACTCTTTGCAGTTGCATTAACTTTAACCAGAGTGCGACTTATGTTTTTAAATAGATCTACGTTCATTATATACCGGTAAATGTTCTTAGATCGAATACAAGCGTTGAATCGGATAGAATAACACATACGACACAGAGAAAAAAAAAATCGTATCTAATCTATGAAATACGGTCCGAAATACGGTATGGTGACGTATCGCACGTACTAAGCTTGCACCGAGTTGCAATTTCATTGATAAAAATGTTACGCTGTAATATTAAACCGCAATTCATGAAATCAGAGTTACTATACCATCCGCAATATTTAATTTTATAATTTTTATCTGCCGTTTTCGGAAGAAATGTCACTAACTACAAAATGATGTCGTTGAAAGATGCAAATATATAATAAAAGGAATATTATGTTGCAGCAATTTTCCTTTGCTTGTATTTACCTCTCGCTGCGTAAGAAAATTTTGACAACGCGCTCGACCTTCCGTCTCGCGCGACATCAAATTTTCTCGCGCTGCTTGAATAAAATAAAAGCACAAGGAAAGTTACTACAACATAATCTTCTGTATGAATTCCTTTATATCATGTAAATAATAGTTTTACTGGTTGTTATTTTTGTTTATTAAATACCATGTAAATAATTCCGAATGACGCATATGTCACATGAATATGCTCTTTTTTTAAAACGAAATGAAGCACTTTCAGTAACAAGGAACATGTTGTTTGTGTGTTATCTTCCTGTCCCGTTTATTCCCCCAAACTGCATACGTAAACAGGTACCTAAACAGCGTATCTTAGCCGTTCAATCCTTCGAACAATTCAAGGAACAAACTCAAGATACACATGTACAGATGTGGTTTTACGTTGACGTTTCACACTCGCTGACAAAAATGTAAGCGTTTCGCTGTGTTAGAATTGACGTCGCTGACGTGACGTTCCTAAACCAAACGTCCTCTGGAGGCTGTCTGTGTTTAAAGTTGCATATCTCCGAAACTACACATCATAGCAATAAAAAATGATAAACACATCAGACAGAAATGGTTCCCCTTTAATAAAATGCAAAAAAAGGAAAATCGAAAATTTTGGCCATAAGGCACCTTTTCCCAGATCCGCGCTCATATATTTTTTAATTTGGGGAGATGTAAAAATTCTAAATACCCACCTTTTAGCTAATTTTGGAGGATAATATCATAGTGGAAACAGCTGTTTTCGGTTAGGAGGGTACTACCAAAAAACATCTGAAAACATAGTGGGAAATCGTCATGTAAAATTCATACCATTAAAATTTTATCTCACATTCAAGACTTTAAACGACCTTTAAAAAGAAGATGTATGAAAACCTTGAGAGAAAAGGAGAAAATGCGGATAACAGAATTTCTCTTTTTCCCACAAAGTTTCCCATATTTTAAAAAAAAGCTTGAAAATTTGTTAGTTGCAATTATTGCGTCATCTACAAATATTTTCAAGTTGTTCAAGTCTTTGAATTTTGCTGTTTGGTAAAGAATTCATTAACCCATTACCACACAATCCCTACTGTGACGACCCTGAGAAAGAAGCCTGTAGCTGGTAACCAGCATTTTCTCCTTTTCCCGCAACGTTTTCTACCTTTCACAAAACAAATTTCAGATTTTCAGTCACTTTTATTTTGATGTCTGCAAATGCTTTCGATTTGGACAAGTCTATGAATTTTGTTGTTTGGTGAACAGTTCATTAACCCATCTGATTTCGACAGACCTTTGATGAACTCCTGTATGGCAGTCAAAAGTGAACAAGATTTGAAAACTGGTGATAGCCTGGCCAATTCCTTTTTAACTCTTTGGCAAATGATAAAATTTTGGAATAGACCAAATCTAGTAAGCATTTCCAGAAAATAAATTAAATGAAATACAAATGATGATTTTTGTCTATGAATGGGTAGAAAACATTGTGGGAAAAGGAGAAAATGCTGGTTACCAGCATTTTCTCCTTTTCCTACGGTGTTTTCAAAAGCCTTCTTTCCCAGCATCGTATAAACCAGGGGTTGTTTGGAAAAGGTTTTGATGATGAGATGCATTCTTCTCGTTCTTAATGTTGGAAAGCAGTCCGTAGCCAAGAGAGTATGGATAGGTACATTGTCCACCGCAGTAAAACTAAATAATGATGATTACAGTTTAACTCTGTACCAAATGACAAAATTTTAGACTGGTCCAAATTGAAAGCATTTGCAGACAACAAAATAAATGTGACTGAAAAATAGAAATTTGTTCTGGAAAGGGTAGAAAACACTGTGGGAAAAGGAGAAAATGCTGGTTACCAGCATTTTCTCCTTTTCCCACAGTGTTTTCAAAATGACTGAAAATTTCAAACTTGGGTTGGGAAGGGCAGAAAACATTGTGGGAAAAGGAGAAAATGCTGGTTACCAGCATTTTCTCCTTTTCCCACAATGTTTTCAAAAGGCTTCTTTCCCAGGGTCGTTAAAAGTCGGGATTGTGTGGTAATGGGTTAACATACTGTACAATTCTTATTAGTCCATTGGACAGGCCTTACCATGAAGAGGATTTCATAAGAGGATTAAATGCAAGAATTTTATTGCAGAGTCATTAAATGAGTTGTTTCCCTTAGTACATATCTTTGTTAGACATTGCCTTAGTACATATCTTTGTTAGACATTGCATGACCGTTTTATCTCTTTTTTTGCCCCTTACCGGACAATCCTGCTACTTAACAAAACTGAGGAAAAAGCCTTTCATAATCATTTTGGAAAAAGGAGTCCCTGAAGAAGAAGCTGTTTGAAAAAAATGTAGGAAAAGAGGAAAATGCTGGTTTCTACTCTGTTTTTCTACCTTTTCAAAGAGAAATAATATGAGCAACAATTAATTTTTTGCTTACAAAATTTAATGCATTGGATTTGGACGAGTGTAAACCTTTGTTATCTGGTAAAAGATGTAACCCATTACCACACAGTCCGTACTTTTGATGACCCTGAGAAAGAAGCTTTTAGAAAACATTGTGGATAAAAGGAGAAAATGCTGGTTACCAGTATTTTCCCCTTTCCCCACCAAGTTTTCTATCATATACAAAACAAATTTCAAATTTTCATTCACTTTTACTTTTTTGTCTGCCAATGCTTTCGATTTAGACCAGCCTAAAATATTGTCATGTGGTAATTACTAATTAGCTTATCTTCAGAAATATTTTGGAAATCTCAAATGCTTTGATACAGTCATTCAGACATCGGCTTTTTGATACTGGGGGTGACAAACAGAGAATTTGTTTAATTTAAACAAATTTCCATTTTGTTACTTTATATTTTGTGAGTGTTAAAACACCTATTTTAGAGTTCCCCAAGGTGGATCCTTTTGTTTTGTCAGATAGAATAACTGGTAAAAAACTCTTATCAATAAATTTTGAGTTTAAATAACCTCAACCCATTACCACACAATCCCTACTTTTTACAACCCTGAGAAAGAAGCCTCTAAAAAACGTTATGGAAAATGGAGAAAATGCTCAGGTTACCAGCATTTTTTCCTTTTCCCACAATGTTTTCTACCCTTCACAAAACAAATTTAAAATTTTCAGTCACTTTTATTTTGTCATCTGCATATACTTTTGATTTGAACAGACCTAAAATTTTGTTATTTGGTAGTGAGTTAGAAGAAGGCACTTGAAATCATCAATTGGAAAGACATAAATCTACCAGTATTTTAATTCGACAAAATAAATCAGTTAAGAAAAATTAGATGTGTGGTCTGCAAGTGCTTTCTATTTAGACAAGTTTGAAATATTGTTGACTCAGGTAAAGAATTAAACAATAACAATTTAAAATGATCTTAGATAAAGAAAATATTAGCTGGCCTGTTGGGATTTTAGTGTAAAATCATCCATAGGCATGCATTTTTCCAAATTAAAAGTAAACACTCATAGCATTGCAGACAAAGTCTTTCTTGAATAAATGCTTTCAAAACAAACAAGAATGTTGCTTATGCATAGCCACTTCACTACCAATGTTGAGATAAATTTAGGGCTTTTGGGGGCTTTCATTTACCCATTACCACATGACAATATTTTAGACTGGTCCAAATTGAAAGCATTTGCAGATGACAAAATAAAAGTGACTGAATATTTTAAATTTGTTTTGTGAAGGGTAGAAAACATTGTGGGAAAAGGAGAAAATGCTGGTTATCAGCATTTTCTCCTTTTCCCACAATGTTTTCTAAATGCTTCTTTCTCAGGGGCGTCAAAAGTAGGGATTGTGTGGTAATGGGTTAAACTGTGTAGATTTATGCAAGTTACTCGGGATTAGATATATCCCTGTTGTAGCCAAAGCTTTGAGCTGGCATAAAGTTATGAAAATACACATACATTATTTCATGCTTTCCAGTAGGATATCGAGAAATAGCAGTGAAAATATTTTTCGGTCTTATACTGGTAACTCCAGTGAAAATACCAATTTTCATGTTCTTGTTGCCTAGGTTAATTGCAAGTGCCTGGACACCAGATGGAAATATGATGTCATTTACCTTACATTTCTCGCACTTGACGTAATATTGTAATGCGTTGCCATGTGGGTGGGGTACACCACGGGGAATAACGGAAAAGAACTGCGCTGGATTTTGATAAAGCTCTTCCCAGAATGGGTTAAAAGCATGAAATAAATAGATTTTTTTTTTCATTGAAAGATCGAAATTTATTTCATCTTGTGAACACCATCAGTGATATTTTCACATGTGGCTGCACATCTCATGAAAATATTACTGATGGTGTCCACTCTGTGGAATAAATTTCGATCTCTCTTGGGAAAAAACAAATATCCTCTATATCCATAAAGTTACACAGTTTAGCGATGCCTGTGTACCAAGATGCATACCCAAATGTTGTGCATCACAGTACAGTGAAAGGTTCCCTGTGTCTTTTCTGAATGCAAATGCACATTTTGAGGGAATCGGGCATCCTATAATGTGGAGGACTTTCCAGAAAAGCTTAAAGGTGGCCCTTCAGAATTTGGGAAGAAAATTTTACAAAAATAAAAAAAATATCATCATTTTACTCCCAAAGCCTTATAATCGTCATTCATTAAACCCCAGTAGTCGAAAACCATCCGACAACACGAGAAATTAGAGATTTACTACGGCCAAGGTCGACATCGACGGGAAACACGTTCTATTTTTACATGCACAACTCGCTCATTTACATACTGGAAATACACAGACGAAGCTTCAAACATTGCGTCCGAAGAAGATATTATGAGAAATAATTACATGTTGGTTATGTAATGGAATTTAAGCGTCATTAGTCACGTGCCAGTCACTTAACATTCCCACAATGCATTTTTTTATTTTTGGTGCGAAATCTATAAATAGCTTAAGAGGCTACGTAGCCTTTTAAGGGAATACCATCAAAAAAAATTTTTTTGGTAATTTTATTATTCTTAATTATTGATGATTTGTATTGTTTTTTCATATAAATTTCAGTGACATATATATTTTTATACGCCCGTCGAAGACGGGACGTATTATGGGATCACCTGTGGCGGGCGGGCGTCCGGGTGTCCGGGCGGGCAGGCGGCGTCCAGTTCTTTGTCCGGAGCATATCTCCAAAACTATACAAGCTAGGGTTATGAAATTTCATGGGTGGATAGATCTCACCGAGGCGGAGTGCAGTGCACAGGAATCATAACTCTTCCTTGCTTAATTTTTTAGTTATTGCCCTTTGTTGTTTTTCATACTTGAATTTTGTCCGGAGCATATCTCCAAAACTATACTAGCTACGGTTATGAAATTTCATGGGTGGATAGATCTGATCGAGGGGGAGTGCAGTGCACAAGAATCATAACTCTTGCTTGCTTAATTTTTGAGTTATTGCCCTTTGTTGTTTTTCATACTTGAATTTTGTCCGGAGCATATCTCCAAAACTATACTAGCTAGGGTTATGAAATTTCATGGGTGGATAGATCTCATTGAGGGGGAGTGCAGTGCACAGGAATCATAACTCTTCCTTGCTTAATTTTTGAGTTATTGCTCTTTGTTGTTTTTCATACTTGAATTTTGTTCGGAGCATATCTCTAGAACTATAGTAGCTAGGGTTATGAAATTTCATGGGTGGATAGATCTCACTGAGGGGGATTGCAGTGCATAAGAATCATAACTCTTGCTTTCTTAATTTTTCAGTTATTGCCCTTTGTCGTTTTTTATATTTGAATTTTGTCCGGTGAATATCTCCAAAACTATACTAGCTAGGGTTATGAAATTTCATGGGTGGATAGATCTCATCGATGGGGAGTGCAGTGCACAGAAATCACAACTCTTGCTTGCTTAATTTTTGAGTTATTGCCCTTTGTTGTTTTTCATACTTGAATTTTGTCCGGTGCATGCCCCAGCTTTACAACTTGGGGTAAGACGGGCGTATCTTGCGACAATTTGCTGCTCTTGTTTGATTTGATGAGATGTCAAATTTCTAAGTACCCACCTTTAAAGCTTAAGATGTCTCTAGATTTGATGCTAATTAATGCCTTTAATGACCATCTGTAGCACAGTTGTTTTTGAAAAATTCTCAGAGGGTATTGTCTTTGCCCTATCATAATCTGCATTGCCATTATGGCCATTGTCCAAAAAATTTCAACATTTAATAATATTTCTTGCATAGCTGACGATACCAACGGCAAACTCTTAGTAGTTGTTACCTATCAAAAGGGAAACCCATTCAATGATACAGCAGGGGCAGTTTGCCATCAAAATATTTTTACACAGTTATGCCTTGTTCGACAGAGAATTTTGTTCCCTTCTGAAAACAAATTCTTTGATAACATTCATTTTGTCATCTTCAAATGCTTTGAATTTGGACCAATCTAAAATTTTGTTGTGTGGTAAACAGTTAACCCTTTACCACATGAATAAAATTCAGACCTGTGCAAATTGAAAGGATTTGCAGATGACAATTTCAATGTGGCTAATTAATGCCAATTTTGTGTTTGATAGAATAAAAAACATTGTGGGAAAAGGAGAAAATGCTGGTTACCAGCATTTTCTCCTTTTCTCACAATGTTTTCAAAAGTTTGGCTTGTTCAGGGTCGTAAAAGGTCGGCATTGTGTGGTAAAGGGTTAAACAAAACCATAATATGAGTTCAGCTGCCATTTATCTATGCATGCACCAGATAAACAAATTGTTTCTTTGATCCAGAAGAATGTGATGCGAGGTAATGGAAAAAAAAAAATCATAGTGAACTAGGATGGCTATTCTTGTTGGATTGGTATACAAGATGAAATACTGAATGAAAAAAGTAACAGAATAATGTTGAAAAATGTTGTTAACTCTTTATCACACAGTTCAGAGGTTTAACAAGCCTGAGAAAGAAACCTTTTAAAAACATTTAATCATACATTTTCTTCTTTTCCTACCTTTTCTATTAAGTTACAGTCAAACTTCGTCATTTGAGTCACCTTTGGTTTGTTTTCTGCAAATGCTTTAACTTGGATTAGTCTGAAATTTTGTCGTCACGCAAAGATTTTCATACCTAACAAATAAATGGGACATCCATGCAGAGGGCTGTGCCAGGTAGCTCAGTCACATACATGGCTTAATTCCCAGTATATGCTCGATATATTCCCAGCTTGGCTAACGTCTGTTATCGGCATGTTGATAAGTTTGTGTGACAGGTTCTCCCATCTCTAAACACCCTTTTGACTTGGGTTTTGGAGGAATGCTGCCAGCAGCTTTGATTGTGTTGGAATTGTGGTCAACTAAACCCTTGGAAAGTGTTGATTTATACACTGCATGGGCACAATGATCTGTGAGATGATGAATAAACAAAGCAATTAAATGGTGTTGAAAATGGCATGAAAAAAACAAATACCTAAACAGAGGGTTATTCAACTGTTAGTTTCCATACTCATGATTGTTTGCCAGCGCAACATGTGGTCAATATGACCTCAATGTCGCATCTAGGTGACTTGGCAACTGGTGTGTGAATGAATGGTTATTCATAATACAGTGTTTATTTATAATCATGTCAACTCTTCCAAGGGCAAGCCAATATCTGATTTAGTGTAAGAAAACCTTTTTGTTACATTCTATCTGACTTGTGAGAAATTTGTTCCGGTACATTTATTATCCAATATTTTTTATGCCTAGACACTTTTTAGTCTAGAGTGTGGTTTAACCAAAAATTTCAGTCTGGCATAGTGCTCTTGCAGACTGGGTTTCTAACTTGAGTGGGTTATTTGAGACATGCTTATATAATTAACGAACATTGACAGACCCAGGCAACATTCTTAAATCCAGAAGAAACACAAATTATCTGACTTGGCACACCAAAATAATGGACTTAAGCATGTACTTAACTCATTACCAAATGACAATATTTTAGACTGGTCCAAATTGAAAGCATTTGCAGATGACAAAATAAAAGTGACTGGAAATTTGAATTTGTTTTGTGAAGGGTAGAAAACATTGTGGGAAAAGGGGAAAATGCTGGTTACCAGCATTTTCTCCTTTTCCCACAATGTTTTCTAAAGGCTTCTTTCTCAGGGGCGTCAAAACTAGGGATTGTGTGGTAATGGGTTAAGATTATAATTATGTCAATTTTTTTGCAGAGCTGGGATTCAAACATCGTATCAACTTGGGATTTGTGAATGTGTCTGACAGTCTGATTAGCCCATGGCTAATAATAATAGGTTGTCATCTTCACAATATTTTCCTTACTTTTCAATAGTTTGATTTACATTTAAATGCATTTTAACAGCTACATTGTTCTTTTTATGGCCACTACTGATCCTTTAAGACACAATATAAAGTTTTAATGACCTCTAAGAAGGAGGCTTTTGAAAACATTGTGGGAAAAGGAGAAAATGCTGGTAACTTGCATTTTCTTTTTGATTCACAATTATATCTACCCTAAGAAAGACAAATCCCATCTCATATGTTAGCAGGATTTAATTTTTGTCATCTGCAAAAGGTTAGTATATGGACAAGTTTGACATTTTATCATCTGCTAAAGAGTTATGTTATGTCAGTTTGTTTGTTTTGTTTAGTTATATATCTTAACCCTAAGCTGTTAAAGTGGCCTTAAACCCCAATACAACCAACGAACATAATCTTAACCCATTTCCAAATGACAAAATTTAAGACTTGTCCAAATTAAAAGCATTTGCAGATGACAAAATTTATGGGACTCAAAAGTTCAAAACTTGAAATTTGTTTAGGGAAAGGAAGAAAATATTTTGGGAAAATGAATAAAAATGCTGGCTACCAGCATTTTCTTCTTTTCCCACAATGTTTTTAGGATGCTTCTTTCTCAGGGTCATGATAACCAGAGATTGTTTTGAAAAGGTCATAACCCATTTCCAAACAACAATATTTTAGGTTTGTCCAAATCGAAAGCATTTGCAGACGACAAAATAAAAGTGACTGAAAATTTAAAATTTGTTTTATGTAAGGTAGAAAACATTGTGGGAAAAGGAGAAAATGCTGGTTACCTGCAGCATTTTCTCCTTTTCGTACAATGTTTTCAGAATGCTTCTTTCTCAGGGACATGATAACTAGATATTGTTCGGAAAAGGGTTAAAGGTGGCCCTTCAGAATTTGGGATGAAAATTTTACAAAAATGCAAAAATACCATCCTTATACTCCCAAAGCATTATAATCGTCATTCATAAAACCCTAGTAGTCGAAAACCATCCGACGACAAGAGAAATTAGATTTACTACGGCTCAGGTCTACATCGACGGGAAACACATTCTATTTTTACATGAGCAACTCAGTTATATATATACATACCGGAAATACACCGGCAAAGCTTCAAATATTGTTTAGGGTAGAAAACATTGTGAAAGGAGAAAATGAAGGTTACAAGCTTTTATTTTTTCTTTTTCCAACAATAATTTCAAAAGGCTTCTTCCACAAGGTTGTTGAAAGTCAGTATTTTGTGGAAAAGATTCAACTCTACCCAAACAACAAATTTTTGCCATGGTTCAACTTGAAAGTACTAGAAGACAACAAAATTTATGAAATGAGATTCAAGTCATTGCAAGGACAGATAAGAAAATGCAGGCCAACAGCATTTTTACATTTTTCCACGTTGTTTTCAAGAAGCTTCTGCCTCTGTTCCGTGAAACCATTGGATTCAGTGGTATTTTCTGGTAAAACAGTAGAGCCCGAGATAAACTAAACAGACATTTTAAGGCTAGATATATTTAGACTTAAATAGTTTCAATTGTAACATTACTAAATTTTGTCCGGAATGTCCCAGCAATAGAGACTGCAAAGAGCAGAAATCAGACTGCGATTTTTATGCTTCTGCATGATCAAAGAAAAATGGTGAAGGATGTTTCAAGGGGTTTTATTATGGCTTGATAAGGAAATTAAGCCAGTGATATTGAGTACGAGATATTGATCGATCGGAAAGTTAGGTCATTTGAGGTTACTTAAGCTTTCTTTTTTTTTTTCACCTTTCTTGAAGTACCTCAATCAGCTGGCTTTTTACCTATACCTTTATTATTGATAAATTACGCTCAACAAAATCAAAATTTATCAGTCCAAATCCACAGGTTTATTCTGGGGGCAACTGCAGGCATATTCGTGGGTATATTTACACCTTCTATCTTGTTTTGAAGATATTTCTTATTAAAATTTCCCAACAAAAGATGAGCTTGTTTATCCTGGGGAAGAAGGCTTCTAAAAACACCATGGCCCATTATTCAACCTGAAAATTACACGTCTTCCTTTAACTTCAGCATACAAAAACAAAATCCCCTTTTTGAAATACCTTGATGAGACATTTATTGGACAGAATTGGCAGCAGAAAGAAAAACAGTGATTTGTTTTTCAGAACTTCTTGACTTGCTATACAAAAAATACAAAAAATGCTAAATAAAATAACTCTTACCCAGCACTAGCCTCTTAAATATTGGAAGCTATCTTGCCCAGGGAAAACCAGAGATAAAACACTTTTAAGTGAAAAACTATGGAAACCTGTCTGCCCATGCCAGTCAGTCACAGAATAAGATTGTTAGACCTCATTCAAGGTCAGCTGCTACCAGTGGTATTTCAAAACACTAAAATATTAGATTTATTGCGGCCTGTTGCTGTCGTCAGGTAGAATGATCAATATACATGTCCATACCAACATATATACACAAGCGCAGTCTTTACCTGTTTCATGTGCACTGCCCTGGCCCAGTGAACCCAAACTACTGTGTTGAACTGGGTTACATGAAGACAATCATTTTGTGCTATTCTATACAGACAAGCAAAATAACCATTCTGATTGGCTAAACACTTAAGTTTAATAATGACCCTGAAGTAAAGGGCTTTTGAAAACATTGTGAGTAAAGGAGAAAATGGAGGTTTTTCTACCCTTTCACAGGCAATCTGAAAATTTTAGACACATTTTAATTGTCATCTGCAAAGTCAGAGACTGTATATACAGTGTATACGATCCCTGGCAAAATTGATGTTTTCAATTTATTCATTGTTTGGTAAAAAGTTAAAGAACTCAGTGAAGGAATGTATGGAATCTATAGATAAGTGATGGCATGAGGTTTCCTAGTGTGAGTGGGGTAATCTGAAATTAAGCCCTAGTGAACAGACTCCAAATTGTATGTATAATTTACTATAGCCCTTTACTCCACAGATACTCATTTCTACGCATTGCTTGTAGGAGCCTTTGGAAAACATTGTGGCAAAAGGTGAAATTGCTCGTGACAAGCAATTTCACCTTTTGCCACAATGTTTGCTACACTATCAAAAGATGTCATATACACATAAGAAACGGCTTCATCCTTGCTGTTATTTAGGGTCAGTTAGAGATACCATAGAAATGCCTTATGGGGTAAAGGGTTAAGGCAGTTCACTACCAAGTTTATACATTTCATATTTTCACTAGGTATAAATTTGGTCGCTCTGCAAGATCAAAAGACAGTTTTGCCTTTATCTAAAATAAAGAAGAGGACAGTGTAGATCAGAGATCAGACTGCACTGATCTTGATTTACAAGATTTATTCCTTAGTCAGTCCTAAACCCATCTTCGCAAGCCAAGACTGAGGATTCATTACCATTACTGTACCCTTGGCGGATCAAGCTTGATTTTTACATTCAACCAATACGCTTTTTCATTGGATGCAACCGCACCTCTAACTGCAACCAATGAAATCACTGTAGCATTTCATCCTTGATAAAAATAGAACAACGTTGCTACCTTTCGAATAGAAGGTAAATATGGAAACCTACGTGGATGTCTGCTTATCACTTCATGTGTATTCGTAAGCGGTTCATATATCTGAAAGCCAATGAAATATCATTTTACAAACCGCTTATGAATACAACTATTCAACATGAAGTGAGAAGCAGACATCCATGTGGGTTTCCATGTTTACCTTCTATTCAAAGGCAGGGACCTTATTCTATTTTTAATCAACGATGAAATGCTATGAGCGATTTCATTCGTTACAGCTTGAGCTGGCTGCATCCAATGAAAAAGTGTATCTGGTGAATCTAAAAAATCAAGCTTGATCCGCCAAGGGTAGAGTAGCGGGTATATCGTCAGCCTTGGCTTGCAAAGATGATGACCTGAGGAAGACTTGAGAAAAGATGCAGTTCAACAGCATTTGGAGATCTCTTTTTTTCATACTGTTTTTTTTTTTCCCATTTGCAAGATCAATCCAGCAATCAGACATATTTAATAAATCATCTTGATGTGTTTTTTAATCAGGACAGGTTTAGTTCAATTAGCTATCTGGAAACGAGTTCAATTTAGACATGTCTTATCAGTAAAATTTGATGTTTGGAGCTGGAGTGTCAACTCTAACCCTTAACTTTGACTTACCCAAATTGACGGCTTTTGCAGACAACATAATATGTGTCAAATGATGGATGAATTGTATTTCAATGGATAGAAAACATTGGTGGAAAAGGAGAAAATGCTGGTGACTAGCATTTTCTCCTTTTCCAACAATGTTTTGAAGAGCTTTCTTCCTCATGGTTGTTAAAACAGTGGCTAGTGTGGTAAAGGGATAAGTGGGCAGTTTATTTAAGGTGAATGACCTTATTAGACTTGAAGCTAACACCTTCTTTTCAGACATAACCACAATACATAGTAACCAAATATGAGGGCACTTCAAAAAGTTCAGCACCAGCTCATAGAAAAAGTTATATTGCATAGCACTTTTTCAATTTAATTGTATGAAAAGGTATTCAAACTTTATCCACCTAAACTTCTTTATTTACTGATGGCACTTGGATGATAAAATTTTAATTCAAATAAGGTGTTGTCTATGTCATATTCTTTGAAGATTTGACCGGTCTGCTATGATGCATCACCCACCCCAGTAAACCTGGGAAAGTAGGCCTTTTACCAAAGCTATTAGCATATTACCCAAGCATGTAGGGGCTGTTTTAATAAATTGTCCATGCATAGGTATCATGCTAGCCAATCATAACTAAATGGATTGCACAAGGTACATGTAGTATGTAGTACTATTTTATTGAGTAAACATTTATTTAATTTTGAAATTCAAAGTAGCTATTGTTTTGAAAAGTTGTCAGGTTCTTTACCCAGAATGCCCAAATTAGATGTGTATTTATAGAATGCCTGATAATCTAGAGGAAGATTATCAAATAAGGTAGCGGTTTATTTCTGGCACTCTCATGGCTCAAGTGGTGTGGCTGAAGCTAGAGCTGAAATATGCAGCATTGACTTCTTGCCCCATGCCTTCGGTACTTTCTGTTATCCTGCATTCTGTCAGATCTTCCTTTTCCCAAGGCTGAAAATGAAGTAGCCAAGTGCATTGAAGTTCATCAAGACTCATTGAAAATAATGCATGACATTTGAAAAGAGGAACCCATTTTGGAAAACCAGATAATGTTCAAAATAGTTTAGATATAGTAATGCCCCTTCTTGAACTCATATTGTTTGCTGAAAATTTGAAAACTGAGGTGGAGGGTTCACTCTCTTATGGATTGCCATTTGTAAAATTCAAGGTCATAAACATGTGAATTATGTGGAATTGATTTGCAGCAGACAACCTTGAAAGCACACCTGAAACATAAATGATATGTACCTTATGAAGTTGAATTTGGCAACAGTTGTGAGAGATTTTCTTCTTTTTTGACTTCGTTTCTTGGAAGACTCACAGCCGGACGGAAATCTGGCTGATAATGGAGATAGAGAGCTCCTAGGGGGTGCAGGGGTTTATGTCAAAGTTTTGGTAGAAGAAATATTAAAAATTGGCCAAAACCAGCCAGTGTATTCTGTCCTTGATATGGCATTACATGGGCGGATCCAGAGGGGGGGGATCGGGGGTCCGGACCCCCCCTGGAATTTTGGCAAAAATGTGGTTATGAAAATGAATTTTAAAAAAAAAAAAGTTCTAAATGTGGAGAACTCCTCATGGTTAGAACTGGAAATGTTGACTTTTCTTGTAAACGGCTAACATCCGCTGAAATCCGGAAATGAATTAAAGTATCATATAGACCATCTAATAACACGAGTGCATTTTCGGTGGGACCCCCCTGAGAAAAATATCTGGATCCGCGCATGTATTACATAACCAGCATTTGACCTTGAACAAACTGATCTGTGATGCATGACAAATTTATGGTGTCAGAAATAGTTAACCTTTGGAGTCCTCTATAAATTAAATGTATTGTCTATGTCATCTTAAACACCCTTTGAAAGATTTCAATATAAAATTATAACTGATGTTTTTCTTTTTTAAGAGGACCCTCACAAATTTTCAAAATGGTAAAGCAGTGTATTTTTGGCAATGAAATGTACCATGTAGGTGATTATCAAGCTACCAGATATATATAGCCAAGGGGTTTGAGGTATGCTGAATGCCCTCTAAAGCCATATTTACTGGCGAGCGTTAACACAGTAGCGGTAGCAACAAAGGATTTTTTTACTTTGTACAGTTTTCCTATGTAATGTTCACTGGCGCCAGGCGGCGGCAGATCGGTGGAGCAGCATTTTTTTTCGCCATTTACTGCTCGTCGCTAGAATGCCCCAAGGGGCATTTAAATCCACTCGCCACTAGCTGGTGCACTCGTCACGGAGGGGATTTCCAAGAATTACCTTCGTTTTGTATCAAGAAAACACATGCAAAACAGGACAAATTTGACATCCTATGATATTCAAAGAAATTGTCTTCAAATTGCGCAAGGTTTTTAACTAGGGTATGAAAAATGGTGACTTTTTAATATTGGATAGACATTCCATCGGCAACGTCTTCTCCTTTTTTGCTTCAGCAGTAGCATACATAATCCAATAATAATGATATCTTGATCACGATGTTCTAGAGTTGGCCACACGAGGACCATGATGGAAAAGAAAACCGCTAGTACTGCTACATCGTGTCAATAAACACACAATCCTGGGGGGAAAAAAATGCTGCCGCTACCCATGCTGCTGCTGCCTACGCCGCCGCTGCAGCGACGGCTACCCCTACTGTTACCGCTCGCCAGTAAACAAAGCTTTAGTTGTTAAGACCAATTATTATAGCACCATGTAGGACCAACCAATCACATTCATATGGATCCATAAAATTCATTTTGTTTCATGACAAACTGAGTCATTAATATGATACCAGTCCTTGGGCACGCAAAAAATGTAACAAGAGCAAAAAAAGCTTTGATTCGGGTCAGCCTATGCAGAATATATAGGCTGACATGGGTCAGTGCTTTTTGTAAAGCATTAACACTTTACCAAACAACAAAATTTTGGACTGGTCCAAATTGCAAGCACTTGCATGACTTAATTATTTGGTACAGTAGTCCTTAGATATACAGAAAATTGACCAATGGCAAAAAGTTTCAATCCAGAGCAGACTGTGCGACTGCGCAGGCTGATCAGGGTCGGTACTTTTGGCAGATGCATTTAGCCCCTTTTTTCAGAACATAGATTGTATATAAGAGGGACCACTCACAACAGTATGAAAAAACAGTTTTATTTCATGCTTTCTGGTAGGATATTGAGAAATAGCAGTGAAAATATTTTTCGATTTTGCACTGGTACGACCGGTGAAAATACCGATTTTCACGCTCTTGTTGCCTAGGTAAATTGTGTGTGCCTCACAACCAGATGGGAAGTATGACGTCGTATACCTTACATTTCTTACGCTTGACGTAATATTGTAATGCGTTGCTATATGGGAGGGGTACGCCATGGGGAATAAGGGAAAAGAACTGTACTGGATTTTGATAAAGCTCCTCCCAGAAAGGGATAAAAACATGAAATAAATAGGCTCAATAGGCGCAGCCACTTGTGAAAATATTACCGATGGTGTTCACTCGATGAAATTAATTTCAATCTTTCACCGAAAAAACCAAATATCCTCTATATATGACATCCAGAGACATTGCTATCCTACAGGCTAAAAAAGCAGACAGTACAGATCCAAAATCAGATTGCACAGTCTTGGCACTCAGAACTTGAGTTTTATTGTCTGCAAAAGCCTAGCTTTTTTACAGTGAAAGAGTTAAATATAACTTAGATAGGGTCCCATAGTCTGAAGGACATCACAAGTATAAAGAACATCCTAGATTCAGCATTTAACCCATTACCACACAATCCCTACTTTTGACGCCCCTGAGAAAGAAGCCTTTTGAAAACACTGTGGGAAAAGGAGAAAATGCTGGTAACCAGCATTTTCTCCTTTTCCCACAGTGTTTTCTACCCTTCCCAGAACAAGTTTCAATTTTTCAATCACTTTTATTCTGTCGTCTGCAAATGCTTTCAATTTGGACCAGTCTAAAATTTTCTCGTGTGGTAAAGAGTTAACAGATTGAAGAGTAGCCCAGGTTTTTCAAGAACTGTTGGATTTGTCCTAAAGGGCAACTATGAAACACTAGCATGGTCCTGCATCCCTAAAGTCCTTATATCCCTTGGCTTGATCCAGAAAACAATTTTAACTTTAACCCTTTCCCAAACCACAAACTTTTGGACTAGACCAAATTGAAAGCATTTGCAGACGACAGTTTAACTCTTGCTGAAAAGATGATTTCTGTCTATGATAGGGTAGAAAACATTGTGGGAAAGGGAGAAAATGCTGGTTACCAGCATTTTCTCCTTTTCCCACAATGTTTTCAAAAGGCTACTATTCTAGACCCGTAAAAACCAGGGATTGTTTGGGAAAGGGTTAATGCCTTCAGGACACTAACACCTAAAAAGCTTATGTCTCAAAAGTTACCGTCATGATAATTATGACCATACCTGTTATTCCTTTATCCAACGACAAAATTTTAGTCTTGTCCAAATTGTCCAAACCAGCATTTTCTCCTTTTCCCACTATGTTTCAGAAGGCTTCTTCCTCTGGATCATAAAGACCAGGGATTGTTTGGTAAAGGGTTAAAGTGGCATTAAACCCCGATACAACAATCTCAAAACTTTCCTCATCAAAGGCTTGTGCAAGATGGTGAGCCATAGCCTGATCTGAACTTGTAAATAGAGATTTCTAGCTTTTACGGTTGACGGTTGACGAAGACGAACTTGCACCTAAATCGGGGGTCATCTCAAACATTTTACTTGTTACGGCGATTTTGGACAGCCGTGTCGGGTGTCGTTGAGTGATAATTCAGATAAATCTTATTGGTAAGCAAAACACACTAATCAGGAAATAATAAATCAGCTATCCCAACTAACATGCGATATTGCTAGACATCATTTTGCTGACCCAGAAATCCACTACGTGTGGATCTTATGGTACCATGACCGTTAACAATATCAATGTCCTGAATAAAACTGCTCCTGTGGTTCATTTTTCGGACGGTTAATTTCGTAAGAGATTCGGTCGATGGGCCCCATGGCATTAGGAATTCTGTTCCAGGAATCCCTCATGGCAACTTAATCACAATTCTCTGGTCAAACGACAAACAGGTTTTTTTTTTAAAACGTAGGTGAAATAAAGGAAGTCTATATGTAACCGTCACACTCAAAGACTTAGATACGTCTAGTAAAGGGACGACAGAGAAGAAGGATGCATTAGGCAGCGGTCGGATTAATTCTAAGAACATACATACGAGTAGTCATCTGACAGAGGGGTATTCAAACACTTTAACCGAATAGGATTTTTGTAGCTAATAGTTTCGAAAAAATACAGGAAAAAATAACGTTTATGACAAGGGGCAAGACGCAGATGCATTTAATGGAAGGGAGGTAAAAAGGCGAAGTTTCTCTTCAAATTTTGTGATTATTGTTTGATTTTGTTTAAATTTTGATTTGTATTTGAAAGAAAAAGAATATAAGTACACTTGAGTACAAAAATACGTGGATGGTGGAAATAATGCTGGTAAGTCAAAACTTTGTTTGTAGCGCGCAAATTTTCAAGCATACGGCTCGAGGCAGCCGTTTGCCACATAAACACAAGGATGATCGGAGATTGCTTGAATAAAGATGCTTATGCGGCTTTCAACACATTTTCTGTAATATCGTGATAGTTCATATTTTTATTTGCTTCATGAATGATGAATAGGACGAGGGGAGTAGTAAAGATTAATTCTAACATGAAAATGATACTTAACTTTTAAACTAGGTGCATGGCTTGTATTCGACGAACGGTAGGCAAAGCGTGCTATCCCAACTGTAGGCAATATGTAAGGGTATTGTTCGTTTTATCACTTATGTATGTAATGCTTACATTAAGGTCGCGTGTAGTTCGATCTATAATGGTAAAAAATTCTGGAAAGGACCAATTTACTCAACTGAAAGAACTCCTGGCGAAACTGAAAATGCCATCTCTGTAACGGAAGGAAGTGCGGGAACTGAAAACGTCCCACCCCCGTTATTTTCTAGTTCCCGAGTTTTTCGCATTTCTGATCGGTTCATCATTTTACTGATTAGTCTTCAAGAGTGCACAGGATCCCTCCCGTAAACACAATTTTGTAGAACTTCACGATCGTTTTTGGACCTTTCTTGTATGTTAGCCTAATACATGTCACAGTTTGTACTACAATTCCGTTTTAAACTTTACGTATTTCTCTGCATGTAGGGATATAATGCATGCAAAACTTCAACAGCTGCGACATGCACGTTACAAAAATAATCAACTGAAATGCATTTGCATACATTATTGCAAAAAACTTTATTGTTCTGATTTATCAATTTGTCTTTTGAAAAAATAAAGTTTTGCAACAGCTCCGCCGTCTCGTTGTTGGCACTTCCTCTAAATCTGAATCTTTACAATGGTTCATGAAATTTAAACAAGAAAAAAATTCGTCTGGCCTTAAATTTTCCTCGACAAATATGCTGAGATAACCCCTTGAAATAGTCACCGGCCGTCTCCGTCTATCGTGAACCGTAAAAGCTAGAAGTCTCTAATACTATGTATACAGAGTTTGCTGATTCAACAATTGGATATGCTACTACAGCTTGGTTCACTTGATCCTTTGATAGAATGCAGTTCACGCTAGTTTCAACATTACTTTGTTTATATAGCAGCTTAATCTCGTTTATTCATGTATCGTGTATCCTTGGTTTAACCCATTACCACTCAATCCCTACTTTTGACGCCCCTGAGAAAGAAGCCTTTTGAAAACACTGTGGGAAAAGGAGAAAATGCTGGTAACCAGCATTTTCTCCTTTTCCCACAGTGTTTTCTACCCTTCCCAGAACAAATTTCAATTTTTCAGTCACTTTTATTTTTTTGTCTGCAAGTGCTTTCAAATTGGACCAGTCCAAATTATTGTCGTTTGGTAATGGTTTAAGGTACTACCCTCCAAATGGAGAATGGCCATGATTAAAAGTGAATATTATTGTATTACTTTGACCAAGCCACTTTTTAGTTTGTTTTTTTCCCTCTTAGAATTATCATTCATAAATCTGAAACCACTATAATAGTCGCATTACAAAGGGAGATAATTACCTTCCTTTTCAAAAAACTAACAAAAGTATCAACAGATAATTTCAAGATAAACATCAAAGGAATTTCAAGTTGGTTAGAAATATGCTAGAATTTTATATCAGTATAAATCTTAATTTATCAAAGAAATTTTATTCCATGTTGAACTAGAAGCCTTAGGATGGTAATACCTTAATTAAAGGTGGCCCTTCAGATTTTAGGACGAAAATTTTACAAAAATGAAAAAAAATCATCCTTATACTCCCAAAGCCTTTTAATTTTCATTCATAAAAACCCAGTAGTTGAAAACCATCCGACAACACGAGAAATTAAAGATTTACTACAGCCCAGGTTTACACCATTGGGAGACATGTTCTATTTTTAGATGATAAATTTGCTCATTTACACACCGGAAATATACAGACGAAACTTCAAACATAGCGTCCGAAGAAGACATTATGGAAAATAATTACATGTTTGTTATGTTACGGAATTTCAGCGTCATTAGTCACGTGCCAGTCACTTAACATTCCCACAAATCCCTTTTTTTATTTTTGGCGGGAAATCTGAAAATAGCTTAAGAGGCTACGTAGCCTTTTAAGGGAATACCATCTAAAAAAATTTTTGTTTGTAATTTTATGAATCTTAATTATTGATGATTTGTATTGATTTTTCATATAAATTTCTGTGATATATATATATATTTAATTTGGTGGTGTGTGAAAATTCTAGATACCCACCTTTAATTCATTACCACACAACAAAATTTTAGACTGGTCCAAATTGAAAGCATTTGCAGACGACAAAATAAAGGTGACTGAAAAATTGAAATTTGTTCTGGGAAGGGTAGAAAACACTGTGGGGAAAAGGAGAAAATGCTGGTTACCAGCATTTTCTCCATTTCCTACAGTGTTTTCAAAAGGCTTCTTTCTCAGGGGGCATCAAAAGTAGGGATTATGTGTAATGGGTTAATTAGTTTAAGAATTCTCTAAAGATCAGAAAGCCAGTAATTCAAGTGAGGACAGAGCCTAGGGTATCCAGATTTTGAACCCTCACGTTCAACAGTGAGCCATGCAATCATAGGAGATTTCTGAAGGCAAAATGGTTGTTATCTAAACCACAACATCGACTAGACTTTTGATCGTGGCCAATGACATACAGACGTAATTGTCAATTCATGACCGACTTGTCGTTAAACATAGGAAGTTAGAATTATGCAAGTCTTATTATCGACATTAATAAAACATAGCTCCTTTCTTCCAAGTAATTATTAGTCCTATATTACTCTTTGCGCATTTTTAGATAACATAACTTGTGTTGCTTTGTACTGGGTAGTTCAAGATCAGACCAAACAGAATGTGCATTCTGATCTTAAAATGTACACTATTGTTTTCCGAGATAATAAATGCAATTTTTTTTTGACAATTCAATGCCAAGATTATCTTTCCTGCCTAAACATTTCCTTTGATGTGCTTAATCCTTTGCCACACAATCCAAGTTTTAACTCATTACCAAACAACAATATTTTAGGCTTGTTCAAAACAAAAGCATTCATAGACAACAAAATAAAAAGGACTGAAAATTAAAAATTTGTTTTGTGAAGAGTAGAAAACATGGTGGAAAAAGGAGAAAATGCTGGTTACCACCATTTTCTCCTTTTTCCACAATGTTTTCCTGAGGCTTCTTTCTCAGGGTCGTCAAAAAGAGGGATTGAGTGGTAATGGGTTAATAACGCTCCGAAAGAAGGCGTTTGAAAATGTTGTAGGTAAAGAAGCATTTTCTTCTTTTCTCAAATTGTTTCTCATCTTAACCCTTTACCCCATAAGGTATTTCTATGGTATCTCTAATTGACCCTAGATAATAGCAAGGATGAAGCTGTTCCTTATTTGTATATGACATCTTTTGATAGCATAGAAAACATTGTGGCAAAAGGTGAAATTGCTTGTGATGAGCAATTTCACCTTTTGCCACAATGTTTTCCAAAGGGTCCTAAAAGCAATATGTAGCAATGAGTATCTGTGGAGTAAAGGGTTAAACAGACAAATCCATTACTTATGCCATATTCACTGGATCATTTGGAAATGTTTCCAGATTGGATCTGTCTAAAATTATGTTGTGTGGTAAAGAGTTGCTAATAATTTTAAAAGATTAACATTTGAGTGGCTTTAATTGCCATTCAGCTGCTCATGTAGATAAGGAACAGACAACACAAAAAGTGCAGTCTGATCTGAAAAATATACTGCCAGCTTTGCTTTAAAGCTTCGGCTATGAGCAACATTAAAATTATTTTATCCGTTTGTGCCCGTTCGTATCCATTTCTTATTCCGTGAATCCGCTTCTTGTCTGGCGACATCCGATGATGACCGTTCAGTCTGATGGGAACATGCTGAAAACTATTCAAAATTTTGAACAGTTTTGAGCATGTTCAAATTTCCATGGGATAAAACAGACAGAAACTTGCAAATTAGAGACTTTGGATATATCTGGCAGTTTATTACCTTGGCATGTCACATGACCGGTATGTTCCTCGTACGTTGGTGTTTGGTACATTTCCATTCACTGTACATTGGAAGAACATTTTGTCCAGTTCTCATACTTTCCGTTTTATCTGGTACAAGTCTGTTACCTGTATGTTGATATCTGTCGTGTCTGGTACATATGCGGTAAACTTGCTTTTTTCCAGTACAAGTGCAGTACTCGTACGGTCATTGTGTGGCTTCTTCGCTCCACATATTGATTGCATAAGCCTCGAGCGGCAGAGGAGATGAATTTTGTCACCTGATAACCAAATTCTACATGTTTTTTGTCCGTTTTTTTTCTTCATTACATACCTAGTCTTGACCAAGCCTTTAGGATTTGAGTATTTCTTTGTCCAAACTGAAAAAATCTAATACAGCTACTTGGCATGTGCATGGGAAGTCAGGTGTTGCAGACAGTAGTGCATAAGTCTCAGTGAGTCCAGGAGGTTGCTGCTTTCAATACGTAGCTTCGCCATTTTTTTTCCAATGATCGATGACAGTCATTTTGATGGCACCATTTCTCTGTCACTGCTGATAGCTGTTTTGACAACTGAAATGAAGTTGAGAGTGGTTTGAATATCATACAAACTATTACTGAAATCATTACCACACAATCCCTACTTTTGACGACCCCGAGAAAGAAGCCGTTAGAAAACATTGTGTAAAATGGAGAAAATACTGGTAACCAACATTTTCTCCTTTTTCCCAAAATTTTTTCTAGCCTTCAGAAAACAAATTTCAAATTTTGAGTCACTTTTATTTTGTGGATTACCAATGCTTTTGATTTGGACAAGCCTACAACTTTGTTGTTAAAGAGTAAAAGATGCCCGTATACAGCCGGTAAGCAAATATGCTGTTGAATTTCAAACAATTTAGAATGGCACAGAAATTACCGACACATTTTGTAACTGAAAAAAGGAAATATAGAGATTTGTATTAGGTACTGATCATTAGTCAGGAAACCTGGCTGATGGTCGAAGCTGTAAACAATGGTGATGCCTCACAGAAATTTATCTTTGGTTTCTGCCTAGGGTCGGATACGGTGTAATTTGCATACAGGCCGCGACCTCCATCTGAAAATTGAGGCTGCATTGGAAAAACCTCCATTTTACTTTGTTTACCTCATTAGACTTGGGGTGAAGGTCAAATATAGTCTGTGACAGAATGCATGATCTTCATACGAATCTACCCGAGTGTATAACAGATATATCGAAATATGAATTTTAAAACTGGAAATATGACTCTGTTTACATGGAAGGCTGCAACTCAGCGATGTACATTTTCTATCGATCCCAGTCTTAACAACTTTGCAACTGTCAGGTGCAATATTTGGCATGGAGATATAAGAATGACATTAGTTTGATAAAATAAAGACAAAATGAGTTAAAACTGGCAGAAAATGAGGATAGGGGCCTCTTGAAAGGTCCATGGTGCAACCCTTTATCACATAACAAATTTTACTTACTCATAAACAGATGACAAATTAGATCTAAACCCTACGGTGGAATTAAGTCTTAATTTACCAAACAACAAAATTTTAGACTGGTCTAAATTGAAATCACTCGCAGATGACAAATTCAATGTAACTAAGAGAAAGAAATTTGTTTCAAGCAGTGTAGAAAACATTGTGGGAAAAAGGAGAAAATGCTGGTTACCAGCATTTTCTCCTTTTCCCACAATGTTTTCAAAAGCTTCTTTCTCAGGGTCGTTAAAAGTCGAGATTGTGTGGTAAAGGGTTAATCTTCAGAAGAGTAGGAAACATTGTGGAATAAAGAAGAAAATGCTGGTTACTTGCATTTTCTCCTTTTCCCACAATGCTTTCAAGAGGCTGCAATTCCTGAGAGTTGTTACTGAACTTGGAATTGCTTGGTAAAAGGTCAACTCTACCTCACAATCCCAAGTTCCAACCACATTGAGAAAGAAGCCGTTTGAAAGCATTTTTGGTAACAGAGAAAATGCTAGTTACCAGCGTTGTCTGACATTTTCCTAGTTTTCTACTCTATTTTTATTTACGGGCCCTATCAAAACCTATTCCATCATTTGAATAGAATTTAAATTGCCATCTGCATAATTATGCTTTCATACTGGAAAAGTCTACAGTTTTACCACAGTCCACTGTGGAAAAGAGTTGATCCTTTACTCCATAAATACTCATTTCCATGCATTGCTTGTAGGAGCCTTTGGAAAACATTGTGGCAAACGGTTTAATTGCTTGTGACGAGCAATTTCACCTTTTGTCCCAATGTTTTCTATGCTATCAAAAGGTGTCATATACACATAAGAACCAGCTTCATCCTTGTAGTTATTTAGGGTCAATTAGAAATGCCTTATGTCCCCGGGTAAAGGGTTAAGAATATGCATGGAAATATAATATAAGAAATAAGGCAGCCATATAGAATCATTTGAAGACAGTATTAAAGTCCGACTACTTGGTTGAATTAGTAGATTATGTATGTCGTGCGTAACAGATTGCGGTGCTAATAGCATGTTTATTAGGAATTCATGCAGTTTTGTGTGATACGTGGAAGAATTGTGAACAGATATTTAGTCATGTTAATAAGGATCAGGAAAAACTTATTTTGAAGGATTCCCACATAAGGTTATTTTCTTTTTAACTCTTTACCACAGATTATCCCGACTTTTGACGACCCTGAGAAAGAAAACCTTTAAAAACACTGTGAGAAAAGAAGAAAATGCTGGTAACCAGCATTTTCTCCTTTTCCCACAATGTTTCCTACCTTTCACCAAACAAATTTCAGATTTTACGACCCTGAGAAAGAAAACCTTTAAAAACACTGCGGATAAAGAAGAAAATGCTGGTCACTTTTATTTTGTCTGCAAATGCTTTCGATTTGGACAAACCTAAAATTTTGTCAGGTGGTCACGAGTTAAACATTTCAGCAAGTAGTTATACTGTTTGGATAATGCTATTTATTTCATGCTTTCCATTAGGAGATCGACAAAAGCAGTTAAAATATTTTCGATCTAGCACTGATACCACTAGTGAAAATACCATTTTCATCTTCTTGTTGCCTAGGTTAATTGTGCGTGCCTCGCAATCAGATGGAAATATGACATCATTTGCCTTACATTTCTTGGGCTTGACGGAATATTGTAATGCGTTGCTATGCGGGAGGGGTACGCCACGGGGAATAACGGAAAAGAAGTGCACTGGATTTTGATGAAACTCCTCCCAGAAAGGGTACAAAGCATGAAATAAATAGAATATTTGTTTTTTTGCGGTGAAAGATAGAAATTTATTTCATCTCAGGAACACCATTGGTAATATTGTCACTTGTGGCTGCAGCACTCGTGAAAATATTACTGATGGTGTCCGATTGATGAAATAAATTTCGATCTTTCACCAAAAAAAGAATACCCTACCAGTGACGGGGATTTTCTCCGTGCAGAGAGGGAAAATAAAACGGGCAAGTTAAGTTTCCTTGTCTGATTTCCAACCATGCGTTTTCATCACGTGGCAAAAAGTCCATGCAGAAAAAAAGTAACATGTTTTTTACCGCAGGGAAAAGTATCTGCATACCCTATCTGGAACATGACGTCAGCAATGCTGACGTATTAATGAAGTTTGTATGTTTACCATGATGTTTTCAAAAGGCTTCTTTCTAGGGGGTTGTTAAAAGTCTTGATTGTTTGGTAATGAGTTAACCCATTACCACACAATCCCTACTTTTGACGCCCCTGAGAAAGAAGCCTTTGAAAAACACTGTGGGAAAAGGAGAAAATGCTGGTAACCAGCATTTTCTCCTTTTCCCACAGTGTTTTCTACCCTTCCCAGAACAAATTTCAATTTTTCAGTCACCTTTATTTTGTCGTCTGCAAATGCTTTCAGTTTGGACCAGTCTAAAATATTGTCGTTTGGTAATGGGTTAAGAACCCAAATACTGCTATTTCAAGTCATGTTTTTGGAACAGCTATCTCCTTATCGGACAGTGTAGATAAAAGATCAGACTGCATGTGAATGTGACGCATATGTTGGATTTGTCATTGTAAGAGTGAAAAACATTTTGGGCAATGGAAAAACCAACTTCTCCTTTTGCCCAATATGTTTTAAAAATCTTTTACATAAGATCATTTACACTTGGGATTGTGCAGTAAAGGGTTACATACATTTCAAATGGATTTATCTTTTAAAGGGGAAGATAAGATTGTGGGAAAAGCATTTAACTCTTTACCAAACGACAAAATTTTATACTGGTCCAAAATAAAAGCATAAAATTTTGCAGATGACAAATTAAACCTAAATCAAAAATTAAAATTTGTTTCCAGTAGGGTAGAAAACATAGTGGGAAAAGTAGAAAATGCTGGTTTCCAGCATTTTCTCCTTTTCCCACTATTGTTTTCAAAAGGTTTCTATCTCAGGGTTGAAAAACCAGTGATTGTTTGGTAAAGGGTTAAAACTGGTCTGACACAAGCATAATTCTCCTATTCCCCCTTTAGAAAACATAGTGGGAAAAGGAGAAAATGCTGGTAACCAGCATTTTCTCCTTTTCCCACCATGATTTCTACCCTTCACAACACAAATTTCAAATTTTCAGTCACTTTTATTTTGTCGTCTGCAAATGCTTTCAATTTGGACAAACCTAAAATTTTGTAGTGTGGTAATGAGTTAACCCATTACCACCACACAATCCCTACTTTTGACACCCTTGAGAAAGATGCCTTTAGAAAACATTGTGGGAAAAGGAGAAAATGCTGGTAACCAACATTTAACCCTCTTTACAAATCAAATTTCAAATTTTCAGTCACTTTTATTTTGTCGTCTGCAAATGCTTTCGATTTGGGCAAACCTAAAATTTTGTTGTTTGGTAATGAGTTAAAGACAAAATTGCAGATTCAACTAAATTTTTAAGTATTTGCAGACAACAAATTAAGCATAGCTCATTATCAGAGTTCTGTCTTTGATAGGTTAGAAAACATTCGGTGACAAACAGAAAATGCTTAGATTTTCAGCAGTTTCTCCTTTTCCAACAATATTTTCAAAAGTCCTTTACTTTTCAAGGTTGTTAAAACTAAGGACTGACTGTGCGCTGATATCCAAGACATTTTGATTATATGCAGCCTAGACACTGCATTCATGGTTATTGGTTTTGAATGTTGGCTTTTCCTGGTTTTGCACATAATCTCTATCAAGATCAGACTGCCTGGAGCTTGCAGATATTAAAGGTGGGTATTTAGAATTTTTACATCTCACCAAATTAAAAAATATATACATCACTGAAATTTATATTAAAAAATAATACAAATCATCAATAATTTAGACTCATTTAAAATTTCAAAAAAAGAAAAAAAAATTGATGGTGTTTCCTTAAAAGGCTATGTAGCCCCTTAATAAGGTATTACAGTGGAGCTCCGTTATAACGCTGTCGGTGGGAGCCATGGTTGTCAACAGCGTTATATCCGGGGTTACGTTTATAACGCTGATTCCCCCCCCCCCCCCACACACACACACACACACACTACCCGCAGCCCATCCGCCCATCATTGCCAGATGCCAGACTACAGAACTATGGCTTATTAATTACAGTTTATCGCAAATTTATTCTGACAAAAATGAAATAGCAATGTTCCAAATACTAAAACTAAGACATGCCTATTTACGATTAAACATTATTTATAGGACAGTGAACAATTTAGATTCTTTTGTACGTAACGCCTGAACTATTCCCAGTTAGTTTCTGTCATCAAATAACGTTACAACTTCGTAAAAGAGCTTATTTTACCTTTAGGACCGTTTCTTTCAGAATTATTCAGCCGCTGTTTTGCTAAATTACTGCAAGATTCATTCCAAAATTAAATTAAACGGTATCGTTTTGGATTGCAGACGGTGCCGCCGCCATGTTTTTTTAATCATGCTGACTATTGCATAACGAACTCTAATTGGTAATGACGAAAGAAATCTCTTTCATAATCAAACGAAATAAGACCCCCGTACATGTTGAAAGTCACAGGGGAATTTAACCTACTGTCCGTAAAGAAATCACATCAGTCGTTTATCCACACAATGTTTGTAGTAAAGTTTGCATTAGTGGTACATGTATGACGTAACACACCAATAATGCAAAGCGAAAGGGTTGTAAGTGCAAGTGTTTGTCGTACGCACTTAAACCGTTTCGCCCGAAAAATTTACATCTGGCTATGGCCTGACCTCCATTCAAAACTATGCAATCACGCAATAAGCCAGTATCTCTGTTGCTTTATATTTTCTGATACAACCCTTCTGCGTATCGTAATGATAATTGCAAGAGTACCCTGTCGTGTCACGTGCACGTTGTGTAGTCGATAGAAAGATAGTCATTCGGCTATTTTCTGATATCGCCGTTATGATCTACATGCAGACAGACATATTGACGTAAAATTTGTATAATGCAAGATTCTTTGCAAAAACAATTATGGGACGAGGGCCTTTTGTTACCTACTGTGCGTGTATTTGTCAAAGTAATTGTGCAAAGCCATAGGTGATAAATGTAATCAACAAGGTAAAGGTGTGAAAAATTGTCACGTTATGTGTACGGTATCGATTTTTTTTTTTTGACCGAGAGGTCTTTTTTTTTACATCGAAGATTCTTGTGAGAGCAACGGTGGATTCGGATCAGACTCGAAAATGGTCAACCCCCGAAATTTTGGGAGCCAAAGGACACCCGCGTTATAACGGAATCAGCGCTATAGCGCACTTCGTTGTAACGGGGTTCCACTGTATTTGATTTTGCGCCAAAAATCAATGAAGCATTGTGGGAATGTCAAGTGACTGGCAGGTGACTAATAACGCTTTAATTCCATTACATAAGAAACATGTAATAATTATTTTCCATAATGTCTTCTTCGCACGCTATGTTTGAAACGTTGTCTGTCTTCCTGTATGCATGTAAATGAGCAAATTGATCATCTAAAAATAGAACATGTCTCCCATTGGTGTCAATCTGGGCAGAAGTAAATCTCTAATTCCTTGTGTTGTCAGATGGTTTTCGACTACTGGGATTTTATGAACGCAAATTAAAAGGCTTTGGGAGTATAAGGATGACTTTTTTGCATTTTTGTAAAATTTTTGTTCCAAAATTTGTAGGGCCACCTTTAAGCCCCACCAGAACTTCAAGGACAAATTTTCATTGCATTTGCAGCCATTGTAGATTAATATCTTACTTTTGAGAATGTACAATTTGAAGATATTAATGTCTGTATTTTTTTATAATATGAAATTACTGATGGAACCAGATTGATCTTTTGTTCTCCACAGGCCGTATAATCTGTGACCCCATTAACCCTCTACTCCATAGATATTCATTTCTACACATTGCTTGTAGGAGCCTTTGGAAAACATTGTGGCAAAAGGTGAAATTGCTTGTGACGAGCAATTGTCAAATGTCAATTAGAGATACCATAGAAATGCCTTATGAGGTAAAGGGATAACAGGCATTTCCAAATTGAAACAGCCCTTGACAAAGGTGACCTTTGAAAACATGGTGGGAAAAGGAGAAAATTCTGGCTAGCAGCATTTTCTCCTTTTCAAAGAAAGATACCTGCATACTTGGCCATCATCATGTCAGTCATTAGGCAATGCTATCAATTTGGAAAAGTCTACAATTTTGTGGATTGGTATTATAAGAGATGAATTCCTTTTTCAGTTTTTCAGGCTTAATCATAATACTGTTAACCGTTTTCCAAACAATCCGTGGTTTTTACGACCCTGAGATAGAGGCCTTTTAAAGACATTGTGGGAAAAGGAGAAAATGGTGGCAACCAGCATTTTCTCGTTTTCCCACAATGTTTTCTACCCAGCTGGAAACAAATATGAATGTTTGAGTTCCGTTTATTTCATCATCTGCAAGTGCTTTCAATTTTGACCGGTCTAGATACTAGTATTTGTTGTTTGCAAAAGGTTAAATGGCAAATCTATCAGACATTTTCCAGTTGAAATTTTAAATGGAAATATTATGTGATTATCACAGCTGTTTTGCCAGAAAATTCTCACCATATTAGAAAGTATTACAAAGACTATTTTCATGTTCTCCTTTTTCCGCAATATTTTCAAAAGGCTACTTCTCTCTTTAGGGTTGTTAAAAGTCAGGATTGTATAGTATGCCTTAAATCTTTACCACACAATCCAGACTTTTAACAAGCCTGAGAAAGAAGCCTTTTGAAAACATTGTGGGAAAAGGAGAAAATGCTGGTAACCAGCATTATCTCCTTTTCCTACAATGTTTTGTACCTTTCCGAAACCAAATTTCAATTTTTGGGTCACATTACTTTTGTCGTCAGCAATTGCTTTCAATTTGGACCAGTCTAGAATTTTTTTGTTTGGTAAAGACTAAGGGAAAAGATTATATTTCTACTATAAATATTATCATAAGCATTGCACTTCATGGGAGGTTTATTCTTTCACTTCAAGGACTAAGCCTGCATACTTTGTGTCTGCAAATTTCTACAAAAAATGTCTGCCATAGAGATTTATGAAGTGTGTGCCACTTGACAAAAATTCATACCTGTCCAAATTAAAAACTTTTGCAGACAAGAAATAATTTTTACACTCAAATTATAAAGCTTATCTTTCAAAGAGTAGAAAATGTTAAGCATAAGAGAAAATGCTGTTTACCAGTATCTTCTCCTTTTCCCAGAATGCTTTCATAATTCTTTTTTTCTAGATTAGTAAATGATATTGGGCATTGTTTGGTAAAGGATTAAAACAGTACAAAGAAGACACTAGGTTGAAAATTAAGAAATAAAAAAGAAAAATTATATCTATAATAAATATGTCATATGCAGTGCAAGTCATGGGGGGTTTATTCCATCGTATCACTTATATAACTCTTTACCACACAAGAAAATTTTAGACTGATCCAAATTCAAAGCATTTGCAGATGACAAAATAAAAGTGACTTTAAAATTAAAATC
Source organism: Tridacna crocea (assembly GCA_943736015.1). Taxonomy (NCBI): domain Eukaryota; kingdom Metazoa; phylum Mollusca; class Bivalvia; order Cardiida; family Cardiidae; genus Tridacna; species Tridacna crocea. The sequence goes on along the minus strand of OX031064.1, from coordinate 54,266,076 downwards.
TGGTTTGGGAAGGGCAGAAAACACTGTGGGAAAAGGAAAAAATGCTGGTAACCAGCATTTTCTCCTTTTCCCACAGTGTTTTCAAAAGGCTTCTCTCTCAAGGTCGTTAAATGTCTGGACTATGTGGTGAAGAGTTAATTTCACGTTCCTTCTGTAACCGCCACCAGATAACTTTTTTCATCTTGCTGATTATAGGTGGCTGTTTTATGAGGGATTGCTTATAAGTAGAAATACTTCCTGTTCAGCAGTCTTTTCACTCAAAAATCCTGCGCATTTGTTGAAGACATCTTATTTGTTGCTAAAATAATGGAAGTTTTATCTTTAAATGTATAGGAAACAAATTGTAGGTAAATATGAAATGCTACTTATCAACAGTACTGTTTCTTTCCTTTGCCCACAAAGATTTCAAAAAGTGTCTTTTGTCACATTTAATTCTTAAAAATTGGATTGCATGGTGGGAGGTGAATACTCGCACAGGTTGATGAACAATTTGCATAGATTATTTACTATGGATATAAAACACAATGATATATAGATCTGCATTAATTTCAAGGTCATGCAGTTTGATCACCTATCATTTTGTCTGGAGCCAAGTTAACTCTTTACCACACAATCCCTCCTTTTGACACCCCTGAGAAAGAAGCCTTTAGAAAACATAGTGGGAAAAGGAGAAAATGCTGGTAACCAGCATTTTCTCCTTTGCCCACCATGTTTTCTACCCTTCACTGCACAAATTTCAAATTTTCAGTCACTTTTATTTTGTCGTCTGCAAATGCTTTCAATTTCGGCAAACCTAAAATTCTGTCTTGTGGTAATGAGTTAAAGATACAAAGGACCTGAAACCAAGGTCAGTGGTTCGATTCTCAGCCAGGCTTTGGAAAAATATTGTGCAAATTACAGCTCAAAGTATCAGTAGTAAATCTTGGCCACTGCAATATCATTATATGTCTTAACTCTTTACCACCAAAGGAAATTTTAGACCAATCCAAATTGAAAGCATTTGCAGACGACAAAATAAATGTAGCTCAAACGATAATTGTGGTATTTGTCGAAGACAATACCACTATGAGTTCAAGATTGAATTTTGATAACCATTTATCTTATTTTGTGCAAAGCCAAAGGAAATAAACCCAGTTAAACTCATTTTTTCCCAAACAAATGAGTTTTCGGTAGCACTTAGATATGTAACTTGAAATGGCATATTAAAATACATTAGGCGAGGCCATCGATCGTTGAAATACTCATTTTTTATTGAAAATAACTTCTCTCACTCATAGCTTTTTATTGGCGCAATGATACGAATTTGCCTGCTTTTTCGTTCCAAACCAATTCATTCCATGGCTTGTTTGTCCTATGATTGCGCACTTCTCCATGTGATTGCTCATGAATATTTATAGATCGAAGAAATAGATTGTAATGTTGGAAATTAAATGTAAAAGGCTAAAGATAATTCAAAATTATAGCTTTAAGGTACATGAGCACTCTCCCTTCAACTGAAAAGGTATTTATTTGCTTAGTGGGTTGACTTTTAAGCCAATATTTGAACAATATGTCTTTTTCTTTCAAACTATTAATTCCCCACACTGGGTTTCCTTGACAAATACCACATCGGCATTCTCAACACTTTGATTTTATTTCTGTGATAGGATGGAAAACATTGTGGGAAAAGGAGAAAATGCTGGTTACCAGCATTTTCTCCTTTTCCCACAATGTTTTCAAAGGGCTTCCATCTCAGGGTCTTTAAAAGCAGGAATCGCTTTTTAAAGGGTGAATGGTTTTTTCACACAGCCCCAAACAGAATAAAAGCTAACCATTTCATTCAGACTGTGCCCAAGAAGTTGTCATTCAGGCTTAAAGAAGTTAGTTTTATCATCTTGATTTTGGTTAGAAACTACTTGAATCTGTTAAAAACTATGATGATATGCAAATTTTGCATATGACAAATAAATTACATGGGTCAAAAAGTTTCACAAGATGTTTTATAATGGTCTTTTTAACTGGTAAATGTTATATAATAGTCTGTTTAACTCTTAACCACACAATCAGCATTTTAACAATTCAAAAATCATTGTGGGAAATACAGAACTGGTCACCAGCATTTTTTTTTCCCGTTTCTTACCCTACTAGAAACAGAAATCATCATTTATGCTACAAATCAAATTGTCACCGGTGCACATGCTTTCCATTTTGTCAGGGCCAAACTTTTGTTGGTTGGTAAAGAGTGACAGATCATCTTGGGCCAGGCTCTTGAGTTACACATCTTCGCGAGCCAAGTTTACGATCACTACGTGGATCTTACCTTTGCTGATTGAGCCCAATTTTGAGATTTCTTCGATGCACCCTCTATTGGCTCTATTGGATGCTGGTTATTAACCCCCTTTACATCATATTTTTAAAAGCAAATGAAATATCATTTTACAGACCGCTTACGAATACACATAAAGCGATAAGCAGACATCCACGTGGGTTTCCATGTTTACCTTCTATTTGAAAGGTAGCGACCTTGTTCTATTTTCATCAAAGATGACATGCTACAAGCGATTTCATTTGTTGCAACTAGAGCTGGCTGCATCCAATGAAAAAGGGTATCAGGTGAATGTAAAAATCAAGCTCGATCCGCCAAGAGTAGAGTAACATAGTAAATCGTTAGCCTTGGCATGCGAAGATGTGAGTTACATAGATGTAGGGCCTGAATTAACTGTACCCAGGATATTTATGTGAAAGATTGAGCTGTTTATGTGATACAATGGAACGATGTTGCAAGCAGCATAAAATACAGTTTAAATCTTTACCAAACTACACAATTTTAGACTAGTCCAATTTGGAACCATTTGCAGATGACAAAATTAATGCAACTCGAAAATTGAAATTTGTTTTGGGAAGGGAAGAACATTGTAGTAAAAAGAGAAAATGCTGGTTACCAGCATTTTCTCTTTTCCCCACAATGTTTTCAGAAGGCTTGAAGTTCCTTGTCAGGGTCGTGAAAACCAGGGATTGTTTGAGAAAGGGTTTACAAACGAGCCTTTCTGTTTCCGGGTCTTTTATCATGTACCTAAAAATCCCAACTTTAATTAAATAACTCTGAGAAAGAGCGTTTTTGAAAGCTGAAAAGGATAAAATGCTGATAATAGCATTTTCTCCTTTTCCTATTATGTTTTTTTAACCCCTTCCAAAATATTCTGTATGAGAGTTAGATTTATTTTGTTCTCTACAAAATGCTTTCAGTTTGGATAAGTCTCAGATTTTGGCACTGATTTTGATAAGTGGGGGAAAGGGGTTAAAAACCTTGGTTATGTAATGGCAAAAGTAGAGTAACCTAGGGTAATTATTTTGAATGATTATTATGATTATATATCCAATTTATTTTATTGACCACTTTACATGTATTTCACACTGCTTTTTACGTACTATCCTGTTCCTGACACTGTGAACACTGCACTGACGTATTGTGCAAGCAATTTGTGAGGGCGTGAAGGTTTTTTATGCAGATCTCCTGATATACAGATGAAGTAAAATATAATTATATGGGAATAGGATATCCTTATTGCTTAATTCTTTACCACACAATCCTGACTTTTGACAACCCTGAGAAAGAAGCTCTCAGTAAACATTGTGGGAAAAGGAGAAAATGCTGGTAACCAGCATTTTCTCCTTTTCCCACAATGTTTTCTACTCTTCACTAAACATATCTCAAATTTTCAGTCACTTTTATTTTGTTGTCTGCAATTGCTTTCGATTTGGACAAGCCTAAAATATTGTCATTTGGTAATGAGTTAACCCCATACAAGGAGACAAAATTTAATTTTGTACCAAACGACAAAATTTAAGACAGGTCGAAATTGAAAGAATTTGCAGACAACAAAATGAATGTGACTGAAAAATTGAAATTCCTTTCAGGAAGGGTAGAAAACTTTGCGGGAAAAGGAGAAAATGCTGTTTACTGGCATTAATTACTCCTTTTTTCCACAAGGTTTTCAAGAGGCTTCTTTCTCAAGCTTGTTAAAAGTCGGGATTGTGTGGTTAAGACTTAAGACTTCATTGTTTCTGGTACTGCTTTTAAAGGTGGCCCTTCAGATTTTGGGACGAAAATTTTACAAAAATGCAAAAAAATCATCCTTATACTCCCATAGCCGTTAAATTTGCATACATAAAACCCCAGTAGTGGAAAACCTGATGATCCAATAACATGAGAAATTAGAGATTTATTATGGACCAGGTTGACACCAACAGGAGACACATTCTATTTTTAGATTATCAATTCTCTCATTTACATACAGGAAAACACAGACAAAGTTTCAAACATCAGTCTGGAGAAGACATTATGGAAAATAATTATTACATGTTTACTATGTAATGGAATTTAAGCGTTATTAGTCACGTGCCAGTCACTTGACATTCCCACAATGCTTTATTGGTTTTTGGCACGAAATCTAGAAATAGCTTAAGAGGCTACGTAGCCTTTTAAGGGAATACCATCAAAAAAAAAATTTTTTGTAGTTTTATGAGTCTTGATTATTGATGACTTGTATTGTTTTTTCATATAAAGTTCAATGATATATATATTTTTTCATTTGGTGTGATGTGAAAATTTTAAATACCCACCTTTAACTTACTTCGGGTATATCACAAGGGACTGTGCACCTACATGTGCTTATTTGGAGTTTTCTTTTACAAATAATTCACACGGCTTTCTTCCCAAGTGACTGGCAGCTTTCTACAATGTTTTCAAAGGCCTTCTTTCTCAGAGTCGTTAAAAATTGTGATTGTGTGATAAAGAGTTAAGCCTTAACCCATTACCACACAATCCTTACTTTTGACGCCCCTGTGTAAGAAGCCTTTAGAAAACATTGTAGGAAAAGGAGAAAATGCTGGTAACCAGCATTTTCTCCTTTTCCCACAATATTTTCTACCCTTCACAAAACAAATTTCAAATTTTCAGTCACTTTTGTTTTGTCGTCTGCAATTCCTTTCAATTTTGACAAACCTAAAATTTTGTCGTTTGGTACCAACAAAGGTTGTTTTTGTGGACAGTGTAGAAAAAGATCAGTCTGCACAGTTTCATACTCATTGGCCCAAATATCCTTGAAATACCAACATTTTGGCTGTTTTATCTTACTGGAAAGGTCCATTTCATTACTTCAGACCAGGCGTCCACTAGGGCCAGGACAATACGCGGATAGCATGCAGACAACGAATTTAATATTCGACAAAGCTTCCGCATGTTCCTGATAGCTTCTTTTTGTTGTCGTAGATACTTCCGCCTGATTCGGGGCCTTCCAGATCGGCAATTTTGTCCGCATCGAAATTTTGATCAAGAGCAAAATTTAGACGCGGAAATGAATTTCCTTACACCTTCGGCATCTTGTCCGCGTTGTCGTCAGGATATTGTCAGGACATCGTCAAGACATCCTGAGTCTTCCGCGTATTATCCCGAAAGCTTCAGCGACGTGGATAGTTTACCGACAGTCAGGAAAATGTACAGAAGCTAAGAGGAATAGATACAGAAGGTTCGTGGAATCTTTCCTGAACTTTCAGAGCGGTCACGATATGCTTTCTATATACAGGGAAAATGTCACATGACTTTCAAATCTAGGCAACCTGCTCCCTTCACATATCAGAATCAGCGTTCTGTCACTTGCAGTTTGACATGTTTCTAATCTCTCCTGCACACAATATGCCGAGACAAAATAGAAATACAAAAGTCCACAGTAGAAAAAGACAGGAAACTGGAGTTTGTGGTAATTTTAATTCTTGCTTAACTACTATGTTAGAAGTACATTGTACGATCTGAATCTCTATTTGCAGCAATATAGGGACCTCCATGATGGAACTTTAACAAATCAAAATGAATTCGGTACATGCAACCTAGAGCTGCATTTCCGCACGTCTCTGCCTAGTGTCGCACATTGAAACTGGTTGTCCCAAAGGTTTCCGGATGTAATCCTAAATGTGTCCGCTTGACCTGAAACGATCCGCTTTCACGCCTGAACATTCGATACCATTCGGGATTGTTTACGCGGACAATCCTAAGTATGCTTGCAAGAAGTCCGCAGACAGTCCGTAGATAAATACATTTCTGTACTGAATCAATATTTTCTCACAGAAAGGTATGCTGAAATCAATTTATTTTTACTGCGAAGCTTCCTTGTCCCCTCCATGTCCTAGTGGACGCCAGGCTTCAGCATTTTATGTATTAACCCATTACCACACAATCCCTACTTTTGACGCCCCTGAGAAAGAATCCTTTTGAAAACACTGTAGGAAAAGGAGAAAATGCTGGTAACCAGCATTTTCTCCTTTTCCTACAGTGTTTTCTACCCTTCCCAGAACAAATTTCAAATTTTCAGTCACCTTTATTTTGTCGTCTGCAAATGCTTTCAATTTGGACCAGTATAAATTTTTCTTGTGTGGTAATGGGTTAAGCCACATTTAATTTGTTATCTTCAAATGCTTTCAATTTAATCCAGTCCAAAATTTTGAGGTTTGCTTGCAATTACCCTTAACCACACAGCAAATTTTTAGACTAGTTCAAATTGAAAGCATTTGCTGACAATAATAAGTGTTGCTCACATAATAGTATCATTTTCTGAAAGAGCAGAAACCATTGTGGTAAAAGTAGAAAGTGCTGGTTACCACCATTTCCTTCTTTTCCCATAATGTTTTCAATAGTCAAATCTTGGGAAAACCATATGTATGCTTAGAGGCCACATTTTGAGTGCAATACTCATTAAACTTGGTCAGAATTTTTGTCTTGATATCTCAGAGAAGTTTTAACTCATTACCATACGACAAAATTTGGACTTGAAAATATTTAAAATAGCTTGTGTTTGCTCTAGAGTTATCATTTTCTGTCCAGTACTTAAGAAAACTGGTAAGAATGCTTTTATCTCACCTGAGCACAAAGTGCTCAACGTGACCTTTTGTGATCACACTGTGTCTGGCATCTGTTGTGCATCTTTGGCATTTTCACCCATGTTAACTTTCACCTTGTGTATGTGCTAGAGGCTACATTTCAGTCCGATAGTCATGAAAATTGGTCGGAATGTTTGCCTTGATAATATTTCAGAGGGGTTCAATAATGGGTCAAGCCCGGTCAAAATTAGGCTGGTAGGTCAAATCTTAACCCATTACCACTCAATCCCTACTTTTGACGCCCCTGAGGAAGAAGCCTTTTGAAAACACTGTTGGAAAAGGAGAAAATGCTGGTAACCAGCATTTTCTCCTATTCCAACAGTGTTTTCTACCCTTCCCAGAAAAAAATTCTATTTTTCAGTCACCTTTATTTTGTCGTCTGCAAATGCTTTCAATTTGGACCAGTCCAAAATTTTCTCGTGTGGTAATGAGTTAATTAAACCTTTTGTATATTCCTGAGACCACTGTGATTTTCAGGAAGTTCTCTTGAAAATCTTGGTAAAACGTTCGTCAGTTATCTCAAAGGAGATTGAAAACAGGTTATGTTTGGTAAAAAAACTCGGGTGAGCGACTTTAGGGCTATCATGACCCACTTGTTCTTTATGATCAATATGATGAAGTTGAAAGTAGGTCACATTGGGTTAGAAACTATGTCGCCATGTCAAATCTTGAAAATCTAGAGGCCACATTTTCTGTCCAGTGCTTGTGAAAGGTGGTCCGTATCTTTGTTTTAAAAATATCTACAATGGCAAAAAAGAGGACTATGTGTGGCTAAAAATTAGGAGATTGAGAGAAATTCTAGAAAAAGGCTACATACAAGCTAGAGGCAAAATTTTCAGTCCAATACTTATAAAAGATTGGTAGAATATTTGTCATAATTTCTTCCACTCTTTACCAAACGACAAAATTCTAGACTTGTCCAAATTGAAAGCATTTGCAGACGATAAAAATCAATGTGAATCAAAAATTGAAACTTGTTCTTGAAGGGTAGAAAACATTGTGGGAAAAGGAGAAAATGCTGGTTATCAGCATTTTCTCCTTTTCCCACAATGTTTTCAAAAGGCTTCTTTCTCAGGGTCATCAAAGCCAGGGATTGTTTGGGAAAGGGTTAAAGGGATTGAAAATTGGCATTGATTGGTCAAAAGACTCAAGTGAGCGACTAAAGGTCTGCAGCGGTCCTCTTGTTTTTCCCTACTTTCTTCTTTGCTCTCACCTGAATTGTTTTACGTTTTAAATCTTTACTACACAACAGAATTCCATACTGGTGAAGGCAGTTGTAGATAAAAGATGTAGCGTAAAATTCATTGATGACATTTGTCCGTGATAGGTTAGGAAACATTGTGGGAAAAGGAGAAAATGCCTGTTTCCAGAATTTCCCTCAATTTGCGCAATTTTTTCAAAAGCCTTCTTTCTCAGGATCATTAAATTTCGAATTCTATTTGACAGGGTTAAGAATAAACTCTGGCAGACCATAGACACATCTATATTCAGACTTCGCAGATTATCAAATTGTGGGATGTCTTTTAGCACTTCACCAAACAATCTCGTTTTTACGACCCTGAAATGGAAGCCTTTGGAAACTTTGAGGGAAATGGAGAAAATATTGGTAACCAGCATTTTCTCCTTTTCCTGGAATGTTTTCTACCCAGTTGGAAACAGTGTCAAATTTTTAGTTTCATTAATTTTGTGGTGTGCAAGACATTAGTGCTGTCAATTAAGACTAGTCTAAAATTCTGTCGTTTAGTAAAGGGTTAATTGGGCAGAAAACATTGTGGGATAAAGCATTTTCTCCTCTTCCCACATTGTTGTCAAAAACTCGTGTCTTTGAGGTCAGTGAAACACAAGGTGGTTTTGTCCAGCGTGAAGGGATTCGCTATGTCATGGAGTATAGGTATAATATAGTGTGTATGTTACACCTGAATTATCTATCGACTTGACTTTGTACAACCTAGTTTTAAAACAGCCAGTATAGATTGTGGTTACACATATAGATCTAACACGGTTCTGTTTATAGTAGTTAAACAGTTTGAGTTGGAAAATTTTGATATTGGTCGGATAAGTTTTGTATTATGTGTTGTTGCTTCAGTAAAGAATCACCCGACTGTATGCCAAGTTTACATTATGGGAAAGGGCATTAGTGGTTATATGGGGGGGGAATATGTAACGTGTGTGTAACTTTGGATACATGATGAAAAATGTTTGTGGTTTTGGCGGCTGGCTTTGTAGTTTTTAGTGTGGACTATTTCTTGAAGGATTGGTTTGTTAGCATAGAACTATTTTCTGCTTAAATTTATGTAAATCAATACTATCAAGAAAAACACTGCTGTTTACCACAGTCTTCTCCTTTTCTCACAATGTTTTCTAAAGCCTTCCTCATCAGGGTGTGGTAAAGAGTTGTTGTTTGTTTGGTATGATTTAGCGCTGTCTTTAAGTAAATCTTAATAATAATGCAGTTGCCAGTACACCTATTCTTGAGTTTCTTTTTACCAGTATGTTTCTCAGCATTTTTCTCAAGCCACTGGCAAATTTCACATGCAACCATTGTGAGAACACAGGAATTTGATGTTTATTTGGTGAAAATAGCTAAATGTCAGCCGAAGTGGTCATGCACTCCCTATTATAAAATATACAAGGAATGCAACGGATTTCCGATCAAAATTTGACACGACTGTCACCGAAAATCATCTCCGAAAATGTGGTCAAATCAATATTAGCCGACATAAACACACACCTACCGTGCTCTTAAATATCTAATCTGCAGATTTATTAAGTCCCTACCTGCCTTGAATCACTCTTTCCGCATCATTTATTCGATTTCCCTAGGGCGATATTTATCAAGAATCAGCCTCGGCGAATTCTCCATTGTGCACCAACTTCCGGTTATCAGAGTGAATGAAGGTATCCCCAACGAATGCGTTGGATTGTTTCTATATTTAGTCTCTACTCTTTGTAAACTAGACCATACAGTAAAAAAAATTATATATATAAATGTATTTGATTAGCATTGATTGTGTTGATATAAATATAACATGATTTTTCTTAGATTTAACTTGTACCTACGGAAATATTATGAAAATTTTCTGATTTATTGGAAAAAGTAAACTGGCATTTTCATTCAGTCCGATAACCGGAAGTTGGTGCACAATGGAAGCTTCGCCGGGAGCCTGATTCTTGATAAATATCGCCCTAGGGAAATCCGATGAATGATACGGAAAGAGCGATTCACGGCAGGTAGGGACATAATAAATCGACAGATATTTAAAAGCACGGTAGATGTGTGTTTATGTCGGCTAATATTGATTTGACCCCATTTTCAGCTATGATTTTCGGCAACAGTCGTGTCAAATTTTTATCGGAAATCCGTTGCATTAATTCCTTGTATATTTTATAATAGAGAGTGACCACTTTGGCTGACCGGAAATTTGGTGAAAATAGCTAAATGTCAGCCGACATTTAGCTATTTTCACCAAATAAACGTCTGATTCCTGTGGTCAGAACAAGGATAAACGGTAAGAGAATAATCAGTCCTGTTTGATTGAGTGTCACTAATCCTTGGAAAGAAATCAGTTGAGTCTGGGACTTGAACCAAAGACCCTTTAGTCTCTATCCCTGTAAGCTGCAATGTTAAGATTTAAACGTACATTCCACTAGTTTTGACGACCCTGTGAAAGATGGCTTTTAAAAACATTTTCGAAATAGAGTAAAATGCTAGCAACCAGGATTTTCTCCTTTTTCCGAAACCTTTTCGACCCTTTTAACATCAGATTCCAATGTTTCAGCTACATAATTTTGTTGTCTGAAAATGCTTTCAATTCGGACAAGTCTAAAATGTTGTAGTTTGGTAAAAATGAATGATTGATTATAACAGCTAGGATGAGTGGTATTTGTAATGGCTGGGTATTCTAAATCCATTATTTTTCTGCCAAACGCTATGTTCTGGTCACTCATTAGAATCGTCTTGGTGATACGATTCTAATGAGTACCCATAACATTGAGTTTACTGGAATATAATTAACATTCTCAATTTTGAAAGGAAAATCGCTCCCTGAGATACCAAGTTCAGTGAAAGGGATGTCTCTTTCCCGAACAACAAATTATGGACCTTCCAAACTGCAAGAGTTTGCAGACGACAATTTTAGATTTGGAGAAAATGGCAGAAAGTTCTCAAAAAGGGTAGAAAACACTGTAGGGAAAGGAGAAATTGCTCATAATGTTGTTTGTGAAAGGGATAACTCTTTACAACACAGTCCTCACTTTAACAACCCTAAGAAAGAAGCCTTTTGAAAATATTTCTGGAAAAGGGGAAAATGCTGGTAAACAGCATTTTCTCTTTTTCTAAGTACAATGTTTTCTACCCCTCCCAAAACAAAATTTCAATTTCTAAACCATTCTTATTTTGTTGTCTGCAAATGCTTTCAATTTGGACAGGTCTACAATTTTGTTGTTTAGTAACGAGTTAATTCTTACCCTGCTAAATAAGGTAACCCATTAACACAATCCCTACTTTTCACGACCCTGGGAAATAGCCTTTAGAAAAGCCTTTTCAACCCATCACAAAACAAATTTCTAATTTTCAGTCACTTTTATTGTGTCGTCTGTAAATGCTTTCGATTTCAACAAGCTTATAATATTGTTGTTTGGTAACGAGTTAACTCTTTAACGAACGACAAAATTTTGGACCAGTCCAAATTGAAAGCATTTGCAGACAACGAAAGAAACATGACTCAAAAATTGAAACTTGATTTTAAAAGACTTGAAAACATTGTGGGAAAAGGAGAAATGCTGGTTAACAGCATTTCCTCCTTTTCCCACTGTGTTTTTAGAAGGCTTCTACTTCTGGGTCATAAAGAAACAGGGACTGTTTGGTAAAGGGTTGAAGTTATTAGTTGACCTTGTAATCTATTTTTAGACTGTTTTCCTTAAAAGAAGGAACATTAATCCCATAGTGTGTGGAAATTGAATGAAACAGACACTTTCAGTTTAGAAATGAGACCAAAATAACCACGACTTTATTATTCATCTTTTCCAGAATAACTTGGGAAATCCAAAGTATAGTTCGAAGATCAGACTGCAAGTCTTGTTCAGTCTGATCTTAAGTTACACTGACTACAATAGTTGTAACAGAATTCTTTTACCACACAGTCTTCAGTTTTAATGAACTTGAAGAATGCTTTTGAAAAACTTGTCGGAAAAGGAGAAAATGCTGGAAACCAGCATTTTCTCCTTTTCCCACAATGTTTTCCTGTCTATGATACACAAGTTTTGTAATTTGAGTAACGTTAAATTTTGTTGTCTGCAAAAATTGTGCTTTCATTTTATTCCTACAAGTTTAAAATTTTGGTGTGTGGAAAGCATAATGTTCAGGATTTGAAATTTTAATATCCATGAATTTTGTTGAGTACAGTCTATTTTTCTTTCCCGGATTTGGAAAATGGTATTAAAACCAAAGAACCAATCCCAACTCTTAACCACCCTTAGGAAGAAGCCTTTTCAAAACATTGTGGGAAAAGGAGAAAATGCTGGTAACCAGCATTTTCTCCTTTTCTCACAATGTTTTCTTCCCTTCCAAAATTGAATTCCAATTTTTGATTCACATTTATTTTGTCATCTGCAATTGCTTTCACTTTTCAAGGAAAAGCCTTATATTTCGTCGTAAAGTAAAGAGTTAACTCTTTACCACACGACAAAATTTTAGACTGGTTCAAATTGAAAGCATTTGCAGACGACAAAATAAAGGTGACTGAAAAATTGAAATTTGTTCTGGGAAGGGTAGAAAACACTGTGGAAAAAGGAGAAAATGCTGGTTACCAGCATTTTCTCCTTTTCCTACTGGGTTTTCAAAAGGCTTCTTTCTCAGGGGCGTCAAAAGTAGGGATTGTGTGGTAATGGGTTAAACAGTGTAATTTTGTTAGTAAAGGATTGTCTGTTTCTTAGGAGCATTATTGTTTATGACAGGGTTTGACTTATGACACAAGGGCGGCAAATTTAGAGGTCATATTACTAGCAGATAATTTATAGTATCGATCTGCAGACAATCTACAGTAAAAACGATTTGTCGAGCTGACCCATTATTTGTGGTCACAGTCACCAGCTGTGTCATGATCTTCTCTGTACTGAAACTGAAATTTAGAAAACACTGGAATAAGGAGAAAATGTAGATCATTTTTCATCCTTTCGTGCTGTTTTGAAAATTACAGATTAGTGAAATGTTGACAAGCACACCACAAGATGCAGCATCATGCTATCACATGTATAACATAAACCAGCATTTCCTCTTTTTCACACAGTGTTCTAAACATGCACAAGTAAAAAACAAAACTTTGGTATTTCAAAGCTAGGGTCTTTTTTTTTTAACTCTTTACCACACAAGAAAATTTTAGACTGGTCCAAATTGAAAGCATTTGCAGACGACAAAATAAAGGTGACTGAAAAATAGAAGTGTGTTCTGGGAAGGGTAGAAAACACTGTAGAAAAGGAGAAAATGCTGGTTACCAGCATTTTCTCCTTTTCCCACAGTGTTTTCCAAAGGCTTCTTTCTCAGGGGCGTCAAAAGTAGGGATTATGTGGTGAAAGGGGGGGGGGGGGGGTGGAATATCTCTTCAGCGGGCAGTGTGGACTCTGTGCAGTCTGATCTTGATCTATACTATCTGCATACAGTCATGAAATTTGGCCTGGAAGCTTAACTCTTTACCACACGAGAAAATTTTAAACTAGTCAGAATTGAAAGCATTTGCAGATGACAAATTAAATGTGACTGAAAAATTGAAATTAGTTCTGGGAAGGGTAGAAAACATTGTGGGAAAAGGAGAAAATGCTGGTAACCATCATTTTCTCTTTTTCTCACAATGTTTTCAAAAGGCTTCTTTATCAGGGTCGTTAAAAGTCGGGGTTGTGTGGTAAAGGGTTAAGGGTTAAGAGTATTATATAACCAAATTCAAAGACAAAAACAGCTTTGAAATAGATCCAAGTTGGTATTTTACCTGTATACCATTTCATGAATGTAACCAAAAGGTTTTTGGAGTAGAGATCCAATTTCTTTTTATGTGAGAACAAACCATAACACTGATTCTTTTTTTCCCTAAACATACTTCTAAAGATAACCCATTCAAAACTTATATACATTTTAACTCGTTACCAAACAGCATAATTTTAGGCTTGTCCAAATCGAAAGCATTTGCAAACGATAAAATAAAAATGACTGAAAATTAAAAATTTGTTTTGTGAAGAGTAGAAAACATTGTGGGAAAAGGAGAAAATGCTGGTTACCAGCATTTTCTCCTTTTTCCACAATGTTTTCTTGTGGCTTCTTTCTCAGGGTCGTCAAAAAGAGGGATTGAGTGGTAAAGGGTTAAGGGCTTTGCTAGTTAACCCTTTACCGCATGGCAAAACTTTAGCCTGGTCCATTTTAAAAGGATTTGCAGACGACAATTTCAGTGTGCCTCAAATGATGTAATTTTTCTTTGATAGAGTAGAAAACACTGGGGAAAAAGGAGAAAATGGTGATTACCAGCCTTTTCTTCTTTTTGCACAATGTTTTCAGAAGGCTCCTTTCCCAGGAGCGTCAAAAGTCTGCAATATGTCATTGTGGTGAAGGATTAAGTACTATTTACCACACAATCCTGACTGTTAATGACCCTGAGAAAGAAGCCTTTTTAAAACATTGTGGGAATTCCCAAAGTTATATACATTGAGGACTCTGCTAGTAAACTCTCTTCCGCACAGTCTCGACTTTAAATGACCCTTAGAAAGAAGCCTTTGGAAAACATTGTGGGAAAAGGAGGAAAGAATGCGAATGAGAGGAGGCGGAGGTACTTTCTTGTAGGTCCGTATTAAACCTGTGATATAATTGGTTACTTTTACCTGGAAAACTAATTCTTGAAACAGTCTTAGTAGTTAATTATGCAAATGTCCTTGCGGAACATGAATATTTATGAAATTCTTTACCAAACAGCATAATTTTAGGCTGGTCCAAAATGATAGCATTTGCAGATGTCAAGTGAAAGGGACAGAAAATTTGAACTCCGCTTTTGGAAGGGAAGAAAACATTGTGGGGAAAGGAGAAAATACTGGTTTAGGTTACCAGCATTTTCTCCTTTTCCCACAATTTTTCAGAAGGCTTCCTTCTCACAGTCATTAAAAGTAGGGAGTGTGTGGTAAAGAGTTAACCCTTTACCAAGCAACAGAATTTTAGACTGGTCCAAATTGAAAGCACCTGCAGACTACAAAGTAAACACATAACTCAAAAATTGCAATTTGTTTCCAGCAGTGTAGAAAACATTGTTGGAAAAGGAGAAAATGCTGGTTACCAGCATTTTCTCCTTTCCCCACAATGTTTTCAAAAGGCTTCTATCTCAGGGTCGTAAAAACCAGGGATTGTTTGGTAAAGGGTTAAGATAATATTTGATACATGTGAAAATTCCCTTTTTGTCCAGTATTTTCAACTGTGGTTTACTGCAAGACTGTACAGTTTCTGCATGAGATAAATTAAGCATGATGCAAATGAGTAGGCACCTGCTTTCATATTGTAACATGCATTCCAGGAAAGACTGGTATGTTGACTTCACTGTAAATTCCAAGAAAAGCATACATTCCTACAAGTGTTATTCAAGAATTGTTGCGGACATAAATCATTCTGATTCTTGTTATTTGGTGGAGGGTTAAAATGATTTCTAGTCAGTCTTACCCACTGATATTAACTGGGCTTAGTAAAGCTTTATTTAAGAAATAATCTTCTTTCTATCGTGGTATATAGTTCAATAAACCACAGTTGTGAGTTATGAGGCACAATAAATAATCCACGAGGGCAATAGCCCAAGTGGGTTATTCATTGCGCCTCATAACTCACAACGTGGTTTATTGGACGATATACCACGATAGAAAGAAGATTATTTCGATTCTAACATGGCCAATTCCTAATGAAAGGAAAACAAGTTCAAACTAAGAGTAAAAACGCGGATGAAGATTATGTTCCATTAAATAACTCACTCATTGAATGACGTCACTCTACATGGATTGTCGCAGATTTCACCACGTTTGCCTTGCTTTGTGTTTATAGAGCCAAAGTCGCGTGCCATGTTAGAATCAAGATTATAAGATTATATTGAGTCTGTATGATTGAGCAAGCTTACATTGGTCTAAATATTACAGCAAGGTCCTCGGGTTTTGGCATATGAAATTTATAGGGCCCATTCTTCACCAGCCTTTCTTAACCCATTACCACACAATCCCTACTTTTGATGCCCCTGTGAAAGAAGCCTTTTGAAAACACTGTGGGAAAAGGAGAAAATGCTGGTAACCAGCATTTTCTCCTTTCCCCCCAGTGTTTTCTTCCCTTCCCAAACCAAATTTTGATTTTTGGGTCACCTTTATTTTGTCGTCTGCAAATGCTTTCAATTTGGACCAGTCTAAAATTTTGTCGTTTGGTAATGATTTAACACTCTTATTTTAGCCTTGGAAAGAATTACAAAATCCACATCAATGTTTCAATCAAATGTTTCAGAAATCCTGCTATAGATCTGTTGCAAATTTAGAAAAAATTTCAGAATATGAGTTGGAACACAATTATTTTCAATGATTGGTAAAGCCAGTCTGGGTCCGTATTCAACAACCTTTCTTAGAACATTCTTGGTCTTATTCTTTTCTATTTCCTGACCGTGAAAGTAACAGAACTTCTGATTGGCTAAACCATTTGGTTTATACAGCCAATCAGAAGTCCTGTTACTTTCACAATGACAAAATTCTGAGAATGTTCTAAAGAATGGTTGGTGAATACAGACCCTGATGTTAATTGGTTGAGATTATGGTCACGTAAAAAAGAGTACCAGTTCATATAGGTTATCTTTGAATATTTTTAGTCCATGTACTTCTGCAATAAAATGTAAGCCAGGAAATATTAATTAGTGGTTAAACTCTCACTTTTATGTAGCAACAATATTTTATAAGTAATCTACAGTGCAAACAATTGCAGACCACAAATAAATATGGTTGGAATGTCAGAATTTGCTTACGTCATTACCACACAATCCCAACTTTTGACGCCCCTGAGAAAGAAGCCTCTTGGAAACACTGTAGGAAAAGGAGAAAATGCTGGTAACCAGCATTTTCTCCTTTTCCCACAGTGTTTTCTACCCTTTCCAGAACAAATTTCAATATTTCAGTCACCTTTATTTTGTCGTCTGCAAACAGTATCAATTTGGACCTGTCTAAAATTTTGTCATTTGGTAAAGAGTTAAGGGAATTCCATCAGAAAATTTTTTTTTTGTAATTTTATGATTCTTAATTATTGATTATTTGTATTGTGTTTTCATATAAATTTCAGTAATACATATAATTTTTTGAATTTGGTGAGATGTTAAAAAAAACCTAAATACCCACCTTTGGGTCTAAATAATTTTAATAGCAGAATATGTCCATTTTAATGTTTGACATTAACTCTTGGGTTGTGATGTATTTGTATTCACTCTATACTAAACAATAAAATTTTAGACTGTTCCAAATCGAAAGCACTTACAGACGACAAATAAAAGTTACAAAAGAATTGAAATTAGTTTTCAGCAGGGTAGAAAACATTGTTGAAAAAGGAGAAAATGCTGGTTAACAGCATTTTCTCCTTTTCCCACAATGTTTTGAAAAGGCTTCTATCTCAGGGTCTTAAAAAGCAGGGATTGTTTGGTAAAGAGTCAAATTGTACTTCTTTTCAGTCAAGATATAAATCTCGCTTGTAGCATTTATTTCAATCCTATTTTGACAGAATATCACTGGTGCAGTACAGATCAAAGATTAGACTGATTAATGCACACTTTATGCAATCTTAGCCTTGATCCAATTGCTCTCTGCGATCCGTGCTCTGACCGCAAAAGCATCTTTCCCAAATGCCCACAGCATGTTTTTAGGGTGAAAATCCAGTGAATTAGACAATAAAATTCTGTTGCGTTGACAGTTCCTGAATTAATACCAATATAAATCAAGGAAAAGAGGACATCTTCTACATGCACATGTCTCATCCAAGGTTAAAAGTCCTATAACTGTCTCCCTATTAACCATTGGCCAAACAATCCCTGGTTTTTACGACCCTGGGATAGAAGCCTTTTGAAAACATTGTGGGAAAAGGAGAAAATGCTGGTAACCAGCATTTTCTCCTTTTCCCACAATGTTTTCTACCCTTCACAAAACAAATTACAAATTTTCAGTCCCTTTTATTTTGTCGTCTGCAAATGCTTGCGATTTGGACAAGCCAAAAATGTTATCGTTTGGTAATGAGTTAATTCTAAATGTATACAATCCTGAGAATATAAAAACTGTGGAAAGTCTCGGGAATCAAATGGGTGCCAGTATCATTTTCGCTCCTTTTTCCACAATGTGTTTTACCCAGGGTTTTCCATGACGCACAAATCCTGCGTCATAGATGCATTTTTAATTCAAATGACCCCCAAAAAAAATAACAGGGTGTCATCGGTGTCACGCAACTTTCCAAAATCTTAATTATGTACAAAGTTGAATGAAGCGTCATAATTCCAAGTCTCTTCTTGTTTCAATGTCAGACGAACACCGTTCTTTTTTAACTAGGGTTTATTTTAGATAAAAATGGTTTTCCGGTAATTTATTTATAGAATTAGACTGGTTTGCGCATTATTGCCGAAATGTATATTGGACATGTGTCATAAATATGGGCCCAGTCAAAGTCATGGTTGGGTTCTCTATATTTCATAGCATATTTTACATGACTTCCGCTATATAAAGGTACACCTTACTGGTCTGTGCTGTTAGCGGAAAAATAATGTTATGATGAAGAAAACTGTATTATTCTTCTATAGTCTGCTTCCTAAAAATTGGTGATCAAGCCACATCAAGCAGCGATTCAGCTGAAAATGTTTGGTCTTATCAAAAAGTGACATCAGCCTTTCCGTCAGAAATGATCAACCGACGTTTCAATCTTGGAAGTTGGCGTTTAAAGGTAAAATACATTATAAATCAATGCTTGAAGTTGATGACGAGGAAATTCATATTTTTGACCCCAAAAATTAATGAATTGACCCTCAACTAATGAGGAAGGGGGTCAGAATGACCCCCAATTTTCAAAGCCAAGGGAACTTTAACCCTGAGTTTTATCCTTTCAAAGACAGTTTTATCATTTTAGCCATTATCTGGATTCTGCAAGTTATTGCATTCAATTTTGAATAGTATGAAGTTTTTTTTTGTTTCCCAAAGAATTTTATATCTTACTTGTTAACCTTGGGTGGAAAGAACAAAAAAAAAACTAGCATTTCTCTCTTTGCCACAGTATTTTCTATGTTTATCTCATTTAAATTTTAAGGAAAGTTTTTCAAACTATATACTGGCATATAACTTGATTGTTTAGTTAGAAATTAATTAAACTTAAGTGCACAAAATGAATTGTGTCATTTAAGTGACAAAAAACATGGGAATTTCACATTTTAACAAAAGTTCCATACTTTAACTAGGCTGAAGAAACAGCTTTTAAAAAACACTTGTGGGAAAGAAGATAAAGCTAGTAACCAGCATTTTCTCCTTTTCCAATGTTTCCCATCCTTCAAAGACAGCAGTCATCAATAGAGCCTTATCTGCAAATGCTAATATTTTTTTTCAAGCTTTTCACCAGGTCCTAGCCAAATGGTTTATCATTGCTATTTAAGTGACAAAAAACATGTGAATTTCACATTTTATCAAAAGTCCCATACTTTAACTAGGCTGAAGAAACAGCTTTCAAAAAACTTGCGGAAAAGAAGATAAAGTTAGTAACCAGCATTTTCTCCTTTTCCAATGTTTCCCATCCTTCAAAGGCAGCAGTCATCAATAGAGCCTTGTCTGCAAATGCTAATATTTTTTTTAAGTTTTCCACCAAGTTTTGGCTGAAGGGTTTATCATTGTTATTTTAGGTAAAAATTGATGGTAAATTATTTATTTCGTCCCCATTGTCTAGCCATGCAAAAAATTATTTTGGCCAACAGTAACGTAAAGAGCTCCTGAATTCAGTCAGTTACACAATTTCTGATCAGCTAAAACAATTGGATTAGCTGTCTGACTGGCTTAACCAAATGCTTTAAGCAAACCTGAAACTATGTGCCTTAAAGATGGCTTTTCAGAATTTGGGATGAAAATTTTACAAAAATACAAAAATATCATCCTTATACTCCCAAAGCCTTAAAATTGCCATTCTTAAAGCCACAGTAGTCCAAAACCATCCGACAACACGAGAAATTAGAGTTTTACTACTTCCAAGGTAAACATCGACGGGAAACACGTTCTATTTTTACATGAACAACTGGCTCATTTACATACTGGAAATACACAGACGAAGCTTCAAACATAGCGTCCGAAGAAGATATTATGAAAAATAATTACATGTTTGTTATGTAATGGAATTTCAGCGTCATTAGTCATGTGTCAGTCACTTAACATTCCCACAATGCATTTTTTTATTTTTGGCACGAAATCTAAAAATAGCTTAGGAGGTTACATAGCCTATAGGGGAATACCATAAAAAAATTTTTTTTTGATAACTTTATGTTTCTTAATTATCAATGATTTGTATTGTTTTTTCATATAAATTTCAGTGATATATATATATTTTTGGATTTGGTGTGATGTGAAATTCTAAGTACCCACCTTAAATTCTTTATCAAACAACAAAATTTCAGACTAGTCCAAATTGAAAGCATTTGCAGACGACAAAATAAAAGTGACTGAAAATTTGAAATTTAATTGATTTGTGAAGGGTAAAAAATATTGCAGGAAAAGAAGAAAATGCTGGTAACCAGTATTTTCTCTTTTTCCGACAATGTTTTCAAAGGGCATCTATCTCAGGATTGTAAAAACCAGGGATAATGTTTGGTAAAGGGTAAAAAATTCAGAAGTTGTTGAGAAATTGATTAACCCATTACCACACAATCCCTACTTTTGAGGCCCCTGAGAAAGAAGCCTGTAGAAAACATTGTGGGAAAAGGAGAAAATGCTGGTAACCAGCATTTTCTCCTTTTCCCACAATGTTTTCTACCCTTTACAAAACAAATTTCAAATTTTCAGTTACTTTTATTTTGTCGTCTGCAATTCATTTCAATTTTGACAAACCTAAAATTTTGTCGTTTGGTAATGGGTTATGAATACATAATAATTACTGTAAGTGTTGGGTATTTTTGTGAATAGGGAACCTGATGATATCCATACTACTACTTCTAGTATTTGTAGTACTTGTCAAAGAGCAAAACAAGGTGTTGGCCTGAAATTGAACCTCTGACCCCTAGGGATTACAATATGACATTATCTACTGCATCACATGATGTAAATTCCTTGCCCTTGATATAAAAGGTCTATGACTTTAAGGCAATGACCTTTTGTCATGAAATATGGCTTTGACATAATTGCTTTGACCTCTTAACTCATTACCAAACAACAATATTTTACACTGGTCCAAATTGAAAGCATTAATTTTGTAAACGACAAAATAAAAGTGACTGAAAATTTGAAACTTGTTTTGTGAAGGGTAGAAAACATTGTGGGAAAAGGAGAAAATGCTGGTTACCAGCATTTTCTCCTTTCCCCACAATGTTTTCTACAGGCTTTTTTCTCAGGGGCGTCAAAAGTAGGGATTGTGTGGTAATGGGTTTACTCTTTATCAAACAAAAAAAAAAACAGACTGGTCCTAATTAACTCTTTCTCAAACAACAAATTTTAGACTTTTCCAAACTCAAGGAGTTTGCAGATGACAATTTCAAATTTGATGAAAATGGCAGAAAGTTCTCCAAATCGGTAGAAAACACTGTGGGAAAAGGAGAAATTGCTCATTATGAGCAATTTCTCCTTTTACCAGAGTTTTCAAAAGACTTGTACTGCAGACACATAAAAAGAAGGGTTTGTTTTGAGAAAGGGTTAAAAGCACTTACAGACTACAAAATAAATGTAACTGAAAAATTAAATTTTGTTTCCAGCAGGGTGGAAAACATTGTAGGAAGACGACAAAATGCATCTATCTCAGGGTCGTAAAAACCAGGCATTGTTTGGTAGAGGGTCACGTATACAACACAACAAAATGCTTTTACTCTTTTCCACGCAATCTCGACCTTTAACGACCCAGAGAAAGAACCCTTTTGAAAACATTGTGGGAAAAGGAGAAAATGCTGGTAACCCCTGTAATTTGTCGTCCCAGCATTTTCTCCTTTTCCACACAATGTTTCTGTAACCCTTCCCGAAACATTTCAATTTTTCAGTCCCATGTAATTTGTCATCTGCAAAATACTTCCAATTTGGACTGGTCTAAAATTTTCTCGTGTGGTGAAGAGTTTACAACAGTGGAAAGTATTATTGTTTATAATCATTTTCTAAATTATGCTTCATATTAACCCATTACCACACAATCCCTACTTTTGACACCCCTGAGAAAGAAGCCTTTAGAAAACAATGTGGGAAAAGCATTTTCTCCTTTTCCCATAATGTTTTCTACCCTTCATAAAACAAATTTCAAATTTTCAGTCACTTTTATTTTGTTGTCTGCAAATGCTTTCAGTTTGGGCAAGCCTAAATTACTGTTGTTTGGGAATGAGTTAACACTTTACCAGACGACAAAATTCTACACTTGTCCCAGTTGAAAGCATTTGCAGATGACAATTTCAAATGGTGCGATTTGTCTCTGATAGGGTAGCAAACACTGTGGGAAAAGGAGAAGAAGCTGGTTACCAGCATTTCCCTTTTCCCACCATGTTTTCAAAAGGCTTCTCTCTCCAGGTTGTTAAAAGTTGGGATTGTGTGGTAAAGGGTTAAGACTATGCAAGACCATTAAAATGCTTCATCTGATAAAGAGATAAATATTATAATCATGTAGATGTTTTTGTGGATGTAGCTAAGATTTTAACAGAGTAGTGACATCTCTGAACATCAGATAAGAGGGAGTGAAGGTATTCCAAAGTATTTATTTCGTTTCAAAACTCTATGTTGTGGGAACTCATTAGAATCGTCATGATGAGATGATTCTATCGAGTACCCACATCATAGGGCTTACTGGGGAGTATGATTCATATAGCCAATTTTGAAGTCAAAATAACTCCCTGAGACTATCTGGAGTTCTGGGTGTTTACCTATTTTAGCATATAGCTCCTTTAAGTAGCCCGAACAATTGGAAAAAGCGCTAATTAGGGGCTTAATAGATTAAGATATCAGCCATGCGTTATTCAACAGAATGTGCAGTCTGATCTTCAGTCTACACTGTCCGTTTAACCCTTTCCCAAACGACAAATTTTTGGACTAGACCAAATTGAAAGTATTTGCAGACGACAATTCAACTCATGCTAAAAAGATAATTTCAGTCTATGATAGGGTAGAAAACATTGTGGGAAAAGTTTTCAAAAGGTAGAAAACATTGTGGGAAAAGTTTTCAAAAGGCTACTATTCCAGACCCTTAAAGGTGGCCCTTCAGATTTTGGGACGAAAATTTTACAAAAGTGCAAAAAAATCATCCTTATACTCCCAAAGCCTTTTAATTTTCATCCATAAAACCCCAGTAGTCGAAAACCGTCCGACAACACGAAAAATTAGAGATTGACTACGGCCAAGGTTGACACCAACGGGAGACACATTCTATTTTTAGATGATAAATTTGCTTACTTATTACAGGAATACACAGAAGAAGGTTCAAACATAGCGTCTGAAGAAGACATTATGGAAAATAATTATTACATGTTTGTTATGATAGGGAATTTAAGTGTTATGAGTCATGTGCCAGTCACTTGACATTCCCACAATGCTTTATTGATTTTTGGCGCGAAATCTAAAAATAGCTTAAAAGGCTACGTAGCCTTTTAAGGGAATACCATAAAAAAAAAAAATTTGTGTAATTTTATGAATCTTAATTATTGATGATTTGTATTATTTTTTCATATAAATTTCAGTGATATATATATTTTTTAGTTTGGTGAGATGTAAAAATTCTAAATACCCACCTTTAAAATCAAGGGATTGTTTGGGAAAGGGTTAAAGGATATCATATCCCAAAACTTGACTTTGAAACTGCATTATTTGGGTTATCAATATCAAATTGAAAATTTAATTTTAGTTATTTAGAAGGATAAGGGTTAAATGAAAAAAAATACTGGGGGTAAAGGAGAAAATAGTTTTTACTAGCATTTTCTCTATTTTCCATTTCATTTTGAAATTGTCAATCTCTATTGGTAGTTAAAACTGATGGGGTTGTTTGCTGAAGGGGGGGGGGGGGGGAAAAAGAGTAAAATTGTGTGCTATGTCTACTATTTTAGAAAGTTACATTGAAAATTGTGACCTTATGTGACTTTTATCATTAAAGGTTAAATGTATTGAACGATTTCAGTTGCCATGGCAACTAAAAGGAGAAAAAGGTTTCTGATCTTCCAACTTCGATAGACTACAAAATGACATAAAGATGAACGGATGTTTTGGGAAATTTTATCATTTTATTACATGGAATGTTTTTTTCAAAACTATCCCATGACAGCGACGCTTAACCATTTCCATAAAATAAACCCTGGTTTTTTACAGCTCGCAGCTTGAAGGCATTTGAAAACACTGTGGAAAAAGGAGTAAATGCTCATAACGATAAAAAAAAATACCACCTTTTTAGCCACTCTTAATTTGTCGTCTGCAAATATTTTCAATTTCAGCAGACCATCTGTTAGAGTCGGATGATGTTTCTTGAGACAAAAGTTTGTTTGCTACGTGCGGTTAAACTATGGCATTAAGTCTTCAACATATAATCCCAATTTCTAATGACCTGGAGAAAGATGCCTTTTGAAAACATTGTGAAAAACGGAGAAAATGCTGGTGAGTAGCATTTTCTCCTTTTCCCGCAATGTTTGCTACCCTTCCCAAACTAAATTTTATTTTGCAGTCCCATTTATTTTGTCGCCTGCAAATGCTTTCAATTTGGACTAGTCTGTAATTTTTGTAGTTGATAACCCCTTAACCAAACAACAAAGTTTTAGGCTGGTCAAAATTGAAAGCACTTGCAGACGACAAAATAAACGGAACCAAAAAATTGAATTTTTTTCCAGCAGGGTTAAGAAAACATTGTGGTAAAAGGAGAAAATGCTGGTTACCAGCATTTTCTCCTTTTACCACAATGTTTTCACAAGGCAAATCTTTCTCGGGGTCGTCAAAAGTTGGGATTGTGTGGTAAAGAGTTAAACACTGCAGTCTACAGTAACCATCAAACTACATTTAATTGGGTCTTGTTTCTAGATTGAATAATTAAATCTTTTTGGTTTATGTGGTGCCCCAAGGGTTGAAGTTGATTGAGGAAGATGTTATGCTGTCTTGAATATTATTTAACCCTTTACCCCATAAGGCATTTCTATGGTATCTCTAATTGACCCTAAATAACAGCAAGGATGAAGCCGTTTCTTATGTGTATATGACACCTTTTGATAGCATAGAAAACATTGTGACAAAAGGTGAAATTGCTTGTCACGAGCAATTTCACCTTTTGCCACAATGTTTTCCAAAGGCTCCTACAAGCCGTGCGTAGAAATGAGTATCTATGGAGTAAAGGGTTAACTCTTTACCACACAATCCAGACTAAATTTAATGACCCTCAGAAAAAAAAGCCTTTGAAAACATAGTGGGAAAAGGAGAAAATACTGGTAACCAGCATTTTCTCCTTTTCCCACAATGTTTTCTATCCTTTCCAAATCAAATTTCAGTTTTTGAGTCACACTGATTTTCTCGTATGCAAATGCTTTCAATTTACATTAGTCTAAAATTTTGTCATTTGGTGACGAGCTATATTACTAAATATCATGTTGACGTAAAAATTTTGTCGTTTGGTAACGAGTTATTACTAAATATCATAGTAACATTTGATTTATTGATGTATTGATCTTAGAAGTCTGGCCAGTACTAAGCTAGGACTGATGTGTCTTGCCCAAGGAAAACTGCAGCCTTGAGCGAGGAGCAAACTTCGACACCTTCACTACGGAGCCACGCAGAACTTACACTCGGAATATTCCATATTCGCATAGGAATTGCATTTTGAATCCTGTTAACTCTGTACCAAAGAAAAATATTTTAGACTGGTTCATTTAACTCTCTACCACACAAGAAAATTTTAGACTGGTCCAAATTGAAAGCATTTGCAGAAGACAAAGGCGACTAGAAAATAGAAATTTGTTCTGGGAAGGGTAGAAAACACTTTGGGAAAAGGAGAAAATGCTGCTTACCAGCATTTTCTCCTTTTTCCATAGTGTTTTCAAAAGACTTCTTTCTTAGGGGGCGTCAAAAGTAGGGATTGTGTGGTAATGGGTTAATGTGAAAGCATTTGCAGTTGACAGAATGAAGGTGACTCAAAAATTGATTGTGGAAGAGTAGATAACATGGGAAAAGGAGAAAATGCTGGTTACCAGCATTTTCTCCTTTTCCCACAAAGTTTTCAAAAGGCCTCTGCCTCACGGTCGACAAAAGTTGTCATTGTGTGGTAAAGAGTTAATTTAGAAAACCATTTTATCAGTTTGCAAATTTCTGCCTTTCCCGTAATCATGTTTCCTTCCCTTTCAAACACAAACCGCATTATTTGAGCTCCATTTAATTTGTTGTATGCAAATGCTTTTAATACAGGCCAGTCATGCACTCTTTACAAAATCACAAAATTGAAGACTCTTTCTTAGTTGATAACATTTGCAGATCACTAGTTTGAAATGGCTGGAATGATGTATTTTTTTGCAAGGTTTGAAACATGATGGTAAAAGGCAGTAATAAGCATTTTCACCTTTTACCTCAATCCGAGTCACAAAAGCTTTCTTTGTCTGCTCTTTACCAAAATGGCAAAATTTTAGACTGGTCTAATTCAAAGCATTGGCAAATTACAAGTTAACCCTTTCCCAAACAATCCCTGGTTTTCACGACCGGGAGAAAGAAGCCTTCTAAAAACTTGATGGGAAAAGGAGAAAATGCTGGTTACCAGCATTTTCTCCTTTTCCCACAATGTTTTCTTCCCTTCCGAAAACAAATCTCAATTTTTGACTAACATTAATTTTGTTGTCTGCAAAATTAATGTTTCTGATTTTGGACTAGCCTAAAATTAAGTCGTTTGGTGAAGAGTTAAATGTTTTGGTAAAAATGAAATTTGTTCAAGTAAAATCCTTGTGGGAAAAGGAGACATTGCTGGTTACTATTAAATTCTCCTTTTCCCTCTAGGTTTTCAAAAGGCTGTTTCCTGGGGGTTTTTTTTAGCATGGCACAGACTTAATGTATTAGAGGCCTGTAAATTGTGCACAAGTTCAGTACCGCAATGTATGAAAACTAGAATGCGGCATGCCCTGTATAAATCCTTCTGGGAAAACATAATGGAAATGTTGTTGGATAAATAAGTCATTTCAGTTGCAAAATTTGTCTCGTTTGATCTGATAATTTCCTCGTTTAATTTTGGAGAAAACAAAATTTATGGAAATTTTTATAACACTGGGTGGTCTATGGTCTGATCGACTCCTCAAATGGTGGTTTTGAAAGACTTTGATGCAACAGCTTTGTCTTCCCTCTTTTTTTTGCTCTATAGACCTAAGGTCAAAAGAGCTAAATCATTTGGGCATTTCTGTTGTTCCCAAAGGTGCTGTCTTTTGGACTATATCAATGCTTTTTAAATCTAGACAATTGGTTTTAGGAAAAGGAGCTATTTCATGAATTTGTGTTCATGCAAATTACAGTTGACACTATGGGTCATGTTTTTTGGAAACTAAATGCAGGTATTTCTTCATAACAATGACTTACAAAGCTGTCTGCACCAAGTCCGTCATTATTTTCATGCACACAAAATCCTATTATGTAACATGAATGTTGTCGGTTTGAACTTATACACATGGATTTTATATTGTAAACTAGGGCTGATTTTGTGCTAAGGAAAATCTCAACTTTTTTAACCCTTTTACCAAACAATCCCTGGTTTTTACGGCCCTGAAAAAGAAGCTTTTCGAAAACACTGTTGGAAAAGGAGAAAATGCTGGTAATCAGCATTTTCTCCTTTTCTTATCATGTTTTCTACCCTACTGGAAACAAATTTTAATTTTTGACCTGTGTTTATTTTGTCAAACTTTTGTTGTTTGGGAAAGGGTTAAACTTTTTTCTGATAAACATAAAATTACTCCCTAAATTAAAGGTTAGCAACTACCAGTAGAAGAATTCAACCTCAGACAGGTTACTTTGCAGAAAAGATTCAGGCAGATGGACAAAACAAGGCTGAACAGTGTACTTACTTGTATTGTGGCTTTTTAACCCTTTACTCCTCCAGAAGGCATTTCTATGGCTTCTCTAATTGACCCTAAACGACAGCAAGGATGAAGCCGTTTCTTATGAGTAAATGATGTAAATGACACCTATTGATAGCATAGAAAACATTGTGACAAAAGATGAAATTGCTCGTCTCGAGCAATTTTAACTTTTGCCACAATGTTTTCCAAAGGCTCCCACAAGCAATGTGTAGAAATGACTATCTATGGAGTAAAGGGTGTACTCTTCCCTTACCATTGATGACACATACAGCATTATGGACAGTGTGTGCTGCACAGTCTAAATATACATTGATCCCTGATTTACAGTGTGCAGTGCGTTATTCAAGCTTATGAGTAATTTGCCTGTTTATCCCTGGTAGCCTATGTTGTGTTTGTTGATATAGTAAGACGGGCCTAATTAGGCCTGTCTTACTATATCAAGTGTAAGTCATTAGAGAATATCTATATGTACAATAATACATGATTGTATTCCAAAGTGTACAAATGACATGATTGTATTCCATAGCGTACAAATGACATGATTGTATTCCATAGTGTACACAACACAGGATTGTATTCCATAGTGTATGATTGTATTCCATAGTGTACAAAAGACATGACTTTATTCCATAGTGTACAAAATAAAGAGAGGGAGAAAATGTGCTTAGTGACAAGAAAATTAATGTAGTAGAAAAAGAAAACTGAAATACAATGTAATAATATAAACATTTTCTGTATGGTTCAATATAATGATAAAATGGAAAGTAGCTACGCCAACGACTGCCCGAGAATAGCCTTGGGGGTCTTCAGAATAAAATGTCCACATGTCTTACCATTTTAATCCTTTACCTAACAATCCCTGGTTTTTACAACCCTGAGATGGAAGCCTTTTGAAAACATTGTGGGAAAAGGAGAAAATGGTAACCAGCATTTTCTCCTTTTCGTACAATGTTTTCTACCCTGCTGGAAACAAATTCTAATTTCTGAGTTACGTTTTTCATGTCGTCTGCAAGTTCCTTCAATTTGGACCAGTCTAAAATTTTGTCGTTTGGTAAAGGGTTATTAAGAAAACAATTTACCAGTCGAGCCAGTTTCGAAATGTTGCAGGAAATTCCTTATCACTATCAAGTATCTGTAAACATCCTGATAATCACTGCTTCACAAGAACTTTTATTGCACCCAGCATGAAATGAGTAACATGACTTTACATCATCTTTGCATTGGTTTCGACCCCATCATAGTTTTGTGTTGTATAAACATGGACATTTGCCCATTTCAGAATGCACTACATTTACTTATGGAGCTTTATATCATTCAGCATACCTTGCGTGATGGAGCAATCAAATCTCTTGACTGTATCTGGTGGATTGATATGCGCAGTGCCAGAAATGCGCCAGTTTACCGTTCTGAAAATTCTAAGGCTCCTCTTAAAAAAAAAAACTTTGAGTCTCAGTTTTCAGTCGAACTCTTTCTGAAATATATTTCAATTGACAAACAGTTTATTAAAATGGTTAACCCATTACCACACAGTCCCTACTTTTGACGACCCTGAGAAAGAAGCCTCTAGAAAACATTGTGGGAAAAGGAGAAAATGCTGGTAACCAGCATTTTCTCCTTTTCCCACAATGTTTTCTACTCTTCACAAAACAAATTTCCAATTTTCAGTAACTTTTATGTTGTTGTCTGCAAATGCTTGTGATTTGGACAAGCCTAAAATATTGTCGTTTGGTAATGAGTTAACATGGTCTACGGAATATGATTAGGGGATTTTTACTGACAGATAAAAAGATGTGAACAACTTCATCAAGGTTGTGTATGTTGTTGCTAAACAGTGGTGCTGCCATGTATTATATAGTTAGGTCATGTGATTGGCAGTTCAGATGGAAATGTCACCGTTCTATGGAAGAGGTTAGATGTAGGTACAGAATCGGCAGAGTTGTGACAAGTGGAACTAATATCTGTCACCACTCCGTAGCGCAAAAATAGATATTCAACAATAGGCAGGGTTGCGCAATTTTGGAATTTTCCCACTTGCCCAAGGACAAGTTGGACTGAATTTCCTGCTTGTCTGCATTAAAAGTTTACTTGTCCTTTTTCCCCCCCACAACAATTGCATGTAGCGAGAGGCTTCACATGGGGTCAATACATTTAGTTTGTACCTTGAAGGTGTTTATTTCAACACAGGTTATGCAAAACTTGGAATAAATAGAGCTTTTGAGGATCGTCATTGATGTAAATACATGTATGACATTTCCTTATCTGGTTTGGCTCAAAAATTCACTTGCACGCGAACAAGTGCTCTGGAAAAATTCACTTGTCCGCAGGCAAAAATTCCCGAGTCGGGCAAGTCGGGCCTAGGAATTCCACATCTCTGATAGTGAAGAGTCCTTAAGCAGCAATCTGAGCCCAACCAAATTTCTCTGGTGAAATCCAGTATCTGAAAGAATTAGATGTCGATACAATAGTGAGGTGTCGATAGAATATAACTAAAATACTGTTGAAACAATGGTAAAGCAGCAATGTTTTTATGACCCTGTGGAAAAAGCATTTTGAAAACATATTTCGAGTTTCCCCATACTATGGTCCACCTTTAGAAATTAAGACAATATCGTCATTTGGCCCACATAGATCTTCCTGCTTGCAAATAGTTTGAGTATAAACAAGTCTAAAATTTACTGTTGGGTATCAAGAGTTAAAGCAAACAAAATAATCAGTTATATCGATAAATATTTGTGGTCTGTCCAATTTTGTTGTAGAAGGAGTTTTGTTTTTATGTTTTGATCAATTTTATCTCATGCAGTGAAGTAGGAGTACAAATAGAATTTTGGAGAGCTTGTTTTAAGGTTGTGATGTTGATTTTTAACTCTTTCACAACTGAATAAAATGAATTGCGTTTTCTTAACCCATTACCAAATGGCAATATTTTAGACTGGTCCAAATTGAACGCATTTGTAGACGACAAAATGAAAGTGACTGAAAATTTGAAATTTGTTGTATGAAGGGTAGAAAACATTGTGGGAAAAGGAGAAAATGCTGATTACCAGCATTTTCTCCTTTTCCCACAATGTTTTCTAAGGCTTCTTTCTCAGGGGCGTCAAAAGTAGGGATTGTGTGGTAATGGGTTAACTCTTTACTAAACAATAAAATTTTAGACTGGTCCAAATTGAAAGCATTTGCAGATGACAAAACAAAAGCGACTGAAGAATTAAATTTTGTTTTGGGAAGGGTAGAAGACACTGTGGGAAAAGGAGAAAATGCTGGTTACCAGCATTTTCTCCTTTTCCCACATTGTTTTCAAAAGGCTTGAACCGCTTCTTTCACAGGGTTGTTAAAAGTCTGGATTGTATGGTGAAGGGTTAAAGGCTAAAAATACATTTCTTCTGAAAGATCAAGAGACTCAGGTTTCTAATCTAGAATATAGT
This sequence comes from Tridacna crocea, assembly GCA_943736015.1. NCBI lineage: Eukaryota > Metazoa > Mollusca > Bivalvia > Cardiida > Cardiidae > Tridacna > Tridacna crocea. Next base: position 54,234,506 of record OX031064.1, on the reverse strand, counting down.
GGTGGACACTGTGTAGATCAGAGATCAGTCTGCACATTTTGTGCAGTCTGATCTCTGATCTATACTGTTCACTAAAGGTTCTGGTGTAGTTTTTGTGAGTGAATTCATACACAATTGCTTTCATTGAACAGTTATAAAGGAAAATTGATCATGGTAAATTTTGGACTGTATACTGTAAAGCCATACTTGCCATAATGACTGCTTGTGACACTGGTCAGAAACTCTAACAGACCGGAGTTCCGCATAAGAGGAGTGAGGGAGTGATGCTGTTCCAAAGTCATTATTTCTCTTCGAAACCCTATGTTGTGGGTGCTCATTAGAATCGTCTCAATGAGACGATTCTAATCAGTACCCACAGCATAGGGTTTCATGTAGAATGATTAGAAGGAGAAAAGGCTGGTTACCAGTGTTTTCTCCTTTCCCCTTGTTTTCGAAATCCTCCTGCTACAGGGTCATTAAAACTCTGGATTGTTTGATAAATGCTTAACCAGCATTTTCTCAATCTACCACAATGTTTTCTATACTTTGACAGACAAGTACATGTACATGTTCCGATATCTCTTTACCATACAGTCCCGACTTTTAAAGACACTGTGCAGGAAAGTTTTTTAAACTATTGTGGGCTAAAGATTTTCTCCTTTTCCCACGATGTTTTCTACCCTTCCGAAATCAAAATTCAATCGTAATCTGCTGTACTTTCAATTTGGACTTGTCCAAAATTCTTCGTTTGGTAAAGGGGCAAGCTGAATTTGAAATTTGGACAGAAAATGCTTTGAATTAACCCTTTACCCCATAAGGCATTTCTATGGTATCTCTAATTGACCTTAAATAACAGCAAGGATAATGTCGTTTCTTATGTGCACATGACACCTTTTGATATAATAGAAAACATAGTGACAAAAGGTGAAATTGCTTGTGGCGAGCAATTTCACCTTTTGTCACGACGTTTTCCAAGCAATGCTTTCCTACAAGCAATGCATCGAAATGAGTATCTATGGAGTAAAGGGTTAGTGGACCAGTCTAAAATTGTGATGTTTAGTAAAGAGTTAAGAAATTAAATGGATTTGGACTATGTGCAAACTTGACTAAAGATCGACCCTATTGTTTCAGGGTTTTGGTAATGAGAATGTCTCATCAAAGGTTAAACTCAATGTTGGATTAAATTCACATTCTGTGTCAGTACTACGTGTTGATTGTAAATAAAAGTTGGAAAAGTTTGGAATTCGAAGGGTTAGAAAATTGTGAGATTGGAAATAAGAATTGGTTGCAAACAGCAAATTAAATCTGGCTGAAATAATTAAATTTGAGCTATGCTCTGTGAAAAGGGAGCTTTATTCATCTGTGTAAAGTATCAACCAAGGTCAGTCTATGCGAACTGTGCTGCTTGCCCGGGTGGCTCAGTTTTGAGCATGTCTTCCTCGTGACCTGGTGGTTGTGAGTTCGATACCTGGTTGACGCAAACTTTCTGTCCGTGGTATTTTCGCCTCTTACCTCTGCTGAAGCATGTGAGAAAAGTAGTCGGGGGCTTTTGAAAGAAGGAAGTGTTAGTATTGGTATGAGAAAGCTAGGAAACACATGTGTGTTACCGACCGCCATGACATGACCTTAGCTGTTAAAGTGGCGTTAAACCCCAACACAACCAACCAACCAGCCAAGCGAACTGCGCAGGTTGACCTGGGACAAAACTTTTCGTTGTAGGTCAATTTTCTATATGTCCAAGGACAAGCCTACCTCATAACTAATTAAGCTTAACCGATTAAGCTTAATCGCTAGACTGAATAGCCCTGTAAATAAAACCCTAAGATCAAGGCTTTAGAAAATACTGTGGGGGGGGGGGATGAAAATGCTGATAACCAGCATTTTTCTGGTGTTCCAACAATATTTGAAAGTCTGTCTTACACAAAACTACCATTTAACTCATTACCAAACAACAATATTTTAGGCTTGTCCAAATCAAAAGCATTTGCAGACGACAAAAGTGACTGAAAATTTGAAATTTGTTTTGTGAAAGGAAGAAAACATTGAGGGAAAAGGAGAAAATGCTGGTTACCAGCATTTTCTCCTTTTCCTACAATGTTTTCTAAAGGCTTCTTTCTCGGGGTCGTCAAAAGTAGGGATTGTGTGGTACTGGGTTAAGCCAGGCTTCATTTGTCATTTGGGAGTGCTATTGTACTGAACAATTCAATTGTTTTGTCTGGTAAAAGGGTTATACTTGACAAAATCAAACCCTTCAAAACTGTAAGCAAATTTATTTAACCCATTTCCACATGATGCCAACTTTTAATGACCCGAGGATGCGGACTTTTGAAAGCATTGTGGGAAAAGGAGAAAATGCTGGTAACCAGCATTTTCTCCATTTCCCACAATGTTTTTTACCCTTTCATTGTCGGAAATGGAAAAAAAATTGCTGGTAACCAGCATTTTCTCTATTTCCCACAATGTTTTTTTATCCTATCATTGTGGGAAATGGAAAAAATGCTGGTAACCAGTATTTTCTCCATTTTCCACAATGTTTTTTACCCTAACAAACAAAAATCACATCATTTAATTCACATTGATATTGTCTGCAAATACTTTCAATTTGGACAGGTGTAACATTTTGTCAGTTTGTAAAGGGTTAAGTTGTGCAGACATTGTAGATCAAGAACAGACTGCACCAAATGTGCAGCCAATTCTACACTGCCTGAAATTCATAAAGAATGTTGTGGGGAGAAAAATGCAAGACCGTAGGGTCTTCATTTCTGAATCAAAGAATTTATTTCATTTATTTAGAAACTCAGAGGGTTAGGATATTGAAAGATATCAGCGGGACATAAAGTCACAAGTTCTCTCTCAAGTAATTCAAACTGGATCAATGCGCTCAGACAATGGATAGACAATATGATTGGATGACGAACAGATTTGTTCAAGATTTTGTGAATGTGAGCATTCAAGGACTGAACTTAGAATCCCAGTCTGTTGCTAATGGAGACGACCTGTGTGAATCTGGGGTAGAACATTTTGATGTTGACGCTTTAATTGACGTTAAAGAACCCATCAATTCAAATAATAACTCCATTCAACCAGTGACAGTGATTGATGGCGATGAAGGCCTCGATTTTGATGCAGTTGTAACTACCGGCAACGGTCTAACTGAACTTGGTAGAAATATAAAAAAGGAAAATAAATTAAACAATCCATTTCGTTCTCAAGATGGTGAATCAAATTTTGCTCAACATATAGACAACCCTAAAGCTATAAATAGCAGTTTTAGTCGTGTCCTTGACCCCATAACAAACAGTGACCTTGACACTATCGATAAGAACGACCTTGAAAAAGTGAGAACTAGTATAGGAGACGGGAAAATGGATTTACATACCCTGAAAAAAGAGGATATTACTGCAGATGGCGCTCAAAAATATTTTTCCCCCGATACAACAGATGATCTTCAAAGCGTAAGTTGAAATTTGTTATGTTTTTAAATGTTACTAGACGACATTAATTAATTAGACTTGTCCAAAGCAAAAGCATTTGCAGACGCCAAAATAAAAGTGACTGAAATTTTAGAATAATTTTGTGAAGGGAAGAAAACATTGTGGGAAAAGGAGAAAATGCTGGTTACCAGCATTTTCTCTTTTTCCCACAATGTTTTCAAAAGGCTTTTCTTCCAGGAGCGTCAAAAGAATGGATTGTGTTGTAATAGGTTAACCCTCTTCCAAACAATCCATGTTTCAATAATTATGAACCAACATGAAGAAAAGCACTTTAAAACACTTTAGGAAAAGGAAAAAAAAATGATGATTACCAGCATTTTTTCCTGTTCTTGCATTGTTTTCTACTTTTTCAAACACAAACTCCATCTTGCAAAATGTCTTTTGCAAATGTTTTTAGTATAGACAGGTCTAAAGTTTTTTCTTTCAAAGAGGTATTAGAGGAATGGCAATATGTAATGACAAGGAGAAGGTCAAACTGTTTTTAAACCTTTGTTGAACAATATTGTTGCAAACGATTTCTTCCTGGAAATAAAAGGGGTGATGAAATAAGTTTTTTGCCAAAGGTTCTTCAGAGACTGAAGAACTTCCCCTTTAAAGTTGCTGATTTCATTAAACTCCTTACCAAATGACTAATTTATAGACAACCAAATTCAAAGCATCTGCAGACAACAAATTTAATTTTGTTAGTATAATGATTTCTGACTGATAGGATTGAAAATATTGTGCAGGAATTGAGAAAATGCTGCTTACCAGCATTTTTGCCTTTTCCCACACTCTTTTCTTCAGACATCTTTTTAGGGGTTGTTAAAAGTCGGGATTGTTTGGTAAAGAGTCAATAGTATTTGTCCCCTGCTGCAACAGCTGATCTTCAGCGTAAAAATTGAAACTTGTACAGTATCATAATGTTCCCTATTGATGCCGCCACTGTTTGATGCTCCCCAAGCCTTCTTCAGACTAAAATGGGCTTTCCACACGACCAATCCATCAATAAAGTTAAATCAGAACAAACATATGGCATGAACTTAACTCATTACCAAACGACAAAATTTTAGGTTTGTCCGAATCAACAGCATTTGCAGACAACAAAATGAAAGTGACTGAAAATTTGAAATTTGTTTTGTGAAGAGTAGAAAACACTGTTGGAAAAGGAGAAAATGCTGGTTACCAGCATTTTCTCCTTTTCCCACAATGTTTTCTAAAGGCGTCTTTCTCGGGGGCGTCAAAAGTAGGGATTGTGTGGTAATGACTTAATCCTACCTACTTCACAATATCAATGTCGTCAAAACCTAACATTACAAAAGTAAGGTCTATACACTCAATTATAAATATCTGACTGTACGAGATTTCTTTTATTTAAATTTTATACACGGTGTACAATAACCTGTTCCCATATAGATTTTTTTATTCAATGCAAAATGGCCCACTCGAAGTGATTTTGAGTTGCATGAAATTTTTGCAAAGGTCTTTTTTGTGGGGGATAGCATTTCAACACATCTTTTGACATGGAATTTTCACTAATCCAGCTGTGGCACCTGCATCAGATGCTCTTGTCTGATTTGAAAGAAAATGTCTAGGAGTTGCTGGATTGATTGGTAAATGGTTTCCAATGCTTCATGTTGAATTATTGCATTTGTAAGAGGTTTGTAAAACAATATTCCATTGGCTATAATATGATGTAAAGGGGGATAATAACCAGCATCCAATAGGGGCATATCGTGGGAATATTGAAATCGGGCTCGATCCGCCAAGGTAAGATCCATTGTAGTGATCGCAACCTTGGCTCGCGAAGATGGGATTTGTATTAAAAGTAAGGCGTTCTACATTCCTTATTGTGTCTGCCAATATTTTTCTGTTACAAGATTTCAGTCTGGAGAATCTAGACTTAAGGTTTTTACCATATTTAGATTATAGAAAATCAATTTCATTCAATACTTAGTCTACTTAACCCTGTACAAAACAAATTGGCAAAAATAGACTCTAGGTAAAAAGGTTTTGAAAACATGGTTGGAAGAGAAGAAAATTTTGGTATTCCACATTTTCTCCATTCTTCCGACAATATTTTCTAGCCTTTCAGACATCCAAAGTCATCTGTTAGCCATCTTTGGTTTATCATCTGCATAATGCTTAACTCTTTACCAAACAACAAAATTTTAGACCAGTCCAAATTGAAAGCATTTGCAGACATCATTTGTGGACATCAAAATTTATAAGACATTGAAAATTATTTTGAGAAGGATAGAAAATGTTATGGGAAAAGGACAAAATGCTGGTTACCAGCAGTTTCTCGCCTTCCTACAATGTTTCCAAAGGTTTCTTTCTCAGGGTTGTTAGAAGTCGGGATTGTGTAGTATTAAGAGTTCATATGATTTAGAAAAGAATAAAACCCTTACCAAACAATCCCAACTTTTAACAACTTTGATGAAGAAGGGTTTGGAAAATATTGTGGAAGAAGGAGATGATGCTGATTACCAGCATTTCCTCCTTTTCCCACAAAGTATTTCTACCCTATCAAACTATCAAAGACAGAAATTACCATCTGAGCTATTTTGTGTACTGCGCATGCTTTCCATTTGACCTGGAACAAAATAAAACGCTACCTCATGCAATTCATTCAGCTATCCTGATCAGCAGTTTAGAGAAATCTGGAGATTAAGCAGATCTCATTTCTCCTCAAATGTATTGATAAAAGGTATTTTCAACATTGCTACTTTATAGGGCGTAATATTACAGTCTGCCTGCTTTCAGGCTAGTGGTGTGTCATATAAGACAGTAGAATCTTTGAAGAATATGACATGCGCAGACAACAGTTGACAGGGTGCAGGGCTTCAAATATTATAGAGTGATATTGATTTCAAAATTGAAAACATTAATTATTGTCTATTAACTCTTTACCAGTCGACAAAATTTTAGACTGGTTCGAATTGAAAGCATTAAATTTTGCAGACGACAAAATAAAAGTGACTTAAAATTGGAAATTTGTTTCGTAAAGGGTAGAAAACATTCTAAAGGCTTCTTTCTAAGGGTTGTCAAAAGTAGGGATTTTGTGGTAATGGGTTAAGCCTAATGTTATAGTTGGTTGTGTTGGGGTTTAACGTCACTTTAACAGCTAAGGTCGTATCATGGTGGTTGGTGACACACGTTTCCTGGCTTTCTCATACCAGTACTAACACTACTTTTTTTCCAAAACTACTGTTTACTTTCCTCAGATGCTTCAGCAGAGCTGAGAGGGGAAAATACACCGGAAAGAAACTTCACCTCAACCGGGTATCAAACTCAAAACCACCAGGTCATGAGTCTGATACGCTCACCACAGGTACTCATAGGAAATGACTCACTGAGACTATTCTAATGAGTAACGACAACATAGGGTTTGGAAGAGAAATAATGATTTTTAATACCATAACTCCCCCTCATATGGAGTTCTAAGGGAAAATAACTTTGTTGGAAAAGAAAAACTGCGAATTAGCTGGACTCTTTACCGAACGACAAAATTTCAGGCAGGTCCAAATTCAAAGCAACTTGCAGACAACAAAATAAACTTTGCTCAAAGAATGAAATTTGTTTTGGGAAGGGTAGAAAATATTATGGGAAAAGAAGAAAATGCTGGTTGGTAACCAGCATTTTCTTCTTTTCCCACAATGTTTTCAAAAGACTTTTTCTTCAAGGGTGTCAAAACTCGGGATTGTGTGGTAGAGTTAATTTTCTTCATTTCCTGCATTATTTCCAATATGTGAATATCTCTCAGGGCTGCCAAGAAAGGATATGTGTCAGTTCATTTACATGTCAGTATAGAAAACAGCTTCCAGTCCTTAAGTGCAAACCAAATGTGTTTGTTTTATTATGCACAATTAATGAAGTCACACATTAAAGACTTAACAATGAGTCTTTGCTCTTGTATACAAATTTCAATCCTATGATCTTTGCTGTAAAGGGCATTTCTTAATTCGCAGTAGCTTTAATTGTTTTTGGATGCATAATAATGGTTATTTGGAAGATTTATGCTGTTGTATAACACGTAAGTTATTACATCAGAAGCACATAAATTATAGACATGTATCAGTATGTAATCTTTTCCATAACATGCCAAATAAAATGGTAGTAACTGTTGTATGTTGTGGGTACTCATAGATCATCTCTCCTTGTGACTGTTCTGCGTACCTACGTCATAAACTGTATAAGGTCTTATAGGAAGATACTGGCTTCATCTTTTTACAAGTATAAAAAGTAACGTCTTTATTTATTGACTAATTATTACATAAAGCGGTCTTCTGCCAAGCGTGCAGGCTCCAATTGAGAGTAATTGTTACATAAAACACCTCAATCATGCAACATTTTCAGGAACAAGGATCTCTGTTATGTAATTAGTTATATCACATCTGAGCTTTCCTGTTATTTGATTAGTTATCATATCTTAGCTTTCAGACTGTATGTATTCTAAACATAAAGCCTTTACCAAACATCCTATGTTTTGATGAACTTGAGGTAATAGGTTTTTGAAAAAACACTCTGGAAAAAGGAGAAAATGCTGGTAACCTGAGCATTTTCTCCTTTTCACACTGTGTTTTCAAATCTTTAAAGACATAATTATCTGGTTGTTTGTTCAACTTCAACAATGTAGTCTGCAAATGCTTTCAGTTTGAACCGCTCAGAAACTTTGGCTGTTCGATAAAGAGTTAATAGAAATTAACGGGCTTTTTCAGCACATATGAAACTTGAGTATATGCTGAACAGATATCAGTTTTATATCAAGTAAGGAGCAGACATTGTAGATCAAGATCAGGCTGCATGGTCTGTGCATTTTTGGTTTTAATCTTTACCGTCGGTGTGTGAGCAGTTTAACTCTTTCACAACTGAATAAATAAAGTGCATGTTCTCAAAGGCTGAAAGTACTTGATCTTTCTCCGGCAAGATCAATTAAGAGACTATTAGGTCAAAATCTAGAATGTAGCATTAGACAGTACAGATAAGTGATCAGACTGCACATTCTGTGCATTCTAATCTTGATCTTTATTGTCCACAAAGCTAATATGGTGTCATCTACAGTATGGAAAGAGTAAACCTGTTTAGAACTACAAGAATAAACTTTTTTGAGTGCAAAACAGATTATCTTCTTTCAACTGTCTAAAAATATGATTTTCCAAATACTTTAACCATACAGGTTTAGTTAACCCTTTACTCCATAGATACTCATTTCTACGCATTGCTTGCCGGAGCCTTTGGAAAACATTGTGGCAAAAGGTGAAATTGCTCGTGACGAGCATTTTCACCTTTTGCCACAATGTTTTCTCTGCTATCAAAAAGTGTCTTATACACATAAGAAACGGCTTCATCCTTGCTGTTATTAAGGGTCAATTAGAGATACCATAGAAATGTCACATGGGGTAAAGGGTTAACACGTAGACATAGTAGATCCAAGACCTCTTTCATTTCTAAAAAAAACAACAGCGAAATCTCAGATTTTGATCCATGCCGTCTGCAAAGTGCTTTATTTGCACTGATTGAGCAGTACTGAAACATAGAAGTGTTCACTATTATCTCAGATTTCAAAAGAATTTAAGATTAAGATTTTAACTAGTTGAAAAAGGATTCACCCATTACTACTTTTGACGCCCCTGAGAAAGAAGCCTTTTGAAAACACTGTTGGAAAAGGAGAAAATGCTGGTAACCAGCATTTTCTCCTTTTCCAACAGTGTTTTCTACCCTTCCCAGAAAAAAATTCTATTTTTCAGTCACCTTTATTTTGTCGTCTGCAAATGCTTTCAATTTGGACCAGTCCAAAATTTTCTCGTGTGGTAATGAGTTAACCCATTACCACACAATCCCTACTTTTGACGACCCCGAGAAAGATGCCTTTAGAAAACATTGCGGGAAAAGGAGAAAATGCTGGTAACCAGCATTTTCTCTTTTTCCCACAGTGTTTTCAACCCTTCCCAGAAAAAAAATTCTATTTTTCAGTCACCTTTACCAGCAATTTCTCCTTTTCCCACGATGTTTTCTACCTTTCACAAAACAAATTTCAATTTTTCAGTCACTTTTATTTTGTCGTCTGCAAATGCTTTCAATTTGGACCAGTCCAAAATTTTCTCGTGTGGTAATGAGTTAAAGGAAAAGTGTTTATAAATTTGTTGCCAAGGAAATGTATCAAGTTACAATTATGTAACTGAGAGATTTCATGCAAGTGGAGTTGAGAATGAAAAAGGTTTTATAAGAGAGTCATGCTTTGAACAAATTTTTTAACCCTTACCCCCATAAGGTATAAATTTTTATGGTATCTCTAAATGACCCTTAATTAACAGCAAGGATGAAACCGTTTCTTATGTGTATATGACACCTTTTGATAGCATAGAAAACATTGTGACAAACGGTGAAATTGCTCGTCACGAGCAATTTCACCTTTTGCCACAATGTTTTCCAAAGGCTCCTTCAAGCAATGCATAGAAATGAGTAATCTATGGAGTAAAGGGTTAATGCATCTGCTGAAAGTGACACTGACCCATGTCATCAAATTATTGTCTGAACTCGGTCAAATTTTCTGCAATGGACTCTTCTACCCTATGATTCCATGGATTGTTTGACAAGCTGGGTCCATTTTATGCAAGAACTTGCTTGGCACATTGTATCATGCAATGCAAAGATGCAGTAAATCCTTTTTCCCCCCAGGGCACAACTCGGTTATTATTCCTGAGAGCTCCAGATAGAGTGATTTTGATTTCAGAATTGAAAATATCAACCATTCTCCACTAAACCCTATATTATGGGTACTCATTAGAATTGTCTCACCCAGACGATTCTAATGAGTACCCACAACATAGGGTTTGGAAGAGAAATAATGGATTTACAATACCATCACTTCCTCTAGTCTGAAGGTTCTGTAACATACACAGGCTAATATGTCTGTTGAGAATCCTCATATTGTTGCATTGTTATGATAGCTGCAAATATGTGATGGATATGAGAATTGTACATTACTATGCTTGTGTCGAGTGACATTATTTGACTGGGACATCTTCATATTCTGTGAAATGTACTTCTGTTGGGCTTGCCTTTTGAATCGATTATGACTATTGTTGCAGTATGCTATAGTACTTGATAAGGCCCCCAGTACTTTCACTTTATGTGTCTTTAACTCTACAACACAAAAAATTCCCAGTTTTTATGCCCTAGAGAAGGAAGCCTTTTGAAAATCAGGTGAGAAATGGAAAAGATGCTGGTTGATAGTATGTTGTCCTTTTCCTGCAATGTTTTTTACCCTATCAAAGCAAATTCTAACATTTGAGATACATCTTAACCCTTTACCATACAATCCCTGGTTTTTAGGACCCTGACACTGCGTGAAAAGGAGAAAATGCTGGTAACCAGCATTTTCTCCTTTTCACACAATGTTTTTCTCTTCTCTCAGGAACAACTTTCAAATTTTCAGTCACTTTTATTTGACGTCTGCAAATGCTTTTAATTTGAACCCGTCTAAAATTTTGTCGTTTGCAATTAGAGTTAATTTTTGTCTGCAGTTGAAAATGGTTTGTTCAGTAACAAATTCCAAATTTGGCCAATGACTCTAACATGGCCAATACAAGAAAAACGTGGAAAACATTTAACGAGACAAATATGACCCGGTATCATATCCAAAATATGATGAACAATCAAGCCATTCCTTGCCATTAATAAATTAATATTGTACTGGCTGAGTTATATAGGTCCCCAGGTCTACCTTATAAGCCCTTAGCTTTTGATCTCAGACTAATATGATAGACCTGAGGGACATGTAACTTGGCCTGTACAAGATTTCTTGATTGATAAAATTATTTCATTTTTATTGAAAATTTTCATGAGATGGTTTATAATTTTAAGCCCTTTACCACACAATTCCGACTTTTAACGACCCTGAGAAAGAAAGCTTTTGAAAACATGGTGGGAAAAGAAGAAAATGCTGGTAACCAGTATTTTCTCCTTTTCCCACAATGTTTTTGACCCCTTCCCAAACAAATTTTTATTTTTCAGTCACCTTTATTTTGTCGTCTGTAAAATTAATGCTTTCAATTTGGACCAGTCTAAAATTTTGTCATTTGGTAAAGAATTAACAGAATGGAACAGTCAATTTCCATTTTTTAAGACAACACCCTTTTTCTTATCTTTTCAGTTCAAAAAGCGTGACCAAAAAAGGCGACCAAAGCCCAAAGATGGGACCTCACTGTTTTGTGCAATATGTGGAGACAGAGCATTGGGCTATAACTTTGATGCAATCACATGCGAGTCCTGTAAGGCTTTCTTCAGAAGAAATGCTCTTAAAACAAAGGTAATAATTGCATTTAGTTATTCAACACTTCACCACACAAAGCCCACTTTTAACTTGTTAGCCCATAAGGCATTTCTATCGTATCTCTAATTGGCCCTAAATAACAGCTAGGATGAAGCCGTTTCCTATGTGTATATGACACTTTTTGAAAGCATAGAAAACATTGTGACAAAAGGTGAAATTGCTCGTCACGAGCAATTTCACCTTTTGCCACAATGTTTTCCAAAGGCTCCTACAAGCAATGTGTAGAAATGAGTATCTGTGGAGTAAAGAGTTAACTTGTTACCAAACAACAAAATTTTAGACTGGTTCAATTTGAAAGCATTGGCAGACGACAAAATAAAGGTGACTGAAAAATTGAAATTTGTTCTGGGAAGGGTAGAAAACACTGTGGGAAAAGGAGAAAATGCTGGTTACCAGCATTTTCTCCTTTTCCTTCATTGTTTTCAAAAGTCGTCTTTCTCAGGGGCGTCAAAAGTAGGGATTGTGTGGTAATGGATTATTGACCCTGACCAAGACAGCATTTGAAAACAATGAGGGAAAAGTTGAAACTTCCGGTTACCAGCATTTTCTTCTTTTCCCACAATGTTTTCTTCCCTTTCAAAGAAAAATAATTTCATTTGAGCCACATTGAAACTGTCATCAGCCAAATTGCTTTCAGTATTGGACGGGTCTAAAATCTTGTCATGTGGTAAAAGGTTAATGCTCTGGCTGTTACTTTGATGCATGCACATCAAAAAACATGTAAAGCATTTATGTAAAGCATGTTCAGGGCTTGGCAAAGGTTGTGCATATCCAAGGTGCACTTTTTTCTCTCTTGACAACACACTGATTATAACCCTTCACAAAACAATCCCAACTTTTGTCAACCTGAGAAACAAGGCTTTTGAAAATGTATTGAAGGAGACATCTCTAGTAACCAGTATTTTGCTCGAGTTTCCGCACTATTTTCTACCTTTTTATACGCCCAAAGGGTCGTATTATGTTATACCCCCGGTCGTCCATCCATCCGTCCGTTAGCGATTTCTTGTGTGTGCAACTCCTCCTACAGATTTCATTGGAATTATTTGAAACTTGCCACAGTGAATCTCCATGATGTCTAGTTGTGCACCTGGGTCTTAGAATTTTGATCACTATTTGCGTTCCAAAATGATCTGCCCTTGGGTTCTGAAATAACCAACTTTTCACTTTGAATTTTTGTTCAGGCCATAACTTCCATACCATAAAAGGTATCAAATTGAAACTACATACACTGATAGAACACGTTATGGAGAAGTGCAGTGCACATGAACCATAACTCTGCGACCTTTATTTTTTGAGTTACAGCCCTTTGTTAGTTTTCAGTTTGAATTTTTGTCCGGGCCATAACTTCTAAACTATAAAAGCTATTAACTTGGAACTTCATACACTGATAGAACACATTATGGAGAAGTGCACTGCATATGAACCATAACTCTGCCACTTTTACTTTTTGAGTTATTGCCCTTTGTTAATTTTCAGTTTGAATTTTTGTCCGGGCTATAACTTCCAAACTATAATAGCTAATAACTTGCAACTTCATACACTGATAGAACACATTATGGAGAAGTACATTGCACATGAACCATAACTCTGCGACCTTTATTTTTTTAGTTATTGCCCTTTGTTAATTTTCAGTTTGAATTTTTATCCAGACCATAACTCCCAAACTTTAAAACCTATCATCTTGAAACTTCAAAGACTAATAAAACACATTATTAAGAAGTGCACTGCACAAGAACCATAACTCTGCCATCCTTCTTTTTTAGTTATTACCCTTTGTTAGTTTTCTTTTTGAATTTTCGTCTGGGCCATAATTTCTAAAATATAAAAGCTATGATCTTGAACCTTTCAAAACCGATAGAACACCTTGTGGAGAACAGCATTTCACAAATTTTGTAACTGTGCCACCCTTCTTTTTTTAGCTGTTGCCTTTAATATTTTTCACACATCATGGAGATTAACTACTCTTCATTCATGGCCCTTCCGTCATTTCAACTCATTTCACTGACAAGCCCCTTCGGGCGTATATGCGCCGCTTTGCGAAGCTCTTGTTCAAGACAGAAACAGTTGTGTTTGATCATAGAATGATCTTTTACAGACAAAACGCCATGTTTGTGCAATATTTATTTTGTTTTCTGCCATGGCTTGAAATTTTGTCTATCTGAAATTCTGTTGGTTGGTATAGAAATAAGTATATTTGTATAGTAAGCCCGGGTTTTGTAGGTGGGAAGTTTGTATTTGTAGGTAGCTCCACTCGCCAAGGACCAGCTAGCTTGTGTCGTGGTCCTGTGTCTGTTATGCATTGTTGTATGTGTGCATACATTAACTTTTATTTTAACCCATTACCACACAATCCCTACTTTTGACGCCCCTAAGAACGAAGCCTTTTGAAAACACTATGGGAAAAGGAGAAAATGCTGGTAACCAGCATTTTCTCCTTTTCCCACAGTGTTTTCTACCATTCCCAGAACAATTTTCTATTTTTTAGTCACCTTTATTTTGTCGTCTGCAATTGCTTTCAATTTGGACCAGTCTAAAATATTCTCGTGTGGTAAAGAGTTAACTCTTTACCAAACAACAACATTTTAGACTGGTCCAAATTGAAAGCATTTGCAGATGACAAAATAAAAGTGACTGAAAATTTGAAATTTGTTTTGTGATGGGTAGAAAACATTGTGGGAGAAGGAGAAAATGCTGGTAACCAGCATTTTCTCCTTTTCCCACAATGTTTTCTAAAGGCTTCATTCTGGGCGTCAAAAGTAGGGATTGTATGGTAATGGGTTAAACATCTTCTCTGAAACTTTTGATGAAAATTCCCAGAAATTTTACTCCTGCCGTAGTCCTCTTTAGAATTCCTTCAAAGATCTTGATTCCAGTCACAAGTTTTACTTGTTAGTACATGGAGTCAATATGACTTCAATTTATATATTCATCAAATGAAATAACTCTTGTTCACTCGTCAAAGAAGTGTCTTAGTTTGTTACAATTTATCTCCAAGCCTGCTGGGGTGGCTCAGCGGTGAGCTTGTTGGACTCTTGACCAGATCGTTGTGAGTTTGATACCTGGTTGAGGCGAACTTTCTTTTCGGTGTATTTTTGCCTCTCACCTCTGCTGAAGCATGTGAGAAAAGTAGTTGGTGGATTTGGAAAGTTGTGTTGGAACTTGTATGAGAAAGCAAGGAAACACGTGTGTCACCGACTGCTATGATATGACCTTAGCTGTTAAAGTGGCATTAAACCTCAATACAACCAACCAACAATTTATCTCCCTTGATAATTACACTACTGTATTACCTGATTGGGGTTGGGTATTCAAGTATTTTGGCTAGACAATATGCAGTGAGACTGATTTACTTTGGTGTTAATAGGTTTGCTTAGAGAGCTGACTGTAATGTAAGATGACTAGAAATTTGTATAATTCAGCACTTTGTGCCAGAACAAGTTGCCATTCAAGCCATTGAAAAATGCTTCTTGGTACTAAAGTTCTAGAAATCTTCTTGTTAAAGTACAGCGTCGTGCCAAAAGTGAGTGAACTTTTTTAATGGCCGCCATACAGGTTTAGAATATCAGTAGAAATAAAGTGTCGCTATGCGGGTACGAATGTATTAGGGGACGCGCGCGTGCGACTAGGGGAAGGAACTCCTGTATTTTTTTTTTTGAACCGGAAATGATCTTATTTTGTCGTTTGTTTATATCGGACCGCCAGAATTTCGAAAGATGGGAAAGCACGAGAAACAACTGTCCGAGGACGAAAAAACCCTAATTATATCGATGGTAGAAGAAGGACATCGATTAGTGGATGTCTGTAAAGTGTTGGGGAGGAGTAAATCTACCGTTTCAATGGTTTTAAAGCGATTTCGGAGCCGTGGATCGACAGAAAATATGCCTTGAAGCGGTCGGCCGAAAATCGTAGATGACCGGGGACTTCGGAAACTTTCAAGGATTGTAAAATCAGATCGACGACAACCTCTCCGGGAAATTGCGGCATCTTTCAACTCGTCGGCCTTTGAAAAGTGTTCTGTTAGAACAGTGCAAAGAAATTTACATTCTTTAGGATATAAAAGACGATCTGTAAGGAAGAGAGTGAATATCACAAATGTCAACAAACAAAGGCGCGTTTTCTGGTGTAGGACTAATTTAACTTGGACTGTGGAATCAAACTGGAAAAATGTGATTTTTAGTGATGAAATGATGATAAACTTAAAGCCTGATGGTCAACTTACAGTTTGGAGGAAAGCGAGTGAAAAATGGAGACCTGAGTGTTTAGGGTATGTGGCTGCTAATGTGAAAACCAATTTAAAGGTTATGGTCTTGGGCTAGAGCTGTAACGATACACTCGAATATTCGGTGCACCGAGTATTTTTTTCCCGGCGAATACGTATCGTATTCGTCAGTCCGAGAACCGAATATTGGCGAATACAACACAAATAAATAGTCTAGTTAGGAATGCTGACTGCTCAGTAAAGTTCAACAAAGCTTTCCCCGAGGAGTAAACCTGAATTTTATCTAAATCTGTAAACGATGATCGAAAGGGAAGCAACTTTGAGAGGTTTGGATGACGCTTTATGGCATATGTCGTAAACTACTAGGGAAGGAATTAAAAACACTTGAAAATCAAAAATTGTTCTAAATTTCAATAATAATGATTTAAGAAATAAAGTTTTTATTTATTAATCGTCATTGTGTACAGGTTTAACATTAATATAGCGACATATTGTAAAGGAGTCTCTCGCATTTCCCGCGAAGTGTCAGACAAGATTGTTAGTCCACCGGCAAAATTTAAGTCCCCCGAGTGGAAATATTTCGGGTTTCCACGAGTAAAGGAGGGGGACAAAGTCATAACAAGGCAAACCCCGACAATATGCAGACTACGCAGTCACGAAAAAGTATATCGAGATTAATATCAATCAATTTTAATAGGTCGAACTGACCAAATATGAAGTCGGCCCCTAGTCAAAACGGCCTCGGTCTGTCAAACGTACGTAGTGTTTATTCTAGAGCGGAATAGCAGGGCGCGCCGCCCTGCCCCTTTTTCACTCCGCCCTTCTGCCCTCGAAT
Organism: Tridacna crocea; assembly: GCA_943736015.1. Lineage (NCBI taxonomy): Eukaryota > Metazoa > Mollusca > Bivalvia > Cardiida > Cardiidae > Tridacna > Tridacna crocea. The sequence continues at coordinate 54,217,662 of OX031064.1, read as the reverse complement.
CTGTGAACACCCGCCCTGTTGCCCTTATCAAATACATATAAAACTTGTTTGTGTATTGTTCTGGTTTCAGAACAAACCACCGGGATACATGGGCAAAAAACTAATCTTCAGTGTCTCGGCTGTCTCGTCAAGCTTGCACAGTCACAAAAAGTCACTATAAATTTCTTCCGACCTGACTATATTCATGAAATACAGCCAATCTAAGACTAAGGGTGACACTAATTATCCTTTATCAACTTCGTCAATTAAGACAGGACAGCAGGGTGTTATAATCCTTCTCTGTCATTAACTTGCTAAACCACCCCTTTATCCCTCGAAACCCAGACCTTTTTCCCCCACAGGTACTTTAACGTCTGCTAATTTCTTTAAATGACGTCACACAATCAGTGAAATTTATCAATACTTGAATAGTTTTAAAATAAAGCTGAATTAAGTCTTATTCCAGCTGGAGATTATCATTTCGTATATTTTTTGCATAAATTACAAGTATGGATGGTAAACCAAAGTTGCCAACTATCCTGAAAGTACTCGATGTTTGCTATTCAAGCATCGGCATTTTTTTTTTTAAAGCAAAATCTGCATTGCAGTGTTCTATTTTTAGCAGTCTATTTATAGAATGGCTATGCATTAGTACACTACTCCATCAGTAGGCCTGCCTACACATTTTGTAATTCTTTCTTTGTGATAATTAAGTTTTTTTAATTTTTTTTAATCAAAATTATTGTCATTTCGTAAAACAGCTGAGAAGAAGGTTTTTTTTTTTATAATTACTCTGGACATATTTTGTTATCTGACGAGAAGTAAGGTAGTGGACCTGTAATAGAAAACAGCTATTTCCACAAAATTATTATCCTACAAAATTTGCTAAAATGAGTATTATTGAATTTATTGTATTACTTTAACCGAGCCAATTTTTCCTTCTAGAATTATTATTTATAAATCCAAAACCATTGTATTCTCATTACAAAGCAAATTAATAATTACCTCCCTTTTCTGAAAACTAACAAAAGTATCTTGTTTTTAAGAGACATCAAAGGCATTTCTAGTCGGTCAAAAATATGCATAAGTATTTTATCTGTATAAATCCGTATTTATCAACTATCAAGAACTTTTATTCCATGCTACACCAGAAGTGTTACGGGTCTACTACATTAAAGCTAAGTGTGACAGTGCATCATGGGATCATAAATTACATGACAATCAAAACCTGTATAGTCAGATTGTGTTGCTTTGAGTCTATGAGTTGAAAAGAATCTTTCCTTATTCTTTTCTTTAATATGCAAATCATATCCAAAGTTTTAGTTAGAACTTGTTTCGAAAAGAGTGAAGGACACTGATTTGCCATTATCTGATATGAGAAGTCATTCAACAAGGCAATGTTCCTCCCTGCCCCTTTTTCCTGCCTCCCTGCCCCTTTTTCCTGCCTCCCTGCCCTTTTGCTTGGTCTAGAATAATCACTAAACGTACGTGACAAGAAGTCAAACCGGCACCATCCTTAAATGAAAAATATAACCGGTCAAGCCCAGAAATAGGCACTTTGGCCCTGTTAAAGTATAATTTTTCAAATATATGTATTTATAAAGATATTTCTTCGATATTTGTATATATTTTTGCTGAGACTAATTAGGAAGCCATTTGTATGAAGATTACAAATGATTGGCGTATCAATGTTGAGTTAACAGATTTAGAGTGTGCATAAAGTATGTTTTAGATGTTTCCTACAAAAAAATAATAGTATAAGCAGTAGAGTTGATTAACCCATTACCAAATGACAAAATTTTAGACTAGTCCAAATTGAGAGCATTTGCAGAAGACAAGATGAATATTGCTAAATTGATGATCTATGTCTTTGATAGAGCAGAAAATATTGTTGGTAAAGAAGAAAATGCTGGTTACCAGCATTTTTCTCCTTTTCCCACAGTGTTTTCTATCTGTTTGAAGAATTTTCTGCCATTTATATCAAATTTGAAATTGTCTTCTGCAAAATCTTTCAGTTTAGAAGAGTCTAAAATCTAACATTTTGGAAAGTGTTAAATCAATATTTAAAGCCAGGTAGGCTTTTTTCATTACTTTATTAATATTGATGTGACTTTTTTTTTAATCCAAAGCATTGAAAAAGTAGCTCATTTTGTGCCTGGAAAAAATTTATATTCATGAATAAATATTCGTATTCGTGCCCCTGTATCGTGATGTGTATTCGTATTCGTGACCTCCTGTATCGTTACAGCCCTATCTTGGGCTGTATTTGTTATTCAGGAACTGGCATGTTTGTTTTCATAGATGGAAATATGAACAGTCAGAAGTACATTCAGATCCTAGAACAGTATTTATGGCCATCTATTGCTAAACATTTTGATGACAATTCCTGGGTCTTCCAAGAGGATAATGCACCTGCTCATAAAAGCCGCGAAGCTACAGCTTGGAAAGAAGGAAACAACATCCCTGTATTTTTCTGGCCAGCACAGTCCCCTGATCTTAGTCCGATTGAAAATATTTGGTTATTACTAAAAAACAAAATAAAATCCAAACTTTATCTGATCCATAACATAAATGACTTGAAAACCCAACTACTGACCTCCTGGAATGAAATACCCGTTACTTATGTTCAAAGACTATATTCCACCCTACCCAGAAGAATTAGAGAAGTTTTGATCCAAAAAGGCAGCATGACAAAGTACTGATTACTGAAAATGAATTTAAATAGGTAAGTTTCATGTTGAAAGTTATGTTATTTTGGTTTTGCAATATGGCGGCCATTACAAAAGTTCACTCACTTTTGGCATGATGCTGTAAACTGTGTAAAGAGTACACTGATATGTGATTATCAGACCTGCTTGTATTCATTGATATCATCTTTGCATTTGGAATAAAACATTACCTTTTTGTCATGTATGGGGATGGGCTAGGCTATTTTCTCTATGATGGCTGCGTAACCGTTTGCTTGTCCTCAGCCTGATAGTGACAATCAATGGTAGAGGGTGGTGTAACATTTGGTCTAGAGCAAAACAGGAAAATAAGCAATACTTATCTATATCTGTGCTTCTGTACTGCAAAACAATCATTGGTTGGCAAACTGAAATGGTACAAAACAATATATATAAGCTATACTGGGGTTTAGGATCAACTCCCACAGTATACAATTATCTACAATTCATAGCACATATTACCCATAGCAGACAATGCAAACTTACAGTTTAATGAACTGTGAGCTTATCGCCTACTATACTAACCTTCAGTAATTCTACCACTAGGTTTGTTGCGCTCCTGTTAAATAAGTGATATTAGTGTTAAAAATATGTGGGATAAAATTCTGGTGAATAAGGTTTGGGATGAAATAGGTATCTGGCGTGATTCCAATGACAAAATGAAGAACTAGCTGTCTCAAATTCAATTTTCTGATCTCAGAGCTCAACAATGATTAAAGCAAGATTCCAAAGACGATCTAAAATGTAATAAACAAAATTAATACAAATCACAATAAACCTCTGATCCTCCATGTTTACAATAATTTCTAAACACAGTGACAAATCGTTACATTTTTCAATGTATGCCTGGCGTCCACTAGGACGCAGAGGGAGCAAGGAAGCTTCATGGTAAAAATAAATTGATTCCTTCAAAGAACTTGGTATACCTTCCTGTGAGAAAATATAGATTCAGTGCAGAAATGTATTTATCACTGGACTTCTTGCTAGCATATTTGGGATTATCTGTGTAAACAATCCAGAATGGTACTGAATGTTCAGGCGTGAAAGCAGATCGTTTCAGGACAACTCGGAAACATTTAGGATTACACCTGGAAATGTTTTGGACGACCAGTTTCAATGCACAACACTAGGCAGAGACGGTAGGGAAATGCAGAGGTTTCATGTACCAAATTTATTTTCATTCGAGAATGTTCCATCATGGAGGTCGGATGAATACAGATAGCTCTATAGCTGCAAAATGAAGTCGAAAGGCATATTCAAATGGGTCTCGTAAAGGCTCTTAGAAGACATCAGCGATGCTACAGGTGATGGGTGCGGCCATGGCTTACTGTTGAATTACCTCATCATAGTCAGTTTGAAACTCTGATGCAGGAATTGAGAAATGAGGATGTAGTGTCTTTTAAGAAGTATTTACAGATCACACCAGATATGTACGATGAAATCCTTCAGCACTTGTTACAAAGTCATGTGACATTTTCCCTGTGTTCTGAGAGTATACTGCCACCACTATGAACGTTCAGGAAAGTCCTGCGAACCTTCTGTAACGATTCCTCTTAGCTCCCACACATTTTCCTGAGTGTCCGCAAACTGTCCCGGTTGCTGAAGCTTCGGGAATGTACATTGAAGACTCAGGATGTCCTGATGACAACACAGACAAGATGCGGAAACGGAAATTCATTTTTGCATTTAAATTTAGGTCTCGATCAAAATTTTGACGTGGACAAAATTGCCAACCCGGAAGGCTCCGAATCAGAAGGAAGCATCTAGGACAACAATAAGAAGCCATCAGGAACATGACTCTTGAAGCTTTGCCGAATATTAAATTTGTTATCCTCATTTTGTCCTTGCCCTAGTGGTTGCCTTGTCTTAGTGAACAAGTGGAAACAATAACTCAATGGCAATGAAGCTCATGAGACATTATACTCGCCAGACTTTGGAGCAATACACTGGGCCATCAGGCCCTCCTGTTATTACCTGTGATATCACAGATTGATGTCAATTGTTATCAATGGGAAAATCAGCCAGTGGCTTGGGAAGGGTATTTTGCAAGCACTTGTGAAAGGAACTTCAGAAAAATATAGATAGGCACCTTGAACACAGTAACACAGTTTAACTTTTTACCAGACGAAAAATCTTTAGACTTTTCCAAATTGAAAGCATAAGCAGACGCCAAAATAAATGTAACAGAAATTGACATTTGTTGTGGAAAGGTTAGAAAACATTGTGGGAAAAGGAGAAAAAGCTGGTAACAAACATTTTCTTATTTTCCCACAATGTTTTCAAAAGGCTACATTCCCAGAGACATGAAAACCAGGGATTGTTTGGTAAAGAGTTATCCCATTACCACACAATCCCCATTTTTGACGCCCCTGAGAAGAAGCCTTTAGAAAACATTGTTGGAAAAGGAGAAAATGCTGATAACCAGCGTTTTCTCCTTTTCCCACAATGTTTTTTACCCTTCACAAAACTCATTTCAAATTTTCAATCACTTTTATTTTGTCATCTGCAAATGTTTTCGATTTGGACAAGCCAAAAATGTTGTCATTTGGTAACGAGTTAACTGAGGCGAATTGAAACACCAAACAAATAATCAACAGTCCAACACTAAAGAGCCTGAAGTACATTCATGCATTAGAAAGCATTTATTGCTCGTAATTATTCTAATTCTATGACTTTGATTATTTTGAATACTTTCTCTTGTGAAATTAACCCTTTATCAAGCACTCTCATACGGGTAATGATGCCCAACAGGAAACAAATTATTAATGGAAAACGAGAGAATTGTTGCAATCATGATTATCTCCTTTTTCTTTCAAGAATTTTTACTCTTTCAAAGGCAAAGCTAATCATTTGATCTTTCATTGATTTTCTCTTCTGGAATAAGGTTGTCAGTATGAATTAGTAGAATTACTTTTGAACAAATTGTCATATATAGAGTCTGATGTGACTTTTACAGGAATTTCAGTATTTGACTGTTATTGGAATCTACAAATAACAAATGTATCCAATAAACTATACCCAGGGTTTTCCATGAAGCACAAATCCTGTGTCATAGACGCAATTTTAATTCAAATGACCCCCAAAATAAGTGACAGTGTGTCATCGGTGACGCAACTTTCTAAAATCTAAATCATGTAAGAAGTTGAATAAAGCGTCATAATTCCAAGTCTGTTCTTGCTTCAATGTCAGAGGAATAGCATTACAGGGTTTATGTTAGATAAAAGTGGTTTTCTGGTAATTTATTTATAGAATAAGACTGATTTACGCATTACTGCCGTAAAATATATTAGACAGTGTTGTAAATATGGGCCAAGTGGAAGTCGTGGTTGGGTTCTCTGTATTTCATAGCATATTTTACACGATTTCCAATAAAAGTACACATTACCAGTATGTGCTGTTAGTGGAAAAATAATGTTATGACGAGGAAAACTGTAGCATTCTTTTATTGTCTGCTTCCTACTGCTGCCGATCAAGCCAGGTCAAGCTGCGATTTAGACGAAAATATTAGGTCTGTCAAGGTCACAAGCGAAACGGGTGCTGGACAATATCTTCCAACGTCGCCAATTTAAAGATTTGAATCATCGCTGTGTGATTTTAAGACATTTTGTTCAGGTAGTCAAAAATCAAAGTGGCACCAGATGGCCTTTCTTTTGGAAATGCCGCACATGCACTTTTCAGTTCAGAAAGGCACCAGGCACCCACCAAACAGACATTGGACAGCGACCAGGCACTGGGCGGTGTCTCAAAATTGAACTTCCGCCTTTAAAATTGAACTGCCAGCAGACAGTCCCCGTGCAGTCCCTGGACGATTGTGTCAAAATCTCCTGAAAAACTCGTTATTTGTGACTGGGGCATTAGTTTGACAGATCACAGAGCTGCATCAAACCCTCAATTCCCAGAGCTTTGCTCATATCAATATCACAGAGTCGGCATGGAGAAATTATCAGACTTGGCAAGCCTCAAGATGATAAATTCTCCCAACCATGTTAGATAACATTGACATTTTTAGACATTAATATGGCGTTTTCTATTTAAAGTCTTTCTTCAAATGCTAAGATTTTGTCCTTTACATCCTTAGGCTCAATAAACACAATACAGGAAATGTAGAAGATATGCCAGTTCTCCATTTGGCACAATGTTTGTTGTTTTATACGACAGCTGAAAACTTGTTTTCTTTTCATGTTTGCTAATGATATCACCATGAGTGATGTGGTTTTCAAAGAAAAAACATGTTAATGACCTTGGGAATAACTCTTTACCATATGAAAAATGTTTAGTTAGATCCAAATTGAAAGCATTTGCAGATGACAAAATAAAAATGACATGAAACTTGTTTTCAGACAGGTAGAAAACATTATGGGAAAAGAAGAAAGTGCTGGTTACCAGCACTTTCTTCTTTTCCAACAATGTTTTTAAAAGGTTCTTTTCTGTAAGGGTCATTAAAAGCCTCCTTCAAATGACCTTTTTCACTTAATCAAAATTACTGTTTACTGATATTTTTGTAAATGGCCTGCTGGGTAATGTTTTAAGCCCTAGACTGCCAAACACAACTTTTGTTAATTTTGCAGTCAATTATAGATCATGATAGATGCCCTTTTTCAACATTGTGGGTCAGAGCTGTATAGATACCAGGGAAAGATGGCATTCTAAATCCATTAATTCTCGATGAGACGATTCTAATGAGTACCCATAACATAGGATTTAGTGAAGCATAACTAATATTTTAAATCATGAAATCAAAATCACTCCCTCTATCAGGCACTTTGGTAGGTCAAGATCATTCTCGAAGAATAGGTACCGGTAGTTTGATCTTGATCTAGCAAATCTGCTATTTTGAGAAATATTTGTGGACAAAATATCTTTACAGGAATATTAGATCCTTTTGCTATGATCAGATGAAAGCCATTGATATATTTCCTTTTTAGAGTATCAACCCTGTACCAAATAGGTCCTTGATTTAACCCTTTCCCAAACAATCCCTGGTTTTTACGGGTCTGGAATAGTAGCCTTTTGAAAACAGTGTGGGAAAAAGAGAAAATACTGGTAACCAGCATTTTCTCCTTTTCCTACAATGTTTTCTACCCTATCATAGACAGAATTCATCTTTTCGGCAAAATTGAATTGTTGTCTGCAAATGCTTTCAACTTGGTCTAGTCCAAAAGTTTGTTGTTTGGAAAAGTGTTAAGAGCTCTGAAGATGCAGGCTTTGGAAAACATTGTGGGAAAAGGAGAAAATGCTGGTAACCTTTCTGTCCTTGCAGATTAATGCTGTCATTTCAGTCACATTTTATTGATTCCCTGCAAATTACTTCAATTCAAACTTGTTTCAAATTTTGGTGCCTTGTAAAGTGTTCAAAGAAGAATAAAATTCATATTACATGGAATATGAATCGTTTTACGAATTCAATCCAGTTTTTCCCCCATTAAACTGCACTAAAAGCAGGGAAACAGATCACTAAAATATTTCAAGGGAAATAAAAGGAAAGCTCTTTTCAAAACAGGAAAGCCATAATGTTGTATAATCGTTCGCATAAATTCTAAATTAGCAAAAATAAAGTTCTTTACTCTTATGTAATTTGTCTTTAATGTCCTCCTTTTGCCAGACTGATACTTATCATTATCCTTACTTTACAAACTTTTCAAATTTGCGAAATGGCAAAAGTTTCCATGCTGCGATTATTACCACTTATAAAGTAATTGAACTGCAAGAGATCTATAAAGTTTTTACTCATGAAACAAATTATGCAGTGGACAGCTTTGAAATTAGTCTTGTGAAATAAAGACAAAAAGGTTCTAGTTATGCCTGAGTCACAAAGAACCAACTACTTCAAGACCCTGAGTTTTTCAGATTTTGACACAATCACCTGGGGACTGCACAGCAACCATCCGGTGACAGTTCAATTTGAACAAAAGCAGTTCAACTTTTAGATGCTGTTCTAGGCCTGTTTGAAGAAAAAAGTTAAAATTGGACGGCTACTGGACGATGCCTCCAGAAGTCGGTGGGTACCTGGCCAATTTTTATGAAAATGTTAATCTCAAAATCATATGGCAACCACACTGCATGCATCCGGGGACTGAACTGCCTCCGTCCAGGCACTGCCCAACTATAAATATTCCCACAGACACGGTCCAGTACCATCAGATCGCCGTTCGGCATTGATTTTGTTAATTCTTTCCGGACTCGACCGAACCACAAACACATACTTTGGCGACATGATACTATATTATTCAAGTGCATACTGATATCTTACCTCATTAATCAGTTCTGAAGTAAATATGGCACTCATACCACCACAAAATCTGTTGAGTCTTCTACTTCATCAAGAGAGATTGCAAGCTGCTTTCCTAAGGCAGAGCAATGCAACAGCAGCTGCTGCTGTTTACAATCAGGAGCATACTGGGCGAGGCAGCAGAGTGAGGACTGTGCGGGTCAAAACGTGGGTACAGAGACCATTATTGTAAAAGGGGTAATTGCTGGCATTCATACTGTCTTCACAAGATATCTGTACAGGAAAAGATAAAAAGTATGTCTGTTGGCGATAAATAATTGAAACAATTTATTACATGTGTGCAGAAGAAATTGTACAACTGTTATAAATCACCTGTCATGTTAGTTTCCTCCAGACTTGCCAAGCACCAATAGCTAGCATACAGGACTTATAAGGTATGATAGGTTCAAAATCATTGTTTCAAAAGAAGAAATTGCTGGCCACCAGCAAATTTTTCTTTGGTCATGTTGTTTTCATAATGTTGTCTGCTGCAGGAAAAGATAAAAAAGTCCCTCTGCTTGAGGTAAATAATAGAAACAATTTATTAGACATCTACGAAAGAAATTGTACAACTTATCTAAATCGCCTGACATACAGTAAAACTCCTCTATTAAGACCACTCATGGTATTTTTAAAATTTGGTCTTATTAGAGGGGTGGTCTGATTTCCGGGTTTCATACGCTTACATCTTGATATAAACCCAGGCTCTGAGTAGACTTTTGCACGGCTAAATGATGTGAATAGTAAATGCATTTGATTTAGGGAAGCCTAAGTAAACAAATGAAAATGACAACAACATTTTCATATTCACTGAAAAGTTTTATCTTTTCTTGACTTTCTTAACTAAATAAATAATGCTGTAAAAGCATGCCTATTCATAATTGCCTATTTACCTCTTTACCAAACAACCAAATTTCAGACTGGTCCAAATTGAAAGCACTTGCAGATGAAAAAATAAATGTAACTCAATAATTGAAATTTGTTTCCAGCTGGGCGGAAAACATTGTGGGAAATGGGAAAATGATGTTTTCTAGAGGCTTCTATCTTAGGGTCGTAAAAAGCAGGGATTGTTTGGGAAAGAGTTAAAACGATTATAGGTATGTACATAAATCAACTAAATGCACCTGAAGACTGAAGGATCTTATGTTAGTACTGACAGAATTTCTGCTTTTTCACTTCGTGGAGTCTTAAGAACACATATTCCAACCGCAGAGTTTCATTCTAAAACAAAGATTTTCGAATACATGCTGATCTTTGAACGTTTGACAACACGGACCCCCCCCCCCTTTTTTTTTCATCCGAGTAGATCATTCAAACAGGCCTGCTAATCGTCGATCTCATAGTCTTCGTGTTCATTTGTTAACAATAACATAATCGTTACGGAATAATTACAGTATGTAAAGTGCCAAATTCAAGATGATAATCCCATCTCGATCGCATGTAAACCCAAATGCCTAAAATACATCAGTCAGCTATAAACAATAAAATCCTGATCACCTGGATGTAGGCATGTTTGTCATCCGGGTCAGCGAGGTGTGATAAACGCTTGATTGCCATGTGGAAGACAAATCAATGGTTTAAAAATCCATTCATGTCATTTGATTATGTTACGTAACATCCTGATTAATTAACACAATCATGTTACAATCAACGGTCAGTGGACAAACAACAGACCGATAATTGATTGTCAATTCAATCGGACCCAAGAATATTCGTACATGTGGCACAGTGTATGGTTTGCGATTGCGGACGCATGATAATTAGCTGGTTGTAAAGAATAAAGTGTATTATGGAAATCGAGCGGTCGTTTCTCGGGGTTAAAATCCACAGGTAAATTCTTATTGGTACTGAAAATGGTGGTCGTAATTTCGAAATAGCGGGGTTCTCGTATTTCCGGGTTTATTATAATTGATCTTTAGAAGGAAAAATTCCGTTCTGGCAAAAATCGTTCTTAATAGCGGGTTGCTCGTACTGCCGGGGTGGTCGGGAGGAGAGGTTTTACTGTATTTGCTTTCTGCAGACTTGCCGAGCTCCAATAGATAGCATACAGGGCTTGAAAACAAGACTTTGCTGGTTCCAAGCCTCGCCTTAGCCAGAATTTTTTTTTTTAATGATTGATGATTGTCATTTGGACAGGATTTATCCCTCTCACAACTATCATCATCTTAGCGAGCCAAGATTACGATCACTATGCAGATCTTACCTTGGCGGATCAAGCCCGATTTTGAGATTCCAGCCCTCTATTGGATGCTGGTTATTATCTCCCTTTACATCATATTTCTAGTAGCCATTGAAATACCTTTTTACAAACTGCTTATGAATACAATAATTCAAGATTAATCAATAGCCACAATTATTGTGCTTCAACATTCCATGAGCAATTTGATTCGTGTAGTTAGAGCTGGCTGCAACCAATGAAAATGCGTATCATGGGAATACAAAAATCGAGCTTGATCTGGCAAAGTTAAGGTAGTGTAGTGGATCGTCATCCATGGCTTGCAAAGATGCACTATCATTGTTGTGACAGTGGTCCTATGGGAAAGGGACTTAGAGAACCTTAGGAAGAATATGTGTGTAATACTGGTTTAAATCTTTACCACACAATCCTGACTTTTAAGGATCCGAAGAAGCCTTTTGAAAACACTGTTGAAAAAAGGAGAAAATGCTGGTAACCAGCATTTTCTCCTTTTCCCACAATGTTTTCTACCCTTCCCAAACCAAATTTCATATTTTCAGTCAGATTTTTTTTGTTGTCCTGCAAATGCTTTTAATTTGGACCAGCCTAAAATTTTGTCGTTTGGTATTTAGTTAAAAGATCTTGAGGTAGCCTGGAATGTGGCAAGGATTTAGCTTATAAACTGAGGTTCCAAGAACTGGTCGTGTAATTTTGTTTTCCTTTTTTCCTGCAAAGAGGCATACTCATTACAAAGATGTTGATGTCGTGGCTTCAAAGTTTTTTTTGTGTCTGCTGAGGGCCTGTTAACTGTCATCACACAATATTTTAGTATCTACATTGAAATGAAATGACATTTCTGTTCTTCGGAACAATAATACATACACTGTACATGTAATTTTTCCCCACAGGAAATATGAGAACAGATGAGGTGTTGCAATATGTAACTAGAGTGCTGCTCTAAGAGCTATAAAAAAAATAATAATACATGCACCATTTTAACCCTTTCCAAACGACAAACTTTTGGACTAGACCAAATTGAAAGCATTTGCAGATGACAATTCAACTCTTGCTGAAAAGATGATTTCTGTCTATGAAAGGGTAGAAAACATTGTGGGCAAAGGAGAAAATGCTGGTTACCTTTTCGGACAATGTTTTCATAAGGTTACAATTCAAGATCCGTAAAAACCAGGGATTGTTTGGGAAAGGGTTAACCTAACCAGACTAAAGGTTTTTAGGGCCGCTATTTAACTCTTTACCACACGAGAAAATTTTAGACTGGTCCAAAATGAAAGCATTTGCAGACGACAAAATAAAGGTAACTGAAAAATTGAAATTTGGTTTAAGAAGGGTAGAAAACATTGTGGGAAAAGGAGAAAATGCTGGTAACCAGCATTTTCTCCTTTTCACACAATGTTTTCTAAAGGCTTCTTTCTCAGGGTCGTCAAAAGTAGGGATTGTGTGGTAATGGGTTAACTCATTACAGAACTGCAATATTTTAGGCTAGTCCAATTCGAAAAGATTTTGCAGATGACAAAATAAAAGTGACTGAAAATCTGAAATTTGTCTTATGAATGGTAGAAAACATTGTGGGAAAAGGAGAAAATGCTGGTTACCAGCATTTTCTCCTTTTCCTACAATGTTTTTATAGGTTTCTTTCTCAGGTCGTCAAAAGTATGTATTGTGTGGTAATGAGTTAAAGTAGTTGCAGACGACAAATGAAGTCACAGTGACTGAAATGGTTAAAATTTCTTGAAATGGTTAGAATATGTGAGTACGAAAAAGAAAAAAATGCTCGCTACCAGCATTTCCTTCTCTTCCCATAATGCTTTCAAAGGAATTTTACAGTCACTTCAGAGTCTTTAACCCTTTACTCCATAGATACTTATTACTACGCATTGTTTGTAGGAGCCTTTGAAAAACAGTGGCAAAAGGTGAAATTGCTCGTGACGAGCAATTTCACCTTTTGCCACAATGTTTTCTACGCTATCAAAAGGTATCATATACACATAAGAAACAGCTTCATCCTTGCTGTAGATACCATAGAAATGACTTATGGGGTAAAGGGTTAACTCATTACCAAACAATTATTGTTTAAACACTGTGATAGAAAGGGCTTCTTTTTGGAACAGTGTGGATACAGGAGAAAACGCTGGTAACTTTGATGAAGAGCTTACTGGGGCCATACTTGATGTTTTGTCAGCAAATGATTTCAGTTTGGTGGGAAAAGGAGAAAATGCTGTGGTAAGGGACTAAATTGATTTTCTTGAATTTTTTCCAGGTATTTGCCTGCAGCTTTGAAGGAAACTGTAAACTTGATCCTCATACAAGAAAATTCTGTTCTGGATGTCGGTTGAAGAAATGTTTTGAAGTTGGGATGAAGAAAGATTGGATTCTCAGTAAGTACTGACTGATTGGATCAAGGCTTCCACTCCAAACATCTTCGCGAGCCAAGTTTACGATCACTACATGGATCTTACCTTGGCTGATTGAGCCCGATTTTGAGATTCCTGTGATGCGCCCTCTATTGGATGCGGGTTTTTACTCCCCTTTACATCATGTTTCTAAAAGCAAATGAAATATCGTTTTACAAACCGCTTACGAATACACATGAAGCGATAAGCAGACGTCCACGTGAGTTTCCATTTTTTACCTATTATTCGAAAGGTAGAGACCGTGTTCTATTTTTATCAAAGATGAAATGCTACGAGCAATTTTATTCGATGCAGCTAGAGCTGGCTGCATCCAATGAAAAGGTGTATCGGGGGGTTGTAAAAATCAAGCTCAATCCGCCAAGGTAAGATCCAGGTAGTGATCGTAAACTTGGCTGGTGAAGATGCAACTCCAAAATGAATCATAACCCACTCCTTTCCCAATGTTTTGGCCAAAGGTATTTTATCAAAAATGAAGAAAAAACAAAGGTCTTTGATAAAGGCTGTTGACTAAACTATTAACTCTTTACCATACAATGCCGACTTTTGGCGACCCTGAGAAAGAAGCCTTTTGAAAACATGGTGAGAAAAGGAGAAAATGCTGGTAAGCAGCATTTTCTCCTTTTCCCACAATGTTTTCTACCCTTCCCAAATCAAATTTCTAATTTTTTATTCACATTTTATTAGGTCATCTGTAAATGCTTTCAATTTGGACTAGTCCAAAATATTGTTGATCGGTAAGGAGTTAAAAGGGGTGTTTTACATTGTGATACCTGGCTATGCAAAAAGGGGCATTCAGACATTTGCGTACAGTATTGTCCCATATCATCATGCGCAGTCCTTGCCGGCTAATCAAGGATAGGACATTACAACTTCAAAGGATTTTTAGCTCTACTGGCTGAAAGCCAGCAGAGCTTATGTCATTGCATGGTTTCTGTCGTCCGTCCGTCTGTTAGTCTTTTTCTTGTACGTGATAAAGTCTTCATTTTTGGTCAGATTTTCGTGAAACTTTTACAGTTTGTTTATCTCATCAATAGCTTTAACCCTATCGATTTTGAAAAAAATCTGACAAACAGTATTGAAAAAAAAGCCATTTCATGTTTAAAATTTCCATTTCTTGTTTACGCAGTAAAGTCTGTATTTTTGGTCAGATTTCCACGAAACTTACACAGTTTGTTTATCTCATTGGTGGCTTTAATCTTATCGATTTTGAAAAAAAATCCAACAAACAGTATGGGAAAAGTAGCCATTTCAAATTGAACTTGCAGAGTTTGTTTATCTTATCAGTAGATTCAACCCTATTGATTTTGAAAAAAAATCCAACAAACTGTATGGGAAAAGTAGCCATTTCAAGTTGAAAACTTGCGTTTCTTGTTTACGCAATAAAGTCTTCATTTTTGGTCAGATTTCCATGAAACTTACACAGTTTGTTTATCTCATCGATGGCTTTAATCCTATTGATTTTGAAAAAAAATCCAACAAACAGTATGGGAAAAGTAGCCATTTCAAATTGAACAATTTCATTGCTTGTTTACAGGATAAAGTATTTATTTGTGATCAGATTTTTTTGAAATTTTTAGCTTGTTTATCCCATTAATAGCTTTTTAAGCCTGTTGAGTTTGAAAAAATTCATCAACAGTAATGGAAAAGTAGCCATTTTGAGTTGAAAATGTCAATTTTTTGTCTTTTTGTATAATGAATTCCTAATGTATGCTTTATTTAAAAGCAAAATCTCTGCCAGTAGAGCATATTCAGGGCCTTCTAGTTCTCCTACAGCAGACTTATGTGACACAGTAAATTACATTAGAACAGAAAGTGTTGCTTAGATTAGTTTGTATGGACTATACAGGCTGTTCTGGAACATGAATTTACGCAAATGCCTGAAGGCCACAATTTGCATGTTGCAAGCAATTTTGTCTTGTTATTCCCTGTGGAAATATCTCTTATTTTGATAGATCATAACCCTTAGAATATCACATAGGTGAAATACAAATTTCAAATTTAACCCTTAACTCTTTACCACACAATCCCGACTTTTAACGACCCTGAGAAAGATGAGCCTTGTGAAAACACTGTGGGAAAAGGAGAAAATGTTGGTAACCAGCATTTTCTCCATTTCCCACAATGTTTTCTACCATTTCCAGAACAAATTTCAAATTTTCAGTCACTTTTATTTTGTTGTCTACAAATGCTTTCAATTTGGTCAAGCCTAAAATATTGTTGTTTGGTAATGAGTTAAAGAATGCCAAATAAATCAAACTGACATATTTTTATTTTGATAGAAATCCTAAATAAATGCATGTTGGCCTTTGTCTACAGAGTTTCACCAAAGCAGCCAGAGTAGATCAATGATAAGACTGCATGTTTTGTGCAGTCTGATCATGATCCACACCGGCAGCGAAGGAGCCTGAAGGTTTCAGAAAAACAACTGAAATAGGCTGGTGGTTGTTTGAATGTCTTTGCATGCAGTTACTATGTAATTTTTTCATATGACCTGGTAAATGCAGGTACCAGATAGGGGCAAAACTTTCTAATGGCGATGCTTGTGGGAAAGTTAGTCAATGACGTGAAAAGCAAGTTGTGTCAGTAATGGTGTGAAAAAACCAGGAAAGGTGTGAATAGGTGTACTGGTTGCCCTGTTAAGATCAAAGCATCCTCGGATACCGCGGGGTCTCCCTTTGTGCTATGCTACATCGACCCCTGGGACAATTAATTGAATTTCCCTCGCTTTACCGCTGGCCTAATGCTGGCTTTTCATTGGTTCCATCATCATTTTGTGATGGGCGAGTGGACTGTACGCTATGACGTTTCGTATCGATTTTTGGCGGCTAATTCAAAGTTTTATTAGTCAATTGTCCCAGGGATCGATGTAGCGTAGCAAATAGGAAGACCCCGGGGTATCTGAGGATGAGATCAAAGTACATGATGAAGACTTTTAATGACGCTGAAAGAGAAGGCTCTTGAAAACATTGTGGCAAAAGAAGAAAATGCCGTTTTCTACCCTACCAAAGAAAAATCATTTCATATGAGCCACAATGAAACTCATCTCCAGATGCTTTCAATTCGGACAGGTCTAATATTTTGTCGTGCAGGAAAGGGTTAACCCTTTACCACACGACAGAATTTTGGACTGGACAAAACTGACAGCCTCGCCAGTCAACAATCTAAATGTTGCCCAAATGATGATTTACGTCTTTGATAGGGTTGAAAACATTGTGGAAAAAGGAGAAAATGCTGGTTACCAGCATTTTCTCCTTTTCTCACAATGTTTGCAAAAGGCTTCTTTCTCGGGGTTGTTAAAAGTCGGGATTGTGTGGTAAAGGGTTAAAGTAGCATTAAACTCCAATACAAACAAACAAACAAACAAACAAGCT
Organism: Tridacna crocea; assembly: GCA_943736015.1. Lineage (NCBI taxonomy): Eukaryota > Metazoa > Mollusca > Bivalvia > Cardiida > Cardiidae > Tridacna > Tridacna crocea. Next base: position 54,200,710 of record OX031064.1, on the reverse strand, counting down.
GCGGTCTAGTAAAGTGGCAGGTGATTGTATGTAAAGTTTTTGTCAAACCATTGTTACAGACACTAACATAATTATAGTTACGATAGTTTTTATTTGCATCAGTTCTGTCCTTGAAAGATATTTAATCTTTACAAGCTGTCCTAAGTGACCCTTTTACAACACTTTTCCGACTTTCAACGGCGCTGCAGGAAGAAAGCTTTCAAAAACATGGTGAGAAAAGGAGAAAATGCTAGTTACCAGCATTTTCTCCTTTTCCCACAATGTTTTCTACCCTATGAAAGACAAATTTTGTATTTTGAGCTACATCTATTTTGTTTTGTGTATAATGCTCTTTAGAGCAGGCTTGACTCTGTAGCGAAGTGGTACGTGCACATTGTCATGTTGATTGTGCAAACATAGAGAGGAGATACATTGTTAACTCTTTCAGCAGACGATAACGAGTTTTAACTCTTCACCAGACCAGAAGGCTATTGGAAACACTTCACCAGACCAGAAGGCTATTTGAAAACATTGTGGGAAAAGGTGAAAATGCTGGTAACCAGCATTTTCTCCTTTTTCCACATTGTTTTCTTTCCCGTAGTAGACAAATTTTGTGTTTTATGCAACATTTATTTGATATTATGCTATTTAGACAAGGCTATTTAACCCTTTACTCCATAGATACTTATTTCTACACATTGCTTGTAGGGGCCTAATAGGAAAACATTGTGGCGAAAGGTGAAATTGCTCGTGAAGAGCAATTTCACCTTTTGTCACAATGTTTTCTATGCTATCAAAAGGTGGCATATACACATACGAAACGGCTTCATCATTGCTGTTATTTAGGGTCAATCAGAGATTCCATAGAAATGCCTTATGGAGTAAAAGGCTAACATTTTGCTGTGTCGTAAAGAGTTACATTCACATGTCACACTGGTAGTGCATCATACAGCAGAGAAACATTGTCTACCCATAAGCTACTAAATGGAACTAGATGACAGTGTAGAATAGGATCAGACTGCACAAAAGGTGCAGCCTGATCTTGGATCTGCACTGACCAAAAAGGAGATATATTTCCTCCAAAAATACCTTTCATACAGCAAAATTTGGTATTTTTAGCGTCGGTTTGAAAGTTTACTTTTATGTAGCAGGATAAAGTTTAACACAGTACCAAATGACAAAATTTTAGACTGGCCCGAATTGACAGCATTTGCAGACAACAAAAATTCATGTTACTCAAAGATTTTAGTTTGCTTTGGGTAGGGTAGGGAAAAAAAAACGTTTTGGGAAAGACCTCCACCTCGGGGATCGTAAAAACCAGGGATAGGGTTAAAGGGATGATGAAGATTTCTAAAGATTCATCTATACTCGCTTTCAGCTACATTTTAACCCATTACCACACAATCCCTACTTTTGACGCCCCTGAGAAAGAAGTCTTTAGAAAACATTGTGGGAAAAGGAGAAAATGCTGGTAACCAGCATTTTCTCCTTTTCCCACAATGTTTTCTACCCTTCACAAAACCAATTTCAAATCTTCAGTCACTTTTATTTTGTCGTCTGCAAATGCTTTCAATTTGGACCAGTCTAAAATATTGTCGTTTGTTAATGGGTTAACTCACTTTATTCTTATTTGATGAAACTTCAATCTTTGTATCTTCATGCAGCGAATTTTGCCCCTGGCGGCTGTAAGGCTGCACAGATGAAACAGATAGAAAATGAATTGCATGTTTTGGAGGCCTTCCAAGCTATGTTTGTTGTTGATTCCAGTTTTAGATGTTTTGTTTTTTGTCCCTTAAATTGATAGTTGATCTATTTTTACACTGCTGAGCCATTCTACACACTTCCGAGTTTTAGCCCTTTTCCAATCAATCCCATGTTTTTGACCTTGAGATGTTTTGTTTTTTATCCCTTATATTGATAGTTGATCTATTTTTACACTGCTGAGCCATTCCACACACTTGCGAGTTTTAGCCCTTTTCCAAACAGTCCTTTGTTTTAATGACCTTGAGATAGAAGCCTTTTGAAAACATTGTGGGAAATAGAAGAAAATGCTGGTAACATGCATTTTCTCTTTTATCCCATGATATTTTCTACTCTATTATAATAAAGACCTTAAGCTAATCAAGTTGTACAAAGTCTGAATTTGTCATCTGTGGATGTTCTCAGTTTGGAAGCCTAAAATTTGTTGTTTGGGAAATGGTTGAAGGAAAAATATACGAGTTTTATTCCGACTCCTTTTGATGGTGGAAAATTCTTGTCCGAAAGTAACTCTAGAAAGTTACACTATGTCTGATTTGGATATAGTATTTTGTTCAGCCAATCAGACACTACACTGTTCTAAAGATTATAAAAAAAATTTCAGAATCGGAATAAGAATGCTATTTAAAACGCACCATTTCCATAATCCAGGTAAACCTTCAAAATTATGTACTTGTCAGATGGAATTGAAATATACCAGGTTAATGTGTTTATTCTGTCACTTGCCTTCGGCTTACTGTATAAAAAAATGTCTACATCTATCAGGCTATCATCTTCAGCTCACTGTTTAACTTTTATGCCTTGCCTAGTAAGATATGAACTATATAATCTGTGCACCAAGGGTACTACAGTCTTTTTTCAGATGACGACTAGTTTGACCATAACCTAGTTTGTACTTCGTTCGTTCATTCATTTTGAAGAATGGTACATTTGTATGAAAAACTAGCAACCAAAAATTAACAATAGCCTTGTTAAAATACATCTAAATTTAATCCTTACCCTCTAAAAGTGTGGAAATCATTGACAGTTTTTTCATACTGTTGGTTCATATTGTGTGTTAATCTCTTTACCAACTTTTAGACCCTTCCAAATTGAAAGCATTTGCAGACGACAAAATAAAAGAGACTGAAAATTTGAAAATTGTTTTGTGAAGGGTAGAAAAGATTGTGGGAAAAGGAGAAAATGCTGGTTACCAGCATTTTCTCCTTTTCCCACAATGTTTTCTAAAGGCTTCTTTCTCTGGAGTGTCAAAAGTAGGGATTGTGTGGTAATGGGTTAAATTTAAAAGCATGCTGCTATTGGGCCTTAAACTCTTTACCAAACAACAGCATTTTAGACTGGTCCACATCATGAAAACATTTTGCAGACGACAAAATAAATGTGAAGCAATAATTAAAATTTGATTTGGGAAGGGTAGAGAACATTGTAGGTAAAGGAGAAAATGCTGGTTACCAGCATTTTCTCCTTTTCCCACAATGTTTTCAAAAGGCTTTCTTTCACAGGGTCGTTAAAAGTCGGGATTGTGGGGTACAGTGTTAATCCATTAGCACACAATCCCTACTTTTGACTCCCCTGAGAAAGAAGTCTTTAGAAAACATTGTGGGAAAAGGAGAAAATGCTGGTAACCAGCATTTTCTCCTTTTCCCACAATCTTTTCTACCCTTCACAAGACAAATTTCAAATTTTCAGTCATTATTATTTTGTCGTCTGCAAATGCTTGCAATTTGGACCAGTCTAAAATATTGTTGTTTGGTAAAGAGTTCAACAAGAAAAAAAACTTGTCTGGCATCGCACATCCCAGGGCTTTTCTATTTTGTTTGATGTTACAATATGTAATCAGCATGTATCAAAGGCTTTTCCACAAATTGTGACGATAATCAAAGGATCAAAGGTGCACATTTATCAGATTTAACTATGTTGAATTCTGTATCAAACATCAAAGTTGTACATAGGTTCAAAATAGAAACATTTGGATTATCTTATGCTCCAATGGTGAAATTTGTCCTTTTCTCATAGTAATTTAACTCTTTACCAAACCACAAAATTTTGGACTGGTTCAAGAGGAAAGCATAAGCATACGATTAAATTAAACCAGCTGAATAACTGAAATTTGTTTTGGGAAGCGTAGAAATGCTTGTAACTAGCATTTTCTGTTTCCCACAATGTTTTCAAAGGCTTTCTTTCTCAGGGCCTTTAAAAGATGGGATAGTCTGGTAAAGAGTTTTTCCCAGGGTGGCTTAACTCTTTACCAAATGACAAAATTTTGGACTGGTCCAAATTGAAGGCATTTTCAGATGACAAATTAGAAGTGACTGAAAATTTGATTTATAAAGGGTAGAAAACATTTGCAAAAAGGAGAAAAAGCTGGTTACCAGTGTTTTCAAAAGGCTTCATTCTTAGGGTCGTTAAAAGTCAGGATTGTGTGGTAAAGAGTTAAAGTTTGTGATTGTTTTGTAAATTTAAGATGCATGTGTGCTGATAAAGAAAAAAGTATTTTTTATTGAAATCCCACTCTTTATCAGAAACAAGAGGACTATTGTTCTGATATATGGCAATAATTGTTCTTTGAATCAAGCACTTTTCATGTTTGTGCATTAGTGCTTGTTACACCATTGAAGTGTGGACTTTACCCCATGCCAGTCAGTCCTGAAAGGTAAATTTGTGAAAAAGAGCTTTTAAAAAAAATGTGGGAAAACCGGATAAAATCACAGTTTCTAGCATTTTCAGCTCAGCTAAGCACAAAGAGCTCAAGGAGAGCTTTTGTGATCGTCCTGTGTCTGTCATGTGTCATCAACTTTTACCTTGTATACGCTCTAAAGGCCACATTTTCAGTCTGACACTCATGAAACTTGGTCAGAATATTTTCTCAATAAAATCTCTGACAAGTTCGAAAATGGGTAATATCAGGTCAAAGACTTGGTCACCTAAGGTCAAATTCTAGAAAAATCTTGTGTACACTTTAGAGTCCACATTTTCTATCCAATACTCCTGAAAGTTGGTCAGAATGTTTGCCTTGATAATATCTCGTGCGTGTTTGAAAATGGGTCATGTCAGGTCAAAAACTTCGTCACCAGGTCAAATCTTAGAAAAACCTTGTGTACACTCTACAGGCCACATTTTCAGTCCAATAATGAAACTTGGTCAGAATGTTTTTCTTAATTGATATTTTAAAAGTACAAGTATGTGATACTGGGTAATGTCTGATAAAAAAACTAGGTCACTAGGTCAGATTTTAGAAATTTTATTTTCTAGAGGCACATTTTTAGTCCAAAACTCTTGAAAGTTGGTCAGAATATTTGTCTTGATAATTATCTTGAAAGAGTTTGAAAATTGGTAATTTCGGATCATAATGTAGGTCACTAGATCAACCTTTTGAAACCTTGTTTACTTTCTAGAGGTCTCATTTTAAATGCAATACTCATGAAACTGTGCAAAATGTTGGTCTTGCACCAGTTTGCAAGTGGGTCATTTCAAGTCTATAAAGATTTTCGTAGAATGTTTGTCATAATATCTCACAAGAGATTGAAAATGGATCATGTTTGGTCAAAAGACGCAGGTGAGCGATTTCAGGGCCATCGTGGCCCTCTTGTCTCCTTTACCCACAATGTTATCCACCTGCAAACACGAGCCACAGTCTGGCAAAAGGGGGCTTAATGCATCTCTGTGATGCTTTATACCTATCAAGACATCACATTGTGGTGGACCCATAATAGCCACTTTCTTTAACCCATTACCAAACAACAATATTTTAGACTGGTCCAAATTGAAAGCATTTGCAGACGACAAAATAAAAGTGACTGAAAATTTGAAATTTTTTTTGTGAAAGGTAGAAAACATTGTGGGAAAAGGAGAAAATGCTGGTTACCAGCATTTTCTCCTTTTCCCTCAATGTTTTCTAAAGGCTTCTTTCTCAGGGGCATCAAGAGAAGGGATTGTGTGCTTATGGGTTAACAACCAACATTACTTTATCACAAGGTAGACTGGTCCCTGGACAAAAAGAAAGATGACAAAAATCGAAAAGTTTTAGCCCAGGTCAGCCTGCAGGGATTGTGCAGGCTGACCTGAGTAGATACTTTTTTCAGATGCATTTAGCCTCAAATTGAAAGCACTAGCAGACGACAAAATACACTTAATTAAAAAAAATGAATTTTCTTTTCGTGAGCGTGGAAAACGTGGGGAAAAAAAGTAAATGCTGGTTACCAGCGTTTTCTCCTTTTTCCACATTGTTTTCATAAGGCTATATTTTTTTCCAAGGTCATTAAATCTTAGTGTAGTAATGAGTTCAAAAAAACATGTGGGAAAAGGAGAAGATGCTGGTTACCGGAATTTTCTGGATTTGCCACAATATTTCTTTACCACATCAAAGATAACTTCATCATTTGAGCCTAATTTAAAGATGCCCATCAACAGCTGGTGAGCAGAAACACTGCTAAATTTAAAGATTTAGAAAAGTACAGAAATCTGTCCATTGTGTACACAAGGATAAATTACTGACATATAAGGTGTAACTGATAAAAAAAAGAAACATGCAGGTTTGTGTTAGAAATCGAACATTGGTCAGAAGAAAACTGGTTGACAATCGAAGCTGGAAACAATAGTGGTACGTCACGGAAATTTATCGTTGGTTTCTGTCTAGAGTTGGATACGGTGTAACTTGCACATCGGCCCCGACCTCCATCTGAAAATTGAGGTTGCAAAAGAGAAGGCTACATTTTCCTTTGTTGTCCATAGTAAACGCAAGGCAAAGGTCAAATATAGTCACGTGACAATGCATGACCATCATGCGAATCTACCTGAGTGTATAACGGATATAGAAAATCTTTGATTCAAAAACAGGAAACGTTGAGACAGTTTACATTGAAGGCCGCAAATCAGCGAAATGCATTTTCTACAGACCTTAATCTAAGCAACCTTGCAATCGTCAGGCGCAATATTTGGCATAAAGATATAAGTTAAGAACAAAATGAGTTAAAACTGGCTAAAAATGAATATTAAGGGCCTCTTTAAATCTCCATCTGCAAACACTTCTTAATTGAACAAGTAATACATAAACATTTGTCATTTTGTAAAAGGTTAATTGCTCTGTAAATTACAATAAAAGTACACAATATAGTGCTCCATGTTTGAAATGTGGTCCTTGGCCTAAGTCATCACCTGACCTGTCATCTTTGTCTTCCTATATCAACTCTTTTACCTGACAACAAGATTTAATACTGGTCTAAATTGAAAGTATTTGCAGACAACATAATAATTATCAAACTTGACAAGAAAAGCAAAAGTGTAGCTTTAAAAAGGAAGAAAACATTGGCAGGAGAGAATATAGTGCTGGGTACCAGCATTTTCTCATTTTCCCTCGATGTTTTCAAAGGCCTTATGCTTAATGGTTGTTAAAGCTCTGGATTGAGTGGTAAAGGTTTAACTCAATAAATCAAAATTATTAACCTTTAGAAACCTTACTGGTTTTAATCTACATACTGTAACCTTGAAAAGATGAAAAATTCTATGGTTTCAAGAGATGCTTTTGGTGTGAATAATTATTACCAATGATTTAGCTCTTTGCCAAATCTCTTGTTTAAATGCCCCTTTAAAAGTTATTCATTTAAATACATTGCTTTTTAATATTATTTCCTTTTCCTGTAAATTGTTTTCTCCCATTTTCGTACCAAATTGCATCATTTAACTCTTTACCATGCGACAAAATTTTAGACTGGTTCAAATTGAAAGCATTTGCAGACGACAAAATAAAGGTGACTGAAAAATAGAAATTTGTTCTGGGAAGGGTAGAAAACACTGTGGGAAAAGGAGAAAATGCTGGTTACCAGCATTTTCTCCTTTTCCCATAGTGTTTTCAAAAAGCTTCTTTCTCAGAGGTGTCAAAAGTAGGGATTATGTGGTAATGGGTTAACTCTTTACCAAAAAAGTTCCTAAAGACCCAAGCCTTAGCTTGAAAGTCGAAGTGGCATTGCACCTGTACGATTATTGCATTGTGTACAGTGATAAAAAGTGCATGTCCCACTCATGGCTTTGTGGTGTATGGTGGTTTCCAGAATTGACTGGCGTGAAAAATTGTTATGACAAAATGGCATATGGCATGACAGACTTATGTCACTGGCTTTGAGAATGAGGTCACTTTGCACCTTTGTCTTTTTCTATTCATTTTTATGACACAAATCTGCATCTGTGAACCTAGATATTCTTCAAGAGCAAGGACCATAACTCTTTTTAACTCTTTACCACATGGGGAAATTTTTGGTTTGTCCAAATTGAAAGCATTTGCAGACCACATAATAAAGGTGACTGAAAAATTAAAATTTGGTTTGGGAAGGGTAGAAAACACTGTAGGAAAAGGAGAAAATGCTGGTTACCAGCATTTTCTCCTTTTGCCACAGTGTTTTCAAAAGGCTCCTTTCTCCGGGTTGTTAGAAGTCGGGATTGTGTGGTAAAGAGTTAATCGAAGTGTAAAAATTTAGACTTGTACAATGTAAAAGTATTTGCGGACAACCTACCAAATTGCAAAATTCTGGTTACCAGAATTTTCTCCTTTTTCTCATGTTTTCAGAAAGTTTTTTTGCAGTCATTAAAGTTGGCATTGTGTCGTGAAGGGTTGTGTGGAAGGACCTCATCAAGGAATAATCTTATTGACAAGGCACAAAATTGTTGGGATCTCCATGTCATTATTGGCACATTTCTGTTTATATAAACATTGGTTATTTATTCCTATATAAACACAAACAAAATAAGCTTTACATTTTTCCAGCATTTTTTAGCTTTGGTGCACTTGTGCAAGTATTATGTTACGTAAGTCAAGGTTACTTACCTGTAATATCATGAATGATTAAGATCTACCTTTAGAAGCTGTGAATAGATACTGCAATAATTGCTGGAGGGTGTTTTGGCATAAAATACCTGGTGCCAAACTCTGTACCACACAACAAAACTTTAGAGTGTTCCTTGCCGAAAATAATTGCAGGTTACAAATATATTGATCATTTGATGGAATTTGTCTTCTTAGCAGTGGTAAAGATGTTGGAAAAAGGAGGAAATGCTGATTACCAGCATTTTTCTTCTTTTTCCAAACTGTTTCTATTTAGAGCCTTCTTCCTCATGGTTGTTTAAGCATAAGATGTTTGGTAAAGAGTTGAGGTTAATTATGCCCCCCTCTAACATAGTGGGTGTATATTTCTTAGTGGGTGTATATTTCTTGGCTAAAGTCGGTCTGTCGGTCGGTTGTTGGTAGGTAGACCTTACCTGATAGAATTATAAGTAGACACAGAATTTACTTAGGTTAGTCAAATTTGGCACAGACATGTGTCTTGGAGTGTAGATGATCCTATTGATTTTGAGGTTAGTTGGTCAAATGTCAAGGTCACAGTGACCGTGGGACATGTTTATATATAGACGAAACCTTGTCTGGATGATAACTAGACACAGAAGTGACCTAGATTCATCAAATTTGTCACAGACATGCATCTTGGAGTGACCCTATAGATTTCGAGGTCAATTGGTCAAAGGTCAAGGTCACAGTGACCATCATCATATTGATATATAGACCAAAGCTTGTCTGGATGATAACTAGACACAGAACTGACCTAGGTTCATCAAATTCGGCACAGACATGGGTCTAGGAGTGTAGATGATCCTTATTGATTTTGAGGTCAATTGATCAAAGGCCAAGGTCACAGTGTCCGTCAACATACTAACATATAGACGAAACCTTGTCCCAATGATAACTAGAGACAGATTTAGTGACCTAGGTTCATAAAATTTGGCAGACATTTGTCTCAGAGTCTAGACTGAGCTGTCCACAAATAAAAGCATTTGAAGTCTTTAAAATGTAAAGAGCTCCGGATAAGAGGGAGTTATGGTTTTCTAAACTTAACTGAACTAAACTCATTATTTCTCGCTATGTTGTGGGTACTCATTAGAATCATCTCAATTAGACAATTTGAATGAGTAACCACAACATAGGGTTTAGAGGAGGACAATCAGTATTTTCAATTTTTAAAATCAAAATCTTTCCCTCTATCTATAGCCTTAAGGTACATGCTTTGATACCCTGTCGGACAATGAGGGCCTGTGGTGTCAATAGTGTGTACCATGCCAAAGACGAATTCCAGCATTTGAGCATTGTTTAATCAGTCATGTGAGAGCAAAGTGGGTCAATAGACTTTTTAAGAAATAAAAAAAAGTAGGTCAGAATCTCCATGTGTTTTATTTCTACTCATAGATTAAATCTGAAAAGTTTATTCACCTGTAGATTGATTACAGGGAAGTATTTTCAATTTGCAATATAATGTCACAGATGTTCCTGTTTCAAATCACACTCCATGATAATTTTCAATATTTTAGAACAATATTTTCGGAAGTATGCTGTAATTTTGTATTAGGTTGAACTAAGGTTTAAAATCTGTTACCAACCATTCCTGTCTTTAACCCATTACCACACGAGAAAATTTAAGACTGGTCCAAATTGAAAGCATTTGCAGACGACAAAATAAAGGTGACTAAAAAATAGAAATTTGTTCTGGGAAGGGTAGAAAACACTATGGGAAATGGAGAAAATGCTGGGTACCAGCATTTTCTCCATTACCCATAGTGTTTTCAAAAGGCTTCTTTCTCAGGGGCGTCAAAAGTAGGGATTGTGTGGTAATGGGTTAACCATTAACCAACTGACAAAATTTTAGACTTGTCCAATTAAAGGTGGCTCAAAAGACAATTAAAAGAAAAAAATGAATTATAAAGAATTGTCTTAAAACGGTAGAAAACAATGCGGGAAAAGGAGAGAGCACTAAGTCTTGCTACTTCTTCTACTTTGCCCACAATGTTTTCTACCCTTCACAAAACCAATTTTAAATTTTCAGTCACTTTCATTTCATCGTCTGCAAATGGTTTCCATTTCAGACAAGCCTAAAATACTGTTGTTTGGTTATGTGTTCAACAAGCTGGAGAAGGAAAGCTTTGAAATATTTTAGAAAATGATGAAAATGCTGGAAACCAGCTTTTTATCCTTTTCCTACACTGTTCTTTATTCCTTTCAGGGATGCATGTTCTTTATTCCTTTCAGGGATGCATTCCATTGTTGTAGCCAAATTTCATTTGATGACTGCACATTTTTATAGTTCAAACAAGTAAAAAAAAAATTGTTTCCTTGTAAGGATGGGAGCAGTCCATAGACTAAAATGGATTTAGACAGTGCTATAACATTTTTTTCTCGTTATCTGTTAGATTTATTAAGCTTTCAAATGGTTTTTTCGATGTTAAAAAGTTGTTACAGCTGGAAATGATTGCTACTGAACAGGCATTACTATAAGCAATGAAGAAAATATTTTGTTAAACAATCTCATAAAATGAATACATGTATTTTGAAAGCCTGCCAAACACAAGCAGCAAAAATTTCACTTCTTGGGTCATACAATTTACTACTTTCATGATTGGCTTAATAACTTCTAAACCTTTTACCTAAATATCTTATTTTATGACCGCACAGTCAAATTTTCAAAACATTGTAGGAAAAGGAGAAAATGCTGGTAACCAGTATTTTCTCCTTTTCCCACAATGATATCTATCCCAATAAAGACAGATTGGAACAACTGAACATCTAAATTATTGCTTCAGATGCTTTCAGTTTGGACATGTGTAAGGTTTGGCAACCAGCATTTTCTCCTTTTCCCACAATCTTTTTTTAACCCATCACAAAACAAATTTTAAACATTCATTTACTTCTATTTTGTCATCTGCAAATGCATTCGATTTGGACAAACCTAAAATTTTGTCATTTGGTAATGATTTAAGTGAAAGAGAAATAGATTTAATCGTCTTTAAATTTAATCTCCTACAGCACAATCACAACTGTTATATAGAGTACTTTGGAATTTAAGATTCTAGAAAAATGGAGAATTGATGCTGATCAACCCTTTCAAAGGCAAACATTATTGTGGCAACATTTAGTATTTTGCCTACAAAGTCTTTGAATTTGGTCAAGTTTAGAGGCTTTTCATCTGGAAGAGAGTTGTACAATTTTGTTTGGGTACATAAAGGCTACGAAGATTGATGTTATGATAAGATTGCCGATTTTTACTTTAAAGTTTCCTGCGTGGTTTTAGGCATAAATTCCTGGTGAAATCATTCTGGAAGATTGTAATACCTTTTTCGCCAGACGAGAGGTTTCTGGAATTGTCCATTTTGAAGGAATTTACATTAGACAAGGAACCAAGTGTTGCTCTAACAAGGGGATTTGTCTGTGAACTCTTTACCACACGAGAAAATTTTAGACTGGTCCAAATTGAAAGCTTTAGCAGACGACAAAATAAAAGTGACTGAAACAATAAAATTTGGTTTGGGAAGGGTAGAAAACACTGTTGGAAAAGGAGAAAAATGCTGATTACCAGCATTTTCTCCTTTTCCCACAGTGTTTTCAAAAGGCTTCTTTTTCAGGGTCGTTGAAAGTTGAGAACCAGCATTTTCTCCTTTTCCCTCAATGTTTTTCTATTCTGTTGACCCATTACCACACAGTCCCGAGTTTTAATGGCCCTATAGGAGAAGGCTTTGAAAACGTGGGAAAAAGAGAAAATGATGGTAACCAGCATTTTCACCTGTTCCTATAATGTTTTCTTCCCCATCAAAAACAAAAATCATCCTTTCTGTTACATTTAATATGTTGTCTACAAATTCTTTGAATTTGTTTGATAAAGAGTTAAAGACAGATTTATGGATTACGGGCCTCATTTGATATACTGTCATCATAGGCTTTTAATTTGGATGATTCTGGTATTTTGGAGCCTTGCAAAGAGTTAAGATGCTTGTAGAGTTAGGTTAGGTTTTTTCAATAACCTTTATAATTAAATTTTCACTTCTTACTAAATACTTTTATTATTTCTCATTTTAGGTGATGAACAATTGGCAAAAAGGCGAAAGAAATCCCGAACTGGTGAAGAGACATATCTCATGAAGACCGAACCTCATCCAATGGAACAACAGCGTCTCTCTCCACATTCAATGGAATATGCTGCTAGCTCACAGTATCCACTACCAAACACTAATGTCTTCAATAACACAGTTACCCCACCCCAAGGAAACAACAGTGATGGGGAGGTAACTACAAGCTATATGTCTGATTCAACGGATAACAGTTTAAGCAGTCCAGGGAACCAGATTTTAAATATCTCAACTAATAATGTAAAAGTGGAACCGTCTCCAGATAATTTACCAAGACCCTTGCCACCAGACGTGGAAGAAGGTATAAAAGCTTTAGAACTGGAGTACCAAGGTGTATTTGATAGTGGATATTCGGAGCTACAGGCCAAGAAGATGGTTGAGAGACCACATACAGCAAATGAACTATTTAACATGACAGATATATTCATACGCAGGTTAATAAAATTTGCCAAACATATTCCAGAGTTTAAAAGTCTAAAGCAGGAAGATCAGATCTACTTGTTGAAGGTAAGCACATGAAGGGTCCAAATTAGCAGGTGTTTCTTCGGTCAGAATTAATGTTACAAATTTCAGATATTTTTTTCCCTGTAAGAACATAGTTACTTAGTGATTTCTAGGTATTTTCCCATGCACAAAAGGACATTATATTATTCTCATGATTGTCCACGTATCCCACTGTCAGTGTATTTGCAATGTAATGTTTGCGCCTTATCTGGTGAAGCCAAGGTTTGATTGATTTTGAAACTATTTCTGACACCATGTAAACAAGGTGAAGGTCACAGCTGGGAGAGGGGAGATAAAGTGGCATGCCCATGATGGCCTCCTTTTGGTGCAAAAAGACTGTCTGCAGTGCAGTGCTTGTTTGTAAGGATAGTTTTAATGATAAGAAAATTAAGTATATACGAGTACAAGTTTTCAGGTTTTATTAGCTCCACTGGCCAGAGGCTAACGGGCTTATGTCATGGCCCAGTATACGTTGTGTGTCCATCCGTCCATCCATGTGTTATCTTTTATTCAAACATCTTTTCTGAAATTACCCATCACATTTTGATGAAACTTTACAGAAATGACCCTGCCATGGTCCTTTTTAAGATTCCTTGAAAGAATTTTATTCCTTCAAAAACTCTGGTTGCCATGGCAACAAAACTGAAAAATATTTAAAAATCTGCTTGTCTGAAATGATAAGGCCTAGAGTTACCAAAATCGCTTTATCTAGCGGACCTAGACCATGTTCCTTCAAATGATAGCCCTGGGGCCACAAGTTTTATATGGGCTTATATATATAGGGAAAACTTTAAAAATCCCTCTAGTACCTAGCCGTTGGGCCTAGGGCTACCAAATTTGGCATGTGTTTTTATCAAGTAGGTGCCTACCAAGAATTCCCAAACTATACCCCTGGGGTCAAATTTGGTCTGGTGCCAGGGGTCACAAGTTTATATAGGCTTATAAATCATAGGGAAAACTTTAAAAATCTTCTGTTACCTAGGGATAAGGCCTAGAGCTACCAAATTTAGTATGTAACTTCATGTAGTGGGTTTCTACAAACGGTATCCAAATTGAAGCCCTGGGGTCAAATTTGGTCCCTTCCCATGGGGCCACAAAGTTTACATGAGCTTATATTTGGAAATCTTAAAGAATCTACTTGTACCTAACCATAATAGGGCTACAAAATTTAGCTCTGCCTCATGGGTCTGATGTTTTACCGGGCCTTTGATTGAGGAAACTTAAAAATCTTCTTGTTATAACTGCACATTCTAGACCTATATTATTTGGTATGAGGCTTTATCATGTGGACATCCAACATGATTAAGTAATTAAAGCTTTGTGGAGAAAAATTGCTTTGCCTGGGGGCCATAACTTTCTCGGATTTTATAGAAAAAGTTTAGTATGTCTTCAAGTTTGAAACAAATTGGCCAAATATTGTTTGGCTTGTAGTCTTATTACTTATAAGCCAGTGGAGCGATACAGGACCATCATGGCCCTCTTGTTGTCGATTTCAGAAATTAGGCCAACTTAAAGTCCACTTTTTCCTATATTTTGTTCTTAGAATTGAAAATTAACTAGAATTTATGGGATTTTTTTAAAAAATGTTAACTTTTACACATAATTATATTGCTGTAAATTTTCTCTGAACTTGATGAAAAGGAATTATCCCACCTTTCTTGTACTTTGTATGAATTATCCATTCATGTATTGATTTAATCACATCTTGGTTGAATAATTTGATAATTAATTTACATTTCCTCATTAGTGCATGAATTTTGCCCTATTAACCTATAAATGTGACCACTATAACCCTTTACTATGCAATCTCCCACCCTAATGAAGAAAGTTTTTGAAAAAAAATTGTAGGAAAAGAGGAAAATTTGTGGTAACCAGTATCTCCTTTTACTTGCAATGTTTCCTACCCCCACAGAAACAAACTATCATTTAGACTCCATTTGAATTAATTTTTGTTTGTAATCACAAAAAATGTACTGTTCAAACATTTTTTATCTCCTAGAATGTTAACATACTCATATATAACCTACAAATGTAATTCATTGAATTATTTCGCTAATTAACACATGCCATGGATATTTTACAAATAGCGCAGGCTTGCAACCTTATTTCTCCAAATTGTGGACTGTATGTGCAGTAGAAATACCAAAGAATTAAGATAAAGAAAAATTCATGTAACAGATTTACAAACCACTACTTTACGAACATTTTATCCTTTTCCCACAAAAGTTTTTATCCTCCCCAACAGAAATCTCGTTATTTGAACAAAATTAACGTAAATTCAAATTTCAAAGGTCTTTGAACTCTTTACCACACAACGACCCTGAGGAAGAAGCCTTTTGAAAACATTGTAGGAAAAGGAGAAAATGCTGGTAACCAGCATTTTCTCCTTTTCCCACAATGTTTTCTACCCTTCCAAAGACAAATTTCAATTTTTTGAGTCACATTTATTTTGTTGTCTGCAAATGCTTTCAATTGGGACAAGTCTAAAACTTTGTCTTTTAATAGCGAGTTAAGGAGAGTTTGTTCTATAAAGACTGAAATAATCCAGTGGGTAAATTAGTTTCTGTGACGAACATGACAGTTGGGCAAGGGTTAACTCTTTACTAGTAATACTAGTAACCAGCATTTTCTCCTTTTCCCACAAAGTTTTCTGCCCCACCAAAGAAAAATTGGGTCATTTGTGCCACTATGATATTGTTGTCTGCAAATGCTTTCAATTTGGATAAGTCTAAAATTTCGCCATGTGGCCCATCCAATCGTATCATTGATTTTAACCTCTTAACCCATTACCACACAATCCCTACTTTTGACGCCCCTGAGAAAGAAGCCTTTTGAAAACACTGTAGGAAAAGGAGAAAATGCTGGTGACCAGCATTTTCTCCTTTTCCCACAGTGTTTTCTACCCTTCCTAGAACAAATTTCAATTTTTCAGTCACCTTTATTTTGTTTTCTGCAAATGCTTTCAATTTGAACCAGTCTAAAATTTTGTCGTGTGGTAAAGAGTTAACCTACTTTTTACGATCTGAAGAAAGAAGCCTTTGGAAAACATTGTGGAAAAAGGAGAAAATGCTGGTAACCAGCATTTTCTCCTTTTCCCACAATGTTTTCCAACCTTCCCACACCAACTTTCAAATTTTCAGTCACATTTATTTTATTGTCTGCGAATACTTTCAATTTAGAACAGTCTAAAATTTTGTCGATTGGTAAAGAGTAAACAGGTCTACAGCATGTTGAGATTGCAACAGCTGGTTATCACAGGTGAAAATTCATTGGGTATCCTAATTCTTTCAAATTCCTAGAAATTCACAACAAACACTTTACCACCTGACAAAATTTAGGTTACAAGATTTTCCTCTGCTTCTTATAATGTTTTTAAAGCTGTTATGATCATTGACGGACTTACTGGCTTATCTTTGGTAAAAGATTAAACATTTAACGAGTTAAAAAACACAGGAAAGATGGTAAGCTTTCACCAACAAAATGACTTGAACCATATCAAGGTATAAAAAGAAAATTAGAAAAGCTTGTATTGAAAGCATTGATTCTGCACATACTATAAAGGTCAATCGTTAGAAGTCGCCAGGTAGAGGAAAGAAAAGCTTTATGGAGTTTTAGAACATGCAGGGTGTTGGCATTTAATTTTCTTTTTTTTTCACAGTATTCTCCATAGCATTTTTTCCAAGATTTGTGAAAACACAGGCCTGTTTGTCAAAATGTTTCTTTGAGAACTTATTTAACTCTTTACCACACTATCCCACTTAATGACCCTGAGAAAAAAAGTATTTGAAAACATTGTAGAAAAAGAAGAAAATGCTGGTAACCAGCATTTTCTCCTTTTCC
This sequence comes from Tridacna crocea, assembly GCA_943736015.1. Classification (NCBI taxonomy): domain Eukaryota; kingdom Metazoa; phylum Mollusca; class Bivalvia; order Cardiida; family Cardiidae; genus Tridacna; species Tridacna crocea. The sequence goes on along the minus strand of OX031064.1, from coordinate 54,183,694 downwards.
TACAATGTTTTCTACCCTCCCCAGCATAAATTTCAATTTTTTGGTAACTTAAATTTCGTCGTCTGCAAATATTTTCAATTTGGAGAAGTCTAAATTTATGTCGTTTGGTAAAACGTTAACCCATTGCCACACAATCCCTACTTTTGATAACCCTGAGAAAGAAGCCTTTAGAAAACATTGTGGGAAAAGGAGAAAATGCTGGTAACCAACATTTTCTCCTTTTCCCACAACGTTTTCTACTCTTCACAAAACAAATTTCAAATTTTCAGTCACTTTTATTTTGTCGTCTGTGAATGCTTTCAATTTGGAGAAGTCTAAATTTTTGTCGTTTGGTAAAGAGTTAACCATTGTAAAACATCTTTTAACTCTTTAACAAAATTCTAGACGGGTCGAAATTCAAAGCTAAAATTTATTATTGCAGACAATGAATATAGCACAAATTATTAAATTTGTCTTTGAAAGGGCAGAAGCATAGTGTGAAAAAGAGAAAATGCTTGTTACAAGCTCCTTTCTCCTTTTCCTGCAATGTTTTTAAAGGTTCTTTTCCGTCAGGGTGGTTAAAACTTGGGATTGTGTGGTGTAAGTTTTAACAGCAAAACTGGCAGACACTGTTTCATTTCATAATTTGGGATCTACGAGTGGGAGTGTAAAGTTGGGTATGTTTATTTTTAGAACGCCAAAAAGGAGAATGTTTGTGAGAGAAAAAAAAGAACGGGATGTGTTTTACGTCATTGCTAATCTTGTCACGCATTACACAGTCGTTGAGACAACAGGATGTCATGGATATGTGCACACTGTGCACCTAGATAACCAATATTGTTTAACTCTTTACCACACGAGAAAATTTTAGACTGGTCCAAACTGAAATCATTTGCAGACGACAAAATAAAGATGACTAAAAAATAGAAATTTGTTCTGGGAAGGGTAGAAAACAATGTGGGAAAAGGAGAAAATGCTGGTTACCAGCATTTTCTTCTTTTCCCATGGTGTTTTCAAAAGACTTCATTCTTAGGGGCGTCAAAAGTAGGGATTGTGTGGTAATGGGTTAACTCTTTACCAAATGACAAAATAATAGCCTGGTCCAAATTAAAAGCAAATGCAGACGACAAAATGAATGTGACTAAACAATTGAAATGCCATATGGGAGGGGTAGAAAACATTGTAGGAAAAGGAGAAAATGCTGGTTACCAGCATTTTCTCCTTTTCTCACAATGTTTAAAATAGGCTTCTTCCTTGGGGTCATTTAAAGTCGGGATTGTTAGGTAAAGGGTTAGTATCATATTTTATGGTATCGTTATTTCAAGGATCAGGTAACAAAAATATTTTACATAACTGCAAACAAAGTAGATTAAAGATCAGACTCTAATAAAAGTCACTCCGTGTTCTATTTTGAAAGTCTGATCTTGATATACACGGTTACCAAAGCAACAAAAGCTATATTAAGATTAGGTTTTAGTAGATCTATTATTGCATGTGGTAAAACATCAACGTGCTGAAATCTTGCAGTGATTGTAAAGCTAGATCGGACTTCATGATTTGTGCAGGCTAGTCTTGCATTCTTCATTGTCTGCTACTTTTGTACATATTCTTGCTAATGCATTGTTCCTATAATTACCCATTATATTTTGGCTATAAATTATAAAACAATTAAAACAGTCCAGTAACACTTACCAGACTACTTCCATGTTATCACAAACAGTAGAAGACTTTTGCTGACATTGAGGGAAAAGAAGATAATGCTGGTTACCAGCATTTGTAGCTCACCTTAGCACAAAGTGCTCATGGTGAACTCTTGTAATTGTGCTGTGTGCGACATGATTGTGCCATCCATCATTTGTTTTCGGTGATCAACTTTTACCTTGTGTACACTCTAGAGGCCACATTTTTATACCCCCCCAAAACTCTGTTTGGGGGTATATAGGAGTCAGCTTGTCGGTCGGTCCATCTGTCGGTCTGTAGCTTTTTGTCCCCTCTATTTCTCATAAACTATTGGACGAATTTTATTCAAACTTCACTCAAGCAGAGATGTGCATATGAAATGTTGGTTATGGTTCATTGATTTTTCACTGAGTTATGGCCCTTTCATGAAATTTCTTGTCTGCTCTTTTTCTCATCAACTATTGAATAGATTTGGTTCAAACTACACAAATAGACTCAGTATCAAGCAGAGATGTTCATATACTATTTTGGTTATGGTATATTTAGGTTTCATGGAGTTATGGCCCTTTGATGATTCTGGACAAATTTCTTTTAAACTTCATGGATAGACTTTGCACTCAGCAAAGATGTGCATATCATAAATTGTATAGTTAATTAAATAAAATTTCCAAGAGCTAAGCCCTTTTTTGTCATTCTTTTTATGACGGTGGCCTTGCTGAATTGATGAAAATAAATTATACTTTTGACAGAATACTTTTAACACAGCTGTCCGTCCATCGGTGGGTCTGTAGCTTTTTGTCCCCTCTATTTCTCATAAACTACTGGACAAATTTTATTCAAACTTCACAGGTAAACTCAGTATCAAGCAGAGATGTGCATATGAAATGTTGGTTATGGTTCATTGATTTTTCACTGAGTTATGGCCCTTTCATGAAATTTCATGTCCGCTCTTTTTCTCATCAACTATTGGACAATTTGGTTCAAACTACACAAATAGACTCAGTATCAAGCAGAGATTTGCATATCCTATTTTGGTTATGGTTTATTTAGGTTTCATGGAGTTATGGCCCTTTGATGAGTAAGTTTTATTCTCTCCAAGTCTTCAGTCGGTAACAAAGAGTAATTCTTTGGCAAGAAGCCATTGCAGGATATTCATCACCTTCAGTGATGGCTCTGGTATAATTGACTCTCCAGTCACTTATTTTGCATTCTTGTGACATTAATCTGTTTTGTGACAAAGAGCTGTTGGGGGGTATGATCACGTTTAGTGATAGCTCTAGTTCATCCAGTACTCATGAAACTTGGTCAAAATTTTTGTTTGTCATGATATCGGACAGATTTGAAAATTGGTTAGTTCGGTCAAAACTAGGTCACTAGGTCAAACCTTAGAAAAACCTTGTGTACACTCTAGAGGCCACATTTTCAGTACAGTACTCTTGAAAGTCAGAATGTTCGTCTGATGATATATCAGACAAGTTCAAAAAAGGGTCTTTTCTGGTCAATAACTAGGTGACCAGGTCAACAGTCCAATACTCCTAAAGGTTGGTCGGAATGTTTGCCTTGATAATATCTTGGACGATTTTGAAAATGAGTCATGTCACATCAAAAACTAGGTCACTAGGTCAATTCTTAGAGAAACCTTATGTATTGTGTAGAGGCTACATTTCAAGTCCAATACTCTTGAAAGTTGGTCAGAATGTTTGTCTTGGTGGTATCTTGGATGAATTGAGGAATAGATTATGATACCTCGAATGAGTTCTAGATTGGGTTATGTCAAGTCAATAACTAGGTTAGTAGGTCAAAACTTAGAAAAAACCTTGTGTATGCTCTAGAGGCCACATTTTCTGTCCAATAATCTTTAAAATTTTATAGGAATGTGTGTCTTAATACCTCAGATGAGTTTGAAAATGGGTCATGTCAGCTCAATAACTAGACCATTTGGTTAACCCTTAAAGTACTGGAACCAACTTGACTTGTTTTTTTGTGGACAGTGTAGATCAACTGTCCACTGTTTTGTTACATATTCTTGCCAAAAAAAAAAACTTGGTACAGCAATATTTCAGATCTTTTTTGTATTTAAAAATGTCTCTTCTTTTAATTCAGCACATAAAGAATTAAATCTGTAAAAAACTTTGCGTATGCTCTAGGGGCCCTAAATCTTTTGTCCAATACTCATTAAATGTGGTCAGGATGTTTGTCTTGATGACATCTTGTGCCAGTTTAAAAATGGGTCAGGTCAGATGAAAAACTAGGTCACTATTTCAAGTCGTAGAAAACTTTGTGTACACTCAAGAGGCCACAATTTAAGTTCAATATTGATGAAAAAGTGTTTGTCTTGATGACATGGATTAATCTTTAACCCTTAACCCTATGAGGCATTTCTATGGTGTCTCTAATTGACCCTAAATAACAGCAAGGATGAAGCCGTTTCTTATGTGTATATGACACCTTCTGATAGTATAGAAAACATCGTGGCAAAAGGTGAAATTGCTCGTCACGAGCAATTTCACCTTTTGCCACAATGTTTTCAAAAGGCTCCTACAAGCAATGCATAGAAATGAGTATCTATGGAGTAAAGGGTTAAAAAAGGCTTGCATACAAACTAGAGGCCTATATTTTCAATCCAATGATTATGAAAGCATGTAAGAATGTTTGTTTTTATGTCTCAAAAGAGGTTTAAAATGGATCCTCTGTAGTCAAAAGGATCAGGTGAGCAACTTCAGGGCCATCATGGTCCTCTTGTCTTCTTTTTCCACAATGTTTTCTACCCTTTCATTGACAGATCTTTTCATTTAGGGCCTATCAGTTAATCATCTGTAAATACCATCAAGTTAACTCGTTACCAAACGACAAAATTTTTGGCTTGTCCAAATCGAAAGCATTTGCAGACGACAAAATAAAAGTGACTGAAAGTTTGAAATTTGTTTTGTGAAGGGTAGAAAACATTGTGGGAAAAGGAGAAAATGCTGGTTACCAGCATTTTCTCATTTTCCAACAAATGTTTTCAAAAGGCTTCTTTCACAGGGGTGTTAAAAGTCGGGATTGTGTGGTAAAGGGTTAAACAAGTCTAAAGAATTTTAATTGGTAAGGAGAATTATAAATTCTGCATCTATTAAGGATTAATCTCTTGCATCAAATACAATCATGGAATTGATCAATGTAGCTATTCGGCCTTGAGCTTCCACCACTCCCGTCACATTCTGTATAATGATTGCAGAAATAAATAACTGTCGGACTTCTTGAATGAATTTGATGCAAATTAATTTTCATACCTCTTACTAGGCAGCTTGAGGGATCATTGTATGCTGGAACCAGGTCTTCCAGGTCTCTGTAGATACGGTTTTGTGACCTCTTTTCCACTCAACTAATGTCAGCCCTGCAATTGACTAAAATTTTAACCCTTTACCAAGTAATCTCTGATTCTTACAGTCCTGAAGAAGGAGCCTTTTGAAACCTTACGGGATAAGGAGAAAATGCTGGTACCAGTATTCTTCATCAACCATTTTTGAGAATATTCTTAGTTTTATTCTCCCAAGGTTTTCTATATTAGTATGAAACATAACCTCTGATTGGCTAAACCATTCTCTGATTGGCTAAACCATTCTTGGCTAAACCGAATGGTTTAGCCAATCAGAAGCTGTGTTACTTACCAATGTAGAAATTTCTGGAGAATAAGACAAAGAACTTTCTTAAGAATGGTTGGTGAATACAGGCTCTGGTATTGTGACAGGGATATTGGAGAATGTCATACTTTTTGCTTGATAAAAGGAGCTGCCACAAAAGACCATAAGACTTTGACAAGACCTCATGATTTCTTTTAGAGTCAAGCTAAATATTGTTTCTAATGAGCACCGTCTTCTTTCTTCATAATATTTTCATTATAATGATGTATCAAGACTTAATTAATACTGGTTTTCCTTATTTTACCAGGGTCTTGATGTTTCCAAATTTGTTTTGGCAAATTTGTTTATATGAGTAGTGATTTACTTTTGTACCAAACTTCCTATCTTAATAATCTGAAGAAAAATCCTTTTGAAAACATACAAGGAAGAAGAAAAAATGCTGCTAACCAGCATTTCATCTTTTTTCCCATAATGTTTTCAAGCCTTACTTTTTAAAGGCAAACTTCGTTGTTTGAGCATACATGTATATGTAATTCATATGATGTCTGCAAAGCTTTCAATGTGCAATACATGTAGTCTGTAAATAAGGTGTTGCTTGATGACTGCTTTAATATTGCTTTTCTTCCTTTTTCCAGGGAGGCATTATGGAAATCATGGTCCTGAGGTCAGCCATGGGCTTTGACCCACAAAAACTGCAGTGGAAAATTAAACAACAAGAAACTGTCCAGGAACATGGGCTGGATCCCAAAATTATAAAAGAACAGTTAGGCCAAAGCATGTACTCGGATCACATACAGTTTGTTACCTCACTTCATCAACTAACTCGGAGTAATTCTACTATAATGACTCTTCTATTCGTCATCGAGGTTTTCGCACCTGACAGGCCAAACGTCATTAGCAAAGAGGAGATAATGCATGCTCAGGAAAAGTTCACAAAGTGGTTACGCTTGTATTTAGAATCCATAATGCCGGTGATTGAGGCAAGGAGCTTATACCCAAAACTGCTGGCGAAACTCGCCGATGTTCGTCAGCTTGGTGAATCTAGTTCAAAGCTTGCGTCCCATCTTGACATTACAAAACTGGAGCCCTTGCTCGTGGAAGTGTTCAATTTACAGAAGTGATTAGATGTCATCTTACCACCAGAGGCTAGCTTGAGCAGACAAAGTTAAAGCGTCCTTCAATTCCTTTCTCAAACGACAAGGTTTAAGACTCTTTAAAACGTGCAAAAAACATATTCAAGAACTTCACAAATGAGCTTTGGCCCTCTGATAGGGCAGATATTTTTTGTGAGAAAAGGAGAAAATGTTGGCTACCAGCATTTTCTCCTTTTCCCACTATGTTTTCAAGTCATCTTTCCAGGGTCGTAACAACCTGGGATTGTTTGATAAAGAATAAGGTACTGACATTAGCTCTTTACCAAAGGATAAAATTTGGGCTCGACTAAATTTGTAAGCCTTTACAGATGACAAATTTGATCAAGCTCAGATGTAAATTTTTGTATTTGATAGGGTAGAAAACATTGAGGGAAAAGGAGAAAATGCTGGTAACCAGCATTTTCTCCATTTCCCACAATGTTTTCAAAAGACGTCTATTTATGAGCTGTAAAAACTTGAGATTGTATGGTAAAGGGCTTAATACTTTCAACATCAAGTCTATACTAGAGGACAAAATTTTAAACTAGTCCAGATTTAGAGTATCTGTAGACGACCAATTAATGTTGGGACATAAAGTTGATCTTTCACCCTGTGGAAAATACAATGGGGAATGGAGACGATGTTGGGTCATCAATATTTTCTCCTTTTCCCACAGTGTTTCCAAAAGCCTTCCACAGGATTGTTAAAATTTGGGATTGGTTGGTAAATAATTTTAAATTGTGGTGAAAATAATATGTAATGTGAAAAGGATAAAAAAAAAATCTACCTATCACAGGCAATATATCCTTGCGGCACAATACTTTTCAAAACAGCCTGCTGGAACAGGAAAAAAAGTTGCCTTCAGGAGGTTAATATGTTAACTCTTTACCACACGATAAAAATGTAAACTTGTCCAAATTGAAAGCATTTGCAGACGACAATTCAGATGTGTCTCAAAAAATGGTACTTGTCTGTGATAGGTAAGAAAACATTAAGGGAAAAGGAAAAAATGCTGGTTACCAGCATTTTCTCCTTTGCCCTTAATGTTTTCAAAAGGCTTCTTCCTCAGGGGTCGTTAAAAATCAGAATTGTGTGGTAAAGACTTAAAAAACATTTGCATTGTTTTGAGTGCTAGTTAAATCTTTGATAGTGCTTTTGCTGGTCTAATGCTGAATTTTATCGTCTTTCTCATTGTCTTTTCATTTCTTACATTCCTTTTTGTAACCCTCTACCAAGCAACAAGATTTGGGGCATGTCCAAATTGAGAGAATTTGCAGACAAAACACCAAGTGTAACTCAAATTATTGGAAGTGAAATTGAAGGGATAGAAGATATAGTGGAAGAAGGAGAATATCCTGGGTACCAGCACTTTCTGTTATTCCATGCAATGTGTTCAATTGCCTTTATTCCTCAATGTCATTAAAATTTAAAACTGAATACTGTTTGGGAAATAGTTAACCCTTTACTTACAAAGCAGTACTTTAGACTTACTTAAATTTAAAGACAACATTTCACAGCGGCTCAAATAGCACATTTTTCCTGCAGGTAACCAGCATTTTCTCTTTTTCCCACAATGTTTTCTTCCCTTCCCAAAACAAATTTCAAATTTTCAGTCACTTTTACTCTGTTGTCTGCAAATGCTTTCAATTTGGACCAGTCTAAAATTTTGATGTTTGGTAAAGGGTTAAAGTTCATTCTTCACCAGATTACAAAATCTTAGACTTGTCCATTTTGGAAATGTTTGCTTACAGAAATTGAAATCTAGCCTTAAGATTGGATAACTGTCTGTCATAGAGTAGAAGAGATGTGGAGGGGGGACCACTAAATACTAATTTCCTAGAATTTTTTCGATTTCCCACATTTTTTTTCCGGAAGTCTAATTTCCCAAGGTTGATTTGATCGTTGGAATGTTACGGAAATCAGTTCAAGTAAGTTGGTGCTGAAGTAAAGTCTTTAGCAAATGACAAAATCTTAAACTTGTCCGAATTCAAAGCATTTACAGACGACAAGGTAAATGTGACTCAAAAATTAAAACTTTACTTTAGTAGAGAAGGAAACATCGTGGGAAAAGGAGAAAATGCTGGCTACCAGCATTTTCTCCTTTTCCCACAATGTTTACAGAGGGCTTCTTTGGGGTTGATAAAAGCTGCCATTGTGTGGTTAAGAGTTAACATTGTTTTATGATGAAAAATTTTATTTGGGAACTCCTAGGGCTTGTTGTATAATGCACTTGCATATTAAATACAGCATTGCTATATGCCAAATAGATTCTTGTGTTAATGAGTCAAAAGAATTACTTATAAACATTGTTGTAAAAGGAGAATATGCCAGTTACAAGTGTTGCCTTTTCCAAAAATGTTTTCTATCATTCGAGAGACAAATGTTATCATATGAGGTTTATTTAGTTTGCTGTCTGCAAATACTTTCATTATGGAACGGTGTAAAACTTATTCATTTTGTAGAGATACAGTAGCTATATTTCTGTTTTAACTTTCTGTGTTTTCTTTTCTTTAATTATCTCGGCTTCAGAAAAGAAAAAAATAATGATTGTAAATGTTTTATAAATGACCAAAAAACAAACAGGATGACAGATGAAGGTTTGCTTCATCTTTTATACATTATAAGTAATTTCTTCTGTTGTCCAACTGTATTTAAACCAAACGACAAATTTTAGACTCTTCCAAACTGAGAGAGTTTGCAGACGACAATGTTAACTTTCATAACAATGGCAGAAAATTATCCGAATGGGCAGAAAAAACTGTGGGAAAAGGAGAAATTGCTCAATACGAGCAATTTCTTCTTTTCCCTCAGTGTTTTCAAAAGACTTTTACTGCAGACTTGTAAAAACAAGGGCTTGTTTGGGAAAGGGTTAAGAAAGTGATGTCCTCCAATTCATCTGTAAAATATAACAAATAACCCATAACCACACAATCAATGTTTAGGAAGATAACTTAAGAAAATATTGACTGAAAAGGAGAAATGTTATATTAACCAGCATTTTCTTCTTGTTGAACAATGTTTTCCACCATTGTGAAGATGAAATTTTATTTTTGAATCACAACCACTTTGTTATGCGCAAAAGCTTCCCATTTGACCCTGTCTAAAAAACTGTCACTTGTTAAATATTCATCGCTGTGAAATGCTTATACTTTAAAGAAATTCTTTTTCTGTTCGAAATGTCAAATGCCATTATAAAAGCCACATGTAACATGTCATTTGAATCTGCTGTTTGTTGCCTGCTACAGCATCAAGTTAACCCTTTACCAAATAATCTCTGTTTTCACAGCTCTGAGGAAGAGGCCTTTTGAAAACACTGTGGGAAAAGGAGAAAATGCTGGTAACCAACATTTTCTCCTTTTCCCACATTGTTTTCTACCCTTCCCAAAACTAAAGTCAATTTTTGAGCCACATTAGTTTTGTCATCTGCAAGTGCTTTCAATTTGGACAGGTCTAAAATTTTGTCGTTTGGTAAAGTTTTTAGTTTGAGAGACTATAGAGTTTTATGAAAAAAAATGGACTACTTCTCTTTGAAGTAAATGTTTAAGCAAATAATGGCGTATTACTGGTTGTGGTCTGCTGCATATAATTATGGGAGTGCAGAAAAGTATTTCTTTTTTTATCTTGAAAGTTAGTTATATAAGGCAATGTTTTGCACTTTCATAATCAGTTTGGGGGTGAGGTTCCTATTTTCCTCTCACTGGAATGATTAGCAATACCCATTTCTTCACCAGAAAATAAAACAAGTCTCAAAATTTAAGACTTATTCTAACTTTTAAAGTGCACTCCACAACTATAGTTATGCGCTCCACAACTATAGTTGTGCACTCCACAACTATAGTTGTGCACTCCACAACTATAGTTGCTTTGTAGTTCATGTAAATCTAGATTAGACTGCTTAACCCATTACCACACAATCCCTACTTTTGACGCCCCTGAGAAAGAAGCCTTTTGAAACACTGTGGGGGGGGGGGTCTTGAACACAGCCACCTGGAAATTACAATTATTAAGGTTTTATTTCTATATTAAGAAATTTCTGTTGGGTAATTTTGGCACTCTCAGAGTTAACTCTTTACCAAACAATCCCGAGTTTTGATCTTGAAGCAAAAGCCTTTTGAAAACAGTGTGAAAAGGAGAAAATGCTGGTAACCCACTATTTTTTCTACTCTCCTGGAAACAAATTTCAATTCTTGTTACTAGTTGCAACTCAAGTGATTGATATTCAAATTTGAAAGGGTAGGAAACATTGCTGGAAAAGGAGAAAATGCAGGCACTATGGTAACAATTTGTTCAAAAAGCTTTCTCTCTCAGGGTTGTGAAAAGTGGAGTTATGTTAACCCATTACCACACAATCCCTACTTTTGACGACCCTGAGAAAGAAGCCTTTAGAAAACATTGTGGGAAAAGGAGAGAATGCTGGTAACCAGCATTTTCTCCTTTAACTGCAATGTTTTTTACCCTTTCTGATCTTTGAACTACGCTGTCTAATTAGAGGAAATTTTTCTGCAACAAAATACCTTTAAAAAACCAAATCTTTATTTTTACTATTAGCTTGAAAGTTTGATTTTACTCTTTACCACTCAGTCCCGACTGTAAATGACCTTGAGAAAGAAAGCTCTTGAAAACATTGTGGGAAAAGGAGAAAATGCTGGGTACCAGCATTTTTTCCTTTTCCAACAATGTTTTCCAAAAGGCTTCTTTCAAAAGGCTTCTTTCATAAAATAAAAGTATTATTTTTTGTCCCTTTGCTGCTCTTAAAAGTCGGGATTGTGGTAAAGAGTTAATCTGTATAGGTGGACAAAGGGTTAAATACCGATTTCCTTTTTCTCTCTGAATATTTCCTGTTTTGAGCGCAATACTGAGCTGATAAAAATAAATTTACATGCAATATGGAGATGATAAAACCCAAAATTATCCCTGTAACTGCTCAATAAAAGATGCAAATACTTTTAGCTGATAGGAAGATAACAAGATGTTGCAATTACAGACAGATTTGGCTTACACAGCGCCATACTGCTTGTTGCAGATCAAGATCAGACTGTCAGTTCTGTATAGTCTGATATTGATCTATTCTTTGCAGAAAAAAGCACAAAAAATGCTGCTGAACTGCTGCTCTTTCCTGTTAAACCCATTACCAAATGACAATAATTTAGGCTTGTCCAAATCGAAAGCATTTTCAGATGACAAAATAAAAGTGACTAAAAATTAAAGATTTGTTTTGTGAAGAGTAGAAAACATTGTGGAAAAAGGAGAAAATGCTGGTTACCAGCATTTTCTCCTTTTCCCACACTGTTTTCTAAAGGCTTTTTTCTTGGGGGTGTCAAAACTAGGGATTGTGTGGTAATTGGTTAAACCTTTACCACACAATCCCAGGTTTGAGCGACTCTGAGAAAGACAGTTTTTAAAAACTTAGTCGGAAAAAGAGAAAACGCTGGTAACTGCACCTGCAGTGCGAATTGATTTTAACCCTTTCCCAAACAAGCCCTTGTTTTTATGTGTCTGCAGTACAAGTCTTTTGAAAACACTGTGAGAAAAAGAGAAATTGGTCGTAACGAGCAATTTCTCTTTTTCCCACAGTGGTTTCTACCAATTTGGGGAACTTTCTGCCATTTTTATCAAATTTGAAGAGTCGTCTGCAAACTCTTTGAGTTTGGAAGGGTCTAAAATTTGTCGTTTGGGAAAAGGTTAATCTTTGCTTTCAACTTAAAGCACTTTGATTCAGACCTACCAGTCCTTGTGTTATTAAAAAATAATTCAAAATTGTGTGTAAGGCTCACCCTTTGATATCCAGTCTCATGTTTTAAACCACCAGGAGGAAAAAGGTGTATGAAGACATTGTTGGAAAAGGGGAAAATGTTGTCAACCAGCATTGTCCCCTTTTCCCACAATTAATTTGTTCAACCAATTTAATGATAAACGATGTCATATTTGATTTTTACTCTACAAAATTAATGCTTTAAGTTGTATAACCCTTTACCACACAATTCCGACTTTTAACAACCCTGAAAAAGAAAGCCTTTTGAAAACATTGTGAGAAAAGGAGAAAATGCTGGTAACCAGCATTTTCTCCTTTTCCCACAATGCTTTCTACCCTTTCCAAATCAAATTTTAATTTTTGATTCACATTTATTTTGTCGTCTGCAAATGCTTTTCGTTTGGACTGGTTTGTCGTTTTGAAAACGGTTAAGGAAAGAGTTTTTCGGTTAATGAGCATTAATTGATGCAGATTAAGTCGGGGTTAGTCATGATACTGTTATGTCACCGTTACATAATTTGCAGACAGGTTATTCACATGCTTGCGTAATCTTACTTTCGACTTTCATGGAAGATTTCTACAAAATTATTATTTTGATGTCATTTTGCAGCTGCTCATTGCACTTTGCCAAACAAATCTGTTGTTTTAAACCCTTAGTCTGCCAAATGCAACTCACTGAATGTTGCAGACAGTGTAGATCAAGATCAGACAGCACAAAACATGCAGTCTGATCTTGAACCTACACTGTCTGATAAGGTTCCTCTTAAAGTTTCCTCTTATAATACCTTTATTTCTTAACCACACAATCCGAACTTTTAACGACCCTGAGAAAGAAAGCTTTTGAAAACATTGTGGGAAAAGGAGAAAATGCTGTTAACCAGCATTTTCTCCGTTTTCCACACAGTTTTCTGCTTTTCCCCAATCAAATTTCAATTTCTGATTCACATTTACTTTGTTATCTGCGTATGCTTTCAATTTGGACTAGTCTAAAATTTTATCATTTGGTAAAGAGTTAAAGCAGTAATAGTCAGGTTTTTACTTTCTGCTTGAAAGTTTCATTTGTTTTATTTCAACAGGATAAGAATTAACAACCCAGAGGAATTTCTGGGTTGTTAATTTTCAAGGTGATTTTTTGAAAAAAATGTTCAGATATATTGCAGCACCCAGTATATCCGTACAGGCTTTCCAGAAACCTCATTCACAATTACTGTTGCAGAACATTTTTTCTACGGCACAATTACTACTTTCCACCATTAACCCTTTAATACACAGCAAAATTTTAGACCTATCCAACTTGAATGCGATGATTTCATAGTGATTAAAATGATGCAATTTTCCTTTAATAGAATAGAAAACTTTAGAGAAATGGAGAAAATGCTGGTTACCAGCATTTTCTCCTTTTCCCACAAAGTTTTCAAAAGGCCTTTTCTTTAGGGTCGTGAAATGTTATCATTGTATCATAAAGAGTAAAACAGTAATTATTACTTAGTTGTGAGAGATGAGTAAATCCTGTTATAATGGAAATTCGGATACATAGTTTAACAATCTTTGGGTGGGACAAGCAGCCACAGTCCTGAAGAATAACCAATTGGCCTCAAAAGTTTAACCAACTTGTAGAGTGAAACTAATCTGTTCTCCTGAAGCATAGCTGACGGTGCAGCTCTAAGATCAGAGTGCACATTTTATGCAAACTGATCGACACATTAGCCACCAAAAAAGTAACTTCTGTTTGAAGGAATATGTAGGTACTGAAATAGCCTGTTTAGTATTGTGTGAGAGACAGTCATAGATATGGATGAGAGAGAGCCAGAAAGACAGTGTTACTGAAAAAGAAAGAAATATTACTCTTTACCGAAACAACAAAATTTTACAATGGTCCAATTTTTAACTCTTTACCACACAATCCCGACTTTTAACGACCCTGGGAAAGAGGCCTTTTGAAAACATTGTGGGAAAAGGAGAAAATGCTGGTAACCAGCATTTTCTCCTTTTCCCACAATGTTTTCTACCCACTGAAAAAACAAATCAGCATTTTAGCAACATTTGTCATCTGCAAATGCTTTCAATTTTGACCAGTCTAAAATATTGTCGTTTGGTAAAGGGTTAAGGCATTTGCAGGTGACAACTTAAATGTTGTTAAAATGGTGATAACTTTTTTCGATGGGTAGAAAACCTTATGGAAGAAGGAGAAAATGCTTGTTACCAGCATTTTCTCCTATTGGCACAATGTCTAAAGGCCTTTTCTCAGGCTCGTTAAAAGTCAGGATTTTGAGGTAAAGGGTTAATCATGCTCTGTGATAAGGGGCCTTATTGCATCTCCTGGATATACAAAAAAAAAATAGCGAAAAGTGTGAGCCTAGATTAGTCAATGCAGAATGCACAAGCTTACCTGGGTTGATACTATGTGCAGAAGGCATTGAGTCCCCTTGTCACAGCATTGCGCATTACTTTTTCAGCATAGTATTTCTCTTGGCTACAAGGGTTTGAAAAGCCAAATGTGATAAATTACTGTCGAAATATGTCTGAGAGATCCTTTTTTTTTTTTGTTTCAATTACTCAGTGTTTCAGCCAGGATGCGCCCTTGCAGGATTCCCGCAAATAAATTAGGATTCCCGCACATTTCCAAACATGGCACGCCAAATCTGGCGCTTAAAAATCATATTAGGCCCCCAAAAATCGATTTGTTCGTATATGACCGCGCCAAGGTGCAAAAGTGTATGGGACGAAACTGCATTGCGTACGAAAATTAATGGAACGAAATCGTGACTGGCTTAGTGTTTTTAACCCTGTAGTACTACAGAAACTATAGAATGCGCAAAACCAGTCATAATTTTTTGGTACTGGTTCCTCGCCTCTAACATCAAACATTTGTAAATTGAGAAAAAGCTACAAAGAGCGGGTAATCTGTCTATAGTAACGTTTTCATGACGAACTACGAAACAACCGGCGGAAAAATTAAAAGGAAGAATAACCGACTTTTTCACACGCCCAAATGAAAGTGAAGAGGCAGGGCCATCAAATTCTGGAAAAACAGCAAAAGTAACAACATCACAAACTTTCAGTGGTTGAAGCCTGACTAATCTGGCGATGTATCAAAGGGACCAATGACAAAAAAAAAATCAAATTTTGAGTTGTTTGACTTCGGCACAGCTCCACAGAAATGGAGAAACTTGAACGGAAGGAAAATCTTTATTTCTTAATGTATTTAAAAAATGTTATAGACATGTATTCAGTCTAATATTGAAAGAATACAACCCCCCCCCCCACCTACTCCCCCCTTGCTCAAGATGATTGGCCCCTGTTTAGGATTTCAGGGGGCCAACTGGCACCTTTTTTGTCAAAGCTGGCTGAAACACTGATTACTCTTTATGATAGTTTCCTTCTATAACTTTAAAATGATTGTTTTAACTGCAACACAACTGATTTACAGTTGAGGAAATCGGCCAAAAATATATTTAACCAAAAATGAAGAATTTCCTATTTCAGAGAAATATTCCATAATGCCCTAGTGAGTTTAAAACAGCCATCAGTGCTTAACATATGTCAGAATTATTCTGTATGATTTCAAGTTTTATGTTTCATTTTTTATTCTCTTTTATTTTAAGATTTTAAAAAGTATTTGCACTGGTTTAATTGTTAAATAGCTTATGATTTACTACTGGTATAATTGCAAGAATGTTTTATGAATGACTGTACATTATTTGTTGCTTTGCTGAATCTTTAAGAAGATGGCTTTACCAGTGATGGTTTTAAACATTGCATGTATGTATGTATGTATGTATGTATGTATGTATGTGTGTGTGTGTTCCGTAACTTAACCTTTTATCAAATAATCCCTGTTCTTTTCGTCCCTGTTCTCTTCCAGACGGAAAGAGTTTGCAGACGACTATTTTAGATTTGGAGAAAATGGTAGAAAGTTCTCATAAAGGGTAGAAAATAGTGTGGGAAAAGAAGAAATTGCTCGTTATGAGCAATTTCTCATTTACCCACACTGTTTTCAAAAGACTTCTACTGCAGACACATAAAAACCAGGGCTTTTTTGGGAAAGGGTTAAAAAGTAATTTTTCTTAGATTTGTGACAATATGGAAGTGGTTGGTAAAGAATTAACCCATTACCAAACGACAATATTTTAGACTGGTCAAAAGTGAAAGCATTTGCAGACAACAAAATAAAGATGACTGAAAAATTAAAATTTGTTCTGTAAAGGGTAGAAAACATTGTGGGAAAAGGAGAAAATGCTGGTTACCAGCATTTTCTCCTTTTCACACAGTGTTTTCAAAAGGCATCTTTCTCAGGGGCATCAAAAGAAGGGATTGTGTGGTAATGGGTTAACTCTTTTCACCATAATCACAACTTCTAACCCTTTACCAAACAATCCCTGGTTTTAATGACCCTGAGGAAGAAGCCTTTTGAAAACATTTTGGGAAAAGCAGAAAATGCTGGTTACTGCATTTTCTCCTTTCCATGTAATGTTTTCTTCTCTTCCAAAGTCAAGTTTCAATATGTTGTTGTCCACAAAAGCTTTCAATTTGGACCAATCACAAAATTTTTCATGCGTAAAAAAGTGAATGACCCAAGGAAAGAAGGCTTTTGGAAATAATTAACCAGCATTTTCTCCTTCGACAATATTTTCTACCTTAGAAAGGAAAAGCTTTGCACCATTTGAGCAACTCTGAAATTGTGGTCTGCAAATACTCCTAATTTGGACAAGGCTAAAATTCTGTAGTTTATGATCCCTTTCCCAAACAAGCCCTGGTTTTTACGGGTCTGCAGTAAAAGTCTTTTGAAAACAGCGTGGGAAAAGGAGAAATTGCTCATAACGAGCAATTTCTCCTTTACCCACTTTGTTTTCTACCCTTTTAAGAACTTTCTGCCATTTTCTCCAAATCTAAAATTGTCGTCTGCAAACTCTTTCAGTTTGGAAGAGTCCAAAATTTGTCATTTGGGAAAGGGTTAAAGGTAAACAAAGACTTTTTTCAGAGCCATATATTAAAGATTTGTTTGTGAATGTCAAAGAGCAGTATCGTAAACATGTCCAAATTTGAAGCGTTTGCAGACAACAGTCCTAGCTGGCATAGGCGATAGGATTTATCTCTGATAGGATAGAAAATATGGGAAAGGAGAAAATCGTAGTTATCAGCATTTTCCCGCCCTTTGAAATGTTTTCAGATGCAAATTTCTTAAGGTTCTTAAAACAGGGGACTGTGTGAAAGTCACATAATTATTTTACAGTTGTGTGATCTTTTAGCGGCTGTGCTTTTTAACAAAGGTTAAATAGTCACTAACAATGCAAAATGAGCAAGTCAAAGCATACTTAACCTCCTACTCAACAATTGCAAGGTCTTTGTGATGTGGAAAAAACAGAGCTTTGAAATCGGAGTGGAAAAAGGTAAAATAAAAACCAACATCTGGTAGCCAGCATTTTTTTCTATATCTGCAATGTAAATTCCATCCACACGGCAAAATTTTAGAAGACTTATTCAAATTGAAAGCATTTGCAGAACACACTTTCATAGTCACTAAAATGTCACAAGTTATTTGGTAGGATAGAAAACGTTGTGGGTAAAGGAGAAAATGGTGGTTACCAGCATTTTCTCCTTTTCCCACAATGTTTTCAAAAGGCTTCTTTCAGAGGGCTGTTAAAAGTAGGGATCGTATAGTAATACAAAGGCATAGTACATTATTTTGGCCATGTTTCATTTGTGGTCTGCAAATGCCTGCAATATGGTCAAGCTTAATAGTTTTGTCATCTGGTAGAAAAGTGACCCATATTCACTTTTGTTCCCAGCATTCTCTGATGCCCTAATTTTTGTTTTAATATGTAGCGAACTTAACCCTTTTCCAAACAAGCCCTTGTTTTTACGTGTCTGCAGCAAAAGCCTTTTGAAAACACTGTTGGAAAAGGAGAAATTGCTTGTAACAAGCAATTTCTCCTTTTCCCACAGTTTTCTGCCCCTTCGGATAATTTTCTGCCTTTATTATGAAACTTAAAATTGTCGTCTGCAAACTCTTTCAATTTGGAAGAGTCTAAAATTTATCGTATGGGAAAGGACTAATCTTTCCAAACCCACGATATCTAACGCTTTACCACAAGACAAAATTTTGATATCACGATATTTAAAGCATCTGCAGATCACAAATGAAGCTTGATTGATGACTTTTGTTTCTGGGTAGAAAATATTGTTGAAAAAATTATAATTGCTGGTTACAGGCATTTTGACATTCCCGAAATGTTTTCAGAAACCTTCTTTGGCGTCTTTAGAGTTCCGGGTTATGTGATTTTGGTGCATTTTGAAACTATGTACATGTACAGCACAATCTTAAGGGTGAACGACCCTGATGTAAAAGGCCAATTTGAGAACATGCCTTGAACCAGCATAATCTCTTCACACAAAGTTTTTCACCATTTCAAATACAAATTCCATCATTTTAGCCACACTTATGTATACCCCTTTCCATCAGTTTGAAAAACTTTGAATATTTTTTTGTTGGTGAAGAGTTGAACAAACAAATGCAAATGACATAATGGGGAAATATTGGTTGAGAAGGATTTTTTTCCCCCCCTTGAGTTGTTTTGTAAAAACTTAGGAAGCAAAGGAAACTGCCTTTTCTTTTTCTGAAATGGTCTGAAATGCTGTCTTTGTCAATGACGTACATGGAAAAAGTTGCATTTTAGTCTTAACTCTTTACCACAACAACCCCGACTTTTAACAATCCAAAAAAAAGAAAGTTTTTGAAAACATTGTGGAAAAACTTTGTGTTTTTCAGCATTTTCTCCTTTTCCCACAATGTTTTCTCTTCTCCTTGAGTCAGGTTTGTTTTGCTGCCCCTGCAAATGCTTTCAATTTGGACAAGTCTTATTCTCCAGTTCTCAAAGGTTTTCTAAACTTGTAAGTAACACAACTTCTGATTGGCTAAACCGAATGGTTTAGCCAATCAGAAGTTGTGTTACTTACAAATGTAGAAAATTCTGGAGAATAAGACAAAGAACGTTGTTAAGAATAGTTGGTGAATACAGGCCTTGGAATGTTTATGAAAGTGTTAATGGTGTAATATAAGAGACAACATTGTGCATATTTTAGATTAGAAAATATGTTTGTTATTGGCAAATGTGTCTTAATTTGGGTACCGGTGTGGTTTTACCCAGTATGTGATGGAAATTTTGTCACCTAAGAGCAGAAAGATGGCAACTCCAACCTATTTTTCAAAGGATATACAAGATAACTGCACTGGGCTGACAGTTTGTTAATGAAATTTTCTTGTTATGTATTTTGCAAAGTGTTACTTACCCCCATTCTGGGATTTTAGATTACCTAATTGTAACCTGAAAAACTGTTAGTCTGAAATCATTTTTTTCTGGATTTTTTTAGATCAAGATCAGACTGTACAAAGTATTCAGTCTGATCTTTTTGGTTTTTTTTTTTCAAAATTTTCCAAGATACTCATACTATAAAGCTTGTAACTGTTTTGGGGCTGTAATTGTTTTTAATCCTTTACCAGACAATCTGAATTGTAACCAAACCAAATGAAAAGGACTTTGGAAAACATTATGAGAAAAGAAGAAAATGCTGGAAGGGAGAAAACCTAATGCAAAGGACTTTGGAAAACATTGTGAGAAAAGGAGAAAATGCTGGTAACCAGCATTGGTAACCAGCATTTCCTCCTTTTCCCACAATCTTTTTCTGCAGTTTTAGATACAAATCTTAACATTGAAATACTTTCAGTATGCAATCTGCAAAATGCTTTCAATTCGGACAAGTTTAGAAATTTTATGTCTGGTATAGGATAAATGGCTTATGGTGGACAGTGTTGTTCAAGATGAGACTTTACAAAACATGTCTGATCTTGAATCAACATCGGCAGCCTCTTTTTGAAACAAATTTTTCTCAAAAGACCCATCTTGCTGAAGTAGTGGTACAGAGAAATGACCAAAATTTGAGCTTAACCCATTACCACTTAATCCCAACTTTTGACGACCTTGAGAAAGAAGTCTTATGAAATCATTGTGGGAACAGGAAAAAATGCTGGTAACCAGCATTTTCTCCCTTTCCCACAATGTTTTCTACCGATCACAAAACGAATTTCAAATTTTAAGTCACTTTTATTTTGTCGTCTGCAAATGCTTTCGATTTGGATAAACCTAAAATTTTGTCGTTTGGTAATGAGTAAAGTGCAACAGCTGATTGAAAAATTTTGTCATTCAACTTTTGGATTTTTTTTTTCAGCTATAAGGGACTATTTACTTTGTTTACTATTATTCTGCATTTTCATTTGCATTTGGACGTATATCTTTGATCTGCTATGGCTGTTTTAAGAGGATTGCTAGAAAATGGGCCATGGGCTGACAAAAGGGGGCTTAATATAACTTGGTGATCAAATACTGATGGATCCATAATTTCCCCTTTTTTTATCAGCTAACGTAATCATGAGATAAACTGGTACTTGGGCATACATAGCAGAAAGTTCTGGCCAAGGTCAGCCTATGTGTTCTGCGCAGGCTGACCTGGGACTGAACTTTTTTCATATGCATTTAGTTCCCTCGTAAACCAGATGCATTAAGTCCCCTTTTCACAGAGCATGGCTGATAATGTATTTTTGTATGTAGAATAGACAAATGTCAAACAGAGCTGGACTCTGTTGTCTGTCATGTCTGGATTTCTTTGTGGAAACTCATCACAGTCTGTGGAAGATCATCAAAGTCATCCCTCAACTAAATGTCGTATTCAGAAAGTCTTCGCTTGGGTCTGCAACAAACATGTTTTTCTACTAAATGATTTTTGACAAAATGCCATGTAAACTTTTTTTAAGATCCTTTGTACGCGATGTAATTATTAAATGAGGATCAAATGATAGGATTCATCTGTCAAAGGGCAGACAACAGTTTTGAGAAAGGAGAAAGCGGTGGTAACCAGTGCTTTCTCCCCTTTCCTATAATATTTTGGTAACTAGCATTTCCTTCTTTTCCCATAATGTTTTCAACAGCTAAATTTTGGCTGTTAAAATATTGATTTACTATGTAAAAGGTTAATACATTTTCAAAGTGCTTGTAAGAGACTGTGAGGATATTGGTTGGTTGATTTGTTTGTTGTTGCGTTATTTAATATGAACCATGCTCTGGGGAAGGGGGGCTTAATTATTTACCAAATGACAGAATTTCAGACTGGTCCAAATAGAAAGCCTTTGTATTAACCCATTACCACTCAATCCCTACTTTTGACGCCCCTGAGAAAGAAGCCTTTGAAAACACTGTGGGAAAAGGAGAAAATGCTGGTAACCAGCATTTTCTCCTTTTCCCACAGTGTTTTCTACCCTTTCCAGAACAAATTTCTATTTGTCAGTCACCTTTATTTTGTCGTCTGCAAGTGCTTTCAATTTGGACCAGTCCAAAATTTTCTGGTGTGGTAATGGGTTAAACAAAATTAATGAGACTGTGCTTTTGAAGATTCTAGTGGGAACGGTAGAAAACATTGTGAGAAAAGGAGAAAATGCTGATAACCAGCATTTTCTCCTTTTCCCACATTGTTTTCAAAAGGCTTCTTTCTCATCAAAACCTGGTTTCATTTGGTAAAGAATTAACCCATTACCACACAATCCCTACTTTTGACGACCCTGAGAGAGAAGCCTTTAGAAAACATTGTTTTCTAATCTTCACAAAACAAATTTCAAATTTTGAGTCACGTTTATTTTGTCGACTACAATTGCTTTCGATTTGGACCAGTCTATAATTTTGTCATTTGGTAATGGGTTAATGCATCTCCTTGCATGATACGAGGGGTGTTCGAAAAGTTTCGGGACAAGTACCACCGTTCTTTTATATTTTGATATTTTTTAACGAGTTTTTCGTTAAAGATAGCTACAACCGTATCCTATAGGTTGGTTGCAACAAATGAGTCATGCTAAGATTGAATCATGAGGTAAACTGGTCCTCAGATAAGCAGAAAATTTATAAAGGGCAATAAATTTATAAAGGGCAATAAAGTATCAACAGTGTGCCTGGGCAGACTGACATGGGTTCAAATCTTTTGCAGAGGCATAAAGCCCTCTTATCACAGAGCACGACTCATTACTTTTCAAAGATAATTTTGAATATATTCATATGGTTATATAACGTACAACAGAGTTTGATGTATGGCATAATTGGTGTTGCATTTTACATTTACTGTATATAAAAATCTCGTCAGCCATAATTATGTAAGTATACTGAGGTAACATTTCATTTTGTCCATGCTTCTTAGATAAATGACCGGTGCGCAGAATAGAAGCGTCACGTCCAAATTGTATTTTAGTGCAGAAAAGCAGTTTAACTCATTACCACACAATCCCTACTTTTGACGCCCCTGAAAAAGAAGCCTTTAGAAAACATTGTGGGAAAAGGCGAAAATGCTGGTAACCAGCATTTTCTCCTTTTCCCACAGTGTTTTCTATCCTTCCCAAAACAAATTTCAAATTTTCAGTCACCTTTATTTTGTTGTCTGCAAATGCTTTCAATTTGAACCAGTCTGAAATTTTGTCGTGTGGTAAAGAGTTAACCCTTTCCCAAACAACAAGTTTTAGACTCTTCCAAACTGAAAGGATTTGCAGATGACAATTTCAAACTCGATGAAAATGGTAGAAAGTTCCCCAAATGGGAGGAAAACACTGTGGGAAAAGGAGAAATTGCTCATTACGAGCAATTTCTCCTCTTCCACAGTGTTTTCAAAAGACTTGTACTGCGGACACGTAAAAACCAGGGTTTCTTTGGGAAAGGGTTAATATATCTCATTTGTCTTTGAAAGGGTAGGAAACATTGTTTGAAAAGGAGAAAGTGCTGGTAACCAGCATTTTCTCACAAAATTGAAAAGATGGTATTGTGTATTAATTCTGTACCACAAAATCACGATATTTTATAACCTTGATGAAAAAGTATTTTGAAGAACACTATGGGCAAAGAGAATATGCTACTAGCCAGCATTTTTTCTTTTTTCCACAATGTTTGAACCCTTTCCTATAAAATTCCATCATTTAACCTTGTATTAAGCAGTTCCTGGTTTTTATGACCCTGAGAAAGAAGCCTTCTTAAAACATTATGGAAAAGGCTGGTAACCAGCATTTTCTCCTTTCTTACAAAGTTTTTTCCCGTTCCCAAAACAAAATTTCAATCATAACCCTGAAAAAGGCTCCTTTCTCAGGGTTGTGAAAATCTTGGATTGTTTGGGAAAGGGTTTAGGCAGCTGTTCGCTAAATAAAGGCACAATTGATCATAATTTCCTCCTGTGGGAACTGATTACATATTTTTGATAAATGCTTGCATAATATGAGCCATTTGCTAAATATAGGCCAAAAAGACAGGTTTTTATTATGCGAATACTCTTTTCCGAACGACAAAATCGCAATATGGTCCAAAATGGAAAGCAGTTGCAGACAACAGTTTACTTTTAGATCTAATGTTGACTTCTGTCCTAGGATAGAAAACTTGGTTTACACTATTTTCTCCTTGTTCCACAATGTTTTCAAAAGGCTTACTTCTTAGGGTTGTCAAAACTCGGGATTGTGTGATAAATGGTTTAGTTACTATACATGACTCTGACATAGCAGTTTTCAAGACTTTCTGAAGGTTTCTAAATGATAGATTGTTCAATTTAACCCTTTCCCAAACAAGCCCTTGTTTTTACGTGTCTGCAGTACAAGTATTTTTAAAACATAGTGGGAAAAGGAGAAATTGCTCGTAACGAGCAATTTCTCCTTTTCCCACAGTGTTTTCTACCCATTTGGAGAACTTTCTGCCATTTTTATCAAATTTGAAATTGTTGTCTACAAACTCTTTCAGTTTGGAAGAGTCTAAAATTTGTCATTTGGTAAAGGGTTAAGAAATTTTCTTTGTACCAGAATAGTTCGGAAGTCAAAAGCAGAAAAGTGTTTTTTGCTAGGAATGGTGCCTTAACCCTATACCACAGATTCCAGAATTTTAACAACCCTTGGGAAAGAAGTTACTGAAGTTATTTTTGGAAAATAAGAAAATAAGAAAATGCCAGTTACAAGCATTTTCTCCTTTTCCCACAATGTTTTCTATCCCATTGAAACAGAAATTTCAGACAAGGCAATAATATTGTTGTTTTGTAAAAAGTTAACCTTTTACCACACTATCCCGCTTTTAATGACCTTGTTAAATAAGCCTTTTGAAAACATGGGAAAAGGAGAAAATGCTGCTAGCTGGCATTTCCTCCTTTTACCACAGTGTTTTCTTCCCTTCTGAAAACGGTTTCACATTTTTAGGCATGTTTATTCTGTCGTCTGCAAATGCTCTCAATTTGGACCAGTCGGAAATTTTGTTGTTTGGTAGAGTTAAACAAATACAGGTTGGCATCTGCTGTGAATTGGTAATGGAATGTAAAGAATGGTGTAAATGGTTTAAAAAGAAAATTATTTAGAACTGTTATTGTATTAGTAGAACAGTCAAGCCTGTATTGATCCTTTACTGTACAATCCAGTCTTCTGTATGGCCCAAAGGTTGAAGGTATTTGAAAAACCCGAATTTTAATGACCAAGACAAGAAAGCCTTTTGAAAACATTGAGAGAAAAGGAGAAAATGCTGGTGACCAGCATTTTCTTCTTTTCCCACAATGTTTTTTACCCTGCTGGAAACAAATTTCAATGTTTAGTCATGTTTATTTTGTTCTCAAATGCTTTCAATTTGGACCAGACTAAAATTTTGTCATTTGGTAGAGTTAAAAACTTGCTGTAAAATAAATGCCGAGATGGCAGCATTTCACCTTGTCATATGATGATAAGTGTCTGTTCAAATATCTGTTCAAAGACAAATTCTGTTAATTGAGCAACATTTGATTTGTTGAATGCCAAGTTTCATTCATCTGCAGATGTTTTCCATTTGGACCAGTCTAATATTCCCCCATGTGGTAGAGATATATTTTTTTTGCTAGATGAGAAATTCTATTCTGCCGCATAGTCGTGAGCCAAGTTTACGATCACTACGTTGATCTTACCTTGGCTGATTGAGCCCGATTTCGAGATTCCTGCGATGTGCCCTCTACTGGATGCTGGTTATTACCCCACTTTACATCATATTTATAAAAGTAATACACATGAAGCAATAGGCAGACATTCACGTGGGTTTCCATGTTTTACCTTCTATTCGAAATGTAGCGACCTTGTTCTATTTTTATCAAAGATGAAATGCTACGAGCGATTTCATTCGTTGCAGCTAGAGCTGGCTGCATCCTATGAAAAAGCGTATCGGGTGAATGTAAAAGTCAAGCTCGATCTGCCAAGGGTAGAGTGGCATAGTGAATTGTCAGCCTTGGCTTGTGAAGATTATTCTGCCATGGTTCATAATGAAAGAATTTGTAGATCACAAGTACATTGCGGCTCAAAGTAATAATAGGATTTATCTTTGAAAGGTAAGAAAACATTGTGAGCAAAGGAGAAAATGCTGGTTACCATCATTTTCTCCTTTTCTCACAATGTTTTCTAAAGACTCCTCCATCAAGGTGACTAAAACACAGGACTGTATAGTAAACGCTTGATGCAGATTTGACTGGTTATCACCTAGTCCCCTTCATACCTAGCAGAATGATCAGTGTGCCTACTGTTGTCAGTTTCATCCTTGTAAATCATGTTGATCAGATTAGAGATATTATAATGTTGTACCGGTAACCTGTGACTACATGTTTTAGTTATTGTAGCCTTGCTCAAAAAAACACACAAGATGATCATTTTATTGAAATGTTACATAAAAGAGGGATGTCGTCCAAAAAGGAACAGCCAGTTTTGTTTGTTGTTTGTTACATACCTTCAGTGAAATCAGCGTGAGAAGTCAATTAACCCATTACCACACTTTATGGGTTGAAAATACTACCCTACTTTTGACGCCCCTGAGAAAGAAGCCTTTTGAAAACACTGTGGGAAAAGGAGAAAATGCTGGTAACCAGCATTTTCTCCTTTTCCCACAGTGTTTTTTACCCTTCCCAGAATAAATTTCAATTTTTCAGTCACCTTTATTTTGTCGTCTTCAAATGCTTTCAATTTGGACCAGTCTAAAATTTTCTCGTGTGGTAAAGAGTTAAGCCAAAGTTGAAATATGTGAAATCAAAGAATCATATGAACTGTACTCGAGCAGAAGGGGGCTTAATGCATCAGTCTTCATAACACATAAGATCAAGCAAGCCACCACATACTAATGGACCTATAGTAGCCACTTTTTTACAACTGACTGAATCATGAAGTACACTAGGCCCTAGACATGCAAAAAAATTGTCCTATAGCAGAAAGACTTGGCCCAGGTCAGCCTGGCCAGACTGCGTGGGCTGACGTTGGCCAATCCTTTTCAGATTCATTTCGCTCTCTTTTTTACAGAGCATGGTTCAATGGAATTGACATTGTCCTCTATTGAGTACGACGAGTATGTGATGAAACATAACTGAGAAGAAAAAAGATTCCAATTTAATCAGTATGAATGATATTTCATGCCACTTTCAACATTATTTCAGTCATATCAGGGTGACAGCTCGCATATTCATGTTTTACTGGGTTTTACTAGTACTAGGCTAGGGCTGTAAAGTGTCTTATCCAAGGACCCTCCTGTGAGGCTCAAACCCAGGGCCTCCACGCCATGAGTTCTACTTTACCACAGGGCCTCAAAGATTTACATATGAGTACTCAGAGAGTCCAATATAACTTGCCACACAGGACCCCAAAGATTCCAATATGAAATCACAGAGACTCCAATATGAGTTACCACTGAGCCACACAGGGCCCCAAAGATTCAAATATGAGTACACACTTAGTCCAATATAAGTTACCACTAAGCCACACAGGGCCCAAAAAATTCCAGTATGAACTCACAGTCCAATATGAGTTGCCACACAGGGCCCCAAAGATTCAAATATGAAATCACAGTCCAATATGAGTTGCCACTGAGCCACACCAGACCCCATAGATTCAAATATGAGTACACAGTGAGTCCAGTATGAGTTACAAGTGAGCCACACAGGGCCCCAAAGATTCAAATACAACTACACAGTCCAATATAAGTTACCACTGAGCCACACAAGGGCCCAAAGATTCCAATATGAGTACACAGTGAGTCTAATAAAAGTCACCACTAAGCCAAACAGGCCCCCAAAGATTCAAATATGAGAACACAGTCTAATATCAGTTACCACTGAGCCACACAGGGCCCCAAAGATTCAAATACAGCGAGTCCAATACAACTTAGCAAGTGAGCTAAAAAAAATACATTTAAGAGTTACTGTCAAGAGCTCATATCTGGACAATCTGGATTGTAACCAAACCTAATGAAAAGTACTATGGAAAACATTGTGAGAAAAGGAGAAAATGCTGGAAAGGAGAAAACCTAATGAAAAGGACAGAAGATGAAAGCCATCCCTGTAAAGTAGTTCTTGTTCTTCTGGATTGCTAAGCAACCATTCTTGAAAATATTCTTAGTCTTATTCTCCAAGGTTTTCTGAATTTGTAAGTAACACAACTTCTGATTGGCTAAACCAAATGGTTTAGCCAATCAGAAATTGTGTTACCTACAAATGTAGACAATTCTAGAAAATAATACAAAGATCGTTCTTAAGAATGGTTGTTAACTTCAGGCCCTGGTCTCTTCCACCTCTACCTGTCTCTATTAGATAATTTTTTGTGGTATTTGTCGAAGACAATACCACTATTGAGTTCAAGATTGAATTTTGATAACCATGTATCTTATTTTGCGCAAAGCTGAAGGAAACAAACCCAGTTAAACTCATTCTTTTTCAGGCAAATGAGTTTTTTGGTGGCACACAGATATGTAATTTGAAATGGCATTTTAAAATACATTGGGCGAGGCCACTGATCATTGAGATACTTATTTTTAATTGAAAACAGATTCTCTTCCCTCATAGCCTTTTATTGGCGCAATGATAAAAATTTGCCTAGTGGTCTTTTTCGTTCCAAAACCAATTCGTTGCATGGGTTGTTCGTCCTATGATTGTGCGCTACTCCATTTGATTGCTCATGAATATTTATAGATCAAAGTAATTGATTGTAATGTTGGAAACTAAATGTAAAAGGCTAAAGATATTTCAAATTTATAGTTTTAAGGTACATGAATACTCTCCCTTCTACGGAGAGTATTCATATGCTTTTAGGCCAATATTTGAACAATATGTCTCTTTTTCTTTCAAACTATTGATTCCACGCAATGGGTTTCTTTGAAAAATACCACTTCAGCATTCTCAACGCTTTGATTTAAACAAGGCAATGTATTCTATTGGAAGTAAAGCACTTTTCACATTTAGACAGAGATCGTAGATATATATACAGTATATATACATCCCTGGTTAAGTTGATAATATTTCTTAACCCAGAATCTTGTAGGCATAAACTGTTCTAGGATAGTGCTCCATGAAACTTTTTTACAATTTTTAAGTTGCTTTTGTCACAGAACGTATCAGCATAACAGTGTTGACCAGACTGCACATTTTACGAAATCGGAAGTAAATCAAGTAAATCAAATTTTAAAAGGTATCTTAACTCATTACCAAACGACAATATTTTAGGTTTGTCCAAATCGAAAGCATTTGCAGATGACAAAATAAAGTGACTGAAAATATGTTTTGTGAAGGATAGAAAACATTGTGGGAAAAGGAGAAAATGCTGGTTACCAGCATTTTCTCCTTTTCCCGCAATTTTTTCTAAAGGCTTCTTCCTCAGGGTTGTCAAAAGTAGGGATTGTGTGGTAATGGGTTAACCCTGTGCCAAAGAAGCCCATACTTGAACAACCCTTTGGAAGAGGACTTTTAAAAACATGTGGGGAAAAGTAGAAAATGCTGGTAACCAGCATTTTCTTCATTTCCACGATGTTTTTTTTTACCTTTGAAAGATAAATTTCACTTTTTGAATCATTATTGCTTAATGTCATCTACATATGCTTTCATTGTGAAAGATTCTAAAGTTCTGTTCTTTGGTAGAGGGTTAAAGATTTAAGTACATGTCTATCTAGAAATGGGTTAACTCTTTACCAAATGACAAAATTTTAGGCTGGTCCAAATAGAAAAGATATGCAGACAACGAATTCAGTTTAAGTGAAAGGATGATTTTTGTTTTGGATGGGGAAGAAAACATTGTGGAAAACGGAGAAAATGCTGGTAACCAGCATTTTCTCCTTTTCCCACAATGTTTTCAAAAGCCTTCTCCTACAAGGTCGTTAAAGTTCGGGATTGTGTAGAAATGGGTTAATATTGGCTAAAAATAAAGATCAAATTGGGACATGTGCAGTGTGTCCTTGATTTGACAATCTGCAGCTCATCATAAATCGTGCTTCCACACTTCTATTTCAGGGTTGAAACGTGATGCCCTTGTAAAGAATGTTTAACTCTTTATATAATAACAAAATTTTAAACCGGTCCAAGTTCAAAGCCTTTACGGACGCCACACTGATTGTTGCTACATTGAGGAATTTTTCTATGAGAAGATAGAAAATACTGGGGGAAAAGGAGAAAATGCTGGTTACCAGCATTTTCCGCCTTTTCCCACTACAAGTATGTTTTTCAAAAATCCTTTCACTTAAGGGCCATTACAAGTCAGAAGATCATGATAGTCACATCTTTTAACAACCTTGACCCTGAGAAGGAAGCTTTCTTAAAACATTGTGGGAAAAGGAGAAAATGCTGGTAACTACAATGTTTTCTACCCTTCATGATAAAATAAAATCAATTTTTGAGCCACAATTTTTTTTTCTTGTCGTCTGAAAATGCCCTGAATTAGAACAAGTCTACAATTTTGTCATTTGATAAAGAGTTAAGATACAGAAATGTTCAGTAAAGGCTTATAAGTACAAAGCATGACAGGAAATAAACAAAACAGGGTGTGAGTAATTACTATTATGAAAAAAATTATACACCCAAAGCACAAAGAGAATATTACATGTAAAATTTTTGACTGAAGTTAACCCTTTACCAAACGACAAAATTTTAAACTGGTCCAAATTGAAAGCACTTGCAGACGACAAAATAATTGTGACTCAAAAACTGAAATCTGTTTCCATTATGGTAGAAAACATTGTGAGAAAAGGAGAAATTGCTGGTACCAGCATTTTCTCCTTTTCCCACAATGTTTTCCAAAGGCTTCTATCCTAGGGTCGTAAAAACCAGGGATTGTTTGGTAAAGGATTAATATTTAGACCTTAATACTGTAACTTTGTTGCGGATTGGATAAAATGCCCAAAAGAAAACATCTGACTTTCTTTCATACTTTCCGGTAGGATATAGAGATAAGCGGTGAAAATATTTTTCGATATTCCACGGGTATGACCAGTGAAAATACCGATTTTTATATTCCAGTTTATACCTAGGTAAAATGTGTGTGATTCACATCAGATCCCCAATTTGATATTTATAGTAGCATTGTCGGATAATGAAAATTGCGTTATCCCTTGACAGGGGCAATAACTCATTAATTCTTCGTAGAATTTTCACGATAGTTGCGTCTTGCACATCTACAACTCCTAATGAACACCTCTGCCAAGTTTAAAGTGAATCCGACAGAAACTAGGAGGAGTTGTCCGGACAAGCATTTTTAAATCAAATCAGGGCCAATAACTCGGTAATTCTTGATGGAAGTTTTACAAAATGTGTGTCTTGCACATCTACAGCTCCTAATGAACACTTAGAACTGCCAAGTATCAAGCATATTGGATTGAAACTGTGGGAGGAGTTGTCCGGACAAGATTTTGCGGACAGACCGCCCGACCGACCGACCGATCGACAGGCTGAATCCAGTATACCCCCCCACAAACTTCGTTTGTGGGGGTTAAAAAACTTAAATCTGTTACTTTGCTCAGATCTGCTAATAGACTCAATTTCTGACTGAATGTGATTAATAAAAGAAAATTTAAACAACTGTTCGTAATTATGAAACATGCGCCATGCTAATTCCTCTGGTGCACTAATTATGCTTTGTGAGAATTAATTATTATGATACTGTAACTTTTTCCCAGATTCAAGAATTTTCCGACTTATCCATCCAAATTGAAAGCCTTTACATATAACAAATTAACCCATTACCACACAGTCCCTACTTTTGACGCCCCTGAGAAAGAAGCCTTTGGAAAACATTGTGGGAAAAGGAGAAAATGCTGGTAACCAGCATTTTCTCCTTTTCCCACAATGTTTTCTACCCTTCACAAAACAAATTTCAAATTTTCTGTCACTTTTATTTTTTCGTCTGCAAATACTTTCAATTTGGACAAGTCTCAAATTTTCTCGTGTGGTAAAGAGTTAAGTATGGCTGGAACGATGGTAAATGTCTCTGTAAGGGTGTAAAACACTGTAGTAAGGAGAAAATGCTGATTGCCAGCATTCTCTCTTTTCCACACCATGCCAGCATTTTCTCTTTTCCATACCATGTTTTCAAAAGTTTTTACCAAAGGGTCATTGAAACACGGCATTTTTAATCGGTCGTTAGACCGATTAGAGACGGCGTTTTCCACAATCCAAACTGACCCAATTCTCGAAAAGGCCCTTTACAGGAATGGACGCATACAAGCTATGCATAATTTGTATAAAGACTGTTAGATTAGCTACCATTCAAGGAATATCAGATTACTTTGCTTTTGTTTTCTTTTAAATGGCGAATATAGCATATTACTATCAATGCGTACAATAATGAATTATGACACTCGTCTTCTAAATACCAGGACGTTATTGCATAGATTCTAGATACTGGTCAACAAATTGAAAATTTCCGATGTAAAGGGAAGAAATAGTCACGTGATATATTTAGGTGGAGGTTTCTGGCGAAATAGAAGTCACATGATACAAGTGAGAACGGAGCGGAGAACGAATCAAATTCTTCAGTGTGTATCACGTGATCGATTACCGACGCTTTGAAGTCCACTATGTTGTACAGTCTTCATTATGAAGAAGGTTGCAGAGAGAGAGAGAGAGAGAGAGAGTCTTAGGGAGAACGAGATAAAGTCTAAATAAGAAGCAAAAACAACTGAAATTAAAGTTTTCATGTAATTCTTGTATGCAAGTACTTTATCTGGATTGAATCTTTTGAATTTTTAAGAGACAGAACTTGTACACTTTGGGCTAGCTTGGCATTCCCGTGGATCGTTTTCGTTTATGCTGTATCCCCCCTACTATTTTTAGAAGGCAAGATTTTCACTCTCGCCTAAATATGTCAACGCTCGGCAGCTTGCTGCAAATGCCTCTGAACAGCATTATCAAAACGCCTTTCAAATAGTTCGATACTTCTCGAGTACATTAGAACAAATTAATTTCGCGACCATTGTACACTTAATCAGAACAGGAAGAAGAATCTTCAAGTTTCTAGAAGGGATGAAATCGAATTCGCAAAATGCATCGATTTTGACAGAAGCAAAATACTTTGGATCAATTCATTGATACAATTACGTTGCTATAGCAACAAATAATAGCTATTTTAAGCCAATAGAAAGCTACTAACATGACGTCATTCGGACCTACTTCCACTTCACAACGCATAAACAACTAACCAGCGGGATCGTATATGTAAATTTAAGATCCCTGGATTAACCAATCGGATAGCTTCTTTGACAGACGTTTGGCTGATGGACCTCTTTTGTGATTGGTACTATCAGATCTCAAGCTATAGGATTTCTAGTTCAATACCCATGGCAAGAACAATCCCAAATAAAACTTGAAGCCTCAAATGTGGATCAAACCCAAGACTCCTGGTTTATCAACCCTTCTCTTCCCTCATGGATTGGCAAGACCGTACAAAATATGAATTTCTCCTTTTCCCACAATGTTTTCTATCCTGCTTTGAAACAAATTTTCAATGTTTGATTTGGCTTTCAATTTGGACCTGTCTAAATTTTTTTTACCAAACAGTATGTTACACTGGTCCAAATTCGAAGGAGTAGCAGACGACAAAATAATTGTTACTGAAAAATTGAAATTTGGTTTGGGAAGGGTAGGAAATATTGCGGTAAAAGGAAATAATGCTGGTAACCAGCATTTTCTCCTTTTCCCACAATGTTTTTAAAGTCTTCTTTCTCAGGGTCATTAAAAGTCAGCATTGTGTGGTAAAGGGTTAAGACAAATGGTTTCATGTATTTACTCAGTGTCCAAAGCATGCAAGGCTTGGGATTTGTTGTTATTGTCAACCCTCGAAAATGTACCCCCACTTCAAAATTTTAGACTGGCCTAAATTTGAAAGCAAATGCAGACGACAATTACACAAATTTGAGACTTTTCTTTGAAAGGGTTAAAAACATTGTAGGGAAATGTGGAAAATCTTGGTCATCAGCATTTCTTCCTTTTTCAACATTATTTTTCAATCCTTTTTCATAGGTACTTTTTCATAGGACATCATAACAAAAGTATTGTATAATGTGGTTAAGGGTTTACTGCACGAAATTCTCACTTTCATGAAACCTGTTCCCCACCCCATTTTGTGTTCAGTGTGATGGGCGTATCTGGATGAATCTATTTATGTTGAATGGGTTTATCGCTTTTAATACATATGACCCTTTACCTTACAACAACAAAAATAAAAATTTTCCAAATTCAAAGTATTTGCAGAAAAATAACTCAAAAGTTTCTCAAATTATTGAAGTTTGTTTTGATAGAATAGAAGAACAATTTGGAAAAAGGAGAAATGCTAGTTGCAAACATTTTCTCCTTTTCCCACAATGTTTTAAAAAGCTTCTTTTTATTGACTAATAAAATTTATTATTGTAATGTAAAGGAGCATTTTCTCCTTTTTCTCACAATGTTTCAAAAAGGCTTCATTCTCATGATTTATAAAATTCAATTTAAAATTTGTGAGGGTTAACAAGTCAGTCCATTTAACTTGGAAGGTTCCATTTATCATTTTGCAAATGACGGTATATTCATATTAAATTCTACCTCTGGAACAGTTCATTTTATTAAATAAATCTTTTTCCAATTTCTGAAATGTGGAAGAGTTCATTTATTGTTTACCCTTTCACACTACAAAAACTTGGACTTGGCCAAATTCTTAGCTTTTGACATAAAAAAAAAAAATCGGAAGAGTCCAATAATTAAAGTGAAGTTGGAAGAGTCCATTCTTTCAAAATTTATAGCTTATTTTTCATCGAAATTGGAAGAGTCCATTATATTTATTTATAGTTTTTTTTTAAAGATGGAAGAGTCCATTTTACTTTTTGTCTGGTCTCACTATCCATTATATTTGGAAGAGTCTATTATTTATTTTCAGGTTATTTTTAATATGGAAGAGTCCATTCTACTTATTTTTTGGGGGTCTCATCATTCATTCAATTTGGAAGAATCGATTTCATTTTGAACAAGGTTTAGTGTAGAAATTATTGAAATTGGAAGAGTCCATTCCAGCTTTTTCAATTCTATTACTTATCATTGAATTTGGAAGAGTCCATCCCATTTGAATACAGTTTCTCGTCATTCTTTGAATTTGGACAGGTCCATTCCATAAAAAAAATTAATTTCTCATAGAATTTCTTAATTTTGAAGAGTCCATTATAAACTTAGGGTTAATTTATATCATTTTTCAAGTTGGAAGAGTAAATTTTAAATTTATTCCGTTGACTTGGAATTTATTGAATTTGGAAGGGTCCACTTAACTTTATCTGACATTTTCTTTAAAAATCAAATTTTCTGGAAGAGTCCATTAAATATATTTCTAGTTCTTTTACAACTCGTTGAATTTTGGAAAGTCCATTTCATTTACAAGTGAATTAATATTTGGGTAAGTCCATTCAATCAATGTTTCAGACCTCTTAAAATTCACTGAAATTGGATGAGTCCATTTATTTTCAGTAAACCTATTTTTGTAAAAACTACCCCAGTTGCCTTTTTTTTTCCACCTTGAAAAAATGATGTTTCAATTTCTTAGATTTGGATGAGTCTACTTATTCTGGATTTATTTCTCTCTCTCTCGCCTTTTTTTAACCCTTCTCATAGTAGCTTGTAAACGTCTGATATGTGGCCAAACCACTTACTACACTGTAAAATCTTAGACTTGCCCACTTGGAAAGCATTTACTGATGACAATTAACCCTTTACCACACAATGACTTTTAATATCCCTGAAAGAGAAGACTTCTGAAAACATTGTGAGAAAAGAAGAAAATGCTGGTTGCCAGCATTTTCTCCTTTTCCCAAAATGTTTTCTATCCTACAAAAGAAACATCTTTCTATATGAGCCACATTGAACTTTTCATCACCAAATGCTTTCAATTAGGACTGGTCTAAAATTTGGTTGTGTGGTAAAGGGTTGAAAATATGCTCCAAAGATGGAAAGCTTTTTTGAAATGATGGAAAACATTGTGGGCGAAGGAGAAAATGCTGTTTAACAGATCTCCTTTTCCATCAATGATTTTTAACCCTTCCATCATGGTTGGAAAAACACTATGGTTGTAATGGGTTAGTTCATTTTGGAAAAATAAGACATAGACATAGATTTATTTACGATTTGTACATACACATTTCATTGTTTTCTTTGCATGTGTGTTTACTTTAGAATGTGAGTGAATGTCAAATGTTTGGGCCAGTCCAAATATTTTCCCTTTATACTATACCTTCACCACACACTACCAGGTTTTAACAATTCGAAAAAGAAGACTTTGGAAAATATTGTAGGAAAAGGAGAAAATGCTGCATATTCTCCATTTTCCCAAAATATGTTTTCCCCTCAGTGACTGAATTTCAATGTTTGATTCATGTTAATTTTGTTACTGCAAGTGCTTTGAGTTTGGACAGGTGCATAACGTTGTCTTCTAAGAAAGATATAACTGTATATACATGTATTGGATAGGTCCATTTAATTTTGCCTGACAAAATATTGCTACATGCTTGCAGTTTGCATTTTTCATATTCCCACAATGTTTTCAAAAGAATTAAAAAAAATTACATCTCCACCTCTCACAACGTTTTCTTTCTCTCAGTTACTAAATTTCAGTGTTAGATTCATGTTCACTTTGTCATGTGGAAGCGTTTTGAGTTTGAGCAGGTCCATAATTTTGTTGTCTGGTAGTGATATAATTTTAACCCTTTACCAAATGGCAAAATTTTAGACTGGTCAAAATTGAAAGCACTTTCAGACAAGAAAATAAACATAACTCAAAAATTGAAATTTGTTTCTAGCAAGGTAGAAAACATCGTAGGTAAAGGAGAAAATGCTGTTTACCAACATTTTCTCCTTTTCCCACAATGTTTTTAAAAGGATTCTATCTCAAGGTCGCAAAAACAAGGGATTGTTTAGGCAAGGGTTAAGATATTGGATAG
Organism: Tridacna crocea; assembly: GCA_943736015.1. Lineage (NCBI taxonomy): Eukaryota > Metazoa > Mollusca > Bivalvia > Cardiida > Cardiidae > Tridacna > Tridacna crocea. The sequence continues at coordinate 54,147,273 of OX031064.1, read as the reverse complement.
GCTGGTGACCTGCATTTTCCCCTTTTCCCTCTATGTTTCAACCCTTTATCACACAACGACGACTTTAAACAGCAATGAGGAAGCAGGCTTTTGAAAATATAGTGGGAAAAAGATAAAATGCTGGTTACCAGCATTTCTCCTTTTCCTACAAAATTTTCTATTGTATCAAAGCAAAATTGCTCCATTTAAGCCACTGTGAAATTGTCGTCTGCAAATTCTTTCAGTAAACGTTACGAGCAATTTCTCCTTTTCCCACTGTGTTTTCAAAAGACTTGAACTACAGACAAGTAAAAACAAGGGCTTGTTTGGGAAAGGGTTAATCATTCAGTGGCTCCTCCCGGGTGGCTCAGTGGTGAGCGTGTCGGACTCATGATCCGGTGGTTGTGAGTTCTATCCTTGGTTGAGGCAAACTTTCTTTCCGGCATATTTTCGCCTCTCACCTCGGCAGAAGCATGTGAGAAAAGCAGTTGGTGGCTTTGGAAAGAAAAGTTGTGTTAGTACTGGTGTGAGAAAGTCAGGAAACACATGTGCGTCATCGATCGCCATAATATGACCTTAGCTGTTAAAGTTGCGTTAAACTCCATTACAACCAACCAACCAAAAACCATTCAGTGACGACCGATTACGGTGCTTACAGCACTTTGATTGGGTAGTAGATTAGTAAATGAAGTTTACCATTTACCAAACAATCTCTGTTTACTTAGATCCAGAAGAAGGGGACTTCTGAAAACATTGGGGGGGGGGGGCAGCATTTTCTCCTTTTCCCATCATGTTTTCTACTCTTTTAGAGTCAAGTTTCAATTTTTGAGTCACATTTATTTTGTCATTTGCAAATGCTTTCAATTTGGACAAATCTAAAATTTTGTTGTATGGTAAAGGGTTAAACATTTCAGATTAGGAGTAGGTTCCATTATAAAACTTTCAAGAGTTCTTTAGTCAAACATACATTGTACAATAATTGGAAATACATGTAAACTTTACGTCTACTACAATGATTCTTTATCTACCAATTGACCAATGCTCTGTGAAAAAGAGGTTTAGTACATCTGGGAAAAAGTAGCAAACAAGGTCAGCTTGCACAGTCTGCAATGGCTAAAATGATTCAAAACTTTTTTGTTAAAGGTCAATTTCATCGCTGTCAGAGGACCAGTCTACCACATGAATCAGCCGGTTGTTTGACAAAGTGGATTTTATGGTTCCTTAATAATGTGATTGGTTACTTGGTTATATGTATCACAAAGATGCATTAATTAACCCTTTACTCCATAGATACTCATTTCTATGCATGGCTTGTAGGAGCATTTGGAAAACATTGTGGCAAAAGGTGAAATTGCTCGTGACGAGCAATTTCACCTTTTGCCACGATCTTTTCAATGTTATCAAAAGGTGTCATATACACATAAGAAACGGCTTCATCCTTGCTTTTATTTAGGGTCAATTAGAGATACCCTAGAAATGCCTTATGGGGTAAAGGGTTAAGGTAGAGGACCCGTTACAGAAAACAGCTATTTCCACTATAATATTATCCTACAAAATTTACTATGATTAAAAATGAGTATTATTGTACTACTTTTATTGAGCCATTTTTTCCTTTTTTGTCCTTTTTAGAATTATCATTTATAAATCTACAACTGCTATATTCTGATTACAAAGGTAGATAATAATTACCTCCCTTTTCTGGAAACTAACAAAAGTATCAACAAATAATTTGAAGATAGACATCAAAGAAATTTCTGGTCGTTTACGAATGTGAAAAAAATATTGTATCTGTATAAGTTCGTATTTATAAACAAAAAGTTTAATGCCATGCTGCACTAGAAGTATTACAGGTCTACTACCTTTAACCCTTTACCAAACAATCCCTGGTTTTTACGACCCTGAGAAAGAAGCCTCTTGAAAACATTGTGGAATAAGGAGAAAATGCTGTTAACCAGCATTTTCTCCTTTTTCCACAATGTTTTCTACCCTAATGGAAACCAATTTCAATTTTTGAGTTATGTTCATTTTGTCGTCTGCAAGTGCTTTCAGTTTGGACCAGTCTAAAATTTTGTTGTTTGGGAAAGGGTTAACCTTCTTTTGCCTGTGCATTGCACACTGTATGTATAAAATAACTAGAGCTATCATTAAACATGATTATACCCCACATCAGCTCCTTGTCACACAAAAATGTCTTTTTCAGAGAATGCAGAATGGTTTAGTACAAAAATAAGTGTTGAAAAAACTTCAAGGAGAGATAATTCCACAACAAACCGCAGCAGGGTTATGAAAATTGTACATGCACAACTTCATATATATAGAAAGGCTGTGTGTAAATTCAAGTTAACCCATTACCACACAATCCCTACTTTTGATGCCCCTGAGAAAAAAGCCTTTTGAAAACATTGTGGGAAAAGGAGAAAATGCTGGTAACCAGCATTTTATCCTTTTCCCACAGTGTTTTCTACCCTTCCTAGAACAAATTTCAATTTTTCAGTCACCTTTATTTTGTCGTCTGCAAATGCTTTCAATTTGGACCAGTCTGAATTTTTCTTATGTGGTAATGGGTTAAGTATGTGCAAAACTATTGGAGTACATGTATTGCAACAGACAAATTTGTGTTGACGGACAGATGGACAGACAGACTGACAGACAGCCATGGTGATTCCAGTATAACCCCCTCTGCTTCGTTGTGGGGATAAAAAAAAAAACTTAACTCTTTACCAGACAACAAAATTTTAGACTCGTCCAAATTGAAAGTATTCGAAAATGACAAAATAAATGTCACTCAAAAATTGAAACTTAACTTTTGAAAAGCAAAAGAACATTGTGGTTAAAGCAGAAAATGCTGGTAACCAGCATTTTCTCCTGTTCAAACAATATTTTCAAACATAATTTTCTTCCAAGTCATTAAAACTCTGCGGTAAAGGATTTAGAGCCAATGCTACCGTGTAACAATTTGTCAAATGTTCCCATGAACAAGAAAAATATTCCTGATAATAAAAATAATACTGAATTTATTTGGAAAGGGCCATGATCTGTGACAAAGGGGTTAAATCTTTACCAAATGACAACATTTTGGACTGATCCAAATTGACAGGTTTGCAGACGACAAAATAAATATGACTAAAGAATTGAAATTTGTTTTAGGAAGGGAAGAAAACATTGTGGGAAAAGGAAAAAAATGCTGATTATCAGCATTTTCTCCCTTTCCTACAATGTTTTCAAGGGCTTCTTACATAGAGGTGTTAAAAGTCGGGATTGTGTGGTAAAGAGTTAAACTCCATACCAAACAACAAAATTGTCCAAACTGAAAGCATTCGCAGATGACAATTTAAATGTAGCTGAAAAGATTAAAGTTTTCTTTGAAAGGAAAGAGAACATTGTGTGAAAAGGAGAAAATGCTGGTGTCCAGCATTTTCTCCTTTTCCCACAATGTTTTCAAAAGGTGTCTTTCTCGGGGTCGTTAAAACTATGGATTGTGTGGGAAAACAGTTAATATACATGTATCTGCAAAAAGTATCAATGAGGGTCAGCCTTCATGGTCTGCACATGCACAGGCTGACCTGGGTCGATGGTTTTTGCTATTGGTAACTTTTCTACATGTTTTAGTTCCATTTTATTCCAGGATTCAGCTTGTATTATACAAAATAAATTTTCTTGATCCATAATTATTTGACAATTTGCTTGGTTCAATGCAGTGAAGAGATGCATCGAGCCCCCTTTTGCTATGGTATGGCTCATGAAATTACCTAAAATTTCATGAATGCTGCAATTCATTAAAGCCAATTAATTCAACATAAAACATTAAAATGTAGACCAAACTCTAAAAACTTTTCTTTAATAATTTTATGGATAATTGAGAGAGAATTAACTGCATAAAGATTGTCGTAAATCTTCATTTTCAAAAGTCTTTCATATACTTCAATAGGACATTAACCCAGATTTCTTTTCCCAAGTTCTTGTTTTTTAATCCTTTACCACACAATCCCGACTTTGAACGACCTTGAGGAAGAAGCGTTTCGAAAACATTGTGGGAAATGGAGAAAATGCTGGTAACCAGCATTTTCTCCTTTACCCACAATGTCTTCTACCCTGCGGGAAACAAATTTCAATTTTTGAGATACATTAGTTTTTTTTGTCATCTGCAAATTCTTTCAGTTTGGACAAGTCTAAAATTTTGTCGTTTGGTAAAGAGTTAACCCATTACCACACAATCCCGATGCCCATAAGAGAGAAGCCTTTAGAAAACTGGTTATCAGCATTTTCTCCTTTTTCCACAATGTTTTCTACCCTTCACAAAACAAATTTCACATTTTCAGTCACTTTTATAGTGTTTTCTGCAAATGCTTTCAATTTGGATAAGTCTAAAATTTTGTTGTTTGGTAATGGGCTAAACCTTTACAAAGACAGCTAATGTTCATTTGTCTGTTCATTGGTTGAAACCAGACAAAAAATTTTAATCTCCTGCTCTCTTTCTGTTTCTGTTCCATAAGCAAAATATTGTGATGCTCTATGTAAAGAGAATTCAACAAATCTACAAAAACCTCAAACTCACATCATCCCGCACAGATACTAGTAGTTAATGTTGGCTGACATGGATTGTAACTTTTTGCTATTTGGAAGTTTTTTGGCATGTCAGAGGATCATTCTATGTTATGATTTAGTCAGTTGTTAACCCATTACCACACGAGAAAATTTTAGACTTATCCAAATTGAAAGCATTTGCAGACGACAAAATAAAGGTGACTGAAAAATTGAAATTTGTTCTGGGAAGGGTAGAAAACACTGTGGGAAAAGGAGAAAATGCTGGTTACCAGCATTTTCTCCTTTTCCCACAGTGTTTTCAAAAGGCTTCTTTCTCAGGGGCGTCAAAAGTAGGGATTGTGTGGTAATGGGTTAAACAATATTAGCAGTGGTTGAAGAATTTGTATTGATTTAACCCTTTACCAAACAATCCCTGGATTTTACGACCCAGAGATAGAGGCCATTTGAAAATATTGTGGGAAAAGGAGAAAATGCTGGTAACCAGCATTTTCTCCTTTTCCCGCAATGTTTTCAACCCTGCAGCCAACAAATTTCAATTTTTGAGTTATGTTTTATTTTGTTGTCTGCCATTGCTTTCAATTTGGACCAGTCTAAAATTTTGTCATTTGGTAAAGTGTTATCCAATTTAATGGCCCTAGTAAGAGAAAAGGAAAATATCCTGTCCCCTATTTTTGACCTAAGCAAAAGGAGTCATCTGCTAAGGAATGTGCCACAACTCAATTTTTCATCTTTTCACAAGCACATAACTGGCACATGAGTCGGTAGTCAACGTAAATGCGTTTCTTATCACCTTATGAAGAGATAAACAGAATTAAAAATTTAGTTCCCTTTATTGATTTATGCAATAGGAATCAGTTGTTCCTTAGACTTTTCAGCCTTTTTTAGCCACTTGTGACACTATTTTTTTTTTTATTTCCACATTGCACATTGATCACTTCAGCATATTCAAAGTATCAATGTGCAGCATGGCAGTTTGAAGGAGTAAGTTACCAATCCAATGGCCCTAGTAAGAGAAAAGGAAAACAATTTGTTCCCTGTATTTGACTTAACTCATTACCACACAATCCCTACTTTTGACATCCCTGAGAAGAAGCCTTTAGAAAACACTGTAGGAAAAGAAGAAAATGCTGGTAACCAGCATTTTCTCCTTTTCCCACAGTGTTTTCTATCTTCCCAGAACAACTTTCAATTATTTAGTCACCTTTATTTTGTCGTATGCAAATGCTTTCAATTTGAACCAGTCTAAAATTTTGTGTGGTAAAGAGTTAGCTGTACAAGACAGTAGTCAACATTACTGGATTTAAGGGTATAAGGAGATCAACAAAAAAAAAAAGAAAGGAAATAAAAATAAAAAAATTAGTTCCCTTTGTTTGTTTTATGCAATAGGAAGCAGTTGCCACTGAATGAGTTTTCAAGTCTTTTTTAGCCACTTGTGACAGTATCTTATTTTTCCAGGGTTTCTACATTGTACATTGATCACCTTAGCATATATAAAGTGTCAATGTGTACTTATGGCAGTTGGTCTGAATTTGAAAAGGAAATCGAATCGAGGGATCAATGGATCAAGGGAAGTCACTCTTGCAAGAGTGGTGCTAGAAAAGACCAGTACAGGGTCTTCTCCTACCCTGTTTTCTTAAATTGTCGCCCATTGACGATGAAATCTGGCATGTGTGGATGGCAATTTGACAAGGACTGCACAACAGCCTTCATGGAAGACTTAAAATCCACTTTTATGCCGATTTTAGTTCACTGTTTTCTAGTGATATTTAGGGTGCCATTTTAATGGGTGTCAGTCTGTGTCTGTGATTTTATTGGCTGATTGGGCCCAACTCTGAATTTCTCAAAGCTTTTCTGATTGGCTGATTGGTAGCCATCATGATTTCCTAAAAGCTTCTGTGATTGGATGATTTAAGTCAGGGATGAGATTTTATTGGCTTATTGGAAAGGAGGGTGATTTCTGTAAATCTATGCTAATATTTTGGGTCATTTCTGCCTATTAAATTGCAAAGAGGGTTTGAACCCTTTATGAAGACCATCTTTTGGTTCTGATGGTCAGAGATTGAATCCCAAACTTTGCCATTTTATCTATTCTATCTATTTATCTATTTGATATTATTCTAATTATGAAAGCTTGAAAGAATGTTTGTCATAATATCCTCAGAGATTGAAAATGGGTTACGTTTGGTCAAAAGACTCAGGAGAGCAACTTCAGCACCATCGTGGTCCTCTTTTTCATTTTGAGTTGATAAGGATATTATATCTTCCATAGGCATTCCTGATAAAGAGCTAGTCAAGCTACATTTAAAGCTCCTGTTGTCATTTTGTTTTCTTTTGTTGCTACTAAACTACATGCATCTTCATTACATGTTTAACTGCAATAGTTATATTGAGAATAACAATGAAATGGCAGTAAGGGGATAGCTATGGGGATGGTGGAGGCCATTTGTAGGGACAGTTCTCGACCAAACTCTGGGATAGATACCCAGAAATGCGGTAAACTGATGAGCATGCACACATATCATGTTCTCCTGAACGACTTACTAGAGTCTAGAGTCAAAACAAACATGGCTGGTAGGATGACTTTGTGGAATCACCGAAATCACTGGAATAACCACATGATTTTGTCGAATCACCATTTTGTTGTTGAATTACTACTTGAAGTACATTATATGACATTTACAATTTGTTTTATAACATTTGAAGGAAATGTAAGCAGAAAGTTACCAAAATTTCAATAGAATCAAAAAGAAGATGTCTGATGCTTATGAAAGTACACAGCTTTAGAAAATAACATAGGTAAGGGAGCAACTGTTTGTAAAAAGCAAATCCTCTACAAAGTGTTATTTTTGAAATATAAGTACTGTTTCAAAAAATGAACTACCATATTTCTAGAATTAACAGCAGATACTGTTTATTATGCACAGTTCCAAAGGTATAAGTGTACATACATCAAAACATTAAAGTACAATTAGCACTTTTTACAACATGGCAAAAGCCAAGGTTTGATAACTTTCAAAATTACATAAACATATTACACATTCATAATGTGATCCGTCATGCAATAGGGACTATCTGGGAACTGCAAAAAGTGTCGACTCAGGTCAGACTGCGCAGATCGTTAAGGCTGACCAAAGTAAACATTTCTTATTTTTATGATATTTTCTGTAAAAAAGTGGTCATTCTACCTTCTTTTACAATAATTTTTGAACTATTAATTTAAATAGATATGCATAGTTGTTGATCTGTTTTCATCTAACTGATGTATAGAGTTCCAAGATTAACACTTTTTGCATAACTGGTCACATATGTTATAATACTTTTGTTCCATGAGCTCTGTTTATGACATAGCAATGGTCTGATTTTGGATTCTCTTGGGTAAAGCTAAAAATGTCACATTACAACAAAAAGAAGCAACACATTTGGATGTCAACACCCAGATGTAGTTGCTTCTTTGTGCATATTCTGTGTCCAAAATATTTTAATGGTTGTCTGTCTAGTGTAGTTTCCTCTTTTAACCCATTACCACACAATCCCTACTTTTGATGACCCTGAGAAAGAAGCCTTTAGAAAACATTGTGGGAAAAGGAGAAAATGCTGGTAACCAGCATTTTCTCCTTCTCCCACAATGTTTTCTACCCTTCACAAAAACAATTTCAAAATTTTTCAGTCACTTTTATTTTGTAGTCTGCAAATGCTTTCGATTTAGACAAGCCTAAAATACTGTCGTGTGGTAATGAGTTAACCCTTTACCAAATGACAAAATTGTAGACTTGTCCGAATTCAAAGCATTTGCAGACAACAAAGTAAATGTGGCTCAAAAATTGAAAACTGTTTTGGGAATGGTCGAAAACATTTTCAAACGCCCTCTTTCTCAGGGTTGTTAAAAGTCAGGATTGTGTGGTAAAGATTTAATCCTTTACCAAGCAATCCCTGGTTTTTACGACCCAGAGGAAGCAGACTTCTGAAAACATTGTGGGAAAAGGAGAAAATGCTGGTAATCAGTATTTTCTCCATTTCCCACAATGTTTTCTTGTCTTCTAGAGTCAAGTTTCAATTTTTGAGTCATACTAGTATTTATTTTGTCATCTGAAAATACTTTCAATTTGGACGTCTAAAATTTTGTTGTTTGGTAAAGAGTTAGTAGTTAAAAACTAATCCAAGCCTGAAGCAAATATGTTTTATAGAAACATAAAAACTAGTCCAAGCCTTAAGCAAATATGTTTTATAGAAACATAAATACAATAAGATGTCAGCTGTTTGCACACGACAAAGCTAATACAAGGGTCTAAGACAATAACTCAAGATTTTTTTCCAAAATGGCTGAGAAAAATGACATAATGTCCCATCAAGTCAGATATATAAACCTTATTGATAACTGCATAGATTTAATTCCTTACAAACTATAAACAATTTTAGACCTGTCCACATTGAAAGCATTTGCAAACAGCAAAAAAAATGTGACTCAAAAATTGAAACTTGACTTTAGAAGAGAAGAAAATATAATGGGAAAAGGAGAAAATGCTGGTTATCAGCATTTTCTCTGTTTCCCACAAGGTTTTCAGAAGACTTCTTCATCTTGATCGTAAAGACCAGCAACTGTTTAAGGTAAAGGTATATGGGCTAGTGATTTAGTGTTATATGTGATATACAAATCTAATAATGCCTTGCACAACCATTGGTTATTAAAATTATCATTACCATAAAGTTATTATAAAACCAAATGACAAAATTTTAGACCTGTCCATTTTGGAAGCATTTACAGACAACAAAATAAACATGACTCAAAAATTGAAACTTGACGGTAGAAGAGTAAAAAAACCTCGTGGGAAAAAGGAGAAAATGCTGGTTACCATATTGATTGTTAAAACCAGGGATTGTCTGGTAAAAGTTATACACAAATAATACCTTGCACAAATAATGGTTGTTAAAAATATCAAAACCATAAAGTTATCATAAAATCAAGTGAAAACTATAGAGGTACTTTGATCCATAACATGTATATTTCAAATAAGGATTAACCAATTGACAAAATTTTAGACCTGTCCACATTGGAAGCATTTACAGACAACAAAATAAACATGACTCAAAAATTGAAACTTGACAGTAGAAGAGTAAAAAAACCTTGTGGGAAAAGGAGAAAATGCTGGTTACCAGCATTTTCTCCTTTTCTCACAGGTTGTTAGAATGCTTCTTCATCTGGATTGTTAAAACCAGGGATTGCTTGGTAAAGGTTATAACAAATAATACCTTGCACAAATACCGGTTGTTAAAAATATCAATACCATAAAATTATCATAAAATCAAGTGAAAACTATAGAGGTGCTTTGTTCCATAACATGTATATTTCAAATAAGGATTAACCCTTTACCAAATGACAAAATTTTAGACCTGTCCACATTGAAAGCATTTGCAGACAACAAAATAAATATGACTCAAAAATTGAAACTTGACTTTAGAAGAGTAGAAAACATTGTGGGAAAATGAGAAAATGCTGGTTACCAGCATTTTCTCCTTTTCCCACAAGGTTTTCAGAAGGCTTCCTAATCTAGGTCATAAAAACCAGCGACTGTTTGGTAAAGGTTTAAAGGCTACTGATTTAAGTGATTTTTGTGATACACAACTCAAACAATACTTTGCATAATCAATGACTATTAAAAATATCATTACAATAAAATATTTAAAATATCAAGGGAAAACTGTGGAGATACTTTGTTGTATAACACGTATAATTCAAATACGGATCAACATACAGACAGACAATCGTAAATGAGCCATGCTTTGTGAAAAGGGGGGCTTAATGCATTTATGGAAGTATCGACCCAAGTCAGCCTGTGTAATATGTGTTGGCTGACCCTGGCCAAAACTTTTCACTATTGGTCAATTTTCTGTGTATACAAGGACCAGTCTATAGCGTTTATTCTAGAGCGGAATAGCAGGGCGCGCCGCCCTGCCCCTTTTTCCTTCCGCCCTTCTGCCCTCGAATCTGTACAAAACCCGCCCTATTGCCCTTATCAAATGCATACAAAACTTGTTTGTGTATTGTTCTGGTTTCAGAACAAACCACAGGGCTACATGAGCAAAAAACTCATCTTCAATGTCTCGGCTCTGTCTTATCAAGCTTGCACAGTCACAAAAAGTCGCCATGAATTTCTTCCGACCTGACTATATTCATGAAATACAGCAAGTCTAAGACTAAGGGTGACACTAATTATCTTTTATCAACTTCGTCAGTTAAGATAGGACAGCAGGGTGTTATAATCCTTCTCTGTCATTAACTTGCTAAACCATCCCTTTATCCCTCGAAACCCTGACTTTTTTGCCCCACAGGTACTTTAACGTCTGCTAATTTCTTTAAATGACGTCACACAATCAGTGAAATTTATCAATACTTGAATAGTCTTAAAATAAAGCTGAATTAACTCTTATTGCAGGTGGAGATTATCATATCATATATTTTTTCCACAAATTACAGGTATGGATGGTAAACCAAAGTTGCGAACTATCTTCAAACTACTCGATCTTTGCTATTCAAGCATCGGCAATTTTCTTACAGCAAAATCTGCAATGCAGTGTTCTATTTTTAGCAGTCTATTTATAGAATTGCTATGCAGTAGTACACTTCTTCATCAGTAGGCCTACACATTTTGTAATTCTTTCAATGTAATAATTAAGTTTTTTTTAATTTCCTTTTTAATCAAAATTAATGTAATTTCGTAAAACAGCTGAGAAGAAGGGTTTTTTTTTTTTATAATTACTCTGGACATTTTTTGTTATCTGACGAGAAGTTAGGTAGTGGACCTGTAATAGAAAACAGCTATTTCCACAATATTATTATCCTACAAAATGTGCTAAAATGAGTATTATTGTACTACTTTACCTGATTCAATTTTTCATTTTTTTCCTTCCTAGAATTATTATTTATAAATCCAAAACCATTGTATTCTGATTACAAAGCAAATTAATAATTACCTCCCTTTTCTGAAAACTAACAAAAGTATCAACAATTTTTTTAAGAGACATCAAAGGCATTTCTAGTGGGTCAAAAATATGCATAAGTATTTTATCTGTATAAATATGTATTTATCAACTATCTAGAACAACTACTCCATGTTACACCAGAAGTGTTACGGGTCCACTACATTAAAGCTAAGTGTGACTGTGCATCATGGGATCATAAATTACATGGCAATCAAAACCTGTATAGCGAGATTGTGTTTGTTTGAGTCTATGAGTTGATGAGAATCTTTTCTTATTCTTTTCTTTAATATGCAGTTGATATCCAAAGTTCAAGTTAGAACTTGTTTCGAAAAGAGTGAAGGACACTGATTTGCCTTTATCTGATATGAGAAGTCATTCAACAAGGCAATGTTCCTCCCTGCCCCTTTTTCCTGCCTCCCTGCCCCTTTTTCCTGCCTCCCTGCCCTTTTGCCTGGTCTAGAATAATCACTAAGTCTATTTCATTAAGCCCATTGTTAAAAAAACTGTGGATATTATGAATCCATTAACCCTTTACCAAACAATCCCTGGTTTTTACGACCCGAGATAGAAACCTTTTGAAAACATTGTGGGAAAAGAAGAAAATGCTGGTTACCAGCATTTTCTCCTTTTCCCACAATGTTTTCTACCCCATTAGAAACAAGTTCCAATCTTTGAGTTTAGCTGATTTTGTCATCTGCACCTGCTTTAACCCTTTCACAAACAATCCCTGGTTTTTACGACCCAAAGATAGTAGCCTTTTGAAAACATGGTAGGAGAAGGAGAAAATGCTGGTAACCAGCATTTTCTCCTTTTCCTACAATGTTTTCTACCCTATCATAGACAGAAATCATCTTTTCAGTAAGAGTTGAATTGTCGTCTGCAAATGCTTTCAATTTGGTCTAGTCCAAAAGTTTGTCGTTTGGGAAAGGATTAAATTTGGACCAGTCTTAAATTTAGTCAATGGGTAAAGGGTTAATATGTGATGGTTTGCTTGGTATGATGGTATCACGTTAGATGCATTTAGCCCCTCTTTGTCTGAGTTATGTCTAATACCAATAAAAAAAACCTAACAAAACTTTCACAAAATATTCCTTTTAGACAAAAACAATGTAATACCTGTAACATATTTTTGTTTCTTTTGCTCATATACAACTGATATAATATCGCCTTTGGGGTATATAATACATGTAGCTATTCTAACATGACACCCGACGTTGTCTCTATAAACACAGTGCAAGGAAAACGTGGTAAAATCTGCGACAATCCATGTAGAGTGACGTCATTCAATGAGTGAGTTATTCAATGGAACATAATCTTCATCCTAGTTTTTACTCTCAGTTTGAACTTGTTTTCCTTTCATTAAGAATTGGCCAAGTTAGAATGGAAATAATCTTCTTTCTATCGTGATATATCGTACAATAAACCACGTTGTGAGTTATGAGGCACAATTAATAACCCGCTTGGGCTATCGCCCTCGTGGATTATTTATTGTGCCTCATAACTCACAACTGTGGTTTATTGAATGATATACCATGATAGAAAGAAGATTTTTTTTAAATATATTACAGACATTTTGCAAAATATTGCATTTAGTCTAAAAAAATGTAAGTTCCCATTCTGGGGACCTCTTTAACACCAGGGGTTGCAAAATTTTAGGCTTAACTCTTTACCACGACCCTGGGAAAGAAGCCTTCTGAAAACATTGTGGGAAAAGGAGAAAATGCTGGTAACCAGCATTTTCTCCTTTCCCCACAATGTTTTCTTCCCTTCCCACAACAAATTTCAAATTTAAGGCACTTTTATTTTGTCGTCTGCAAATGCTTTCAATTTGGACCAGTCTAAAATTTTGTCTTTTGGTAAAGAGTTAATCCTTCACAACATAATCCCAAGTCTTAACAACCCTGAGAAAAAAGGCCTGGAAAATATTGAGGGGAAAATGATAAAATGCTGGTTACTAGCATTTTCTCCTTTTCCTATAAATTTTCCTATCCTATTATAAACAAGATCCATCTTTTGACCCACATTTGTTGCCATGAAATCTTTTGCATGGTAAAGATTAAACATAACTGAAACAGTAAATTTGCAGACCTAAAACAGTACCATGTTCAGTTTATACAACTTGTCTTTGAACAAGAAAATCTGGGAACAGAGGAAAGGCTGATTTGAGTACTTCTCCTGCAAGGTCACCTGGACCTGCATTCATCAATTATTCTAAACTCATTACCACACAGTACCGATTTTAGATAACCGTGAGAAGCAGAACTTTTAAAAACAATGTGGGAAAGAAAGAACCTGCAAGTAACCAGCATTTTCTCCTTTTCCCATAATGTTTTGTAACCTTTCAGAAACAAATCTACTCATTTGATGAACAGGCATGTACAAATTGTCCTTGGCAAATGCTTTTAATCTAGACCAGTCTAAAATTTTGTTGTGTGGTAAAGAGTAAGTGTCTTATGCTGGCAAATTTTCTGAATTTGAAAGCAACACAACTACTAATTTGCTATTAATTTGGTTTAGCCAATAAAAAGTTATGTTACTTTCAACTGATAAAATGGTAAAGCATTTTATATCGGATCTATCCTTAGTTTACTTCATGCTGTTAAGTGTATACTTAATGATGTCTATACATTCCATCAATTGGGGCTCTGTGATCACAAGGGGCGGAGCGAATCTGATGATGTCACCATGTGTGGGTTTGGCCAACAGTCCATTGGATAGTAATCTGCTGCACACCTCTGCTGCATCAAAATCTGCAACAGAACAAAATTGTAAATATCACTAAGTTATTTTTATATCATACAAACTAACGCCATTCTACATGTTCCACGTTCTTTGAAATTAACTCTTTACCACACAATCCCGACTTTTGACGACCCTTGGAAAAAAGCCTTTTGAAAACATTGTAGGAAAAGGAGAAAATGCTGGTAACCAGCATTTTCTCCTTTTCCCACAATGTTTTTATTACTCTTCGCAATCAAATTTCAATTTTCAATCACATTTATTTTGTTGTCTGCAGATGCTTTCAATCTGGACTAGTCTATAGCTTTGTCGTTTGGTAAAGAGCTAACCCATTACCACACGACAAAATCTTAGACTGGTTCAAATTGAAAGCATTTGCAGATGACAAAATAAAGGTGACTAAAAAATTGAAATTTGTTCTGGGAAGGGTAGAAAACACTGTGGGAAAAGGAGAAAATACTGGTTACCAGCATTTTTTCTTTTTCCTACAGTGTTTTCAAAAGGCTTCTTTTTCAGGGGCATCAAAAGTAGGGATGGTGTGGTAATGAGTTAACTTTGACAATGAGATCTTTTGCAAACAGCCCTTGATTAACTGACCCTGAAGAAAAACACACTATAAAACATATTTTGGAAACAGTGAAAATGGTGATAAATCAGCTGTTTTCTACCCATTCACTACATTATTCTGCCACCTTAGCCACTTTAACCCTTTACCACACAATTATGACTTTTAACAACCCTGAGGAAAAAGCCTTTTGAAAACATTGTGGGAAAAGGAGAAAATGCTGGTTACCAGCATTTTCTCCTTTTCCCAAAGACCTATCCAAATTGAAAGCAATTGCAAATGACAATTTCATTGTGGCTCAAATGATGTAATATCTCTTTGATAGGGCAGAAAACTTAGTGGAAAAAGGAAGAAATGCTGAATACTAGCATTTTCTACTTTTCCTGCAATGTTTTCAAAAGGCTTCTTCCTCAGGGTCGTTCAAGTCGTCATTGTGTGGTAAAGATTTGAACTATCACGATACAATATAATTTCATCCGGATATTCCATAACATCTCAGCCAGTGCAGATTCAAGGACTTGCTGCATGTTTTGCATGTTTTGTGCAGTACGTCTCTGATCCACATTGTTTGCAAAAGCAAGTTCAGTACTTTGTATACTAAGGCTTTACTAGACAAAAAAAGAAGAATTTTCCATATAGCAAGTGCCTGCAAACATCACATTAAATGTATCTGAAAAGATAGGACTCGTCTATGAAATGATACAGGAAGAGGTTTGAATAGGAGAAAATGCTAGTAACAAGCATCTTCCCCTTGTTCCACCATGTTTTTATAGATCAACACTTAACTCTTTACCAACAATCCCTGGTTTTTACTAACCTGAAATAGCCTTTTGAAAACATTGTAGGAAAAGGAGAAAATGCTGGTAACCAGCATTTTCTCCTGTTCTCACAATGTTTTCTACCCTTCACAAAACAAATTTCCATTCCTGAGTTTTATTTTGTCGTCTGCACTTGCTTTGAATTTGGACCAGTCTAGAATTTTGTTGTTTGTTAAGGAGTTAAGCACATGAGATCAGTTGGCAACATTAAAACAGAGGATTGCTAAAATTACTACAGACATAAAAGATACCTTGTGTTATAACAATAGCATTCAGAAGTCCCTTTCCTCTTACAATTGACACAATTTCCTTCGGAAGAGTTGAAAGTTCTTTTCTCAAAATATGCCCCAGTCTCTCTGCATTCTCAGCCAAGTTTTCATCTTCTAATACCTTCAAAATTTGAAACAATTTTTAAAAAATTTTTCCACTTTTCTTTTCAAAACTTCTTTCCTTTGCTACAATACAAATGATTCTGATTGCTTCGTATTTGCTTTTGGATTAACCCTCTACAGCAGGCTGATGAAAACAATGTGGGAAGTGGATAAAAATGCTGGTAACCAACATTTACTCACTTTCAAAAACATTTTCTCATATTTCAGACAAATGCCATTATTTTGCCACACATGCAAATGCTTAGGCCAGTCCGAAATTTTATCCTGTGGCAATAAGTAAAGAGGCACAAGAACATAGCATGGAGGTACCAATTCTCACCTGCAGGCTTCTCAGAAAACAGTACATGTGGTAAAAGGGACAAAAGTGTATAGAAACTATTTTGTAATTATCGGCCCTTGACTTAGGAGTTCCCACTGTTAACAAGTAGCTCAAATATAAAGAAAATACATTATGAAATGATAGAAAATCAGTTTTCAATCAATTACTATGCATATATTAACAGGTCTGTGACTATATCTTAATGTTTTCTTCAAAAATACATATTAATTCAGAACCATTATTAACCCATTACCACACAATTCCTACTTTTAACGACCCTGAAAAAGAAGCCATTAGAAAACATTGTGGGAAAAGGAGAAAATGCTGGTAACCAGCATTTTCTCCTTTTTCCACAATGTTTTCTACCCTTCACAAAACAAATTTCAAATTTTCGGTCACTTTTATTTTGTCGTCTGCAAATGCTTTCAATTTGGACCATTCTGAAATTTTGTCGTTTGGTAATGGGTTAAGGAAAGTCCTGTAGTTTAGCCTTCAACAACTAGACCATCACTTCATTGTAGACATCTGAACTGAGTTGAAAGACCCTTAAGACTGCAAATTCAAACCAGTTATTGCCAAGAAGTCAAAAATATAAGATGGGCTGGAATTGAATTTCAGGTTAAAATCAAATTATGTGTTTTCAAACAATGTTTGTTTGAGCTTCCTCTATCTTGTACTTTGCACAATATCCTCCACTAGGTGCTTTTGCAAATAATCATTTCGAAACATTGAACAGTATCAAATCAAGAGTTAATCCTGTCACAATGACTGTCATTAACCCTTAACCAAACAACCCTGAGATAGAACCCTTTTGAAAACATTGTGGGAAAAGGAGAAAATGCTGGTAACCAGCATTTTCTTCTTTTCCCACAATGTTTTCTGCCCTGCTTGAAACAAATTTCAATGTCTCAGTTTCATTTATTTTATCGTCTGCAAGTGCTTTCAATTTGGACCAGTCTTAAATTTTGTCGTTTGGAAAAGGATCAACCCTTGAAAAGAAGCTCAGCAATCCCCCGATTTCAAAATCTACAGGTTATCCTCGAGCTATAAAGCTTGACATTGACACTGCTTGAGCTAAATGTAGTCCTATGTTTCTTCAGTAAGGATGCCATTCAGGCTTTTCATACCTTTAATGCCTCCATGGCAACTGCACAAGCCAATGGATTGCCACCGTATGTAGAACCATGTTCTCCTGGACGGATGGTCAACATAACTTCATCATTGGCCAGTACAGCAGAAATCTGAGTAAATATAATTAATAGGTACTTAGTTGGTCCAAAAAAAAGGCAATCTAATTTAAGACCTATCAAAAGCTAGAGCAAATGACAGTACAGGGAAATATTTAACCCTATACCACTCAATTCAGAGTTTTAACAACTCCCAGAAAAAAAAAACTTTAGAAAACAGTGGAAAAGAGAGAAAATGACAGTGGCCAGCATTTTCTCCTTTTCTTACAAGTTTTCTACCCTTAACTCTTTACCACACGACAAAATTTTAGACTGGTTCAAATTGAATTCATTTGCAGACGATAAAATAAAGGTGACTGAAAAATTGACATTTTTCTGGGAAGGGTAGAAAACACTGTGGGAAAAGGAGAAAATGCTGGTAACCATCATTTTCTCCTTTTCTTACTGTGTTTTCATAATGCTTCTTTCTCAGGGCATCAAAAGTAGGGATTGTGTGGTAACAGGTTAAAATGTAAAAAAAAAAAAAATCTTTTTTTGTGTAAGATTTCCTCTTTTGTCTGCAGATACTTTCAATTTAGAATAGTCAAAAGTTCGGTCAAATGGTAAAGAAAAAGAAAATGATAACAACTGCTACTTTACCCTCAATATTTTTGAGAGCTTTCTGTAAGAAGCAAGTAAGAAACTGCTGTTTTTAAGGGCTAACATATTTGTCTTGATTTATTTTCTATTTTGTATCAAAACTTGTCTTGACCTTCTGATCAAAGAATAAAATTTCAGACTTGTCCAAATTGAAATCTTGCACTAATGACAAATTATGTGGCTCGAATGATGCAATTTGTAAATAAAAGGAAAGAAAACAATGTGGAAAAGGGAGAGAATGTTCATGTTATTAAGAAGTTTCCTTATTGTCATCATCTTTTCAAAACCTTTTTTTAACTTCTTCAAGGTTATTAACGCATTACAACAAAATTCCTACCTTTGACACCCCTGAGAAAGAAGCCTTTAGAATACATTGTGGGAAAAGGAGAAAATGCTGGTAACCAGCATTTTCTCCTGTTCCCACAATGTTTTCTACCCTTCACAAAACAAATTTTAAATTTTCAGTCACTTTTATTTAGTCGTCTGTAAATGCTTTTGGTTTGGACAAACCTAATATTTTGTCGTTTGGTAATGAGTTAAAGAATAATTTCGTAATATGTTAAAGCAATGCTATTCCAAAACCTTTAACTTATGTACTTTATATGAGGCCAGTAGAGAAAAGAGATATAAGTAACTTATACCACATAAACGAGAAAATTAAGTCTAAAAGATTTGTAATCCAATTTTAGCTTCTAAAGTGCGACTCTGGGTGCTTTTGCGGCTTGTGTACACTAGCGGCTTGTGTAGATTAAGGGCGACTCACTGACCTTTTGTGCATGCAAGCTGATCTTGGATCTACACTGTCCAACAAAGAGAACCCCCTCCCCCCCCTTTCCAAATTACTTTGAAACTTTGAAGTATTTGGCGGTTTTACTACTTGCTAGCTTTCTAGAAAGTTTCACTCATTTGATTAAGCAGGCTAGGTTATGGGTTAATGTTCAAATAGCTTAACTCTATACCACTCAATCCCGACTTTTAACAACCCTGAGAAGGGAAGCTTTTGAAAACATTGTGGGAAAAGGAGAAAATGCTGGTCATCAGCATTTTCTCCTTTTCCCACAATGTTTTGTACCTTCCCAAAATAAAAATTCAATTTTTGACTCGCATTTATATTGTTGCCTGCAAATGCTTTCAATTTGGACCAGTCTAAAATGTGTTCGTTTGGTAAAGGGTTAATGCTTGTCTGCAAAATAAATGAGATGCAACTTTCAAGCCAACAGTGAAAACCTGAATAATGTTATTTCATTTCATTTCTGTAGGAGGAAGAAATCTCCTTATCACACAGTGTAGATTCAAGATCTGACTGCATGTTCTGTACAGTCTGATCTTGATCTACACTGTCCACAAAAGGTCAGTGAGTCACTCGAAGCAGCCTAAGGATTAACCCTCAAATAAGATATACCTACAGGCAAGACTCCACCAGATAGAGCTTTACCCAGAACCAAAATATCAGGTTTTACATTTTCATGGTCCACAGCCAATCTCCTGCAATAAACAAATTCAATGTATGTAATGTGGCAATCTTTGAGCAAATAGTGAAATAAGATCTATCAATAATCCTAGCAGACGTTCAATTCTAAGGGAAATACATAAAGTTTCTAGAATAACGATATACCGAAAAGCAAAAACCTCAATCAAAAGCAACTGCTTTCTGTAATCTAAAGCCATTTTATATGAAATCTGTCTCAAGTGCATGCCTTTTGATATATCTCCTCATGAGAGTTCCTAGATTTATTGAATGGTGCAAAAACCTCCATCAACCCTTTACCAAACAATCCTGGGTTTTCACGACCCTGTAGAAGAGGCCCTTCAAAAACATTGTGGTAAAAGGAGATAATGCTGGTAACCAGCATTTTCTCCTTTTTCCACAATGTTTTCTACCCTATCAAAGAAAGATTGCACCATTTGAACTACATTGAAATTGTTGTCTGCAAATGCTTTTAATTTGTACAAGGCTAACGTTTTGTCACCTGGTGAAGGGTTAAAAGCAACTCCTTTCTGCAATCTAAAGCCTTTTTATTTGAAATCTGTCTCAAGTGGATACCTTTTCATATATCTCCTTATGACAGTTTTTAGATTTAATGAATGGTGTTTTTACACTGTCTTCAATCTCTCTCGATTTAGGATGTTGGGAACTACACCAGTGCTCATGCTGAATGTGCGAGCCTATGAAAAAAGTCCTAAAGTTGACATCAGCTCCCAGGTATCTAACACAGGACCTTTTGGTTATGAGGCCGACATTCTACCTCATGACCACAGTCTTGTTATACACACTGGAAAAAAACAGGAACTAAAGCTGTGAAAGATGCTTGAGCCCTGAACTCTTTACCCCATGAGAAAAATTTAGACTGGTCAAAACTGAAAGCATTTGCAGACGACAAAAAAAAAGTGACTGAAAATTTGAAATTTGTTTTGTGAAGGGTAGAAAACATTGTGGGAAACGGAGAAAATGCTGGTTACCAGCATTTTCTCCTTTTCCCACAGTGTTTTCAACAGGCTTCTTTCTCAGAGGTGTCAAAAGTAGGGATTGTGTGTTAATGGATTAAAGGCCCTATCTCTTCTTTAACTGCTTTGTGGCCAGTGTAGATTTAGATCATACTGCACAAAAAATGCATTCTGATCTCTGATCTACACTGTCTGCTTGGCCAAAACACTGCAGACAAAAAGTATCATGAAAATGCAATCATCTGGATCTTATTCTAGGCTGAAATATCTAATGGACTTATGCAGTAGTGGTACTTTATGGTCTCAGGTTGGAAAAAAGAAGGGAGGAGCAGGGAGCAGCCGTCAATTACACTCTATGTTATACTTGCCTTCCAGTTCTTGCAAGCCCAGTTTGAACTTCATCAGCAATCCATAACACGTTATACTTATCACACAGTTCTCGTGTTTTCCGTAAATAACCCTCGTCTGGGACGACAACTCCAGCCTCACCCTGGATTGGTTCTACCATATAGGCACATACATCGGGATTCTGTAATGCTTTCTGGAATATGGTAATAAACTCTTTACCGAACAGCAAAATTTTAGACTGGTCCAAATTGAAAGTATCTGCAGATGACAAAAAAGACGTGACTAAAAATTTGAAATTTGTTTTGGGATGGGTAGAAAACATTCTGGGAAAAGGAGAAAATGCTGGTTACCAGCATTTTCTCCTTTATCCACAATGTTTTCAAAAGGCTTCTTTCTCAGGATCATTTAAAGTCGGGATTGTGTGGTAAAGAGTTAAAATCAAATGCACCATTAGTTCACTTCTACTCTTAACCGAAAGACAAAATTTTCAACAAGTCCTAATTAAAACCTTTTACTCACAACAAAAAAATACTGAGAAAAAAAAAAAGATTTTCCTTCTATGTAAACTTTGAGAGAAGAGGTGAGAATGAGGATAACCAGCAGTTTCTTCTATTCCCACAATGTTTTCTTCTCATCTAAAGTCAAGTTTCAACATTTGAGTCATGTTTATTTTGTTGTCTGCGGATGCTTTCAAATTGGACAAGTCTAAAATTTTGTTGTTTGGTAAAGAGTTAAGACAGTTACATGTACATATCACCATAATTTAATGTGACCATAGCTTGATTCTTTGGGAACCCAATATAAGCTTGCACAATACAATTTACTTGCTTTACTAGACGACAAATTTAAGACTTTTGAAAATACAAAGACTTGAAGATGAACAATTTAATTTGGTCCACATGATGGAAATTGAAAAGGTAGAAAACACTGTGGGAAAAGAAAAAAAATTGCTGGCCAGCCCAAATGTTTTCAAAAGCCTTCCTCTTCAGAGTTGTTAACCCATTACCACACAATCCCTACTTTTGGCACCCCTGAGAAAGAGGCCTTTTGAAAACATTGTGGGAAAAGGAGAAAATGCTGGTAACCAGCATTTTCTCCTTTTCCCACAATGTTTTCTACCCTTCACAAAACAAATTTCAAATTTTCAGTCACTTTTATTTTGTCGTCTGCAAATGCTTTCAATTTGGACCTGTCTAAAATATTGTCATTTGGTAATGGGTTAAAATACAGTATTCTGTGTAGAAAGGTTTCAAAAGGTGGCTACTACATGAGAGTTCAATGTATGTGATTATTTTTGAGAGATATACATTATTACATAACTCCCCTTGTTTTCAATGTAATACAGCCATTATGATTTTTATGATTCTTGTAATAGATCTGTGATAAAAAAAATATCACTTGTTTGCTTTTCAGGTAAAAATTTATTAAAATTGTCCACAAAAATATTATAAATCTCGCCAAAGGCTTGCTTAATAACATTTTTTGTAGATAAGTTTTATCTCAAAACCAATTCATGTCAGATCCTATGTATCTCAATAAGCTGAGTACCTCTAATGCTGGTATATCATTGTATGGAACAATGTCAAAGCCGGGCATAAATGGTCCATAATCACCATATGCAGAAGGGTCTGTCGAGGATGAGACAGCTGCTAAAGTTCGACCCCAGAAATTGTCTTCTGCAAACACAATCCTCGCTTTATTCTGTTCAATACCCTTGACCTTGTATGCCCATTTCCTGGCAAGCTTGCAAGCAGTTTCTCCTCCCTCTACACCTGTTATCATATAATCATAAAGCATAGATTTACTGTGCATGATATGCACAATATCAAGAGTCCCATCCGACAAACTTTGCTGTTATTAAAAGTGATTATTATTGTACTACTTTAACCGAGCAACTTTTTCCTCTTTTTCCTTCTTGGAATTATCATTTATAAATCTAAAACCACTATCATCTCATTACAAAGGGAAATATTACCTCCCTTCTCTGGAAACTAACAAAAGTATCAACAAAATAATTTCAAGATGGACATCAAAGGAATTTCTGGTTTGTTAAAAATATGCAAAAGTTTTATATCTGTAAATCTGTATTTATTAACTATCAAGAAATCTTATTCCATGTTGCACTAGAAACGTTATGGGTCTACTACCTTAAAAAACAGCATTTCATCACTTATGATAAAAAAATTAAAACTAAAAAGAAGCAATATAACACAAAGGTTTAACTCTTTACCACACGAGAAAATTCTAGACTGGTCCAAATTGAAACAATTTGCAGACGACAAAATAAATGCGACTGAAAAATAGAAATTTGTTCTGGTAAGGGTAGAAAACACTGTGGGAAAAGGAGAAAATGCTGGTTACCAGCATTTTCTCCTTTTCCCACAGTGTTTTCAAAAGGCATCTTTCTCAGGGCGTCGAAAGTAGGGATTGTGTGGTAATGGGTTAATAAATATTATGACCTATTTAATTGTAAGATTTGCTAACTTTATATTGTTACAATGTTTGAATGACTATCATCAGATATAAAACATTTAGAAATGGGCTTAACATATTTTATCATTTTTTTCAGCATTTTTCATAGGCCAACTTGTGCTCTTGTGCCAAGCAGCACAATTATCTATGATGGGAAAGGTTCATCAGAAGACTTTCACATAATGTATTCACAGTTTTTTCACACACAGAAAAAATGTCTAACATATTGAACTTGAAATTCTCATTTTAACAAGATCTGTCCAGATAATAGCATACAATAATGGTCCAAGATCTGTTTGCATGTTTTGTTCAGCCTGACCTGGACCAGGGTTTTCCAATGCTATTTAACCCATTACCACACGGCAAAATTTTAGACCTATGCAGACGACAATGTCAAAGTGGCTCAGATGGTGCAATTTGACATGGTAGAAAACTTTGTTGAAATAGGAGAAAATGCTGGTTACTTGCATTTTCTCCTTTTCCCACAATGTTTTCAAAAGGCTTCTTCCTCAGGGGTGTCAAAAGTTGGGATTGTGTGGTATAGGCTTAAAAAGGTTGGCACTCTAAGGGCCTTGTAAAAGAACATTTTATACGTGTACCTGTATTCATTGGCAATATTTTGTCAAAGCCAAAAAGGCTGGTGGCAAATTCTTCATATTCTCCAAGAAGGTTGTTGTAGAAGGCTCTTGAGGTAAGAGTAAGCTTCTGCGCTTGATCTGTCAATGCCTGAAAATTTCAAAGGACAGATTAACCCATTACCACACAATCCCCACTTTTGATGCCCCTGAGAAAGAAGCCTTTAGAAAATACTGTTGGAAAAGGAGAAAATCCTGGTAACCAGCATTTTCTCCTTTTCCCATAATGTTTTCTACCCTTCACAAAACAAATTTCAAATTTTCAGTCACTTTTATTTTGTCGTCTGCAAATGCTTTCGATTTGGACAAGCCTACAATATTGTCGTTTGGTAATGAGTTAATGAAGAACTGCACTGGCCAGGCCAAGAAATATACAGTCAGTACAAATCAGATATCAGACTGTACATTCTGTGCAGTCTAATGTTGAGCTATACAACTGAGAATGTCCACGAAACATCTTTCCCTGTAATACTGATACTAAAAGTTACAAAGTTACATATCTTCATCACTTTTTCACTGGGTCTCATTTAAAATGTGTTTTGTTCTGCAGAACATATTGTTTCACCCTTTACCAAACAATCCATGATTTTTACGACCTTGAGGTAGTAGTCTTTTGAAAACATTGTGGGAAAAGGAGAAAATGCTGCTGACCAGCATTTTCTCCTTTTCCCACAATGTTTTCAACCCTGCTAGAAACAAATTTCAATTTTTAAGTTCTGTTTATTTTGTCCTCTGCAAATGCTTTCAATTTGGAGCACTCTAAAATTTTATTGTCAACATAATTCAATGCTTTCATTTTGGACAAGTTTAAAATTCTTTCATCTGGTACAGACTTAAACCTTCAACTTAAAGGATGCTTTCAAAGTAGCCTGCTATAATTTTGTTTGGGGGTGGGGCGGAGGGGAAAGAATGTCACAACTCTGTAGGCCTTTATCAAACAAGAAAAATTTAGATTTGTCCAAACTGAAAGCATTTGCAGGTGATAAATGTAGCTCGAAAGACAAACATTGTCTGAAAAGGGGTAGGCAACATCGTGGAAAAAAGGAGAAAATGCTGGTTATCAGCATTTCTTCTTCAGGAATGTTAGAACTCGGGATTGTGTGGCAAAGGGTTAAATATTCCTTACCTTTATGATCCTTGGGTGACAATGGCCCTGATTTACAGCACTGTATGCACTCAAAAAGTCATAATATTTATTACCTTCAACATCCCATACATACACTCCTACAAAACAAATTTCAGTGAACAATAAATAAAATGTCAAAAATGCACAGAAGCAAAACTAGATAAAACTTCTGAAAACTCACATGAGGTGTCCATAATCCAAAATTTTAGTGTCCTAAGGACTGTAGAGTCAAACAAATTCAGTAATACAAATCTCTTGTACATCAGTCAAGCTATGCAAACTTTTGACAAACTAATAGCCATACAGTAGATGGACAACACAATTCTAACCATGTGTGTGCCTACAGATAGATGGACTGAAAGACAAAAAGGACTCATTCATTTTGCAACGGGGATGAATATATTTGTATTTCTGCTTAACTGTTTACCAAACAATCTTGTCTTTCAACAATTCTCGAGAAAACTTATAAAAAGCATTGTGAAAAAAGAAGGAAATGCTTGGTACTTCTATGAATGTACAACGGTAAACAGGTATGTCCATGTACTTGGCAAACCACAAACAAGTTTATGCAAGTACAGTAAGAAATCATCTGTTTCTAGCTAAATGCATTTTTTCAGGATTTTTGTCCTCAAGGTGAATTATAAAACACTTGTGTTTTTCAGGTACTTGCTGACCAGCCTCAACAGCTCAAGTAGCAAGAGCATAGGGTTTGTAGGTGTCAAGTCTCTTGCCACTTGAGGGTGTGGGTTTGGTCCTGTATCTTCACTATCCACCATTAAAATGGCTTACAGCCTTTAACCCTTTACCACATAATGATGACTTTTAACACCACTGAGGAAGAAACCTTTTGAAAACATTGCGGGAAAAGGAGAACCACGCTGGTTACCAGCATTTTTTCCTTTTCCCACAAAGTTTTCTACCCTATCAAAGCAAAAAAGTACCATTTGAGCCACTTTGAAATTCTCCTCTGCAAATGCTTTCAGTTTGGATAGGTCTAAAATTTTGCTGTTTGGTAACAGGTCAAGGGAAGTTGCCTACATGGACAACCAGTGGCGACCCTAAATCAATGTAAAGCCACTCAATCATGTACTTGTAAATGTATATATTCTCATAAAACTTACTTCTACATACATGTACTTTTTTAGAATTCTTTATTTTCTTCAGGATTTCTTCATTCTTCACAAGCCAACAAAATTTGCACTTGTCCAAATTAACCCTTTCCCAAACAAGCCCTGGTTTTTGAGTATCTGCAGCAAAAGTCTTTTGAAAACACTGTGGGAAAAGGAGAAATTGCTCCTAGTAAGCAATTTCTCCTTTTCCCACAGTGTTTTCTACCCTTTTTGAGAACTTTCTGCCATTTTCTCCAAATCTAATGTTGTCGTCTGCAAACTCTTTTGGTTTGGAAGAGTCCAAAATTTGTCGTTTGGGAAAGGGTTAAAAGCATTTTAAAATGACAAATATGGTTTAAATACCTAATTGGATTTTTCTTTCAATGAGAAGAGCATATTCAAGATTTTTGGTATTTTTTCCTCTTCCCAACAATGCTTTTTACAGTCACTAAATTGGTGGCTGTCTGGTAAAGGGTTAACACATTACCACACAACAAAGTTTTAGACTGGTTCAAATTGAAAGCATTTGCAGACGACAAAATAAAGGTGAAAACACAAGATAGAAAACACTGTGGGAAAAGGAGAAAATGGTGGTTACCAGCATTTTCCCCTTTTCCTACAGTGTTTTCTAAAGGCTTCTTTCTCAAAAGTAGGGATTGTGTGGTAATGGGTTAAACCTATTTTGCTTTATCCCTTTCATCACCAAAAACCTTTAAATTCTATAAAACAACAAATTGTAACTTAGCACAAAATTTAATTAGCTGATTGCTCTAAAATTGAAAGGGTTGAAAACAACCACTGAGACGTTTGAAACCAGGATATTTTTTTTTCTATTTTTCCCCACAATGTTTACAAATGCTTATTTCTTCAGGGCTGTACAAGTTCTAGATTGTTTGGTAGCTGTTTAAACAGTTGCAAAATGACCCATCAACTCTCTCTATAAAATTTGAAGGACAAAAAAAAAACAAACAAGTAAATCATCCCACATCCTGTATGGTTTAGGGGTATAACCACATCCTTTAACCCCTTCCTAGATAAAAATATAGGCAAAGCCAAATTGAGAGCATTCACAGACAACAAATTGGATGTGTTTCAAATGATGGGACTGATCTTTGAATGGGCACAAAAAAAATGTGGAAAAAGGAAAAAATGCTAGCTACAATCAATTTCTCCCTTTTCTCGAAGTTTTCAAATTCCTTCTGCTTCAAAGGTAGGCAGAGGATTAAAACAAAACCAGTTGTAAACAACCTCTATGAAAAAAAACAACATCCTATTAATTTGTTTCTCCTATTCCAAAAAAACAATTTTGAATTTTTATGATTAAATGCCCAATGCTAGTCAAAATTATACAATTCTGTTTTTTCAGCTGTTTTACATCCAATCATATAAAAGTATTTGGAATTATTGTGTATAATGACAATTTGTTCTTGTAAGGTCTGTAATGTTAGTCCTTGGCAGAAAATTAATATATTTTAAAACCAGAAAGTTGAAACTGATCTT
This sequence comes from Tridacna crocea, assembly GCA_943736015.1. Lineage (NCBI taxonomy): Eukaryota > Metazoa > Mollusca > Bivalvia > Cardiida > Cardiidae > Tridacna > Tridacna crocea. The sequence goes on along the minus strand of OX031064.1, from coordinate 54,119,477 downwards.
CCACAGGGTCTAAAACACTGTGAGAACAGGATAAAATGCATTTCTCCTTTTCCAACAGTGTTTCTATTTTTCAAATGAGCCTCCCTCCTATAAAGAGTTATTAAAACTCCATCCTTTGGACTGGGGCTAAAACAGTCCCAGCAGGGTCCAAAAAAATCCACTTTTCCCCTCATATTTTAGAATAAGAAATGGATGAGAATGAGTGAAATATCAGTCATACTTGTCCAGGGGGACAAGTGGTGAATAGAAGATAGTAAAACAAGTTTTTCATAATTATAAATATTTAACTTACACAAGTCAAGACAAAACAACCACTCAATTACTGAATTAGTGAATTAAGGGTATTGAGGAAATCAAATTTTGAAACAGAATACTAGTATAAAATGTTCTGGTCCCCACCCTAAATAAAAGTTTCAAGTCAGCCTAATGATATAACCCTGTACCCTTTATTGCAAACAAAAATGTCTTTATATGCTTCTGGTAGACCTTTATTCAAAACAAACAACTTTGCTAGTTATTAAAACAAAAGATATTATTAACCGATTACTTTTCCGAAAACCAGTTTGAAAAACTGTGTTGTTTTGACTTAATCAATTTCTGTAATTTGACCAGATAACTGGTACCAGACTTTAACCCTTTACCAAACAATGACAACTTTTGACGACTCTAGTAAAGAAACCTTTTGAAAACATTGTGGGAAAAGGAGGAAATGCTAGTAACCAGCATTTTCTCCTTTTCCCATGTCACTTTCTACCCTATCAAAGAAATACCATTTGATATGAGCCACATCGAAACTGCCATCTGCAAATACTTTCAAACTGGACTGGTGCAAAATTTTATTGTGTGGTAAAGGGTTAAAACATGCTATTTAAAGTTCATTGTAACATTTACATTCCTCAAAAACAAAAAAAACAGAGCCCAATATTGGAAGGGTTTTTCTCGTTAGACAAGTGATCTAAGCAGGGCAGTTATATCTTCAAAGTCACTTGTCATACAGTACAAGTACATTTTCTGGAAATTTTCGGACCCTGCCAAGACGTACTAACTTGTAGGGATGGCATTGACAATTTTTGCCCAAATTTACCTTCTCCTTTCTCAATAGCTACTTTCATTGGCCCATAATTGTGTGCCCCAAATCTCCTCTCCTTCTCAAAGTACACCTCAGATTTTGTACCAATAGCAACAGGTTGTACTGAAGCATTTCTCACATTTGCCTGGAAAATTTTACTGGCAGCAATGGCGGGTCTTCTCAGTCTACTTAACATATTGACCTTCTAAATGAGAAAAAAAAAGTACAAGTTTATAATCTTCTTACAATACAACCAAATTCTGTACTGGTAAAATTTTAAAACATTTGCAGACAACAAAATAAAACTAAAATCAGGTTTAACTCTTTACCAAACAACAAAATTTTTGACCCGTCCAAATTGAAAGTTTTTGCAGACGACAAAATAAATGAGAATCTAAATTAAAAACTTGATTTGAATAGGGTAGAAAACATTGTGGGAAAAGGAGAAAATGCTGGTTACCAGCATTTTCTCCTTTTCCCACAATGTTTTCAAAAGCTTTCTTTCTCAGGGTCGTTAAAAGTCGGGATTGTGTGGTAAAGAGTTGAATCATGGAATTTGTCTTTGAAAAGGGAGAAAACAGTGAAAAATGTTAATGTTCCTTCATTTTTTCCTTGAGGAACAAAGTTTTTAAATCCTATCAGGATTTCTTAACCCTTTCCCAAACAATCCCTGGTTTTTACGGGTCAGGAATAGAAGCCCTTTGAAAACATTGTGGGAAAAGGAGAAAATGCTGGTAACCAGCATTTTCTCCTTTGCCAACAAAGTTTTCTACCCTATCATATAGAAGAATCATCTTTTTAGCAACTGTTAATTTGTTATCTGCAAAATATTTCAATTTGGTCTGGTCCAAAATTTGCCGTTTTGGAAAGGGTTAAAAAATTCAGGATAGAGTTCAATGTCATTTACATTACCTCGTGAAAAATTAAGCAGCAGATGACCCTCTTTTAGCAACTTGCTGACTGTAGACATCTCTTCAATTTGTATGACGTTTTACGCCATTGCAACCAGTAGCTTGTCAAAAGAGCTTATTTTTCATCCAGAATAAAAAAAAAAAATCATTTGACTCAAAATATGCCCCACAATTTGCATCAACATTCCGTCCGTATTTTGATTATCCGAATCGTGTATCCGAATTTTTATACACTTCCGCTTCGGCCCGGGTGGTAATTTTGGCTGCAAAAAGGAAAAGATATTGTAATCTTTTATTCGAATTAGTTACCTTTCAGTTGTATTTAGAGCCTTGAGTATGTGAGATGACACAAACTATGTCTAAAGAGAGATTCAACGCTCCACGTAAACGTTCAGCCTTGACGAAATGTTTACCGATTCAAATGTCAAGGTCGAATAAGAAAATTTAATGAATTTGATTGGGTGCATTCTACACACCTATATAAAGGCGTGTCTTGAACTCGTTGTCTGGTCTTGAACTTGCGATAATGTAGGTCGAACTAAAATGGTCAGGCGATTTATTTATTTCTTCATTTTTCGATGGTTGTACGGTTTGAAAGAAATTGAATACGGCCATTTAATATTGTTAGAAGTATACAGTGTAATATATTTCCTTGTACTTTTAAATCAAGAGGTCATGCAAACTGTTTTTCATCTTGGAAATATCAAAAAACACATGTTCAACATGCGAACTATTTTTCGTCCGCTACCAATAAATCCCGGGAATTTCTAGCAGGGGAATCTCACAAGGCCGTGAAATCTGATCATGAAAATGTTTCTAAAAACTCTATGTTGATACATATCGAATTATTTCTTTCGTATATGTGCAAAAAAATCAAACCTTTTCCACGAGCCCTTTGATTTTGAATGAATAGCAAATTTTCCGAAACTCCTCACCATTTTATATCAAAAGATGGAAAAGAGTTTCTACTTATTTGCTTTTCAGTGTCTGAAAAACTTTAACTTTATCTACTGCATTTGGTGCTAAGTTTTATGGTCACTGAGAAAGAAAGCTGTTGCAAACATTGCGAGAAAAGTAATTCTTTTCTTTTCTCGAAACTTTTTAGCATGTAAGCTTCATTTTTTTTCTTTTGTAAGATGGTATAAAGAGTTTCTACCTATATGTTCAAGAAACTGAAATTTTATCCAACAGTGATTTGTGTGCATGTAAGATGGTACAGAGTATCTTTTTCTTCTTATAATTTCACAAAGACGAAGAGTTGAAAAAGGATTTTTTTTCCAAAACACTTTATCATTTTAATGAAAATATTTTGGTAAAATGGTTGGGAGTTTCTACTCAATTTGCTTTTTGATGTCTTGAAACTGCAATATAATGTAACAGCATGCCTTGCTAAGTACTATAGACAATGAGGGAAAAAATATCTTTCAAACAATAGGGTGAAACAGTACAAAAAAAAGATGAATTTCAAAACACTTTACCATTTTAGTGAAAATATTTTGCTAAAATGGTTGGGAGTTTCTGCTCATTTGCTTTTTTATGTCTTGAAACTGCAATTTAATGTAACAGCATGCATTGCTAAGTTCTATAGACACTAAGGAAAAAAGATCTTTCAAACAAGAGGGTAAAACAGTACAAAAAAAAAAATGAATTTCAAAAGTCTTTACCATTTTAGTGAAAATATTTTGCTAAAATGGTTGGGAGTTTCTGCTCATTTGCTTTTTTATGTCTTGAAACTGCAATATAATGTAACAGGGTGCATTGCTAAGTACTATAAACACTGAGGAAAAAAGATCTTTCAAACAATAGGGTAAAACAGTACAAAAAAACAAAACCTTGAAAAATGGATTTCAAAACTCTTTACCATTTTAGTGAAAATAGTTTGGTAAAATGGTTGGGAGTTTCTACTCACTTGCTTTTTTAATTCTTGAAATTGGAATATAATGTAACAGCATGCATTGGTAAGTTCTTAAGACACTGGGGAAGAAAGCATTTTCAAACATGAGGGAAAAATAGTACCAAAAAAAATGGCTTTCAAAACTCTTTACCATTTTAGTGAAAATATTTTGGTAAAATGGTTGGGAGTTTCTACAGTACACATTTGCTTTTTTATGTCTTGAAACTGCTATATAATGTAACAGCATGCATTGCTAGGTACTATAGACACTGAGGAAGAAAGCTCTTTCAAACAATACGGTAAAAAGCTTAGAAAAAAATGAATTTCAAGTCTTTACCATTTTAGTGAAAATATTTTGCTAAAATGGTTGGGAGTCTCGGCTCATTTGCTTTTTTATGTCATGAAACTGCAAAATAATGTAACAGCATGCATTGCTAAGTACTATAGACACTGAGGAAAGAGATCTTTCAAACAATAGGGTAAAACAGTACCAAAAAAAAACCAATTTGAATTTCAAAACTCTTTACCATTTTAGCAAAAATATTTTGCTAAAGTGGTTGGAAGTTTCTGCTCATTTGCTTTTTTATGTCTTGAAACTGCAATATAATGTAACAGCATGCACTGCTAAGTATTATAGACACCGAGGAAAAAAGATCTTTCAAACAAGAGGGTAAAACAGTACAAAAAAAATGAATTTCAAAAGTCTTTACCATTTTACCCCTCCCCCCAAAAAAATGGATTTCAAGACTCTTTACCATTTTAATGAAAATATTTTAGTGCAAATATTTTGGCAAAATGGTTACTGATACTGTTTATGGAGTTAATGCTTATTATGGATTTGAGCCATTTCCATTGTTTCCAGTAGTTTTGTTCCTGCTGTTTGAATAGCAACCAAAATTGAAAATGTAATGAGGAAATTGTGCAGCCACGTGAAGCAAAACACATCCATTTACCTATTTATTTACAAATATTTATTTCTTTTTCTCCATATTTTCTCACGTATTTGCTTCCCTTTGCGCTCTTCATTCGAATTAAACCCGAATCAAGTTCTATGTTTCATTATACTGAAGACTGGCGAAATTGCAAACATTTAATGGTCTAAGGGAGAAAACTCGTACTTTCTTAAATCTGCGTAGGTCCAGAGTCGTCTCCCTTACAATTCTGAGCCGCCTAAAACCAAAGACGAGTAAAATATGGTATACGCTCATAGTTTGTGGAGACGATCGACATAAAAAAAACCTCTTACTTATAATGGATTATATAATGTTTTCACGATGGTAACGTAAATATTTACGTTTCTGAAGGATTGCTATATAATCCAAAATCAAGAGAGGCGTAAAAACATGATAATAATATTTTTAACCAGTCGGTAGTCTCCCTTGCTTGTCATCTCGTTTGTAAACGCAACAACCGCTACAATTCGAAGTTGTAAGTGACGATTTATTTATACTGTTAAGCAGAATGTAAACATAATTCGGATTATTAAACATTCGAACAACATATAAATCGGTAGACGAAATTCTATCTAATAGATTATTGCACGTATACTTAAATATTTATGAAGTAAACGACTGTATAGTCTAGGTCATGGTTGAACTAAAAGGGCAAAGCGTTTAAAATATTTTTTACTATGCACCGATATCCGTAGACTCCGGTATCACCATGTATACCGGTACATTTGAGTGGCCGGAACTACTTTGACGTCAACCTCACTGCCATCTATAGTTAAAACTGTACAACCATTTTAGTTGAAGCGATAAAAAGGTACGGTGGCAAAGAGGTGACATTTGCATTTTTTTTTTTATTTAACCGATTACCAGACAATCCCTACTTTTGACGTCCCTGAGAGAGAAGCCTTTAGAAAACATTGTGGGAAAAGAAGAAAATGCTGGTAACCAGCATTTTTTTCCTTTTCCCACAATGTTTTCTACCCTTCACAAAACAAATTTCAAATGTTCAGTCACTTTTTATTTGTCGTCTGCAAATGCTTTCAATATACATGTATGTGCATTTTTTTTTATTTAAATCGTTCCCACGAGATAATGATTCGTTTTCAGAGTTTTTTTTATGAACGATTTTGCAAAAAGCGAAATACTCAGTGACTTGTACATTTTTTTTTTTTTAAACTCGTTCCCAAGAGATAATGATTTGTTTTTAGAGGGTTTTTTTTTTTTATAAACGATTTTGCAAAAAACGAAATATTAACTCGTTCGAATGAGATAATCAGCCAATCAAAGTTATCCATTATGTCGTTCGAACGAGGTAATAAGTCGTGGCCACGACTTAATCAACCAATCAGATTGCTCCTTATCAAGGTGTTTAGGGGAGATTACTGATTGATCTTAGTTTTTTGTTTTCAAGAATGGGCATGCGAAACGAACTGATTTATATGACATAATCATCCAATCAGATTCTCCCTACTAATTCAGATCCCCCTATTTGTGTTGGTTGAATACATTTAGCCAGATTATCTTTCTGCTGCATCTACAAATACAGCTGTGTATGCTTTGTCCAAAATGGTTTCAGCATATAAAGCCGTCTATATGCCTGATAAAATTAGGCCCAGGTGCGCTGTCCATTCATCTAATGAATCGTCTGCATGTTTTTTGTTCTGCGCCAGCTGAATTTAAAGTACATATGAGCAATGCTCTGTGAAAAGGGGGCTAACTGCATTTACGAAAAGTATTGATTCGTGTAAGCCTGCGCAATCCGCGCAGGCTAACACTGGCCAAAACATTTTGCTATCTTTAAATTTTCTGCATGTCAAAGGATCATTCTACATTAAGGCTCTAGCAGTTGTTTAACACAACGGGTGTTATAGATCCAACATTGTCTGTGAATAGGGGGCTTAGTGCATCTCTGTGATTCATGATACCAAGGAGAACATCACCTAATCGTGGATCTATAACATCCACTACATACTGTATCAAACAACTGATAGAGTCTAGAATAGACATTTTCTGCAGTGTGAAAAGGGGGCTTAATTCCCTGCGAACAGTATCGACTTGGGTCAGGCTGCAGAGTCTGCGCAGACTGACCTGTGCCGAAACTTTTCGTTATCGGTCAATTTTCTGTATGCCCAAAGACAAGTCTATCTAATGACTAAGTTTTTTTAAGTGCTGGGATATTAGGGATCCACAAGAATGTGATGGCTTGCTTTGGCACCCTGGTACCATGGATCACGGGAATGCACTAAGCCCCCTCTTGTCAAAGCAGGGCTCATCTTGTCAACAACAGGTCTGGTGCGTGTTTCCATTACCGTGGTATTGCTAAAAATTCTTTGAGAGTTGTCTTGCATACTGGGTTTCATGAAAAAAGCATCCTTTTGCCAAAAAAAGAAGATACCGAAAACAAAAACAAAAAAATTGAAATAAAAAAGTTGGTTAAAACCTCTAAAATTTCAGGTGAGCGATCCACGGCCATCCTGGTCCTACTGTTGTGAAATGGGCTAAGTAAATGAACTACTAGTATGTGACAATATAAATTAGATTTACAGCATCTCTATGTTTTAGATTCATACCTTATCAATCAAATAGATCTGTGTGTTTCACAAAGAAAAGGTTATTAATATAGAAAATGAGCAGATTGGATACTGAGACAGTTGACGCCTAGTACATCTATTTTCTGTCAGTATCCTAGATTTATGGTCATACGACCAGAAGGATATACATCAGTCTAGATTAGCTTGTCAGTTTTGGGGTAAATCTTCATCTAAACAAAGATTTGAGAAAGAATATCTCACAAAATCGTGTGAATTAAGATTCAGGATCAAACTGTTTTGATCATCTTATCTTGATTTGTTTAATCCTTTACCCAATAAGGCATTTCTATGGTATCTCTAATTGACTCTAAATAACAGCAAGGATGAAGCTGTTTCTTATGTGTTTATGACACCTTTTGATAGCATGGAAAACATTGTGGCAAAAGGTGAAATTGCTCGCGACGAGCAATTTCACCTTTTGCTACAATGTTTTCCAAAGGCTTCTACAAGCAATGCGTAGAAATGAGTATCTATGGAGCAAAGGGTTAAGGCATTTGCAGACGAAAATAAATGCAAGTGAAATGATATTTTACTATTTTGAATCAAAAACCAGACAATAAAATCTGATACTCTAGTAAATCACGAGCCTTAATTTTACAGATGACAAAGGCTCAACTGATTTGATTCCCACTGTAAGTCCTGATCTGTAGTTTGATGGGATTCATCTTTCGAAACTGGGACCATATACCGATAATTATATATGTAGGATCCCTGTTCGAAAGGTAGAAAAATTCTGCGATAAGGAGAAAATGCTGGTTACCAGCATTTGTCTGCTTTTGCTACAATGATTTCCAAATCATTCTTTTTCGAGGGTTGGTAGGGTATGGCATTGTTTTTTTCATACAATCCCATTTTTAACAGTGTTTTGCTCTTTAGATCGAAAGTTACCCTGTTAACTCATTACCAAATGACAATATTTTAGGCTTGTCCAAATTGAAAGGATTTGCAGACGACAAAATAAAAGCGACTGAAAATTTGAATTTTTCTTTATGAAGGGTAGAAGACATTGTGGGAAAAGGAGAAAATGCTGGTCACCAGCATTTTCTCCTTTTCCCATAATGTTTTCTAAAGGCTTCTTTCTCAGGGGTGTCAAGTAGGGATGTGCAGTTATGGGTTAAAAGCTACTGTGATTGTAACCCTCTCCTATAATTTCCTTCCTTTTTCCAAGAAATCCTGCCATGTTTCTTTTCCTCCATTGTCTGGCCATTCCATAGATAGACAGAATGGCAGTGCAATGTTCATGCCCATATGTTATTATGCCACCTTATTTAGAAAATATCCAAACATATTAATGGGTGGCTCATTAGTTAACCCATTACTACAAAATCCCTACTTTTGATGCCCCCTAGAAAGAAGCCTTTTGAAAACACAATGGGAAAAGGAGAAAATGCTGGTAACCAGCATTTTCTCCTTTTCCCCACAGTGTTTTCTACCCTTCCCAGAACAAATTTCTTCTTTTAGTCACCTTTATTTTGTTGTCTGCAAATACTTTCAATTTGGACCAGTCTAAAATTTTCTTGTGTGGTATAGAGTTAAGTGTAGGACTTGTAACCTGGAGGCTCTGGGTGTGAGCATTACTGGATGCACCGATTTTTTTTTCTGAACTCTTTACCAGACAACAAAATTTTAGGTTTGTCCAAATCAAAAGCATTTGCAGACGACAAAATAAAAGTGACTGAAAATATAAAATTTGTTTTGTGAAAGGTAGAAAACATTGTGGGAAATGGAGAAAATGCTGGTTACCAGCATTTTCTCCTTTTCCCACAGTGTTTTCAATAGGCTTCTTTCTCAGGGGCATCAAAAGTCGGGATTGTGTGGTAATGGGTTAACTCTGTCCCACACAATTCCAACTTCTTACTATCCTGGAGTAGAGGGTTTTGGAAAACATTTTTCGAAAAGGAAAAAAATGATAACCAGCATTTTCTCCTTTTCACACAACATTTTCTACCCTGTCACAGATAAATTTCATCATTTAAGTCACATTCAATTTGTTGTCTGCAAATGCTTTGAGTTTGGACAAGTCTAAAATTTATACATTTGGTAAAGAGTTAAGAGTGTCTTTGGGCAGGAGACTAACCTAGAACCGGTGAAACACTGTACATGCACGAATAAAACATACCTGCTGTACCTACAATATGACTGACATAATTTGATAAAATTATGAAAAGTGGAGTTAACGGCCATTCAGTCAAGTTAGCGTACAGATATTGTGCATGATATGTTAGTAAAGTATACACCCTACAAAAAAAACCTTACACTGTGATCAGTCTCTTGCATATGCAAATAATTTGCACAAATTTTTGCAGAATACTCAAATTCAGCCCTAGCCACTTAGGAGTTTCTTTGGGCAGGGCACTTGGTAGCCCTCATCTAGTACTGGTAAAATTTAGTACAGATAACTGTCCCCAAAGACGATGTTACTTTTCGACTGGTCGCCTCTGGTACGGTGTACAGTACATATCCAAATATGAAAAAGATCACCGGGGCGTCTCATCGTTGAGACTATGGTAAAATTTAGAACAGATATGATTCAAAACCTGTTGCCACAATATGACTGCAAAATTAAAACAGTTGAAAGCAGTGAAATAACTGATACAAACATAAGTAGTGAAATAACTGATTAAAACATACATTTCAATTAATCAAAATGGGATAGTATCCATTAATTCATTACTAAACAACAAAATTTAAGGTTTGTCCAAATCAAAAGCATTTGCAGATGACAAAATAAAAGTGACTGAAAATTTAAAATTTGTTTTGTGAAGGTAGAAAACACTGTTGGAAAAGGAAAAAATGCTGGGTACCAGCATTTTCTCCTTTTCGCACAATGTTTTCTAAAGGCTTCTTTCTCAGGGTCGTCAAAAGTTGGGATTGTGTGTAATGGGTTCAATGTCAATACATGTACATGCATATGAAAGAAATAGAGTAAAAGTAACTTATAAACTTATTTATTGAATAGCACATACATTTACATATGGATATGAAACAAAAGAGTAAAAAAAAAAACTTACAAAGCTGTCTTACTGATACTCTCAAAAATATTTGTTAACTAACATAACAGAAAGATAAACGACCACCTTCATGACCACCTGTAGACAATATTTTCTGTGTGCATTACACAAGACCAAATTTGATACTATCGTAGCTAAAGTTCATAAATTCCTTCAACCCTTTACTCTACAGAACTCATTTCTATGCATTGCTTGTAGGAGCCTTTGGAAAATATTCTGGCAAAAGGTGAAATTGCTCGTGATGAGCAATTTCACCTTTTAGCCACAATGTTTTCTACACTATCAAAAGGTATCATATACACATGTGAAACAGCTTCATCCTTGCTGTTATTTAGGGTCAATCTGACTTATGGGTTAAAGGGTTATACAGGAATTTTCTTTGCTTGCCTCTGTATTTCTTGTTAATTCATGAATACCACCTACATTCTTGATGATTTTCAATGTAACATGGGTAGATTTCATTTTTGTTCTGTGGTCAATTTTGGGATTTTAAGGATAAAGAGTTTTATCGTATACATGTAGTTGAAATACTGCTTGTAAATGTCAGTTAATCCTTTACCAGACAACAGAAGTTTTAGCCTTGTCCAAATTCAAAGCATTTGCATCCCACCAAAATTTCAATGTTTTTCTAATGGGGCGCTTTTTCTTTGATATGGTAAAAATGATTGTGGGAAAATGTTTTCACAATGTTTTCTATAGACCTTTTTTTTAAAGAGTCGTTTAAAGTTGGGACTGTGTGGTAAAGAGTTAACTCTTTGCCAGGAGACAAAATTTTAAACCAATCAAAATTGAAAACATATGTAGAAGGTAAATTACTCTTGGCTGAAATGGTGATGCTGATCAATATGCATACAAGGGTAGAAAACTTGATGGGAAGACATAAGCACTTTCTTTTCCCAAAAAGTTTTAAAACCTGTCTACCCTGAGGAAGTTAACCCTTTTCTTCATAGATACTCATTTTTACGCATTGCTTGTAGGTGTCTTTGGAAAACATTATGGCAAAAGGTGAAATTGCTCGTGACGAGCAATTTCACCTTTTGTCACAATGTTTTCTATGCTTTCAAAATGTCTCATATACACATTAGAAATGGCTTCATCCTTGCTGTTATATAGGGTCAATTAGAGGTACCATAGAAATGCCTCATGGGGGTATAGGGTTAAAGCATAGGTTAGACTGGTCAGGGTTAAAAGCTAGCCTCAGTTTACTTCACTGGCATCTACATCATACACTATTTATTAACCCATTACAACACAATCTGTACTTTTGACGCCCCTGAGAAAGAAGCCTTTTGAAAAAAATGTAGGAAAAGGAGAAAATGCTGGTTACCAGCATTTTCTCCTTTTCCCGCAATGTTTTCTACCCTTCTCAGAACAAATTTCAATTTTTAAGTCACTTTTATTTTGTCTTCTGCAAATGCTTTCAATTTGGACCAGTCTAAAATTTTCTTGTGTGGTAAAGAGTTAAATCTCTATCAAATGACAAAATTTAAGACTTGCCCAAATTGAAGGCTTCTGCTCGGGACAAAATAATTGTGTCACAAATATAGAAAACTGGTTTTCGGAACTGTAGAAAAGGCTATCAGCATTTTCTCTCTTTTCCACAGTGTTTTCAAAAGGCTTCTTCCTTTAACTCTTTACCATACAACAAAATTTTAGACTTGAGAAAGTAGCAAATTATAAATTATTACTAAAATGATGGTTTATCTGTCTGGTAGGACTGAAATCATTGTGGGAAAAGGAGAAAATGCTGGTCACCAGCATTTTCTCCTTTTCCTACAATGTTTTCAGGGTTCTCCTTTTCCTACAATGTTTTCAGGGTCTAAAAGGTTTTCCACTCTAACAAAGACAAGTTCTGCCATTTGAGCCATTTTTAGTTTGTCGTCTGGAACTGCTTTCAATTTGGACCAGTCTAAAATTCTGTTGTGTGGTAAGAATTAAGTTAACAACAAACAAGCATATTATAAGGCAATATATCATAAGTTCTCTTCCCTAGATAGTAAGACATTTTTGCTAGAACTTATTGCACATTGAACATTAGAGAGGACTAACGTATATTAGTATCATCTTTGTATCGTCTTGAGTTGGTCCTGTATTTCTTCAATACTTGTCATGCTGAAAGAAAACACAAGGGAATGTCATTTAATGATTTAAAGGTGGCCCTTCAGAATTTGGGATGAAAATTTTACAAAAATACAAAAATATCATCCTTATACTCCCAAAGCCTTATAATCGTCATTCATAAAACCCCAGTAGTCGAAAACCATCCGACAACACGAGAAATTAGAGATTTACTACGGCCAAGATCGACATCGACATGAAACACATTCTATCTTTACATGAACAGCTCGATCATTTACATACTGGAAATACACATACGAAGCTTCAAAAATAGCGTCCGAAGAAGCTATTATGAAAACTAATTACATGTTTGTTATGTAATGGAAGTTAAGCATCATTAGTCACGTGCCAGTCACTTAACATTCCCACAATGCGTTTTTTTATTTTTTGCGCGAAATCTAAAAAAAGCTTAAGGGCTACGTAGCCTTTTAAGGGAATACCATCAAAAGAATATTTTTTGGTATTTTTATGATTCCAAATTATTGATGATTTGTATTGTTTTTTGATATAAATTTCAGTGATATATATATTTTTTGATTTGGTGTGATGTGAAAATTCTAAGTACCCACCTTTAAGTCTTCATTAAACATGCATTATCCTAGTTTGATCTTGTGTTACATTATTATGACTGCCATTAATCCCTAGGCTGCTAAGTGTGACTAAAAAGCCTTTTAGGTAAAGCATAGATCAAGATCAGACTGCCCAGAATGTGCAGTCTGATTTTAGATCCATAATGTCCAATGAGGAGGTATTTTTCCCCCCATAAAACTACTTGAAAAAGCAAAATTTGGCTTCTTAATATTGGGTTGAAAGATTCATTTCACTGTTAAGCAAATTAAAGGGTTACCGATTACCACTCAATTCCTACTTTTGACGATCCTGAGAAGGAAGCCTCTAGAAAACAATGTGGGAAAAGGAGAAAATGCTGGTAACGTGTTGTACATCCGAACAACCTTTTTTCCTCTGATCTGATGCTGAAAAAGGCCTGCGTGTTATACATGCCTGCGTGGTATACACAGCCTTTTACGGTATATGCTAACTAAATCGGAGTTTATTTATTTATATATAAATTCTATATAACTCTTGCCTGTTGTAAATCTCTTTCCAGAGGTGATGAAGGAGAAAGTGAGACAAAGACAGGGAAATGCTGGGTAGATCTATATCTTAGTCATGAAGGAGCTGATATTAGTATAAATCAATAACTGATTTATTGCAATCTATAAACTGATTCATCTCTCTCTTGCACATTTTATAATTGTAGCCTAGTCTGAATTTACACAGTCTACAACAGCAGAGTCACACAAATCATTTCAGTGTAAAACCCTTGTTTCAGTGGTACAAGTTCTCCTTTTCCTAGTTGAATTAACCCTTTACTCCATAGATACTCATTTCTACGCATTGCTTGTAGGAGGCTTTGGAAAACATTGTGGCAAAAGGTGAAATTGCTTGTGACAAGCAATTTCACCTTTTGTCACAATGTTTTCTATGCTATCAAAAGGTGTCATATACACATAAGAAACAGCTTCATCCTTGCTGTTATTTAGGGTCAATTAGATGCCTCATGGAGTAAAGGGTTAATTGATTAAATGATGTTACAGATCAGTTTCCGCACTACTATAGTCATATCACACGAATATTTTATGATATTTTACTTATACATGTACATTTATGTCCGTACTTTTGTCAGTGCTAGGTTAGGGCTCTGAACTCTTTTGCCAATGGGCTTTCCAACAGAAAAAAAAACACACAGTTATTCTAATGAGAGTCAACCTGAGACCTCAGGTATTCAAATTCTACACTTTCATAACTAAACTATGAAGGAATGGTGAGCAGAATTGAACCACATCTTTGACAGGAAGGACCTACCTTCTTTCAATAGCAGACTGTCTACAAAGAAAGAAGAAAAAAACAAGAGCAGCTTAATGTATCCATATATTTTGATGTTATACACAATACTAAATCATAATATAGAGATTTTTTTAACCCTTTACCCCACTAGGCATTTCTATGGTATTTCTAAACAACCCTAAATAACAACACGGATGAAGCAGTTTCTTATGTTTTTATGACACCTTTTGATAGTGCAGAAAACATCACGAGCAATTTCACCTTTTGCCACAATGTTTTCCAAAGACTCCTACAAGCAATGCGTAGAAATGAGTATCTATGGAGTAAAGGGTTAAAGGATGACAAGGTTGCTTCGTATGTGGATTAGCAGAATATTTTTCTGCCTTACTGAAGAAAATCTGCTCTTAAAAAGCATTTTATTAGAAAACTTAACTTGTATATGAGAGATCGAAACCACAAATTAGGAAGAGTTGGCAGAACTTCTGTGATTTGAGTCAGGACTTTTTTACCCTAAGTGTGTTGAATTAACCCTTTACCACACAATAAAATTTTTGACCTGTACAAATTGAAAGCATCTGCAGATGACAATTTCAGTGTGGCTCAGTAACGCGATTTTTGTTCGATAGGGTAGAAAACATTGTGGGAAAAGAAGAAAATGCTGGTTACCAGCATTTTCTTCTTTTCGCATAATGTTTTCAATAGGCATTTTCTTAAGGGTCATTAAAAGTCGGCACTGAGTGGTAAAGGGTTAACCAATAGAGCACTCTAATCTTGCTCTAGACTGGCTGAAAAGGCAAACATTTATCATGAGCAGTGATTTACCCTCCACCTCTACCACATGGCCTGCAACACGCAAAACGGGGCATTCGGACATATGCGTAAAGTGTCGTCTCGGATCAGCGTGTGCAGTCTGCACAGGCTAATCCGAAACGACACTTTCCGATATCATGTCATTTTCTGTTTTACGCAAGTCTACTGTAGCATAAAATCTAATGTAGTCGTAAAGCGCCGTCTCGGATTAGCCTGCACAGGCTAATCCGGAACGACACTTTACGCAAATGTCCGAATTCACCTTTTGGCGTGTTGCACCCCATATCATCCCGAGGAAGAAGGCCTATGAAAAAATTCAGGGAAAGGAGAAAATATTCGCTACAGTCATTTTCTCCTGTTTCCATAAAGTTTTCTTCTTTTTTAAACATAAATCAAATTATTAACAGTTGCATAACACTTCATCTCACATTCCAGAGTTTTGAAAACTAAGGAACAAGCTTTTGAAAACATTGTGGAAAAAGGAATACTTCCAAAGAGCAAAAGTTTTAAATCACAAACTATAGATTTTTTTTTTTACTATAGGTTGAAAATCATTTTTTTAACTTAACCCATTACCAAACAACAAAATTTTGGACTAGTCCAAATTGGAAGCACTTGCAGACACGACAAAATAAGTGTTACTCAAAAAATGAATTTTGATTTTTGAAGGGTAGAAAACATTGTGGGAAAAGGAGGAAATGCTGGTTACCAGCATTTTCTCCTTTTCTCACAATATTTTCAAAACTGAAAAGGCTTTTTAAAATCACCAACTACCTTTGTGTTAAATATCCCAATATGCAATTTCTGAATTGTAATTTACTGCTTTACTTACTGAAATTCAAACTGTGATCGGATTATGTTCATCTTTTTCAACGTCTGGAAATAAAATAAATCAGTTTAACTTATATGTAGATAAAAAATTGAACCGAATTACGAATTCAAATTCTATTCAAATTCAACTTTTTGCGTTCCTGAGCCTTTGAAAAGCTTGATGAAGACACAATTTATTTTGCTACTCTAAAGTAGGATAGATGTCTAATTATCACTGAAAAGGCATTTTCATTTCCTTTGAAAAGCTTATACATGTACATGTACCGCTTTGTGAAAAATAGGAAGTCAAGATGAACTGAAGCAGCAATCATGGAAACCTCACAGGTTATTAACTCATTACCAAACGACAAAATTTTAGGTTTGTCCAAATCAAAAGCATTTGCAGACGACAAAATAAACGCAACTGAAAATTTGAAATTTGTTTTGTGAAGGGTAGAAAACATTGTGGGAAAAGGAGAAAATGCTGGTTACCAGCATTTTGTCCTTTTCCCACAATGTTTTCTAAAGGCTTCTGTCTCAGAGGCATCATAAGAAGGGATGGTGTGGTAATGGGTTAAACAAGAGCTATTACTATTATGTGTTTATACCCCCTACCAGCTCCTTGTCATTAAAAACAGGTCTTTGTAACAGAATGCAGAATGGTTTAGCCCTTTACCACACAGTAGAATTTCCAGCTGGTCTTCATTGATGGAAATCACAGAGGAAATTTGCCATATTTTAAATGATAATACTTGTTCCTGAACAGGTTTTGAACAAGAAGACATTTTATTTCTAGCTCACTTGAGCATGAAGTGCTCCAGGTGAGCTACTGTGATCGATCAATGTCTGTTGTCTGTCTGTCTGTCCATCCGTTCATAATTACAAACAAAATCTTCTCCTCCTAAACTAACAATCAGATTTCAATTAAACTTCACGGAAATGATACTTAGGTCATGCTCTTTCAAAATACTTCAAAGAATTGAAATGGGTGAAGAACTGTGGTTGCCATTGCAACCAAAAGAAAAAAACTTAAAAAATCATCTTGTCCCAAACATGTAGTTTGGCATGTAGCATCATCTAGTCACCTTCAACCAAAATACTTCAAATTATGGTGCTGGTGTTGAAATTGGCCTTACATTATATGTTGTGGGTTCTTGGATTTCACACTGAGATAATGAAGGAAATCTTTAAAAATTTTCTTGTCCCAAATTGTAAGGGCTAGACCTTTCATATTTGGCATGTAGCATCATCTAGTGGCCCTCTACCAAAATGCCAAATTATGGCCATGGCATGGAAATTGGTCCTATGTTGTTGGTTTCTCAGATTTCACATAGAGAAGGAAATCTTTAAAAATATTCTTGTTTACACTTTAGCATCTACAATTATTAACCAATCAGCACCAAACTTGATCAAAATATATATCACGATAAGATCTTGGATGGGTTCGATTAATAGAGGATAATTGACTGGTTGTTTTTGATATGAAAAATATCTCACGAGGATGTGTTGTTAGGCGTTGAAAAAACGAGTGCGCAACACGAGTTTTTTTTAACTCCTTACGACGCGTCCGAGTGAGATATTTTTCATATCAAAAATAACCAGTTGATTATTCTATTTATTATATACCTTATTAACACCATTATTTGTAATTTTGCGTTTGAAAGTCGAAAAAAAAGTAGCTGAAAAAAAAAAAGTAGTTCCCACATTACGTCAGGGAGTAAAAGTGAAAGTTGATAACGTCACTAGTGATGATATCAAAATTTATTACACTGGGAAATTCCAGGATTTCACTGCTAGGTATATAATAATTGGTCTTATCGGATTAGAATGACTGAAGTTATACACCCTTGAAATTGAAAATTCTCTAAAATACATGTAGTTATTTGTTCGGAGCATACCTTTGTCATCTCCAAACTTAAAACTTAGCAGTTGTGTTTTTGCAAAAATATAGAGTGCAGTGCAAAAGAATCAAAACTGTTCCTAGCATGAATTTTGAGTTATTCCCCCTTCGATCTTCATTTTCATAGCATTTCTTGCTTGTCTGGAGCAAAACTTTGTCATCTTAGGTAGGAATGGCTTGAAATATGGTACACTTATAATTATTTGTTGCAATATTTGGAAGTGCAGTGTGTAAGATTTGTAACTCTACTTTGCACTGTCTTTGAGTTATTTCCCTTTGATCTTCATTTTTACAGCATTTAGTGCTTGTGGGGAATATAACTTTGTCGTCTAAAGTCAAACTGACTTCAAACTTGGAAGGCATATTTGTTGCAATATTACACTCAAAAACAATAACTCTACCTAACGCTGATTTCACTTTGATCTTCATTTATAGGGTACCGGTATTTCTTCCTTGTCCGGAACAGAACTTTGTCACCTCAAGTTATGTCTGGAACAGAACTTTGTCACCTCAAGTTCAATTGACTTGAGACTTTGTAAACATATTTGTTACATTACCTGCCCTTTGCATTTATTATAACTCCTCGACAACTGGCTGCGAGACGGGCATATCTTGTGACAATTTGCTGCTCTTGTTTCATTATCATTTGGCTTTGAACTCGATATTTGGTAACTATAATCCTCATTGTTGACCTTTACTGCTTAGTACTCAGGTGAGCGATATAGGACCATCATGGTCCTTTTGTTTAAGTTTCCACTATTTAAACCTTTGTTTAAAACTTGTGACTTCTTGGACAGGGTTAAATCTGACTTCAGGGCTATATACATGTATATCTTGGTTGAGGCACATTTGATATAGCTAGTTAGCTATATATGCAAGCTTAAGTAACCCTGGACCTTATGTTTTGGACTAGGAAGACATTCAAAGAATTAATTATATAAGACAATATAAATCTTTTGATCCCTGTGGTGGTTGAGAAATTTCAACTGCAGTGGTAGAGGCACAGAAGAATAAGCTACTGACTAAATCTGTTACCCCTTTGCCTTATGCTTATAGGAATGAGAAGATTTTTAGATTTTTCACTATATTGAGCCCATGTAAAACTTGTGAATCCCCCCCCCCCCCACAAGACAGAGCCAATTTTGACATCAGGGCTATAACTTGAAGATAACCTTATGAGGATGAAGGTAAATTCAAAATTTGGTAGTCCAAAGCTTTATGGTTAGGAACACAAAAAATTTATTTTAAGTTGTCTCTCTATAAGTTTTTGTAAATTATGTTACCACCCAAGCTAATTTTGACTCTAGGGCTACAACTTGACTTAGTAGAAGCCCATTACATTGAGCTACATGCCATATTGGTATCACTAGATTTCATACAAGAAGATTTTTCAAATTTCTTAATATTTTTCAGTTTTATAATTATGACAACCATAGTTCTTACAAGAATCATATTCCACAGATAGTCGTATGAACACAAAAGAGACACAGAACAAAAGCTTGCTAGCCTTTGGCCAGGAGAGCAAAATATGACATTTCAAATAATCAGCTTACCTCATGTGAACTGTTTATCACTGACTCTTGCGATGCGAAGTTTTTGGCAGCTTGCGCAAGAAGCTAAAATAAGGTGAAAAGGTTCTATTAACAATTGCAAACGTTTAACAACCTATGTCACAAATTTTTCTAGCAAACAGATTATTTTAACCCTTTACTCCACAGATAATCATTTCTACGCATTACTTGTAGGAGCTTTTAGAAAACATTGTGGCAAAAGGTGAAATTGCTCGTGATGAGCAATTTCACCTTTTGCCACAATGTTTTCTATGCTATCAAAAGGTGTCATATACACATAAGAAACAGCTTCATCCTTGCTGATATTTAGGGTCAATTAGAGATACCATAAAAATGCCTTATGAGGTAAAGGGTTAAGCTCATCATGTCTCTGGGGGCTTACAGTAAAAAAGATGTGGGTCTACATGCTCCTTTCTGAGAAATTTGCCTTTGAAAAAAGGTGTATAAAGTTGCAAAATTTAGCTTATACTAGATTTAACATGCTTTTCTTTAACCCTTTGCTCCATAGATACTCGTTTTTACGCATTGCTTGTAGGAGCCTTTGGAAAACATTGTGGCAAAAGGTGAAATTGCTCGTGACGAGCAATTTCACCTTTTGTCACAATGTTTTCTATGCTTTCAAAAGGTCTCATATACACATAAGAAATGGCTTCATCCTTGCTGTCATTTAGGGTCAATTAAAGATACCATAGAAGTGCCTTATGGGGTAAAGGGTTAATAGTAATGAAAACAAGTAAATCACTGGAAGAATATACAAATATACATCATTTTAACGAAAAGTCATTTTGTTTTGCACAAAAAAAAATATACAAAACCTGGTTTTGAGCATGGGCATGCCAATTTTACTAAATGTACAAATATGCATGTTATATTTAGACCATTGAATTAAAATGGGAGATAACTTGACCAAATTAAGGGTAAATCTTTATAAAGAAAAATTTATAATTCAAAATAATGAGAAAAAATAAAAACACCATCTATCCAGGCTTATATCGTCAGAGAACAGGGATGAAGGTCACAATGGAAGATGATTTTTTTCACGAAAAAAATAGGATAAAATCTCAGAAGTCACATTGGGAAAAGGAGAAATCTCTCATAAGGAGCGATTTCTCCTTTTCCCGTAATAGTTTTCACAATCATGAATGGAAACAGTTCAACTGACTACCTGAGGAAAGTGTGAACTGTTCCAGTACCAAGATAGTTCTCCGACATGACAGTTCCTCAAAACAAGTTTTCGAGATAGTTCCCTGACATGACACTGATGATGACAGTTCCTCGAAACAAGTTTTCGAGATAGTTCTCAGCAGATCTGAAGACAGTTTTTGAACGCCTTTGACGAAAGTTCCCCGACACTTTTGTTTCATGGCAAATGACCTTTTATACTGTAGAATTTACAGAATTATGATTGATAATCTTGAGAAATTAGAAATATTCATGGATAATTTATGTTGTGATCGGATTATCTGTACCTTGTGAAGAATATTTCTGTATAGAATGACAGGAAGTTTTTGTCTCATTGGTGAATTCACCTTGAATCATGACAGTCATGAGTATAAGAGAAATTTAGGAATACTTAAGCCAGCATCAAAGCTTTGATTAAAGGATAGAGAGTATTTGGTGTTGATTCTATAAATTCTTAGAATAATTTGTACTTCATTTATGTGCATTCCCCTCTTTTATCGAAATAAAGAAGAGAGGGCAAAAGGAGGGGAAAGGGGGAGGAGGGTGTTACTGAGTGAAATACCTTTTTTGTTTATCTTGTACACTTGGACAATTTTACATACATGTATATTATTGATCTAAATCTATATATCATTTTTGGGAAAGTAGACTATTTCGATATTGTTTGGTATTTTGTGAGGATAGGCTATCAAACTCTTCAGACTGATAGGCCATTAAACTAAAGGAGCCATCACACCATGACGTCCTGCTCAATGTTGTCTGAGCATTTCATTCTTTCGATTTTTTAGCGTTCTAGAATGAGGATTTCACATCTGGTGTGTTATTAACGTGTGCCTAACACATGATTAGCGTGTATCTAACACACGAGAAGTGTGTAACAGCGACCAAGTAAGATACCTCTCATACCTCCATATGCCTGGATGTTCAGGAAACGCTCGAATGATGCTCAATGGATGCCAAAAGGACGTTTGTTTCAATTTAATCACATGCTGCGTGCGCAAGGAGACCGTTTAGCGCCAGTGAGTCATTCACTGCAAGGCAAAAGATTAGTAACAACCAAGTAACACTAGCGTAACGACTGACTAGCAATAGCCAAACGCTTGCAATGCTCGATGAATGTTAGTAAAATATTCCACAAACGTTCTTAATGATCTTCAGCGTTTAAAATTAAACATTTAAAAACGTTGGTGTCATTTAGAACTTTTGTACAAGTTCAAAACTTTTTTTGCAGACTAGCATTCTCTATTGATTCCCTGCAATCACCAAAGATCACCGACGTTCACACAATGCTCTTCGGGCTCTATCCCAGCGATCATGGGCAACTAACAACATTTCCTCAAACGTCAGAAAACGTTGACCAGAACGTTATGGTGTGACAGCTCCTTAAGGTTAAAGACGTTACCACAATGACCAAATGTACTTGCTGATCACATGACATTGTGCAACCAGTCACAAAAGATTGTTTATCCATAAAATCCTTTATCGAACTTTTTATCCATGATAAGATTTATTTTTTTGTCTGACATCAAACAAAAGTGTCGGGAACTGTCTTCAAAAATGTTGGGGAACTGTGTCCAACTCTGTAGCGCAACTGTCTCAAAAAATTGTGTAGGGGAATTGTCTTGTTCCAGAAATGACTTGTTCCCTTTGTACCAGTACACAAATGATATTACCATATGCATGAAAAAATACATAGTTTCTGTATTTATCAACTATGAAAAAAACACATATGTAGTAGGACTGACTGGAACAAAGACAAAAAGAGAAAATGTTAAAAACCAGCGCTAACATTTCTTCTTTTCAAACAAATTTTTTTTGTGTCCCAAAAAATATTTAACTGTATACTGTACAGCTATCTGAATCTCACAGGTCTGCAGTTTTAAAGTTTGTTCAGATGCTATATTTCTTATTTGTCTCCGCTATTGGCGCTAACCTTCGCTGCAGCCCCTATAACCACAGCTTGATACGATTTTACCAGCATCTTTTCAAAAGGCTCTTTGCGACAAAATTTCCAATGACAGCTAATAAAGTTGGCATGAATAGTTAGATAAATGATTAATCTTTAACATCACACAAACTTTGCTGCAATATACCAATTAAGTCGACGGAAATATACCTCTTTTCGCCAATGTATATAAATCCAATGTAATTTGTAAACATTTTACATGGTGAGTTCCCTTAAACAAACATGTGCACTCACCAGAATGTGAATTTTGTACAGTCTGGTTCTCTAACCCTAACGACTATTTTCATACAAGGTACTTTTGTCAACAGTGGAATTCCCAATTGAACCGTCCTATTGGGTGTCAGAGATACTGCAATTTCTGCCCAGATTTGCACATCGATGATATCACCATGTTTTGATTTCTGGTGAAGTATTCACATTGAAAAGTACAGATCCATGCCCATTTTATTAGCTGTCATTACAGTATATTTTTTAATTTGGTGAGATGTAAGAATTCTAAATACCCACCTTTAATCCCACAATTTTCTATTTTTCTTTGTTCGTTTAAAATCGGGGTTGTGTGTAAAATGGTTAAATAACCTACCTCAGTTGATTTAGAGGATCGAATGACATGTCTCGCTAGTGAACCAATATCGTTGATGTTTGCAGCCACCCTCTCGTTTAATCGAGCCTTTGTTTCCTGGTTCCAGTTTGTTGGACCCATCGCTTAAATTTCTGATAAACTGAATTAGAAAAAAACGACCTTAATATTTCTTCCAGTCAAACGACACCCCCAAACGCTTTACAGGAAAAATATCACCAAAATTTTATCAAAAACAGACGACGACAACAACAACAAAATACTGTGTTGAAAAGGGTTGAACTAAAATTCTATAGAGTGAGGGTACGCTGTTTTGATATAGACTCGGTATAGACTCTAAAGAGATAGGGTACGCTATGACAAAATGGAAACGCTGGCATATGTAGAAATATGTATCATATAGAAGATCTGCAGATCAAAATTGAAATTTAAATATCGTCCTAGATATCTGCAAATTAAGAAGGAAATGGCAATATTCATGTTATTAAAATTGAACTACTTTATGCCAAGTTTAATATTATTGCGCTAAAGCCCGGGACCTTTCGGAAGTAGATTAATTTATCAATTTCATTGACAGCCGTCTTCTTCTGAAAAGGGCTGTTAATACACTTGAAATTACGTTTCAGCCCGTCTGGCTTTTTTTTGCGATAAAAGAGCATATAAAGATTGCTTTGTCTGTTTGTATGTGGTTAGGACAGAGAACGTAGTGATGATGTAGTCTACTCCAACGTGTTAAGGTACCTAGAAAGCAGTATAAACTGTAAAGCGTTTAGGTACATAAACAATATAAGCACGTTTAAAGTTAAAAAAATGCATGTTTCCCTTTTGACAGCGACAAAATGAATCGGCTAAAGCTTAATTGATAGTGTCCATAGTTGAGAGATAGAGCGTCTGCCACATAACCAAAGGGACTCGAGTTCAAGACACAGGAGCGGTGTTTTTTAAGTTTGGGATCTTTCATTGATCAACATATCCGGGTTAAGTACTGGTGTAGTTCCCAGGAAGCAGAATCAAGAGAGATTTGGATAATTTGTCAAAACTTGTTTTTCAATCGCTGATAAATATATATGTTTAGTTGTTTTATGACCGAAATATATTTAATAGGCGCTTTAATCCATTACCACACACTACCTACTTCTGACGACCCTGATAAAGAAGCCTTTAGAAAACATTGTGGGAAAAGGAGAAAATGCTGGTAACTAGCAATTTTTCTCGTTCCCACATGAAGACTCTAAAGAGTTTAGGTACATACACAACAGAAATGAAGACTCTAAAGAGTTAAGGTACATACACAACAGATATGACGATCCTAAAGAGTAAAGGTACATACAAAACAGAAATGAAGACTCTAAAGAGTTAAGGAACAAACACAACAGCTGTGAGGACTCTAAAGAGTTAAGGTACACACGCAACAGATATGACGATCCTAAAGAGTAAAAGTACATACAAAACAGAAATGAAGACTCTAAAGAGTTAAGGTACACACGCAACAGATGTGACGATCCTAAAGAGTAAAGGTACATACAAAACAGAAATGAAGACTCTAAAGAGTTAAGGTACATACACAACAGATATGAGATCTCTAAAGAGTTAAGGTACATACAAAACAGAAATGAAGACTCTAAAGAGTTAAGGTACAAACACAACAGCAGTGAGGACTCTAAAGAGTTAAGGTACATACAAAACAGGAATGAAGACTCTAAAGAGTTAAGGCACATACACATCAGAATTGATGACTTAAAAGAAATTCGGTGCGTACACAACAATGATAAAGACTGTAATGAGATTAGGTTCCTATCAACAATGATGACAACTCTAAAGGGAATAGGCATATCAAAACAGAAATGAAGACTCAAAAGCGATTAGGTACATATAAAACCGAAGTGAAGACTCTAAAGAGTTTAGGTACAGACACAACAGATATGACGATCCTAAAGAGTAAAGGTACATACAGAAAAGAAATGAAGACTCTAAAGAGTTAAGGGACATACACAACAGCTGTTGTGTTTGTATCTTAACTCTTTAGAGTCATAAATGACTCTTAAGGGATTAGGTACATACACATCGGAAATTAGAGTTTGAAACAACGATGATGACTACGCTAAAGAGATTAGGTACATCAAAACACAAATGAACACTCAAAAGATATTAGGCACATACAAAACACAAATGAAGACTCTAAAGAGTTTAGGTACATACAAAACAGAAATACGTTTAAAGAGAATAGGTACATACACAACGGAAATGTTGACTCTTAAGAGATTCTTTGCGTACACAGCAGTGTTAAAGATTCTAAAGAGATTAGGTTCATAACAACAATGATGACAACGCTAAAGAGATAGGTACATTAAAACAGAAATGAGCACTCTAAAGAGATCAGGTACATACAAAACAGAAATGAAGAAATGAAGAAGACTCTAAAGAGTTTAGGTACAATACAAAACAGAAATTATTCTAAAGAGATTAGCTACATAGATAACCATAATGCCGACTCTGAAGAGATTAGGCACATAGGCAACAGTGTTTTCTAGTCTTTCTGATTCAAATTTGAATCAATTTTTACACCTTTAATTTTGCGAAATTTTAAATTTGTATAAGGGTTGCCATTATTAATGTTTTTGTAATGTTTTCATGTCGTATTAATATGTCCCAATATAACTCTTTACCAAACAAGTCTGAGTTTTTTAGTTCTGATAACCAAGAGAAAGAAGCGTGAAAATCGCAAAATCATTGCGGGAAAAGAAGACAGTGCTGGTAACCAACAGCTTCTCCTTTTCCATAACGTTTACTACACTTCAAAGGCAATCCTGTCATTTGATATACATCTATCATAATTTGTCATCTGCAAATGCTTTCAGTATAGATAAATATAAAATATAACCATCACAGGGATGTAGGAAGCAATTCAAGATGTGTGTGTGTGTGTGGGGGGGGGGGGTGCTAACTCGTATTTTATGGAAAATTTTGCGTCGATTGAAACTATCCGCGACAAAGGGTAATTTGAATTACCATGATTGTCAAAATCATTCGCCGGGGGGGGGGGGGGGCTTACCCCCTCCCCCCCATCCCCCCCCCCCGTTCCTACGGGCCTGCATCAGGTAACGAGTTAATTCTCTTCAAAACGAGAAAATTTAAGACATGTCGACATCGAAAGCATAAATTTGCAAATGACATTTGAAATGTTATTCAATTTTTTTAAAATTTGTCTTTCAAAAGGTAGAAAACATTGCGGGAAAAGAAAAAAAATGCTGGTTACCATTTTCGACCCACGGTATGGTTTGTATAGAATTAGAAAACTTGTTGGCAATGACTTTATATATGTATACTACATGTCCTTTTTCTGCCCATATAGATTCTAGTCATCAGTACGAACACATTTAATTAACCCATTACCACACAATAATCCCTACTTTTGACGCCCTGAGGAAGAAGCCTTGAGAAAACATTGTGGGAAAAAGAGAAAATGCTGGTAACCAGCATTTTCCTTTTCCCACAATGTTTTCTACCCTTCACAAAACAAATTTCAAATTTTCAGTCACTTTTATTTTGTCGTCTGCAAATGCTTTCAATTTGGACCAGTCTAAAAATATTGTCGTTTGGTAATGGGTTAAAAGCATACATGTAGATCTATAATGAGTTTGAAATCCAAAGACTTAAAAAACTTAGAAAATGACACATGCTACATTTCGGATTTTTACTATTTTTGAAGACTAGTCTATTAACTCTTTAGCAGACAATTTCGAGTTTTCGCATTTAGCAAACCGAGGAAAAAGTCTGTTTGAAAACATTGTGGAAAAAAAAGAAAATGCAAGAAACAGCATTGTCTCGTTTTCTCACCATGTTTTCTAGCCTATCATACAAGTTCTGTCATTTTAACCTGAATTAAATTGTTGTCTGCGAATCCTTTTGATTTGGACAAGTCGTTCTCGTGTGAGTTGAACTAAAATTCCAAAGCGTTTGAATCAGTTTCAAGCTACAAACATACGGGATATTCCGGCAAAATTTAAGCCGGAACTACTTTAACCCTAGCTCTTTCTACCGCTGTGTACCTTCACGCGATGGATTATTAGAACCACGATTGAAAAGGTTTTCGTCACAAAAGGAGTTCGAGATCGAAGGTTTCGTCACGAAGTGATTTCGCAATAGTGAGGTTTCGCAACTCAGGCAGGTTTTACCCTAGAAATATACAGATTTATCAATGCTCACAAACTTGGTTTATTATGATACTTTTTATAAGCTGTTAATCAGGACGAAATTGCAAGTTCTTCCCTTGTAGTCTATTTTACTTGCAAACTTTGAAAGTAAGCCCCCACCCCCATTTATATATACGATCCCTGCCTGCCTCCCAAGTCAACATTCCCTCGATTTAAAGTTATGGTGCAAGTCCCTTTTCAGACGATATAAGTGTAGCAAAACTGAAGAAAAAAGCTCTACACATTAACACATGTACTCTTTATCTAAGACATATCGAACAGTCATTTTGGATTGTTACAAGTTGTTCCATGGCCATTCATTGGTCCGAAAACAATTCATAACAGAATAAAACTGAATAATAAAATACTGCTGAAAATGTAGTATTACCAGCAAAGCATCTAAATGGTATATGCTTTGGGGAAAAAATGCTTTACGCATCTCATTGTGATGGGAACTACACTGTTACCTTATGATCTTCATTAATGATATCAATAAAAGACTGATACAGGAAATAGCTAGGACATTATCTCCCGCTAGATGGCATTATATAAATACTCATCTATCCATTATCTCCCATTAGATGGCATTCTATGAATACTCATCTATCTAATTTGGGCATCCTGGGTACAGAACTGAATCACTTTCCTATGCGACAACCGTTATTTTGAATTTCAAACTAGAATAAACGTTTACCCAATAAAACGCTACCACGTGCAACTCACTCAGCTATGATCAGCAGTTTAGGGAAATCTGGAGCTAAAGCAGGTCTCATTTCTCCACAAACGTATTGATAAAAGCTATTTTCTACATAGAGTCTAGGACAATTCTCCCCCAGCATTACTCTCTCATTTCTCCTCAAACATATTGATAAAAGCTATTTTCTATATAGAGTCTAGGACAATTCCCCCCTCCCCCTCCCCGCGAAAAATGCCCAAGGACAACTCCCCCCTGGACAAGTGCCCCCCGAGACAATAGCCCTCCGAGACAATTACCCCCTGGACCATTACCTCCTAGACAACTGCCCCCCGGACAATTACCCCCTGGACAACTACTCCCTGGATGCCCCCCAGACAATTACCCCCCAGGAAATTACCCTCCTTGGACAATTGCCTCCAAGATAATTCCCCCCCCCCGGGACAACTGCCCCCAGACAATTACTCCCTGAACCTTTGCCCCCACCAGGATGTTCATACCATCACATAAAAATCTAGTAATCTAGTCTAGTTCCAGTTGACCTCGACCTTAGAAGTTAACTCAGGGTCTGATGCTGAAAGCCGACAATGACCTCGTCCCAAAACAAAAGCAGAAGAAATTGCGAGTTAGATGGAGGGGAATTGTCCGTAGGGCAATTGTCCGGGGGGAAATTGGCAGGGGGCAGTTGTCTGGGGGGGACTTGTCTGGGGGGAATTGTCCAGGGGTAATTGTCCTGGGGAGCTACTGTCTGGGGTGGCAATTATCCCGGGGGAAATTGGCAGGGGGGAGTTGTCCAGGGGGCAGTTGTCTGGGGGGGATTGTCCTGATACGGAAATGAGACCTGCTTTAGCTCCAGATTTCTCTAAACTGCTGATCATAGAGGTCTGAGTGAATTGCACGAGGTAGCTTTTTATTGGGTTAACCTTTGTTTTAGCTTGAAATTCAAAGTAATGGTCGCGTAGGAAAGCGGTTCAGTTCAGCTGTACCCGGGATGCCCAAATTAGTGAGATGAGTATTTATAGAATGCCATCTAGCGGGAGATAATGTACTGTACAGGAACATTATTATCGCTATCTTAATCAAGAGTCCGCCATATTCAACAAACAAACTGATTAGTGTGTTTTGGCACAAGTAAAAAGTTTGCTTCGAATTGGCCAGCGTCAAAATTAGAAATAAGTGAGTAAGGTAAGTTTTAAATGCAATTTTTATAAGAAGAGTAGTTATTACACCCATTAACTGTTTTAGATTAAGGAAAAGAAGCATTTGTTTTGTATGTGAAACAGGGGTCATGACCTTTCCTTCTTTGTTCTATAGTTTTGACCCCAAATGCGAAAGCAAGGAATCATGGAGCAAGCAGCTGTTTTTAGCGGAGAAAACAAGGGTAGGGTCAGGGCACGAAAGATGGCGAATTTTAAACGGCATGGTAATGTTCTATTCTCGATTTTGTCCCAAGATTATGTGTTGTTTGGAGTTTCAATTCAGATTGGCCTTTACAGGCTAGCTTCCTGGGTTTGAATTTTGTGAATTTTGGAATATAGGCTAAAATGGCATTTTTTTTTCAGTTTTTTTTCCGACCATGTCACTTGCTTATATTGATCATTTATATCACTATTTCACAAGTTGAACATGATTTATTGATAAATTCTAAAGAATATGAATAGTGCTGTTGCATTCAAGTGCTCATTATAATTTCAGGCTGACTATATAGACATTGTTTGAAGTTCAGTTTGGCGTTTAGACGACAACGGGTATATGTGTATTCCCCGGCCCCAATCAAAAATAGGCCATAATTCCCGGCCCTAACGGCCCCTCGCTACATATTTTATTTGTCGGTAAATTTCAATAAAAGTAGCATCAAATTAAAGCTTAGGTAATAACATTTCTAATGGTATATAGAAACTTGACTTTTCATGCATGCGTAGTTGTGATAAAAGCGTTTGAAATTCTTCATTTTTTTTGCCGAAATGCGTCGTAATTTGTTAGTGATAAAATCCGGCCCCACTTGCTAAATATTTCATTTATTGGTCAAATTTAATAAGATTAACACCAAATTAAAGCTTAGGTAATAACCTTTTTAATGGTATATAGAAACTTTACTTTTCATGCATTTGTAGCATTTGAAATTCGTCCTTTGTTATAACTAAAATGAGTCGTAATTTTTTAGAGATAAAAACCCGGCCCCTATATTGAAAACTTGTTTTTTCCTTGATTTTAAACAAAAATTATATCGTTATAAAGTCCTTAACTTGAGCCCTTCAATGATACTGAGAAAATAAAAATTGACGCATGCATTATTGGGTAATTAGATTTTTAACTTTATAAATTTTTAGAAGGGGATACACTGCATGTATTTCTAGGTGTGAATCCAATAACATATCCGGCCCTATATTAGAATTTAAAATTTTCAAACAATATAAAAAATTATGATATAGTTTCAAAGTTCATATGAAAGCCTGATATCTAGGCTTTAATTTAATACTATTTAAAGCACAATACAACGAAAATAAAAGATTTAGCATAGGGGTCGGATTTGTGTAACTCATCAAATACCTGGAAGAAAATACGAAAATCTTGCCTACTGTTGATTGACAATATTTCAAAAATTTTGCAGCGACCATAATGTATTTCACATCATATGAAAGTCTGAAATCTAGGCTTCAATTTGATACTGTTTTGAGCATAATACAACGAAAAATATAAGATTTAGCATATGGGCCGGATTTGTGTAACTCATCAAATACATGGAAGGAAATACGAAAATCTTACTCACTTTTGATTGACAATATTTCAAAAAGTTTTATAATGACCATGTTGTATTTCACACTATATAAAATTCTGAAATCTAGGCTTCATTTTAATACTATTCTGAGCATAATACAACGAAAAATAAATGATTAGCATGGGGGCCTCAAGGGCCGGGAATCATGACCCTTTTTGACAGGTAGGGCCGGGGAATACACTTTACCGACGACAACCGTGTACTGCTACCTTTCCTAAAGCTGGAAAAACCTCTACGGTATGGTGTGTGCAGAAGAACAGCTGGAAATAATTTACATACTGATATATATCTTATATGATTTGCTTATAGAACATAGCTGTAAATCTCGACTATGAATCTGGATCGATAACTCATTTTTCGCAAAGCAGAAGTCAATTTTCTTAATCCACCTAAATCGGACAGTATTTCGGATAGAGCTAGATATCGGATAACACTGACAGTAAACATTTCTTTTGGTCATCGCTTATGCCATGTCCTAGTGACGTTTTTACATTGATGATTGTTATCTCAAATGCATTTACTGATATTGAATACTGCTTTGTTTTGTGGTCACCCAAATTTATTACAGACAAAAAATATTACTGGAGAGCTACACTTTTAGTCCACTCATTGGTATCAGGAGAACTCGTACCCTGGAGAACTCGTACCCTGGAGAACCCGTACCCCAATCTCAAGGGTACGAGTTCTCCAGAGAATTCGTTCTCTGGAGAACTCGTACCCCCACTAATAATTATAATGTTAGTTTACCAGCATTCTGTCAACTTTTATTTCTATGCCGTTATTGTGATGTAGATTTGATAATTATTTTTTTTCTTTTTTTGCTTGTACATGTGTTGAAAAGACAAATAAAGTAAAGACACCTGTGTGTTTTCTCATGCAGTGTATGTTGTATTCGATGTAAAAGTCGTAAGGAAAACATTTATGAACCATAAATAAATTGTATTCAACTAAAAAATCATTAGTAGGATTAATGTTTGCTCTCTTCAATTCTTTTGGTAGCCTTCACTTGCATTCAAGTTTTGAGTTGATGTTTGATGTTGTTTTGTGTAAGAACGGTCTAGAAATCAGTATTTAATTGGATTAGATATTTATTAAATGGAAGGAGTTGATAAAATGAACACAGAATTAATCAAATTTTTACACCTGGTGAAAAGGCAAATTTCCTGAACAAAGAGAGCAAGAAAGATGTGATTTTCACAATGACAAAATTACTGTAACATAATTGCAATATTCAATATTGAACCCTTAATTCATTTAACGCTAGAATCGAAATGGGTGGTAAAGAACAAGATCAATATGCAAAAAAAATGCAGTCTGAGCTTGGATTTACACCATTAAGATTCCCAGCCAAACCTTTCAGAAAAAAAAATCTTTTCAGAATTTTAGTGAGTCGTCGATGAAGTCCCCTGTGTACTTTTGACACCAAAAGAGTTAAGCACGTAGGGTAATGATTGGAAAAGTCAGTGACATCATTTGTCCACAATGTTTCAGCAATACAAAAATGCCTCCGTAGAATCGCTTGTAAGTCGAAAATTTCACATAAGCCTTCTGAAGAAACTTTCAAATTTTTTTGAAAAAGCGAGAAAACACGTGGAAAAAGGAGACCAAGTTGGTTATTTGATTTTGCACCTTTTCCCACAATGATTACTACTTCTTAGTGGTTGAAGCTCGAGATCGTGAAGTAAACGTTTTAGAAAATATAGAAGAAGACTGTGCAATGAAAATGAGAGAAAGAGATCTAGCGAGAGAAAATGCAAATATTGCTCTATGTGAACTCAAAGTCTCTTCAAAATTGTATTTTTCTGCATACACCAAATTCATATTTGGTACAGACGTATTTATTTATCGGACTGAAAGGGTGGAAAAAAAAATGTAGGAAATGAGAAATGCTACTTATATAAGCATCCTCCCCCATTTTTCCAACAACATTTTCAAAAAGCTATCTCCAACAGGGTGGTACTATTTGGATCCATCAAGTTCAAAGAGTTAGATTTCTTCTTTTACTGTTACATAATAAAGAACCGTTTATAATCAATTAATCCTTTTCCAACAATATTTATATAAGTTTTATTCCTCATAAAACCATGCGATTGATTGGTAAACTAAAGGGTTAAAGAGTCCTTTTGAAGAACTATACAGGTTTAATTGCTGGTAAATGGCAAGTGTGGACAATCATGTTTATCACACCTGATATGTGACTTCATTGTACCCGACACCTTCGACTCCTTTAAACAAAAATGGCATACTCCATTAACGAACCTAAAAATATCTAAACAAGCTTAAAAAAAAAACCTATCTTCGAATCAGTAGATGAATCCAGATTATGAAGATCTTATAATTTCATCTTTCTTGAATTTACCTAACCATTTACCTTACTTACTTATCATTTTAATCCATGAAACATCCGGTAACAAAACTGATATTTACTAGAAATACCCGTTACCAATGCTTGATTATTGTATAACTTACGCGATCATTTCTTAAAAGATAAAACGAAAATCATTAATTCACCAAAATCTGAATGATATATAGAGATACAAATTTATTCCCCAAAATATCTGTTGGGTACGAGTTCTCTGGAGAATTCGTACCCAGGGTACGAGTTCTCCAGAGAACTCGTACCCTTCAGATTGGGGTATGAGTTCTCCAGAGTACGAGTTCTCCAGGGTACGAGTTCTCTAGCAACCCACTCATTTAACCCTTACCACACATTCCAGACTTTTAAGATCCCTATGAAAGAAGCCTTCAGAATACATTGTGGGAGAAGGAGAAAATGCTGGTAACCAGTATTTTCTCCTTTTCCCACAATGTTTTCAACCTGTTCCTAAACAAATTTCAACTTTTCAGTTACATACATTTTGTTGTCTGCAATTGTATTCAGTTTGGACCTGTCTAAAATGTTCTTGTGTGGTGTTCAAGAGTTAGTAGAAGCACATATCGTCAAATCTCAGTCATCATGCATACATCAGTTATCCTGCAATGAGAAATGCCATTATTTTAACCTCTTCAATTTGTTGTTTGCGGAAAATTTCAGTAAGAGAAATCTAAACGGTTTTGGCTCATCAAGAGGTAAATTAATATGAACTTTGCAAGTAGGTCAAAAGAGATGCATTTATGTAGAATTGAAAAGCAAGATATCTTCTTAACTCTCTACCAAACAACAAAACTTTAGACATGTCCAAATTGAAAGCATTTGCAGATGACAAAGTAAATGTTACTCAGAAATTGAAATTTGTTTCCAGCAGGGTAGAAAACGTGGTTAAAAGAGAAAATGCCAGTTACCAGCATTTTCTTGTTTTCCCACAATGTTTTCGAAAGGCACCTATCTCAAGGTTGTAAAAATCAGGGATTGTGTGGTAAAGGTTTTACTCATTACCAAACGACATTATTTTAGGTTTGTCAGAATTGAAAACATTTGCAGACCACAAAATAAAAGTGACTGGAAATTTGAAAATTGTTCTGTGAAGGGTAGAAAACATTGTGGGAAAAGGAGAAAATGCTGGCAACCAGCATTTTCTCCTTACTCATAATGTTTTCTAAAGGCTTCTTTTTCAGGAGCGTCGAAAGTAGGGATTGTGTGGTAATGGGTTAAGTGATAGAGAAATATTGAATAAGAATGTGAAATTTAGTGTTACAAGCATGATTTTTTCCTACAGTATTAGAAGAAAATAATAAATGATCGTGGCTGTGATTTCTTTGAAGTTATGGCTGTAAAGTCTTAGTTGTACAGGAATTAAATTAAAATGTTAACCCTTTCCCAAACAAGCCCTGGTTTTTACGTGTCTGCAGTAAACGTCTTTTGAAAACACTGCGGGAAAAGGAGAAATTGCTCGTAACGAGCAATTTCTCCTTTTCCCCCAGTATTTTCTACCCTTTTTGAGAACTTTTTGCCATTTTCTCAAAATCTAAAATTGTCATCTGCAAACTCTTTCAGTTTGGAAGAGTCCAAAATTTGTTGTTTGGGAAAGGTTTAAGCCTATACTACACAACAGAATTTCAGCCTTGTCCAAATTGAAAGCATTTGCATACAATAATATCAGTGTGGCTAAAAAGGTTGCATTTTTTTCTTTGATAGCATTGAAAAAATTATGGGAAAAGGAAAAAAGTGCTAGTTACCATCATTTTTCCCTTTTCCCACAATGTTTTAAAAGGATTATTTCCCAGAGTCGTTTAAAGTCATCATCGTGTGGTAAAGGTTTAAGTTCAACATCAAACTTTTGTTTCGCAGGCTGTAGTATACATGTATCCATTGTTTCAGGATATGGGGACCTATCTGATGATGCTGTATGTATCCTTAGAACAGGAAAAAGCTTTGAAGAAATTTTGCCACGATAGTGGCTGGCCATTTCACAAACCTGGTAATTTCATTTCCTTAACCCTTCACCAAACAATCTCTGGTTTTTACAATTCAGAGGAAGAAGCCTTCTGAAAACATTGTGGGAAAAGAAGAAAATGCTGGTTACCGGCATTTTCTCCTTTTCTCACAAAGTGTTCTATTCTTCTAAAGTCGAGTTTCAGTTTTTGAGTCACATTTATTTTGTCTGTCAATGCCTGAAGTTGGGCAAGACTTAGTCTAAGATTTTGTGGTTTGGTAAAAGTTTAGCGTACCTCATATTTACACTAACTTTTCATACTCCTCTTCTTTCCAGACCTTTTACCACACTATGCAAAAATTTAAACAACCTGCAAATCCTATCAATATAGATGAGTCTAGAAACTTTCTTATTTGTTTTACCAAACAATACCAATTTAAAGCAACTCCAAGGAAAAGGACTTTTGAAAACATTGTGGTAAAGAAAAAAATGCTGGTAACCACTATGTCTTTAACCCTTTCATAGGAAAAACTCCTTCATCTTGCATAATGTTATTTTGCTGTCTGCAAATAATTTCAATTTGGACAGTGTAAAATTTTGTGATTTGGGAAACAGCTAAGTGGTTAAATGACCAAGGGACTTCTAGAACATGTTGGGCAAAGGAGAAAACATGCTGATAATCAGAATTTTGTGCTATATCTACAATGTTTTTTTAATCTTTTGAAGATTTAAACTTTTACATAATAATCCCTGGTTTTTATGACCCTGAGATAGAAGCCTTTTGATAACATTGTAGGAAAAGGAGAAAATGCTGGTAACCAGCACTTTCTACTTTATTTTCCCTCAATGTTTTCTACCCTGCTGGAAATAAATTTCAATTTTTGAGTTACTTGTATTTTGTTGTCTGCAAGTGTTTTTAATTTGGATCAGTCCAAAATTTGTCTTTGGTAAAGAGTATATATTGTTGATACAACATTAAATTTTGATTCATTCTACGCAGATACTTTCAGTTTGGACAGGTCTAAAATTTTATTGGCGAATAAAGTGTTCAATCAATAATAAAAATAGTATGTTTTATTTTTGTTGTAAACAAAACCAGGACAATAGGCACAATCTTTTACTGCACAAGTCTGATTTTTTAAAACCTGGAGAAAGAAAGCTTTTGAAAACAAAATTGGAAAAAGAGAACATGCTGGTAGACTTCTAAAGATATATTTCATTATAAGCATTATAGTTACTTCTGTGGGTTACTAGTGCTTTCAGTTTGGACAAATCTAAAATTTTGTCATTTTTTAAATGGTAAGCCATCCTAATAAACCTGTATTATCTAGATCTGAGGAGAAGGCTACAAAAATTGTATTAGTAAATGAAAAAAAGGCTGAAAAGCAACATTTTCTCCTTGTACCACTAAAATCGATTGAGTCTGTCATATTTAATTTGTTAACCCTTTATCAAACAACAGAATTTTAAACTGGTTTGAATTAAAAGCACTTGCAAATGACATTTGTTTCCAGCAGGGTAGAAAATATTGTGGGAAAAGGGAAAAAAAAATGCTGGTTATCATCATTTTTTCCTTTTCCCACAATGTTTTCAAAAGGCATCTATCTCAGGGTCATAAAATCAGGGAGTTGTTTGGCAAAGGGTTAGTAACACATGTTTATGCTTTTGATAAGTTTTAACCAGACAACAAAATTTTAGTCTTGTCCAAATTGAAAGCATTTGTAGACAATGATTTCAACTTGGCTCGAACTGTGCAAGTTTTCTTTGAGGGAAAAGGAGAAATTTGCTGTTCACCACCAATTTCGTCTTTTCCCGCAATGTTTTTTTTTTTTTTCCACTTTTTTCCCCAGGGTTATTAAAAGTCATCATTGTGTGATAAAGGGTTAAAGCGGTGTTGTCAGCCAAAGAATTAACTCTTTACCACACAATCCCAACTTTAATCCTTTACCACACAATGACGATTTTGATGACCCTTGGAAACAAGCCTTTTGAAAACATTGTGGGAAAAGGAGAAAATGCTGGTAACCAGCATTTTTTCCTTTTTCCACAAAGTTTTCTTTTCTATCAATAAACTGTTGCACCATTTGAGCTGTATTAAAACTGTTGTCTGCAAATGAATTCAATATGAAAAGGGTTAAAATTTTGTCATCTGGTAAAGGGCTAAAAGGCCCAGAGAAAGAAAGCTCAGACTCTTGCAAACATTGTGGGAACAGGAGAAAATGCTGGTTACCAGCATTTTCTCATTTTCCCCTCAATGTTTTCTACCCTTCCCAAATTGAAGATATGTTTTTTTTTGATACACATTTATTTTGTCATCTGCAAAAGCTTTCATTTTGGACCAGTCCAAAATTTTGTTCTGTGGAAAAGGGTTGTGCCATGCCATGAAATTGGTAATATGGATTGTTTGTTCTTTGAGGCTTAAATAGTACAGAAATGTTTTCGTTTGCCAGATCTCAATGCATTGACTGAACAAATTGGCCCACCAGTGGTTCCTAAACAAATTGAAAATTCATCAACAGACAAAAGATCAAAGTCAAAACCATCCTTATCCAAAAAGAGGCTTCAAAGTGGGTCTACAGATGAGATAGGTCAGTTAACATGTGCTGGAGTAGACACAGAAGATAATAATGACCATGTGGATGATTATGAACCGAGTTGGAGGAAAACTGAGGTATTAACCCTTATTAACTTCATAAAAAATTCTACTGCTTTATGACCCAGACTTTTGAAAAACAGTATCACTTGCTCACCTGAATCTTTGAGATGACCATAGCCTATTTTTTTCTGAGGTGTTGAAACATTGGAACCAAAATTATTATTTTGCCAAGCGATTTTCAAAAGGTCACCTGTAAAAGTCATTTCAAAATCTGACCATCAGTTTCAGAAAGAAGAATTTTTAAGAATTCTTTATTTCCATATAAGTGCAAGTAGCCCCCATTCACGAGAGCCATGTTTCTTGACCAATCAAAATTTTACGAACAAGTTTTGAAAAGGGTCACCCAAGGAACATTGCTGAGAAATTCTTTTAAAATCTGACCAGGGGTTCCAGAGAAGAAGAATTTTCAAGAATTTCTTCATTTCCCAATAGTGCAAGTAGCCCCCATTCACCAGAGTCATGTTTCTTGACCAATCAAAATTTCACGAACAAGTTTTGAAAAGGTTCGCCCAAAGAACATCCCTGGGAAATTATTTCAAAATCTGACCAGCAGTTTCAGAGAAGAAGAGTTTTTAAGAATTTCTTCATTTCTGTATATTGCAAATA
Source organism: Tridacna crocea (assembly GCA_943736015.1). Taxonomy (NCBI): domain Eukaryota; kingdom Metazoa; phylum Mollusca; class Bivalvia; order Cardiida; family Cardiidae; genus Tridacna; species Tridacna crocea. The sequence continues at coordinate 54,081,025 of OX031064.1, read as the reverse complement.
GCCCCCATCTACCAGAGCTATGTTTTTTGATGGATCAAAATTTCACGAACAATTTTTGAAAAGGGTCACCCAAGGGACATCTCTGTTAAATTATTTTAAAATCTGGCCAGCGATTTCAGAGAAGATTTTTAAAGAATTTCTTAGAAATTCCATTTGGTTGCCATGGCAACCAGAGTTTTTGACTAAATCAAATTCTGTGAATAGTTTTGAAAGAGTACCTCCAAAGAAACATTCCAGCCAAGTTTGGTTCAAATTGGCCTAGTGATTTAGGAGGAGTTGATGTTTAAAGAATTGTTGACGACGGACAACGGACACCAGGTGATCCTAAAAGCTCCATTTTCTCCATTTCCACAATCCTTTTTATCCTGTTAACCCATTACCACACAATCCCTACTTTTGACGACCCTGAGAAAGGAGCTTTTAGAAAACATCCAGGGAAAAGGAAAAAAAAAAGCTGGTAACCAGCATTTTCTCCTTTTCCCACAATGTTTTCACAAAACAAATTTCAAGTTTTCAGTCACTTTAATTATGTGGTCTGCAAATGCTTTCATCGTTTGGTAATGAGTTACAGCGAAACCTTGACAAATGAGCCACATATACAATATTTGTTGACTGTCAATGCCTTTAATTATGAATGAATATAAAGTCATTTTATAAACAACTGGGAGGAAAGAAATTGAATGAAATGTGAGGATAGATACAGTCGAATCTCTATAGATCTACCTCGAAGTTCGGGGGACACTTGTAAAAACTTGAGTTATAGAAAGTTCGACGTGTAGATCACTGGAGTTCTCGAAACTGGGTACGAATTGGATAGATGGCGAAATACCGAAAGTAAATAGAGGCATCATTTGATTTGTCTTCATTCAACTAATCGAATATAAAATAAGATAAAATTGATTACAAAAATAAGATAAAATAAGTTTTATTATTATTATTTATTTATTCATTAAGAAACACTGTTTTTATACAAATTCTACAACTACTATGAACAATAAACATAAAAATTGCACATTGACTGGGACCTTCACCAAACAAGTTCTGTATGGAATTAGCGTTGGGTTCTTCACTCGTCAATGTAAATGACAAATGTAACACTAAAAAAACTTTTCCGACCCTTTCACTCAAATCACTCAAACTTTGAAGTTTTAATCTCACAGTGAAACAGTCAATCCAAAATCAAACAAACAATCGATAATCAATACTGTAATACACTTGTTAATTACTGGAGTTGACAAGTTGAAAGGTGTGAAAAACCTGATAGACAGCAAACATCGTCCTTTACAAATTTACTTCGTGGTAAAGATGTGTGAACACGTTCAAACAATGGTGATTGGACCTTGAAATTCATTCGACGTATGGATAAATTTCGAGGTACGGATAACGACGTATGGAGGTTGAATTATATTGAAATAAAGAGCAATGAGATCGGGACCTGAAAAAAACTTCGACGTAGGAATAAGTTCAACTAAGGGACGTTCGAGCTAAGGACGTTCGATTGTATATAGGAATTTTATGATATAAAGAAATTTTGTGATCCTAGTAGGCAAATGGTTAAAGTTTAGCACTAACATATTTTAGCTAACAACTACTTTGTCCTGTAATAGACCACTTTTGAAACCATCTGGACAAAAGGAGCTATAGTTTATGCTTTCAACCCCTTAGTGTGGTCCAGATTGAAACTTTTTGCAGACAAGAAGGCAAATGTCTCAAATGATTAAGTATGTCTTGGAAAGGGTAGAAAATAATGTGGAGTAAGGAGAGAATGCTAGTTTATATATCCATTTCCTCCTTTTCCCACAATGTGTTCAACAGCCTTCTTCCCTAGGATGGTTTAACTCTGTAGCAAACAACAAAATTTTAGTCTGGTCCAAATTGAAAGCTCTTGCAGATAACAAAATAAACGTAACTTAAAAATTGAAGTCAAATTTGTTTCCAGCTGGGTATAAAACATTGCGGGTAAGAGAGAAAATGCTGGTTACCAATGTTTTCAAAAGGTTTCTTTTTGAAGGTCGTTAAAAGTAGAAATGCTTTTTCCTGTGTTTAACCTTTTACCATACAATCCTGTTTTGATGACCCTGTGGGATGATTGACCTGTAGGAAACGTTGTGGATAAAGAAAGAAACGCTGGTTACCAGCATTTTCTCCTTTTTCGGTAAGGTTTTCTACACTGTCACATACAGCTACCATGTTTCAGCTACATAATCTAATAAGCCATTTACAACTGAATTCAATTTGGACTAGCCTCAAAATTTGTCATTTTGTAAAGTTTGTAAAATGTATGTGCACATACCTTTTATTTTCCAGGTAGGCACGAAGAGGAAAAGTAGACACCAGAGATTTGAGACACATTCTCCGTCGCTGAGGTCATCTTCAGTTAGAAAGAGTGCAAGATTATCCAAAAGAAGAAAAGTTACAGGGACGTTTCTGTCAGCTGTTATGCTGAAAAGAAAATGGAACGAAAATGAATCACAAGAGAGCGATCAGGGCAAAAAGACCGAAATAAGCTCTGCATTCATGAAAGATGAACCAGTAAGCCATCATACAAAAGATAAAAAGAAAGTGACAGTGAAGGAAGAATTAAGCTCCCATAATGGAGATTCAGAAAGTTTAGAACAAAATGATTACAAAGAAAACTTTGAAGATTCTCAAACATGGGAGAGTCTGCCCACAGAAGAATCAAAGATGAATGTAAAAGACACAGATGATTTTGTGAACATGAATGTAAAAGACACAGATGATTTTGTATGTTCACTTTGCCAATTTCATGCTGCAGACAAGCATAGTCTAGAGGATCATTACAAAACAGAACATTCTATACAATTAAAAATATGCAAACTTGGTTCAGAGAGAACCTGTAGTGTCTGTTATGATGTGTTCAGTTCTCAGAAATCTTTCAAAAAACACATAGAGAGGCATGAGACTGAAAGTGGACAGAAGATTGTCCAACCATTTGGCTGTAATCTCTGTGGAGAAAAGTTTACCAAACTGTCAGAGCACAAAAAACATTTGAAAGCTGATCATGGAGAAAGTCATATCCAAAAGCACATGTACATCTGTGATATTTGTGGCAAGATATTTAAAAGATCTGATTACCTGAAAGAACATAAAGATGTTATTCATTTGGGGATAACTAAAGAGAAAAAACTGGGAAAGGGTCATATATGTGAAATATGTGGCTGTAACTTTAAGAGACAATGCCATTTAAATGAACATACTGCAGTGAAACACAACAATTCTGCAATAAGAGAGCATGCTTGTACTCATTGTTCAAAAACATTTCATCGTCCATACATTCTAGAGTATCATATAAACAAAGAACACTTGCAGAGCAAACCATATGAATGTGATAAGTGCAAGCGTAAGTTCTTCTCAAAAGTAACACTTAGAAATCACCAAAGGTATTGTGAGATGAGTGAGGATTCAATGATAACATGTGAGTACTGTGGGAAAAAAATAAAGACCACTCACAACTATAAACTTCATATACAGGCAGTACACTCAGATCCTGCTCTAATTTGTGCATGTGGAAAAGTTGTCCGTTGGCAGTCTTCTGTTACAAAACACAAGCGTCGGTGTCCACTTCATGCTGCTAATTTAGGAGAAAAATTCTCTGAGAAATCAGGAAAAGCAAAGAAGCTTGAAGAACCTGCATCAAATATGAATGATAATGTCAGTGAGAATGGAAATGAAATAGATAAAGGTAATCTTGATGCTGTTGAAGATGACAGTAAAATAAGGGAAACAAATGACCAAAGTGTCTGTGATCTTCAAGAAATAGCCTCCCCAGTAGGCTCTTCGGCTGAGATACAAATATTTACAGATACAAATGAAGTAAATGAAATAAATCCTGACGGTGGTAGGGGTGCATTGGATGTGTCACATGTTGATGATAATATATTTGCAGATCTGGTAAATGGGGTTGATGAACAAGTTGTGGAAATTTCAAGCACAACCTCTTTGGGTAATCAGGTATTTGAAGACAAAGGAACTGGAAATGTGTTTTATGTTATAATGAAGAAATGAGCATATTGTCAGGAACTTGTTTATGTGCATCCATGAAAAGTTTCACTACTACACTTACAATTGCATTACACCCATAACACAAGTCTGCTATTTTGGATGATTAATAAATCAAAAATGCCTTTTGTTACTTTGACATTTGGCATTTTAAGCTCACCTGAGCACAACATGCTCAAGGGAAGCTTTTAGGATCACCCGGTGTAAGTTGTCCGTCGTCAACAATTCTTTAAACATCAACTCCTTGTAAACCGCTGGGCCAATTTGGACCAAACATGGCTAGAATGTTTCTTGGGAGGTCCTCTTTAAAACTTGTTCACAGAGTTTGATTCCATAAAAAACTCTGGTTGCCATGGCAACCAAATGGAATTTCTGAGAAATTCTTTAAAAATCTTCTACTCTGAAACCGCTGGCCAGATTTCAAAATAATTTGATGTTCCTTGGGTGACCCTTTTCAAAAATTGTTCATGAAATTTTGATCCGTCAAGAAACATGGTTCTGGTGAATGGGGGCTTCTTGCACTATACAGAAATGAAGAATTTCTTAAAAATTCTTCTTCTCTGAAACGGCTGGTCAAATTTTGTAATAATTTCTCAGGGATGTTCTTTTGGTGACCTTTTTCAAAACTTGTTTGCGAAATTTTTATTGGTCAAGAAACATGGCTCTGGTGAACGGGGGCTACTTGCATTTTAGGGAAATAAAGAAATTCTTAAAAATTCTTCTCTGAAACCACTAGATAGATTTTAAAATAATATTTAGAGTTGCTACTTGGGCGACCCTATTAAAAAATTGTTCGTAAAATTTTGATCCATCAAGAAACATGGCTCTCGTGAATGGGGGCTACTTGCACTATACAGAAATGAAGAAATTCTTAAAATTTTTTTTTTCTGAAACCGCTGGTCAGATTTTGAAATAATTTTTCAGGGCTGTTCTTTGGGTGACCCTGTTTAAAAAGTGTTGGCGATATTTTGATTGGTCTAGACACATGGCTTTGGTGAATGGGGGCTACTTGCACTATGGACGGAAATGAAGAAATTCTTGAAATTTATTCTTCTCCGAAATGGATGGACAGATTTTCAAATAATTTTGCAGAGATGTTCCTTCGGTGACCCTTTTCAAAAAATTGTTTGCGAAATTTTGATCTGTCAAGAAACATGGCTCTGGTGAATGGGGGGCTACTTACACTATACAGAAATGAAGAAATTCTTGAAAATTCTTCTTCTCTGAAACCCCTGGTCAGATTTTAAAATATTTTCACAGCAATGTTCCTTGGGTGACCCTTTCAAAAATTGTTCATATAATTTTGATCCGTCAAGAAACATGGCTCTTGTGAATGGAGGGGCTACTTGAACTACATGTATATGGACATGATGAAATTCTTGAAAATACTCTTTCTCTGAAACCCCTAGTCAGATTTTAAAAGGATTTCTCAGCAATCTTTATTGGGTGACCCCTTTCAAAACTTGTTTATAAAATTCTGATCTGTCAAAAAACATGGCTTTCGTAAATTGGGGCTACTTGCACTTATACGGAAATGAAGAATTCTTGAAAATTCTTCTCTCTGAAACTGATGGTCAGATTTTGAAATTACTTTTACAGGTGACCTTTTGAAAATTGTTTGGCAAAATAATAATTTTGGTTCCAATGTTTCAATACCTCAAAAAAAAAGAAAAAAAAATAGGCTATAGTCATCTCAAAAATTCAGGTGAGCTATTCAGGGCAATCTTGGCCCTCTTGTTTCACTTTTTCTCATCACTAACCCCTGGGAAGCTATGGGGAATGTTGTTTTTTTATAGAATTGTAGATCAAGATTAAGCTGCCTCTGGTAGACAGTACAAAATATGCAATCTGGGCCCGTATTCACCAACCATTCTCAAGAACGTTCTTGGTCTTATTCTTCAAGATTTCCTGACTGTGAAAGTAACAGTACGTCTGATTGGCTAAACCATCCGGTTTAGCCAATCAGACGTTCTGTTACTTTCACATTTGCAAAATTCATGTTTTTGCTAAATACCCTGATAAAAATACCCTCGTAACTTTTTGTTCATCCTGGTCAAAAAAACTCATTCATTAAAATGAGCCATGCTCTGGCAAAAAGGGGTTAAATGTATGTTTGTGGTGTATCATACCATGCCAGTCAACACATGGATTAATTAAATCCATTTAGTCCAACAACAGACTTAATCATGAGGTAGAATCATACATGGACATACAGAAAATTGTCAAATGATAAAATGTTTTGTCTCATAGGCCAATACTCTTTTTTTTAAGATGCTTTTTTAACCCTTCCCCAAACAATCCCTGGGTATTACAGGTCTGAAATAGCCTATCGAAAACATTGTGGGAATAGGAGAAAAGGCTGGTAACCAGCATTTTCTCCTTTTCCTATAGTGTTTTCTGCCCTATCATACGAGGGTCAGTCAAAAATAAGTGAGCACTGCCTCACAACTTTTTAGCTCACCTGAGCACAACGTGCTCAAGGGGAGCTTTTAGGGTCACTGGGTGTCCGTCGTCCGTCGTGCGTCGTCCGTCGTGCGTCGTGCGTCGTCAACAATTCTTTAAACATCAACTCCTCCTAAACCGCTGGGCCAATTTGGACCAAACTTGGCAGGAATGTTCCTTGGGAGGCCCTCTTTAAAAATTGTTCACAGAATTTGATTCCGTCAAAAACTCTGGTTGCCATGGCAACGAAATGGAATTTTTTAGCAAATTCTTTAAAAATCTTCTCCTCTGAAACCGCTGGTCGGATTTTGAAATAATTTCACAGATATGTTCCTTGGGTGACCCTTTTCAAAAATTGTTCATGAAATTTTGATCCGTCAAAAATTGTGGCTCTGGTGAATGGGGGCTACTTGCACTATACAGAAATGAAGGAATTCTTAAAAAATCTTCTCCTCAGAAACTGCTGGTTGGATTTTGAAATAATTTCACAGATATGTTCCTTGGGTGACCCTTTTCAAAAATTGTTCGTGAAATTTTGATCCGTCAAAAAATGTGGCTCTGGTGAACGGGGGCTACTTGCACTATATAGAAATAAGGAATTCTTAAAAAATCTTCTTCTCTGAAACCGCTGGTCAGATTTTGAAATAATTTCACAGAGATGTTCCTTGGGTGACCCTTTTCAAAAATTGTTCGCGAAATTTTGATCCGTCAAGAAACATGGCTCTGGTGAATGGGGGCTTCTTGCACTATTGGGAAATGAGGAAATTCTTAAAAATTTTTCTTCTCTGAAACCACTGGTCAGATTTTGAAATAATTTCTCTGGGATATTCCTTGGGTGACCCTTTTCAAAAAGTGTTCACAAAATTTTAATTCGTCAAGAAACATGGCTCTGGTGAATGGGGGCTACTTGCACTATAGGGAAATAAAGAAATTTTTAAAAATTCTTCTTCTCTGAAACGGTTGGACAGATTTTAAAATGATTTCACAATGATGATCCTTGGGTGACCCTTTTCAAAAACTGTTCACAAAATTTTGATCCATGAAGAAACATGGCTCTGGTGAATGGGGGCTACTTGCACTATATGGAAATGAAGAAATTCTTGAAAATTCTTTTTCTCTGAAACCCCTAGTCAGATTTTAAAATAATTTGACAGAAATGTTCCTTGGGTGATCCTTGCTCTTGTGAATGGGAGCTACTTGCACTATATGGACATGATGATATTCTTGAAAATTCTCTTTCTCTGAAACCCCTGGTCAGATTTTAAAAGAAATATTCGGAAATGTTCCTTGGGTGACCCTTTTCAAAACTTGTTCGTAAATTTTGATCCATCAAGAAACATGGCTCTCGTGGATGGGGGAATACTTGCTCTTATACAGAAATGAAGAATTCTTAAAAATTCTTCTTTTTGAAACTGATGGTCAGATTTGGAAATGAATTTTACAGGTGACCTTTTGAAAATTGCTTAGCAAAATTATAAATTTGGTTCCAATGTTTCAATACCTCAAAAAAAAAAAAAAAAATATAGGCTATGGTCATCTCAAAACTCAGGTGAGCGATCCAGGGCCATCTTGGCCCTCTTGTTTATTTTTTTACGTAGGCTAACAAAACTTGGCACGATTATAGGGTTAATTCACGTTTTTGAGGTCGTTAACATTCGCAGAGGCCCGAAAAATGCTTTAACGCCCGAGTGCGAAGCACGAGGGTGTTTAAGTATTTTGAGGGCCTCTGCGAATGTTAACGACCGAAAAAAACGTGAATTAACTCTATTATTGCATAAAGTAAAGGTATTCTAACAATAATTTGCACAGATAGCAAAAATATTTCCATAGAAGTGCAAATAAGCGAATTTCAAATGTACTGTACGCAAATGGGTCAAAACCGGAAGTCGGCGAAGAAGTTTTTGTTACGATTAGGAAAGGGCCGTTAGTCCTGTATGTCAGTTTTGAATCTCTCGCTGTAAATACACTTTTGATTTTTAATACACACTGGACTTATGTGGAATAAACTTGCACACATTTGGACGATTACAACTAGGATGAATGCGTGGATATAAATTTCTGTAACTGAAGGCGACAGAGGGTTCGATATACATCAAGCGAGGCGGACCGATCACGTTAAAAAGTGGGTGGGATGTAGCTGGTTTAGTGTATATTTCACGGGTGAATTTTTGTTCAGATCTCGATTAAACTGAGATTCTGTGCAAAGGTTTGTTTGTGGTGTACTAATATCATCAAAGACATGCCATGGAAAGGATCGAATATGGTACGAATTCCTACAGTTTGATGGTCGGAGTCTAGGGAAAATCTGACAAGGACAAACATTGTTTACAAGGTAGGCCCGAATCGAGGATATTGATAGTACAAACCCGGGCGTTAACGGCGCGTGAATTTACTGATTAATACACGTTTTCTCCCGTTAACCGCCCGATTTTTACCCGTTAATACATGCTTATAACGGCCCGAAAAGGCACGTTTTATGCAATAATGTTCATTAATGTTTCGTGCAAAACTTGCGCGGGAAAAAAAACAACGTTACATGAGGTCACGTAAATATGACGTCATTTACAAAACTGTCATGGCGAACGGTGCGTTCACGCTGACGCGCGACGAACAAGTAACATATATCAAGATTGAGGCTAGGCGGGGTAAAAGCGCGATAGAAATTCAGAAAGCACTCGAGGAAGTAGATTCAGAGTTTGTACTTCCATATAGTTCTATCACCCGATGGGTAAGACAATTCAAATGGGCGAAATACAGTTAGCAACAAGCACCTGTGCGGAAGGCCTTTGTCGGCAACGACCGGTGAAAATGTGGAAAACGTTGCAAAACTGCTGAACGATGAAAGAAGATATTCATGTGATGAAATTGCTCATGAGTTGGACATAAGTCACGGGTCAGTTCATCGAATTTTAACGGAACGTCTGCAAATGAGAAAGATCGCGGCCCGATGGGTGCCCCACATGCTGTCGCAAAGTGAAAAACACCAACGTGTAAACATTGCCCGTAAACTTCTAGAAAGATATGGTGAAGATGGCGATGAAATGTTACAACGAATCGTTGCAATCGATGAGACATGGATTCGGTCTTTTGAACCCGAATTAAAGCGCCAAAGCAGTGAATGGCATACAAAAACTCCCCAAAACCCGTAAAATTCCGTCGAAGTCAGAACTGTGCCAAAATGTTGATGATCTTTGCGTATGATTTTCGTGGAGTATTGACGGCACACAGGGTACCAACTGGTGAGACTGTGAATAAAGAGTACTATAAGATGTATATTAGAACAATACTTCGTCCAGCAATACGCCGAAAGCGCCAGGAGATGATTGACCGCACGCCGCTAATTTTACATGATAACGCGTCACCCCATAAAGCCAACGTTATCAAGGAGCTGCTGGAGTCATACCAGTGGGAAGTTCTTGATCATCCCCCCTACTCCCCTGACTTGAGCCCCCCTGACTTTGATTTGTTCCTAAAACTTAAGGAGCCCTTACGGGGAATACGCTACGAGAGTTTGGATGAACTTGAGTGTGCCGTGAACAGGGAGGTACGACGAATCAACTTTGGTAGCCTAGCAACCGGCATCCAAGCGTTGCCAAAGAGATGGAATTCTGTCATCCAGTCCAGGGGAGATTACTTTGAGGGATTATAAGCACGTAATTTTTTTACTATGTAGTTTTAAAAACTTATTAGGCAGTGCTCATTTATTTTTGACTGACCCTCGTAGACAGAAATCGTCTTTTCAGCAAGAGTTGAATTGTCGACTGCAAATGCTTTCAATTTGGTCTAGTCCAAAAGTTTGTTGTTTAGGAAAGGATTAAGCATACGCAGATAACAAATCAAAAATGGTCCAGAGACTGGACTTCTTTGAAAAAGGGTAGAAAATATTGTTGGAGGAGAAAGATTGGCTATCGGCATTTTTTTCCTACACCACAATGTTTTCCAAAAACTTAATCCAACAGGTTGCTTGGGATTGTTCTGTTTACCCATTACCACACAATCCCTACTTTTGACGACACTGAAAAAACATTGTGGAAAAAGGAAAAAATGCTGGTAACCAACCAGCATTTTCTCCTTTCCTACAACGTTTTCCACCCTATCACTAAACAAATGCACTGTTTGAGCCACATTGAAATTGTCTTCTGCAAATGCTTTGAATTTGGACGAGACTAAAAGTTTGCCGTCTGGTAAAGGGTTGAGGGTCAATCAAGCTCTGTGTACAATGTATTGCCATCTGCATGGATCTGGATATAAGAAATAACAGAGTCATAACAGCCTTTTATCGCTCACCTAGGTAGTAAGTACAAACCATACATATCAAACATTACAATGCTGAACTGATGGTTTCGAACAAGAAGACATTTTTATTTTTAAGTTTTCACTATTTAAACCTTTGTAAACTTGTGACTTCTTGGACACGTTTAATTAAATCTGACTTCTGGGCTATAAATTGAACCATCTTAGTAGAGGCCTATTTGGTATAGCTAGTTAGCTACATATGCAAACTTAAGTAACCCTGGACCTTATGTCTTGGAAAGGGAAGACACTCAAAGTATTAATTATATAAAGCAATATAAATCTTTTGATCCCCATGGTAGGGCCAAATTTAATCCAAGGGGTGAAATTTCAACTGCAGAAGTAGAGGCACAGAAGAATAAGCTACCAGCCCATTGCATTGAGCTACATGCCATATTGGTATCACTAGATTTCATACAAGAAGATTTTTGAAAAAAAAAATTAAATATTTTTCAGTTTTATAATAATGACAACCAGAGTTTTTACAGGAATCATATTCCACAGATGGTCGCATGGACAAAAAAACAGACACGGGACCATGACATAACGTCGGTGTGCTTCCAAAACCTCGTAACTACAGCTTTTAACAAGCTGTAGGTACGAGGTTTTGGAAGCACACCGATTAAGCTTGCTCGCCTTTGACCAGTAGAGCGAAATATGACATTTCAAAAAATCAGTTTACCTCAAGTCCTGTGAACTGTACCTCAGTCCTGTGAACTGTTTATCACTGACACTTGTGATGCAAAGTTTTTGGCAGCTTGTGCAAGAAGCTAAAAAAAAGAATGAAAAGATTTATTTACTCTTTACCAAACAACAAAATTTTGGACTAGTCTAAGTTGAAAGCATTTGGAGACGACAAATGTGAATCAAAAATTGAAATTTGATTTGGGAAGGGTAGAAAACATTATGGGAAAACGAGAAAATGCTTGCTACTAGCATTTACTCCTTTTCCAACAATGTTTTCAAAAGGCGTCTTTCTCAGAGTATTTATAGAATGCCATCAGAAGTCGGGATTATGTACTAAAGAGTTAACAATTGCAAATGTTTAACAATGTACTAGTAACGTTACATACATGTATATCACAAATTTTTCTAGCGAACAGATTTTTTGTTATTTAAACTTTGTACATACAAAGCTCATCATGTCTCTGGGGGCTTACAAGAAAAAAGATGTGGGTCTAGGTGCTCCTTTCTGAGAAATTTGCCTTTGAAAAAGATGTATAAAGTTGCAAAATTTAGCTTATGGATTTAAAGGTGGGTATTCAGATTTTTCACACTACACCAAATTAAAAAAAAAAAAAAAATATATATATCACTGAAATTTACATGAAAAAACAATACAAATCATTAATAATTAAGAATAATATAATTACAAAAAAAAAAGATTGATGGTATTCCCTTAAAAGGCTTTGTAGCCTCTTAAGCTATTTTTAGATTTCGCGTCAAAAATCCAAAAAGCATTGTGGGTATGCTAAATGACTGGCAAGTGACTAATGACGCTTAAATTCGGTAATATAACAAATATGTAATTATTTTCCATAATGTCTTCTTAGGACGCTATATTTGAAGCTTCTTATCTGTATTTTTGGTATGTAAATGCTCATGTAAAAATAGATCGTGTTTCCCGTCAATGTCAACCTGGATTGTAGTGAATCTCTAATCGTTGTCTGAGCATGTCATATTCTTCGAAGATTCGGGTGAGTATTTATAGAATGCCATCTAGCGGGAGATAATGAATCTCTAATTTCTCTTGTTGACGGATTGTTTTCGACTTCTTGGGTTTTATGAAAGAAAATTATATGGCTTTAGGAGTATAAGGATGATTTTTTTTTTTTGTACTTTTGCAAAATTTTCATCCAAGAATCTGAAGGGCCACCTTTAACATGCTATTCTTTAATAGTAACGAAAACAGTAAATTACTGGAAGAATATACAAATGTACATCATTTTAATGAAAAGTCATTTTGTTTTGCACAAAAAAAAAAAAAAAAAATACAAAAGTCTGGTTTTGAGCTTGGTAATTTTACGAAATATGCATGTTATATTTAGAGTTAAAAAGGGAGATAATTTAACCGAATTAAGGGTAAATCTATAATAAATGCAATCATTCTCATACAATTTTTTAGCTCACCTGAGCTCAACATACTCAAGGGGAGCTTTTAGGATCACCCGATGTCCGTCGTCAACAATTAAACTGGACCGACTTGGACCAAACTTGGCTGGAATGTTCCTAGGGAGGTCCTCTTTCAACTTTGTCCACAGAATTTGATTCCATCAAAAACTCTGGTTACCATGGCAACCAAATGGGATTTTCTAAGAAATTCTTTAAAAAAGTCTTCTTCTCTGAAACCGCTGGCCAGATTTTATAATAATTTCACAGAGATGTTCCTTTGGTGACCCTTTTCAAAGAGTGTTCGCGAAATTTTGATCCGCCAAGAAACATGGCTCTGGTGAATGGGGGCTACTTGCAATATACAGAAATGAAGAAATTCTTAAAAATTTTTCTTCTCTGAAACCGCCGGTCAGATTTTGAAATAATTTCACAGAGATGTTCCTTGCGTGACTTTTTTCAAAAAAATGTTCGTGAAATTTTGATTTGTCAAGAACAATGGCTCTGGTGAATGGGGGCTACTTGCACTATAGGGAAATGAAGAAATTCTTAAAAATTCTTCTTCTCTGAAACGGCTGGTCAGATTTTGAAATAATTTCACAGAGATGTTTCTTTGGTGACCCTTTTTAAAAACTGTTCGTGAAATTTTGATTCGTCAAGAAACATGGCTCTGGCGAATGGGGGCTTCTTGCACTATATGGAAATGAAGCAATTCTTGAAAATTCTTCTTCTCTGAAACATGTTGTCAGATTTTAATGTAATTTCACAGCAATGTTCTTTGGGTGACCCTTTTCACAATTTGTTCGTGAAATTTTGATAGGTCAAGAAACATGGCTGTGGTGAATGGGAGCTACTTGCACTGTACGGAAATTAAGTAACTCCTAAAAAATCTTCTTTTCTGAAACTGCTGGTCAGATTTTGAAATGATTTTTACAGGTGACCTTTTGAGAATTGCTTGGCAAAATAATGATTTTGTTACGGTCCTCTAAAAAATTAAGGTGAGCGATCCAGGGCCATCTTGGCCCTTTTGTTTTAATTTCCACATTTAAAGAAAAATTTATAATTCAAAATAATAAGAAAAAATAACAAGAGGGCCATGATGGCCCTGTATCGCTCCACCGCCTTTTTAATCCTTTACCACACAAACTGTTCATGACCCTGAAAAAAGAGGGCTTTTGAAAACATTGAACACTGTCAGGCAATACAATCAGGTTTATTCATTGGCATAAAAGGTAAAGTTCTTGAAAAAAAAAAAACTGAATGAAAGAAATCTTACTTTGAAATTCGAATTCCACTCGTGTGAGCATAACTATTAACACTAGAATGAATCACTCTCTTTGAAAACAGAATATTTTCTATAAAAAAAAAACTTAAATATATGGCATCAATCATGTATCACTGTAGTTTGATAATCAAGGGTGGTAAATAGTAACAAATTTTATCCTTTATAACTACAGTTGCTTCCTTTGTTTAAATTGAAGTGACTACATATGGAACCCCATGTCAAACTAGTGATCTCTGGAATGGAGCCAATTTTGACCCCAGGCCTATAATATGAAGACACTTGCTCTAAGGTCCATTAGATAAAGCTACATGCTAAATTCAGTCGCCTGGGCCTTGTGGTTTAAGACAAGGAGATTTTTAAAAAAATATGTTTTATTTTTTTTTTCAGTTTTGTTGCCATGGCAACCAGAGTGCTTGAAGGAATCAAACTCTTTTAAGAAATTCTGAGGAGGACTATGGCAGGATTATTTCTGAAAATTTTCATTAAATTTGGATTGGTAGTTTCAGAGAAGAAGATGTTTGAAATAAAAGTTAATGCACACACACTCACACGCACGGACTGACGGACGCAGGGACGCATGAAGGACACCAGGCCATGACATAAGCCAGCTGGCCTCGGCCAGTGGAGCTAAAAATGCCACCTATCCAGGCTTATTTCGTTAGAGAACAGGGATGAAGGTCACAATGGAAGTTGATTTTTTTTTTCACGGAAAAAAATAGGATAAAATCTCAGCAGACCCATTGGCAAAAGGAGAAATCTCTTATTAGGAGCGATTTCTCCTTTTCCCATAATAGTTTTCACAATCATAAATGGAAACAGTTCTACTTATGTAGCTTTGTATTTCCCGCGTTTGTTTCCTTGTTTGGTATGTAACACAGTGTCAAGAGTTTTTTTATCATTTCACTGTGACAGTTCACAGAATCATTTCTTTCTTTTTACTAATACTACCCGGGGAAAGTCTGACATGTTCCGGTATCAAGACAGTTCCCCGACATGACAATTCCCCGACACAGTTTTCGAGATAATTCCCTGACAAGTTTGGAAACAGTTTCCAACCACTTTTAAAGACAGTTCGCCGACACTTTTGTTTCATAACAAGTGACCTTTTATACTGTAGAATTTACACAACTATGATTAATAATCATGAGAAATTAGAAATATCCGTGGATAATTTATGTTCTAATTGAAATATCTGTACCTTGAGAAGAATATTTCTATATAGAATGACGTGTAGTTATTGTCTCATTGGTGAATTCGTATTGAATCACGACAGTCATGGTGTTTATTCTATATAAAGTCTTTGAATAATTTGTATTTCAGTTATGTGCATTCCCCTGTTTTATCGAAATAAAGAAGAGACGGCAAAAGGAGGGGGAGGGTGTCACTGAGTCAAATACCTTTATTACCTTTTTAGCTCACCTGAGCACGAAGTGCTCATGGTGAGCTTTTGTGATCGCTCAATGTCCGTTATGCGTCCTCCACAATTTCTCAAACATCGTCTCCTCCCAAACCACTGGGCCAATTTTGATGAAACTTGGCAGGGATGTTCCTTGGGTGAAGCTCTACCAAAGTTGTTCAAGAGATTGAATTCCAGCCATAACTCTGGTTGCCATGGCAACCAAAAGGAAAAAAAAATAGCAAAATCTTAGAAAATCTTTTTCACTGAAACTAGAAGGCGTAGAGCTTTGATATTTGGTATGTAGCATCTCCTAGTAGACCTCTACCAAGATTGTTCATATGATGCCCTGGGGTCAAATCTTCTCTGAAACTAGAAGGCGTAGAGCTTTGACATTTGGTATGTAGCATCACCTAGTGGACCTCTACCAAGATTGCTCATAATTATAATGCCCCTGGGGTCAAAACTGGCCCTGCCCCGGGGGTCACAAGTTTGAAACATAGGAACAAAGAAGGAAAACTTTAAAAATCTTCTTCTCTGAAACTAGAAGGCGTAGAGCTTTGATATTTGTTATGTAGCATTTCTTGGTGGACCTCTACTTAGAGTATTCCTATGATGCCCCTCGGGTCAAAACTGGTCCCGCCCCGGGGGGTCACAAGTTTGAAACATAGGAACAAAGAAGGAAAACTTTAAAAAAACTTTTTCTCTGTAACAAGACGGAGTAGAGCTTTGATATTTTGTGTGAAGCATCTTCTAGTTGACCTCTACCAAGTTTGTACACATGATGTCCCTGGGGTCCAAACTGGCCCAGCCTCGGGGGTCACAAGTTCGAAACATAGGAACAAAGAAGGAAAACTTTAAAAATTTTCTTCTCTGAAACTAGAAGGGTCAGAGCTTTGATATTTGGTATGTAGCATCTTCTAATGGACCTCTACCAAGATTGTTCATATAATGCCCTGGGGTCAAAACTGGCCCTGCCCCGGGGGTCAAAGGTTTGAAACATGGCCCCGCCCCAGGGGTCACAAGTTTGAAACATAGGAACAATGAAGGAAAACTTTGAATTTTTTTTTCTATGAAACTAGAAGGGGCAGAGCTTTGATATTTATTATGTAGCATCTCCTAGTGGACCTCTACCAAAAACTGTTCATAGGATGTCCTTAGGGTCAAAACTGGCCCCGGCCCGGGGGTCACAAGTTCGAAACATAGGAACACAGAAGGAAAAATTTAAAAATCTTCTTCTATGAAACAAGAAGGAGTAGAGCTTTGATATTTGGTGTGAAGCATCTGCTAGTTGACCTCTACCAAGTTTGTTCACATGATGTCCCTGGGGTCCAAACTGGCCCAGCCTCGGGGGTCACAAGTTCGAAACATAGGAACAAAGAAGGAAAACTTTGAAATTCTTTTTCTATGAAACTAGAAAGGACAGAGCTTTGATATTTATTATGTATCTCCTAGTGGACCTCTACCAAGATTGTTCATATGATGCCCTTAGAGTCAAAACTGGCCCCGGCCCGGGGGTCACAAGTTTGAAACCTAGGAACAAAGAAGGAAAACTTCAAAAATCTTCTTTTCTGAAAGAAGAAGGAGTGGAGCTTTGATATTTGGTCTGAAGCATCTGCTAGTTGACCTCTACCAAGTTTGTACACATGATGTCCCTGGGGTCCAAACTGGCCCAGCCTCGGGGGTCACAACTTCGAAACATAGGAACAAAGAAGGAAAAGTTTAAAAAATATTTTTCTCTGAAACTTGAAATCGTAGAGCATTGATATTTCATTGTGCAGCATCTTCTAGTGGACCTCTACCAAATACGATACGATGATCTTTTTGGAAAAGAAGAATTTTCATTGTAGACCTTTGCTTAGAATTCAGGTGAGCGATATAGGACCATCATGGTCCTCTTGTTTGTTTATCTTGTACACTCGGACAATTTTACATACATGTATATTGTTGATCTAAATCTATAAATCTATATATCACTTTGAAGAATGTAGACTATTTCGACATTGTTTGGTATTCTATGAGGATAGGCTATCAGACTGTTGTGACTGATAGGCCATCAAACTAAGCTCAAAGACGTTACCACAATGACCAAATATACTCGCCAATCACATGTGCAAACACTTCAATCAAATCACAAAAGATCGTTTATCCATAAAAGAACAGAACCACAATTGAACTGGCCACCGCTGTATACCACCTATACACGTAGTAGTGGCGGTAACCAGTCTAAACCACAATGACTAAATGTACTCGCCAATCACATGTGCAAACACTTCAATCAGTCACAAAAGATCGTTTATCCATAAAATCTTTTATCACACATCTTCTTATCCATGACAAGATTTATTTTGTTGTTTGACACCGAGCAAAAATGTCGGGAACTGTCTTTTCAAAAGTGTCGGGGAACTGGGAACAGACCTCCAAATCTGTCGGGGAACTGTCTCGAAAACTTGTGTTGCGGAATTATCTTTTCGGGGACATGTCTTGTTCCCTTTGTTCCAGTAAACAAATTATATTATCATATGCGTGAAAAAATACATAGTTACTTTGTTTATCAACTAACTATGACAAAAATACATATGCAGTAGGTCTCGCTGGATCAGGGTGCAAAAAGAGAAAATGTTAAAAACCAGCACTAACTTTTCTTCTTTTCCAACAAATATTTATTTAGTTTGTCCCAAAAAATATTTAACTGTATTCTGTATAGCTATCTGAATCTCACCTAAAGTCTGAAATTTTGCTCAGATGCTATTTTTAGCTCACCTGAACACAACGTGCTAAAGGAGAGCTTTAAGGGTCACCTGGTGTCCGTCTTGTGTCGTCAACAATTCTTTAAACCTCAACTCCTAAACTGTTAGGCCAATGTGGACCAAACTTGGCTGGAATGTTCCTTGTGAGGTCCTCTTTAAAAGACGTTCACAGAATTTGATTCCGTCAAAAACTGTGTTTGTCATGGAAACCAAATGGAATTTTCTAAGAAATTCTTTAAGAATCTTCTTTGGAACCGCTGGCCAGATTTTAAAAATAATTTTACAGAGATGTTCCTTGGGTGACCCTTTCCAAAAACTGTTCGTGGAATTCTGATTCGCCAAGAAACATGGCTCTGGTGAATGGGGACTACTTGCACTATACAGAAATGAACATTAAATTCTTAAAAATTCTCAGGGATGTTCTTTGGGGGACCCTTTTCAAAAAGTGTTCGCGAAATTTTGATTGGTCAAGAAACATAGCTCTTGTAAATGGGGGCTACTTGCACTATATAGGGAAATGAAGAAATTCTTGAAAATTCTTCTTCTCTGAAACGGCTGGACGGATTTTGAAATAATTTCACAGAGATGTTCCTTGGGTGACCATTTTCAAACTTTTTCGTGAAATTTTGATAGGCTGGGTATATAACTGAACCACTTTCCTACGCAACAACCGTTACTTTGAATTTCAAACTAAAATAAACGTTTACTCAATAAAACGCTACCTTGTGCAATTCACCCATCTATAATCAGCAGTATAGAGAAATCTTGAGCAAAAGCAGGCCTCATTTCTCCTCAAACGTATTGATAAAAACTGGTTTCTACATTGCTACTTTATAGAGCGTAATGTTACTGTCTGCCCGCTTTTGGGGCTAGTGATGCGTCATCATCCTCGGATACCCCAGGGTCTTCCTATTTGCTACGCTACATCGATGTAGCGTAGCAAATAGGGAGACCCCGGGGTATCCGAGGATGATGCGTCATATAAAACAGTCGAATCTTCGAAAAATATGACATGCGCAGACAAAGCACGTAATGACGGACTGCTTTCTTAGCCCACTACAGGGGTGAATGTGAATGATCCGCAGTGCAAGAGAGTGGTACAAATGTGTACTCGTAGCAAAACAAAATTTGTTCTGTTCTGTTAAAAAGTTTGGAGAGAGAGAGAGAGAGGAGAAGAAGAAGAAGAAGAAAAAAAAAAAAAAAAAAAAAAAAATACTACGTATTAAAAGTTTGTGTTAGATGTTACTTAAACTTCTAATTCATTTAACTGACGGGCTGAATCTTCTCAAAAATATGATAAAACTAACCATTCTTTATCCTATGATAAATGGCGAAAAGAATACATTAATTTTGATCACCATGATCTGCGAACTTTTGTGAAAAATAATGTAAATTCATAATAATTTAAAAAAAGTAACTGCAGTACTTCTCTGCAGGTACTATAAAACATCCGGACCGAATCTTCCCAACCCCAGGGCCGAATCTTCTCGAAAATCACTGGTCGGCATTGCGCCGAATCTTCTCGTGTCCGAATCGTCTGACATCCGCGAAACAGACGGTAACTCCGCAGACTACAATATAAAGAACTAAACATTATTTTTCAAAGCTTCGTGTCTGTTGGTTAATTAAAATCTGTTTGAAAATGAAAATTACCCAAGGTCGCTGAAATAGATATGACTGGAGTATAAAGAGTAGTTTTAAAGTTAATACGGTACAGGAACATTATTATGCCACCCAAATCAAGAGCCCGCCGTATTCTACAAACGAACAGATGTATAGAAGAGTGTTCTTTCCGAAAGCGAGGAAAACTTTTGCAGCTAGGCTTATGGTTTGTATAAAAGAAGAGCTGTAAATGATTTACGTACTGGCATATCTTATATGATATGCTTATAAAACTTAGCTGTTAATCTCTACAATAAACTTTGGTCGATAAGTCAAATTTCAATTGGGTGAAGGACGATTCGGACCCAAAAAGATTCGGCCCAACACGAAATCTTGAGAAGATTCGGACCCAACGTTAAGAAGATTCGGACCAGTTACGAGAAGATTCGGCCCAAGGTAGAGGAAGTTTCGGCCCTAATTTTTAGAACAGTATAGTAAAGACAATTTCCATATCTTGCAATTATACAGTTTACTTTCATTGCACAAAGGATTCTCCAATTTTCGGGCTACTTTGATACAGGTCTTATCCCACTGTATTGTTACTTACGTAATGTATGTGCATACATATGCACATACATTACGTAAGATGAAAAGTACAATTTTAATTATATGGTACATTACACTATGAAGATGGTTGAAGGTATGGATTACAAATTTACAATATTTTTTTACAGTTTGATGATGAATGAAATAAAGGATTGTAGATGTAATTTTCACTGTTTGAAGATGTTTAAGCAGTACTTGACATAGATAAGCGATTTGTAATTGTATTGATGTATTATGAATGGCATGTCATGGTTTACTAATTGTTGATATTGTCCTTTTTTTTAAAGAAATGTTCTCATTTGAAAGGATAGATAAATTTGATGGTTAGTATTGTATAATGAATGTGCATCAGATTCATTATTACTATATGACCTGGAAATCGTGATCAGATAACACAGAAACAAAAACTTGATTAACTGAATGCACCGCTATATTGTATTTTTTTAATTGCTATATGTGTGATCTTATTATGTACATGAAAACATTAGCAAAAAATGTTTTTTATCTGGTTAGGACAAATACCATCCGATATCACAAATGAAGTGGGGTATATTGCTTTGCTAATGTCGGTTTGTTGTTTGGTCGGTATACCTTACCTTGTCCGGATGATAACTAGACACAGAATTGCCCTAGGTTCATCAAATTTGGCACAGACATGCATCTCAGAATGCAGATGATCCCTATTGATTTTGAGGTCAACCGGTCTAATGTCAAGGTCACAGTGACCATCCACATGTTGATATAAACAAAACCTTGTCTGGATGATAACTGGACACAGAATTGATCTACTAGGTTCGTCAAATTTGGCACAGACGTACGTCCTGGAGTGTAGATGATCGCTTTTGAGTTTTAGATCAATTGGTGAAATTTCTAGGTCACCGTGACTGTCAACATGTTGAGCAAATCTTGTGCAGATGATATTGATTATGGTGTTGCACGGTCAATCTGGGTGAAACATTTTTTCCCTGCATTTCCTAATGGTGTTGACAGATGTGACAAGTTCAATATAAAAACTTTGTATAGTTTTGAAGACAAGACTCATATTATCAACAGCATTCGTGGATCCAGATGGGGGGCCCCCCCCCCACCCCCCTGGAATTTTGGCAAAAAAATGGATTCATGAATGGGACCGCTTTGATATTGCACAGCATTTATGTAAAATATAGTCTTGATTAAATGTGTGGATAGTGTCGTCTGGAATTAAAACTGGCATTTAGTTAATATTCTTAAGGCAAACAATTATGAAAAATTATAGCGTGAGGTTGTGTACATGTAATAGCGGATAGGGTTAGGTTTAGGTTAATATAAATAGTAAAAAAAAAAATACTTAAATAAATTAAAATAAATGAATAAATGAATAGATAAATAAATGACAAATAAATAAAAGGTTCTAAATGCGGAGATGTTCTCATGGTTAGAACCGGAAATGTTGATTTTTCTTGTAAACGGCTAGCATCCACTGAAATCTGGAAATCAAAGTATCATATAATTAGACGAGTGCGTTTTCGGTGGGACGCCCCCTGATAAAAATATCTGGATCCGCGCATGAAAAGTGTACTTAAATGTAACTTAATTGTAACTTAAAATTCTACCATTTTGCATCAAATAAAAAAAACAAAAAAATAGTCCTAGCAGAATGGGTTATTGTACACATGTATAAAGTTTCACGAAATTCCATCCAATGGTATTGGAGATATTTGCTGGGACAGACACACGGACGGACAGACGGACGGCCAGATGGAAGGACGGACGGACAATGCTAAAACTATATCCCTCCGCCTTCGGTGGGGGGGGGAAAATCTAAACTGTATTGGCTCACCAAGAGGTAAAACAGTATGAAACTTTCAAGTAGCGCAAAGGAGAAACATCTATGTAGAAAAGCAAGATATCTTTTTTAACTCTTTACCATACAACAAAACTTTAGACTTGTCCAAATTGGAAGCATTTGCAGTTGACAAAATAAAAGTTCCTATCTCAGGGTGTTAAAAACCAGGGATTGTTTGGAAAAGGGTTAATGATAGAGAAACATTGTGTAAGAATGTGAAATATTGCGTTATAAGCTTAATTTTCTTACAGTATTAGAAGAAAATGATTAATGATTATGGCTGCTTTAATTTCTTTGAAGTTATGGCTGTAAAGTCTTAGTTGTACAGAAATGGAATTAAAACGTTAAGTCTATGCCACACGACAGAATTTTAGCCTCATCCAAATTGAAAGCATTTGCAGAGGACACTATCAGTGTGGCTAAAGAAGTTGCATTATTTCTTTGAGAGGGTTGAAAGCATTGTGGGAAAAGGAGAAAATGCTGGTTACAAGCATTGTGTCCTTTTCCCCACAATGCTTTCAAAAGGTTTATTTCCCAGAGTCATTCAAAGTCATCATCAAGTGGTAAAGGATTAAAGGTGGGTATTAAGATTTTTCACCTAATTGAAAAATATAAGTATCACTGAAATTTATATGATAATACAGATCATCAATAATTAAGAATCAGTAAATTACAAAAAAAAATATGGTATTTTCTGAACTCTTTTACCAAATGACAAAATTTTGGTCCAGATTAAATTGAAAGCATTTGCAGATGACAAAATAAATGTGACTGAAAAATGGAAATTTGTTTTGGGAAGGGTAGAAAACTGTGTGAAATGTTGGTTTACCAACATTTTCTCCTTTTCCCACAATATTTTCAGAAGGCTTCTCTCTCAGGGTTGTTAAAAGTAGGAATTGTTCGGTAAAGAGTTAAAAGGTTCCATAGCCTCTTGAGGTACCATTATGTTTTAGATTTTGCACCAAAAAAAAAAGCATTGTGGGAATGTCAAGTGACTGGCACGTGACTAGTAATGATGCTTAAATTCCATAACATAACAAATATAAAACTATTTTCCATAACATATGCTTTGGACACAATATTTGAAGCTTCATCTGTGTATTTCTGGTATGTAAATGAGCGAGTTGCTCATGTAAAAATACATGTAGACTGAGTTGCTCATCGGTGTTGACCTGGGCTATAGTAAATCTCTAATTTCTTTTGTTGTCGAATGGTTTTTGACTGTTGGGGTTTTATAAATGAAAATTAAAAGGCTTTAGTGGTAAAAGGATGACTTTTAAGCTCACTTTAGCAGGAAGTGCTCATGGTGAGCTTTTGTGATCGCCCAATGTCCGTCGTGCGATGTGCATCGTGCGTCGTCCACAATTTCTTTAAACATCTCCTCCTAAACCACTAGACCAATCTTGATGAAACTTGGCAGGGATGTTCCTTGGGTGAAGTTCTACCAAAGTTCTTCAAGAGATTGAATTCCAGCCATAATTCTGGTTGCCATGGCAACCAAAAGGAAAAGATTTAGCAAAATCTTTGAAAATCATCTTCTCTGAAACTAGAAGGCGTAGAGCTTTGATAGTTGGTATGTAGCATCTCCTAGTGGACCTCTACCAAGATTGTTCATATGATGCCCTGGGGTCAAAACTGGCCCCGCCCCGGGGGTCACAAGTTTGAAACAGAACAAAGAAGGAAAACTTTAAAATTCTTCTTCTCTGAAACTAGGTGGTGCACAGCTTTGATATTTGGTAAGTAGCATCTCCTAGTGGACCTCTACTAAGAGTGTTCATATGATGCCCCTGGGGTCAAAACTGGTCCCGCCCCGGGGGTCACAAGTTTGAAACTAAGGAACAAAGAAAGAAAACTTTAAAAATCTTCTTCTCTGTAACTAGAAGGCATAGAGCTTTGATATTTGGTATGTAGCATCTCCTAGTATACCTCTACCAAGATTGTTCATATGATGTGTTCATAAGATGCCCTGGGGTCAAATCTTCTTCTCTGAAACTAGAAGGCGTAGAGCTTTGACATTTGGTATGTAGCATCTCCTAGTGGACCTCTATAGAGATTGTTCACATGATGCCCATGGGGTCAAAACTGGCCCCGCCCCGGGGGTCACAAGTTTGAAACATAGGAACAAAGAAGGAAAACTTTAAAATTCTTCTTCCCTGAAATTACAAGGTGTAGAGCTTTGATATTTGGTATGTAGCATCTCATGGTGGACCTCTACCAAGACTGTTCATATGATGCCCCTGGGGTCAAAACTGGCCCCGCCCTGGGGGTCACAAGTTTGAAACTTAGGAACAAAGAAGGAAAACTTCAAAAATCTTCTCTGAAACAAGGTGGTGCAGAGCTTTGATATTTAGTATGTAGCATCTCCTAGTGGACCTCTACCAAGATTGTTCATATGATGCCCCTAGGGTCAAAACTGGCCCTGCCTCGGGGGTCACAAGTTTGAAACATAGGAACAAAGAAGGAAAACTTAAAAAAAAATTCTCTGAAACTAGAAGGCGCAGAGCTATGATATTTCATATGTAGCATCTCCTAGTGGACCTCTACAGAGATTGTTGCTATGGTGCCCCTTGGGTGAAAACTGGCCCCTTCCCGGGGGTCACAAGTTTGAAACTTGGGAACAAAGAAAGAAAACTTTAAAAATCTTCTTCTCTGAAACTAGCAGGTGCAGAGCTTTGTTATTTGGTATGTAGCATCTCCTAGTGGAACTCTACCAAGATTGTTCATATGATGCCCCTCAGGTCAAAACTGGTCCAGCCCGGGGGTCACAAGTTTGAAACATAGGAACAAAGAAGGAAAAGTTTAAATTTCTTATTCTCTGAAACTAGACAGCGTAGAGCTTTGATATTTGGTATGTACTATCTCTTAGTGGACTTCTACAAAGTTTCTTCATGCTATGCCCCTTGGGCCAAAAATTTCCCCACCCCAGGGGTCACAAGTTCGAAACATAGGAACAAAGAAAGAAAACTTTAAAATTCTACTTATCTGAAACTAGAAGGTGTAGAGCTTTGATATTTTGTAAGTAGCATTTCCTAGTGGACCCCTACCAAGTTTTTTCTTAGGATGCCCCTGGGGTAAAAACTGGTCCTGCCCAGGGGTCACAAGTTTCATTTTACAGCTTGGTACTCAGGTGAGCGATATAGGACCATCATGGTCCTCTTGTTTTGTGTATTTCTGTAAAATTTCCCAAAATCTTAAGGGCCACCTTTAAGCTCAACATTGAACTATCCTTTCACAGGCTGTATTACATACATATCACTTGTTTTGCATGTTTCAGGATATGGGGACCTATCTGATAATGCTCTATGTCACCTTGGAACAGGAAAAAGCATTGAAGAAATTTTGCCATGATAATGGTTGGCCATTTCACAAACCTGGTAATTTCATTTCCTTAACCATTTACCAAACCTTGTTTTTTCAGTTCAGAGGAAGAAGCCTTCTGAAAATATTGTGGGAAAAGAAGAAAATGCTGTTTACCCCAAAGGGTCGTATTATGTTATACCCCTGGTCGTCCTTCCGTCTGTTGTCTGTCTGTCTGTCTGTCAGTCCGTTAGCAACTTCTTGTGTGTGCAACTCCTACTACAGTTTCTATTGGAATTATTTGAAACTTGCCACAATGAATCTCCATGATGTCTAGACTTTTAGAATTTGGATCCCTGTCTGCGTTCTATAAAACTGGATTTCTGAAATAACCAACTTTTCACGTTAATTTTTTGTTCAGGCCATAAATTCCATACTATAAAAGGTATCAACTTGAAACTACATACATTGATAGAACACATTATGGAGAAGTACAGTGCATATGAACCATAACTCTGCCACCTTTATTTTTAGTTCACCTGAGCACAAAGTGCTCATGGTGAGCTTTTGTGATCGCCCAAAGTCTGTTGTCCATTATCAGTCTTCCACAATTTCTTTAAACATCATCTCCTCCTAAACCACTGGGCCAATCTTGATGAAACTTGGCAGGGATGTTCCTTGGGTGAAGCTCTACCAAAGTTGTTCAAGAGATTGAATTCCAGCCATAACTCTGGTTCCCATGGCAACCAAAAGGAAAAAAAATAGCAAAATCTTTGAAAATCTTCTTCTCTGAAACTAGAAGGCGTAGAGCTTTGAAATTTGGTATGTAGCATCTCCCAGTA
The DNA here is from genome assembly GCA_943736015.1 of Tridacna crocea. Classification (NCBI taxonomy): domain Eukaryota; kingdom Metazoa; phylum Mollusca; class Bivalvia; order Cardiida; family Cardiidae; genus Tridacna; species Tridacna crocea. Next base: position 54,054,558 of record OX031064.1, on the reverse strand, counting down.
GACCTCTACTAAGATTGTTCATATGATGCCCATGGGGTCAAAACTAGCCCCGCCCCAGGGTCACAAGTTTGAAACATAGGAACAAAGAAGGAAATCTTTAAAATTCTTCTTCTCGGAAACTAGAAGGTGCAGAGCTTTGATATTTGGTATGTAGCATATCCTGGTGGACCTCCACCAAGATTGTTTATATGATGCCCCTTGGGTAAAAACTGGCCAGGTCCTGGGGGTCACAGGTTTGAAAGATAGGAAAAAAAAGAAGGAAACTTTAAAAATCTTCTCAGACGAAACTAGAAGGTGCAGAGCTGTAATATTTGGTATGTAGCATCTCCTAGTGAATTTCTACTAAGAGTGTTCATATGATGTCCCTGGAGACAAAACTGGTCCAGCCCCGGGGGGTCACAAGTTTGAAAGATAGGAACAAAGAAGGAAAACTTTAAAATTTTTCTTCTCTGAAACTAGAAGGTGAAGAGCTTTGATATTTGTTATGCAGCATCTCCTAGTGGACCTCTACCAAGAATGTTCATATGATGTCCCTGGGGGTCAAAACTGGCCCCACCCAGGGGGTCACAAGTTTAAAACAAAGAAATAAAGAAGGTAAATTTGAAAATCTTCTCTGAAACTAGAGGATGTAGAGCTTTGATATTTGGTAAGGCCTAAAAAAAAAAAAGAGTTTGTTTCGGGTAACCCGACCCTACCTAGAGATTTAGCCCCGACCCTATTTTTTTTTCTTCCGATAAGAAAAAATCGGCCTTTTATCTTACTGTGTCACAGAACACATCTGTCATGTACTACTACATACACACAGTGTTAAAATTCATTATTGAAGATGAGAAGATGCTTTAATTAATTATTAAAGATGAGAAGATAGTTTGAAGTCCCTCTGATCGGACGATGCCGCGCTGATCATTGTAGTGTCATGGGTTTTCGCGTTTTTTCGGCGATCTATTTTTTCATGACAATTAAGTTTTTTAGAAGTATTACTACATGATTTGACATCAGTTTGTCATTTTGAATTGCAGGTAACTTGAAAATATGTCACTTTACTCTAGATAAGAGGATTAACACCGTTATTACCCTGTCATAAATGACTCTCCAGCTTCATGATCATGCGCGTGTCGTTCGCATTTTATACTGATGTGTTTACGTGTTTAGCCCATATTTCTGCTGGATGCACGAAAGCTAGGTTATATGAAGCTCTAGACCATAAATTCCTGCGTCAGATACATGTACTTTGCAGCGTCAAAGACATGTCATTTCAATTTTCCAGCGCCAAAACCCGCACAATTGTCAACTTCGGAAGACCTTTGCCGATCTGCGATTACCGATTTGTAAAGAACAAAGACAATTTAAACTGAGCCATCTTTCGCTAGCAAATACTCAAATTGCAGCCAGAATTCGTCCGCTAAACCAAACGACCTTGTTAATGCTTTATCTTATTTTACAATCCTAGTGACAAAAATGTTACAGGTGGCAAACCGATCAAAACACAGTCTCAACTTTTTGGGTACGAACATAATAAAATCATATGATCACCTTAGAACGTTCCGAATTGGCATCTATATTTAAAACGGGGAAAACCCTTAGCTAGAGTGAGTGACTGTCAACATTTCGCTGCAAATCATTCCCCAAATTGCAAAGTTTTATAAATTTCATCGTTATTAGGGCTGTTGTTTTTTTTTTTTACGTTCATGTACGTATACAGCAGAGGCAATGAAAAACTGTGTGAAATTTTCTTATTTCATACGTGAACCACATACATTTATACGTGATTGCACACACTCTGCACACGACGTAAATGTATCGCCAAGTATCGATACGACGAGTAAGAATCGCGATATACTATCGCCAGCAAAAATATCACGATGTTCTGATGCGTCGATGATATCGCCCCAGCTCCAACTTTTACTTTTGATTTTCACTTTTCTTAATCGATTGAGAAATTCTGGAATCGACTGTAGTCGGTTCTGGAACTCACTCGCTCCCAGAACTTGAAATCTGGTTTTTAGCGCTTGGTTTTGTGACTAATATCAATCAAACTCTTGGATTCAACATAGTGGATAAATAACACGAAAAAATTGGCTGGTAAAAAGACAAATGATTTTTTGTCCACGGATGTCTTGACAAAACTCGACGAATCGGCAAGCTTCTCATTTGATCCCTGTGCCCGGGTTTTAAAATTTGGAATTTTGAAATGATCTTTGACGCTGAAAAATATCTGCCTAAATGTCAATCTGACTCCTGAAATTATCGTCTAGAGCTTCATTTAACCTAGCTTGCACGCCACCGGTAAAATATGTGCTAAACACGATCAGTATAAAATTCGAAAGACACGCGGACGACAATGAAGCTGGCGAGTCATTTATGACAAAGTAAGAAAGGCGTTAATCCTCTTATCTAGTGTAAAGTTACTGATTTTAAGGTTACCTAATATTCAAACTGACCTAATGATGTCAAATTATGTAGTAATACTTCTCCAAAAATTGATTGTCACGAAAAAATACATCGACAAAAAACCGTGAAAAGCCATGACACTACCGTGATCAGCGTGGCATCGTCCGATCAGATGGACTTCAAACCATCTTCTCATATCTATTAATTAATTCAAACAGTAAATTTACACAAATCTATGATTAAAACAATAAGTGGAGGCTAAAATTCTGTTCGTGAGTGGAAAAAAATGTTTTATGAAATGAAAATAATAGATCTATAGCAGACGGGGTGGGGGTGAGGGAGGAGAGAAAGGGTCGTCTGCAAATGCTTGAAATATGTCTGCTTCTTTCTAACTTGATTGAAAATAAAAATGTATGGGACAAAATGAATGATATTGAATAAAGTAGAACAATATTATGTTAATGTTAAAATGTGTCTGATCTATATGAAATTGAGGGACAGCAGCACTCCTCCCAATTTTCTTCACGGATTTGGATAAAATTTCAAAATGTTTCTCATCTCTTCTTCTTTGTGACCCAGCGCAGATTGTCAAGGATGTGTGTGTCATGGATAAAGGGGTCTTCATTTTATATTTAATTTTTATCAATCTCTCTAATTACTGGATGTATCTCAACAGATATGGGTGATATCTCACAGATTGTTTGATCTTGTGCATATTGTCAGAGTTTTAGAATTTATTGCTGTGCCATGGAAAAAGGGGGCTTCATGTCAAATGTAAATTTTCATCTTTGTACCTCAAGCTATTTGACAAAATTTCATGAAACTTCATGCTTTTATTGCTTAATCAAAGCCAATGACCATTGAGTCTGTTGTGCATGCGTCTCTCCACCCATCAGACCATCCGTAAACCTTTTAGATTATAAGTAGCTTAATATATCCATTGAGCAACCCAGGCAGGTGCTAGAAATTCCAAAACTTTAGTCTGTTAAACCTAGCTGCTTGAAATAGCAAACTTGTGGTGGCATATATTGTGATGACAGCACTCTTGTTTCACTTTTTAACTCTAAAAGACAACAAAAGAGGACACTTATAATTTTACAGTTGTGTCAGGAATGTGTGTTCTAGATAAAAAAAGAAACATGCACATCCTTTGTTAACCTAACTTTTCTACAGTTAAATCAGTAAGTTATATAGTCACTTTAAAGTGTTCTGGAGGGGGAGGGTATTAATTATAAAAACAAACGAAACATTCTAGTATTCATCAGTCTATTTAGAAAGTTGGAAATAAATATTTTAACTTTTTCATGCTTTTTAGCTTTTTACCACACAATCCACACTTTTAACAACCTTTAAAAAAACTTTTGAAAACATTGTGGGAAAAGGAGAAAATGCTATAAATCATTCTCTTTGTTTGCCATAATGTTTTCTACCCTTCCCAAAACAAATTGCAGTTTGTGAGTAACATTTGTTTTGTCGTCTGCAAATAATTGTAAAAATTTCAATTAAGAAAAGAGTTAAACAAAAGTTGACAGCACTTAATGGGGTAGGGGGTGGGGGAAGGGGAGTGGGGGAAAGATGCAAATATAGAAGTATTGTAAGTATTATGTAAATGAACATAGAATTTGAGCATTTAACACACAATAAGAAAATTAGTGACAGACATGAGGTCTTTTGAACACATAATGAGAAATGGTCTCGGAGCTGGTAGCTACCATTTTCTCTTTTTTCCTTAAGGTTTTTTTTTTCCATTTCAAAAGCAAATACCACCTTTTGATCCTTATTAAATATGTTTTCTACAAATGCTTAGGTTTGGACAAGTCTACACTTTTTCATTTTAGTTGAGATTTTAAGCGCTTTCAAAATGCTTGGGGTGGGAGGGGGTATTAAAAAAAAAATAATAATAAAAAAAAAAATTTTGCCCCTACCCTACCTAACATTTTTGGAGACGTTACCCTAAACAAACCATTTTTTTTTTTTACGCCTAAGTAGGATCTCCTAGTGGACTTCTACAACGCTTGTTCATATGATGTCCCTGGGGTGAAAACTGGCCCTCCTCGTGGGTCCCAAGTTCGAAACATAGGAACAAGGAAGGAAAACTTAAAAATTGTATTTCTCTGTAACTAGATGGCTTAGAGCTTTGATATTTGGTATGTAGCATCTCTTAGTAGACTTCTACAAAGTGTCTTCATATGATGCCCCTGGAATCAAAACTTGCTCTGCTCAGTGGTCACAAGTTCAAAACATAGGAACAAAGAAGGAAAACTTTGAAATTCTATTTCTTTGAAAGTAGACGGCTTAGAGCTTTGATATTTGGTATGTAGCATTTCTTAGTGGACTTCTACAAAGTTTTTTCATACGATGCCCCTGGGGTCAAACCTTGCCCTGCTCAGTGGTCACAAGTTCGAAACATAGGAACAAAGAAGGAAATCTTTAAAATTCTACTTCTCTGAAACTAGATGGTGTAGAGCTTTGATATTTTGTAAGTCACATCTCCTAGTGGACCTCTCCCAAGTTTTTTCTTAGGATGCCCCTGGGGTCCAAACTGGCTCTGCCCCAGGGGCCACAAGTTCGATATTACAGCTTAGTACTCAACTGAGTGATACAGGACCATCATGGTCCTCTTGTTTAAATTACTGCCCTTTGTTAATTTTCAGTTTGAATTTTTGTCCAGGCTATAACTTCCAAACTATAAAAGCTATTAACTTGGAACTTCATACACCGATAGAACCCATTATGGAGAAGTGCAGTGCACATGAACCATAACTCTGCCACCCTTATTTTTTGAGTTATTGCGTTTTGTTAATTTCAGTTTGAACTTTTGTAAAGACATAACTTCCAGACTTTAAAAGCTATTAACTTGGAACTTCATACACTGATTGAAACAATTATGGAGAAGTGCAGTGCACATGAATCATAACTCTGCAGCCTTTATATTTTTTAGTTATTGCCCTTTGTTACTTTTCACTTTGAAATTTTGTGAAGACCATAATTTCCAAACTTCATAATCCATCATCTTGAAACTTCAAAGACTAATAGAACACATTATGAAGAAGTGCATTGCGTAAGAACCATAACTCTGCCATCCTTCTTTTTGAGTTATTATCCTTTGTTAGTTCTCACTTTGTATTTCGTCTGGGCCATAATTTCTAAAATATAAAAGCTATCATCTTGAACCTTCAAAGACTGATAGAACACCTTGTGGATAAGAGCAATTCATAAAATTTGTAATTGAGCCACCCTTATTCTTTTAGGTATTGCCCTTTAATATTTTTCACATATCATGGAGAATAGCTACTTCTCATTCATGGCCCATCAGTCATTTCAACTCATTTCACTGACAAGCCCCTTCGGGCATATGTGCGCCGCGCTCCGAAGCTCTTGTCTCACAATGTGTTCTATTCTTCTAAAGTTAAGTTTCAGGTTTTGAATCACATTTATTTTGTTGTCTGTTAATGCTTGCAAGTTGGACAAGTCTAAGATTTTGTGGTTTGGTAAAAGTTTAGCGTACCTCATATTTACACTAACTTTTTATACTCCTCTTCTTTCAGACCTTTTACCACACAATCCAGAAATTTAAACAACCTGCAAATCCTTTCAATATAGATGAGTCTAGAAACTTTCTTATTTGTTTTACCAAGCAATCCCAAGTTAAAGCAACCCTAAGGAAAAGGACTTTTGAAAACATTGTTGTAAAGGAAAAAAAATGCTGGTAACCACTGTTTTTAACCCTATCATAGGAAAAACTCATTTAACTTGCTGATTATCAGAATTTAGTCCTATATCTACAATGTTTTTTTTAATCTTATGAAGATATAGAGGATTTTTTTTGGGGGGGTGAAAGATCAAAATTTTTATTTCATCGAGTGGACACCATAGGTAATATTTTCACGAGTGATACAGCCATGAGTGAAAATATTACAGATGGTGTTCATGAGATGAAGTAAATTTCGATCTTTCATCGAAAAAAAAAACAACAAATGTTCTATTTCTTTCATGCTTTTAACCCTTTCTGGGAGGAGCTTGATCAAAATTCAGTACAGTCCTTTCCCGTTATTCCCCATGGCGTACCCCTCCTGTATAGCAATGCATTACAATATTACGTCAAGCGTGAGAAATGTAAGGTAAATGACGTCATATTTTCACCTGGTTGCGAGGCACATGCAATTAACCAAGGCAACAAGAACCTGAAAATCGGTATTTTCACTGGTGGTACCAGTGTCAGATAAAGAAATATTTTCACTGCTAATTTTCGATATTATCCTACCGGAAAGCATGAAATAGTTAACTACTGTATAACGTTTTTTTTTACTGTTGTAAAAGTTTACGGAATTGAGCTAAAAACATGTGATTTAAATTTTTACGATTTTATTTTTTACTAATTCTAAACATGCGTAAAAAATTACAGCATGAAAAATATCAGTGCATTGTCCACTCTTTCATTTAAGATTATAAGTGTATTGTTTGTTTAAATACAGGTTGAAAGTAAAGTGTCACTCTTTGGCGAATAGCGGTCGTTGTTTTGACGTGCGAATAACTGTTTTAACAGATACCTGTATTGTCATAATTGATAGCTAACTGTGGAGGCACATTGTCATCTGTCATTACTTTTTTCACTCTGTTTAGAAAGCCCTACTTTAGCTCATCGAAATTTTTAACAGTTGTACAGCCACGTCTTTTCACAAGTCCCATTTGTGACATTATTGAAGTGGCCGAGTCAAAGTCTCATCACCGCCATAACCAACGTGTTGAGATTCATGAATGTGTCTTGTTTACGGGTGTCAAAGCATTTTTAACCTGAAAAATCAATTCATGCATAGTATGGGTTTGAATTCTCTGTTAGTTTTCCATTTGGACATGAAAGCTGGGGCATAAAATATTCAAAAATAAAGATGACTGATTGAGAGAAGTCGTATCACACATAATCAGAACCCAAGTGAATAAATTCTGATATTGCGTGTATTTAGTGCACAGGTATTACATACTAATAACCCTTTATTTCATATCGATACAAATACTACGGTTACTTATGCTGTAATTATTTACGTGTTGAGTTTTTACGAATCTTTTTGATAGTTAAAAATTAGTAAAAATTGGCAATACGTAAAAAAAACCCGTCACACGGTATATTGTTGGTGCAACATTAAGTTTTGATTCATTCTATGCAGTTCTGACAGGTTTAAAATTTTATTGGTTGATAAATCAATAATAAGTGTTCAATCAATAATGAAAATGGTATCTTTTATTTTTGTTGTTATTAAACAAAACCAGGACAATAGGCACAATCTTTTACTGCACAATTTTGAGTTTTTAAAACCTGGAGAAAGAAAGCTTTTGAAAACAAAATTTGAAAAAGTGAACATGATGGTAGCCTTCTAAAGATGTATTTCATTATAAGCATTATTGTCACTTCTGTGGTTTACTAGTGCTTTCAGTTTGGACAAATCTAAAATTTTATCTTTTTGTAAACAGTCAAACATTTACCAAATGAACCTGTACTATATAAATCTGAGGAGAAGGTGCCAAAAATCATACATGTATTGGTAAATGAGAAAAAGGCTGATAAGCAACATTTTCTCCATATACTGCAATGTTTTTAGCTCACCTGAGCACGAAGTGCTCAGAGTGAGCTATTGTGATCACTCACCGTCCGTCGGCGTCCGTCGTCCGTCCGTCCGTCCGTCGTCCGTCCGTCCGTTCACATTTTCTTGTTTACACTCTAGCATCTACAAATATCAACCAATCAGGACCAAACTTGGTCAAAGTATATATGACCATAAGATCTCGGATGAGTTTGATTTTGGGTCTAATCGGACCAGAACTTCTGGAGTTATTTGCCCTTGAATTAGAAAAATTGCTGTATTTCGCTTTGTTTACACTCTAGCATCTACAAATATCAACCAATCAGCTCCAAACTTGGTCAAAGTATATATGATCATAAGATCTCGGATGAGTTCGATTTTGGGTCTAATCGGACCAGAACGTCTGGAGTTATTTGCCCTTGAATTAGAAAAATTGCTGTATTTCGCTTTGTTTACACTCTAGCATCTACAAATATCAACCAATCAGGACCAAACTTGGTCAAAGTATATATGACCATAAGATCTCGGATGAGTTCGATTTTGGGTCTAATCGGACCAGAATGCCTGGAGTTATTTGCCCTTGAATCAGAAAAATTGCTGTATTTAACTTTGTTTACACTCTTGCATCTACAAATATCAACCAATCAGGACCAAACTTGGTCAAAGTATATATGACCATAAGATCTGGGATGAGTTCGATTTTGGGTCTTATCGGACAAGAACATCTGGAGTTATTTGCCCTTGAATTAGAAAAATTGCTGTATTTCACTTTGTTTACACTCTAGCATCTACAAATATCAACCAATCAGGACCAAACTTGGTCAAAGTATATATGACCATAAGATCTCGGACGAGTTCGATTTTGGGTCTTATTGGACCAGAACATCTGGAGTTATTTGCCCTTGAATTGGAAAAATTGCAGTATTTCACTTTGTTTACACTGTAGCATCTACAAATATCAACCAATCAGGACCAAACTTGGTCAAAGTATATATGATCATAAGATCTCCGATGAGTTTGATTATGGGTCTAATCTGACCAGAATGACTGGAGTTATTTGCCCTTGAATTAGAAAAATTGCTATACTGCACTTTGTTTACACTCTAGCATCTACAATTTTTAACCAATCAGCTGTAAACTTGGCCAATACATATATAACCATAAGATCTTGGATGAGTTGAATTATGGGTGTAATCGGACGCAAACAACTGGAGTTATTTGCCCTTGAATTAGAAAGATCTATATAATAGTTCTTAATCCAGAGCATAACTTTGTCATCTCCAGTCTGATTGACTTGAAACTTGACATTTGTGTTTGTTGCAATAATGCAGAGTGCAATCTGAAAGATCCATAACTCTACCTTATACTGTCTGTAAGTTATTTCCCTTTGATTGTCATTTTTACAGCATTTTCTGCTCGTCTGGAATATAACTTTGTCATCTATAGTCTGAACATCTTCAAATTTGATATGCATCATCGTTGTATATTTATGGAGTGCAGTGCACAAGAACCATAACTTCTTCTAGCTTGAATTTTGAGTTATTTCCCCTTTGAACTTCATTTTCATAGCATTTCTTGCTTGTCCGGAGCAAAACTTTGTCATCTTAAGTAGGAATGACTTGAAATTGGGTATGATTATTTGGTGCAATATTTGGAAGTGCAGTGCACAAGAATTGTAACTCTAATTTGTGCTGTCTTTGAGTTATTTCCCTTTGAATGTCATTTTTACAGCATTTAGTGCCTCATCTCAAGTCAAAACGACTTCAAACTTGGTATGCATGTTTGTTGCAGTATTACAGAGTACAATGTGCAAGAACAATAACTCTACCTAGTGCGAACTTTATGTAATTCCACATTGATCTTCATTCTTACAGTATTACTTGCTTGTCTGACATGGAACTTCAAAGTCTCAAGTCAAATTGCGACAAATTGCTGCTCTTGTTTCATTATCATTTAGCCTTGAACCTTGATATTTGGTATTTATCTTTATTGTAGACCTTTGCTGCTTGGTACTCAGGTGAGCGATATAGGACCATCATGGTCCTCTTGTCTATCTTGTTTAACCCTTTATTAAACAACAAATTTGTAGACTGGTCTGAATTGAAAGCACTTGCAGATGACAAGGTAAATGTGACTCAAAACTTGAAATTTGTTTCCAGCAGGGAGGAAAATATTGTGGGAAGAGAAAAAAAATGCTGGTTATCATTTTGTCCTTTTCCCACAATGTTTTCAAAAGGCGTCTATCTCGGGGTCTCAAAAACCAAGGATTGTTTGGTACAGAGTTAATTACACATGTTTATGCTTTTGATAAGTTTATCCCATTACCAGACAACAAAATTTTAGTCTTGTCAAAATCGAAAGCATTTGCAGACGACAATTTCAACTTGGCTCTAATTGTGCAAGTTTTCTTTGATAGGGTAAAAAATATTGAGGGAAAAGGAGAAATCGTTCACCAGCAATTTCACATTTTCCCATGTTTTCAAAAGGCCTTTTTCCCCAGGGTTGTTAAAAGTCATCATTGTGTGATAAAGGGTTAAAGCCGTGTTGTCAGCCAAAGAATTAACTCTTTACCACACAGTCCCAACTTTAAACGGCCCAGAGAAAGAAAGCTCAGACTCCTGAAAACATGGGAATAGCAGAAAATGCTGGTTACCGGCATTTTCTCATTTTCACTCTCTGTTTTCTACCCTTCCCAAATTGAAGATATGTTTTTGATACACATTTATTTTGTCATCTGCAAAAGTTTTCAATTTGGACCAGTCCAAAATTTTGTTGTGTGGAAAAGGGTTGTGCCATGCCATGAAATTGGTTATGGATTGTTTGTTCTTTGAGGCCTTAATAGTACAGAATTGTTTTCGTTTGCCAGATCTCAATGCATTTACTGAACAAATTGGCCCACCAGTTGTTTCTAAACCATTTCCCAGACAAGTTGGAAATGTATCAACAGACAAAAGGTCGAAGTCAAAACCATCCTTATCCAAAAAGAGGCCTCAAAGTGGGTCTACAGATGAGATAGGTCAGTTAACATGTGCTGGAGTAGACACAGAAGATAATAATTGATAGTTAAAAATTAGTAAAAATTGGCAATACGTAAAAAAACCCGTCACATGGTATATTGTTGGTGCAACATTAAGTTTTGATTCATTCTATGCAGATACCGTACTTTCAGTTCTGACAGGTCTAAAATTTTATTGGTTGATAAATCAATAATAAGTGTCCAATCAATAATATAAATGGTATCTTTTATTTTTGTTGTTATTAAACAAAACCAGGACAATAGGCACAATCTTTTACTGCACAATTTTGAGTTTTTAAAACCTGGAGAAAGAAAGCTTTTGAAAACAAAATTTGAAAAAGTGAACATGATGGTAGCCTTCTAAAGATGTATTTCATTATAAGCATTATTGTCACTTCTGTGGTTTACTAGTGCTTTCAGTTTGGACAAATCTAAAATTTTATCTTTTTGTAAACGGTTAAACATTTACCAAATGAACCTGTATTATATAAATCTGAGGAGAAGGCGCCAAAAATCATACATGTATTAGTAAATGAGAAAAAGGCTGATAAGCAACATTTTCTCCATTTACTGCAATGTTTTCTATCTTGTTTAACCCTTTATTAAACAACAAATTTGTAGACTGGTCTGAATTGAAAGCACTTGCAGATGACAAGGTAAATGTGACTCAAAACTTAAAATTTGTTTCCAGCAGGGAAGAAAATATTGTGGGAAAAGAAAAAAAATGCTGGTTATCATTTTGTCCTTTTCCCACAGTGTTTTCAAAAGGCGTCTATCTCGGGGTCACAAAAACCAAGGATTGTTTGGTACAGAGTTAATTACACATGTTTATGCTTTTGATAAGTTTATCCCATTACCAGACAACAAAATTTTAGTCTTATCAAAATCGAAAGCATTTGCAGACGACAATTTCAACTTGGCTCTAATTGTGCAAGTTTTCTTTGATAGGGTAAAAAATATTGAGGGAAAAGGAGAAATCGTTCACCAGCAATTTCACATTTTCCCATGTTTTCAAAAGGCCTTTTTCCCCAGGGTTGTTAAAAGTCATCATTGTGTGATAAAGGGTTAAAGCCGTGTTGTCAGCCAAAGAATTAACTCTTTACCACACAGTCCCAACTTTAAACGGCCCAGAGAAAGAAAGCTCAGACTCCTGAAAACATGGGAATAGCAGAAAATGCTGGTTACCGGCATTTTCTCATTTTCATTCTCTGTTTTCTACCCTTCCCAAATTGAAGATATGTTTTTGATACACATTTATTTTGTCATCTGCAAAAGTTTTCAATTTGGACCAGTCCAAAATTTTGTTGTGTGGAAAAGGGTTGTGCCATGCCATGAAATTGGTTATGGATTGTTTGTTCTTTGAGGCCTTAATAGTACAGAATTGTTTTCGTTTGCCAGATCTCAATGCATTTACTGAACAAATTGGCCCACCAGTTGTTTCTAAACCATTTCCCAGACAAGTTGGAAATGTATCAACAGACAAAAGGTCGAAGTCAAAACCATCCTTATCCAAAAAGAGGCCTCAAAGTGGGTCTACAGATGAGATAGGTCAGTTAACATGTGCTGGAGTAGACACAGAAGATAATAATGACCATGTAGATGATTATGAACCGAGTTGGAGGCAAACTGAGGTATTGACCTTTGTTAACTTCAGAAAAAATTCTACTGCTGTGTGACCCTGACTTTCGAAAAAACTGTATCAAAAAAGAAGAAAGTGCTAAAAACCACCATTTTCTCCATTTCCACAATTTGTTTTATCTGTTAAAATATTTCAATTATGAATGAATATAAAGTAAAATTTTGTAAGCGACCAGGAGGAAACAAACTGACTGAAATGTGGGAATAGATGTATGAATTTTATGATTTAAAGAATATTTGCAATCCTAGCATGCAAAGGATTAAGTCATTACCAAACGACAATATTTTAGGCTTGTCCAAATCGAAAGCATTTGCAGACAACAAAATAAAAGTGACTGAATTCTTCAAAGATTCACCCCTGTCTACTATGACACATCACTATCCTGGTATACCAGGGAAGAGTAAGGCTTACACAGAAGCTATTATAATACTGCAAAGCAATATCTCATGATCTGATTGGTTATTATGCAGTGGACATATATATCATGTACCCTGGCTAAAACCATGTAAAGCCAGTTTCCCTTTTGAGTGCCCCTTAAACATCACTGCACTTGCAATACAACATCTAAAATTGCGGCGTTGATATAGTGAGGTCAGTTTTTATTGAATTGGGGCACTCAGACGGGAATTTCTATTTCGTCAGCATACTGGATTAGTGAGATTATAAAACAGGAAAATTTTGCTTAAAGTGCTTTGAAAGGGTAAAACTTTGCAGTATAAGTTTGTTGTATGGTCAGGTTGAAGGCATCTTCACGAGCCAAGTTTATGATCACTACATGGATCTTACCTTGGCTGATTGAGCCCGATTTCGAGATTCCTGTGATACGCCCTCTATTGGATGTTGGTTATTACTCGCCTTTACATCATATTTCTAAAAGCAAATGAAACATCGTTTTACAAACCCGCTACGAATACACATGAAGTGATAAGCAGACATCCACGTGGGTTTCCATGTTTACCTTCCATTAGAAAGGTAGATATCTTGTTCTATTTTTATCAAAGATGAAATGCTACGAGTGATTTCATTTGTTGCAGCTAGAGCTGGCTGCATCCAATGAAAAAGCATATCGGGTGAATGTAAAAATCAAACGCGATCTGCCAAGGGTAGATTTACGTAGTGAATCGTCAGTCTTGGCTTGCGAAGATAGGTTGAAGGGGACTTAGAAACTTGTTCATGGCTGTGTCGAAGCATGTGGCCACCTCGCCTTCGGCTCGGGGGGAAATGATTCACCACAGCGGTGAATATGTTTTCAAGTCCCCTGCCACCTGACTGTACAACTTATATTAGCTTGTTACCCAAGCATGTAGGGGCTTTTTTAATAAATGTCCAATGCATAGGTTACATGCTAGCCCATCATAGCTGAATGAATTGCACCAGGTAGCATTTTATTGATTAGACATTTATTTCATTTTGAAATTCAAAGTAACTATGGTTGTTTTGAAACATAGTCTTTTTTTTTTTACCCAGAATGCCCAAATTAGATTTGTATTTGTAGAATGCCATCTAGTAGAAGATAATGATAAAATGTGGAAAAAGTGAGAAAATGCAGGTCACCGGCACTGCCCCCTTTACCAATGATGGTGTCAAAAGCCCTCTTGCCAAGGTTGTAAAAACTTGGAAATGTTTGCTGTAGGGTTAAGGGCTGACTTACTTCGAAAGCCTGTGGAGAAAAGGATATCAACTTTGCAGAACTGAAATTTGGATGTAGAGATGACACAGGCAAGCAAGAAAAGATCACAAAATGCAAATGAAGAAATTGCTAGTCCTGGTTAACTTGTCTATTTGTTGCAATGATTTACATTCTTGATTGTACAAAGAAGTCTGTAAATCATTAAATAGATCTAGTTCAATTAGGCAAGTTATAAACAGAAGAAAAAAAAAGTGCAGTAAAACTCTCATTAGTAGATTTGTTGGAAGAAAGAAAACTCGAAAATGCTTTTTCCTGTGTTAAACCTTTTACCATACAATCCTGTTTTGATGACCCTGTGGGATGACCTGTAGGAAACATTGTCGGTAAAGAAAGAAACGCCTGGTAACCAGCGTTTTCTCCTTTTCCTGTAAGGTTTTCCACACTGGCACATACAGCTACCATGTTTCAGCTACTAATTAGCCATGTACATGTACAACTGAATTCAATTTGGACTAGTCTCAAAATTTGTCATTTGGTTAAGCTTGTAAAACATATTGTGCATGTATCTTTTATTTTCCAGGTTAGCACGAATAAGGAAAGTAGACACCAAAGATTTGAGACACATTCTCCGTCACTGAGGCCATCTTCATTAAGAAAGAGTGCAAGACTGACCGAAAGAAGAAAAGTTACAGGGACTTTGCTGTCAGCTGTTATGCTGAAAAGAAAATGGAATGAAAATGATTCACAAGAGAGCGATCAGGGCAAAAAGACCGAAATAAGCTTTTCGGATGAACCAGTAAGCCATCATTCAAATGATGAAAAGAAAGTGACAGGGAAGGAAGAATTAAGCTCCCTTAATGGAGATTCAGAAAGTTTAGAATCAAAGATAAATGTAAAAGACACAGATAATTTTGTATGTTCACTTTGCCAATTTCATGCTGCAGACAAGCTTAGTCTAGAGGATCATTACAAAATACAACATTCTATACAATTAAAATTATACAAACTTGGTTCACAGAGAACCTGTAGTGTCTGTTATGATATGTTCAGTTGTCAGAAAACTTTCAAAAATCACATAGAGAGGCATGAGACTGAAAGACGTGGACGGAAGATTGTCAAACCATTTGGCTGTAATCTTTGTAAGAAAAAGTTTACCAAACTGTCAGAGCACAATAAACATATGAAAGCTTATCATGGAGAAAATCATACCCAAAAGCACAAGTACATCTGTGATATTTGTGGCAAGATATTTAAAACATCTGATCATCTGAAAGAACATAAACAGAAAAAACTGGGAAAGGATCATAAATATAAAATATGTGGCTCAAACGTTAAGAAACAATGCGGTGTAAATGAACATATTGCAGTGATACACAATGATTCTGCATCAAGAGTACTAGCTTGTACTCATTGTTCAAAAACATTTCGTCGTCGATCAACTATAGAGTATCATATAAACAAAGAACACTTGAAGAGCAAACCATATGAATGTGATAAGTGCAAGAGTAAGTTCTTCTCAAGGGAAGCACTTAGAGATCACCAAAGGCATTGTGAGGTGAGTGAGGATTCAATGATAACATGTGAGTATTGTGGGAAAAGAATGAAGACCAATCACCACTATAAACTTCATGTACAGGCAGTGCACTCAGATCCTGCTCTAATTTGTGCATGTGGAAAAGTTGTCCGTTGGCAGTCTAATGTTACAAAACACAAGCGTCGGTGTCCACTTCGTGCTGCTAATTTAGGAGAAAAATTCTCTGAGAAATCAGGCAAAGCAGAGAGTCTTGAAGAGCCTGCATCAAATATGAATGATAATGTCAGTGAGAATGGAAATGAAATAGATAAAGGTAATCTTGATGCTGTTGAAGATGACAGTAAAATAAGGGAAACAAATGACCAAAGTGTCTGTGTTCTTCAAGAAATGGCCTCCCCAGTAGGCTCTTCGGCTGAGATACAAATGATACCTACAGATACAAATGAAGTAAATGAAATAAATCCTGAGGCTGGTAGGGGTGCAATGGATGTGTCACATGTTGATAATAACATATTTGCAGATCTGGTAAAAGGGGTTGATGAAAAAGTTGTGGAAATTTCAAGCACATCTTCTTTGGGTAATCAGGCATTTGAAGACAAAGGGACTGGAAATGTATTTTATGTTATAATAAAGAAATGAGTATAGTGTCAGCAACATAGTGTCTATGTGCATCCATGATAAGTTTCACTACTACATTTACAATCGCATTATACCCATAACACAAGTCTGCTATTTTGGATGATTAATAGATCAAAAATAGTTTTTGTTGCTTTGACATTTGGCATGTTTTGACTTATTCTCATCACTAAACCCTGGGAAGCTATGGGAATGTTGTTTTTATAGGTATGTAGATCTAGATTCAGCTTCTTCTAGTGGACAGTGTTTGTGTAGATCAAAATCATACAGTACAAAATATGCAGTCTGATCTTGTAATTATCAAATGTTTTGTTAAATATCCTGATAATTATACCCTCTTGATTTTTTGTTCATCCTAGTCGAAAAAATTCACTCATTAAAATGAGCCATGCTCTGACAAAATGGGGTTTAATGTATGTTTGTTGTGTATTATGCCAGTCAACACATGGATCAATTAAATCCATTTAGTCCAACAACAGACTTAATCATGAGGTAGAATCATACATGGACATGCAGACAATTTTCAAATGATAAAAGGTTTTGTCTCATGTTAACATAGGCCAATACTCTTTTTTAGCTCACCTGAGCACAAGGTGCTCAAGGGGAGCTTTTAGGGTCACTCGGTGTGCGTCGTCCATCGTGCATTGTGCGTCGTCAACAATTCTTTAAACGTCAACTCCTCCTAAACCGCTTGGTCAATTTGGACCAAACTTGGCAGGAATGTTCCTTGGGAGGTCCTCTTTAAAAACTGTTCACAGAAACTGATTCTGTCGAAAACTCTGGTTGCCATGGCAACCAAATGGAATTTTTTAGCAAATTCTTTAAAAATCTTCTCCTCTGAAACTGCTGGTCGGATTTTGAAATTATTTCACAGATATGTTCCTTGGGTGACCCTTTTCAAAAATTGTTCGTGAAATTTTATCCATCAAAAATTGTGGCTCTGGTGAATGGGGGCCACTTGCAATGCACTATACACAGAAATCAAGGAATTCTTAAAAAATCTTCTCCTCTGAAACCGCCGGTCGGATTTTGAAATAATTTCACAGATATGTTCCTTGGGTGACCCTTTTCAAAAAATGTGGCTCTGGTGAATGGGGGCTACTTGCACAATACAGAAATGAAGGAATTCTTAAAAAATCTTCTTCTCTGAAACCGCTAGTGAGATTTTGAAATAATTTCACAGAGTTGTTCCTTGGGTGACTCTTTTCAAAAATTGTTCGCGAAATTTTGATTGGTCAAGAAACATGGCTCTAGTGAATGGGGGATGGGGGCTACTTGCACTATTGGGGCTACTTGCACTATAGGGAAATGAAGAAATTTTTAAAAATTCTTCTTCTCTGAAACGGCTGGACAGATTTTGAAATGATTTCACAGAGATGATCCTTGGGTGACCCTTTTCAAAAAGTGTTCACAAAATTTTGATCCGTCAAGAAACATGGCTCTGGTGAATGGGGGCTACTTGCACTATATGGAAATGAAGAAATTCTTGAAAATTCTTTTTCTCTGAAACCTCTAGTCAGATTTTAAAATAATTCGACAGAGATGTTCCTTGGCTGATCCTTGCTCTTGTGAATGGGGGCTACTTGCACTATATGGACATGATGAAATTCTTGAAAATTCTCTTTTTCTGAAACCCCTGGTCAGATTTTAAAAGAAATTTTCCGAAACGTTCCTTGGGTGACCCTTTTCAAAACTTGTTGGTAAATTTTGATCCATCAAGAAACATGGCTCTCGTGGATGGGGGATACTTACTCTTATACAGAAATGAAGAATTCTTAAAAATTCTTCTTTTTGAAACTGATGGTCAGATTTCGAAATTAATTTTACAGGTGACCTTTCGAAAATTTAGCAAAATTATAAATTTTGTTCCAATGTTTCAATACCTCAAAAAAAAAAACAAGAGGACCATGATGGTCCTATATCGCTCACCTGAGTACCAAGCAGCACAGGTCTAAACTAAAGATATATACCAAATAACAAGGTTTTAGGCCAAATGATAATGAAACAGGAGCAGCAAATTGTTGCAATTTAACTTGAGACTTTGAAGTTCCATTCCATACAAGCAAGAAATACTGTAAAAATGAAGATCAAAGTGGAATTACTAAAAATTCCTGCTACGTAGAGTTATTGTTCTTGTGCACTGCACTCTGTAATATTGCAAAAAACATGAATACCAAGTTTGAAGTCGTTCTGACTTAAGATAACAGTTATATTCAGGGCAGGCACTAAATGCTGTAAAAATGACATTCAAAGGGAAATAACTTAAAGACAGCACAAGGTACAGTTACAATTCTTAGGCAATGCACTTCCAAATACTGCAACAAATAAGCATACCAAATATCAAGTCATTCCTCCTTAAGATGACAAAGTTTTGCTCCTGACAAAGCAAGAAATGCTATAACAAGAGCGGCAAACTGTCGCAAGATACGCCCGTCTTACCCCAAGTTGTAAAGCTGGGGCATGCACCAGACTAAATTCAAGTATGAAAAACGACAAAGGGCAGTAACTCAAAAATTAAGCGAGCAAGAGTTATGATTCCTGTGCACTGCACTCCCCCTTGACCCCCTTGATGAGATCTATCCACCCATGAAATTTCATAACCCTAGCTGGTATAGTTTTGGAGATATTCACCGGACAAAAATCAAGTATGAAAAACGACAAAGGGCAATTACTCAAAAATTAAGCAAGCAAGAGTTATGATTTCTATGCACTGCACTCCCCCTCGATGAGATCTATTCACCCATGAAATTTCATAACCCTAGCTAGTATAGTTTTGGAGATATGCTCCGGACAAAAATCAAGTATGAAAAACGACAAAGGGCAATAACTCAAAAATTAAGCAAGCAAGAGTTATGGTTCTTATGCACTGCACTCCCCCTTGATGAGATCTATCCACCTATGAAATTTCATAACCGTAGCTAGTATAGTTTTGGAGATATTCACCGGACAAAATTCAAGTATGAAAAATGACAAAGGGCAATAACTCAAAAATTAAGCAAGCAAGAGTTATGGTTCCTGTGCACTGCACTCCCCCTTAGTGAGATCTATTCACCAAGAAATTTCATAACCGTAGCTAGTATAATTTTGGAGATATGCTCCGGACAAAATTCAAGTATGAAAAAGAACAAAGGGCAATAACTCAAAAATTAAGCAAGCAAGAGTTATGGTTCTTATGCACTGCACTCCCCCTTGATAAGATCTATCCACCCATGAAATTTCATAACCCTAGGTAGTATAGTTTTGGAGATATGCTCCGGACAAAATTCAATATGAAAAACGACAAAGGGCAATAACTCAAAAATTAAGCAAGCAAGAGTTATGATTCTTGTGCACTGCACTCCCCCTTAATGAGATCTATCCACCCATGAAATTTCATAACCGTAGCTAGTATAGTTTTGGAGATATTCACCGGACAATATTCAAGTATGAAAAAGGACAAAGGGCAATAACTCAAAAATTAAGCAAGCAAGAGTTATGGTTCCTGTGCACTGCACTCCCCCTTAGTGAGATCTATTCACCAAGAAATTTCATAACCGTAGCTAGTATAATTTTGGAGATATGCTCCGGACAAAATTCAAGTATGAAAAAGAACAAAGGGCAATAACTCAAAAATTAAACAAGCAAGAGTTATGGTTCCTGTGCACTGCACTCCCCCTTGATGAGATCTATCCACCCATGAAATTTCATAACCCTAGGTAGAATAGTTTTGGAGATATGCTCCGGACAAAGAAGTGGACGCCGCCTGCCCACCCGCCCGCCCGCCTGCCCATCACGGGTGATCCCATAATACGTCCCGTCTTCGACGGGCGTATAAAAATGAAGGTGGAATAACTCAAAATTTGTGCTAGGAAGTTATGGTTCTTGTGCAGTGCACTCCATAATTTTTCAACAATCATGCATATCAAATTTGACGATGTTCAGGCTGTAGATGACAAAGTTATATTCCAGACAAGCAGAAAATGCTGTAAGAATTTCAATCAAAGGGAATTAACTTATAGACAGTATGAAGTAGAGTTATGGCTCTTTCACACTGCACTCTGTTTTATTGCAATAAACACAAATGCCAAGTTTCCAGCCTAAGAACTATTCTAAAAAAAACTTTCTAATTCAAGGGCAAATAACTCCCATTGTTCTGGTCACCCATAATCGGACTCATCTGAGATCTTAGAGTCATATATGTTGTGACCAAGTTTGGAACTAATTGGTTGATATTTGTAGATGCTAGAGTGTAAACAAAGTGAAATACAGCAATTTTTTTAATTCAAGGGCAAATAACTCCAGTTGTTCTCGTCTGAATACACCAATAATCAACCTCATCCGAGATCTTATGGTCATGTATATTTTGTCCAAGTCTGGTGTTGATTGGTCAATAATTGTAGATGCTAGAGTGAAAACAAAGTCAAATATAGCGATTTTTCTAATTCAAGGGCAAATAACTCAGTTGTTCTTGTCTGATGAGGCCCATAATCGAACTCATCCAAGATCTTATGGTCATATATATTTTGAGAAAGTTTGGTGCTAATTGGTTGATATTTGTAGATGCTAGAGTGTAAACAAAGTGAAATACAGCTATTTTCTTTATTCAAGGGCAAATAACTCCAGATGTTCTGGTCCGATTTGACCCATCATCAAACTCAACCGAGATCTTATGATCATATATATTTTGACAAAGTTTGGTGCTGATTGGTTGATATTTGTAGATGCTAGAGCGTAAACAAAGTGAAATACAGCTATTTTCTTTATTCAAGGGCAAATAACTCCAGACGTTCTGGTCCGATTTGACCCATAAGTAAACTCATCCGAGATCTTATGGTCATACACACTTTGTCCAAGTTTGGTTATGATTGGTTAAAAAATGTAGATGCTAGAGTGAAAACAACGTCAAATATAGCAATTTTCTTAATTCAAGGGCAAATAACTCCTGTCGTTCTGGTCCGATGAGGCCCATAATCGAACTCATCCAAGATCTTATGGTCATATATATTTTGAGAAAGTTTGGTGCTAATTGGTTGATATTTGTAGATGCTAGAGTGTAAACAAAGTGAAATACAGCTATTTTCTTTATTCAAGGGCAAATAACTCCAGATGTTCTGGTCTGATTTGACCCATAAGCGAACTCATCCGAGATCTTATGGTCATACACACTTTGTCCAAGTTTGGTGTCGATTGGTTAAAAATTGTAGATGCTAGAGTGAAAACAAAGTCAAATATAGCAATTTTCTTAATTCAAGGGCAAATAACTCCTGTAGTTCTGGTCCGATGAGACCCATAATCAAACTCATCCGAGATCTTATGGTCATATATATTTTGAGAAAGTTTGGTGCTAATTGGTTGATATTTGTGGATGCTAGATTGTAAACAATGTGAAATATAGCTATTTTCTTAATTCAAGGGCAAATAACTCCAGATGTTTTGGTCCGATTTGACCCATAAGCGAACTCATCCGAGATCCTATGGTCATACACACTTTGTCCAAGTTTGGAGTTGATTGGTTAAAAATTGTAGATGCTAGAGTGAAAACAAAGTCAAATATAGCAATTTTCTTAATTCAAGGGCAAATAACTCTGGTCATTCTGGTCCGATAAGACCCATAATCAAACTCATCCGAGATCTTATGGTCATATATATTTTGAGAAAGTTTGGTGCTAATTGGTTGATATTTGTAGATGCTAGAGTGTAAACAAAGTGAATTATAGCAATTTTCTTAATTCAAGGGCAAATAACTCCAGATATTCTGGTCCGATTTGACCCATAATCGAACTCATCCGAGATCTTATGGTCATACACACTTTGACCAGGTTTGGTGCTGATTGGTTGATATTTGTAGATGCTAGAGTGTAAACAAGAAAATTTTTATAGGACGGACGGACGGACGGACGGACGGACGACGGACGGACGACGGACGCCGACGGACGGTGAGTGATCACAATAGCTCACTCTGAGCACTTCGTGCTCAGGTGAGCTGAAAATAATAGGCTATGGTCATCTCAAAAATTCAGGTGAGCGATCCAGGGCCATCTTGGCCCTCTTGTTTTTAAGATGCTTTCATAAGCATACGCAGATAACAAATCGAACATGATCCAGAGACTGGACTTCTTTGAAAAAAGAGTAGTAAATATTGTTGGAGGAGAAAGATTGGCTATCAGCATTTTTTCCTACCCCACATTGTTTTCCAAAGACTTAATCCAACATGTTTCTCGGGATTATTCAGTTAAACCATTACCACACAATCCCTACTTTTGACGACACTGAGAAAGAAGCCTTTTGAAAACATTGTGGAAAAAATGCTGGTTATCAGCATTTTCTCCTTTCCTACAACGTTTTCCACCCTATCAGTAACCAATTGCACTGTTTGAGCCACATTGAAATTGTCTTCTGCAAATGCTTTGAATTTGGTCGAGGCTAAAAGTTTGCCGTCTGGTAAAGGGTTGAGGGTCAATCAAGCTCTGTGTACAATATATTGTCATCTGCATGGATCTGAATATAAGAAATAACAGAGTCATAACAGCCTTGTATCGCTCACCTAGGTAGTAAGTACAAACCATACATATCAAACATTACAATGCTGAACTGATGGTTTCGAACAAGAAGACATTTTTATTTTTAAGTTTTCACTATTTAAACCTTTGTAAACTTGTGACGTCTTGGATAGGGTTAATTAAATCTGACTTCTGGGCTATAAATTGAACAATTTTAGTAGAGGTCCATTTGATATAGCTAGTTAGCTACATATGCAAACTTAAGTAACCCTGGATCTTATGTTTTGGAAAAGGAAGACACTCAAAGTATTAATTATATAAGGCAATATAAATCTTTTGATCCCCATGGTAGGGCCAAATTTAATCCAAGGGCTGAAATTTCAACTGCAGTAGTAGAGGCACAGAAGAATGAGCTACCGACTAAATTTGTCAGCCCTTTGCCTTATGCTTAGAGGAATGAGGTTTTTAAAATTTTCGCTATAGGAGCCCGTGTAAAACTTGTGACCCCCCCCCCCCAAGACAGGGCCAGTTTTGACCTCAGGGCTATAACTTGAAGATAACCTTATTAGGATGAAGGTAAGTCCAAAATTTGGTAGTTCAAAGCCTTACGGTTAGGAACAGAAAAAAATTCTTTTAAGTTTTTTCTCTATAAGCTTTTTGTAAATTATGTTACCACCAAAGCTAATTTTGACTCCAGGGCTATAACTTGACTTAGTAGAAGCCCATTACATTGAGCTACATGCCATATTGGTATCACTAGATTTCATACAAGAAGATTCAAAAAAAAAAATTAAATATTTTTCAGTTTTATAATAATGACAACCAGAGTTTTTACAGGAATCATATTCCACAGATGGTCGCATGGACAAAAAAACAGACACGGGACCATGACATAACGTCGGTGTGCTTCCAAAACCTCGTAACTACAGCTTGTAACAAGCTGTAGTTACGAGGTTTTGGAAGCACACCGATTAAGCTTGCTCGCCTTTTGACCAGATGAGCGAAATATGACATTTCAAAAAATCAGTTTACGTCAGTCCTGTGAACTGTTTATCACTGACACTTGTGATGCAAAGTTTTTGGCAGCTTGTGCAAGAAGCTAAAAAAAAAAAGAATGAAAAGATTCTATTTACTCTCTACCAAACAACAAAATTTTGGACTAGTCTAAGCTGAAAGCATTTGGAGACGACAAATGTGAATCAAAAATTGAAATTTGATTTGGGAAGGGTAGAAAACATTGTGGGAAAAGGAGAAAATGTTTGTTACCAGCATTTTCTCCTTTTCCAACAATGTTTTCAAAAGGCTTCTTTCACAGGGTCGTCAGAAGTCGGGATTCTGTACTAAAGAGTTAACAATTGCAAATGTTTAACAATGTACTAGTTCATGTATATCACAAATTTTTCTAGCGAACAGATATTTTTTTTAAACTATGTACATACAAAGCTCATCATGTCTCTGGGGGCTGACAGTAAAAAAGATGTTGGGTCTAGGTGCTCCTTTGTGAGAAATTTGCCTTTGAAAAAGATGTAGAAAGTTGCAAAATTTAGCTTATTATGGATTTAAAGGTGGGTATTCAGATTTTTCACACTACACGAAATTTAAAAAAAAAAAATTATATCACTGAAATTTACATGAAAAAACAATACAAATCATTAATAAATCATAAAATTACATAAAAAAGATTGATGGTATTCCCTGAAAAGGCTTCGTAGCCTCTTAAGCTAATTTTAGATTTCGCGTCAAAAATCCAAAAGCATTGTGGGTATGCTAAATGACTGGCAAGTGACTAATGACGCTTAAATTCGGTAATATAACAAACATGTAATTATTTTCCATAATGTCTTCTTAGGACGCTATATTTGAAGCTTCTTATGTGTATTTTTGGTATGTAAATGCTCATGTAAAAATAGATCGTGTTTCCCGTCAATGTCGACCTGGACTGTAGTGAATCTCTAATTTCTCTTGTTGACGGATTGTTTTTGACTTCTTGGGTTTTATGAAAGAAAATTATATGGCTTTAGGAGTATAAGGATGATTTTTTTTTTTTTTTTTTGTACTTTCGAAAAATTTTCATCCCAGAATCTGAAGGGCCACCTTTAACATGCTATTCTTTAATAGTAACGAAAACAGTAAATTACTGGAAGAATATACAAATGTACTTCATTTTTAATGAAAAGTCATTTTGTTTTGCACAAAAAAAAAAAAATAAAATCAAAGTACTGATAGTGCTGAAGGCCAGGAAATTCGGGATACGAAACAACACATGAGGTCAATTTTAATTAATACAAACAGGTAGACGGACAGGGATACAAGCGGATTCCACTAAGCCCCTGGAATTCTTGGTTTTATCAGGAAATTTTGTACTGATACTAGAAAGCACTAGCCAGAAACTAATTAAGCCAGAGCTAGGCATGTGCTCACAGTTATGCTGTGCTTGATAATGGCTTAGAATACTTAGTAATTTGTCGTGCTTGTAAACAATCCCAAGTCAAAATTGAACCGTATTCAATCGGTGCAATACCAACTTTGGTTATCTAAATTTTCTGAGACATGTGATGTCTTGTAGTCCTGAATGACGCTATTTTTTACATTTATGATGCAAGAACATATTTATTTTTATTGATTTCAATGAAAATACATGTAAGATAGATATCAAGGTAAAATGTAATGAATGATAAAGATTGGAGTGATACGGCAGTTGGTCATGTTGTCTCTACCTTCCACAAGTCGACGAAATTTTGAACTGGTCATATTTGAAGGAAGTTTAGATGAAAATCCAAAGTAGTTCTTCGTGCGTATTGAAAAGTAAGATTTTGGGGATATTGGGACGAATTGCTTGTTACAAGCGAATTCTCTTTTAGCCAAAATATTTTCTCAATAAAATAGTGTGAAAAGGTTGGATTGTTTTGGGAAAACGATTTGGCTAGGTTTTTTTATTTTACTTGCTTATTTTACGGACAAGTCACAGTGACTTGAGCTTCGATACTTATATCTAAATAATATAAAAAGACGTTAATCCTAATTCATAATCGTTGCCCAAGGACAACTTGTGTCAAGCCCGCGAACACTTGACTCTCAAGCTTGACCTAGACCCTGGACCTGAATAAATGTTTCAAAGGAAACTTCTACTCATGATGGAGAACAATGCATTATGCTAATTAATATCGGAATCTATCCAAAAATGTAGGAGTTATGGGTTCGGACGAAAAATTGGACTTCAATGTGGCCTTGATCTTGAACCTACTAGAACAGATGTTTCGAATGGCACATCTAACCGTGATGGAGGTCAATTGTGCCAAATTATTTTGAAATCTATCCACAATTGTAGAAGTTATGGACCAGAAATATTCGGATGCACACAAGCCCTAGTGAACACTAGAAATATGTGTGTCAGAGACACTGATGCCCCTGCTAAATGGTATTGGTCACAGGTATGTCATATGAAACTTGTAGAGAGAGAGAGATATAAAAAAAGATACATTAAATGACAAGTGAACGACTACAGAAAAGAAATATAAGCATTTATTTGGTTTCAAATCGAACTCAATCAAAGACATTTTTAAAAATCACACAGGTGTAATCTATTTGTGACAGGTGTAAAAGGTGTGAAATACATCCTATCAGTGTGAAATAGGCAGTATAAACAATGACAAAACTACCAGATAACTCTTGGATAAAGGTAACTAATTCACATAATGTACATATTAAAGACAACGAAATTTCAAAAATATTTTTATAGACAACTTGATTGACGATATGGATGAAATTTGATGTTGGGGTCGATTTTTCTAAAACTTTATTTGGGGACGATTTCACCAAAGAAATCGTCTCCAGGGGACGATTTCTCCGGAGTGATAAACATAACACGGGCCAAGCAGTTTGGGGACGATTTCTCCAGGGGCCGATTTCTCCAGCATTCCGCTGAAGTACCCTTGATTTAGTCGATATACATAAGAAAAAGTGATAAACATAACACGGGCCAATATTCTATATGTAGTTTGCTTTATTTACAATCGCATTTTAGCGGAGACGCGTTTTGTGACACACATGTTCAAATGTCAACACAACGTTATAGACAAACTCCGAGCAGAGTCGTTCGTAAATCTCACCATACCTGAATGTAAATAATCCGGAGTGCAAGAGAGAGCGTTATAGATATTAACCGTATATAGCGCGTAGGAATACACAACTGCCGGATAAAGCTAAGTCCATTAGGTTACGCCTTTATTAGGTCAGTGTTAATGACAAAAACTGGATAAAAAACACACACTCGTCAGTTATTAAAGGGTCGTAATACCCTTGCAATTCCATGGCGTTTTGCAGATGAAAGCTTTGAGGAAAGGAGAGCATTTACACCGTTTGATAAGCAATCTCTGTATGTACTTGGGAAACTAGTTGTTTTGGCGGACTCAGCGATATATAGTGGACACACCGTCCAACATTTTTGTCTGAATAGGCAGCTTACGATCCCTATAGGCAAGAGAATCCCTTGAGAGGGATTTCCTGGCCTAAAAATGTACGAAATGTATAAATATGAATGTTATATTTAGACCATTGAGTTAAAAAGGGAGATAATTTGACCGAATTAAGGGTGAATCTATAATAAATGCAATCATTCTCACACACTTTTTTAGCTCACCTGAGCACAACATGCCCAAGGGGAGCTTTTAGGATCACCCGGTGTCCGTCGTCAACAATTAAACTGGACCAACTTGGACCAAACTTGGCTGGAATGTTCCTAGGAAGGTCCTCTTTCAACTTTGTCCTCAGAATTTGATTCCATCAAAAACTCTGGTTGCCATGGTAACCAAATGGAATTTTCTAAGAAATTCTTTAAAAAATCTTCTTCTCTGAAACCGCTGGCCAGATTTTATAGTAATTTCACAGAGATGTTCCGTTGGTGACCCTTTTCAAAGAGTGTTTGCAAAATTTTGATCCATCAAGAAACATGGCTCTGGTGAATGGGGGCTACTTGCAATATACAGAAATGAAGAAATTCTTAAAAATTCTTCTCCTCTGAAACCGCCAGTCAGATTTTAAAATAATTTCACAGAGATGTTCCTTGGGTGACCCGTTTCCAAAAAATGTTCGTGAAATTTTGATTTGTCAAGAACAATGGCTCTGGTGAATGGGTGCTACTTGCACTATGGGGAAATGAAGAAATTCTTAAAAATTCTTCTTCTATCGAACGGCTGGTCAGGTTTTGAAATAATTTCACAGAGATGTTCCTTTGGTGACCCTTTTCAAAAAGTGTTCGTGAAATTTTGATTCGTCTAGAAACATGGCTCTGGCGAATGGGGGCTTCTTGCACTGTATGGAAATGAAGAAATTCTTGAAAATTCTTCTTCTCTGAAACATGTTGTCAGATTTTAATGTAATTTCACAGCAATGTTCTTTGGGTGACCCTTTTCACAATTTGTTCGTGAAAATTTGATAGGTCAAGAAACGTGAGCCCTGTGGTCAATGGGAGCTACTTGCACTGTACGGAAATTAAGTAACTCCTAAAATATCTTCTTTTCTGAAACTGCTGGTCAGATTTTGAAATGACTTTTACGGGTGACCTTTTGAGAATTGCTTGGCAAAATAATGATTTTGTTACGGTCCTCTAAAAAATTAAGGTGAGCGATCAAGGGCCATCTTGGCCCTTTTGTTTTAATTTTCCACATTTCAAGAAAAATGTATAATTCAAAATAATAAGAAAAAATAACAAGAGGGCCATGATGGCCCTGTATCGCTCCACAGGCTTTTTAACCCTTTACCACACAAATCAAACTGTGCATGACCCTGAAAAAAGAGGGCTTTTGAAAACATTGAACACTGTCAGGCAATACAATCAGGTTTATTCATTGGCATAAAAGGTAAAGTTCTTAAAAAAAAAAAAACCTGAATGAAAGAAATCTTACTTTGAAATTCGAATTCCACTGGTGTGAGCATAACTATTAACACCAAAATGAATTTCAAACTAAAATAAACGTTTACTCAATAAAATGCTACCTTGTGCAATTCACCCATCTATAATCAGCAGTATAGAGAAATCTTGAGCAAAATCAGGCCTCATTTCTCCTCAAACGTATTGATAAAAACTGTTTTCTACATTGCTACTTTATAGAGCGTAATATTACAGTCTGCCCGCTTTTGGG
This sequence comes from Tridacna crocea, assembly GCA_943736015.1. NCBI lineage: Eukaryota > Metazoa > Mollusca > Bivalvia > Cardiida > Cardiidae > Tridacna > Tridacna crocea. Next base: position 54,025,514 of record OX031064.1, on the reverse strand, counting down.
GCCAGTGATGCGTCATATAAAACAGTCGAATCTTCGAAGAATATGACATGCGCAGACAACGCACATAATGACGGACTACTTTCTTAGCCCACTACAGAGGTGAATGTGAATGATCCGGAGTGCTAGAGAGTGGTACAAATGTGTACTCGTAGCAAAATAAAATTTGTTCTGCTCTGTTAAAAAGTTTGAAGAGAGTGAGAGTGAGAGAGAGAGAGAGAGAAGAAGAAGAAGAAGAAGAAGAAGAAGGAAAAAAAAAAAAAAAAAAAAATTACGACGTATTAAAAGTTTGTGTTAGATGTTACTTAAACTTCTAATTCATTTAACAGATGGGCTGAATCTTCTCAAAAATATGATAAAAGTAACCATTCTTTATCCTATGATAAATGGCGAAAAGAATACATTAATTTTGATCACCATGATCTGCGAACTTTTGTGAAAAATAATGTAAATTTATAATGATTTTAAAAAAAGTAACTACAGTACTTCTCTGCAGGTACTATAAAACATCCGGACCGAATCTTCCCAACCTCAGGGCCGAATCTTCTCGAAAATCACTGGTCGGCATTGCGCCGAATCTTCTCGGGTCCGAATCGTCTGACATCCGCGAAACAGACGGTAACTCCGCAGACTACAATATAAAGAACTAAACATTATATTTCAAAGCTTCGTGTCTGTTGGTTAATTAAAATCTGTTTGAAAATGAAAATTACCCAAGGTCGCTGAAATAGATATGACTGGAGTATAAAGAGTAGTTTTAAAGTTAATACGGTACAGGAACATTATTATGCCACCCTAATCAAGAGCCCGCCGTATTCTACAAACGAACAGATGAATAGAAGAGTGTTCTTTCCGAAAGCTAGGAAAACTCTTGCAGCTAGGCCTATGGTTTGTATAAAAGAAGAGCTGTAAATGATTGACATACTGGCATATCTTATATGATACGCTTATAAAACTTAGCTGTTAATCTTTACAATAAACCTGGGTCGATAAGTCAAATTTCATTTGGGTGGAGGACGATTCGGACCCAAGAAGATTCGGCCCAACTCGAAATCTTGAGAAGATTCGGACCAGTTACGAGAATATTCGGTAGAAGTTTCGGACCTAATTTTTAGAACAGTATAGTAAAGACAATTTCCATATCTTGCAATTATACAGTTTACTTTCATTGCGTAAAGGAGAATGTCCAATTTTAGGGCTACTTTGATACAGGTCTTGTCTCACTGTATTGTTACTTACGTAATGTATGTGCATACATATATATAAAGATGAGAAGTGCAATTTTAATTATATGGTACATTACACTTTGAAGATGGTTGAAGGTATGGATTACAAATTTACAATAATTTTTTTCAGTTTGATGATGAATGAAATTAAGGATTGTAGATCTAATTTTCACTGTTTGAAGATGTTTTTGCAGTACTTGACATAAATAAGTGATTTGTAATTGTATTGATGTATTATGAATGGTACGTCATGGTTTACTAATTGTTGATATTGTCCTTTTTTTAAAGAAATGTTCTCATTTCAAAGGGTAGATAAATTTGATGGTTAATATTGTATAATGAATGTGCATCAGATTTATTACTATATGATCTGGAAAACGTGATCAGATAATACAGAAACAAAAATTTGATACCTGAATGCACCGCTATATTGTATTTTTTAATTGCTATATGTGTGATCTTATTATGTACATGAAAACATTAGCAAAAAATGGTTTTTATCTAGTTAGGACAAATACCGTCCTATATCACAAATGAAGTGTCGGATTATTGTTTGGTCGGTATGCCTTTTTTTGTCCGGATGATAACTAGACACAGAATTGCGCTAGGTTCATCAAATTGGCACAGACATGCGTCTCAGAATGCAGATGATCCCTATTGATTTTTAGGTCAACCAGTCTAATGTCAAGGTCACAGTGACCATCAACATGTTGATATAAACAAAACCTTGTCTGGATGATAACTGGACACAGAATTGATCTACTAGGTTCGTCAAATTTGGCACAGACGTACGTCCTGGAGTGTAGATGATCGCTTTTGAGTTTTAGATCAATCGGTGAAATTTCTAGGTCACAGTGACTGTCAACATGTTGAGCAAATCTTGTGCGGATGATATTCAGAGTTCTCGGAAACGCCAATACTGTCGTCTGAGACGACAACTTTTCCCCACGGACGACAAAAACTCCTAACAAAGGATTCCACTGTACGACAAGTTTTTTTAGGACACGCGTCCAACACCAGCTGCTCAGCTAAATCAGGGATCGTATATAACTTGTAATTCACGATGTCGGGCTTGATTAGTTCATCATTTGATTGTTTACAAGATGTTTAGCGAGGCGGAAAATTCTCACATGTTTAGGTAATCTCTGAAGTCGGTTAGTCAAAGAGGTAGGCGTGGCTACCTGGGAAACTAACGACCAATCGAAAAGCGTCATTCTTTATCACTTGCCCAATACCCGTTACACAATGGATAACAAATAGCTATTACCCTTATAGCCCGTAATGTTGCTTTAAATCTGCAAATAATGCATCAATCAACAGATTGCAGACAACTTTATGCTGATAATTGGTCAATATAGTTGATTAAAAGAAGGGTATTGATCATCTCATGATGCGATCGAGAGGTAGCAATGAAAATAATTGAGTCTGAGTTGACTTTTCAACTTTCCCAACACTTTATTGGTCGATTTTTTAAATTGCCAAACAACGTGGCTCGAAAGTCAAATCTCTTTTTACTATTAGATCATCTGAAATCAGTTTTTCGACTCGCGCAAAGTATTGTGCAGATCATTTTACAGACTTTAAATTGGCGTAACAAATCTTAATTACACATGAGACTTCACGTAAGAAAAGAACAGGGCCAAAACAGGTCATTATCCGCTTATTGCGAGTAAAATAAGGGGTTTTGATGCTATTTGTCATCCTTATAGAGAAATTTATATTGAATAATGCGGAAATACCTATCAAGAAATAAACAGAGAAGTAAAACTTAGGTAAAAGAAAAAAAAAAAACCCAAAAACTATGACACAACGGCTGGACGGATTTTGACACAAAATTGGCCCTGTCCGGGGGTCACAAGTTTGTATTATAGTAACAAAGAAGGAAATCTTTAAAATTTTTCTTCTCTGAAACTAGAAGGCGTAGAGCTTTGATATTTGGAATGTAGCATCTCCTAGTGGACCTCTATCAAGATTGTCCATATGATGCCCCTGGGGTCAAAACTGGCCCCATCTCGGGGGTCACAAGTTTGAAACATAGGAACAACGTAGAAAACTTAAAAAAAAAATGTCTGAAACTAGAAGGCGCAGAGCTTTGATATTTCATATGTAGCATCTCCTAGTGGACCTCTACAGAGGTTGTTGCTATGATGCCCCTTGGGTAAAAACTAGCCCCTGGGGTCACAAGTTTGAAACTTGGGAAGAAAGAAGGAAAACTTTAAAATTCTTCTTCTCTGAAACTAGATGGTGCATAGCTTTGATATTTCGTCTGTAGCATCTCCTAGTGGACCTCTACCAAGAATGTTCATATGATGCCCCTTGGGTCAAAACTGGTCCTGCCCCGGGGGTCACAAGTTTGAAACATAGGAACAAAGAAGGAAAACTTTTAAATTTCTTATTCTCTGAAACTAGAAGGTGTAGAGCTTTGATATTTGGTATGTAGCATTTCTTAGTGGACTTCTACAAAGTTTCTTCATGCTATGCCCCTTGGGCCAAAAAGTTTCCTGCCCCAGGGGTCACAAGTTCGAAACATAGGAACAAAGAAAGAAAACTTTAAAATTCTACTTCTCTTAAACTAGAAGGTGTAGAGCTTTGATATTTTGTAAGTAGCATTTCCTAGTGGACTTTTACCAAGTTTTTTCTTAGGATGCCACTGGGGTAAAAACTGGTCCTGCCCATGGGTCACAAGTTTCATTTTACAGCTTGGTCTCAGGTGAGCGATATAGGACCATCATGGTCCTCTTGTTTTGTGTATTTCTGTAAAATGTCCCAAAATCTGAAGGGCCACCCTTAAGTTCAACATTGAACTTTTCTTTCACAGGCTGTATTACATACATATCACTTGTTTTGCATGTTTCAGGATATGGGGACCTATCTGATGATGCTCTATGTCACCTTGGAACAGGAAAAAGCTTTGAAGAAATTTTGCCATGATAATGGTTGGCCATTTCACAAACCTGGTAATTTCATTTCCTTAACCCTTTACCAAACCTTGGTTTTTCAGTTCAGAGGAAGAAGCCTTCTGAAAATATTGTGGGAAAAGAAGAAAATGCTGTTTACCCCAAAGGGTCGTAATATGTTATACCTCTGTTCGTCCTTCCGTCTGTTGTCTGTCTGTCTGTCAATCCGTTAGCAATTTCTTGTGTGTGCAACTCCTACAGTTTCCATTGGAATTATTTGAAACTTGCCACAATGAATCTCCATGATGTCTAGTTGTGCACCTGACTTTTTGAATTTGGATCCCTGTTTGCGTTCTATAAAACTTGATTTCTGAAATAACCAACTTTTCACATTAAATTTTTGTTCAGGCCATAAATTCCATACGATAAAAGGTATCAACTTGAAACTACATACACTGATAGAACACATTATGGAGAAGTGCAGTGCATATGAACCATAACTCTGCCACCTTTATGGTGGGCTTTTGTGATCGCCCAAAGTCCGTTGTCCGTCATCAGTTGTCCACAATTTCTTTAAACATCTTCTCCTCCTAAACCACTGGGCCAATCTTGATGAAACTTGGCAGGGATGTTCCTTGGGTGAAGCTCTAGCGAAGCTGTTTAAGAGATTGACTTCCAGCCATAACTCTGGTTCCCATGGCAACCAAAAGGAAAAAAATAGTAAAATCTTTGAAAATCTTCTTCTCTGAAACTAGAAGGCATAGAGCTTTGAAATTTGGTATGTAGCATCTCCTTGTAGACCTCTACCAAGATTGTTCATATGATGCCCATGGGGTCAAAACTGGCCCTGCCCCGAGGGTCACAAGTTTGAAACATAGGAACAAAGAAGGAAATCTTTAAAATTCTTCTTCTCGGAAACTAGAAGGTGCAGAGCTTTGATATTTGGTATGTAGCATCTCCTAGTGGACCTCCACCAAGATTGTTCTTATGATGTCCCAGGGGTCAAAATTGGCCCAGTCCCGCGGGTCACAAGTTTGAAACATAGAACAAAGAAGGAAAACTTTAAAATTCTTCTTCTCTGAAACTAGAAGGCGTTGAGCTTTGACATTTGGTATGTAGCATCTCCTAGTGGACCTCTACCAAGATTGTTCATTTGATGCCTCTGGGCTCAAAACTCGCCACGTCCCTGGGGTCATAAGTTTGAAACATAGGAAAAAAAGAAGGAAAACTTTAAAAATCTTCTCGGACGAAACTAGAAGGTGCAGAGCTTTAATATTTGGTATGTAGCATCTCCTAGTGAATTTGTACTAAGATTGTTCATATGATGTCCCTGGAGTCAAAACTGGTCCAGCCCCGAGGGTCACAAGTTTGAAAGATAGGAACAAAGAAGGAAAACTTTAAAATTCTTCTTCTCTGAAACTAGAAGGTGAAGAGCTTTGATATTTGTTATGTAGCATCTCCTAGTGGACCTCTACCAAGGATGTTCATATGATGTCCCATCCTCGGATACCCCAGGGTCTCCCTATTTGCTACGCTACATCGACCCTGGGACAATTGACTAATAAAACTTTGAATCAGCCGCCGAAAATCGATACGAAACGTCATACCGTACAGTCCACTCGCCCATCACAAAATGATGATGGAACCAATGAAAAGCCAGCATTCGGCCAGCGGTAAAGCGAGCCGCCGAAAATCGATACGAAACGTCATAGCGTACAGTACACTCTCCCATCACAAAATGATGATGGAACCAATGAAAAGCCAGCATTCGGCCAGCGGTAAAGCGAAGGAAATTCAACTAATTGTCCCAGGGGTCGATGTAGCGTAGCAAATAGGGAGACCCCGGGGTATCCGAGGATGATGATGTCCCTGGGGTCACAAGTTTAAAACAAAGAAATAAAGAAGGTAAATTTGAAAATCTTCTCTGAAACTAGAAGATGTAGAGCTTTTATATTTGGTAAGTAGAATCTCCTAGTGGACTTCTACAATGCTTGTTCATATGATGTTCCTGGGGTGAAAACTGGCCCCGCCTCGTAGGTCCCAAGTTCGAAACATAGGAACAAAGAAGGAAAACTTTAAAATTGTTTTTCTCTGTAACTAGACAGCGTAGAGCTTTGATATTTGGTATGTAGCATCTCTTAGTAGACTTCTACAAAGTGTCTTCATATGATGCCCCTGGAGTCAAAACTTGCTCTGCTCAGTGGACACAAGTTCAAAACATAGGAACAAAGAAGGAAAACTTTGAAATTCTATTTCTTTGAAACTAGACAGCTTAGAGCTTTGATATTTGGTATGTAGCATTTCTTAGTGGACTTCTACAAAGTTTGTTCATACGATGCCCCTGGGGTCAAAACTTGCCCTGCTCAGTGGTCACAAGTTTGAAACATAGGAACAAAGAAGGAAATCTTTAAAATTCTACTTCTCTGAAACTAGATGGTGTAGAGCTTTGATATTTTGTAAGTCACATCTCCTAGTGGACCTCTACCAAGTTTTTTCTTAGGATGCCCCTGGGGTCCAAACTGGCTCCGCCCCAGGGGCCACAAGTTTGATATTACAGCTTGGTACTCAGGTGAGCGATACAGGACCATCATGGTCCTCTTGTTTAAATTACTGCCCTTTGTTAATTTTCAGTGTGAATTTTTGTCCAGGCTATAACTTCCAAACTATAAAAGCTATTAACTTGGAACTTCATACCCGGATAGAACCCATCATGGAGAAGTGCAGTGCACATGAACCATAACTCTGCCACCCTTATTTTTTGAGTTATTGCCCTTTGTTAATTTCAGTTTGAACTTTTGTAAAGACATAACTTCCAGACTTTAAAAGCTATTAACTTGGAACTTCATATACTGATTGAAACAATTATGGAGAAGTGCAGTGCAAATGAATCATAACTCTGCAGCCTTTATTTTTCTAGTTATTGCCCTTTGTTAATTTTCACTTCGAAGTTTTTAAAGACCATAATTTCCAAACTTCATAATCCATCATCTTGAAACTTCAAATAATAATAGAACACATTATGAAGAAGTGCATTGTGTAAGAACCATAACTCTGTCATCCTTCTTTTTGAGTTATTATCCTTTGTTAGTTTTCACTTTGTATTTTGTCTGGGCCATAATTTCTAAAATGTAGAAGCTATCATCTTGAACCTTCAAAGACTGATAGAACACCTTGTAGCTAAGAGCAATTAAAAAAATTTGTAACTGAGCCACCCTTATTTTTTAGCTCTACTGGCTTTCAGCCAGCAGAGCTTATGTCATGGCGTGGTTTCCGTTGTCCGTCCGTCCGTTAGTCTTTTTCTTGTTTACGCGATAAAGTCTTCATTTTTGGTCAGATTTTCGTGAAAATTACACAGTTTGTTTATCTCATCAATATCTTTAACCCTATTGATTTTGAAAAAAATCTGACCAACAGTATGGGAAAAGTAGCCATTTCAGTTTTAAAATTTCCATTTCTTGTTTACGCGATAAAGTTTGTATTTGTGGTCAGATTTCCATGAAACTTGCAGAGTTTGTCCATCTTATCAATAGCTTCAACCCTATGGATTTTGAAAAAAATCCAACAAACAGTATGGGAAAAGCAGCCATTTCAAGTTTTAAACCTTCATTTCTTGTTTACGCGATAAAGTCTTCATTTTTGGTCAGATTTTCGTGAAACTTGCAGGGTCTGTTTATCTTATCAATAGCTCCAACCCTATAGATTTTGAAAAAAAAACCAACAAACAGTATGGGAAAAGTAGCCATTTGAAGTTGAAAACTTTCATTTCTTGTTTATGCGATAAAGTCTGCATTTGAGGTCCGATTTTCATGAAATTTGCATAGCTTGTTTATATCATCAATAGCTTAAACCCTATTGATTTTGAAAAACATCCAACAAACAGTATGGGAAAAGTAGTCATTTCAAGTTGAACAATTTCATTGCTTGTTTACATGGTGAAGTATTTATTTGTGATCAGATTTTTGTGAATTTTTCAGCTTATTTATCCCATCAATAGCTTTTTAACCCGGTTGAGTTTAGAAAAAATCAACAAACAGTAATGGAAAAGTAGCCATTTTGAGTTGAAAATGTAAATTTTTTGTCTCTTTGCATAATGAATTCCTAATGTATGCTTTATTTAAAAGCAAAATCTCTGCCAGTAGAGCATATTCAGGCCCTTCAGGGCCTTCTAGTTTAGGTATTGCCCTTTAATATTTTTCACATATCATGCAGAATAGCTACTTTTTATTCATGGCCCATCTGTCATTTCAACTCATTTCACTGACAAGCCCCTTCGGGCGTATGTGCGCAGCGCTCCGAAGCTCTTGTCTCACAATATGTTCTATTCTTCTAAAGTTAAGTTTCAGGTTTTGAATCACATTTATTTTGTTGTCTGTTAATGCTTGCAAGTTGGACAAGTCTAAGATTTTGTGGTTTGGTAAAAGTTTAGCGTACCTCATATTTACACTAACTTTTTATACTCCTCTTCTTTCCAGACCTTTTACCACACAATCCAGAAATTTAAACAACCTGCAAATCCTATCAATATAGATGAGTCTAGAAACTTTCTTATTTGTTTTACCAAACAATCCCAAGTTAAAGCAACCCCAAGGAAAAGGACTTTTGAAAACATTGTTGTAAAGGAAAAAAATGCTGGTAACCACTTTGTTTTTAACCCTTTCATAGGAAAAACTCATTCAACTTGCTGATTATCAGAATTTTGTCCTATATCTACAATGTTTTTTTTAATCTTTTGAAGATATAGAGGATATATTTTTTTTTTGGTGAAAGATCAAAATTTTTATTTCATCGAGTGGACACCATAGGTAATATTTTCACGAGTGATACAGCCATGAGTGAAAAAATTACAGATGGTGTTCATGAGATGAAGTAAATTTCGATCTTTCATCGAAAAAAAAAACAACAAATGTTCTATTTCTTTAATGCTTTTAACCCTTTCTGGGAGGAGCTTGATCAAAATCCAGTACAGTCCTTTTCCGTTATTTCCCATGGCGTACCCCTCCCGTATAGCAATGCATTACAATATTACGTCAAGCGCGAGAAATGTAAGGTAAATGACGTCATATTTTCACCTGGTTGCGAGGCACATGCAATTAACCAAGGCAACAAGAACCTGAAAATCGGTATTTTCACTGGTGGTACCAGTGTCAGATAAAGAAATATTTTCACTGCTAATTTTCGATATTATCCTACCGGAAAGCATGAAATAGTTAACTACACTATAACGTTTTTTTTTTACTGCTGTAAAAGTTTACGGATTTGAGCTAAAAACATGTGGTTTAAATTTTTACGATTTTATTTTTTACTAATTCTAAACATGCATAAAAAATTACAGCATTAAAAATATCAGTGCATTGTCCACTCTTTCATTTAAGATTATAAGTGTACTGTTTGTTTAAAAAAGGTTGAAAGTAAAGTGTCGCTCTTTGTTTTGCAAATAGCGGTAATTGTTTTGACGTGCGAATAACTGTTTTAACAGATACCTGTATTGTCATAATTGATAGCTAACTGTGGAGGCACATTGTCATCTGTCATTACTTTTTTCACTCTGTTCAGAAAGCCCTACTTTAGCTCATAAAAATTTTTAACAGTTGTACAGCCACGTCTTTTCACAAGTCCCATTTGTGACATTATTGAAGTGGCCGAGTCAAATTCTCATCACCGCCATAACCAACGTGTTGAGATTCATGAATGTGTCTCATTTACGGGTGTCAAAGCATTTTTAACCTGAAAATTCAATTCATGCATAGTATGGGTTTGAATTCTCTGTTAGTTTTCCATTGGGACATGATAGCTGGGGCGTAAAATATCCAAATAAAGATGACTGATTGAGAGAAGTCATATCACACATAATCAGAACCCAAGTGAATAAATTCTGATATTGTGTGTATTTAGTGCACAGGTATTACATACTAATAACCCTTTATTTCATATCGATACAATACTACGGTTATTTATGCTGTAATTATTTACGCATTGAGTTTTTACGAATCTTTTTGATAGTTAAAAATTAGTAAAAATTGGCAATACCTAAAAAAACCCGTCACATGGTATATTGTTGGTGCAACATTAAGTTTTGATTCATTCTATGCAGATACTTTCAGTTCTGACAGGTCTAAAATTTATTGGTCGATAAATCAATAATAAGTGTCCAATCAATAATAAAAATGGTATCTTTTATTTTTGTTGTTATTAAACAAAACCAGGACAATAGGCACAATCTTTTACTGCACAATTTTGAGTTTTTAAAACCTGGAGAAAGAAAGCTTTTGAAAACAAAATTTGAAAAAGTGAACATGATGTATTTCATTATAAGCATTATTGTCACTTCTGTGGTTTACAAGTGCTTTCAGTTTGGACAAATCTAAAATTTTATCTTTTTGTAAACGGTTAAACATTTACCAAATGAACCTGTATTATATAAATCTGAGGAGAAGGCGCCAAAAATCATACATGTATTAGTAAATGAGAAAAAGGCTGATAAGCAACATTTTCTCCATATACTGCAATGTTTTCTATCTTGTTTAACCCTTTATTAAACAACAAATTTGTAGACTGGTCTGAATTGAAAGCACTTGCAGATGACAAGGTAAATGTGACTCAAAACTTAAAATTTGTTTCCAGCAGGGAAGAAAATATTGTCGGAAAAGAAAAAAAATGCTGGTTATCATTTTGTCCTTTTCCCACAATGTTTTCAAAAGGCGTCTATCTCGGGGTCACAAAAACCAAGGATTGTTTGGTACAGAGTTAATTACACATGTTTATGCTTTTGATAAGTTTATCCCATTACCAGACAACAAAATTTTAGTCTTGTCAAAATCGAAAGCATTTGCAGAGGACAATTTCAACTTGGCTCTAATTGTGCAAGTTTTCTTTGATAGGGTCAAAAATATTGAGGGAAAAGGAGAAATCGTTCACCAGCAATTTTACATTTTCCCATGTTTTCAAAAGGCCTTTTTCCCCAGGGTTGTTAAAAGTCATCATTGTGTGATAAAGGGTTAAAGCCGTGTTGTCAGCCAAAGAATTAACTCTTTACCACACAATCCCAACTTTAAACGACCCTGAGAAAGAACGCTCAGACTCCTGAAAATATGGGAACAGCAGAAAATCCTGGTTACCGGCATTTTCTCATCTTCACTCTCTGTTTTCTACCCTTCCCAAATTGAAGATATGTTTTTGATACACATTTATTTTGTCATCTGCAAAAGTTTTCAATTTGGACCAGTCCAAAATTTTGTTTTGTGGAAAAGGGTTGTGCCATGCCATGAAATTGGTTATGGATTGTTTGTTCTTTGAGGCATTAATAGTACAGAATTGTTTTTGTTTGCCAGATCTCAATGCATTTACTGAACAAATTGGCCCATCAGTTGTTCCTAAACCATTTCCCAGACAAGTTGGAAATGTATCAACAGACAAAAGGTCGAAGTCAAAACCATCCTTATCCAAAAAGAGGCCTCAAAGTGGGTCTACAGATGAGATAGGTCAGTTAACATGTGCTGGAGTAGACACAGAAGATAACAATGACCATGTGGATGATTATGAATCGAGTTGGAGGCAAACTGAGGTATTGACTTTTGTTAACTTCAGAAAAAAATCTACTGCTGTGTGACCCTGACTTTCAAAAAAACTGCATCAAAAAAGAAGAAAGTGCTAAAAACCACCATTTTCTCCATTTCCACAATCCTTTTTATCTGTTAAAGGTCAATCCCTTCAATTATGAATGAATATAAAGTAATTTTATAAGCAACAAGGAGGAAACAAACTGAATGAAATGTGGGAATAGATGTATGTATTTTATGATATAAAGAAATTTTGCAATCCTAGCATGCAAAGGATTAACTCTTTACCAAAGGACAATATTTTAGGCTTGTCCAAATCAAAAGCATTAATTTTGCAGACAAAAAAATAAAAGTGACTGAATTCTTCAAAGATTCACCCCTGTCTACTATGACACATCACTATCCTGGTATACCAGGGAAGAGTAAGGCTTATACAGAAGCTATTATAATACTGCAAAGCAATATCTCATGATCTGATTGGTTATTATGCAGTGGACATATATATCATGTACCCTGGCTAAAACCATGTAAAGCCAGTTTCCGTTTTGAGTGCCCCTTAAACATCACTGCACTTGCAACACAACATCTAAAATTGCGGCGTTGATATAGTGAGGTCAGTTTTCATTGAATTGGGGCACTCGGACAGGAATTTCTATTTCGCCAGCATACTGGATTAGTGAGATTATAAAACTGAAAAATTTTGCTTAAAGCGCTTTGAAAGGGTAAAACTTTGCAGTATAATAAGTTTGTTGTACGGTCAGTTTGAAGGCAAGTTGAGCCAAGTTTACGATCACTACATGGATCTTACCTTGGCTGATTGAGCCCGATTTCGAGATTCCTGCGATGCGCCCTCTATTGGATGTTGGTTATTACTCCCCTTTACATCATATTTCTAAAAGCAAATGAAACATTGTTTTACAAACCCGCTTACGAATACACACGAAGTGATAAGCAGACATCCATGTGGGTTTCCATTTTTACCTTCTATTCGAAAGTAGATACCTTGTTCTATTTTTATCAAAGATGAAATGCTACGAGTGATTTCATTCGTTGCAGCTAGAGCTGGCTGCATCCAATGAAAAAGCATATCAGGTGAATGTAAAAATCAAGCTTGATCCGCCAAGGGTAGATTTACCGGTACATAGTGAATCGTCAGTCTTGGCTTGCGAAGATGGGTTGAAGGGGACTTAAAAAATTTTTCACGGCTGTGTCGAAGCATGTGGCCACCTCGCCTTTGGCTCGGGGCGACATGATTCACCACAGCGGTGAACATGTTTTCAAGTCCCCTGCCACCTGACTGTACAACTAATATTACCTTGTTACCCAAGCATGTAGGGGCTTTTTTAATAAATGTCCAATGCATAGGTTACATGCTAGCCCATCATGGCTGAATGAATTGCACCAGGTAGCATTTTATTGATTAAACATTTATTTCATTTTGAAATTCAAAGTAACTATGGTTGTTTTGAAACATAGTCATTTTTTAGCTCCACTGGCCGAAGGCCAGCGAGCTATTGTCATGGCGTTGTGTCCATCATACGTGCGCCTGTCCGTTCGTCTGTTCATCCATGCCTGCGTTCGTAAACTTTTTCTTTAAAAAACTTCTCCTCAGAAACTATTGACTGGATTTTTACCAAATTTCACAGGAATGTTCCTTAGATGGTCCTCTTTCAAATTCCTTCAAATAATTGTGTTCCATGAATAATTCTGGTTGCCATGGCAACCAAAGTAAAAAACCTTTAAAAATCTTCTCCTCCCAAACCGCTAATTGGATAGCATTATTTTTTTGCAGGAATGTTCGTTAGATAGAGGTCTACAGAATTCCTTAAAAAAAAAAAGATGCGTCAAAAAACATGGCTTTTATGTGAGACTCATTTTCCTTTTATGGTATAAAGTAAAATCTTTGAAAAATTTCTTCTCTCAAACTACTCGTTTTGATTTCATTGTTGTATTGCAGGTTAGTTCCAATGGTGGTAAGTCTTTACTATACAATCCTGACTTTTAACGACCCTAAAGAAGAAGTCTTTGGAAAACACTCTTGGAAAAGGAGAAAATGCTGGTAATCAGCATTTTCTCCTTTTCCCTCAGTGTTTTCTACTCTATCAAAGAGAGAAATCATTATTTCATCAATGTTTAATTTGTTGTCTGCAAATGCTTTCAGTTTGGTCACATCCCAAATTTTGTTGTTTGGTAAAGAGTTAAAGATGGTTGCTTTACATGATCTATAATCCTTTTCATATAAAACAAGAGAACCTCTGCACTTTGATTAGTTCTGGTAAAGGTTTGTTGACCTACTGGTGACCTAGTACAAAGAGGGACAGGGCTTTACTGTTGTGATAAGGTATTTTGTTATCCAATCAAACTGATCCCTGACAAAGAAGACTTTAGAAAACATTGTGGGAAAAGGAGAAAATGCTCGTAACCTTTTCCCACAATGTTCCTACCCTTCACAAAACAACTTTCAAATTTTCAGTCACTTTTATTTTTTCATCTACAAATCCTTTCCATTTGGACAACCCTAAAATGTTATCGTTTGGTAATGAGTTAACTATAACCAGAAGACAAAATTTTTATAACTGGCCATAATTGAAAGATGTTGCAGACAACATAATAAATCTTCAAATTAGTAAAACTTGTATCAAAAAGGGTAGAAATTATTGTAGATCTATAAAACTAAGAAAATGTAGGTAACTTTTTTCTTCTTTTCTCAGAATGTTTTTCATAGCTTTTTTTCCTTTAGTGACCTAAAATGCAGGAATGAATGGTAATTGTTAAAAACTTCTCCTCACCGTTACAGAAAAATCAGGCCTGTGGAGCTATACAGGCGCTGAAGCGCCTCTAGTTTTTTTACCCAGAATGCCCAAATTAGATATGTATTTGTAGAATGCCATCTAGTAGAAGATAATGATAAAATGTGGAAAAAGTGAGAAAATGCAGGTCACCAGCATTGCCCCCTTTTACCAATGATGGTTTCAAAAGCCCTCTTGCCAAGGTTGTAAAAACTTGGAACTGTTTGCTATAGGGTTAAGGGCTGACTTACTTCGAAAGCCTACGGAGAAAAGGATATCAACTTTGCAGAACTGAAATTTGGATGTAGAGATGACACAGGCAAGCAAGAAAAGATATCAAAATGCAAATGAAGAAATTGCTAGTCCTGGTTAACTTGTCTATCTGTTGCAATTATTTACATTCTTGATTGTACAGAGAAATCTGTAAATCATTAAATAGATCTAGTTCAATTAGACAAGTTATAAATAGGAAAAAAAAAAACACAGCAAAACTCTCATTAGTAGAATTGTTGGAAGAAAGAAAACTCGAAAATGCTTTTTCCTGTGTTTAACCTTTTACCATACAATCCTGTTTTGATCATGACCCTGTGGGATGACCTGTAGGAAACATTGTGGGTAAAGAAAGAAACGCCTGGTTACCAGCGTTTTCTTCTTTTCCTGTAAGGTTTTCCACACTGTCACATACAGCTACCATGTTTTAGCTACTAATTAGCCATGTACATGTACAACTGAATTCAATTTGGACTAGTCTCAAAATTTGTCATTTGGTTAAGTTTGTAAAACATATGTGCATGTATCTTTTATTTTCCAGGTAGACACGAATAAGGAAAGTAGACACCAAAGATTTGAGACACATTCTCTGTCACTGAGGCCATCTTCATTAAGAAAGAGTGCAAGACTATCCGAAAGAAGAAAAGTTACAGGGACTTTGCTGTCAGCTGTTATGCTGAAAAGAAAATGGAATGAAAATGATTCACAGGAGAGCGATCAGGGCAAAAAGACCGAAATAAGCTTTTCAGATGAACCAGTAAGCTATCATTCAAATGATGAAAAGAAAGTGACAGTGAAGGAAGAATTAAGCTCCCTTAATGGAGATTCAGAAAGTTTAGAATCAAAGATAAATGTAAAAGACACAGATAATTTTGTATGTTCACTTTGCCAATTTCATGCTGCAGACAAGCTTAGTCTAGAGGATCATTACAAAATAGAACATTCTATACAATTAAAATTATACAAACTTGGTTCACAGAGAACCTGTAGTGTCTGTTATGATATGTTCAGTCGTCAGAAAACTTTCAAAAAACACATAGAGAGGCATGAGACTGAAAGACGTGGACGGAAGATTGTCAAACCATTTGGCTGTAATCTTTGTAAGAAAAAGTTTACCAAACTGTCAGAGCACAATAAACATATGAAAGCTTATCATGGAGAAAATCATACCCAAAAACACAAGTACATCTGTGATATTTGTGGCAAGATATTTAAAACATCTGATCATCTGAAAGAACATAAACAGAAAAAACTGGTAAAGGTTCATAAATATAAAATATGTGGCTCTAACTTTGAGAGAAAATGCGGTTTAAATGATTCTGCATTAAGAGTACCAACTTGTACTCATTGTTCAAAAACATTTCGTCGTCCATCAACTCTAGAGTATCATATAAACAAAGAACACTTGCAGAGCCAACCATATGAATGTGGTAAGTGCAAGCGTAAGTTCTTCTCAAAAGAAACACTTAGATATCACCGAATGTCTTGTGAGGTGAGTGAGGATTCAATGATAACTTGTGAGTACTGTGGGAAAAGAATGAAGACCAATCGCAACTATAAACTTCATGTACAGGCAGTGCACTCAGATCCTGCTCTAATTTGTGCATGTGGAGTAGTTGTCCGTTGGCCGTATAATGTTAGGAGACACAAGCGTCGATGTCCACTTCGTGCTGCTAATTTAGGAGAAAAATTCTCTGAGAAATCGGGCAAAGCAGAGAGTCTTGAAGAGCCTGCATCAAATATGAATGATAATGTCAGTGAGAATGGAAATGAAATAGATAAAGGTAATCTTGATGCTGTTGAAGATGACAGTAAAATAAGGGAAACAAATGACCAAAGTGTCTGTGATCCTCAAGAAATGGCCTCCCCAGTGGGCTCTTCGGCTGAGATACAAATGATACCTACGGATACAAATGAAGTAAATGAAATAAATCCTGACGCTGGTAGGGGTGCAATGGATGTGTCACATGTTGATAATAACATATTTGCAGATCTGGTAAAAGGGGTTGATGAAAAAGTTGTCGAAATTTCAAGCACATCTTCTGTGGGTAATCAGGCATTTGAAGACAAAGGGACTTGAAATGTATTTTATGTTATAATGAAGAAATGAGTATAGTGTCAGGAACTTGTCTATGTGCATCCATGATAAGTTTCACTACATTTACAATCGCGTTATACCCATAACACAAGTCTGCTATTTTTGATGATTAATAGATCAAAAATAGTTTTAGAGGTTACTTTGACATTTGGCATTTTTTGACTTATTCTCATCACTAAACCCTGGTAAGCTATGGGGAATGTTGTTTTTATAGGTATGTAGATCTAGAATCAGCTGCTTCTAATGGACAGTGTTTGTGTAGATCAAAATCAGACAGTACAAAATATGCAGTCTGATCATGTAATTATCAAATGTTTTGCTAAATATCCTGATAATTATACCCTCTTAATTTTTTGTTCATCCTAGTAAAAAAAATTCACTCATTAAAATGAGCCATGCTCTGACAAAATCGGGTTTAATGTATGTTTGTTGTGTATTATACCATGCCAGTCAACACATGGATCAATTAAATCCATTTAGTTCAACAACAGACTTAATCATGAGGTAGAATTGTACATGGACTTGCAGAAAATTTTCAAATGATTAAAAGGTTTTCTCGTGTTAGCCTGCACAGGCTGACATAAACTAATACTATTTGTTTAGATGCATTTCACAGAGCATGGCTCATTCACTTATTGAGCATCATAAAGTTGTTAAATGGTCATTCTCGATTTGGAATGTATTGTATTGCTAAAACTCCTGTGTTTGTTGGTGAAACATTTCTTATTCTTGTAATAAATACATGTATGTTACATTTCTTTATTTGTTGTTCTGTCATTTTGCTCCTGTTTGGTTACAAGTATTTTCTTGTTTGTCTCTGTCTTCAAAGGCATTCTTCATCAGGGTTATATGGTCATACACAACATGACTTGAGTTTCTCAGACCTTGAGGAAAATTGAGAGGGCTGTGATGGTCCTGGGTCGCTCACCTGAGGCTTTTTTTTACCCAAAACTGAAACAGGACCCATTTCCAATCTCTTCCAATGTAATAAGATATCAAGACAAATATTGTAACAATCT
This sequence comes from Tridacna crocea, assembly GCA_943736015.1. Classification (NCBI taxonomy): domain Eukaryota; kingdom Metazoa; phylum Mollusca; class Bivalvia; order Cardiida; family Cardiidae; genus Tridacna; species Tridacna crocea. Next base: position 54,007,662 of record OX031064.1, on the reverse strand, counting down.
TTCATGAGCACCCGACAGAAAATTTTGCTTCAAAGTGAACACATTCTTAAAGTAGAATTTATCTCAGTAACCTATTTTTTGACACAAAAGGAACCATCTCCACTGTCGTATATAATTATCATCAAGATAAACCCTCTGATCAACTCTCTTGAGCATCGGAGCCTAAAGAGTGCACACAAGGCTTTTATATGATTTGTCCCTATAACCTATGATTTGATATGATGCTACCTATTTAAAAAGTTGTAAGAAATAATTTTTTGCCAGACATTCTGACAAAATTTTACGAGTATTAGATAGAAAATGTGGTCTCGAAGTGAACAAAAGCCGTTTTCAAGGATTCATCCTCGTGTCCTACTGTTTGATACAACATGACCCATTCTAATAATAATAGACATCCAAAATATCAACAAGACAGACATTGTGACTTCCAAACATATTGGGCTGAAAATGTGGTCTTTAGAGTGTGCACAAAGTTTTCGCTCTCTTTTTAGCTCACCTGAGCACAACGTGCTCAAGGGGAGCTTTTAGGATCACCTGGTATCCGTCGTGCGTTGTCCGTCGTCAACTATTCTTTAAACATCAACTCCTCCTAAACCGCTGGGCCAATTTGGACCAAACTTGGCTGAAATGTTCCTTTGGAGGTCCTCTTTGAAAATTGTTCACAGAATTTGATTCCGTGTAAAACTCTGGTTGCCATGGCAACGAAATGGAATTTTTTAGCAAATTCTTCAAAAATCTTCTTCTCTGAAACCACTGGCCAGAGTTTAAAATGATTTCACACAGATGTTCCTTGGGTAACCGTTTTAAAAAATTGTTCGCAAAATTTTGATCCGTCAAGAAACATGGCTCTGGTGAACGGGGGCTTCTTGCACTGTACAGAAATGAAGAAATTCTTACAAATTCTTCTTCTCTGAAACCGCTGGTCAGATTTTAAAATAATTTCACTCAGATGTTCCTTGGGTGACCCTTTTCAAAACTTGTTTGCGAAATTTTGATCCGTCAAGAAACATGGCTCTGGTGAATGGGAGCTTCTTGCATTATACAGAAATGAAGAAATTCTTACAAATTCTTACTCTCAGAAACCGCTGGCCAGATTTTAAAATAATTTCACACAGATGTTCCTTGGATGACCCTTTTCAAAAACTGTTCGCGAAATTATGGAAATGAAGAAATTCTTGAAAAGTCTTCTTCTCTGAAACGGCTGGTCAGATTGGAAAATTGTTGCACGGAAATATTCCTTGAATGGCCTTTTTAGCTCACCTGAGCACAACATGCTCAAGGGGAGCTTTTAGGGTCACTGGTTGTCCGTCGTGCGTCGTCAACACTTCTTTAAACATCAACTCCTCCTAAACCACTGGGCCAATTTGGCAGGAATGTTCCATTGGAGGTCCTCTTTAAAAAGTGTCCACAGAATTTGATTCCGTCAAAAACTCTAGTTGCCATGGCAACCAAATGGAATTTTTTTAGCAAATTCTTTAAAAATCTTCTCCTCTGAAACCGCTGGTCGGATTTTGAAATAATTTCACAGATATGTTTCTTGGGTGACCTTTTTCAAAAATTGTTCGTGAAATTTTGATCCGTCAAAAATGTGGCTCTGGTGAATGGGAGCTACTTGCACTATACAGAAATGAAGGAATTCTTTAAAAATCTTCTCGTCTGAAACCGCTGGTCGGATTATGAAATAATTTCACAGATATATTCCTTGGGTGACCCTTTTCAAAACTTGTTAGTGAAATTTTGATCCGTCAAAAATTTGGCTCTGTTGAATTGGGGCTACTTGCACTACACAGAAATGAAGGAATTCTTAAAAAATCTTCTTCTCTGAAACCGCTGGTCAGATTTTGAAATAATTTCACAGAGTAGTTCCTTGGGTGACCCTTTTCAAAAAGTGTTCGCGAAATTTTGATTGGTCAAGAAACATGGCTCTGGTGAATGGGGGCTACTTGCACTATAGGGAAATGAAGAAATTCTTAAAAATTTTTCTTCTCTGAAACCGATGGTCAGATTTTGAATTAATTTCTCAGGGATGCTCCTTGGCTGTCCCTTTTCAAGAAGTTTTTGCCAAATTTTGATTGGTCAAGAAACATGGCTCTGGTGAATGGGGGCTACTTGTATTATAGGGAAATGAAGAAATTCTTAAAAATTCTTCTCTGAAATGGCTGGACAGATTTTGAAATGATTTCACAGAGATGATCCTTTGGTGACCCTTTTCAAAAATTGTTCACAAAATTTTGATCCGTCAAGAAACATGGCTCTGGTGAATGGGGGCTACTTGCACTATATGGAAATTAAGAAACTCTTGAAAATTCTTCTTCTCTGAAACCCCTAGTCAGATTTTAAAATAATTTGACAGGGATGTTCCTTGGGTGATTCTTGCTCTTGTGAATGGGAGCTACTTGCATTATATGGACATGATGAAATTCTTGAAGATTCTCTTTCTCTGAAACCCCTGGTTAGATTTTAAAAAAAAATTCCGAAATGTTCCTTGGGTGACCCTTTTGAAAACTTGTTCGTAAATTTTGATCCATCAAGAAAAGTGGCTCTCGTGGATGGGGGATACTTGCTCTTATACATAAATGAAGAATTCTTAAAAATTCTTCTTTTTGAAACTGATGGTCAGATTTCGAAATGAATTTTACAGGTGACCTTTTGAAAATTGCTTAGCAAAATTATAAATTTGGTTCCAATGTTTCAATACCTCAAAAAAAAAAAAAAAAAAAAAAAGAAAAGGCTATGGTCATTTCAAAAATTCAGGTGAGCGATCTAGGGCCATCTTGGCCCTCTTGTTTCAAAACTTGTTCGCGAAATTTTGATAGTTCAAGAAACATGGCTATGGTGAATGAGGGCTACTTGCACTGTACGGAAATTAAGAAACTCCTAAAAACTTCTTTTTTTAAACTACTGGTCAGATTTTGAAAGGACTTTTACAGGTGACCTTTTAAAAATTGATTGGCAAAATAATTATTTTGTTTCCAGTGTTTCAATAGGGTTAGGGCTAACCCTAACCCTAAAGGCTATGGTCCTCTAAAAAATTTAGGTGAGCGATCCAGGGCCATCTTGGCCCTCTTGTTAGCTAACCTGAGCATGAAGAGCTCATGGTGACCTTTTGAGATCGCCCAATGCCCGTCGTCCAAAATTTCTTTAAACATCTCCTCCTAAACCACTGGGCCAATCTTGATGAAACTTGGCAGGGATGTTCCTTGGGTGAAGCTCTAACGAAGTTGTTCAAGAGATTGAATTTCAGCCATAACTCTGGTTGCCATGGCAACCAAAAGGAAAAAAAATATAAATTCTTTGAAAATCTCTGAAACTAGTAGGCGTAGAGCTTTGATATTTGGTATGAAGCATCTCCTTGTGGACCTCTACCAAGATTGTCCATATGATGCCCCTGGGATCAAAACTGGCCCCGCCACGGGGGTCATAAGTTCGTAACATAGGAACAAAGAAGGAAAACTTTAAAACTCTGCTTCTCTGAAACAGAAGGTGCACAGCTTTGATATTTGGTATGTAGCATCTCCTAGTGGACCTCTACCAAGATTAATCAAATAATGCCCCTGGGGTCAAAACTGGCCCCGCCCCGGGGGTCACAAGTTTGAAACATAGGAACAAAGAGGGAAAACTTTGAAATTCTTCTTCACTGAAACTAGAAGGTGCAGAGATCTGATATTTGATATGTAGCATCTCCGAGTGGACTTCTACCAGATTGTTAATATGATGCCCCTAAGGTCAAAACTGGCCCCGCCCCGGGGTTCACAAGTTTGAAACATAGGAACAAAGAAGGAAAACTTTGAAATATTTCTTCACTGAAACTAGAAGGTGCAGAGATCTGATATTTGATATGTAGCATCTCCTAGTGGACCTCTACCAAGTTTGTTCATATGATGCCCCTGGGGTCAAAACTGGCCCCGCCCCGGGGGTCACAAGTTTGAAACATAGGAACAAAGAAGGAAAACTTTGAAAATTCTTCTTCTCGGAAACTAGGAGGTGCATCTCCTAGTGGACCTCTACCAAGTTTGTTCATATGATGTCCCAGGGGTCAAAACTGTCTTACGAACGAAGTCCGTAACAAAGAAACAAATGAATAAATGCATGGCAGAAATAAGGATCGGAGCGGGGTTCGAACTCCGAACTCCCGGACGCAAAGCCAATACCCTAACCACTGAGCCAAAGAGATATCTCTCTGACGCAGTAGCCAGGTATTGTATTTAAATCGGGAGTAAGCCATGCATGAAGGAGTGGTCTCCCGTAACACACCCCCTCTTAAAGTCATCATTTATTGATGACTCGAAGCCTTATTAGGCAGGAAGTCCGATTTTGGACAACAAATGGGACTAATGGCTCAATGGCCTATCCCGGACAAGCCCCCATCTTACGAACGAAGTCCGTAACAAAGAAACAAATGAATAAATGCATGGCAGAAATAAAGATCGGAGCGGGATTCGAACTCCGAACTCCCGGACGCAAAGCCAATACCCTAACCACTGAGCCAAAGAGATATCTCTCTGACGTAGTAGCCAGGTATTGTATTTAAATCGGGAGTAAGCCATGCAGGAAGGAGTGGTCTCCCGTAACAACTGGCCCCACCCCAATGCTACCAATAGTGTTCATATGATGCCCTTGGGTTCAAAACTGGCCTCGCCCCCGGGGTCACAAGTTTGAAACATAGGAACAAAGAAGGAAAACTTTGAAATTCTTCTTCTCTAAAACTAGAAGGTGCAGAGCTTTGATATTTGGTATTTGGTATGTAGCATCTCCCAGTGAACCATCATAAGTGAACCTCTACCAGGATTGTTCATATGATGCCCCTGGGGTCAAAACTTGCCTTGCCTCGGGGGTCACAAGTTTGAATATAGGAACAAAGAAAGATTACGATGAAATTCATCTTCTCTGAAACTAGAAGGTGCAGAGCTCTTATATTTGGTATGTAGAATCTGCTAGTGGACCTCTACCAAGATTATTCATATGATGCCCCTGGGGTCGGAACTAGCCCCGCCCCGGGGGTCACAAGTTTGAAACATAGGAACAAAGAAGGAAAACTTTAAAAATCTTCTTCTCTGAAACAAAAAGGAGTAGAGCTTTGATTTTGGTATGTAGCTTCTTCTAGTTGACCTCTATCAAGTTTGTTCACATTATGTCCCTGGGGTCCAAACTGGTCAAGCTTCGGGGGTCACAAGTTCGAAAGGAATAAAGAAGGAAAATGCAAAGTTGTAGAGCTTTGATATTTCATATGTAGCATTTTCTAGTGGACCTCTACCAAATACGATACTATGATCCTGGGGTCCAAACTGGCCACGCCCTGGTGGTCACAACTTTGAACTTTGAATGTTTTCCTTAGATTAGTCTTTTGATACAATTTTCTTCTGTAAGATGTGTCACAGAAAAAGGGGTTACCTTACACATCCTGGACTTGTTGAGCCCCGATAGATTAGTCAGTAATGTTGTGATCTGTTAGTCTAGGGTTCCGAGTTTGCGCTGGCTTGATTACTGTCTCAGCCAACATCCTTTGACATTTAATCAAAAGTTACTGAGACAATTCTAATTTGTGTCTAACCAATGAGCGAATGATGTTTTAATCTGTCATTTGACCACCATTTTGACCAGGAAATTAATGCCTGGACTTCCAAGCTAATTCAATCCCTCACCATACAATTCTGACTTTCAATGACCCTGAACACAGGAATTTGACATTCAATAACCAAAACAAATGATAAAATCTGAAAAAAATATCCCCGATATATAATATAAACCACAGGAATTTGACATTCTATAGCCAAAGTAAATGATAAAATATGAAAAAAAAAATATCTCCCCTATATATCTTTATCAGAAAATTTTGATTTGTCTGGGACACCATTCGCTGACGTCACAAGAAGAGCCAGGAAGCGTATTTTCGTATTACTTATTACTGTTATTTTTTCGTTTTTAAGATATTTATAGACATCACATGATACTAAAAATTTTTCTAGAAGTAACTAACAAAAGTATTTTTGCGCATTCCTTTTTAAAGAAAAGATATTTGACTTTTGTGAATGGGGAAATCCCCCATCAAGATAAGAAACTCTATAAACTAAATAAGCCGTATTGGACCGTTCACGGGAATCACGTGACGTTAGCGAATGGTGTCCAAGACAAATCAAAATTTTCTGATAAAGTTGTAAAACATTATGGAAATCTCCGGTTGAAAGGTGTCTACAGAGGTATCGCCGGATGTCGCAGGTACATTATTTTGTTGTCTATCGCTAGGCTAAAGGAGATTATGATCACTGTGTGTTTCGAGGGTGATTTTGGTTGAGAAAGGCTGTCGGGTGCTAGCCCCAGCAATCGAGACGTTGCATTCCTTGTGTTTATATTATATAAAAGGGAGATTTTTTTTCATATTTTATCATTTATTTTGGTTATTGAATGTCAAATTCCTGTGTATAAACACAAGGAGTGTTTATATTATATAGGGGAGATTTTTTTTTTCATATTTTATCATTTATTTTGGTTATAGAATGTCAAATTCATGTGCCCTGAATAAGAAAGGTTGTGAAAGCATTTTCAGAAAAGAAGAATATGCTTTTTGCACAGTTACATACCCTGTCAGAATTATTTGACCTTGAACTTTGATATTTGGTATTTATCTTCATTGTAGATCTTTACTGCTTAGTACTCCGGTGAGCGATATAGGACCATCATGGTCCTCTTGTTTTGTTCAGCTAACCTGAACACGTAGCGCTCGGGATGAGCTATTGTGATCGGTTGTTATCCGTCGTCTGTCCGTCCGTAAACAATGACTAACAAATCTTCTCTCTGAAACTGCCAATCAAATTTCAGAGAAACTTCACAGAAATGATCCGTACTGGTAGGTGATGCACTTTCAGAGTACTTCAAAGATTTGAATTCCATGAAAAAATCTGGTTGCCATGGCAACCGAAAGAAAAAACTTTCAAAATCTTCTTGTCCCAAACCGTAAGGGCTACAGCTTTCATATATGGCATCTAGTATCATCTAAAGGCCCTCTACCAAAATATTTCAAATTATGGCCCTAGTTTTGAAAAGGACCTACTTTGTGGGTTCTCGGATATCACATAGAGATAAAGATGGAAATCTTTAAAAATCTCCTTTCCCAAACTTTAAGAGCTAAAGCTTTCATATTTGGCAGGTAGTATTATCTGGTGGCCTTCTACCAAAATATTCATATTATGGCCCTAGTGTTGAAAATGGCCCTATGTTGTGGGTTCTCAGGTTTCACATAGAGACAAAGAAGGAAATCTTTAAAAATCTTCTTGTCCGAAACCGTAAGGGCTAGAGCTTTCATATTTGGCTTGTAGCATCATCTAGTGGCCCTCTACCAAAATGAGAAAGCCAGGAAACACATGTGCGTCACCGCCCCGCCCCGCCATGACATGACCTTAGCTGTTAAAATGGCGTTAAACCCCAATACAACCAACCAATCTACCAAAATGCTTCAAATTATGGCTCTGATGTAAAAATTATCCCTTTATTGTTGGTGTCTGATTTCACATAGAGATTTTGCCCTTGAATGAGAAAAAATGCTATATATAAATTTGTTTACACTCTAGCATCTACAAGTATCAACCAATCGGCCACAAATCTGGTCAAAATATATATAACATCTCAGATGGGTTTGATAACGGGTATGATCCGACAAGAACGACTGGAGTTATTTGCCCTTGAATTGTAAAAATTACTATATTTGACATCGTTTACACTCTAACATTAATAAATATCAGCACCAAGCTTGGTCAAAACAAATATGACCATAAGATCTTGGGTGAGTTCGTTTATGGGTCTAATTAGACCAGAATAACAGGAGTTATTTGCCCTTGAATGAAGAAAGTTCTATAGAATAGTTCCTTGTACGAGCATAACTTTCATCTCCAGTCCGACTAACTTAAAACTTGGCATTTTGTGTTGGTTGCAATAATACAGAGTGCAGTGTGAAAGAAACATAACTCTACCTCGCACTGTCTGAGTAATTTCCCTTTGACCATTGTTTTTACAGCATTTTCTGCTTGTCCGGAATAAACTTTGTCATCTCTAGCGATATCTCAGTAGACACCTTTTAACCGGAGATATCCGTCAAGTTTTACATTTTTTATTTTACAATTTCGATCCACCGAGGAAGCCATTCGCTGACGTCATGGGATTTCCAGGAAGTGTGCGACGTATTTTCGGATTACTTATTACTATTATTTTTTTCCTTTTTAAGATTATCTATGGACATCACGTGATACTAAACTTTTCTTTCTAGAAGTAACTAACAAATTATTTGACCGTATTCATTTTTGTAGTATTTGTCGTAGACAATACCCGTATGAGTTCAAGATTGAATTTTGACAACCATGTATCTTATTTTGTACCGTGAATCTAATACTCCATCGCGTTTAGGTACACAGCAGTAGAAAGAGATTGAGCTCAAGTAGTTCCGGTGTAACGCAGAAAAATGACCCCCATTACAAAATGACCCCCAGGTCATTTCTCGACGTAGAGGAATGACCCATGGGTCATTTTTCGACGTAGAAAAATGACCCGGGTCATTATTCTACGTCGAGAATGACCCGGGGGTCATTTTGTAATGGGGGTCATTTTTCTGCGTTACACCGGCTTAAATTTTGTCGGAATATCCCGGATGTTTGTAGCTTGAAAATGCTTCAAACGCTTTGGAATATCATTACTACGTTCTCTCTCCTAACCACATACAAACAGACAAAGCAATGATTATATACTCTTTTATCGCAAAAAAAAAGCCAGACGGGCTGAAAAACGTAATTTCAAGTGTAATAACTCAGCCCTTTTAAAAAAAAGTCGGCCGTCAATGACACTGATAAATTAATCAACCTCCGAAAGGTCCCCGGCTTTAGCGCAAGTATATAAAACTTGGCATAAAGTAGTTCAATTTAAATACATGAATATTGCCATTTTTTTCATAATTTGCAGCTATCTAGGACGATATTTCAATTTAAATCTTGATTTGCAGATCATCTATATGATACATGTATATTTCTACATATGCCAGGGTATCCATTTTGTCATAGCGTACCCAAACTCTTTAGAGTCTATACCGAGTCTATACCCAGGCAGCGTACCCAAACTTTGTAGAGTTTTAGTTCAACCATTTTGTGCAAAACCGAAGGAAATAAACCCAGTTAAACTCATTTTTTCTCAGGCAAATGACTTTTACGGTGGCACTCAAATATGTCATTTGAAATGGTATATTAAAATACATTGGGCGAGGCAATCGATCGTTAAGATACTTATTTTTGATTGAAACTAGCTTCTTTTTTGGCGAAATGATACAAATTTGCCAACTGACCTTAGCCTTTTTCGTTCCAAAACCAATTCGTTCCATGGCTTGTTCATCCTATGATTGCACGCTACTCCATTTGATTGCTCATGAATATTTATTGATCGAGGTAATAGACCATTTGCCAAATACCGTTACAGACGCGTCACCACGAGTTACTTCCCTTTCCACCCGACGATTTTTCCCAATCCTGTATATACCCGAATAGTGAAAGTGTCATATTTTTTTAAAATGGATTACACCCTAAACGCGATAAATTAACAACCTAAAACGGGCGTGCCGTTAGTTTCATCAATTATCTTTTTCGAAGACACATACAAAAAAGAACTGTTGTTTTATCAATTTTTCGGTAGACTTCAAAGAGTAAATCGGTATCATAAGCGCTGTCTCCTGCCGGGCGTGTTGATAGAGCTTTTTGTTTGCAGACTGCATTAACCCTTTGGCTACCAAATGCGACTCAATGACCTTTTCCAGACAATATAAATTCAGATCACACCAGCAAGAACGTGCAATCCGATCCTAGATCTACACTATCCGATACGGAGATATTTTTCCTCGAGATATTCCTTTGAAATAACTTTTGAGGTTTTACTATCGGCTTTAAAAGTGACATTTAATTTATTTAGTAAGATAAGGTTTAACTTAAAATAAACAAATACTCCCCCCTCCATTCCTAAAGAAATTAGTGCAGATATATCGTTTAAAGTGGGACCTGTTAACCCACGTTACATAATAATGCATTTGAAAAAAAATGTTCGGGCAGAAAAATGCATCTTTTGGCGCCAGTAATTAGAACAGACTTACCCTCCGTCACAGCTTTTAACAATTCCAAACCTTTACAAGTGATTAACGTAAGACTAAACGGGATAAACACTTAATTATGACACGTGTGTGTTAACTAGTCGGTGCCTTAAAAGAACACAACAGCTTTTCATATAGATCATCCACTTTGAAGGTGTAACACCGAGATCAAACGTACACCCAGCAAACCCTTGACTAGCTTTTCAATGAAAAAAAGTATAGCACGTATTCGCTTCCTGAAAATGAATCTCTAACATCTTTTCTTCTAGAAGGAATGGAAGGTTTGAAATTTGAATTAAACTTTGTTATTACGATCGTCAACTTAAAAGGTAGTTCGAACAGGAACATGGCAAACATGAAACTATACAGATTTTTAAAAATGTTATTTCAAAGTTAAGATTTTTGCTATAAATTCAAAATGTTTGATGTCCCAGTTTTTTGTTTGTAGACTGTCTCTTTCTTTTAGCAGATACTGGAACGATTTTTTGGAAAAATTATCACATTAATAGTTTAAATAAATCAAACCACAGATTCTTGGACTTCGAGCCTGTACGTAACACACTTAGCTACAGAATTACGCAAACATTGGTTGAATAATCAGACATAAAATAAGGAAAGGTCTACTGCAGGTATATTGATGTTATCCCCCCACACCCCATTTTTTAAACACTGAACCTTTCACCAACTCTTTACGAAACAAAAATTTGAGACTTGACAAATTGGAAGTCTTTGCAGATAACAATTTGAATGTGGCTTAAAAATGATTTTTTTTTTAGGAAGGATAGCAAGGGAAAAGGAGAAAAGGTTGGTTACTAGAACTTTAACTCTTTTCAACAACATTTATTAAAAACTATATTTCTAAGGGTCGTATAAAACTTAGGTTATGTGGCATAGGGTTTGACATAGTTACTGCGAATGTTTTCATCCGACGACAACACTTTGGACTCGTCCAGATACTTAGCATATGGAGACGATTGAATAAACATGGGTCAAATGGTTGTAATTGTCTTTTAAAAAGAAAAAAAAAACTATTGTTGAAACAGGAGAACAAATCAGCACGTCTGCCCCCTTTTTACATGGGTCGCTTATTACTTTGGTAAAAGGTTGATTAGCTGTTTAGTGTCTTCAGAAAGACAGGGACAGTCCATTTAGTGATTTTAAAGTACTGTTATCAAACATCCTTGTTGCACTTTCAATCATGTACCTATTGATGAATAACTTATGTTATCGATCATGAACAAAAGAAACGTGGCTTCAGACCTTCCATAACTTCTTTCAAGCTTCATTTTGAGTATAAAGAAATATGTATCTAATGAAGTCTTACCAAAAAAAAAAAAAAAAATGGTTGAAGGGTTAAATCGGTGTTCCTTTGATCTCGGTATCGCACTGCAGAATGGGTGACCTTTAGAACAGCTCTAATGTACTTGCTTCTTACAGATTAGCACACACATGTCACATTAAATTGACTCTTCTTATCTTTTGTTTCATATTAATTTACCCCTTTGGTTATCATTAATGGTCAGGATTATGAATTTTATACAGGTTTCAGAGGCTAAGTCCGTTCTTTGTCTCTACATGCTCTTTATTTAAATACGGTTTTATAAAATGCATAATTTGTCTGTTTGTGATTTTCTTTTTCAAAGGCAATATCATGAAATATGTTTGAATTGTGTTAGAATTGATTTCCATAGATTTCTTGTTATGTCATTTTCTTTTCAGTTATGAATTTGTCCCAATTTAAAGGATTCGCGAACGGGACATACGGCATTTGTTACTGAAATAATGCTTTGATTGTCCGGCGTCACGTGATACTGCTGGTGCGCCACTTACGATAAAATGGAAATATCGCTTACCATCTATTGATTGTAATGTTGGAAATTGAATGTAAAAGGATAGAGAAATTTCATAATTATAGTTTTCAGGAACAAACTTAATTTTGTTCGATATATCAACAGGATTTTTCTCTCTATTCGTCATGCATCCTACTGTCAAGGGGCGTTACTCCTGCTTCTTCCTCATGATCAAAAGGAGACCACTTATACAAAAATAAACCAAACTTTGTCATGAATACTCTCCCTTCAACCGAAAAGGTATTCATTTGCCTGGTGGGTTGACTTTTAAGCCAATATCTGAACAATATGTCTCTGTTTCTTTCAAACTATTAATTCCACACATGGATTTCCTTGACAAATACCACTTCAGCGTTTTCAACGCTTTGATTATTTTTTCTTTTTGTTTACAAATATTGATACTGTACGTGTAGAAATTTGAAGAAAAATTTGTCCAGTAGAAAGTATGTGTTTTTTTAAGTTTAACCCTTGATTCTGTCAAATTATCCGCCTTTTTTAGCTCAACAGCCTATACTAGTATATAACATGCATATTTGTACATTTACCATGCTCAAAACCAGACTTTTATACATTTCTTTTGTGCAAAAAATGTTTAATTTTTTTTATCAGAATGATGTATATTTTTTCTGTTATTTTCCTATCTAACTGACTATTAAAGAAAGACGCTTTAACGCCAATATAAGCTGATTTTTAGAACTGAATACACGTTTTTCAAAGGCAAATATCTCAGAAACGAGCACGGTGATCCACATCTTTTTTCACTGTTATCTCCTGAAGACACGATGATCGTTGTATGTGCAAATGTTTGTAAAAGTATGTGTTTGAAAAAATTTAGATATACGTCCGGTTATGTCATTATCATACAGCATTTTTTTTCGAAATTGACCGCAATTCTAGATGACATAGAATATATCACTAATAATGAAGTCTGAATGGTTAGAATACATTGAGGGCAAAAGGATGACGGTTACCGTCATTTTCTCCCAGCATCTTCTCCTTTTCTCACAAGGTTTTCCAAAGGCTTGTGTCTTAGCATTAGTAAAACATAGGATTGTGTGATTATGATAGCATTTGACGAATTCAAATTAAAACCAAATTACTTGTATCGGAATAGCTATAGTTTCTGATTCCCAGATACATACATGTACATGTACATGTGTCTGATTAAAGGTGGGTATTTAGAATTTTCACATCACACCAAATTTAAAAATATATGTACCACTGAAAATTAGATGAAAAAACAATACAATTCATCAATAATCAAGAATCATAAAATTAAAAAAAAAAATTTTTTTTGGGGTGGTATTCCCTTAAAAGGCTACGTAGCCTCTTAAGCTATTTTTAGATTTCCCGCCAAAAATAAAAAAAGCATTGTGGGAAGGTTGAGTGAGTAGCATGTGACTATTGACTCTTAAATTCCATAACATAACAAACATGTAATTATTTTCCAAATGTCTAGAACTATGAATGTTACGTTTGAAGCTTCTTCTATATATTTCCAATATGTAATGAGTGAGTAGCTGATGTAAAAATAGATGGTGTTTCCCTTCAGTGTCGACCTGGGCTGTAGTAAATCTCTAGTTTCTCTTGTTGTCGGATGGTTTTCGACTAATGAGGTTTTATGAATGAAAATTATAAGGCTTTGGGAGTATAAGGATAATTTTTTGTATTTTTGTAAAATTTTCTGAAGGGCCACCTTTAAAGCTATTTTTCAGGTTTAAGGTAAGACCTTGTAATGGAAAACAGCTATTTCCACTAAAACATCATCCTGCAAAATTAGCTATAATTAAAAATGAGTATTTCTGAACTACTTTCACCATTTCATTTTTTCCATTTTTTTCCTTCTTTATCATTTATAAATCTAAAACCACTATATTCACTATTCAGAAAGAGATAATAAGTACCTCCCTTTTCAGAAAACTGACAAAAGTATCAAAAAATAATTTCAAGATAGACATTTCACTGGAAGTACATTACACGGGTCTTACCTTAATTGTTCTAAGCGATAGTTGTGTGGATTATGTTTATGTCCCCCTCCCCCCTCAAAGAGTTGTGTGTATACCTAGCCTACCTACCTGTCTATCTAGTTTCTGTTTTTCTGTTCAATGTCTCTTGTTCAAGCAGATCCCCTTGTCAGATTTTAAGGAAATACACGTACTTCATACATGATGTTTCTGCCTTGATGATGATGATTACACTATCTGCAGAACAATGATTTCTCATTTAGTCTAGACATAGACTGTAACGAGACTAGATCTACATGCAGATAGACTTCATGTACCATTGCCCAAAAGGAAGACAGGTCAGAGCAGCTTCAGTTCTGATATCACGTTGAAGAAGACTTTTTTATGTAATCATATCTGGCAAGAAGATTCCATTGAAACTCATTACCAAGCGAACTAAATTCAAAGGTCACGGTCGCAGACGACAAATACTCATTTATTGCGGCTAAAACGAAGGAATTCATTTCTGGGGGCAATATTGGGTAGAAATATTATGAATGCTGGTTGTCGGCAGTTTTTATTTTCAAAAGGCATCATCCTTGGGGACGTTAAAACAATTAAAGGCTTGTCTAGATTTTAAAAGCTTTTAGTTCAAGATGTATTTTTTGCATTGAATGAATGAAAACGACTCTGGCTGGTCCTCATTGCCTCCTCCAGCATGCTTACTCTCCGAGAGTATATAGCTTCATTGGAGCGGGAGGAGACATAAACTTTGAATTCAGAAGCAGGTGTGGACTGAGGTTGTCTGCGCATGTCATATTCTTCAAAGATTCGACTGTCTCAATATGACACATCACTAGCCCCAAAAGCGGGCTGACTGTTTATTACCCTCTATAAAGTAGCAATGTAGCAAATAGCTTTAATAATCAATACGTTTGAGAAGAAATGAGACCTGCTTTAGCTTCAGATTTCTCTAAACTGCTGATCATAGCTGAGTGAATTGCACGAGGTAGCGTTTTATTGAGTAAACGTTTATTTTAGTTTGAAATTAAAAGTAACGGTTGTCGCATAGGAAAGTGGTTCGGCTCTGTACCCAGGATGGGGTCTCCCTAATCAGCGTCAGGAAATGTCAGGCAATGTTAGGAAGCGTCAGGAAGCGTCACAAACCCAAATATTAAATTTTTCACGTTGCTTTTGTAATAATAATGGATGATGTAACATATTCTATCAGAATGATATATATTAAAGTGTATTTTGACTCAAATATGGGATAAAACCACCTGCCGATTCAGCGTCACGAAATATGGCGGACAACTGTGGAAGCGTCAAGAGGTTTGAAGTCGAGAATAAGCGTCAGGAAATATAGTAGATAAATTTAACAAATTTAAGAGCGGTAGGTAATAGAACAATAATAAAAATGCAAAAAAAAAAAATAAGTATTTTCATGAATAATGACATAAAAGGGGCAACAACAAAAAAAAGTGATTTCACTTACCTTTCCAAATAGTGCTTAATCCATAATCCTCATGAAGGCATATTAAGCGTCACGAGATCCAATTACTGTACTACGGCCTAGTTTACAAGACACGTGGTATTCAGCTTCATGCGATCGTATCATTGTATCACGGATCAGACACTAGTAGTATGTAGTATTCAGCGTCTCGAAAAAGTTGTTGGTACTATTGTAGGTCTATACATGGACTAGCGGCGATAAACATGTATTCAGCGTCACGAGATTCTTTGACCATTTTGCGAAGATAATAATACTCAGCGTCAGGAGGTTCAAAAAGTCCTTTTGAAACAATGTGGGAAGAGGATAACATACAGCTCGCATTTCATAAAGTAAAAGGTCTCCTTTTCCAACACAGAACTGCTATTCAATAGAACTTTATTCATTGCAATATTACAAGAGATCACAAGCCTTGGAGTACAAGAAATGCTCTATAGAAAGAAAAAGAAAAATGTAATTTGCATCGCAAGACGCGGACAATTTTTTTTTTAAAATACGGATAAGCGACATGGTGTACATGTATTTACAGTCTCTAAGAACAATCATTATAAAAATGACCATAGAGGTGAAAAAGTATTCATCATATATCATTCACTATGTTTTTTCTACCCATGGTACTCATCAATGCATAAATTTGAGAACAAATGGTGTGGTAATGGGACAAAATCGCTCTTTTTCATCATAATGTTTTTCATTTTAATAGTCTAAATCAGTATCTTCATCAAGTAATAAAAATAAAACCCGAATATACTCCTGTCTGCTATATACATGTAATACACATTAACTTTGCATGGATCACCAGTATCAGTTAGTGAGAGCGTGATTTTTCACACCTTTTTGATTAGAATATGGCATGCTGATCAAATAGTAACAAACCAATTATAACCATCTAGATTGATGATAATTAAAGTTCACTAGTTTTTATTGTTTGCAATCAAAAGAAAAGATAATGAGATGTTGAGAACATGTCAAAAATAAAAGTGTGTAGACTGTACTGTTGGTCCTTCCGATGATTTGATAACTACAAATATTCTGTGCTGCGCTTATTAAAAACAAATCCATATCACCATATAAATTATGGATTTATATGAAATCCAATCTGACGAGTCTGAAGTGGTTAAGCATAGGAGTGAAAACCCCCAAGATTCTCACTTTTTGAGGGCGGCATCTAACATTTGTAATCGTCTTAGGGATGATTAAAATGTTCTGTTCTGTAATGATGTTTTATACCTAGCACATTTAAGAACAAGGCGTACCTTAAGATGGGTTTCATCCCGTATCTTGTTCTATTCCTCGTGCAAAACAGCCTTGGTTGGGGCGATTCTAATCACCGTTGGCGACGATACAATAAGCTAATACAATATTAACCTATTTTATCTGATAAATGGCTGAATTCCGAGGCATTTTAACCAGGCATGCCTATTGTCAGTCATATTTAGGCGACCAGTGCTCCTGTTCGTGTTTTTCTTGAGTTTCTTTCACAAGGACTTCGCACAAATATATCTTCAAAAGCAACTTGATGCTTCCTTGGTAGTATTACCATCGAGGAAATCATGATCAGCAGCGAGAAACTTTAACAAAAACGTTATACGGAAAAAAACGCTATTCATTACATTCCCACAATGTTTCTATCACAGGCTTCTATTCTCTTGTACTACAGAACCGACTCTTGTTCTATGGAATGGCGATTCTCTCATGGTAGAGAAAACGTTGTGGGAACAGGAGACCCCGTAAGTTATGAAATGCGAGGCATTGAAACACATTGCAACAAAGTTTCTGAAAGATTTTGTAGCTTCTACCGCTTAACTCTTGACGCTATCTCTTATATTCAATACTAGATCTCATGACGCTGAATACTTTGTGTCGCTTTCTACCCTTAATACAGTGATCGGATCTCGTGACGCTGGATACTTTGAGTCGCTTTCTTACCCGTAATACAGTGATCGGATCTCGTGACGCTGAATATGATACTGTCGGTGTCCGTAATACTAGCTGTGATCGGATCTCGTGACGCTGAATACTTTGTGTCGCTTTCTAACCTTTAATATAGTGATTGGATCTAGTGACGCACAATATTATATGTCTTACCAGCCCGTAACTGGATCTCGTGACGCTAAATTTATGCCGTCATGAGGATTAGGCCTTTGGATTAAGCATTATTTGGAAAGGTAAGTTAAATCATCTTTTTTTCTGCAGTTGCCACTTTTAATGTCATTATTCATGAAAATACTATTTTTTTTTTGTAATTGTTTTATTACCTACCGCTTTTTAAGTTGTTGAATTAATCTAACTACGTGTGTCTTTCGTGACGCTTATTCACGACTTCACACCTCTTGCCGCTTCCACAGTTGTCCGCCATATTTCGTGACGCTGAATCGGCAGGTGGTTTTATCCCATATTTGAGTCAAAATACACTTTAATATATAATATTCTGATAGAATATGTTACATCATCCATTATTATCACAAAAGCAACGTGAAAAATTTAATATTTGGGTTTGTGACGCTTCCTGACGCTTCCTGACATTGCCTGACATTTCCTGACGCTGATTAGGGAGACCGCCCAGGATGCCCAAATACATGGATCCGTGGTGATAAGATAAACCGACTACCTTAGTTACTGTTGCCAAGGTCTCACAAACAAACGTAGTCAATACATATACAGTATAGCAGATAGGCTACTTAAATCGTGCTGTCATGACTGTTTCTCTCAATAAAATTCGTGAAAAAGTATTTTAATCATATATTTCTATCGATGATAAATTCTCAGTAAGCAATTTAAAGATGCTTAACTAATTTACATACGGAGATGTATTAAAAGGGCGAATTACGGGGGCGACGTACAATGTAACAGATTTACATGTTTAAACAAAAATTCCAATTGGAACATATAAAAAATACATCAACAAATCTCCGTTTTGCCACAGAATAATAGAATTAACGATACTTATTGCTTTCGTTGGGCTAGTAAAGTCATCTCAGCATCATACTAAATTTAATAACACTGAATTACAAACCTTTCGAAAAGTTTATAGAATGTCTGACTCTACAGAGAGATTTAAGTTAATGAAAAATTTTAATATCAAGTTAAGGGGAAAAGGGTTGTCTGATGGATTATAAAATGTGTTAAGTGTGTTGTCAATTAAGAAAATTGTTAATATCATTGACGGTAGTATATGATATACTGATGACGGGTGGTCAAGTTGATTAGAGCGTCAATTTGCTTTGAAATCAAACACACTTCCTATCAAATTAACAGTTTACCAACACACCCTTTGTGCTAATGTGCAGATGTGCTAATCCATTTAAACTCGTCATCAAATGACAACATTTTTAGAGCAATCCAAACTCAAATATTTGCAGACAACAAAATAAATGATTCAAAACTTGAATTTTTTTTTTTTTGAAAGAGCGCAAAACACAGTGAGAAAAGGATAAAATGAATGTTACAAGCATTTTCTCCTTTCTTCGCAATGCTTTTAAAAGCTTTCTACGGGTGGTTAAACCCGTTATGTGGTAAACGGTTAAAACAGACAAGTCAAGAGAAAAATTTCCAAGTTCCACCAGCTCAGAATTTAGACTTTTTTTTAAAACTGAAATATACTCCTAGTGAGGAAGAAATACACGTCGAAGTACTTATTGTAATCAGCAGGTACTTCAAATCCAAGACTAGTCATCATGTAATTTGCAATCTGATCTGTATCTACACACGAGAGATCGTATATACGATCCCAGTACACATTCAGCATATTCTTCATGCACCATGGGGTTAAGCTCAATGTCAAATTGAAACATTGGTGACAAGTTACGCGGCCACTTTTTGGATGTGCATAGGTTATTGAACAAGGTTAGATACATGTATTCGAGTAAAAGTATTTTCTTTTTATTCATACTTCATATAGGTCTATTTTTATTTCTGTTTTCCAGTTTTCTCTTACAGAGGGGAAAATTATAGAATACTTTAAATTAATCCATTATCTAGCGCTGATCAGCTCTTTGCATAAGTTCAAATTTTCAGTAATCATCACAATTTAAACTTGTCTATAGCCTCTGCGTGATCTCACGTCATCGGTACACGTTCGCAAAGCACATTTTTTAAGCTTTTTTAAAAATGAAAACGTTAAAAACACGTGATAAATAAAGCGAACTGCATTCTTCCAACGTTAACAGTCGTTTATTTGTGAGCCGAAATAGCAGAAACCAAGGTAGGACATCGGGTAGAATAAATGCGATGTCCTGATTGGTCAAATATCGATTTCCACGGATCCATGTATTAGATAGATGAGTATTTATAGAATGCCATCTAGCGGGAGATAATGGTGGACTGAAGACATAATTTTTTAATCGATTAGCCACAACTCAAAATATTTCTACGATTAGAATTTAGAATAGAGTGTGTCACCCGGAAGTGATGTAAAGTTGACCCTGTAGGCGCGTTTCAGGTAGAATATTTTCAAACATTTCAGTAATACTCATAACTACTGTGTTTCGGTGACGCGATAGGTTATCTTGCGCTTTCTTCATGATAATAAATGTAAGTTTTGTAGTTATGGTAATAATGGGCCCCTTAATTATGCAACTTCCAAAAAGTTATTCTGTGTAGATACATTCGTACAGACGTTAAATCCGGATAGTCATCCGATGGATTTACGGATGTTTCGGTAACAGACGAGTTCGGTAACATAGACTTATAGAGTAAATCGATTGGATGTTTCGGTAACAAAGCAATTATAGTGTGTACGTACCTTGTCGTTCTTTATATCCCTTGCCTGCCTTTGTTTTGTCAATAAAATCATTATGTATCACCTTTTTTTGTAATTCCCACTATGTTTAATAAATAATATGTTTGTTACGTTGTTTATTCCATGTTTTACGTGTAAAAAATATGAAATGAATGTTTCACAAATTAAATGTTTATTACGTCCTCTATTCTTTGTTTTATGTATGGAATATCTGAAATGAATAAAATTTTCGGTTTACAACGATACTTGATGTTTTCAGCATTTCACAACGCACAAAGATCATATTAAGTCCCTTTTCTTACATCACGTGAGTGAATGATTTACTGTCCTATTGTATAGGTGTGTGTCTTTAACAGCCTGTTTTCACACCTCCCGTTACCCATAAGATAAAGAATTTCTCACATATCTACATAAAAACAATAGTATATGTGATCGATCACAATTAAGCCTCAAATTTTAGCACTTTTTGTTCACAGTTATTCATGGATGTTACACGACATTTTCCTTTTATACCCAAACCCAAATAAAGCATTCACTTTGTTAGACCATAATCACTGTCGAGCGACATAAAATCAGAGTTTCTGAAACAAAAATGTCCGATCAACATCCATGTATCATGTGCAACATTAATATAACAGGCCGATCCCATGCTATAGGTTGTGACGGGTGCGGAAGATGGAATCACCGAAAGTGTTTTATATACCATGAATTATCTTAACAGATGAGATAGAATATGCAGATCAGACTGCAAAACATTGAGGGGGATACGGCATGTTCAGTTCGGGCTGTCCATCACGTTTCGACTATTTAGGATTAACCCTTTACCAACAAATCGCCGGGTTTTACGACCCTGACGTAGAAGCCTTGGAAAAAAAGACCAGCATATTCACACAAAGTTTTCTAACAAATTTCAATTTTTGAGCTACATTTAGTTAGACTATTCAAGATTTACCCTTTAATACTTGGTTTTTAGGACCCTCAAGTAAAATACTTTTGAGAACAAGGTGGGAAAAAGGAGCCCTGCTCTTTCTCCCTTTCTCTTTTTCCGACAAAGTTCTCTAAGCTGCTGAAAACAAATTTCAATGTTTGAGTTATGCTCATTTTGGAGTCTGCAAGCGCTTTCAATCTGGATCAGCATAATTGTTAACGTTAAAGGCTGGTCTAAATTGAAAGCATTTGCAGACAACAAAATAATTGTGACTGAAAAATTGAAATCTGATTTAGGAAGAAAACACTGTGGGAAAATGAGAAAATGCTGGTTACCAGCATTTTCTCCTTTTTCCATGATATTTTCAAACAGCTTCTTTCTTACACTCCTCAAAGTGAGCGAGTCTGGATTGTGTGGTAAAGAGTTATGAGACAATATAAGGTTATAAGTTTATAAAAGGTTAAATAAATCCTTAAACTGTAAGAAAACAAAACTGAAACATTGAAGTTTGATATGGGAAGGGTAGAAAACATTGTGGTAAAAGGAGAAAAGGAAGGGTAGAAAACATTGTGGTAAAAGGAGAAAATGCTCCTGACCAGCATTTTCTCCTTAAAAGTCTGGATTGGTAAAGGGTTAAGAGCTGATATAAGGTTGCATAAGTTTATATACGGGTTATATAAATCCTTAACTCTTTACCACACGAGAAAATTTTAGACTGGTCCAAATTCAAAGCATTTGCGGACGACAAAATAAGAGTGACTAAAAAATAGAAATTTGTTTTGGGAAGGGTAGAAATCTCTGTGGGAAAAGGAGGAAATGCTGGTCAGGAGCATTTTCTACTTTTACCACAGTGTTACCAGCATTTTCTCATTTTCACATAGCAAAAGTCTCTTTCTAAGGGGATTGTGTGGTAATGGGTTAAACTGTAAAAGAGGACATAAATTGCAGAAAAGAGTGCACACAAACGCACATTCAGTTCAATACATGGCTCGCTAATGCAGTTTGAAGAAATCTTTGTTGCGGTCTCGGTGTCTACCTCATTATTTGCCACATTCAGTAATTTATTATGACCAAGGGATAAAAGGGTGGAAGGGTGAACAAAAGATGCCATATAATGGGTGTAAAGAATGTCACGGTACATAAACGCTATATATTTGCTTTGTTACCGAAACATCCAATCGATTTACTCTATAAGTCTATGTTACCGAACTCGTCTGTTACCGAAACATCTGTCACCCATCCGATGCTATTTCGCTGATACAAACAGGATTCCAAGTTTCTACATATTTATTCGCAAAATGCAAGTCAGAATTGGAAAATGCAAGTTGAACTTCCAAACACTTGCTAAAAAATGTGAATGCAAATTGTTCAAGAACAGTTACCGAATGTACTAAATTTCATGATTGAGTACAAAAAAAAAAGGTCAGCCTTGTGGTTTGTTGGTTCACGGTAGTTACTGTCCGATTAAGGAAATTCAAAATTTTAGCAGAGTAAAGAATAAATCACCAAATTATTTTCTAATTTTATCTTTTAGTTAGCATCATAGAAAATATAACATAGTTTAAACGAAACATTCAAAAGAAAATCAACCTTGGCCTTCACCACTGTCCCGGTGCCATTCTGAAATTCATGCATGTTACTTCGATGGTCTTCATGAAAAAAAAGAGTATAACTCCATAAATTTGGTGCCAATTTGCAGTCGTATGATCGGAAAACATCGGTAAATAAAAAATATTTGTTAATCTTTCATGAAAAGTTAATTACTACGTATGAATAGCAACAAGAGGCAAGTTGGACGTGATGGACTCCCTAAACCAGTTACAGGGCATGCAGATATTCGGATAATAATTCATTTACAAAATAGTTCACCATCTTAAGTTTTATAAATTTTATAACTTTAACTTGGTTTGAGAACAGAAATCCAACTGGAATTGAATTGATTGTTAAATGAGGGTTTTAGTAACAATTACCATTTTTTGTTTCGTTGTTGTCTCAGTTGACAGGTTACATAATAGAATAGAATTGAACATTTTTTCCTGGCCATTCATTCTTTTCAATTGGTAGGCAAGCTGAGCTTCAAACAAACAAAAAAAAATGTGAGTCCAATTCTAATTTTGCAAGTGGAAATAAAAGCTACTTTCTAAAATTTGCAAGTGGTTAAAAAAGTGAAATTCAAACCTTAACAAATGACAGGATTTTAGGGCTTTTTAGGGCTTAAGATTAGATCTGAAATAACATTATTTTTTTGTTATATATTATTGCAAAGTTATTTATAGAGAAGCAACATTTTGCCAAATATTGGTAGTTAGAGAATGACAGTCATTTCGACACCCAGTCATTTCGTCTGACATGGCTCTGGTGAATGGGGGCTATTTGCACTATATAGAAATGAAGAAATTCTTGAAAATTCTTCTTCTCTGAAACCCCTGGTCAGATTTTAATCTGACAGAGATGCTCCTTGAGTGACCCTTTTCAATAACTGTACATATAATTTTGATCCGTCAAGAAACATGGCTCTTGTGAATGGGGGCTACTTGCACTATACGGGCATGATCTCTTTCTCTGAAACCCCTAGTAAGATTTTAAAAGAAATTTTCCGAAATGTTCCTTGGGTGACCCTTTTCAAAACTTGTTCGTAAATTTTGATCCATGAAGAAACATGGCTCTTGTGGATGGGGACTACTTGCTCTTATAAATACAGAAATGAAACTGATGGTCAGATTTCGGAATGACTTTTACAGGTGAACTTTTGAAAATTGCTTGGCAAAATTATAAATTTGGTTCCAAAGTTTCAATACCTCAATTAAAAATAGGCTATGGTTGTCTCAAAAATTCAGGTGAGTGATCCAGGGTCATCTTGGCCCTCTTGTTTTAATTGAAATCATATGACTACAAAAGGCACAAAATATCAGGATAAGACTTATCTTACTTTATCATTTATTGCAAAACCATGTGATACAATTTCAATATGACAGCAAGATATTCAGAGTGGCTCATATAGAAATCATTTGCACAGAAAAAATTGGATATAACCCTGTCTTAAGAATTTTGTTCATATTAGAGTAAAAAGATTGTGAAAATGGTTTCAAGCATTTTGACCTGAAATTTAACAGAATCTTTTCAGTAGCATTGAAGGCTTCCTTCTCAGGGACTTTAACTGTTGAGTTGACCAAATGAAAAATTTTTGGACTGTACCAAATTCAAAGCATCTGCAGACTACAAATCTTGTTGACAGGATGATTGTTTTCTGACTTTGATAGGGTAGAAAATATTGTTGGAAGAGGAGAAAATACTAGCTACCGGCATTATCTCCTTTTCCCATAATGCTTTTTACATGTATATGCTTCTTTCTCCGGGTTGCTAAAAGTCGGGATTGTATGATAAAGAGTTAACTCTTTACTGCACAAAGATAACTTTTAACAACCCTGAGAAAAAGGGCTGTTGAAAACATTGTGGAAAAAAGGAGAAAATGCTGGTATAAACTAGCATTTTCTCTTT
Organism: Tridacna crocea; assembly: GCA_943736015.1. Classification (NCBI taxonomy): domain Eukaryota; kingdom Metazoa; phylum Mollusca; class Bivalvia; order Cardiida; family Cardiidae; genus Tridacna; species Tridacna crocea. The sequence continues at coordinate 53,983,081 of OX031064.1, read as the reverse complement.
TTCTAACAATGTTTTCTTTACTGTGGACAACAAATTTTATATTTTGAGTCATGCCAAAATTGTCACCTGCAAATGCTTTCAGTGTTTCGTCATATGGTAAAGAGTTAAAAGGTTTTTTTGATGCACATCACTGCTGTACTAAGTATAAATTTTTTGGTGTAACTACTCTAGGTTATTGATGACGCAAGACAAATAGACATTCAACACAATGTCAAATGATTCCAAATTCCAAGAGAAGTGGGTTTCAGAGTTCAAATGTGTGGCCAAGAGTAAGAAAGGGGTACACCATGTCTTTTGCAAGTTGTGCAGTATAGACATTTCTATAAGAAGAGGGGGAAGAAATGATCTAACACGCCATATTCTCTCAAATAATCATGCTTCCAAGGCTGAGGCAGTAGCAGATGTAAATATATGCTTTGTTCTTATTTCTGTTTGCTAAATTAATGTATGAATGTCAAGGCTTCTTAACTCTTAAACCACACAGTGCCAACTTTTTAAAGACCCTTAGAAAGAAGCCTTTTAAAAACTTTGTAGGAAAAGGAGAAAATGATGGTAACCAGCATTTTCTCCTATTCCCACAATGTAAATGCTGGTAACCAGCATTTTCTCCTATTCCCATGATGTTTTCTCCCCATCCCAAGACAAATTTCAATTTTTGAGCCATACATAAGTTGTCGTCTGAATATGCTTTCTTTTTGGACTGGTCTACAATTTTGTTGTTAGGTAAAGAGTTAAATTGTTAGCGTAATTATATGCACAGTTTTGTCTCAAATCTAGTTAACTCTTTACTAAACAACAAAATTTTGGACTAGTCCAAATTCAAAGCATTTGCAGACGACAACATGAAAGTGACTGTATATTTGAAATTTGTTTAGTGAAGAGTAGAAAACATTGTCGGAAAAGGAGAAAATGCTGGTTACTAGCATTTTCTCTTTTTCCCACAGTGTTTTCTAAAGGTTTCTTTCTCAGGGGTGTCAAAAGTAGGGATTGTGTGGTAATGGGTTAAATAACCTTTTATCAAACAATCATCTGTTTAACTCTTTACCAAACAACAAATAAATAGACAAGTCAAAATTGAAAGCATTTGCAGACAACAAAATAAATGTGACTGAAAAATCGAAATTTGATCTGGGAAGGTTAGAAAACATAGTGGGAAAATGTTTTCAAACCTCAGGGTCGTCAAAAGTTGTCATTGTTTGATTAAGGGTTTACAGGTCCTGAAGAAGAAAGCTGTTGAAAATATTATGGGAAAAGTAGAAAATGCCTCATGCCAGCATTTTCTTCTCTTCTCCTAATGTGTTCTAACTTTTCAGGGGCCTATCCTGTTACATGTGTGTAAGACATACATGTATACCGTAAAAACCTTGGTTTGTATGATAATAGGTTAATGAATGAATGAGTATAAATGAATGTCCAGTCATTGTGTGGGGAAATGTAAATGTAGATGTATCAGCTAACACTTTCTAGCTTTCCTATCTTGTCCAAATTTTTTTTGTGGTTCAATCATAGTCATCCTAAAAGGATTCATTCTTTTCTCACTGCTGAACAGTATTTTTTTTTATCACAGTTATGTCAGGGAGCAGCCTGTGGCAAGGAAAGAATTTTGTGCTCAACTCTTTACCACACAACAAAATTTTGCAACTGTCCAAATTGAAAGCATTTGCAGACAACAAAATAAATGTGACTCAAACATTGAAAATTGATTTGGAAAGGGTAGAAAACATTGTTTTCAAAGGCTTTCTTTCACAGGGTCGTTAAAACTCGGGATTGTGTGGTGAAGAGTTAACCCATTACCAAGCGACACTACATGTATTTTAGACTGGTCCAAATTGAAAGCATTTGCAGACGACATTATTAAAGTGACTGAAAATTTGAAATTTGTTTTGTGAAGGGTAGAAAACACTACAGGAAAAGGAGGAAATTGCTGGTTACCGGCATTTTCTCCTTTTCCTATAGTGTTTTCAAAAGGCCTCTTTCTCAGGGGGCATCAAAAGTAGGGATTGTGTGGTAATGGGTTAATACTGGTAGAAAAAACTCCAGGAAAGCATGAATAGGTCAATTAGATGCTATAATTCAACTGAATTATGAAAATGATGTTGCACACAAAACCAACAAGTTTAAGGGAATGGTTTGGAGAAATTTTTAGAAACTGGTGAGTGAAAATTTTATTCTATGATGTAGGACTCGGAATTCAAGATGGTGTCAAATGGTAAAAGAAGTGGTAATAGAGTAAAGCGAAAGGGAAGGGTTGATTATAAGAGATTAAACCAAGGTGATACAGATTTGAAACCAGATGAGGAGGAGGAGGTAGAAGAAGAGGACAAGAAGGAGAAGAAGACATCTAAGAAAGAAGTGAAAGAAAAGGAGCCCAAGTCAAAGTCAGAATTGGTAAAGAATGGTGAGGTATGTGTGTTATATGCTACCAAAAGAAAGTTCTTTGAGCAACACTTCAACTTTTTACCAATTTGCAAAATTTCAGATGTGTTCAAAATTGTCAGTATGAGTACTTACCATATAAAAGATGGGTCAAACCGTTTGATTTGACTTTGAAAAAGATGTACAGAATTAAATTGTGGGGAAAAGAAAATTATAGTTCAGCATTTTTTTACTTTTTCAAAAGCTGTCTCCCTCAGGGTAGTTAACCCTTTACCAAACAATCCCTGGTTTTGATGACCTTGAGGAAGAAGCCATCTGAAAACATAATGGGAAAACGAAAACATGCTGGTGACCAGCATTTTCTCCTTTTACCACCATGATTTCTACTCTTCCAAAGTCAATTTTCAATTTTTGAGTCAAGTTTAGTTTGTCATCAGCAAATGCTTTAACTTTGGGGCCCGCCCAAGTGGCTCAGTGGTGGTTGTGAGTTCGATAACTGGTTGAGGCGAACTTTCTTTCTGGTGTATTTTGGCCTCTCACCTCTGCTGAAGCATTTGAGAAAAGTAGTCGGTGGCTTTGGAAAGAAAGTAGTGTAAGTACCGGTGTGAGAAAGCCAGGAAACACATGTGCATCATCGACCGCCATGATATGACCTTAGCTGTTAAAGTGGCGTTAAACCCCAAAACAACCAAATTTAACTTTGGACTAGTCTGAAGTTTTGTCATTTAAAAATGATTTAAAACTTGGCATTGTTTGTTAAAAAGTTAACACATTCCTGAAACAAAGTAGAACTGTCTCATATGGTCTAAATATTACATTAATTCTACATTCCTTGCTTAATTTCCAGAATTGTCAAGACAGAACGTCCAGGCAAGTCATATAAAATGTCTTGAAATTCAAATTCAATGAACCCATTACCACACAATCCCTATTTTTGATGCCCCTGAGAAGAAAGCCTTTTGAAAACACTGTAGGAAAAGGGGAAAATGCTGGTTACCAGCATTTTCTCCTTTTACCACAGTGTTTTCTACCCTTCCCAGATCAAATTTCAATTTTTCAGTCACCTTTATTTTGTTGTCTGCAAATGCTTTCAATTTGAACGAGTCTAAAATTTTGTCATGTGGTAAAGAGCAGACATACAAAGTAAATGATTACCAGCATTTCTTTGCATCCTACAATGTGTGCAAGAGTCTTCTGTCTCAGGGTCATTAAAACTCACGATTGTGTAGTAAAGGGTTTGGAATGGTTAGTGAATTGTAGCCCACCTGCAATCTGGGCAATGTGAGAAGTTGGTAATATTTTCTAACACAATGCCAATGGCACTGTTATTTATTTCAGATTGGGACCTATCTTATTATGTTGTATGTCACTTTGGATCAAGAAAGGGCTTTAATGGAGTTTTGTCAAGAGAATGGATGGCCTTTCCTGAAGCCAGGTATATGCTTTAAGTTAGTATGCCACTGCACTGCAGGGGAGTGGAAATTCCAACTTCTTTATGTGTTACAGGGCAATCTAGATATATTTCTGTTTTCTGACACCTTTTTGGCATGTCCAAGTTATGTCATCTAAATTTCAAGTTAATCAAAATTTTCTCTCACTTTTTAGCATGCCCAAGTTGTGTCATAAATTTCAAATTATGTCATCTAAATTTGTTAAGGTTTATCTATATGTATCAACCTGAGTGTATGAGGTTCAAATCCACTCAAGTCCCTGTATTTCTGCTTTGCATTTAATATTTGTTTCTTTGTTGGGGACTTTGTTTGTAAGATGGGGGGCTCATCGGGAATGGCCACTGAGCCATTAATCCCATTTGTTGACCCAAAACGGACTGTCTGCCCAATAAGGCTTGGAGTCATCAATAAATTATGACTTTAAAGGTGGGTATTTAGAATTTTTACATCTCACCAAATTTAAAAATATATATATCAATGAAATTTACATGAAAAAATAATACAAATCATCAATAACTAAGACTCACAAAATTACCCCAAAAAATTTTTTTGATGGTGTTCCCTTAAAAGGCTACGTAGACTGGTAAACTATTTTTAGATTTTGCGCCAAAAATCAATAAAGCATTGTGGGAATGTCAAGTGACTGGGACATGACAAATAACGCTTAAATTCAATTACGTAACAAACATGTATTAATTATTTTCCATAATGTCTTATTCGGATGCTATGTTTGAAACTTCGTCTGTGTATTCCTGTATGTAAATGAAAGAATTGATAATCTAAAAATAGAACGTGTCTCCCATTGGTGTCAACCTAGGCCATAGTAAATCTCTAATTTCTCGTGTTGTCGGATGGTTTTCAACTACTGGGGTTTTATGAATGCAAATTAAAAGGCTTTGGGAGTATAAGGATGATTTTTTTTGCATTTTTGTAAAATTTTCGTCCCAAATTCTGAAGGGCCACCTTTAACCCATTACCACACAATCCCTACTTTTGACGCCCCTGAAAAAGAATCCTTTAGAAAACATTGTGGGAAATGGAGAAAATGTTTTCTACCCTTCCCAAACCAAATTTCAATTTTTCAGTCAAATTAATTTTGTTGTCTGCAAATGCTTTCAATTTGGACCAGTCTAGAATATTGTCATTTGTAAATGATTTAAGGGGGGGGTGTATTTCTGGAGACCGATTCTTCATGTATGGCTTTGTCCCATTGTAAATACATTACCAAACAACTACGTTAGGAAGATATCTCTTTGGCTCAGTGTTTGTGGTATTGGTCTTTTAAAGTTGAATAACAAGGATATTTGTCTGCATAGGTTCGAATCCCGCAGATGCAGTTAGTATTTCAGCTATGTCTTTGTTGCAAACTTTCATGTTCATAAGATTTTTGTATTCAATAAAGACAGTCTTCATATTTTCAAGTATTTCAACATCTTAGCACATGAACCAGGTTTTGTTATTCTATATAATAAGATTGCTATGTAGTATATTGTCACATGTTTATTTAATGCAGATTTATCATCACTTACTGGAAAGTTCGGACCAACCATGTTGGATTCCAAAAAAGGCACAGATGTCAAACAAATAGGAAACAAAACAAGTACCAAGCAAGTCAAAAATGTAACGAAGCACCTCAAAGAGGTGAAAGTTGAAAGGCTAGAAGAAGATGATAATTTGGAATATGAAGACAGTGAAAGAATGAACAATTCAGGTACCATGCTAGGCTCACCTAGAAGGAAACGGGCCAGAAAAAGCACTAGAGGCTTGAATATTACAAGAAGCACTATTAAACCAACAGAAACAGTTAATGAAGAAGAAAACAATACTGATAAAGATAAACCTAAACTAGATGGGACAGAGTCATTTGCCTATGTAAGTGTATTTTTTGTTTAGGCACAAAAATTTCACCCAAAAAATTGCCATGTACATGTATATATGTAACTCTTTGCTGCATGGCAAAATTATCCAAATTCAAAGTGTTTGCAGACTACAAGTAGATTGTGTCTCAGATAATGGAATTTATTTTTGACAGGGGAGAAACCCTTATGGGAAAAGGAGAAAATGCTTATTACCAGCATTTTATTCTGTTCCCTCAATGTTTTCGAAAGGCTTCCTTTTCAGGAGCATTTGGTAAAGACGGTTGGTGGATAACAAACTAAATATTGTTCAGATGCAGGGATTTGCCAGGAAACAGGTAGTAAATATTGTTGGAAAAGGACATAAGGCTAGTTGTCATAATGTTTTCAACAGCCTACTTTCTTAGAGTCATCAAAACTCACATAATTTGGTAGAGACCTAACTGCTTGAAGAATTTATTGCAATTCTTGGCTTCATTCATGCCTTAATGTTTGTTTATACACATTTTCAGACTGAGGACGGTGATGCCAAAACAAATGAAAAAGAAGCCGTGGAAAATGAAGACAGTAATTTGCAAGATAAATACACAGATGAGGACATAGGCTGTGAGACAGGTAATGAGACGCCTGAAACGGAGAGTAAAGCAGAGGATGTTAAAGAGATAATGGATGACATTTCAATGGAAGATGGGATTCTAGATCAGGAGGAAGATCTAGATCAAGTTGAAGATGAAGAGCCAGTGATGCGCTGTTGGGAGTGTGAACAAGTATTACAGGACGAAACAGACTATGCTGAACACATGTTAAAACAGCACTCCTTCGATGTGAAATCTGGAAGGTACTACTGTGATCAGTGTGACAAATATTTCAAACAGCCAGATTACCTAAAAGACCATAAGAAGCACATACATGAGGGAAAGAAGCGAAGGCCACAGAAAACTTCTCGTGACCATGTTTGTGAGATTTGTGGGCATGGCTTCAAAAGGAGTGATCAACTGAAAGAGCACAGGTCTATGGTACATTTTAAAAAGCCATTAAATACTCATGAATGCGATATTTGTGGTAAGAAGTTTTCTAGACCTAGGTTACTTGGTTATCATATGAATAAACATACTGGAAACAAGCCATTCAAGTGCACATTATGTGGTAATAGTTACTATTCAAGGGGTGGTCTGTATGTCCATGCAAGAATGTGTCAGAGAGTGAATCCACTAATTCATGAGTGTGATACTTGTGACAAACGGTTTGCAAATCCTTATGCAAGAAAAGCTCACATAGTTAATGTACATGGAAAGACCCAGTCATCCTACAGATGTGGATGTGGTAAGCTACTGAAGTGGAAAACTTCTCTTAAAAAGCACATTAGTCACTGCCAAACACATGGTCAAAATGCCATGGAGATTACTCGAGCTGAATATGAAGCAGCTGTGTCTGAGCTGAGCAAGATAAAACCTATCAAGGAAGAAATCATAGAGCCTGAGGAGATTATATATTCAACTGAACATGAAGGTTTAGGACATGAAGTAGCTGGTCATGAAGTTACTGAAGTAACAGATGAAAGGTTAGTTGAGGAAATCACTGGTAAAATAGCTGATGAATTGAGTAAATCAGGAAAAGTTGACTCTGCTGATGAGAAAATGCTCACTGAAACAATAAGGAATGCTGTTCTCTCAGGGGAAGAAACTCAAGTTATAACAATTCCACGTCCATCGGGTAGTGAGGAAAATGTTTACTATGTTATAGTGAACCCAGGTACTGAACAACAGCTGTAAATGAGTGTAAATGAGTGGAACTGTGGCAAGAAGGGGCTCAGAGCATCTCAGCTGCATTATAACGAACAAAACATCACATCTACCGTAATGCGGGACCATAGAAGCCATTTTCCAAACAATAGGCTGAATTATGGTGTAGATTAGTCCATATAAATACAGAAAATATGTAAATAGCAAAAAGTTTCAAGCCATGTCAGCCTATGCTGACTGAGCAGGCCAACATGGGTAGATACTTACTGAAGATGCATTAACCCATTACCACACAATCCCTACTTTTGACGCCCCTTAGAAAGAAAACCTTTAGAAAACATTGTGGGAAAAGGAGAAAATGCTGGTTACCAGCATTTTCTCCTTTTCCCACAATGTTTTCTACCTTTCACAAAACATTTCAAATTTTCGGCTACTTTTATTTTGTCCTCTGCAAATGCTTTTGATTTGGACAAACCTAAAATATTGTCGTCTGGTAATGAGTTAAACCCTCTTTTCATAGGGCATGACTTTTTAAATCAAATACCTCTTGTAGATGACTTTCAGTCTCGCAGCAAATCAATTCTTTCACCTGAAAACGCTATGGCATGGATGTTTCTCTCCCCCTCCCCCCACCACCACCACCACCAAAACACAACTTCGTCTCCACAAGGAATATTTGTACATGAGCAATGCTTTAGTAAAAGAGGAACCAATAAATCTCTGTATTCAAGTAAACTGTCACATAGGTCTCAAACAATAAATCCATTTTGTGTAACAATCAACTCTATGGAGAAGTAGAATGATCTTGTGTGAAATTTCATAATAGCAAAGAGATTAACCCATTACCAAACGACAATATTTTAGACTGGTCCAAATTGAAAGCATTTGCAGACGACAAATAAAAGTGACTGAAAATTTGAAATTTGTTTTGTGACGGATAGAAAACATTGTGGGAAAAGGAGAAAATGCTGCTTACCAGCATTTTCTCCTTTTCCGACAATGTTTTCTAAAGGCTCCTTTCTCAGGGGTGTCAAAAGTAGGGATTGTTTGGTAATGGGTTAATCCTTTACCAAACAATCCTTGGTTTTTACGACCCTGGGATAGAAGCCTTTTGAAAACATTGTGGGAAAAGGGGAAAATGCTAATAACCAGCATTTTCCACTTTTCCCACAATGTTTTCTAAACTACAGGAAACAAATTTCAATTTATGAATTACGATTATTTTTGTCGTCTGCAGGTGCTTTCAGTTTGGACCAATCTAAAATTCTGTTGTTTGGTAATGCGTTTAAACTCATGTCGGCCAATGGAGGCTGACTCAGGTTGATGCCTTTTGAAAATGTATTATGCCCCTTTCACAGAGAATGTTTTGTATGTTTGTGCTTTGTAAATGATAAAGTATATTCCAAATGGAAATATTCTTTTTGTAGACATTTTTCTCATATGTCATGTGTTTTCTTGTTCAGATTGCAGCAGGCTGATTAGTTCTTGTTCCAAATCCTTTATTTTTTTCTCGATGTAAATAGGGTTTGGAATGGCAATCAATTGGCCTGTGGGACCCCACGTGGTTTAATTGGGGGTATAAGAATAAACCACTGCAGTCCCGCGATCGTCATATCTGCCATTTCATCTGGCGGAACAAACGTGACAGCATGCATGTCGTAAAAGGCGACAAAAGGGGCATCATTTTGTGTTTTGTCCATTCCTCATTTATCATGTTTGTCTTATGTTGTTGCTCATGTATGTTATTTTCACCACGCATTATTGTTTACTAAGTAAGTGCGTCCAATATGACCTAAGTTGTGGACGGGCATTACAACGCTATTCATCCATTCATTTCTTGTTCAGTTCACAAAATTGCATTTTTTGGCTCACCAGACTACTTGCTGTGGGCGAGTGATTGTGACTGTCTGTCTGTCAATTTTTGCATCAACTGTTTGAACTGTTTTGACTTACTGACCCTGCAGTACGTAGATGTGGAAAACAATTTAAGTAAAAGATCAATGTTTCCTATGTTTTTTTAGCTCACCTGAGCACAGAATGCCCATGGTGAGCTTTTGTGATCACCCAATGTCCGGTGTCCGTCGTGCGTCGTCCTTAATTTCTTTAAACATCTTCTCCTAAACCACAGGGCCAATCTTGATGAAACTTGGCAGGGATGCTTCTTGGGTGAAGCTCTACCAAACTTGTTCAAGAGATTGAATTCCAGCCATAACTCTGGTTGCTATGGCAACCAAAAGGAAAAAAATGGCAAAATCTTTAAAAATCTTCTTCTCTGAAACCAGAAGGCGTAGAGCTTTGATATTTGGTATGTAGCCTCTCCTAGTGCACCTCTACCAAGATTGTTCATATGGTGCCCCTGGGGTCAAAACTGGCCCCGCCCCGGGGTCACAAATTTGAAACATAGGAACAAAGAAGGAAAACTTTAAAATTCTTCATCTCTGAAACTAGAAGGTGCAAGTTTTTGATATTTGGTATTTAGCATCTCCTAGTGGACCTTTACCAAGATTGTTCATTAAATGTCCCTGGGTCAAAACTGGCCCCGCCCCGGGGGTCACAAGTTTGAAACATAGGAACAAAGAAGGAAAACTTTAAAAATCTTCTTCTCTTAAGCGAGAAGGGTCAGAGCTTTGATATTTGGTATTAGCATCTCCTAGTGGACCTCTACCAAGATTATTCAAAACTGGCCCCGCCCCGGGGGTCACAAACTTAAAACATAGGAACAAAGAAGGAAAACGTAAAAAATCTTCTTCTCTGAAACTAGAAGAACTATTTTCAGAAAAAAAGAATTTTCATTGTAGACCTTTACTGCTTAGTACTCAGGTGAGCGATATAGGACCATCATGGTCCTCTTGTTCTATTTCCTTTAAAATTCATGTATCCCACTTTCATCTCGTTTTCTCCCTTATATGTATAGTTTGTACATGTTTTGTTAAAGATGAATCATACGACTATAATAATACATGGAATAAAATCTGAGCGCCTAAAGTTAAGAATCAATTTGTTTCTCAACCAAAATTCGAAATGAAAGAGAGAGATAGATTTAACTTCTCATTTATAGGTTTGAGACGTCACCAGTTATACGAATACTTTAAAACGACCAAATATTCGAATATGAAATACACTTTCGAGTGTCTTTTTAAACGTTTATAGTGCTCGAAATATACCTGTTTAAGATAAAACTAAAAAAAAGCATACAAGAAGAAGATCTCGCTAATGGCGTTCACTTATTTCTTCATTTCGAGCATACATGCTGAATTTAACCCTCAAAGTGCTGGAACCAAGTTCACTTGGTTTTGCAGACAGTGCAGATCAAGATCAGACTGCACAGAACGTGCAGTCTGATCTTGGATATACACTATCCGCTACTATATTACATGTTATGGCAGAAACAATCTTAAAACAACAATATTGGAGCTGCCTTCCTTACCTAAAAAGTATTACTCGTTGATTCAGCGCTTTAAGTGTTAACCTCTTTCGATTTAGATTCGTTTTAGATTTAGTTTTAGATTCGTCTACCCGGAAAGCAATGAACCCTTTACCTGATATGCCAATCTGAGGCTCTTCCATTTCAGCAGCAAATAAAGATACGATGTCAAAAATGTGTACAAATGAGGAAACAAATATCTGATTGAGTGGAAAACATTGTGGAAAAAGGAGAATTGCTCGTTACAAGCAATTTCTCCTTTTCCCACAATGTTTTCAAAAGCTGTCCCCGCCCCGTCAAAATTAGTATCTATGGAGTAAAGGGTTAAATGTTCCAAAATTTGAAATCCCTTTTTACAGGCTAGAAGATAATGTGGTCAAGGGGAAAATTGTGGTCATTACATTTTCCGACTTTCCACCAATATTTTCAAAAAGCTTCTTTCCAATGTTCCTGAAAATACGCATTCTATCCGTGAGAGGTTGATAAGCCAAGTAGTTAATGTCCAATTCCTGCGGAATATGGATGGCAATGATCGCATGTCCAAAACAGAGAAAAATAACCAAATAGCTAGGTACGTCGGTCTTGCGTAGCTACACAACCAATAGCAAATATCAGGCTGCAGCATCAATTATTCAAAGAAGTGAGAAATAATGTAAAGTAATAAATGAAATACGGTACATGTATTATACAGGTCTAACGCCTTGTAATGTGTGAACTCATTGCCATATTATGCATTGCGCATATACAACGGGGTGCAATTAAGTGTTGACAGCAACGATGTCAAAATGATAAATAAATACACGAAGAGAGGATTACATGGAACGCTTACAGAATTACACTCATTTTATATCAGAAATTAAAAATAATTAGACTTTTTCGAACTGACAACATTTACAGACGACAAATAATCAAGTTTTAGTAAATTGCATTTGAGAGGGATGGAAACCATAGTGGAAAATGTAGAAAATGATGTTGCCAGCATTTCCCTTTTCCCAATGTTTTTCTTCTTCCTAAAGACCATTAGAACTCGAGATTGTTTGAAAGAGAACAAAGAACTGGAGCATGTAACGTTGAAAGTGACGATGATTACATGGTAGAATACGTGACTACAAGATTACATGTAATAATAAGAGACTATAAATCTATACCTGACAAAAAAATTTTAGATTTGCCAAAACTAAGACTCGTATGCACAAGCCTAATGAAATATGTCTCATATTATTATGGAATTTGAAAGCATGGAAACCACTGAGATACAAAGAAGAAAATGCTGGTTTCCCATCCACCCGAAATGTTTTCAAAGGCTTCTTCAAACGTTCCTTCTTTTCTCAGGTGTTAAAAGTAAGCCATTGTTTCGGACAGCGTTAATATTTAGGCTGCTAGCGACTTTGTAGGCTTTTGTAGACAGTGTTGATTATGATCAGACTGCAGAGCTCGTACAACCTGTCCTTGGATCTACACTATCTTATAGGATTAGACTCCCGGGGGGGGGGGGCAAAATTTTTGAAGCGTACACTATTGGGTTTCGTTATTTGCTGGATATCTTTGATCTAGTTATTATGCTATGTTAAGCCTTTCCCAAACAATCCCTGGTTTTTACGGGTCAAGAATAGAAGCCTATTTGAAAACATTGTGGGAAAAGGAGAAAATGCTGGTAACCAGCATTTCCTCCTTTTCCCAAAATGTTTTCTAACCTATTATACAGAAAAATAATCTTTTTAGCAACTGTTAATTTGTCATCTGCAAAATGTTTTCAGTTTGGTCAGGTTCAAAATTTGCCGTTTGGGAAAGGGTGAAGGCCAATTTCAAGTGATCATTTCTCAGCAATAAGTTCCTTAGTCTCGGGAGAAATTCTTCTTTCCACCTCTTCCCTCGGCTTTCTGTTTGTGGGTCTACTTGTTTCTTTACAGAAAAGATCTATCATGACATGCTTTGAAAAACTGAACAGGTATTTCTCCTCCACATTTTTTGGTGGCTTAGTGCAACAGCTCAGTACCAAACTGGTTATGATTGTAATGATAAAGCCAATAAGAGAATAAAGAACGTATGAAATTCTATAAAGGTTTTCCACAAATGTTAGTTCCCTCCTTCCAGGCTCATCTTCGACAGTTGTAAGGACTGTTGTATTGTAGGAGACAGTGGTTTCATAGGTTCTTGTAAAGTTAGTCGTAGCTTCTGACATGTTGGTATATTGCCAGCAAGTGTCTGTAGGTCCAGGGGGTAGCTTTTCGTCCTCGGGTATTGGAGCTAGCGTTTTACCCATTATCAACCAGAGGGAGACAGCCATTCCACACAGAGCACCAAGAAAAACTCCTTTACTTGTAGCACGCCGACACAAAATAGAAAGGACAAAGACTGCAGATGTAGGCCCGTCAACGCAAGCCATAAATCCTTGAAAAATATTCACGATCGAACCAGGTAACTTTGCAATGACGAACGTCATTATCATTCCAGTCAATCCATAGCCAAGAACAGTGAATTTTGATAGCAGTGTTGCTTTTTTATCGTCGATATTTGGATATTTTTCCCGGATAACATCTTCGTACGTTACTGCAGAGAGACTGCTTAAACATGACGACAATGTGCTTAGTGCCGCACTCGAAAGCGAGGCTATGAATAAACCCTTTATTCCAGGCATGCTTCTAAACAGCTTCATGATAGTTAATGGCAATATCTCATTGATGTTGTCAACTACCCCACCCTCTAAAACGTCACAGCCTTTTGAAGCGTGGTATGCGAAAATTGTCACACCCTCATAAGAGGTCAGTAGCATGACAATACCATAAACCGGAACTGCTAAAATGTACACTAGTCTGGCAGATCGTAATGTAGGTGTAGAACTGACACGCTGAATACCAGACTGTGAAACACATACATACAGAAACATCGTGAATGATCCAAAGGAAACGTTCCATACAGTGTATCGTATTGTTGGATCGATGCTGAGTTCGCTGACGTCTAGACGATCGTGAGCAAGTTCTACGACCTTAAACACACCTCCAGTATCAAGTATAGACATCACTAGAACAGCTACAATACCAAATGTCATGATCAGTAACTGAAAGACGTCAGTCCATATGACAGCCTTTATTCCACCTATAGACGTGTAGATTGTTGTTACTATGGAGTAGATGAGTACAGTGACCCAGTACGGTATCCCAATAACTACTTCTGCAGCCACACAAGTACCGAAGATCACAGCACCCATGTAGAAGACTGAATATACCACACCGGTAAAGAAAACTAAATATCTAATCAAATTATCTCTGTATCTGAGTTGAAAATATTTGTTAACGCTGGTAATCTTCAGTGGAAAAAATACAGGCACAATGATGAGACCTGCGAATATGTAACTTAGCACTAATCCAACAGTGTACAATGCAAACAGCATACCGTAAGCATAAACTTCCACAGGGTTTGCTAGAATCAAGAGCGAAGACTGGAAGGTAACGACAAACGAAAGCGCCACCGGAAACGTGCTCGAGTTTCGACCTGCAAGAAAATAATCATCTGGAGAATTTCTCTTCTTCCGTTGATCAAGAACAGCGAAAAATATTCCAATTGATAGAGATATTGCAAGAGTGCCAATAAACACGGCGTAATCAATCACTCCGAAAACTGCCGCCATATTCTGGACCAAAAAAAGTGTTTACAGTTTTCACAATAAAAGACTAAGTTGTGATTACACGAATTGTAAGCTCCATCTGAGATATCAAATTAAATTAGTTTGTACTTGTATAGGTATACACGTATTTGAACGTCATTAAATTCTAGTTAAGAGTGAAAAAGATAAATTTGATCACAAATTGAACAAATTAAGCGTCACATTTTTGTTTCACGACTACTGAAAGAATAAATATTGCTATTTTTTATACTGCTGTATTTTTTTTTTTGGCTTTAAAAATTTAAGGCGAATCTAAGTCATTGAACCTTGAAGATTTTCAATGTGATGAAGATTACAATAAATTATCATACCTGAACTTCTTAGCCCACTGGTGACATGTTGAATGTATATGAACCATGCTCTGTGAAAGGGGGCATAATGCATCTTAAACTTTTACCACACAATCTTGACTTTTAACACTTCGTGAAAGTAGCCTTTTGAAAACATTCTGGGAAAAGGAGAAAATGCTGGGAACCAGCATTTTCTCCTTTTCCCACTATGTTTTTCTTCCCTACCTAAAACAAATTTTAACTCCTTAATCACATTTATTTTGTCGTCTGCGAATGCTTTCAATTTGGACCTATGTAAAATTTTGTCGTTTGGTAATAGCTTGACATAAAAAAAACCACACACACACACAATTTGAAATTGCTTACTCTGTTTCAGTATTTCGGCTCTAGCCTTTAACCAGAAATCTGACGTGAAATTGTTATTTTCTGCTTTTTCTGTAATAATTTCTCCATTTATAACAGCAAAGTCCACCATTGGAGTCAACTTTATTTTGTCATCTACAAATGCATTGGGTTTGGACATGTCTAAAAACTTTTAATGTTGTATAGAAATGAAAACATTATCATCGCTTGAATAAATATCGAAATTTCAAAATACGTGCAGTTTTTGTAAATTTTAGGCATGTTCAATATATTTTTTACAACAGAAATGAATGTAAATCGAGAAAGAGTGGACAGTTAGCGGCTTGAAATGAGAAAATATAAGTTTACAGACCATTGTACACATAGAACATAATTGACCTGCAGCACGCGAAAAGGGGCATAAGACATTTGCATAAAGTGTCGTCGTCTGGGATAAGCCTGCGTGGACAGTCCACGCAGGCTTATCCTAAACGACATTTTCCATTTATATGTAATTTATGATGTGCCACGGACTAGTGAGCCTCTCTTGATGAGATTAAATTGATGTCTTACCCTTAACACTTCACTGCACGACAAAAAATGAATTGTTCAAGTTGGAAGACAATTTATATGTTACTCAAATGATGTATAGAATTTGTCTTTGATAGGGTAGAAAACATTGGAGGAAAAGGAGAAATGCTTTCGTCGAGACTCGAGATTGTTTGGTAACAGGTGAAAGAAGACAGCTAAGTGTCAAACTAATACATGTTTATACTTATCGATAAACGCAAAACCAACTCAGTAAGCCTTTTCAAAACACTGTAGGAAAATAAAAAGAATATTGGCAACCGGCATTTTCTCCGTTTCCTGTATACAGCGTTTTCGTAAGGCTTATGTGGCAAGGTAGTTGAAACATGGGACTGTGTGGTAACGTGTTAAAAAAAGCTAACATTGCTTAAATACGTTGATTTTGAAGACAGTTTAGATGAAGATCAGACGGTCGGGCGTGTGTAGTTCAGTGATGAACCTACACTGGTTGAAATTTTGTAACACTCACTGGCCATAACAAACTTGAAATTGCAATATTTAGAACAGCTGCTTTTCTCGAGAGGAAAGGTCCGTTTCATTCATCCATCGTTCTTATGATAAACCGTTTACCACATAAAATATACGTAGCGTCTCTGGTTCGTTTTGGTTTGGTTTGAAATGTTGATTTTACGTGTCAACTGTTGGTAAAAATGAATGCAAAACTCGGAGAAATGAAACGCACTTACTACCGTGTTCAATCATGCATTTATTACATGTATTGCACATACACTGCATTCATCGAAGAATACTTAAGGAATGGAAAAAAAGTTCACTACAGAAAAATGCCATCAAGACAATAACCTTACAACAGCACAGAAATGGCAATGTATAGGCATGTTGCAAGCTGGAGAATCGCAGAACCATATTGCTAGGTTCTTTGGGGAAGTCGAAAAGCGTAATTTCACAACTCGCAGCTCTATACCGCCAAATTGGTGACGTCAAAATGAGGATAGGGCGTGGACGCCATAGGAAGACCGACGTCCGACAAGATCACCTAATACGGGTTATTGCTCTTCGCAATCGGTTTGTTACTGCACCAGAATTAAAGCAGGAACTCCATACCTCAACTGGACTACGAATTGCCAACAGTATTAGCTGTGCGTAGGAGACTCCGTGAGATAGAACTGAAAGCCAGGCGTCCTTTCCGTGGTGTCATCATGACACTGGCTGACAGACGGACTCGTTTACAATGGTGCCAGCAGCATCAGGGCTAGGCTATCCGTCGAAGGCTTCATTTGATGTTTTCGGACGAATCGAGTTTTTGTTTGTGGTTTACTGACGGTCGTAAGCGTGTATGGTGGCAACGTGGGGTGTAACACAGACGTAACACTATCCTGGAGGACGATTCTTTTGGTTGAGGGAGCCTTATGGTGTGGGGAGGCGTTTCCTACAGTAACAGGACTGATCTTGTTCTTGTTCCTGGTAACTTGACATGGCAGCGATACGTCAGTGAAATCCTGCGCCCTGTGGTTGTTCCTATGGCTCGTAGGATTGGTCGCAACTTCATCTTCCAAGATCATAGTGCTAGATCACACAGAGCTCGTGTGGCAGTTGACTTTCTCGGGCAACAAGGCATTCTGACACTTCAGTGGCCCGCCAAATCTCCAGACCTCTCTCTTATCGAGTATTTATAGGATGTCTAGGGTCGAAGGATTCGAGCACGACGCCCAGGACCAACCAGTCTTCAAGAAATCGGTGTTGCACTGCAGGAGGAATGACGGCAGATACCAAGGGTAAGGATACGTCGTATCATCTCCAGCATGCCCGCCAGGTGTCGTGCAGGTGTTGCTGCACATGGGGGACACACCAGATATTGACTTGCTGCCGTTCCTGTTATGTGTTTCAGGTAAAATTAATAAATATCTCGAGATGAAATGTAAGGGTTCCCTTAGTTTTGATTGTGCGTATATATAGAAATAAATAAATGAATAATCTGAGGCTAAAACAGTGAGTCAAGCCTATATGATAAAAATCTTTGTAAGTTTCAATGGATTGTATTAAGAGCGATCGAAAGAGGTCAAGCTTGTTTATTTGGTGCTGAAAGAATTTAAATGTTAGTTGATAAAATGTTAGACTTATACATTTGCAGACGAAAAATTTTGGAAAAATGGAGAAAATGCTTTTGCCAGCAATTCTTTTTTTCTTGTTTTTCTTCTTCGTAAAGACCATTAGAACTTGAGATTGTTTGGCAGAGAGTAAAGAATTGGTGTAACGTTGAAAGTGACGATGTTTACATGGTAGAATAGGTGACTACAAGATTACATGTAATAATATAGAGACTATAAATGTATATCTGACGAAAAGAAATCTAGATTTGTCAAAAATGAGACTCGTATGCACAAGCCTAATCAAATGTGTGTCAAATTGTGGAATTTGAAAGGTGGAAACCACTGTTATAAAAAGAAGAAAATGCTTGTTTCTGCTCCACCAGAAATATTTTCAAAGGCTTCTTTAACCTTTTCCCAAACGACAAATTTTAGACTCTTCCGAAACTCAAAGAGTTTGCAGACGACAATTTCAAATTTGATAAAAATGGAAGAAAGTTCTCCAAATGGGTAGAAAACACTGTGGGAAAAGGAGAAATTGCTCGTTTACGAGCAATTTCTCCTTTTCCCACAGTGTTTTCAAAAGACTTTTACTGCAGACACGTAAAAAACAGGGCTTGTTTTGGAAAGGGTTAAAGGCTTCTTCTTTCCCCAAGGTTTTGAAAACACGCCATCATTTCGTAAAACGTTAATTAATTCTTAGTCTGCAAAGAGTGGCTTTGTTAGCTTTTGTAGACAACGTAGATTCAGATAAGACTGCATAGATCTTGCAGCCTGTCCTTGGTCTACACTGTCCTACACCATTAGATTTCTCCGGGGAGAATGTTTTTAAAAATCGTATACCGTTGGTTTTCCTTATTGGCTGGATATCTTTATTTACATGTATCTGCATAATCATTTGGCTGCTAAGCATGACCTGCTATCGACCTTTTGCGGACAGTTTAGATCGAGATCAGACTGCACAGAACATGTGATCTGATCTTAGATCTACACTGTCGATAAAAAGATATCCCTCTTTCCCCACCCCCATCCCCGCAAAAAAAAAAGATACACTAACAGTTTGGATGTAACCACAGGCCGAAAAGTTTCATTTCACTTATTGAGCAATTCAAGGGATAGAGTGATCATTACTCAGTCATTAGTCCTTTACTCTCTAGAGAAAAATCTATTTCGGCCTCTTCTTGTGGCTTTCTAATCGTAGATCTACTCGTTTCTTTACCAAACAGATCTTTCATTATATGCTGTGAAAAACTGAACAGGTATTTCTCCTCCACATTTTTTGGTGGCTTAGTACAACAGCTCAGTACCAAACTGGTTATGATAGTAATGATAAAGCCAATAAGAGAATAAAGAACGTATGAAATCCTATAAAGGTTTTCTATAAATGTTAATTCCCTCATTCCAGGCGCATCTTCAACTGTTGTAAGGACTGTTGTATTATAGAAGAGAGTGGTTTCATAGGTTCTTGTAAAGTTAGTCGTAGCTTCTGACATGTTGGTATATTGCCAGCAAGTGTCTGTAGGTCCTGGGGGTAGCTTTTCGTCCTCGGGTATTGGAGCTAGCGTTTTACCCATTATCAACCAGAGGGAGACAGCCATTCCACATAGAGTTCCAAGAAAAACTCCTTTACTTGTAGCACGCCGACACAAAATAGAAAGGACAAAGACTGCAGATGTAGGCCCATCAACGCAGGCCATAAAACCTTGAAAAATGTTCATAATCGAGCCAGGTAATGTTGCAATCACGTAAGTCATTATCATTCCAGTCAGTCCAAAGCCAAGGACAGTGAATTTTGACAGCAGTGTTGCTTTTTTATCATCGATATTTGGATATTTTTCCCGGATAACATCTTCGTACGTTACTGCAGAGAGACTGCTTAAACATGACGACAATGTGCTTAGTGCCGCACTCGAAAGCGAGGCTATGAATAAACCCTTTATTCCAGGCATGTTTCTAAACAGTTTTATGATAGTTAATGGCAATATCTCATTGATGTTGTTAACTACCCCACCCTCTAAAACGTCACAGCTTTTTGAAGCGTGGTATGCGAAAATTGTCACACCCTCATAACAGGTCAGAAGCATGACAATACCATAAACCGGAACTGCTAAAATGTACACTAGTCTGGCAGATCGTAATGAAGGTGTAGAACTGACACGCTGAATACCAGACTGTGAAACACATACATACAGAAACATCGTGAATGATCCAAAGGACACGTTCCATACAGTGTATCGTATTGTTGGATCGATACTAAGTTCGCTGACGTCTAGACGATCGTGAGCAAGTTCTACGACCTTAGACACACCTCCAGTATCAAGTATAGACATCACTAGAACAGCTACAATACCAAATGTCATGATCAGCAACTGAAAAACGTCAGTCCATATGACAGCCTTTATTCCACCTATAGAAGTGTAGATTGTTGTTACTATGGAGTAGATGAGTACAGTGACCCAATACGGTATCCCAATAACAACTTCTGCAGCCACACAAGTACCGAAGATCACAGCACCCATGTAGAAGACTGAATATACCACACCGGTAAAGAAAACTAAATATCTAATCAAATTATCTCTGTATCTGAGTTGAAAATATTTATTAACGCTGGTAATCTTCAACGGAAAAAATACAGGCGCAATGATGAGACCTGCGAATATGTAACTTAGCACTAATCCAACAGTGTACAATGCATACAGCATACCGTAAGCATAAACTTCTACTGGGTTTGCTAGAACCAAGAGCGAAGACTGGAAGGTAACGACAAACGAAAGCGCCACCGGAAACGTGCTCGAGTTTCGACCTGCAAGAAAATAATCATCTGGAGAATTTCTCTTCTTCCGTTGATCAAGAACCGCGAAAAATATTCCAATTGATAGAGATATTACAAGAGTGCCAATAAACACGGCGTAATCAATAACTCCAAAAGCTGCCGCCATATTCTGGACGAATAAAGTGTTTACAGTTTTAGAATAAAAGACTAAGCTATGGTCACACTAATTGAAAGTTCACCCTGCGATTATTACACCAAACTGCGGTGTAGTTGCATAGGTATACGTACACACATAAACATCATCAAAAACTCTAAGTGAAACTATTAAAACGGTGTTGGATCACAAAATTGTTAAAAAAATAAACGTAACAGTTTTGCTTCACTACTACAACCAAAAATAAGTCCGTGTCATGCCGTTTATCTTTTTTTGAATAAGAATGTAATGTGTGGTAGGTAGATCGACAATCCAGTGTAGTAATATTTTCGATCCAAAGACACCACGGTGTAGGACCGGAGGTGTACAGTGTTTGAGATTGTACGTCACTTGGGAGTCTGTACAGTGCTAACACACGGTAAGTCAAGCTGGTGATTTTTCATTTATTTTGATAGCTATCATAAAACCTTCATATCCAGTTGTTTGTTTGTTAATCATAGACCGTATTAAGAACACTTATGTGCTCTGAAAAGCTTTCCTGGAGATATGGGGATGCCTTGATCATGTAACCATACTAAAATATAGATGATTTTGCCTAAAAACAACGGGGTATTTTGTTTGATTAATCATCCTTAAAAGCTTTTTTTGCTGAACGGAAAATGTATAGACAGTTTCTTTATTCACTTTTGTTTGAAAACATGTAAAGAATTGGTAACAAAATCGACTACAATCCTCCTAATCGTTCGTTTAAAATGGCATGCCAACATAGGGAATTTGTACTGTCACTTGATAAGCTGTTGTACAGTCACTTGAGATCTACACTATTTTATACAAGTGACAGTACAAAATTCTGGTGGTAGACATGCTGGAATTTCGTCATTTTATTCGCTTTCAAGGTCACAACTTGGAACTTGTTGATGAAAAGAGAAAGCAGACACATCGGCAGACCTTTTAATCGTAGAAAGAACTCTCTCGTGTGCGCTAAAGCGAAAATTCTGCTATTTTTTGTAGTCGAAAATCATTTCAATTTTCTCACATCAAGACGATCAACACATTCTTATTCAGCTATAAGGAGGTTGCATATTGCACGATCAGGTGCCTGGCATGTTTAATGTATATCAAAAGTACATGTGGATGGAAAGAATTCAATCAAATATAAAAATCAATGAAACAAATATTAACTTCACTTACCGTGGAAACACAGTTTTCTAGAATCAAGTGACATTTCGCCACTGTACAGACTCCCAAGTGACATACAATATCAAACAATGCACACTTCCGGTCCTACACTGTGATATAGTCTGTATCAAATTGTGTAATTTGGTAGGTATTAGTCTAGCACAGTTTGGACATTATCTCCCGCTAGATGGCATTCTATAAATATTCATCTATCTAATATGGGCATCCTGGGTGCAGAACCGAACCACTTTCCTATGCGACAACCGTTACGTTGAATTTCAAACTAAAATAAACGTTTACTCAATAAAACGCTACCTCGTGCAATTTACTCAGCTATGATCGACAGTTTAGAGAAATCTGGAGCTAAAGCAGATCTCATTTCTCCTCAAACGTATTGATAAAACTATTTCTACATTACTACTTTATAGAACGTAATATTACAGTCAGCCCGCTTTTGGGGCTAGTGATGCGTCATATATGACAGTCGAATCTTCGAAGAATATGACATGCGCATACAACGCAGTTTGGAACATAGACCGAATTAAAAAGAAAATCTTTTTTATGCAAGCACGTTTCCACCTTTCAGAAACCACAGAATAAATACTAATGTACGTACATGTAAATGTCTTCAATTATAAGTTTACGAACTTTGCATTTTCTCTGAATCACATATAGAAATTTGATTCTTTCATACAATTTTCCCTATAACTACCGGTATTGATACAGACTATAGTTGTAAATTAGCCCCGGGCAAGGATTACCTGCACCCCTACCTGTGCAAATTTCCATTTGTCCCATATTTATATTTTGGTCTAAAAGTCAAAATATGGGAAAAATGGGATTAAACCGTCTGTATAACGGTCGTAACAATTTGAACTACTAATAACATGATCTTTATAACATGGCGGCACCACTGTGAGTCGTTTATTCGATTTTAATTAAGTAATAGTCAGGTTAACAGGAAAATTACAGGGATAGTATACAACTATTCATCATTTTAATGACAGTTCATATGTTTTTGCACAATTTATATGTATAAAAGTTTGGGGTTTTTTTTAGCATCGTAAACGTACAAATACGCAGTTTTTTTTTATTATACACTACTGAGTTTAGGATAATTTGATCGAATTAAGACTTGATTAAAAAAAAAAAAGATCAAGACTTTCTCATGGACAGATTTTTCTTAAAACTTCTACCTTTAAAGTATTTATATTTCTAAACATTAAGAAAAAATGTAAAAACCTATTTCGTCAGAAATCAAAATTGAAGGTCACCATGGAATTTATTTTCTCAAGGAAAAAAAAAAAAAGGATAAATGCTCTGCAGACACGGTGGGAAAAGGATTGGGCAGGCTGACCTGGGTGGATATTTTGTTTGCAAATGTATTTAGTCTGCGTTCACAGAGCATGGCTCAGATTGTGCATATCGAAATAATAAACCTTGCTTCTGTATTATTATTCCTGACAGTAAATGGCTTGAAACATGCTAAAAGGGGCATTCGGGCATTTGCGTAAAGTGTTGTCTCGGATAAGCCTGTGCAGTCCACGCAGGCTTATCCGAGACGGCACTTTGTGACCATATTAGAGTTTGTGCCACAGTAGACTTGCCCAGAACAGAAAATTACATAACAATAGAAAGTGCCGTTTCGAATCAGCCTACGCGGACTGCACCCCTTTTCGCGTGTTGCAGGCCATATGGCTTGCAACACGCAAAAAGGGGCATTCGGACGTCTGCGTAAAATGTCGTCACGGATCAGCCTGGGCCGTCTGTGCAGGCTAATTCGAAACGACACTTTAATGTGATTTTCTGTTTCGCAAAAGTCTACTGTAGCACAAAATCTAATGTAATCGTAAAGTGCCGTCTCGGATTAGCCTGCGCTGACTGCGCAGGCTTATCCGAGACGACACTACGCAAATGTCCGAATGCCCCTTTTCGCGTGTTGCAGGCCATATTATGTCGCTGATCTGAGGTGCATGTAGCAGATTTCTTTTTTGTTTCTCTTCCGATTTTTCCCTTTCCCCCTGAATCTATTCGCAAAACAAGTCGGTATGATGAAATTTCCACCAAATACCTCACATTGACCTCTATTTACCAATTTCAGAGCTACATGATCGCATCTGTTGTGTTGTGGTTTGATACACATTTTTTAGAACGTACTACTACATGTTTTTCTTTTGAGCAGATCTGAGCCTTTTAATAAAGCTTGAAATCATAAAAAAATATGGAATGGGAGGAAGATTAAATCTTTTTCCAAACAGCAAAATTTTGAACTGGTCCAAATTGAAAGCATTTGCAGACAACTTAATAAATTTGAATAAAATATTGAAAATTGATTTGGAAAGGGTGGAAAACATGGTGGGAAAAGAAGAAAATGCTGGTTACCAGCATTTTCTCCTTTTCACACAATGTTTTCAAAAGGCTTCTTTCTCAGGGTTGTTAAAAGTCGATTTTGTGCGGTAAAGAGTTAAGACATGATTAGACACTAACTAAAAGGAGGGGGAGGAAGATGATTGTATGATACATCAATTTAACGCCATTTTCAGCACTATTTCAATTATATCACGGCAGCCAGTGCACCTATCCCTGCTTTCCCGGAGTCTTTTTTTTTACCAGTACTCCGCACAATATTCTTTCTAAGCCACTGACTGCTTTCCCACATAACCATCGTTGAAACAATGGTCAGCGGTGGGAGAGGTATGAAGCCTGTCACAATAACTGACAATCAATCCTCGGTAAGAAATTAACCGAGCCGGGGATTGAACTCACGACCTCCTTTTCTCAAGTTCTGCATGCTACCGCATGACCTAACGGGGCTAAGCGGAGAGGAAGATGAAAAGCGTTGCCGCTCCAATTTTTCTTCGAGAATGAGTTTGTACTAGTAATACGGTTCGACCATTTATTCCCGTGACGCATGTATTGTACAATGACAAAGCGGAGACGACAATGATTGGTGTAATGTGGCTTTCATTGGTTGAACCAGGAAAGAAAGATGCTTGGGAAAACTGTCAACATTTTTTCTGTGGCAAAGAAAACGTGCTGTTTGCAGAAAATATTCAAGACATGTACATGTATATCCATTCTTGTACACGAGGGTTGTGCTAGAAGGGTTCAGACTTTCTTGTACAGAGCTCCAGAGAAACGGGCGTGATGGTTTTCTAAAGTAGTTATTTCTCTTCGAAACCCTATGGTGTAAGTACTCATTAGAATCGTCTCGATGAGACGATTCTAATGAGTACCAACACCATAGGGTTTCGAAGAGAAATAACTAAGGGTTAAACAGAGAATGATTAATATTTTCAATTTCGAAATCAAAATAACTTCCAATGTCTGGAGCTCTGTCTTATAGCTCGATTATAAATAAACATTTTACTGACCGAAATTTGGCAACATCATAAGATGTAACATTTACACTTGCTACAAGTCTCATTGAAATACCCCAACAGAGTTAACCCTTATCCGCTAAATAAGTCAAATAAAAGTTTCAAGCCATGGTAGAAACCAAAATTTTGGAAGATCTATATCAAAGTTGTTTTTTTTGCGTGAAAATAATTATCTCCCTTTCAGACAGTGCGGATCAAAGATCAAACGATCAAACTACACGTTCTGTATAGTCAGAACTTAATCTACACTGACGGCAAAAGGTCACTGAGTAGCCCTAAGCAAAGTAAGAATAAATATCACCACTCCCAGTCACTACATGAAGTCGGGTTCAAAGCCAGCCTAAAGTTTTTTCTACGTAGCGGAATGGTAATGTATATAGCATCGTACTCGCCATTCCTTTTTTTATGAATCTGTGAAAATCAAACTTAGTTAATAGTCTAAGTATAAAATATTTCTTTATCATATACATGTAACTTATCGTACTCCATACCATCGAAGAAGGCGTAAGTGTTAGTCTGGCGTAAAACACAAGTGCAAAGAGCACCAGACGGAAGGACAAAGAGGTTGTCATACTATGTCAACGTATGTTAAATGCACTGATTTTCCAAAATCTAGGACAACTTGATCTATAAGTCCGTGTTAATTGTTTCACTTCCTTCTGACTTCTCTGTACTTCCGGAGATTATGTCGCATCTGCAGGAATTGAGATTTGACAGCGTGCAAGATGTCAAGACGGAAAGATTGAAGATTTGGTCTTCCTTCGATGAACTATTATAAATTGACTTCGTACGACAAATTGCTTATCCATTATGGTAAATAAATTCGCACCGGCGGTGACGCCGAGGAGAAAAAAAAAAAACTTATACGGTAATTTATAAGGGCGAGTCTTTTGATATGACTTATGTTGTGTGTCGGATGTCTATAAGTGTTGTTGTTTAATCCTTTGTAACATTGAATTTGAGCTATGTACTCGTATTTTCTAGAACTTATATCACTTATCATGGATACCTGCAATGATATCGTGCTAAATTTCTGTGCTGAAATGATGATAAATATAGCTGAGTTGCGGAAAAAGTACATTTTTATTAGATATACTTTTGGTACAACCCTCAAGGTAGCTCTGTTCTTCACTTAACGAGAACAATTTAGTTCATACAGGATCTTTAGAATACAACGTTTCAATACAATAATGAAGGGATATTTCGGTGTGGTCGATCTCATGGTTTTTATATGTACTTTGTTAATTTCATTTTCGGTCGGAGTTTTCTTCGCAGTATTGGATAAAACTAAAAACAGAGAATCTCCGAACGACTACTTTCTTGCAGGCCGTAAATCCAGCACATTTCCGGTTACTTTATCATTCATCGTGACATTTCAGTCATCTTTGTTGATTCTTGCTACCCCTGTCGAGGTATACGCATACAGTATGGTATACTGTTATCACGTGGTTGGACTAACAGTGAGCTACATATTAGCCGGTTTGGTGATAGTACCAGTGTTCTATCCCCTGAAAATCACAAGTGTTAATAAGTACTTCTATCTTAGGTATGGAGACAACCTCTTGAGATACTTTGTTCTATTTACCGGCGTTACCTTCAACATTTGTTACATGGGGACTGTTACATATGGAACCTGTGTCGCCGCCGAGATTGTTATGGGAGTGCCCTACTGGGGCACCGTTTTAATCTACACTGTCGTTACAACGATCTATACCGCTATCGGTGGAATCAAGGCAGTCATCTGGACGGATGTTTTCCAACTGTTTATCATGACTCTGGGTATAGTAGCTGTTTTGATAAAATCAACAATGGATGCAGGGGGTGTATCAAGTGTAACCCAATTAGCACATCACCAGTTGTACATGGGTGAGTTCAGTTTCGACCCTACGGTACGCTATACCTTTTGGAATGTTTCATTCGGCGCATTAAGTGTGTTTATGTACCTTTGCCTGACACAATCCGGAATTCAGCGCATCAACTCGACGCCAAGCATTCAGTCGGCAAGGCGTATCTATATCATAGCAGGCCCAATTTATTCCGTGTTTTTCTTTATGACCGCCTACGAAGGAGTAACAATTTTTGCCTACCACGCTTCAAAGCGATGTGACATCTTTAATGCCGGACTGATAGACAATATCAATGAAATTCTACCTGTAACCGTAATTCAACTTTTCCAGAACGTACCAGGAATGGCTGGACTCTTCATAGCGTCATTATCCAGCGCAGCATTGAGTACCTTATCCTCATGCCTAAGCAGTCTTTCAGCCGTAACATACGAGGACGTTATTCGGGTCATTTATCCCGACATGGAAGATTACAGAGCCACACAACTGTCAAAGATTATTGTACTTTTATATGGCCTTACGGGAATGGGTATGACCTTTTTAATCGCAAAACTACCAGGGTCTGTTGTCAACATATTTCAGGGGTTTATGGGCTGCATAGATGGTCCAACAACTGCCGTGTTTCTGTTGTCAATTTTCTATAGGCGAGCTACCAGCAGAGGTGTGCTTATTGGAGCACTTTGTGGTATGTGCGTTTCGTTTTGGCTGATTATGGGTAAAACATTTTCTTCCATACCAGCTGACCCTAAGTTACCGTCAGGTCCAACTGATAACTGTTATTTATATGTAAACAGTTCATATACCGATAGAAAATGGAATCAAGACAACGACGGAATTTTGCAGCAAAATTTTACTATGAATTCTACTACGCATGATCAGTCTTTACAAATGTCCTTTCTAGAGAAGATATACACTATATCGTACGTTTTGTATTCTTTAATTGGTTTCCTAGTTGCTACAGTGTTAGGAATCGCTACCAGCCTGGTCATTGGTTCACCAGGAAACATTGATGTAAGATATATGTTCAGCTTTGATAAACATATTGTAAGAGATCTATGCGGAAGGTGCTCAACATTAGAGGTAGGGTAATGCACACTGAGTAGATTGCATTAAAGCTATTCTTTGACGAAAGACATCTATAGAAGTGTCTCTCTCTCACCCTGCTCATTTTAATGTTTTCAATACCGGTATACATTTTGCACATGTGTTTTTCTTTCTTTACGCATGTATACAAAAAAAAAAAAAAAAAAAATCCACAATTCCCTTTGCAAGTAAATCATATTTGGTACAAATGAACCTCAGTCTACGCCTGATATGCTCACAAAATTTCAACTATGAATATTTAACAGCTTCTGTTTTATCTTCATTCAATGATGTGCTTTAATTGTACACCTTTGCATTGCAAGCGAGATGCAAAATTGACAGTATATAACTCGGACACACTCGTCCCTCAGTGTTGACTGTTTTGGGTGAAATCAAAGGATAACATCTGCTGGGGGACAACTCCACCAAAAGATTGTCCACAGAGGCCTGGGTACCCTCCGTCAGTTACACTGTAAGGGTTGCCATATCAAAACATGGGATCATCGCTCCCTATACTGGTTTGAAGGCTAGAATTAATCACGGCGGGGAATCACGTGACACAACAACAACAACAATGACCGTTATTTGAAAAAATTCCCCGACTTCAGGTAAGAAAATCTTCAATAATTCCGTTAATACATGACCGATTGGAATTTGGTTTGAAGCAGAGAAGGCGGAAGGACTCCAGGGATTTGTTTGATGTGTGATTTTTTTTAAACAACACCTAATAAAAAAGCTATTGACGAGCAAATAATTTTTTTACCCTGATAATTTGTTTGCTCGCCAATAACTTTTTTATCAGGTGTGGTTTAAAAAATCTAACACATCAAGCAAATCCCCGGAGTCCTTCCGCCTTCTCTGCTTCAAACCAAATTCCAATCGGTCACGTATTAACGGAATTATTGAAGATTTTCTTACCTGAAGTTGGAGAATTTTTTCAAATAACGGTCATTGTTGTTGTTGTTGTGTCACGTGATTCCCCGCCGTGATTAATGTGTACAGTCAATCACGATCAATACTAAGCGCTACCTAGTAGTTGTTAAGAAGTTTTTGACGGACTAAGGGGTATAGTTAGGGATGAACAGTGGTTTCAACAAGATGGAGCAACTTCTGAATTTCAAATAACTCGTTGGAATGGCTGCAGGGACACTTTGGTGATTGTCTTATCAGTAGGAGGTGTGATCCTGAATGGCTGCAGAGACACTTTGGTGATTGTTTTATCAGTAGGAGGTGTGATCCTGAATGGCTTCAGGGACACTTTGGTGATTGTCTTATCAGTAGGAGGTGTGATCCTGAATGGACTTCACACTCATCGGACCTTAACCCCCCATATTTATTCTTGTGGGGTTATCTTAACCCTTTACCCCATAAGGCATTTCTATGTTATCTCTTATTGACCCTAAATAACAGCAAGGATGAAGCTGTTTCTTATGTGTATATGACACCTTTTAATAGCATAGAAAACATTGTGGCAAAAGGTGAAATTGCTCGTGACGAGCAATTTCACCTTTTGCCACAATGTTTTCCAAAGGCTCCTACAAGCAATGCGTAGAAATGAGTATCAATGGAGTAAAGGGTAAAGATAATGTCTATCATAAGATGCCGTAAGCTATTCCTGAACTGAAGAGAGCCATCACCGCCAAATTCAGGGCAATACCGAGAAAGGAGTGCATGGTGGTGTCAGAGTTATTGACACGTTTACATATTGTTTCAAGTTGTGCTTGCATCGCACAGGTGCACATTTAGAGCATATCATTGAATGGAGATATAACAAAGGCTGATGGACGCTCATTGCTGAAACTTGATGGACGCATTAAGCATATGTATCTATAGACTGTAGTACATTTGTACCTAATATGGTTGGATTGCAAGACGGATTGCGAATTTTATTAACGATTTCATGAGTGGCATTTTTTGGAGGTCACTTTTTACTTCTGTGATATATCGCATACGAATATTTGTCGATTCCCACGCATGCATCTGGAATATGGCTTTGGGAATATTTCAAAATCTTTCGTCGTCGCAGAAGGTATCATGCAGTGAACGGGATATAGTCAGTGGTCTAAAAACGGATGATTTGTCTTTCACTTTCTGTTTCCGTGAAATATAAAACAAAGAAGAACACGATGTTAAATGGCGATAAAATGTAGCACAAGCATCAAGTTCACATAAATGGACAAATATATATGATTGTGCAACTTGGTAACTATTGTCGTCACCGATTGGCAAATGTAACCTTCAATAACACTATCAGACTTTGATCATTGAAATTAACTCATACCGACAGTAGAATGCACGGCTTACATTTTAAAGCTTCTATAAAGTCCAAAAATAGGTAAATTTCACCGATTACCGGTATAACTAAAAATATAACGGATAACCCATCACAACACACACACACACACACATGTATATACGATCGGAGCAAACTTGAACCACAGGAATCGGACGTTTAGTTGGTGAAAATAGCTAAATGTCAGCCGAAGTGGTCACTCTCTATTATAAATATATATATGTTACAGCCAATTTGTGAAATCAGCCACTTCATGAAATGGCTGAAAATTTTAGCCATTTCGTGAAATGCCTAATTCATTCAGGCATTTCATGAAATGACTAAAATATTTCAGCCATTTCATGAAAAGGCTGTAAATTTGCTCTAGCCATTTCATGAAATGGCTGAAACTCAAAATTATACACGTATTGTACACGTATTACTTATTTTGAACATAGTACGTGCATACATTAATTTTGTTGAGTGTCTAATTTTTGTGGATGATTTTTACAAAAAAAAAAGCACTTCACAATATTCTTCACAATAGATCTTTCGATGGTATTGCTTGGCTTCAGACAAGACAAATCTGAAAGTGGCTTAAGTATTCAACCCTTTACCAGAAGACAAAATTGTATATTTGCAAAAAGTGAAGAAACTAGTCAATTACAAATTGGGTGGACATTAACCCATTACCAGACAACAAAATTTTAGACTGGTTCAAATTCAAGGAGATTACAGACAACAATTAATACTGTATTTAAAATGAAAAACAAGTGCTATAAAAATAGAAGACATGGTGAGGAAAGGAGAAATCACTTTTTACAAACAATTTCTCCTTTTCCTATACATTTTCCTTTTTTTGCAAAAGATCAAATGCGCGGTTGTGTTTAAGGAATAAAATTGTTGAATTCCGGCGTGTCAGCTTTTTTCATGCTTTTTTATTCAGCATTTATGTAGGTAATTAATAACACAAAGATAGTTTCCATAGCATCACCCGTGATCAAAGTAACCAATAATTGGATAAGTAACTACATGTAATTACATTAGGATGTTTTCACACATTTATAGTTCATACTACAGATAATCTTTTGATCTGTTACATTTAATTTATCCTTTAATTAGAGAATTCTTGATAGGAAAATCAATCAATCAAACAAACTAACATTTAAAAAATAAACAAGCAAACAACTAATAAAAGTATGTTTCCTCAACAAACCATTGAATAAAATATTCAATCGAAAATGTAATGATATAAATATGATATAATGATATAAAGAAATAAATAAATAAAACTAAAAGGAATCAATTACAAAAACCACGACATCATCAGTTTTCTAATCAAATAATGAATCAATTCATTAATATATTCATTTAAATAAACTCCAGATTCTTTTACACAGATTGGCTGAAAATCCATCAGACAATCTGTGTAATATTGACATCAGAATTCCAGCCATTTCATGAAATGGCTAAAAATTTCAGCCATTTCATGAAATGGCTGACTGGTTTAGGCATTTCATGAATTGACTAAAATGTTTCAGCCATTTCATGATATGGCTGATTTCACAGATTGGCTGTAACATATACAAGGAGTGCAACGGATCTCCCATAAAAATTCGACACGACTGTCACCCAAAATCATCGCTGAAAATGGGGTCAAATCAATATTAGCCGACATAAACACACACCTACCGTGCTCTTAAATATCTAATCTGCAGATTTAGTAAGTCCCTACCTGCCCCGAGTCACTCTTTCCGCGTCATTCATCCGATTTTCCTAGGGCGATATTTAGCAAGAATCAGCCTCGGCGAATCCACCATGGTTCACCAACTTCCGGTTATCGGAGTGAATAGGCAAAGTGTATTCCCCGGCCCTACCTGTCAAAATGGGTCATAATTCCCGGCCCTTGCTGCCCCCATTTAAAATCTTTTATTTTTCGTTGTATTATGCTCAGAATAGTATTAAAATGAAGCCTAGATGTCAGACTTTTATATGATATGAAACACAATATGGTCATTGCAAAACTTTTTGAAATATTGTCAATCAAAAGTGGGTAAGATTTTCGTATTTTCTTCCAAGTATTGGATGAGTAACGCAAATCCGGCCCCTATGCTTAGTCTTTTATTTTTCATTGTGTTGTGCTCAAAATATTACTAAATTAAAGCCTAGATATCAGGCTTTCATATGAACTTTGAAATTATATCATATTTTTTTATATTGTTTGAAAAGTTTAATTTCTATTATAGGGGCTGGATAGGTTGTTGGATTCGCACATAGAAATACAGTGTATTCCCTTCTAAAAATTTATAATGTTAAAAATCAAATTGCCCAATAATGCATGCGTCAATTTTTATTTTCTTAATATCATTCAAGAGCTTAAGTTAAGGACTTTATTACGATATAATTTTTCTTAGAATCAAGGGAAAAACAAGTTTTAAATATAGGGGCCGGGTTTTAATCTCTAAAAAATTACAACACATTTTAGTAATAAGAAAGGACGAATTTCAAACGCTACACATGCTTGGAAAGTCAAGTTTCTACATACCATTAGAAAGGTTGTTAACTATGCTTTAATTTGGTTCTAATCTTATTAGATTTGGCAAATAAATGAAATATTTAGCACCTGGGGCCGGATTTTATCACTAACAAATTACGACGCATTTCAGCAAAAAAAAAAAAAAAATGAAGAATTTCAAATGCTTTTATCATAACTACATATGCATGAAAAATCAAGTTTCTATATACCATTGGAAAAGTTATTACCTAAGCTTTAATTTGGTGCTAATTTTATTCAAATGTACCCGCCAATAAAATATTTAGCAAAGGGGCCGTTAGGGCCGGGAATTGTGGCATATTTTTGATTGGGGCCGGAGAATACACATACCTATACAGTCAAAAAAAAAAAATATATATATATATATTTGATTTGCATCGATTGTGTTGATATAAATATACATGATTTTTCTTAGATTTAACTTGTACCTACGGAAATTTTTATGAACATTTTCTGACGTGATTTATTGGAAAAAGTAAACAGACATTTTCATTCACTCCGATAACCGGAAGTTGGTGAACCATGGTGGATTCGCCGGGAGGCTGATTCTTGGTGAATATCGCCCCAGGGAAATACGATGAATGACACGGAAAGAGTGATTCACGGCAGGTAGGGACATAATAAATCGACAGATTAGATATTTAAGAGCACGGTAGATGTGTGTTTATGTCGGCTAATATTGATTTGACCCCATTTTCAGCGATGATTTTGGGTGACAGTCGTGTCGAATTTTTATGGGAAATCCGTTGCACTCCTTGTATATTTTATAATAGAGAGTGACCACTTCGGCTGACATTTAGCTATTTTCACCAACTAAACGTCCGATTCCTGTGCTTG
Organism: Tridacna crocea; assembly: GCA_943736015.1. NCBI lineage: Eukaryota > Metazoa > Mollusca > Bivalvia > Cardiida > Cardiidae > Tridacna > Tridacna crocea. Next base: position 53,949,227 of record OX031064.1, on the reverse strand, counting down.
AACATGTCAGTTACTGCACTGGTTGCCATGATATACGTGTGCGAAAAAAAAACATGGAGAAGCCCGTCGATCAAGTGAATGTAAGTTTTGTCTCAGCGCATTGGGTTATCACGCGGTCACTATTAAATCACTGCGAAGATTTACAACGAAAAGTCGGCTAATCATCGCCGATCATCATGTAACGAACAGCGACATGATAGGATCTGTTCTAGTTTCAGAATTCTTTTTTTCTGCTATTGACTGGAACTTTAACGGACTGCACCTCTACATGTATATCGTTAAAGTCAATATAATAGCCATGTTTTATATGGTAAAAATGAAATTTAATTTTACGTCATAAGCAGGCCTTACTTTTGGACTTTACTCTGACTTTAAAGCAGTGATTCGACACGGTTTTGATTCCGTTTTAGCCGACTCCAAAGAAATCAAAAGCTATGCCCCACATAGTGCGGTTTAGTGAAACTCAATAAAACGAATCGGCGTTGAGACAACAACCTAGCCAGTTGTCTGCGCATGTCATATTCTTTGAAGATTCGAACTGTCTTATTTGACGCATCACCCATCCCCCGGTACTTGGGAAAAGTAGGGCTTATACTGAAGCTAATCCCAAGCCTGTAGGGACTATTTTAATAAATGGTCGGTGTATAGGCTACCTGCTAGCTGATCACAACTGAATAAATCGCACCAGGTAGCGATTTACTAAGTAAACGGGCACTTCATTTTGAAATTGAAAGTAACGGTTGTTTTTTTGAAAAATAAGTCCGCTTATGTACCCAGGATGCCCATATTAGATAGATGTGTATTTGTAGAATGCCATCTAGCGGGAGCTAATGCAACCTAGCCGTTGTTATTCATCGAGCCATGCCGTGCATCGCACCTTATATTTTTTTAGTTGGCTGAGTAAACTACATGTGTCCATTCAGATTCTGACATGGATCCCCATTTTGGAGCCACTGATTTTCTCTATCGGTAATCTTGTTGTCTGTTGGAATTTTATAAGCTGTAAGTTTTAAAATAGAAGAAGATTTCCGGACTACTAAAGTTACTTTCTTGCGGGTGTTATGCAGAGAAATGACCCTCCACTGCAAAATGATCCATGGGTTATTTCACTACGTAGTGAAATGACCAGGGGCATTATTCTACGTAGAGAAATAACCCTCTGGGATCAGTTTTGCACGTAGAATAATAACCCGGGTCATTCCTCTAAGTAGTGAAATGACCCATAGGTTATTTTGTAGGGAGGCTCATTTCTCTGCATTACACCGGCCAAAAAACTAAAAAGGTTTCCTGTGCCGCTTTCGTTGGTTGTAACATTTCAATCTTCGCTTCCGATTCTTCGAATCTAGCAGAAGTTTGTTTCTGTGGTGAAAAATACTTTTTAAATGTTCATAGTAGGATCGTAGGGAAAACTCTGAGTTATGACATTATTGGCTGGTGTGATTATTGTTGTGGCGCCGCTTGAGCGGCGGCTCTATATGTCTATTCGCTTTTGAAAAGTACCTATAGAGGCAGCCATATTGTTTACTTGGCTGTATGTCATTTCGTAACGAGGTTATTTCGTACCCAGGCCATATCGTACAATTTTTGTCATTTTGTACCCACCTATTGTTTTTATCTTGGTCATTTTTGACTCACTTTGATCATTTCGTACCCACTTTGGTAATTTCATACCCAGTTTTTAATATCAGTTTGGTAATTTGAAACCTAGTTTTAATATTATTTTCTTGTGTTGTTTCTCAAATGACAACTGCTTTTGTACATTGCTCCAACTGAAATCATGTTAGATTTCGCCGAAGAATGGCTATGATTGTGACTTACCATTATTGATTCTTTTTCTAGGTTTTAAGTTGCATTCTAAGGATTGCTTAGGACTTCTCAGTTCATTTCCTCGCCGAATCCTGCAAAAATTTACTTTGGTCACTTTGAAATGCTGTAATGTGAATTATTTCAGAAACAACTGATTTGCGGCGCCATTGATTTTATGCATCAATATTTTCTTGTTTCTGTATTATATGGCTTGAATCATGCAAAAAGGGGCATTCGGACATTTGCGTAAAGTGCCGTCTCGGATCAGCCTGCGCGGACTGCGCAGGCTGATCCGAGACAACAGTTTACGGAAATGTCCGAATGCCCCTTTTTGGGGTGTTGGGTGCCATATTATGGGTTTTGTGTGACTGTTTTTGCGAGTATAGTAATTTTGACATTGTGCTAAACCTGCATGAAATGTTGAGGAGAGGTACACGTTTAGTTTTTCAAACCACGTAATCAAAGATTTATATAGCAGAGACTCGGACAATTGTGGAACTCGAGACGGAAATGAGAGCAATTGAAGAACTGAATGAGCTGTTAAAAATTAATGAGCAAGAATGAATACTGTTGTTGCAGTTTGTTTGATATTAAAACTTAATGCATTCACTGATTCGGACTGAATTTTCTTTTCGTTTCATTATGTCATTTTCTATAAAATCGTTATTTTTAACAAATTTTTGTCATTCGGCATACGTGTCGTACCTCTGGTGATGCCATGAAGCCATCAAATCCATTAGATATAGGTACAGATTCAGTCGAGTTGTGCCGAGTGAAATTTTTTGTATTAACCATTATCTCCCGCTAGATGGCATTCTACAAATACACACCTACCTACACTCGACGTAACTCGACCGATTCCGTACCTAAATCTAACGGATTTGATGGCTCCCATCATCTGAGGTATGCGGAATGATCTATCTAATTTGGGCATTCTGGGTACCAAATCGGACTACTTTTCAAAACGACAACCGTTCATTATCTTGTCCTGACATACTACAAATACTCATCTATCTAATTTTGGCATTCTGGGTACAGAACCGTACTATTTTTCTACACGACAACTGTTACTTTGGATTCCAAAACCGAATAAACATTTACTAAATAAACGCTACCCGATGCGGTTCATTCAGCTATGATCAGCTAGCATGTAACCTATGCACCGGCCATTTATAAAACAGCCCCTTCAGGCTTTAGTAAAATCTCATGACAGTGTAAGCCCTACTTTTCCCTGGCATAATTATGGGAGCAGCGATGCGTCATAGCAGACAGGTAGAATCTTCGAAGAATATGACATGCGGTAGACAACGACAACCGTGATTTTGAATTTCAAGCTTTAGCAATATCTCATGACGGTGTAAGCCTTACCATTCCCTGGCATATGGGACCAGTGCGTTGTCTGCACATGTCATATTCTTCGAAGATTCGACCCGTCTTATATGAGGCATCACTCTCCCCGATATTGGGCAGATTGTACAAAGTAATACGCGCTATAAAGTAGCAATGGAGAAAATGGCTTTTATCAATAGTTCTTTTTTTTTTTTCATTTCAGAAGTCTTATTCTTTGACTTGAACCAAGAGGTTTAAACTAAGAGGCTCCTCGTCATTTTCATGTAGAAATACATACGGAACTTATCGATACGTTTGGGGAAAAATCAGGCCTCTAAATTGCTGATCACAGCTTAATGATTCGCAAGAGGTAGCGTTTTATTGAGAAAATGTTTATTTTAGTTTAATGCATATATATGTATTTAGGTCGTATTACTAGGATGAAAATATTTGATGGGCTTACTAGGCGCCCTAAGGGTTAAAAGGCGCTTCACTCTTTGCAAAACGACATAGTGGTGGAATAGACTAAATTCAAAGTTTTTGCAGACGAAATATCAAATGTAGCTTAATAAATAATGATTTTTGTACTCGATAGGGTAGGAAACATTGTGGGAAAAGGAGAAAGTGCTGTTTACCAACATTTTCTCCTTTTCCCATGATGTTTTCAAAAGTTTTCTTCTTCAGGGGATTGTTTGGCAAAAAGGTTAACTCTTCACCATAGGACGAAATTTAACCCTTTCCCAAACGACAAATTTTGGACTCTTCCAAACCAAAAGAGTTTGCAAACGACAATTTTAGATTAGGCGAAAATGCCAGAAAGTTCTCAAAGGTGGTAGAAAACACTGTGGGAAAAGGAGAAATTGCTCGTTACGAGCAATTTCTCCTTTTCCCACTGTGTTTTCAAAAGACTTTTACTGCAGACACGTAAAAACCAGGGCTTGTTTGGGAAAGGGTTAAGATAGGTCCAGATTGAAAGCATTTCTGACGACAGTTTTAATTTCATCTGTATTGGTCTTTGGAAAGACAATAACATTGTGGGAAAAAGAGAAAATGTTAATAACCAGTGTTTCCTCCCTTTTCCACAATGTTTTCGAAAATTTTCTTTCGACGACTGGTCAAAGTTCGGAATCATTTTGGTATAAAGGGTTAACCATTGACCGCTAAAAAGTGAAATGTAAATTTTTATTGGGGTATTAAAAAAAAAGACCTTAATATCGATATTTGAGGCTTTTCTTGTCAAAGTATGTAACAAAGTAGCAAACATTGTATACCCAAGATCAGACTGCATTTTCGGTGTAGTCTGATCTTGGTATAGACAGCCCGAAAAACATTCACTGTTTTTGAGCTCGCGGTCTGAGGTTCTAAGTAAAGAGAAGGACTCTAGAGCCGAATGTTTACGCTAAATACTTTGTTATGTAACGAAAACAATTATTTCGTAATAAAATACAGATTACTTTTGCCCCCTTTGCTTTACTTTTAGCTAAGCTGTCGATTTAAAAAAGAAAAACACACACACACAAAAAAAAACAAACAAAACAAACATGTATATATATTATTTTTAAATATTTAGATAGTTTTTGCTATGGAGAAGGTAGAAATTATTGTAGGAAATGGATAAAATGCCAGCCACCAGCATTTTCTCCTTTCCCATATTTTTTTTTTACGGTCGATAAAATACGGGATTGTTGGTAAAGGGTTAAGAGGTAGGCATAAATTAAAGAATCAAGAAGTCGATAAATATCATAAAAGCTCAATACATTGTAGTTTAGTTTTAGTGCTTCACACACGCAAATACAGAATTAAACGCGTTTCAGTTTATTACCTGCGTATCTTTGTTGTATTTTATTTAGTACTTTGACACAATTGGACTATTTGTACACCTGGTTGTTTATTTTCAATCCAGGGTTTTATTTTCAAAGGCCCAGAAGCGCCCACACAGACGTATTTTTGTGCTTTCGTGTTTACATGTTGTGCAGTTTGGTGTTAACATGTTTCCGAAAGAGTAAGTTCTGTATTTATTTCTTTATTTCAATTGGTGTGTAAATTATGAAAATGGTAAATGACAGGTCCAAGTCAGGAAGAGTTTGTCAAAAGAAAAAAACAACAACAGTAGTTCATGAAGAAAATACGATAATATAAAGGAAGTAAAAAGCGAAAAATATAAAACAATAAACTCTAGTTATTCTTATTTATTATTTTTTTTAAATTGCATTTTTCCATGGCATATTTTTCTTTTTAAATAGTTTACAATTGTCAGTCGCTGGACAAATAAACTTTTTTTCTTTTTTGTTCTTTTTTATGATCTTCTTGTCCTTCTTCTTCGCACCAAAGGGGAGCATTTCAAAAGAGTGAACTTTCTGAAACTGTATGTATGATGAACCTTTCTTCTTTATGTTTTGATTTTAATCAATCGGCCAAACATTTGAAAGCATTAAAAGAATTATGAGAAAATAAATTTGTGTTAGGACACAAAACAGGGTTTTTAAACATAAAACATGAAAAGCTGGTTATTTAGGTACTTTGATCTCTTTCTACATTGTTTTCTTCCTGAGACGCAAATTCAATCACCAAAGCTGCACTTTATTTATCGTCGGCAAATTGTACGAATTTGGACAACTCCGAACTTTGTCGTGTCGTAAAAATTGTAATTCACTCGATGAAAAATTAAGAATGTACCCAAATTATAAGTAAAAGCGGCCGTTTATTCACCTCTTATGTCCGACGGTGCTTCTTCACAGGAATTTTGCGTGGAGCTCAGTGTTAAAATGTAGGACCTGCAACCTGGAGGCCCGAAGTTCGAGTCTGACCGGACGCACTATGATTTTCGTGGGAATGTCCTAGAGCAAGACACTTCAGAGTCCTAGACTATTACTCATGAAACCCGCGACAAACACGAATTAGTGATCTGTCGCTTTGATACGACTGAAACGATGTTGAAAGCGGTTTAAAACAATCTTTAATCAATCAATCAGTTATATGACAAGATGACAATCATATTTGATCCAGACCGAAAGTAAGAGGCCTGTACTTGCCTCTTTGTCCCATTTTACACATGCGTAAATAAAACAATAGGAAGTCTTACCTGGGTCCATATTCACTAACCATTTTTAAGAAAATTCTCCGTCTTATTTTCGAAGTTTGTCCAATCTTGAAAGTAACACAACTTCTGTTTGGCTAAACCATTGGTTTTAGCCAATCAAAAGTTGTATTATTTACAAATTTAGAAAACCTTGGAGAATAAGACTAAGAATATTCTCAAGAATGGTTGGCGAATGCAAACTCTGATCTCACACTAATGGAGTAAATAAAATGACGTTATTAGATTTTTGTAAGAAGCGAGCTCGTAGGCTTAAACCTTTAATGAAACGGTCAAAAATTGTATGGATCGCTTGACACACAAATTTATTGTCTTCTAATTAATGCTTTCAGTGTGGACAGGTCAAAAAAACTTGTCGTTTGGTAAGATCTAAAAATTGGCGGGCCTAATCTAAACCTTTTGGCGATGTTTATCCTTTATCATACGACTGTATTGCTCACAATAATTAACTCTTAAGCAAACGACAAAATTTCGGACCTTTCTAAGTTCAAAGCACTTACAGACGACAGAATAGATGTGGCTTAAATAATGTAAATAGTTTTGAAGGAGTAGAAAATACTTTGGAAAAAGGACAAAACGCTGGTTACCCGCAGCATTTTCTCTCTTTTTCCTCACAATGTTTTTAAAATCCTTCTTTCCAAATGTCATTAAAACTTTCGGTTGTGTGGTAAAGGACTGAACAAAAAGATTTTGGAAAACACAGCCGGGATAAGAAAGATTGCTTGCAGAGCTCCAGATACATGTATGAGGGAGTGATGTTATTCTAAATCCGTTATTTCTCTTCCAAACCCTATGTTGCGGGTACTCATTAGAATCGTCTCGATGAGACGATTCTAATGAGCACCCATAACATAGGGTTTAGTAGACAGTAATTGATATTTTCAATTTTGAAATCCAATGAATACTCATAACATAGGTTTTAGAGGAGAATAGTTCATATTTTTCAATCATGAAATCAAAATCACTCCCTCTGTCTGGATGTCTGTGACTATGACGGAATGTTCTCAATTCCCTCAGGGTTCCAGTGTACCATTTCAAACACAAATCTTATCACGGAAGCCAAATGTACTTTGTCACTTGCACACACCTTCAACGTGAACAAATTTGTGATTTTGTGGACTGTACATAAATTGTTGAACTCATTAACACTGGTTATTCGGCGTAGCTAAGTGTATGGGTTTTTGACCTACTTTTTGGCATTAATAACAAATGAATAAATAAAACATTCTGATTGGTCATAAATGTACAAATGTTTATCTAATGGGCCTTGCGTACAGTATTTGCTGAAAAAAAAAACGACATCTCTCTTTTTTTTAAATGATATTTCTTATTTTTGGACTTTCCAGTATCTGATACAAATGTGATGTAATAATCATTTGACCGCAAGAAAAATCATCCCTTTTGAAGGCTGAAGGAATTATTGTCGGAAAGGAGTAATTGTTTAATAAAAGCAATTTCTTTCTTGTTATCCAATGTTTTCAAAATTTGTCCGGTAGAAGGACCCTACCGATTGTCAAGTTGTTTTTGTAGGCTATGAATTATGGGATGGCCTAAAACAAAAGGTTATTGTATCCTATTGGCCAGTTTCTGATTTCAGAGAGATAGGTATTGAGCAGACCTCTGACCGATTTGATATTTTATCACTGTAATTATTTTGACCTTTAACAGTTCAGTGATTTTAATCGTGACTTTTTAATAGCAAAACCATCGTCTTCATACCCGTAATAACTATTAAAACTATTCATTTCATGCTTTCCGGTAGGATATCGAGAAATAGCAGTGAAATTTTTTTTCGATCTTACACTGGTACCACCAGTGAAAATACTGATTTTCACGTTCTTGTTGCCTTGGTAAATTGCGTGTGCCTAACATCCAGATAGGAAATATGACGTCATATACCTTACATTTCTCGTGCTTGACGTAATATTGCAATGCGTTGCTATGCGGAAGGGGTACGCCACGGGGAATAACGGAAAAGAACTGTACTGGATTTTTATAAAGCTCCTCCTAGAAAGGATTAAAAGCATGAAATAAATAAAATATTTGTATTTTTCGGTGAAAGATCGAAATTTATTTCATGCTTTCCGGTAGGATATCGAGAAATAGCAGTGAAAATATTTTTCGATCTTACACTGGTACCACCAGTGAAAATACCGATTTTCACGTTCTTGTTGCCTAGGTAAATTGCGCGTGCCTCACAACCAGATAGGAAATATGACGTCATATACCTTATATTTCACGCGCTTGACGTCATATTATAATGCGTTGCTATGCCAAAGGGGTACGCCACGGGGAATAACGGAAAAGAACTCGACGGGATTTTGATAAAGCTCCTTCCAAAAAGGATTAAAGGCATGAACTAAATAGAATATTTGTTGGTTTTTTTTTCGGTGAAAGATCGAAATTTATTCCATCTCGTGAACACCATCGCTAATATTTTCACTCGTGGTTGCGCCACTCGTGAAAATATTACCGATGGTGTTCACTCGATGAAATAAATATCGATCTTTCACCGAAAAAAACCCAACAAATACTCTATTTATTTCATCTCGTGAACACCATCGGTAATATTTTCACTCTTGGCTCCGCCACTCGTGAAATTATTACCGATGGTGTTCACTCGATGAAATAAATTTCGATCTTTCACCGAAAAAAAACAAATATCCTCTGTATCTTTTTACCTCCCTCTCTTGGCCCTGGCCGAAATCATCATCATCATCTTCATCATCATCATCATCATGGTCATCATCATTATGATCATCATTATAATTCTCAGAATCATCAGCACTATTACCACTGCAACAACAAGGTTGTTTTGACCTAGAAAAAAAATCAAACAACATAAGTCATGCTCTGGCACAATGGCACTTATTGCATCTCCGTGCTGCATTATACGAAACAAGCCATGGCACAATTATGGACCCGTAATGGCATTTTTTAAATAACCAAATTATTCATGAGAATGAGGCAAACTGGTCCTTGGACACGCATAAAACATGACCATTAGCGAAAAGTATCAGCCCAGGTCAGCCTGCGCGGACTGCGCAGGCTGACCTGGGCTGATACTTTTCGCAGATGGATGATGCTCCTTTTCCCAGAGCATTTTATTAGACTGCATAATCAGAGCAGCCTGATGTTCAGCTACATTGTGTATAATCAAAAGCCGTTGCAGTTATGCTCTGGTCCAACATATCGGTTCTATGTGCATTACAGTAAACACATTCAGGAATATCGTTGCGCCATTTATGTCAACTGGATCTTCTTCTAAATATCATTGATTATTGGACACCAAACCTCACTTACAGGGTGTAATTATTACCTTATGTGAAAGGACTTTCTCTGTTTACATGGAAACAGAAATGGCAATATTGGCATAGAACTACGATTAGTTCACGCTCTGAATATTAAGTGCAGGATAGCCATTTCACCTGTTTTGGGATTATTACCTTAAGTGGAATGAAGGTAAATATATTCATTGCTACCTACAGAAAATCTCGATGAAGATCAGTATGCATAGAACATACAACCTGATCTTGTGTACACACAACGAAAACAATTTTAGACTTGTCCAAATTGAAAGCATTTGCAGACGACAAAATAAACGCACACTAAAGATGAACTTGATTACAGAAGAGTAGAAAACATTGTGAGAAAAGGAGAAAATGCTGGTTACCAGCATTTTCTCCTTTTTCCATACTGTTTTCAGAAGGTTTTTACCTCTGGGTCTTAAAAACCACTAATGTTTGGTAAAAGGTTAATAGCAACAGACGGCAACTTGAATATTAGACTAGTCCAGCTGAAAGCATTTGCAGACGATAATTCAAGAAAAGCTCAAGTAATCCAGCTCTGTCTTTTAAAGTGAAGAAACAATGTAGGAAAAAAAAGAGAAAATGCTGGTGGCCAGCATTTTCTCATTTTCCTACATTGTTTTCTGAAGGTATCTTTGTCGAGACCGCTTTATAGGACAAGATTGTTTGGTAAGGGGTTTATACAATTTACTTCTTTTTGTGGAAATTGCCGATGATTGATTGAATTTGCCGAGGTTTGTTTAAATTATCGCCACTGGTTGCCCATCTATGTAGGCGACGCCCCTAAAGACTGTTATTAATATACATGTAGGGGAAAGTGCCAGATACGAAACCCATCCTAAGTTACGTATGGTTCTTTAAAATGTGTTCAGTGTATTGCACAGCCAAACAAAACCTCGTTTTAAACGTCTCCACGATCGGAAAGACTATTGATAATTTCTGATGAACAGCCGTGGGGCTTGAACCCACACCCCAAAGTGACCCAAGACTTGATGTATACAAGTCTTACGATTTAGCCTTAGGTATGCGGGACAGTCTTTATATAAATGGCCACCATGACGTGCTTGAAAGTATGTAGGTTTCCCCGTGAAATCAGATAGGGATCGTTCGAATAACACGAATTGTAAATTACGGATACTTGATTAATGTTGATCTTATGTTTAATTAAAACGTAAGTACGTGTGTCAACAAATGTGTAAACTTTGCTACAAAAAGGAAAATAAATGCTAAAGCTAAAGTAGGTATATATGCATGGGATTGTTTTAAATGAAAAGTGACCAATACGCTTGTTTTCGAATGCATTTCATGTTACCCACTTTTCCACTTCCGTATTTCGATAGCTCGAAAAAGTCGTCTCTTTTTTAGCCATTGCCTATAAATACTCTCTTCAAAGGAGAATTTTACCGTTTTCAGAAAATGTTTCTGTTTCAATTTTGGTGCTATGTTAGTAAAGATATCTCAAGTAAAAGAGAATGATATGAGTTACTTTCCTCTGATCTCCAAGAATACTGTATTCGTCACACTTGGCAGTATGTACAAATAAAAACTCTCAAGGAAATGTTAACCTGATTGCAGAATTGAATCAGCAGCCAAACAATAACAATGGTACGAACCGTTGTACGAAACGTACTTCTGGCGAAAGAACACAAGGGAGAGAAAGTAGCGGAAAGAAATAGAAACATCCATCACGTGCTTTATATTTTGACATATATGTATGGTAAACTAAATGACGATAAACATGCTGGACCTGTTTAAATCAGGTTAATTTTGGCAGATAAAGACTGTATCATACTGAGGAACAAAATTCTAGACTCACATTGAAAGTCCTTGTGCATGACAATTTTAGCTGTCCATGGGTGAAAGATACCAGAAAGCAATGGATGACAAGTTTAGCCGAGGGTGAAAGATAACAAAACTTTGCCTGGTTTTAAAATGTTCGGGCCATCAAAATTCCAAATTCTCTGAATTTTCCAATTTAACTCTTTACCATACAATGAAATGTTAGACTGGTCCATATTATGAACATTTGCAGACGACATACTATTATTCTAGATTCTATAAAATTTATCTGAAATGATATTTATTGTCAGTGAAAGAGTAGAAATCCCCGTAGATAAAGGAGAAATTGCTGGTTACCAGCATTTTCTCCTTTTCCTACAAGGTTTCAAAAGGCTTCTTCTTCAGGGTCATTAAAACCAAATGTAGGGCATTTTGGCCACGGACATTTTGCCCAAGGCGAATTTTCTCCTTTTTCCACAATGTTCCAAATTTCCTAACGGCTGTTACATCAGGGGGTTGTTTGGTTAACCCTTTACCCCATATGGCATTTCTATGGTATCTCTAATTGACCTTAGATAACAGCAAGGATGAAGCCGTTTCTTATGTGTACATGACACTTTTTCATAATGTAGAAAACATTGTGGCAAAAGGTGAAATTGCTCGTCACGAGCAATTTCACCTTTTTGCCACATTGTTTTCCGAAGGCTCCTACAAGCAATGCGTAGAAATGAGTATCTATGGAGTAAAGGGTTAAGGGGTAAAAGGACTAGCCATAGGGCATCTGAGATATCTGTTCTTTAACCCTTTCCCAAACGGCAAATTTTGAACCAGACCAAATTGAAAGCATTCTGCAGATGACAACTTAACAGTTGCTAAAAAGATGATTTTGCTATATGATAGGGTAGAAAACATTGTGGGAAAAGGAGAAAATGCTGGTTACCAGCATTTTCTCCTTTTCCCACGGTTTTCAAAGGCTTCTATTCCTGACCCGTAAAAACCAGGGACTGTTTGGGAAAGGGTTAATATGTGAACAAGAAGTAAACCTGCTTTAGATATTTAGATCTAACTCCTTACCACACAATCCCGACTTTTGATGACCAAGAGAAGAAGGTCATATGAAAACAATTGTGGGAAAAGGAGAAAATGCTGGTAACCAGCATTTTCTCCTTTCCCCACAATGTTTTCTATCCTATGAGATATGATTTCCATCATTCCACCCACATTTTATTTGTCGTCTGCAGTTGGTTTCAATTTGGACTGGTCTGAAATTTTGTCGTTTGGTAAAGACTCAAGGAAAGGGCACACAAATGAAGTTTTTGTAACATTGCCATTCATTATTAAGACAGTACAAATTCGGTAAAGACTCACGTAATCCATAATCGACCATGGGCGGATCCAGAGGGGGGGACCGGGGGTCCAGACCCCCTGGAATTTTGGCAAAAATGCGGTTACTGGATTTGTGAAAAGGCACTGGTTTGATATTGCACAACATTTATGTAAAATACAGCTATGAATTTAAAAAAAAGGTTCTGAATGTGGAGACTTTCTCATGGTTAAAACTGGAAACGGTGACTTTTCTTGTAAACGGCTTACATCCACTGAAATCCGGAAACCAAAGTATCATATAATAAGATGAGGGCGTTTTCAGTGGGACTCTCCCCCGAGAAAGATATCTGGATCCGCGCTTGATCCACACAGTGAATTGTGTATCTGCCGATCCATTTGATATTGCCAGAGGCTGTTAGGAAACGCAGCATTTTCTCCTTTTCTTACAATGTTCTTAAAAGCCTTCCTTCTTAGGGCCATTTACCCATTACCACATAATCCCTACTTTTGATGCCCCTGAGAAAGAAGCCTTTAGAAAACATTGTGGGAAACGGAGATAATGCTGGTAACCAGCATTTTCTCCTTTTCCCACAATGTTTTCTACCCTTCACAAAACAAATTTCAAATTTTCAGTCACTTTTATTTTTTGTCTGCAAATGCTTTCGATTTGGACAAACCTAAAATTTTGTTGTTTGGTAATGAGTTAAAGCCATGAAATTGTTTGTAATAGGTTAATTTAGTTTGAATTTTAAACGAAGGTCAGGCGCAGAAGTGTCAACTTTTCAAAAACACTAATTTTCCAGTTGTTTCTCCTCTTATAAATCAATAACCAACTCAATTAACCCTTTATCAAACAATTTCACATCTTAAGCAAACCTATAGAATAAAAATGCAAAAAAAATTCTTCTCAACCAATGTTTCAATCTGTTTAACTCTTTACCAAAAGACATATTCTAGAAACTTCCAACTTCTGCAGACAACAACTTTGTTACTAATGAAAATAAACCTAAGTTTGTGGTAGGGTAGAAAACATTGTGGGAAAGTGAGAAAATGCTGGTTACCAGCATTTTCTCCTTTTCCCACAATATTTTCAACAGCCTTCTCTCACAGGTTCATTAAAATTTAGGATTGTACAGAAATGGGTTTGAGACAAATTCAGTCATTTGGGCCAGACTAAATTTGATATCTGCAAATAGTCACTTCCAATATGGACAGGTCTAAAAATCTGTTATTTGGCAAAGAGTTATTTTAAAGGTGATTTTTTTTTATATATATATATACCAGGACAAAAAAGAAATGCAGGGTAACTTTTCAAGGTAGTTTAGAGGTGTATAACTTGATTGAGAATTCTAAATTATGATTTTATGTTTACCACTGATCAGTTTTGAATATTTTGACGAAATTTCATTTCAGTGTGGCCAAAAGGAAATGAGAAAATGGCGTCTTATTGACAGTATCCCAATCTCAGTGAAAAAAGAAGTGACTGACTGCATATGGAGACTCAAAGCTTGTTCAATATCTCGTATGGTACCCTGTGTTTCTTTTTCATCCTAGTATACTAGCATTTTTTGGAAGGCAGAAAACTTATAGGTATGAAAACTATGGCACCAGGTTTCCTGGTAATATTGATCTACACACAGCAGATCTATACTGTATGCTACCTGTAAAAAAAAAGATCATTTATAACTTTCCATTCTGTTACCATGGGAATAGAAAGATGCGGTTTTGAAATAAGAATTTCAAGAAACATTTAATAAACTATTTATGTCAAATTTGACTTTAGCAGTCGCTTGTAACATGCTGGAATTGTTTAGACATCGATTATTGATTTATCATTATCATTATCAGTGGTAGTAGTAGTGGCAGTATTGAATGTTTTACACTTTCATGCATATGTCAGTGTGAAAATATGTGAGTAAATGGGTTGAATAACATAAGTTTCAAGTCATAGGAAACATGTTTTGCTCGGGTGATTCAAAGCAGAATATAACTTGAAAATACTTATATTAATTTGACCAAAAGTTATAAATATGAACAACTCAGTTAGTTGAGAAACAGAAATATCAATTTTTCATAGAAATGCCATTTTATTAATATTTTGTGACTGTTAACGATCCATAGACAAATTATCTCTACTGCAGAAGGACACAAGAATGGTGGTCTAGGGAATTCTATCATGTAGAACCAAATAGTACACTAAGAAGCTCTTTCTTTAGACCACAGTGTGGTATTCTAAGTCTGGTATTATATTAACCTTTTCCCAAACAAGCCCTAGTTTTTACATGTCTGCAATAAAAGTCTTTTGAAAAAATTGTGGGAAAAGGAGAAATTGCTCATTACTAGCAATTTCTCCTTTTCCCACAGTTTTTTCTACCCTTTAGGAGAACTTTCTACCATTTTTATCAAATTTAAAATTGTTGTCTGCAAACTCTTTCAGTTTGGAAGAGTCTAAAATTTGTCATTTGGGAAAGGATTAAGTAATGTAGCTGTGACAAGATAGTTGGAAGTATAAATAAACATGCATGTAACACTTAGATATTTGTGGGCAATCAGATAATGCAGGAAATTGATATTCTCTTTGTTTTGTACTGGGACCAGAATAACCCCGTCACCACTCCATGAATAAATAAACAGTGTAATTTTCTGGTCAAATTCTCTAGCCTTAGGTTTATTGGATGTATGAGTTGGAACTATATATATTCAATACTGATAAGTTTCAGCAGGGAGAGAAAGGGAGATAGAGAGAGAGGGGTAGAGGTAAGCTACTTTGAATCTGTGACCATACAGAGGTATAAAATTTATACTGTTCTTTTTTTTTCAGTCATGCATGTATTCAACAAACATCTATTTGAATCTTAATCCTGAGCTACCCACTGCTATTAGCTAGTTCTCTCTACAAGTGAAGCCACTAGACTCTTGAATATAGATCTAAGTTTTTTTTTTTCAATGGACATCTTTGTTATTTTTCAGGGATCCCAAAAGAAAGGCAAAACCAGAAAAGGGATACTGACTGTATCTCATATTAGACCACAGCAAATTTTTGATAAAAGTTTAAAATGAGCTTACATGTAACTTACAATATTGTATCACCTAGATGATTCTGTTATGGACTTCATGGTCATTATAAAGAGGAAGTAAAAATGTAATTTGAACCTAGCTGAGAAGTTAGATCATTATTAAAGGGACAGGAGTCTGATCCTCTTATAAGGACAAAATGGAGATGAAACCAAATGTCTTTTATTTGACATACAGTTTAACATGTGTATGGATAGTATCTTTACCGAATTTGATCGAGAGTTCAACCCCAGTTTATTCCCCACAGAACTTGTCAGATGCCAGCGGAAACTTCGCATTTAGTAATGCAACAATTATTTGGGCAAGTTTGCCAGTTGGAGAGGCTTATCAGGGTGTCTCTGTCAGCAGAATAAGTGGAGGGCTTGAGGGCTTCTATGGTATGGTACATGGCTTTATTACAGTTGTTCTGCCCAAGGGTATCCCAGATGGTGAGTCATTACCCTTAATAACCCTTTACCACACAATGCCGACTTTTGACGCTCCTGGAAAAGAAGCCTTTTGAAAACATAGTGTGAAAAGAAGAAAATGCTGGTAACCAGCATTTTCTCCTTTTCCCACAATGTTTTCTACTCTATCAAAGAAAAATTACCCCATTTGAGCCACACTGAAACTGTAGTCTGCAAATGCTTTTAGTTTGGACAAGGCTAAAATTTTGTTGTCTAATTTACTTTACACAAGAAAATTGTAGACTTGTTCAAATGGAAGTACAAAAGACATATTCAAAGATGCTAAAGTACTGAGATTTGTCTTTGAAATGGAAGAGGGCAATGTGCAAAAGGGGATAATGCTTTTCTTTCCAACATGACATTTTGAATAAACTTTCCTACACTAGTTAACTCTTTACCTGCACCCAATGCCGACATTTGACAACTCTGAGAAAGAAGCCTTTTAAAAACATTGTGGGAAAAGGAGAAAATGCTGGTAACCAAAAAATTTCAGTTTTTCAGTCACGTTTAATTTGTTGTCTTCAAATGTTTTCAGTTTGGACTATTCTGAAAATTTTTCATGTGGTAAAGAGTTAAAAGAAGAATTGCCAAATATTACTGCTAGAATTTTGTGTAAATACTGGAACCTGAGTAGCCTTCTGCTGAAACCTTCAGATCAAAATTCAGATCTTTATCGATTTGAACATTAATATTATTTGTATTCAATTCTTAACATCAGAGAATAGATGCATCTAAGTTGCTTCTAAAAAACTTCATATTTTTTTTATTATAGATATTGTGGAGAAAATACTAGAAGGGAAAACATCAGAGATAGCCAGCAACTATAGTAGTGTGAGTAGGCCTTAATGAACCATTTCACTGACAATGGGGACTAAAGAAGCTTTTACATATAGCATATTCAGAGCAAAGGTTCTAGATCCCATGATAAAAGTAAAAGACATAGCTCCAGGTCAAAGCCACATGCTTCTAAATTGCCTAAAAGGGCCATGCTCTTAGATCTTTATATGTGTTGAAGTCCTACAGTCTGATTTTAAAAAATGTTCCAACTTTGCATGCACCTTGAATAGACCACAAAAAGAACAAGAGTTTCAGGTCAAGGGGACATAAAGGTAAAATGCTCTTAACCCTTTACCAAACAAAAAAAAATAGACCGGTCCAAATTGAAAGCCCTTGCAGATAACAAATGGAACCCAAAAATTGAAATTTGTATCGAGCAGGGTAGAAAGATTGTGGTAACCCGCATTTTCTCCTTTTCTGAAATGTTTTGAAAAGGGTTCTATCTCAGGGTCGTAAAAACCAGGGATTGTTTGGTAAAGAATTAATTGATATGCACATGTGACTCCCTTTAATTTTTAATCAAAGTAAAGTACTCATGGTAAAAACTTCTTGCTTTAACTCTGTACCAAGCAAAAAATTTAATTTAATCCAAATTCCAAGCATTTCAAGCATATTAAATGATGCTCAGTTTATGGGATTTGCTCTTGACAGATTAGAAAACATTGTGGAAAAAGGAGAACATACTTGTAATCAGCATTTTCTCTTTTCCAGTATTTTCAGAAGTATTTCAGTGAAATGTTAGTTTGGGTACAGGCCAAAACATGGGGGTATTTATGTAAATATCATGAATACAAATTGTAATAATAGGGTATCACTTTGTTCACATAAGCTTTATCTGATAGATGCCCATGCATGCCTATGAATAAAATGCAAGATTAAATATCAGATTATAATCCATGCATTTTAATCCTAAACAATATGTATTTATAAATTATTGAATGATACTATATTATATACATTTGAAGATTTTGGCACACAGTCCTGCACCTGTCTTTGTATCACGTTGGGATTGTGCGATAAACGAATAACCTGAGTGATTTTATTCAAAATAAACTTGGAACAATTCAACACATAAAGTGATGAGAGAGAAGCCTTTTGAAAACATGGTGGGAAAAGGAGAAAATGCAGGTAACCAGCATTTTCTCCTTTTTCCACCATGTTTTTTACCCTTCCCACAGCAAATTTCTATATTTTCAGTCAGATTTAAGTGTTGACTGCAAATCCTTTGAATTTGGACTAATCAACAACTTTGTCGTTTGGTAAAGAGTTAATTCCTAGAAAACTTAGCAAGCTAAAATTGCTTTTGCCAACTATGTAGATTCAAGACCAGACTGCATAAACCTATGGTCTGATCTTGGATCTACTGTGTCCCCTACCATGCAACATACTGTGGCCTTGAATATGTTGGAATTTTTTTGTTTTTTTTCTTAACTCATTACCAAAAGACAATATTGTAGGTTTGTCCAAATCAAAAGCACTTGTAGACAACAAAAGTAAAGATTTGAAATTTGTTTTGTGAAGAGTATAGAACATTGTGGGAAAAGGAGAAAATGCTGGTTACCAGCATTTTCTTCTTTCCCACTATATTTTCTAAAGGCTTCTTTCTCAGGGTCGTCAAAAGTAGGGATTGTGTGGTAATTGGTTAAATAAAAGTGTATATTTCTACCACTTTCAACATTATTTCAGTCATACCATAGTGACAAGTCACATATTAATTTCATTTCCTGGGTTTCACCAGTTCTAGACTAGCTACCTGAATTGTTTGGCCCAAGGACACTGCCATAAAAACCAAATTCTTGGACTCAGAATCCTATTTGGGCCTAGTGTTTATATACATTTATTATATACCTAGCAGTGAAATCCTGGAATTTCCCAGTGTAGTAAATTTTGATATCATCACTAGTGACGTTATCAACTTTCACTTTCACTTCCTGCCGTAATTTGGGAACTACTTGTTTTTTCGACTACATTTTTTTCGACTTTCAAATGCAAAATTACAAATAATGATGTTAATAAGGTATATAATAAATAGAATAATCAACTGGTTATTTTTGATATGAAAAATATCTCACTCGGACGCGTCGTAAGGCGTTAAAAAAACTCGTGCTGCGCACTCGTTTTTTCAACGCCTAACAACGCATCCTCGTGAGATATTTTTCATATCAAAAACAACCAGTTGATTATTCTCTATATTCTACACTTTATGACTGAGCCATGCAGAACCTCTATTCAATGTTCTAAAGGCTTATGTTCTTACGAACAAAGTTCGTTGTAAGGATACAGATAAATGCATAGCTCAAGTACAAACCACATCTGGTGGGATTTGAACCCATGAAGGACAAATATCCGCTTTTTTTTTCGATGATTGGAAGACCAATACCATAACCACAGTGCTGATGAGATACCTTACTGACTTAGTTATTGGGTATTGTATTTAAAACAAGACAAAGCTATGCATGGAGGACTTGTCTGCTGTAACAGTGTATTACCTGTACAAAAAATAATTGAGCCATGCTCTGTGAAAAAGGGGCTTAATGCATCTACGCAAAGTATCGACCAAGCTCAGCCTGCACAGAATCTGCGAAGGCCAACCAGGGTCAAAATTGTTCAATTTCCAGTATATCCATTCCCACTGTAACTGATAATTTCATTGATTGTTAAAAAATGTGAATTTTACAGAGCCATAAGTATATGATCGCTTGGTTGGTATCATGCATCACAGAGATGCATTAAGCCCCCTTTTGCCAGAGCATGGCTCAATCATAAGAGACTCAACTTTTATATGAGCCAGCCTCTGGCAAAAGGGGGATTTAATGCATCTCAGGACCATTCTACCAAGAAATTAGTTACATAATTATGAATCTATATAATTCATTTTGTTTAATCTTTTTACTAAACGACAAAATTTTACACTGGTCTAACTTGAAAGCACTTGCAGAGGACGAAAATCGATGTGAGTCAAAAACTGAAATTTGTTTCCAGCAGGATAGAAAACATTGTGGGAAAAGGAGAAAATGCTAGTTACCACATTATTTTCTACCCTTTCAAGTCCTATTTTTGGAGCCACATATACATGTATTTGTTGTTTGCAAAAGCTGCAAGTTAGACAAGTCTAAAGGTTTGCCTTTCAGTGAAGGGGATAATAATTATTTTACAAGCAAAACTCTGTCTTTTTTCAGTATACCACCTACTTTATTGGCTACGCCATCTGTGTGATAATCGGAATTTTATTCATGTTAATTGTGCCAATTGTGGCCTGCTGTTTTTGTTCTTGTCGATGTTGCTGCAAAAGATGTGGCGGAAAGATGGTGCAGTCTGAAGAAGAGTCCAAAAAGACACGTAAAAAATGGATTTACATCATAATCATATTAACTGTGATGATATTTCTACTGTGAGTATGAAACAAATTATTCTTGTTTTTAACCCATTATCACTCAATATCTATTTTTGATGACCCTGACAAAGAAGCTTTTAGAAAACATTGTGGGTAAAGGAGAAAATGCTGGTAACCAGCATTTTCTCCTTATCCCACAATGTTTTCTCCCAATCAAAGAACAAATTTCAAATTTTCAGTCACTTTTATTTTGTCGTCTGCAAATGCTTTCGATATGGACCAGCCTAAAATTTTGTCATTTGGTAATGATTTAAAGGCCCAATAATTATGGGCCATAAAAAAAAAACAATATAGGTGCTTAAATGCATGAGATTTTATTCAAACCATCTAAAAGTATGGAAAAGAGTTAACTCTTTAGTCTTTACATAATCCCAAGTTTTATCGACCCTGAGGAAATAGTCTTTGGAAAACCTTGTGGGAAAAGGAGAAAATGCTGGTAACCATCATTTTCTCCTTTTCCCACAAGGTGTTTTACATTTTCACAGACAATTATAATTATTTCAGATAAATTTAAAATGTCTGCAAAATTAATGCTTTCAATTTGGACCAGTCTAAAATTTTGTTGTATGGTAAAAAGTTAAAGCACCCTAATCTACTACAGTTGCATTGGAGCCTATGTAGATTGGGAGCAGACTGAACAAGGTTTTTTTCTTGATTATTTGACACTTGTAAATGAATAAAAGAACACATATGGGGCACTCAGAAGGGAATTTCTATTTCTTCATCATACTCAATTTGTGAGATTATAAAACAGGGAAATTTTGCTTAACATGCTTTGAGAGGGTAAAACTTTGCAGTATGATAAATTCGTTGTACGGTCAGGTGGCAGGGGACTTGGAAATTTGTTCACGACTGTGTCAAATCATGTTGCCACCTCACCTTTGGCTCCAAAACTTTGAAGTATGATAAATTCGTTGTACGGTCAGGTGGCAGGGGACTTGGAAACTTGTTCACAGCTGTGTCAAATCATGTCGCCACCTCACCTTTGGCTTGGGGCGACAATTCACCACAGCTGTGAACAAGTTTCCAAGTACCCTGCCACCTGATCGTGCAACTGATATTGTCTAAACTTGATGTACACTGTGTGCTTTACTCAGGCCTTCTAGACAACTAGTACTTTTTAAATGACTACTTTTAGTGTCTGGTCTCATTTCTAGGCTGAAAATGTCTGAAGTGTTTATATGGCACTTTCAGGATTAAATTCAAATTGAAAAAAATGTTTTATTTTTGGGAACTAAACCTGTAATGAAGATTTCTCTTTTTCTTATGAAATGATCAATAACATTGCCTTTTCAGGGTGGGTGGTGTCCTGATTTTGTTGAACAACGATGCTACTAGTACTGCCATAAATGACATACCAAAGAACACAGTGTCAAATTTGGAGGACCTTAAAGTCTATGTGAACAATACAGTATTGGTGAGTTTAACTCCTTAATAACAGAAAAAGTGTACTGCAGAAAAGTGCTTTTGAAAACAGCATGTACATGTATATTAAAGAGATGCTATTGATTAGAAATAATTTATACATTGTCACAACGTTTTCATATGTTTTTCTGTATTAATAGTCTCACTCGATTAGCATTTCATTATCAGTTTATATTACATTTCATGTGTCTATTTTTAGAAATGTTATGGGTAAAGAAATGTCGTAATTTAAACTGGGCGGAATTATTTCCCCGTCACAGTGAATATTTTCTACCTGCCGAAAATCTGGAAGTACTTTTTTTGAAAAATATCGGTTATCCGGTTTATCGACTTGAGATCACTATTTTTAAAAGTGGCATTCTTTGAAAAAATAATCACAGGTAATATAATATATAATTCATTTCATCAGCTTGTGGTCGATATGGGGAAATATTTACCTCAAAAGGGAAAGGACCGCAAAAATAACTCCTGCCTTATGGCACTTGTTATTTTCACATACCTTTCCCTTTTTTTGACAAATATTTCATCATATTAACCACAAGCTGATGAAATAAACTCTATATATTATTATTTGTGTTTGGGATAACCAGCAGAAAATCATGTACTGTGATGAGATAATTTGAAGCCCCAACACAATTTTGTTTATATTATTGCATCGCGGTTCTAGGTTTTAAACCTGTATTGGCACAAACAAGCAATAATATAAAGTAACAAGCATTTTCTCCTTTTCCCACAATGTTTTCTACCCTTCCCAAAAGAAATTTCTATTTCTAAGTCCCATTTATTTTGTGTCTGCAAGTACTTTTTATTTGGACAAATCTTCAACTTTGTGGTTTCGTGAAGAGTTAACCTTTATCCTGCTAGATAAATTAAATGAAACTTTCATTCCCACAGTAAAAACCAGGATGATATCATTTCATTCTTCATTTTTGGAGAAAAGTATCTCCCTTTCGGACAGTGTAGATCCAAGGTCAGGCTGCACATTTTGTGAGAGCCATGCTTAGCCATGTAGGGGTTAAAGGAAAACAGTAAAATGTTTACAGTTTACTCTTTGTTTTATGTTTTTCAGGAAGCCACTCATTTGATACAGAATAACTACAATTTCTTGAATGACACTTTAAACAGGGATTTAGACAGTAAGTTTATTTATCAAATTCAACTTTTGAATTAAACCTGTAGAGAACAAAAGTAATATATTTATTGAATTAAACCTCTAGAAAACAAAAGTAAGTTTATTTAATTTGTTAAATTTAACCTCTAGAAAAAAAAAGTTAGTTTATTTTATTTTTTGAATTTAACCTCTAGAAAACAAATGTAAGTTTATTTATTAAATTTAACCCCTACAAAACAAAATTAAGTTTATTTATTCATTAAATTTAATCTCTAGAGAACAAAAGTAGATTTATTCATTAAATTTAACCTCTAGAGAACAAAAAAAAGTTTATTTATTGAATTTAACCTCGAGAAAACAAAATCAAGTTAATTATTGAATTTAACCTCTAGAGAACAAAAGTAAGTTTGTTTATCTAATTTAACCTCTAGAAAAGAAAAATAATTTCATTTATCAAATTTAACCTCTAGAAAACAAGAGCAAGTTTATTTATTGAATTTAACCTCTAGCAAACAAAAGTAAGTTTATTTATTTATTTAATTTAACCTCTAGAAAACAAAGGTAAGTTTATTTATAAAATTTAACCTCTAGAAAACAAGGGTAAGTTAATTTATTAAATTTAAGCTCTAGAAAAACAAAAGTAAGTTTATTTATAGAATTTACCCTCTAAATAACAAAAGTAAGATTATTTATCGAATTTTACCTCTAGAAAACAAAAGTAAAAGTTTATTTATCAAATTAAACCTCTAGAGAACAAAAGTAAGTTTATTTATCAAATTTAAGCTCTAGAGAACAAAGGTAAATCTTTTAATTGAGTTTAAGCTCTAGAAAACAAAAGTAAGCTTATTTATCGAATTTAAGCTCTAGAGAACAAAAGTAAGTTAATTTATCGAATTTTACCTCTAGAAAACAAGAGCAAGTTTATTTATTGAATTTAACCTCTAGAAAACAAAAGTTTAATTATTTATTTATTGAGTTTACCTGTGGAAAACAAAAGTAAGTTTATTTATTGAATTTAACCGCTAAAGAACAAAAGTAAGTTTATATATCAAATTTTACCTCCAGAGAACAAAAGTGAGTTTATTTATAGAAAACCTCTAGAAAACTAAAGTAAGTTTGTTTATAGAATTAACCCCCTAGAGAACAAAAAAAGTTAATTTATCAAAGTTAACCTCTAGTAAACAAAAGTAAGTTTATTTATCAAAGTTAACCTCTAGAAAACAAAAGTAAGTTTATTTATCGAAGTTTACCTCAAGAAAACAAAATTAAGTTTATTTATCAAATTTGACCTCTAGAGATCAAAAGTAAGTTTATTTATGGATTTTAACCTGTAGAAAACAAAAGTAAGTTTATTTATCGAATTTAACCTCTAGAAAAGAAAAGTACATGTAAGTTTATTTATCGAATTTAACCTCTAGAGAACAAAAGCAAGTTTATTTATTGAATTTAACCTCTAGAAAACAAAAGTAAGTTTATTTATTGAATTTAACTTCTAGAGAATTAAAGTAAGTTAAATTTATTTATTGAACTTAACCTCTAGAAAACAAAAGTTTTAAACTCTACAATGCACTGTAAGGTGCAGTGCGGGATGGCCATGACCCTCATGTACCATATAGATGTGGACAATAAAGTTTTGAGAAATAATTATGAAAAGCATGGCTCAAAAGGTGGAATTTGTCTGTAAAAGGGTGGAAATCCTTAAGGGAAAAGGAGAAAATGGTGGTTACCAGCATTTTCTCCTTTTCCCACAATGTTTTCAAAAAGCATCCATTGTCAGGGTTGTTAAATGTCGGAATAGTTTTTATAGGGTTGAGAGTTAACTATATTATTGGAATGGGGGTCTATATGCTTCATGTCATGATTAAAAGGTTTTCTAGACACAGTTAAATATGTTCTGTTTCAGATGTAGCCTATCTAGTTGGTTTGCCCCTTAGAACTGATATTGAAACAAATACTGGAATAAGAACTACACTATCAAATGCCAACAGTCTAATAACAAGTAAGTGATGTCTTAAATAGTTACTATTCTATGCAAACACAAGATACAATGCACTCCGGATACAGCGAGATCGCGGGGACAAGAAGTATTATCTCGTTGTAACTGGGTCTCGTTATAACCAAATCAGAATTCAAACATCGTAAAGATACGTAAGGATACAGACTTTCATACTGTTTACTTTCGTTTACTCCTGAAGTAGCTAATTACCTTCTTTTTGAAAAGTATACAAAGACAGATAACTCTGTCGATTTACAATGTATTGTATGTACATGTATTTACGAGATATTTACACGAATGTTAGCATTTTAAAAATTAAAAATGCATTTATTTGAAGAATGCTGTTATGTTAGATAGCCTTTTTTGTTTTTGATTGTATCCTCCAGTAATTGTTCAATACTCGCTAAATTTGAAAATGTGCTCTGATCAATGTCTGACTCGCACTCAAAGAACCGGCGTAAAGTTTTCATTTCATCCATCAGAACTGGTCAGTAATAAGCTACATGTATAAACTGCTAAAAAAAAAAAAATGTGTGATAACATTTAATCACCTATGGATCAATTTAGCCCGTGGCGCAAACATCCAAAACGCGACAATAGGTTAATGTTAGACAGTTAATCCGATAATTATTCGATAATTGCCTTGCATGGTGACAAACTAATACAGATGACGTATTTTATCAATAGACCTCGTTGTAAGGTGGGAAATTTATGTTGGGGGCCTTGAATATTTTTACGTTGTAGCCGATATCTCGCCCTAACCGATCTCGTTCTATGCGGTATAAAATAAAAGAAAAAAAGAAGGGATTCTGCCGGGACTCAGTAAGATTTACGTTATAAGCGGTATCTCGTTGAAACTGATCTCGTAATATGTGGAGCGGACTGTATAAGCTATTAACTATTAGCTCTTTCCTAAACAAGCTCTGGTTTTTACATGTCTGCAGTAAAAGTCTTTTGAAAACACTGTGGGAAAAGGAGAAATTACTCATAAAAAGCAATTTCTCCTTTTCCCACAGTGTTCTCTATCTTTTTGAGAACTTTCTGCCATTTTGTCCAAATCTAAAATAGTTGTCTGCAAACTCTCTTTGGTTTGGAAGCATCCAAATTTTGTTGTTTAGGAAAGGGTGAAGCTCAGCTTGACAAGTTTTCACAGGACCTATTGTGATTGGTCAGGATTTGCCTGGTTCTCCATCTATTTACCCATGCACCACTTTCATGTTGCTTGTTTGACAAACTGGATTTTATAGATCCATGATTATTTGATGACTTATTTGAAAAATGCATCAGGGGATGGCAGAGCTCCAGATATAGGGAGTGATCTTGATTTCAAAATTCAAAATATTAATCAAAAGCTATGTTGTGGGTGCTCATAGAGGCGATTCTAATGAGTACCCACAACATAGGGTTTGAAAAAGAAATAATGGATTTAGAATGCCATCATTCCCTTTTATCTGGAGCTGGGGTGGGGGGGAGGGGGTATGCATTAAACCCCCTTTACTGGAGCATAGCTCAAATGTAAATTTTTCAAAACTTTACTGCACAATAAGATTTTAGACCTGTCCGAACTGAAAGCATTTGCAGATGACAGTTTCAATGTGGCTCATATAAAATGATTTTTCCTTGATAGGGTAGAAAACATTGTGGGAAAAGGAAAAAAATACTGGTAAAAAGTTTTTTCTCCTATTCCCCCAAATGTTTACAGAAGGTTTCCCTTTCAGAGGTGTTGAAAGTCGTCATTGTGTGGTAAAGGGTTAATTAATTGATTATTCATATATCTAGGTCTGGACAATGCCGATATTGCCTTGTCTGACATCGAGAGTAATGAGACAGCCCTCAGAACTGCTATCACAACGATGGAGACAAGATTGAATGCATCCAAAGTTTCCCTGGACAATATTTTTACAACTTGTGGTGATGCCTGTCAGACTGGGCAACCTAATTATGCTACAGATATGTCAACAGGGTTTAGCTCAAGTAATGTAAGTATATTTGTTTAACCTCTGCATTAACCTTACATTAACATTACAAAACTATTCTTGGTTCTATCATTTTTTTTTACTTACGAGGACGTACTGGCTTTTGAAGAAAGCATCATGAAAAAGAAGGAAATTTCTCGTGCAACTATTTTGCTACCCCTTCAAAGATAAATCTCATAATTTTACCCAAATCTGATTTATCATCTTTGAGTGCTTTCCAAGTTGGCTCATCTAGAAATTTGCTTTAACCCATTACCAAACGACAATATTTTAGACTGGTCCAAATTGAAAGCATTTGCAGACCACAAAATAAGTGACTGAAAAATTGAAATTTGTTATGCAAAGGGTAGAAAACACTGTGGGAAAAGGAGAAAATGCTGGTTACCAGCATTTTCTCCTTTTCACACAGTGTTTTCAAAAGGCATCTTTCTCAGAGGCGTCAAAAGTAGGGATTGTGTGGTAATGGGTTAAACAGTTAACCCATAACCAAACGAAAAGCACAGGTCATACTGGTTGTAGCCCTAATAAGTAAGTAGTAACAGTCCTCTTCTTTCCTCCTCCTGCATCTCCTCCTATTTCTACTCTTCTTAGTCATGCTTTTCTTGTCATCATCATCACCATGATTGTAACCATCACCATGATCGTCGTCATCATTTTCTGCATGATTGTAGTCACCACCATGATTGTCGTCATCACCACAATCAGCACAACTGCTGCCACCACTGCCATCATCATCATCATCATCATCATCAATATCATTGTCATTAGTGTGCATCTTTTTATTTTAATTTACAATATTCATAGCAATCTGGGTTTGACACATTTGTATGACAACAATTTGTACATGCAACTTCTTATAAAAATTATATTAAACCTTTACCAGATGACAAAAAGCTAACATAGTCAAAATTGAAACCATTTGCAGACAACAATTCCAGTGTGGTTAAAATTGTTGCAGTCTTGCTTTTATAGGGTGGAAAACATTGTGGGAAAAGGAGAAAATGCTGGTTACCAGCATTTTCTTCTTTTCCCACAATGTTTTCAAAAGGCCTCTTCTACAGGGACATGAGAACCTGAGATTGTTTGGTAAAGGGAAAAAGCAAAGTGTCTCTTCTTTGAAGGATGAAAAACATAAACTGTGAAAAAGGTTTGGATGGAAGGAAAACTGCTTCTTTCTCTAGCAATGTTTTCATAAGCTTCATAAGGGTAAATTTTGTATTTTATGAAAATGGATTAAATTTGCCAGAGGGTAATAGTTTGCTCATGCAGGTACCAGTTTTTTCTTACATTCCACCTTATGTATATGTTCATTATAGTTTCCAGATCTGACCAGCCCAAGATCAAGCATGGATTCTGCAAAAGCTACAAACATGACAGCCCAGCTTAAAGAGGTGAATTTGATTAGTCAAAATATTGCGCTATGATATTCAGTCTCAATTCATATAAACCAATTTATTACCGACGAACCCATGTTTTGTTTTCTTTACTGTTTCAAAATAAAATGTCAATGATTGTAGTAATTTGTAGGTGAAAGATTGGGAATATAATAAAAGAAATGCAATGCTGTAGTAACTTACCTTGTGTTTGTATTTACTTCTGGAATTGTAAGAAAGTTTTGACATCTCGTTTGACCTTCAGTCTCCCCAAAAAATCAAATTGTCTCAGGCTGTTTCAAATCAAATACTAGGAAGAGGAAAGTTCCTACATCATAATATCCCATATCTATTTACACTTTAGTCATATACAAATGAAATTTTGAACAGTTGGTTAATCATAAATAAAGAAGAAGTTTGCTGTAGTTTCATTAGTGATTCAGTTATGTTCACACACAAAAAAGATGCTTAACCCTTACCAAACGATCCCTGGTTTTTACGTCTCTGAGATAGAAGCCTTTCGAAAACAGTGTGGGAAAAGGAGAAAATGCTGGTTCCCAGCATTTTCTCCTTTTTTCCACAATGTTTTCTGCCCTGTTGGAAACAGATTTCAATTTTTGTACAAGTCAATTTTTGAGTTATGTTTACTTTGTCATCTGCAAATGCTTTCAATTTGGACAAGTCTAAAATGTTATCATTTGGTAAAGGGTTAAGACAGAGGCTTGTAGATCTACTTTTTTAACATGTTTGCCTTCTCTTGCTCTTTACTGCACAAAACTTGAATTAAGGGTTTCCTGCTTTATTACCATTATAATTATTATGCCATTATGCCATTGCTCTCACCAAATTTTCCTCTTCCATAATGTTTTTTCAATTGTGATCTGCTGTAGAAATTGAATTTGTTGTCTGCAGGTGATTATTGCATTATTCAATGATTATTGTCCCTTATATAGGCAGAGACTGAGTTAGACAACATCCCAGACACTGTGGTGAATGACTCCAGGGCTACCCTAGATGGTAAGTTAGAGTAAACCTGTACAGCACAATCCCATGTGTGAACTCTGTACCAAATGATAAAATTTAGACTGGTTCAGATTTAGAGCATTTGCATATGACAGTTTAGAGCTGGCTAAATCATAGAATTTTTCTTTGACAGAAAAGAGCTCATAGTAGGAAAAGGGGAAAGTATTTGTCACCTGCATTTTCTCCTTTGCCCACAGTGTTTTCAAAAGTTTTTTTCCTAAAAGGTTGTTCAAAATTTGGGATTGTGAGGTCAAGAGTTAATGACCATGAGATAACCTTTTCTACAATGTTTTCTTGACCTATTAACATCATGGTTGGTGTTAAACATACTGCTAATACCGGTAAGTGCATTAGCCACAATTGAAAAAAGTCTTCACAGAATTCTTTCTTTTCAGTAATACAGATCTTATTTTAAGACCTAAGCCAAATGACAAATTCTTAGACTGGTTTAAATTGAAAGCCTTTGCAGATAACAAAATAAACGTAACTCAAAAATTGAAATTTGTTTCCAGATGGGTAGAAAACATTGTGGGAAAAGGAGAAAATGCTGGTTACCAGCATTTTCTCCTTTTCCCACAATGTTTTCAAAGGCTTTCTTTCTCAGAGTCATTAAAAGTCGGGATTGTGTGGTAAAGAGTTAAGACCAAAGCGGAGTCTTTAAGCTCAATTGGTAGCATACAAGACTTGAGAACAAGATGGTTGCTGGTTTAACCAGGAGTTGGCAAATTTATTTCCAAAGATTGATGATAATCATTGCAACAGGAATCATTTCTCTCTCACCACTGTCCATTGTTTCAATGATGGTTATGTAGGAAGGCAGCCAATGGCATGGAAAGAAAATTGTGCCGAGTACTGATAGAAGAAACTCTTGGAAAGCATGGATAGGTGTACTGGCCACTGCCATATAACTGAAATAATGTTGAAAATGGCAGTAAACACCATACAATCAGTCAATCTATTTTTCATAGTTAAAGTAGTGGTGCATTGACTCCAAGGGAAATAACTCCTGTTTTATCAGTTTGATCTGTAATAGGCACTCTTGATCTGTTACTTGTTCCAGTAAGGTTTGTGTTAGACATATATATAGTGCTAACAAGTGGATATTTCACAATTGTGAAGGAAAGTATTCTTTTCAGCGATGAAATCACTAGGAAAAAAGCAAAATTTTGTAACAAGCAGTTGCTTCTTCTCTCACAATATTTCAACCTTGTACCAAGTATTCCTGTGGTTTAACCCCTTAACAAAAGTACTTTTGACAAGCCAAAATTGAAAGCATTTACAGACAAGAAATCAAACATGGCTCAAAATGACGATTTCTTTTGTGAATTCATTGTGGAAAAAAGGGGACAATGCTTGCTACCAGCATTTGCTTTATTTTCCGCAATGTGTTCAAAAGGCGTGCTTTTCCTAGGGTCATCAAAACTCTGAAATTTGTTATTAAGAGTTAATGACCTTGAGAAAGATTGGGCATAAAAGTATTGCTAACCCATATTTAAAAATTTCAATTAACCTGAAATTTTTTTGTCTAGAAAAGAGTTCACAGTCTGTGTTCTGAAGGCCATACTTTTGCAGTTCTCTTGAAATTAGTTGATCAGCTCCTTTCTTTTGTCTTTTTCCAGATGTGCGGCAGAAGATAAGTAACCTGTCAAATGATATTGATCCAATTATGAACCAAATTACAGACTTAAACAATTTGGTAAGTATCTGTGCATATATGTGGTAGGCAACATCATAGCTCAGTCAGTTAGGACACTGACTATAATGTTAAAGTTATGGGTTTAACAAAATATGTCAGGACTAAGTCTTTTGCGTGGTATTTTTATACCGGTAAGTATTCTGAAACAAGCTAAGCCCGTTTAATCCTATACCACACAAAGACGGCTTTTGACGATCTTTGGAAAGAAGCCTTTGGAAAACATTGTGGGAAAAGGAGAAAATGCTGGTAACCAGCATTTTCTCCTTTTCCCACAATGTTTTCTACCCTTCACAAAACTAATTTCAAATTTTCAGTCACTTTTATTTTGTCGTCTGCAAATGCTTTCCATTTGGACAAACCTAAAATTTTGTTGTTTGGTAATGAGTTAAGGATTACAACTCCTAACTCATGGGTAAATATGGTGTTACATTGACATTGTGCAAAGGCTATTCTGCCAATCTCTTGTGTCTTCTGATATGAAACTTAGGGGCCATGGACTAGCTAACTTGTTGGCAAATATCATGTGACATCTACATTTTTGTAAAGGCTTTTCTTTTTTGCCCAATCTCAGCAGCTTCCGTGAGAGTTGGGGGCCCTTGACCTTTTTCTCCTTTTCTCATGGTCACAGAAACCTGATTCCTCCGGGGTTGTTAAAACAGGGGTTTGTTGTTAAATTTTCTTTTACAAAGAGGTTGAATCCCCTTTGGTTTTTTTTCTGTTTCTAGTTTGTGGGCAGCAATGCAACAATAGACTTGGATAAACTGTCAGATGATGTGATAGAGTTTGGAGATACATTGAAAAAATATGACAGATACAGGTAATTTTAAAGGAACATTGATAGATGCAGGTATTTTTCTATTAAAGCATTTTGACAAATACAGGTAGTTAAAAAGAAAAAGAAAAGACCAACACGGGTTACATTACAAAAAGAAAAGTTGTGACAAATACAGGGAACTTTTTAGCTCTGTTGTTTATGGAGAAACATCAATGTACATGAATTGTCATAGCTTGGCATTGTTATCTTTAGAGTCATTGTACAAAATCTATAATATTTTACGATCTCTGTCTTTTTTTTTACTGAAAATGTTTACATCAAATTTGGACAAACTGTGAATATTATCAGACAGGGAACCTATACAACAAGGGCAGATAGATATTAGGTATTTTAGACACAGTTTTGTTACTATATCCACTTTGAATTTTCACTGAAAATCAAGCAACCTAAGCCAAACATTGGTCCCTTGGGCATGCAATGCTCTTCTTTTAAAAGAAATGTGACAAGTACATGTAAAGCCGCAGTTTTAACTAATTATCTTCTGTAGACAATTTTTTTTTGTGATGAAGCAGATCACATGTCCATTTGTCCATTGTGGTAAAATGATAAATTACACCTACCATAATAAGCAAGTTTGATATTCGGTACTTGCTGTGAGTTTATGGGACAACAAGTATAGTTGATTTTCCTGTTCTTAACTCTGTACTAGATGACAGAATTTTAGACACGTCCATACTGAAAGCATTTTCATACAACAAAATAGATGTGTCCCAGAGGAAGGGATTTGTCTTTGAAAGGATAAAAAAAACATTGATGGGAAAAGGAGAAAATGCTGGTTAACAGCCTTTTCTTCTTTTTCCAGTAAAGTATTCTGAAGCTTTATTTCTCAAGGTTATTTAAACTTGCAGTCGTTTGGTGAAGGACATGATACAATAATATTTTGTAGGTGGTACGGAGGTTTGGCACTGTCCTGTATAGTTTTACTACTCATTATTCTAATGGCTGGTGGGGTGTCCTTCGGAGTCCTTGGAACATATACATCAGTTCATCCAGCCAATAGAGGATGTCTGGCAAACTGTGGAGGAATTTTACTCATGATGTAAGTACATGATTTGTAAAGATCTTTGCATACCTCTAGATTATTTTAGTAAAATGAGAAACAATAAACAACTCTGTATCACAGAATGTCAAGTTAAAAAACTCCGTGGAAGAAGGCCCTTGAAGACATAGTTGGCAGAGGAGAAAATGCTTGCTACCAGCAATTCTTCCATTTCCAAAATATGTTTTTACTCTTTCGAAGACACTTATCATCTTAGCCAAATTGGTTTTAGTTACCAACAAGTGCTGTCAATAGGGAGTTGTCTTAAATTTTGTCTATGCATGAAGTTTTAAGGTAACGTCCTGCAGGTGACATTTTTTTTTTTAAACTTTTCTGCATATGAAGATACTGTGGCAGTAGAAGTAAAAAGCTGCTCATAATTATGCAATATTTCATTTTAAAGATGTAAAGATGATCGCAGTATAATTAATTTTTTTTCTATGCAACTGTATTTGACCTCCAATATTTCCACACTAGATTCATGGCAAAACTGACATGTACACCTAAGCAAATGTGATATTGTCAGTTTACTTTGAAAACCTCATAACTACAGCTTGTAACAAGCTGTAGTTATGAGGTTTTCAAAGTAAACTGACAATATGTATGTGTGCCTAACTGGCTGGGTATACTTTTTTTTTTAATCTGCCTCTTGACTTTATTTTTTTTCAGTTTTCCCACATCAGCATTATTCCTACAATATTTTCAAAAGCCTTCTCCTGCAGGGCCATTATAACATGGGGTTGTCTGGCGAAAAATTAAATCTTTGCCAAATAACAAAATTTTAGACTTTTCCAAATTGAAAGCATTTGCAGACGACAAAATTAATGTGATTAAGAAATTGAAACTTTACTTTAGAAGAGGAGAAAACATTGTGGGAAAAGGAGAAAGTGCTAGTTACCAGCATTTTCTCCTTTTCCAACAATGATCTCAGAAGTCTTCTCTGGGTTGTAAAAAACCAGGGTTTGTCTGGTAAAGGGCTAAAACATACTTGCAACCATGATTTATTAATGTTCTTAACATTTTTCAGATGTGTATACCTAACGTTCATAATTTCTGTGCTTTTGATGATGCTGACCACATTTCCATTCATGGTGGGGGCCCCAGTACACAGAATGGCTTGCTTTCCAATAACAGACCTGGATGAGTTAGAGGATGTGAGTGCATCTGCTGTTTAACCCATTACCACACAATCCCTACTTTAGACGCCCCTGAGAAAGAAGCCTTTAGAAAACATTGTGGGAAAAGGAGAAAATGCTGGTAACCAGCATTTTCTCCTTTTCCCATAATGTTTTCTATCGTTCTCAAAACTAATTTCAAATTTACAGTCACTTTTATGTTGTCGTCTGCACATGCTTTCAACTTGGACATGTCTATAATATTTTCGTTTGGTAATGAGTTAACTCTTTACTCTTTACCAAACAACAAAATTTTAGACTTGTCCAAATTGAAAGCATTTGCAGACAACAAAATACATAGTAAATGTGACTCAAAAATTGAAACTGGACTTTAGAAGAATAGAAAACATTATGCGAAAAGGAGAAAAATACTGGCTACCAGTATATTTTCCATTTCCCATAACGTTTTCAGAAGGCTTCTTCCTCAGAGTAGTTATATTATTACCATATTAAATTAGCAGTGTATGCCAAAAATACATAATTCGATGTATACCCATCGATATACTAACATTTAACCCTGTGAAACTAAATGATGTAAAGATCAACAACAGACAGGTATTGGGAACTATGATAAATAATTTCATATTCTTTTGTAATGTTATGTTGGTGAACTTTCAGTAAGATTTTATGTATAAATATGGTCTACATGTCATTTTCACTTTTCTTCAGACATGTTTAGTTTTAAATTTTTTTAAACTTAAAATTGTCTTTTTACTTAGTTAACCCATTACCAAACGACAATATTGTAGATTGGTCCAAATTGAAAGCATTTGCAGACGACAAAATTACAGTGACTGAAAATTTGAAATTTGTTTTGTGAAGGGTAGAAAACATTGTGGGAAAAGGAGAAAATGCTGGTTACCAGCATTTTCTCCTTTTCCCACAATGTTTTCTCAAGGCTTCTTTCTCAGGGGCATCAAAAGTAGGGATTGTGTGGTAATGGGTTAATTACATCCTGTAAAGTCAGTATTTTGATGTTTTCTGCATTTTTTTTCAGCTTGCACAAATTTATAATGACCATAAGGTTGGTGCTGGCAAATATTACTTGGGTGATCTTGTTCTGGATAATGACACAGTGGCCCTAACTTTCACAGGCATGTTGAGGTTTGTAGATTTTGTCTTCTTCGGCCTTGAACTTGTTGCCAGATTATATAGTTTTAGACTCTTCCTTATTGAAAACATTTGCAAGCAACAAATTGAATAAAGGGTCATACATTTGGTTTTTTTAACTCTGTACCAAACAACAAAATTTTAGACTGGTCCAAAGCATTTGCAAACATGACTCAAAAATTGAAACCTGACTTTACAAGACTAGCAAACATTGTAGGAAAAGGAGAAAATGCTGGTTACCAGCATTTTCTCCTTTTCTCACAATGTTTTCAGAAGGCCTCTTCCTCTGTGTCATTAGAACCAGGGATTGTTTGGTAAAGGTTTAAAGTCCAAGTGGGAAAAAGGAGAAGTGCTGCTTAGTACCAATATTTCCTTTTCACTAAGTGATCCAAAAGCTTTCTTTCTTTCTCAATCAAGGTTTGTCTCAGGATATTGTTCATGGAGTCGATACTTAGTCTTTGTTACTAAAATGCCTCTGTCCAAAGAATATGAAATTTAGAAATAAGAAGAGTTTAATAGTCTCCCAAATTGCAATCTTAAGTTCTTCTTAACTAATGATTTTTTATAGCATTTTGAGTCCAATTCCCTGGAATTTTTTAAACTTTGAATAACACAAAATCTGATTGGCTACAACATATGTTTGAACCAATTAGAAATTGTAGTACATTTTAAATCTCGAATCATACAAAAGACAGAATCTCAAGTTTTTG
This sequence comes from Tridacna crocea, assembly GCA_943736015.1. Lineage (NCBI taxonomy): Eukaryota > Metazoa > Mollusca > Bivalvia > Cardiida > Cardiidae > Tridacna > Tridacna crocea. The sequence continues at coordinate 53,913,361 of OX031064.1, read as the reverse complement.
TGAATATGAGCAAGGCTTGTTCAGTTGAATAGAAACAGATTAGTCAAGGATTTGCTTTATTTTCCCAATTTCAAAAATCAGTTTGAACATCAGTTGTCCATTTCTGTTTTAACCAGGAGCTGTAAAGGGGGACTGTCAGCATTCACTGCTTTCAAAATGGAGGAAAAGTTTGACCTTGCTGATCTTCTGAATTACTCAAAGGCAAGTATAGATATACATGTAGTAATTATAGAAATGATGATGTAAGATATGGCCCACATACTAAAACAAAACCATAAAGAACACTGGTAAGGAATATTTTGGAGATTTAGCATTACATTTGTACCCACTATGTACATGTAGTCATTTTCTCAAACTATTTGTCAAATTCCTACTTCCTTGACAGAAAGGTCTGCAAGATATACATAGGTGAGGCTCAGCTCTTACTCTTGTGTTGCACATAGTTTAATTCTCTTTAGAAACTGTTTGAACATTTGCAGCTCCAGTTTCATATAGACCTGTGGATGTCATGACAAAAAAAAAAAAATGAAAACTTGAAAAATACGAATCAATTTTATTCTCAAAACTGCAAGTTGAATTTTACTGCCCAATTGACAGGTACTAGTATTTGGCAAACTTTTGTCAGATTTTATCGTTAGATTTTGATAATTCAAAATGTTGGCTCAAAGGACCATGGTTTCTTTCTATATATTTCTTTATATTTTTCTGTCATTTATTCTTTCAGAGTAATCTTGTCCAACAACATGGCTGAGTGTTCTTTTATAATTGCTCTGTCTTGCAAATTTCTTGATTTGATATTTGCTAGATTATCACAGAAAGACATCTTCACCTCATTTATGTATAATATTACCCATTTTCATACATGTATATATGAGAATTTCTGAATATTATTTTTAAAGCAGATATAAACTGGCAAACACTGTATATTTTCTGTGCATGTAATTTAGACCGTGGATGTGCAAGCAGAAATAGATGCAGTGAATGTGAACCTGTCCTCCACCAATGTTTACCCGACAGCACTGAGGACACAGCTGACTGATTTGAAGGATGCCATCAACATTAATTTTACCAAGTTTTACACAGAGGTTGGTGAAACACTTCTATATCAGGAATATGATATCTCTTGTTCTGCCTTAGTTTTGTTTTGAAAATAAGGTTCAAACCCTCTAATGCTCATTGACTGATGACTTGTCACTATGGTATATGTAGATGGCTTTTGGGAAAAAGGTTTAATAAGAGAAAACTGCCTGTTACAAACAGTATCCTGATCTTATGTGGAAAATCCAGGTCTGATCTTCACTCAGTGACTATGATGTCTATTAAAATGTACTGTCTTGGATAAAACTAAGTTTTCCTGACTCACTATAGCAAAAAGTGTGAAAGGTGAGTTTTAGTGATCTTGTTAATTAATTGTCACCTGTTACTTTGTGTAAGCTTTAGACACTAGTTTTTAAGTTTGATACTTATGTAACTTGATCAGAATGTCTGGAGATCCTCTTTAAAAATTGCTCACAGAATTTGATTCCATCAAAAACTCTGGTTGCCATGGCAACCAAATAGAATTTTCCCAGAATTTCTTTAAAAATCTCCTCTGAAACAGCTTGACAGATTTTGAAATAATTTCACAGAAGTGTTTCTTGAATGACCCTTTTCGCAAATTGTTTGACAAATTTTGATCCATCAAGAAACATGGCTCTGATGGCTGTGGGCTATTTACATTATATGGACATGAAGAAATCCTTAAAAATTCTTCTTTTCTGAAACGGGTGGTCAGTCTTTTAAATAATTTAATAGAGATGTTCCGGGGGTGACCCTTTACAAAACTTGTTCGTGAAATTTTGATCCGTCAGGGAACATGGCTCTTGTGACTGGGGGCTACTTTCACTGTAGGGAAATGAAGACATTAAGAAATTCTTAAAATTCTTCTTCTCTGAAACAGGTAGTCAGATTTTGAAATAATTTCACAGAAATGTTCCTTGGGTGATTCTTTTCAATATTGTTCACAAAATTGTGATCTGTCAAGAAACATGGCTCTGGTGACTGGGGTTATTTGCACCATAGGGACATGAATTTCTTAATTCTTCTTCTATGGAACGGCTGGTCAGATTTTGAAATAATTTCACAGAAATATTCCTAGGGTGATCCTGTTCAAAAATTGTTCAGGAAATTTTCATCCATCGAAGAGACAACACCTGCATGTGGTGCTTTTGTTCGACTTACATATAAGGTTTGAGTCACTATCGAGCAAGTGCTCTTCTTCAAGAAATTGTCCTTGGGTGATCTATCAAAAAAGTTATTTGCAGAATTCTGATTCATCAAAATCATTGCTGTGATAATGACTCTAGGGGTGTTGACAAATTTTGAAATGACTTTTACAGGTGACCTTTTCGAGATTGCTGGGCAAAATAATGATTTTGTTTCCAAAGTTTCAATACCTCAAAAACAAATGGCTGTGGTCCTCTCAAAAATCCTGGTGAGCAATCCAGGGCCATCTTGACCCTCTTGTTTTCAATTTAAAACTAATGAAACTTGGTCAGGACATGTTTGTCTTGATAATATTTGGTGTAATTTTGAAAATTGGTCATGTTGAGTCAGAATCTAGGTTACCAGGTTAAATTTCTCTGGAAAGAAAACCTTGATTGTCCTCAAGATGCTACATTTTCAGTCTAATACTCATTAAAGTTAGTGAGCATTTTAAGTTAGTGAGAAGTGCCTTTTAGGAAATTGAGGATATCCTTGAAAATGGGTCATGATAGGTTTTAAAAGTAAACAGCTGCAAACTGCAGGGTCAAATCTTACAAAAAGCTTTTGTGCACCAAAGAAGTCACATTTTAAGTCAGATACTCAGAAGAACTGGTCAGAATGTTTGTCTTAATGGAATCTCGTACAGGTTTGAAAATGGGTCACATCATGTAAAAAATAGATCACTGGGAAAAATTTTGTAAAAGCTTGTAAACACTCTTTGTGTCAAAACTCAGCCCAGAACTCATGAAAATTGGTCAAAATGTTTGTCTTGATACATATATCCACTAGGGATTTTAAATCTAGTTTGTTGGGTCAAAAAGTAGGTGTCTAACAAACATCCTGGAATACCTGGTCTACATTAAATAGGCCTCCACATTTTCCATCCAGTACACATAAAAGTTTGAAACCATGGTTATATTTACAATTTGGAAGAGATTGAAAGTAGGTTGTTTTGGAATAAAACATGTTAAGTGACTGACTTAGGGCCATCGTGGCCCTGTTGTTCAAAGAAATTTTATACTGTATATCAGTTTTTTCAGGTAAATGCACCGATTCGTTGAATAACATACACATTCATGCATTATAATTTATCAATTTGTTTTACCCTAATGAATAGTCTAAGCAGCTAAATACAGTATATGACAAAATTTTAGACTTGCTCAAATTGCAAACATTTGCAGACAACCAATTAAATGTTACTCAAATGATGGAAATACTGGTATATTTAAAAGGGAGAAAATTTTTTGGGAAAAGGGAGTAAATACTGGAAGCTGGTATTTTCCTCTTTTTCTCCAATACTTTTAAAAGCTTTTAGAAATACAGGTCTATAGGATTTGTGATTAATTGATAAAGGGTTAGAAAAAATTTATTTCCAGTTGCAAAACACACCTACAAGTGGTAACTTAAGTGCTCTGGCCGATGAAATTGATGCTTTTGCCAGTGGTCTTACCACACTTCCAACCACTAAGGTAAGACTGCTTTATGATTTTTATAAATTATAAACTTTTCTTTTAATACTTAACCCTTTCTCAAACAATTCCTGTTTTTTACGGGTCTGAAATAGTAGCCTTTTGAAAGGCTACTATTTCAAAGTAGTATTTTCTTTGAATACTACTCAAAGCATTGAGTAGTATTCAAAGAATACTACTTTGTATTATTTAATACAACCAAATTGTATTAAATACAACCAGCATTTTCTCCTTTTCCCACAATGTTTTCTACCCTATCATAGACAGAAATCATCTTTTCAGCAAGAGTTGAATTGTCGTCTGCAAATGCTTTCAATTTGGTCTAGTCCAAAAGATTGTCATTTGGGAAAGGGTTAACCCTTAACTCCTTACCAAACAACAATATTTTAGACTTGTCCAAATTGAAACTACTTGCAGAGAAAAAAACAAATGTGACTGAAAAATTGGAATTAGTTTTGGGAAGGGTAGAAAACATTGTTGGAAAAGGAGAAAATGCTGGTAACCAGCATTTTCTCCTTTTCCAACAATGATTTCAATAGGCTTCTTTCTTAGGGTCGTTAAAAGTCGGGATTGTGTGGTAAAGAATTAAGGCACATTTCACAACCACTATTACCTTTGTGACCAGTGTAGATCAAGATCAAACAGCACAAAATGTCCAGTATAATCTTTGATCTACACTATACATGCTACTTAAACATTCTGGACAATGGCAGCCTTGAAATTGTTGTCATTAGTGTCTTATTTTTTCGATAAAAAGTCCCTGAAGGTTTTATTTGATATCTAAGGGTTAAATCTTTGTTGCACATCAAAATTTAGACTTGATCAATCTTAGAGTATTTGCAGATGACAAATCTGGCGCTTCTGTTGGTAGCATTTGTCATTCAAAGAGTAGAAAACAGTGTTGGAAAGGCAGAAAGTATTGATTACAAGCACCATCTGTCAGTCTTATAATGCTTTCAAAAGCTGTCTTCCATAGGAATTTGTGGTAAAGTGGAAAAGTGCCTTTTCTAACATGAGACGCGAATTTGGCTCTGTATGCACTGTGCAACAAAAGTGTGGTTTAACCCTTTACTCCATAGATACTCATTTCTACGCATTGCTTGTAGGAGCCTTTGAAAAACATTGTGGCTAAAGGTGAAATTGCTCGTGACGAGCAATTTCACCTTTTGTCACAATGTTTTCTATGCTATCAAAAGGTGTCATATACACACAAGAAACGGCTTAATTCTTGCTGTTATTTAGGGTCAATTAGAGATACAATAGAAATGCCTTATGGGGTAAAGGGTTAATGGACACAAAATCTGCGACATTCTATTTAGAGTGAAGTCATTCTATATCGAGTGATTCCATTCTGTATAAAGTAAGTAAGTGAGTTATTCAATGGAGCATAATCTTCATCCCTGTTTTTTACTCTAAGTTTGAACTTGGTTTCCTTTCATTAAGAATTAAAAATCTTCCTTCTATCATGGTTTATCACACAATAAACCATGTTGTGAGTTATGAGGCACAACAAATACACCACTTGGGCTATCACCCTAATGGATTATTTATTGTACCTCATAACTCATGACTGTGGTTTATTGCTTGATAAACCATGAAAGAAGATTATTTCTTAATTATGCTATCCCTATTCAAGATTTTCTGCGTTTCTGTTAACATTTTTGGCTAGAAGATTTGTTAATTTTATAAATCAGGCAAATTTTTACTAAAATTCAGAAATAATCTTCTTCCTGTTGTGGTTTATCATTCAATAAACCACAGTTGTGAGTTATGAAGCACAATGACTAATCCATGAGGGTGATGGCCCGAGTGGTTTATTCATTGCACATCATAACTCACAATGTGGTTTATTAAATGATAAACCACAATAGGAAGAAGATTATTTTGATTCTAGCATGGCCAATTCTTAATGAAAGAATAACAAGTTCAAACTTGAGTAAAAACGCAGATGAAGATTATGTTCCATTGAATAACCCACTAAATGAATAACATCACTTGGTAATGAATGAAGTCACTTTACATGGATTGTCGCAGATTTTACTACGGTTTCCTTGCACTGTGTTTAAAGAGCTGAATTCGCGCGTAATGTTAGAATTTTTCATAGATAAGGTGACATGCTACTGTTTTGTTTTGAAGGCTGAATTGGAGGCAGAAGCTACAAAAATCAGGAACATTGAAGCAACAGAATATGCAGATGTTCAAGCTAAGATAGTAAGTAAACCTACATTATTTGTTTAACTCTTTACTACACAATCTCGACTTCTAATGACCCTGACAAAGAAACTTATAGAAAAGTTTGTGGGAAAAGGAGAAAATGCCAGTAACCAGCATTTTCTCCTTTTCCCACAAAGTTTTCTACCCTATCAAAGCAAATTCGCACCATTTGGGCCACTTTGAAATTGTCGTCTGCAAATGCTTTCAATTTGGACTAGTCCAAAATTTTGTCATTTGGTAGACTTAAGACTTGTAACATAAAGACTGCAATAAGAAGATTGTAGGAAGGTACATAAACTTTAAAATGCTTCACAAAAAAATCATGGATGACAACATTGAAGCAATCTAGTATAATTATGATGAATAACCAATGTAATATGCATGGATTGTATTACATGTACATAACTACAAATGTACATTAATTTTGAACCACTGTGGCAAAAGGAGAAATTTGTAGTTGCAAGGAATTTCTCCCATAACAGCAGTGGTTTTAAAGTGATCTACGCTGGACAAGTCCATATATATCTTAGATATATTGAAATGACAATTAGCTGTGGCTTTTTGATCGGATTTATCTGTAAATTTGAGTAAATCATTGAGGAAAAGGAGAAAATGCTGGTCACAGATATTTTTTCCTTCTGTCTCAAGGTTTTATTCCAAACCTTTCTTCTCGGAGGAAAGATAGTTTGGTACATTGTAGGCTCATATTGATGATCAGTATACCACACATTTCCTTTTGACCTAATGTTTTATCACTTCTCCACTATTCATCTTTTCAGACTGCTTTGAATTCTTCAGTAGCTAATATGGAGTCAGCTGTCAGTGGCATTCCTGTAAGTGTTTGAAATTTCATTAGCATCTATATGTATTTTATACTTATTCAGTATGCCATTCCTTCTAATATTATGCTGCAGAATTATTTCTTAATTTTTAACCTCTTTCCTGCAAATAACTTTAACCCATTACCACGCAATCCCTACTTTTGACACCCCTGAGAAATAAGCCTTTTGAAAACACTGTAGGAAAAGGAGAAAATGCTGGTAACCAGCATTTTCTCCATTTCCCACAGTGTTCTACCCTTCTTAGAACAAATTTCAATTTTTCAGTCACCTTTCTTTTGTTGTCTGCAAATGCTTTCAATTTGAACCAGTCTTAAATTTTGTAGTGTGGTAAAGAGTTAAAAGAATCTTAAAAGCTGAGAGTTAAACCCCAATTTTTGCTATTTCATAGTAATTTTTAGTGGAAAAATATATCCCTATTGGACAGTGTAGATCCAAGACCAGACTGAATGTTCTATGCAGTCTGATTTTCATCCATACTGTTCTTGTAAGGTCCTTGAGTCACCCTTAGCAGCCTAAGGATTTACTGTCTACCCATCAGCCCTGTGCTTAACCCTTTACCTGATACACCAGTTTGAGGCTCTTCCATTTCAGCAGCAAAATTAATACAGATATGATGTCAAAAAAACGAACAAATGAGGATACAAATATCTGATTGAGTGGAAAACATTGTGAAAAAAAGAGAAATTGCAAAATTGCTTGTTACGAGCAGTTTCTCCTTTTTTCACAATTTTGTCACAATGTTTTCAAATGCTGTCTGTAGTTGATACATCAAAATGAATATCTATGGAGTAAAGGATTAAATTAGCTAACAAAGACGGCTATTGTAAACATTGTGTACCACTGTTTTGTACTATTTTAAATCTTATGCTGCTAAGCACAACCTACTGACCTTTTGCGGACAGTGTAGATCAAGATCAGACTGCACAGAACAGAATGTTCAGCCTGATGTTCTGTGCAGCCTGATCCTGAATCTACACTGTCTCCCCCAATGTTTATGGTGAAACAGCAACATTTGGGATTTTACTATCAACTTGAAAGTTTTTTGTTAGTCATTTAGCAGAAGAAGAGTTAAAGTTAAATCCTGCAATTTTAGCCACAATGACATACTGGCAGGAATAACTATAGTAAAGAGGTAAAAACCAACTTGAAAAATGTGTTTTTTCCTGTCTTTCATCCTGTTCTCCTTGCATTTGTCAAGTTTTAAGGGTGCAGTTGGTTAGTTTAACCCATTACCACACAATCCCTACTTTTGACGCCCCTCAGAAAGAAGCCTTTAGAAAACATTGTAGGAAAAAGGAGAAAATGCTGGTAACCAGCATTTTCTCCTTTTCCCACAATGTTTTCTACCCGTCACAAAACAAATTTCAAGTTTTCTGTCACTTCTATTTTGTCGTCTGCAAATGCTTTCGATTTGGACCAGTGTAAAATATCGTTGTTTGGTAATGGGTTAAGCTTTATTTATTGAAGTTAATACAAATAAACGTGTAAAATAAGGAAAATAATACCTGATATAACAAGTTGCAAGGCTTTACCAATAGGATTGGAAAACAAGCTTAGCTCGTTACCAACCACAAAATTTTAAGTTTGTCCAAATCCAAAGCATTTGCAGACAACAAAATAAAAGTGACCTAAAATTTAAGATTTGTTTTGTGAATAGTAGAAAACATTGTGAGGGAAGGAGAAAATGCTGGTTACCACCATTTTCTCCTTTTCCCACAATGATTTCTGAAGGCTTCTCTCTCAGGGTCATCAAAAGTAGGGATTGTGTGGTAATGGGTCAAGCGCAGTTGGTTCTTTGTGAACTTTGTCTGAGTGTCATGGGGCCATCAGATACCTAGTCCTGGAATTTAGAAGTTACTAGACAGTAAATGCAACTTCTGGAAGATGTCTTAACCCTTTCCCAAACAACAAATTTTGGACCCTTCCAAATCAAAAGAGTTTGCAGACGACAATTTTACATTTGGAGAAAATTGCAGAATATTCTCAAAAAAAAGTAGAAAACAATGTGGGAAAAGGGGAAATTGCACGTTACGAGCAATTTCTCCTTTTCCCACAGTGTTTTCGAAGACTTTTACTGCAGACACGTAAAAACCAGGGCTTGTTTGGGAAAGGTTAAACAGGCTGAATCCTTTACCAAACAACAAAATTTTAGACTTGTCCAAATTGAAAGCATTTGCAGATGACAAAATAAAGATACAGTTAAACCTGTGTTAGAGACCACCTGTATTAAGGGACCATCTGCTTTAAGAGACCACCATTTTGATACAACAACCCTTCTTACATTAACCTAATATAACCTGTACTTAAAGACCACCTACTGTAAGAGACCAATTTCAGTACTTCCCTTGAGTGGTCTCTGAATGCAGGTTGTACTGTAATTCAAAAATTGAAATTTGTTTCCAGAAGTGCAGAAAACATTGGGGGAAAGGAGAAAATGCTGGTTACCAGCACTTTCTCCTTTTCCAGCAATGTTCACACATGGCTTCTGTCTTTAAGGTTGTAAAAACGAGGGATTGTTTGCAATAGGGTTAATTCATAGTTAGTATTTGTTTGATCCAATATCAACATGTGAGTCTTTAGAGGATAAGACTTGTAAGATTTTCTGTTTTAGAACCAAGTGGATTCACTGGATTCTGGTCTAAATTCTACCAATACGTACATACAGAACAACACAAATGCAGTGATCAAAAATGTAAGTGCCACACATATACATACCATCACTAAATGGAGCAGTCATTTAACCCTTTACCAAACTACACAATTTTAGACTAGTTCAAATTGAAAGCACTTGCAGACAACAAAATAAAATGAACTCAAAAATTGAAATTTGTTTCCAGCAGGGTAGTATACATTGTGGGAAAAGGAGAAAATGCTGCTTACCAGCATTTTGTCCTTTTCCCACAATGTTTTCAAAAGGCTTCTATGTAGGGTTGTAAAAAGCAGGGATTGTTTGGTAAAGGGTTAAATTTCATTTGGTAATAGAATTACTTAGCCCAGCAGACTTACTGTGATTTTAGTCCTTATTAGGGTACTTTTATGAGCAGTCTTTTGATTAATTTAGTGGATGAGTAAGCCATCGCATTGATGCAAAATGTCAGGACTGTATACATGGACACATAATATACTAGTATATGACGCTGATCGAGGTGTATTAGATGAAACTGAAAGTAGAATGGATAGAGCACATGATTGTTTTAAGGTAAGACCTGTGTAATGGAAAACAGCTATTTCCACTAAAATATCATCCTGCAAAATTAGCTATGATGAAAAATAAGTATTATTGAACTACTTTCACCTTTTCATTTTTTCCATTTTTACCATCTTTGAATTATCATTTATAAATATAAAACCAATATATTCTCAATTCAAAAAGAGGTAATAATTACCTCTCTTTTCAGAAAACGAACAAAAGTATCAAAAAATAATTTCAAGGTAGACATAAACAGAATTTCTGATCTGTTAGATATGTGCAAAAATAGTATTTCTGCATAAATCCTTATTTATCCTTATTTATCAACCATTCGAATTTTCACCTGAAGTGCATTACACAGGTCTTACCTTGATGACAGTATCTGGTTCTTGTCAGAGACTGATTGTAGCAAATTGATTGGTTATACATGTACAAGTCTTCTGTTTTGGTTTCAGACAAATCTATTTCATTGATTTAGTGCTTTATGACATTGTGGAAAAGGCTTCTGGATATATTGTTGAAATTGAGAAAATGCCAATTACAGGCTTTAAGGATTTTATGGTTTCCAAACAATATTTTAGACCAATTTATGGAAAAATTGCATCTTTTGAGTGGAATTCCATTTTGTCATCGACAGATGCTTTCACTGTGAATGATGTCTGGTAATTCTATGATGTTGTTCTACTAGTGAAGAGTTGAAGATTTACTGAATTCATCAATTTTAGTACCGCTATTATCATCATCTCTTCCTTTACTACTATAATAGTTGTTCGTTTCATATGTCTGTATATATCTACATGTATTTAACCGATAAAACACAACTCAATTTATTTATATGTAAAGTACAATATATTTGTATAATGGGCTGGAGGCCTTAATGTATAAACATATCAATAGATAAATGATTTTAAGGTACTCCTCCAGTTTCATCAAATATACTGTTGATGGTTTCATTTTGAAAGAAACCTTTCTCAAATATAATTCCTATGTGTATATATTGTATATGATAGAGTTACCTGCATTTTTTTTGTTTGAAATACAGAAAGTTATTGATGACTTTTTGTAGAGAACATTCTGAAATGTATCATTATACATTCATCCTTTCAGTTGTTGAATAATTATGCAAGCCGATTGTTGAGCATAGCAGATTCCTTCAAAGCACATACTGAGGATGGGGTATGAGTATTTACAGTTTCTTTTTACTACATTTGATATTTTTTTGTCATGAACTGTTAGCAACCATTTTCCTTTACTGCAAAATTTATGTTCTGAAATTGTGGAATTTCATTTCAGTGACCAACATGGCTGTCAGAGCTATGTGTAGTATAGCCACAGGCCTTTAAAGCTCTAATGACCATTCATGAAACACCCAATTTTTCATTGCTTATTGGACACTGTTACCTAAAATAGCACCTATAAGCATCACCTGTATATTGTATTAAAGTAAAACATGGTGTGCAGTGAAAGAGTACCGGTAATTCTGATTCCTGTCCCCTTTGACAGAAAATATGTAACAGAAAACAGACAAAACAACCTGGTGATTGGTATAGATTGATTCAGAAATAGTTTTTCATCTGTTACCTAACATTCCAAGTTCTAAAATGACTCTAGCAACAAAGTATAGGTGCTGATCTCATGTGTCTTAATTATAAAAGCTTTACATTTTCTGGGTTAGATACAATGAGCTGACATTACACAACAACAGTATAGCTCAAAGATCAGACTGCACATATGGTGCAGTCTTATCTTAATCTACACTGGTTGCAACAGCAACTATGATTGTGAAAGGTCTTTTTACATTCAGTTTTTGAATTGCAGATCCTAAACAAGATGGGAAATTGTAGACCTGTTTGGAACTTGTATGATTCCTTGTTGGTCCACACCTTCTGTTACAACTTGATGGACACATTTGTGAGTATCTCATACATATATATTAACTCTTTACCAAACGACAAAGTTTTAGACTTGTCCAAATTGAAAGCATTTACAGACGTCAAAACAGAAGTGACTTAAAAATCTGAAATTTGTTTTAGGAAGAGAAGAAAACATTGTGAGAAAAGGAGAAAATACAGGTTACCAGCATTTTCTCCTTTTCCCATGATGTTTTCAAAAGGCTTCTTTCTCGGTCGTTAAAAGTTGGGATTGTGTGTTGGAGGGATAACTGAAAAATACTTAACTTTACAAAGACAAGTGTTGCTCAGAAACTTTGTTCTCTTGTTATTAGTTAACCCTCTACAGTATGAAAAAAGATTTATACATGTACTTGTCAAAATTAAAAGCATTGTCAGATGACAACTTAAAATGTAGCTAAAATATTTGGACTTGTCTTTCAAAGTTTAGAAAACTTAGCTGGAAACTTTTTTGTCTGTATTTGACATTCATTTGAATTCATTGAACTTGCATATTAAGCATTAGCTACAGGGTCTTTGCAAAGGTTGTTAAAAATTTGTACCTGATTCCAAAAATTGGATGTGTTATTCAAGTTGGCTTGCAACATATGAAATGAAGCATTCAGACATTTGCTTGAAGTGTTGTATCAGATCATCAGCCTGCACATTCTGTGCTGGCTAATCCAAAACGACATTTTCCATTTTTATGTAATATACTGTTTTTCACAAGTCTGTTGTCGTAAAATGCCATCTTACATTGGCCCGGGTGAACTGCGCAGGCTGCTCTGAGACAACACTCTACGCAACTGTCCGAATGCCCCTTTGCATGTTTCAAGTCATTTGGTCTATGCATGCTCATAAAAGTTTTCATAGTCACCATGAAGCTGATGTTTGATTAATCCAGTGACTGAGTAAACACCCTTTGTAACAGAAATAACTCTGTACATGAAATAGTTTATTTTCTTTTCAGAATGGGTTTTGGTTTGCCTTGGGCTGGTGTGTATTCTTTTCCATTGTGGGTTTGATCTTTTCTGTGAAACTTGCAAAACACTTCAGGCGAATGAGAGATATGGATTCCCCTGAGAAAGAGCCAATGACCTCATCCAAGCTGTTTGAGTAAGTACCTACATTTTAACTTTGATTGTTCTTGCCTTTTTCAAGATACTATGTTTTAAAATTCTTGCTTTTAACCCTTTGCTGTGCCGCAAAATTTTAAACGGATTCTTGTTAAAGAAATTTACATACAACATGTCAAATGTTTTTCAGATGATAGTATTTGGATTTGAATAGATGGAAACATTATGGGAAAAAGAGAAAATGCTTGTTATCAGAATTTTTTCTTATTTCCACTATGTTTCCAGAAGGCTTCTTTCTGAGGGCCTTTCACTCTACCAAACAACAAAAACTTGGACTTGTCCAAATTGAAAGCATTATTTTGCAGAAAAAAATAAAGAAAATTACAAAATAAATGTGAATCAAAAATTGAAATTTGATTTGGGAAGGGTAGAAAACATAGTGGGAAAAGGAGAAAATGCTGATTTACCCATAATGTTTTCAAAAGGCTTCTTTCTTAGGGTCGTTAGAAGTCAAGATTGTGTGGTAAAGAGTTAAAACTGTGGATTGAGTGGTAAAGGGTTTTGCCTGTTCATTGACTAATTCATGTATCTACTTTTAAACTCTTCACGAAAACAACAAACATATGGACATGTCTAAACTGAAAGCATTTGTAGATAATGAATTAACTGTGACCGAAAACTGAAAATGTATTAAAAATTAGTTATTGAATTCTGTTGTTTTTACAGAAACAAAGTTTACCCGGAATCGTAAGTATCACTTTTTGACTCTTTAACTCTTTACCAAATGACAAAAATTTAGACAGGTTTAAAATTAAAGCACTTGCAAACGACAAAATAAATGTAACCCAAAAATTGGAATTTGTTTCAAGCAAAGCAGAAAACATTGTGGGAAAAGGTTGCATTTGTGACCAGTGTAGATTGAGATCAGGCTGCATAGAATATGAATTCTGATCTTAGATCTGCATTTGCCAACTGTGTTCAGATATTTACACTTAACTCATTACCACACGACATAATTTTAGACTCCTCCAAATTGAAAGCATTTGCAGACGACAAAATGAAGGTGACTGAAAAGTTGAAGTTTGTTCTGGGAAGGGTAGAAAACACTGTAGGAAAAGGAGAAAATGCTGGTTACCAGCATTTTCTCCTTTTCCTACAGTGTTTTCAAAAGGCTTCTTTCTCAGGGGCGTCAAAAGTAGGGATTGTGTGGTAATGGGTTAAATAAACATGAATTTGGTACACTTAATTTTGTCTTTTGATTTATACATGATATAAATACTGCCTAGAGCTTTGATTTACAATATTTTCTATCAGTTTTCAACTATGATGAAAAAAAATATTTAGCTTGCAGCCGAAAAATTGCACTACATTTCATACTTTTTTTTAACAGGGACCATAGTGGAACAAAAGGAGCATGGCCACCTAGGTAAATTTTTATGAATTACATACATTTTTCAAACAGTGACATGATTAGGTCCAATTGTAGGTTTTTGTAGTCACAGATTTTTCATATAAAGTTAAGTGCCAAAATATTGTTTTGTTTTACTTTTTATAATTTTTTTTAAAATTTAAAAGTACATGTAGTTTTCAACAGCTACATGTATTGAAGATGACTCTTGTCATAGCGTAGTATCAGGTAGTGGCCAGTATAAAAATCAAGGCTCAGAATAGGTGTTGTATGCAGTCTGATCTTGATCTATACTGTCCTCAAAAGCTTCTTATGTCATCATTGACAATGAAGGGGTTAATAAAAGAGTTAGGCAAATATGTATTATGTGACAGTTTAATATTTGAATTAAACAATAGAATGTTGAGTGAAAACATATTCTGCTACTCTTCAACTCTTTGTAGATGAGAACATGCGGACAGTAAATTAAATTAAGAATTCTAAAGAGACAACAAGACTCAAAATAGTAAAGAAAAACTCAAGGGCCTATCCAACATATAAATTACAATAACATGTTGATTTTTAAGTTGAACATTTTAAGAATAGTTTTCATTTATTTGTTTTGTTTTACCCCATTATCAAACAATCCCGGGAAAGAAGCATTCTGAAAGCGTAGTGGGAAAAGGAGAAAATACTGGTAACCAGCATTTTCTCCTTTTTTCCATAATGGTTTCTCACCTTCCAAAAGCTAATTTTGATTTTTGAGTCACATTCATTTTTCGTGCCAAAATGCTTCCAATTTAGACTAGTCCAAACATTATGTCATTTGGTAAACAATTAAGTACCGTCTTCTGCTGAGAACCTTTTCGTCTTGTAACAGAACTTTTTGAAATGTTGTTATGGAAGGAGAAATTTCACCATATTATAGTCAAATCTTGATCCATGTTGGCCCTAAAAGCATCAAAATTATTCAACAGCATCCTGATGGCTAACAAGTCAATTAATTTTATCTTGTGTTCAGCTCACAAACCTATGCAAGATTCGAATTATGGCCTAGGTAATCTCTGCTCCGTTTGTTTTTCCAATTTCTGTCAAAGAGAAAAACCCTTCGAGCATGTCTTCCGATTCTCTATCTCAAACTGAAAAAATCAAAATGAACCTACCTACAGCAAACAATCTTTGAAGACATAATGAGCAGTATTTTCATTCTCCACACCCTTTTCTTGGCTCTTTCTTGGTCCTGTCATTATTTATTAGAATGTCTCATGATTAAGAGGGTTACCCTTTACCGCACAATGACTTTTCATGACCCTTGGAAAGAAGCTTTTTAAAAACATAGTGAGAAAAGCAGAAAATGCTGGTAACCAGCATTTTCTCCTTTTCCCACAATGTTTACTATCCTACCAATGAAGAACTGTATCATTTGAGCCACACTGAAATTGTCATCTGCAAATGCTTTCAAATTTGGACAAGGCTGAATTTTTGTCATCTGGTAAAGAGTTTAATCAAATATTTGCATGATTTTTATTGGCGGTGCAAGCATTTTGCATGATTATGCATTCATCTGATTTTTGGCATCTGAAGCTGTGTTCCAATTGATCTGCATTACAAAAACTGCTGATAATGACTTGTATAAATCATGCTAAATTGTTTTATACTTTCATTATGAACATTGTTTTCAATTGTTATCTTGCCTTTACTCTATTCACCAATTTTAATACAGCTCTTTTTTTTTTTGTTGAATGCATTTCTTAGTATCATTTTTATTTATATTTCTGTCAGATTT
The DNA here is from genome assembly GCA_943736015.1 of Tridacna crocea. Taxonomy (NCBI): domain Eukaryota; kingdom Metazoa; phylum Mollusca; class Bivalvia; order Cardiida; family Cardiidae; genus Tridacna; species Tridacna crocea. The sequence continues at coordinate 53,897,264 of OX031064.1, read as the reverse complement.
TTTTCTGTTTTAATTCTTGACCTTAACCGTTTGGAGGAGCCTTTAGAAAATATTGTGCTGATAACCAGTATTTCCTCTATATTTTCTATCCTTTCAAAGATTGAAATTAACCAATATGCCACATTTAATTTGTCATCTTCAAATGCTTTCACTTTAGACAAGACTAAAATTTGTCATTTGTGAACAGCTAGTAGTGGTTGGTGAATTCTAGCCTAGGTTTTTATTTTTGGTTACATGAATACATTCTGTGGTAAAAGGAGTTTTTATGCTACTTCATGATACATCATACCTAGCAAGTGTTTGCCTAAAATGGATCCATAAAAATCATGTTGTCAAACAACAAACTAGAGGCAGAATGGCCCTATGACATGCAGAATATTTACAAATAGCAAAAACTTTGACCAAAGTCAGCCTTGACAGATTATGCAGACTGACATATCTGTATACGTTTTGCAAATCCATTAACTCTTTACCACATGAGAAATCTTTAGACTGGTCCAAATTGAAAGCATTTGCAGACTACAAATTAAATGTGACTGAAAAATTAAAATTTGTTTAAGGAAGGGTAGAAAACATTGTGGAAAAAGGAGAAAATGCTGGTAACCAGCATTTTCTCCTTTTCCCACACTGTTTTCAAAAGGCTTCTTTTCCAAGGGCTTCAAAAGTCATTGTGTGGAAAAGGATTAAACCCCCTGACTCATTCAATTTTTTACAGTGGTAACACAGAAGATAAAACAGTAACAGAAAATTTTGACCCAGAACCTATTCCAGACCTTATACCTCCACTTGTCCAAAATAAAATAGTAAAAAGCAATCCGGGGCACCTTGTTGAAATCGGCAAAACAAAATTCATTGCCAAAAAATCACCAGTGCAGTTAAGCACTCATGACAAATCACTTTTACCCATACAATATGAAGCAGATGAAAATGCTACTCTGACCGAGTCTGAGAATACTAGCAGATCAGAACATCTTTTAAAAAAATAAAACAAGGTCTTGAATTCAACAAGCCTGCCTTACAGATGAGTTACAGGTATATATAAAACTGTGTGAACCTAACTGGAATGGCAGTCTAACAATCTAAGAAACCTAAAAGTTTGTCTTGTTGATGCTAACTTTCCTTTGTAACCCTTAGGCTGCTAAGCTGACCTTTTGCGGATAGTGTAGATCAAGATCAGACTGCACAGAAAGTGTAGTCTGATCTTGGAACTACACTGTCCTATATGAAGATGTTTTTCTCCTAAAAATTCTTTTGAAATTGCAGAATTTGGATTTTTACTATCAGCCTGAAAGTTTCATGTTAGTTCTGATTTAGCAGGATAGGGGTTAACCCTTCACCCCATAAGACATTTCTATGGTATCTCTAATTGACCCTAAAAAACAGCAAGGATGAAGCTGTTTCTCATGTGTATATGACACCTTTTGATAGCATAGAAAACATTGTGACAAAGGGTGAAATTGCTCGTCCTGAGCAATTTCACCTTTTGCCACAATGTTTTCCAAAGGTTCCTACAAGCAATGTGTAGAAATGAGTATCTATGGAGTAAAGGGTTAACTCTTTACTGGACAAAAAATTCCAGACCTGTCGTAGTTGGAGATGAAAAATTATGCTGCTCCAATCTCAGACTTGTGAAGAAAAAAAAGAATTTGCAGATGACATATTACATCTTGCCGAATGGTGGGACCTGACTGTGAACAGATAGGAAATCATGTGGAAAAAAGAAAGAGAGGTTTTTACCCTCTTTTTCTTCTTTTTTTGACAATGTTTTCAACAATATTTGAAACTTGAATTGTTTGGTAAAGAGTCAACCAATTTTTTGTGATACAGACAAGATTGAACCCTTTATGGTATAAGCTTATGTTAACTGTACACACACTTATTGAACTGTTGCTTTTCAGGAAATTACAGAGATGTCATATAGACACACACTCTTTTATATATTTATTCACATTTGTTTTCTTGACATAGCATCAAGGTTTCATTGTCTATATTATCCTTTTGCTTTCACACTGTTTAACCCATTACCATACAATCCCTACTTTTGACGCCCCTGAGGAAGAAGCCTTTAGAAAACATTGTGGGAAAAGGAGAAAATGCTGGTAACGAGCATTTTCTCCTTTTCCCACAATATTTTCTACCCTTCATAAAACAAATTTCAAATTTTCAGTCACTTTTATTTTGTTGTCTGCAAATGCTTTCGAAAAAAATATTGTTGTTTGGTAATGGGTTAAGTTAACCCTACACACACTTATTGAACTGCTGCTTTTCAAGAAATTACAGAGATGTCACATTGACACACACTCTTTGTTATATTTGTTCACATTCGTTTTCTTGACATAGCATCAAGGTTTCATTGTCTATATTATCCTTTTGCTTACACACTGTTTAACCCATTACCATACAATCCCTACTTTTGACGCCCCTGAGGAAGAAGCCTTTTGAAAACACTGTAGGAAAAGGAGAAAATGCTGGTAACCAGCATTTTCTCCTTTTCCCACAGTGTTTTCTACCTTTCTCAAACAAATTTTCAATTTTTCATTCACATTTATTTTCTCATCTGCAAATGCTTTCAATTTGAACCAGTCTCAAATTTTGTCGTTTGTTAATGAGTTAAGACTAAAAACTTAATAATGCATATACATGTACGTGTATACAGTTTTATTATTATTTCTAACCCTACATTGATTTAATGCTTTTGCTGTGTAAATTAAGATAACATTAAGTAAATTACGTGCTGTGTACTCTAGAAACTACAGACTCCAATATTTTGAGTATTTTGAGATACTCTGGCCAACACAGCCTTGAAATATCAATGTGTTGAAGACATTTTTATTCTTTTAGCATTAAACCCAGACAAAGAAATCTTTTGAAAACAGAAAAGGCTGGCAATCGATCACCAGACTGCACATTTTTGCATCAAATTGCATAAATTAGTGACGTCAGTTTCCAGTGACGTCAGTTTTCATTGTATTGGGGCACTCAGAGGGGAATTTCTATTTTGTCAGCATACTCGATTCTTGAAGTTATAATACAGGAAAGTTTCCCTTAATACGCTTTGAAAGGGTAAAACTTTGCAGTATAATAAATTCGTTGTATTGTCAGGTGGCAGGGGACTTGGAAACTTGTTCACGGTTGTGGTGAATCATGTCGCCACCTCGCCTTCAGCTTGGGGCGACATGATTAACCTCAGGCGTGACCAAATAAATTTCCAAGTCCCCTGCCACCTGACCTTACAACTAATACAGTTTGGTTTCTTTTTCTTCTGCAGGAACAACAAAATAGTACAAGTGGAATCTGATTGGTGAGGAAATGATATACATTGGTCTAATAACAGTCTATTGTTAAAAACGAATAATATACTCACTATTGACAGTTCATTTTTGCGCCTCTCACCTCTGCTGAAGCATGTAAGAAAAGTAGTTGGTGGCTTTGGAAAGAAAGTAGTGTAAGTAACGATGTGAGAAAGCCAGGAAACACATGTGCGTCACCGACCACCATGATACGACCTTAGCTATTAAATTGGTGTTACACCCCAATACAACCAACCAACCAACCAATCATCATTTTTGCCATTTTACATTGCATTTTTCTTTGTCATATCATTGTGGTATCAATATGTATTTTTCTAACATTTTCTTCTTTGAATTATTATATTTTCTTGCTTAAACTACATTTGTTTTTATCACATGATCTCAAGTTTTATTTATATTTTCTTGCTTAAAGGTGGCCCTTCAGATTTTTGGACGAAAATGCAAAAAAAAAATCCTTATACTCCCATAGCCTTTTAATTTGCGTTCATAAAACCCAAGTAGTCAAAAACCATCTGATAACACGAGAGATTAGAGATTTATCACGGACCAGGTTGACACCAATGGGAGACACGTTTTATTTTTAGATTATCAATTCTCTCATTTAAATACAGGAAAACACAGACAAAGTTTCAAACATCCGTCCGAAGAAGACATTATGGAAAAGAATTATTACATGTTTGTTATGTAATGGAATTCAAGCGTAATTAGTCATGTGCCAGTCACTAGACATTCCCACAATGCTTTATCGATTTTTGGCGCGAAATCTAAAAATAGCTTAAGTGGCTATGTAGCCTTTTAAGGGAATACCATCAAAAAAATTTTTTTTGGTGATTTTATGATTCTTAATTATTGATGATTTGTATTGTTTTTTCATATAAATTTCAATGATATATACATTTTTTAATTTGGTGTGATGTGAAAATTCTAAATACCCACCTTTAAACTACATTTAACTCTACCACACGATCACAACTTTTAATGACCATATGGAGGAAGTCTTATGAAATTATTAAGGGAAAAGGAGGAAATGTTGGTAAATGATATTAGCTCTTTTTCCCTCAATGTTTTCTGCTCTTTCAGTGACAAATTCCACCATTTCAGCCTTTCATCTATAAATGCCTTCAATTTGGACTAACCTAATGGTAAAGAGTTAAGAGCTTTCGTTCATCATGCATACACAACTCCATTCATAGATATCTTAATTCTTTACCAAACAATCTACTTATTAAAGACCCTGAACAAGAGGACTTTGAAATCATTGCAGGAAAAGATGAAAATGCAGACACCTCCTTCTCCCGTGATATTTCCTACACCTTCAGGGATAAATTTGATTATTCCAGTCATTTCATTACTTCATTAATTTTGTTAACTGTGGATGCTTTCAGTTTGAACAAGCCTTTAATTTGTCATCTACCAAATAGTCAAATCCCATCAGTGTTTTGATCCAAAATTATATAAGATGTAAAATGATGGTCCTGTCATGTTATATGTCACACAAGTTACTGTAACTCTTTCCCAAGTTACAGTACTAGTATTGTAGATGGGTTCAATTTAAAAGCACATGCAGTTGACGAGACTTTACGGGACAAAAGATGAGATTTAATTCAGATAGTCTAGAAAACATTGTGGGAAAAGGAAAAAATTCTGGTTACCAGCATTTTCTCCTTTTCCCACAACTTTTTCAAACGCTTACTTCTGAGGATTGTTAAAACTCGGGATGGTGTGGTTGCCAGCATTTTCACCTTTTCCCGCATTGTTCTCAAAAACTTAAGTCTGAGGATTGTTACAACTCGGGATTGTATGGCAACGGCTTAAATTCATTTATGGTTTACAACCTGAAAAGAAACTGTTTCATTTATCAGTATTTTATCATGGTTGTGTATCATGCAAGTAATGCTATGACTATACACTAACTCATTACCATATGACATTATTTTAGGCTTGTCCAAATCGAAAGCATTTGCAGACGACAAAATAAACTTGACTGAAAATTTGAAATTTGTTTTGTGAAGAGTAGAAAACATGGTGGGAAAGGAGAAAATGCTGGTTACTAGCATTTTCTCCTTTTCCCAAAATGTTTTCTAAAGGCTTCATTCTCAGGGTCGTCAAAAGTGGGGATTGTGAGGTAATGGGTTAATCCACTAATCATCATTCTTAACTTTGATTGCCTTGGTAACCAGAGTAGATTCAGATCAAATTGTAAAGAAAGAGCAGTCTTATCTTTGATCTACACTGTCTGCCTTTCTGACACATTTTGGAAAAGAACACCCTCAAAAAATCAATAGGTAAGTCTTTAGTCTTTTGACTGAAAATTTCCTTTGGGTTTATTTAGCATTCTAGTTTTAATTATGACAGTGTTCACAAGCTTTCAGCGGTACAACCGCCTTCTTCTAGTGTGATCCTGTGATACCTGTGGTATCACAGGATCACACTAGAAGAAGGTGGTTGTACCGCCGAAAGCTCGTGGACATTATCTTAATTAAAAGTTACATTTCTCAAGAAGAGAATATCATGTTTTATTAGCATTCTGAGAGATATTCTTTATTTTATACATTCTTTCTTGCACATATTTTTTTATTTCTTTCCTTATAATGTAAAATACTTGAATCTGTAACTAACACATTTACTTCATACATCTGTCAGTTTTAATTCCCTATCTTATATGATTTACTTTTAATGTTTTATATGATTTACTTTTAATGTTAACCATAGCTTCTGGAAAGCCCAGCCAAGTCACTTAATGGTAACATAGACTGCCTAAATCCAGGGGATTGCAGGTTCGATCCCCGTTCTTGGTCAATTTCATTCATTTTGATGGTCATACAACAGGATTCCTTCCCTCCCTATCCCTGAACATAGTTTATATGATGATCAGTTGGGAAAGGAGCCAGTGGTTTGGGAAACTGTGTGAAATACTGGTTAGAATAAAGCCAGGAAAGCATAGATTGGTGCCCTGGCTATTGCTATATAACTTTAGTAATGCAGAAAACGGTGTTTTACACAATACTTTATTACACTGAAAAGCTCTTGGAAATTGTTATGGGTCATAATGAGAAAAACCTAGTTTATTGGTATTTGCAATTTTTCCAACGTTATTGCTGTTACAGCACAAACTGTATGGTACCACACTGTCTTTCACAACTTTAGATCAACATTGCCTGCAATGATATCTTAACTTTTTACCAATCAATTCCATGTCTTAATGACCCCGAGGAAGAAGGCCATTAAAAACATTGTGGGAAAAGGAGAAAATAATGGTTGCCAGCACTTTCTTCTTTTCCCACTATGTTTTCTATCTTTTGAAAGACAAATTTTATTTTTTGAGTAACATGTTATAATTATGTCATATGCAAATGCTCTAAAGACGGATCATGCTAAAATCTTTTACACTTTTAACAGTTAAGTTTTGATGAACATTGCTTACTTAACCCCTTTTTTCAGCACTCTTACAAAGTCAACAGTAAATTTAGAATTATATATAGAAAGCAAAATTATGTAAAAATATAATTTTCTTAAGCATAATGTTATTTTAGTTTGAATTCTGTGATAAACTAATAAAGGTTGTTTTAATAAAGTCCTCAGCTATTTTCTATCTCCCAAGACCAAAACTCAATCCTAGTCTTTATCATACATACTGATTAATTGATTGTATGGTGTTTAACATCATTTTCAACTTTATTTCAGTTGTATAATGGCGGCTATCAGTGCTTTCCTAGAGTTTTGTTTTACTAGTACTCCGCACAATACTTTCTTCAAGCTGCTAGCTGCTTTCCCACATAACTATCGTTAAAGAATTGTCAGCAGTGAGGATCATACTATATTATTTGACCTAATCAGCAGAACAAATAACATTGTTGTAGAACTTACTGAAAATGGAAAGACGAAACTTGTGCAGTGATCAACTGTTTTGCATTACTATGGTCCATGTTTCAACAGCTATTGTTACATATCTAAATATTGAATTTTTTTCATTTCAAAGCAACTGGAAATATATTTCCGATTCAGCCTGTTTTGGGAAAATATAAAGAAAATTTACAAAATCCGATAATGATGAAATTTAAATGGCAAGGAGGGTCCTTTTCAATATGATTATGACAGAAAATTCATGAACCAAATGTTTTGTGTAAGGGGCTGTTCAACAATTACCAAACAATCCCTGGTTTTTACAACCCTGATATAGAAGCCTTTTGAAAACATTATGGGGAAAGGAGAAAATGCTGGTAACCAGCATTTTCTCCTTTTCCCACAAAGTTTTCTACCCTGCTGGAAAAAAAGTTCAATTTTTGAGTTACTTTTATTTTTGCATCTGCAAGTGCTTTCAATATGGACCAGTCTAAAATTTTGTCATTTGGTTAAGGGTTAATGCATCTGTAACAACTATGGACTCGGGTAAGCCTGTGCAGTCCACGCAGGCTAACCTGGGCCAAAACTTTTAGCTATAGGTCAATCCTTTGCATATCAAGAGTGACTTTACCTCATTATCCAGTGGGTTGTTTGACATAATTTATGGGTCCATACTCTTTACCAAAAATTTTAGACTGGACCAAAATTCAATGCATTTACAGAGGATAAATTACATGTAACTGAAATGATGATATATGTCTTTGATAGGGTAGAAAACATTGTAGGAAAAGGAGAAAATGCTAGTTACCAGCATTTTCTCCTTTTCCTACAATTTTTTCAAAAGCCTTCTCCTTCAGGGTCGTTAAAAGTCAGGATTGGGTGGTAAAGAGTTAATCATGTGGTGACTTACTTGTATCCTGCATCATGGAGTTGCATTTAACCCTCTTTTGCCAGGGCATGATTGACAGGTACATGTAAAATTCATTATAGATGTAAAATTCATTATCAGAACATTTCACAGTGAAGTGCATGTATTGATATCTCACAATGTACCTACTGTAACATGACAAGTTATGGATATACAAGTTTCCTATTACACACATTGGGCAACAGCTCTGTGAGCTATCCAGTAATTTCATAATCATGACTGAATCCCTAAGAGAAAACTTTTTTTGCATGTGCAGAATGTAACATTTTTTTCAATAAAACAGAATGGTCAAGACACAGTGTTCATGTCACCACTTTATTGAAGTAAACAAATAAAGATAATATGAAGTCTGATAACAAGACAGACCTTTGCATTTCAGTTTTAACCCTTTACTCCATAGATTCTCATTTCTACGCATTGCTTGTAGGAGCCTTTGGAAAACATTGTGGCTAATGATGAAATTGCTCGTCTCGAGCAATTTCACCTTTTGCCACAATGTTTTCTTTGCTATCAAAAGGTGTCATATACTCATAAGAAAAGTTTCATCCTTGCTGTTATTAAGGGTCAATTAGCGATACCATAGAAATGCCTTATTGGGTAAAGGGTTAACAGCCTATACAAGTTTCAAGTACTACTGTAAACCTTTACCACAGAATCCAGAGTTTTAACAATCCTAAGGAGAAGGGTTTAAGAAAATAGTGAGGTAAAAGGAGAAAATGCTGGTAACCAGCATTTTCTCCTTTTAGACAATGTTTTCTACCCTTCTATAGTTGGATTTCTAATTTTTGAGTCACTATTATTTTGTTGTCTGCAAGCACTTTCAATTTGGGCAAGTCTAAAATTTTGTTGTTTGGGAAAAGGTTAAACTAATATGGACATTTACTATTTATTAACTCATCGCCACCCACAATAAAACTGCAGCAGAAGACTTTACATGCATACAGGCAGAAAGATGAAAAGTCATCATAAATTGAGATGTCTCTATCAAGAGAGATGGAAGCATTGTGGTCAAAGGAGACATGGCATATTATGAGCGAGGTCCCCTTTGGCCAAAGCGCTTTCAAATGTTGTCTGCCATGCACATAAGGCATTAGGTGACAAAGCATTCAGACTGATGACCTCAATGTTTTCACCATCAGAAATAGTAGACCTGAAATTTCAAAAGAAAGGCTTAGAAAATGTCTTTTTCCGATCCTACAATCCAAACCTTAACTCAATGGTCAGTGTAACTATCACAAAACTTCCTTTGCCAGTGAAATGAAAGTCTTGACCTTTGAGGCATCTGCGACCTTGACACTGAACTCTGGAGGTGAAAATGAAGCTCCCATCGAAATATGGGTCTTACTAAAGTTCATTCCTGATTCTCGTGCTGATCTTGCTGAAGCATGAAACTCCTGGGCTCCACTTTGTTCAAGTATTCGACCAATATTTCTTTCTGTTATGCCACCACCTGTGAAAAGAGGAAGGAGGGTTTGCTAAATAAATTTATGAAGGCAGAAGATACAAGTATAGATCTTTACAAATCATTAAAACCATTGTTCCAGTTCTAAATTTTAGGATCTGTCATTAAATTGGCTGAAGCTTTCTGTCTCGACCAGTCTGAGAATAGTCTTGTAATTTGACTTTATAACGATGAATACAAACCAGAAGCTACAAAAAAGAATTGATACCTAAAAGCAAAAATATTTTTGAAGATACTAACCCTTCTGCATACAGTCCTGTGTTTAAAAAACTTTAGGAACAACGTTTTTGAAAACACTGATGGAAAGGAGCAAATGCTAATATCCAGCATTTTCTGCTTTTCCTACCATATTTTAAAACCTCATTGAAGACAAAAGTCTGTTTGAGCCATATTTCATTTTTCATCTTCAAATGCTTTCAACTGAGTTTGATACCCGGGAGCGGGTGTCAACTTTGGGATTTTTCATTGGCCCACACATTCGGCAGGAATACTGGTGTAGTTCCCAGGAAGCAGAATCGAGAGAGATCCGTGTATGTTGTACGAACTTGTTTCTCAATCGATGTAAAATAAATGTTTAAAATAAACTAAATGCTTTCAAAGTGGAAAAGACTAAACTTTTGCTGTTTGTTAAGCATGGTGCAATTCATAATCTTCTCTATAGTTATTCTACCAAACAGCAACAATTTAGACTCAACCAAACTGAAAGCATTTGCAGGGAGCATAATAAATGTAGCTCAAACAATGGCCTCTGTCTTTGATAGGGTAAAAAATATTGTGGGTAAAGGAAAACATGATGGATACCAGCATTTCTCCATCCCCAAAATCTACTCTAAAGCCCTCTGCATTAGGGTCTTTAGGGTATTTAAAACTCAAGATTATGTAGCAAAGGAGTTACTATGATGTGCTTAGCTCTCGCAAATCTGTAGGATTGCCGACTCTTCACCAAATGATAAAAAATATAATATGATTTGCAGATGACAATTAGATGTGGCTCAAAAGATAGATTTTGTTTTCAAAAGGCAGAAAGCATTGAGGGTATAGGAGAAAAAGCCAGAATCCTCCATTTTTCCCTTTCTTTAGTAGTAGTCAAAAGACTTCTCTCAGGGCTGTTAAAGCTTGGATTGGTTGGTAAAGGGTAAATCAGTAGGTTGAAGATTGAGTACACATGGCAAATGCCATTAACTTTTTACCACATAAGAAAATTTTAGACTGGTCCAAATTGATGGTCACAAAGGTGACTGAAAAACTGAAATTTGGTTTTGGGAATGGTAGAAAACACTGTGGGAAACGGAGAAAATGCTGGTTACCAGCATTTTCTTCTTTCCCCACAATGTTTTCTAAAGGCTTCTTTCTCTGGGTCATTAAAAGTCAGGAATTTGTGGTACAGAATTAAGGAAAATTAGCATTAATAAATGTGACATTTTGAAGTTACACAAATGTCATATATTCTGAAGAGTAACTGCAAATTTACTAATCTTCTCTTTTATCCTTCTTGTTGGACAAGTCTTGATGCCACTTTTCAGTCATTCCAACTTTTTGGGTACCAGTTGCATTTTCAGTTGTCTTTAGTCATATTTCGAATAACAGCCTCGTTAAAGACGGTCACTTTCAATGTTTTATGTAAGGCATATGATCTACTATTTATTTTAACTAATTTACAATACTTAGATTCCCTGACAGTGAAATTATATGGCCTTAGATGTACGAAAAACCGCTTTTTCCCTATGTCGCTGAAACAGGTGGTATCAGCAATGGTAAATTACAGTAAGCAATTGTGGAACTAGGAAGAGAGTATCGATGCCATACGTTGATCATATGTATTAAATTTCGTTTTAATGGTCATTTATTGTGAAATCTTACATTTTGAATAATTCTGGCACAATTATCGATTGTCGCTCAAATTACTATAACCTCCGTGACTGCTGTGTTTGAGGTGAAATATGGAGTAAATGATGTGTTTCTATAAAACTTGAGTAATTCATAAATAACCTCTACATGTTATCTGAAGTTTAGAAAACACGTTTGCCTGTTATAGTTAAAGAAAAAACATTGAGTGCATCAGGTATGGCTTGGGTGCTAAATTTGTAAAATCTTATTTAACTTCCGTGATTACTTTAAACAGAATTTCTGATTGTTTATTCGTATCCTCATTGAATTTTCATACAGGCCAAGGTCCCATGTAGACAGCACAAGCGCTTCCTTTGGTAGGATTATCATAAATCTGACTAAAACTGTCCAGAATAAACAAAATCTTTAACTTCCGTGATTGTTAACCTCCGTTACAAAATCAATACTTTGCTACACCCCGCATTGTTTTTACAATTTGAGTTATAATAATGTACACTATTGACATCAACAATGTATAGTCTGCGTCATAGATTACGAGTCAGAATATTCCTTTTTTTTGCTGTTTTTAGAAGTGACCGCATGATCGAAACGAAGGTGAGTGTTTTTCTTCCAGATTTACCCTATATTGCATCTGATAATTATGTTATTGAACAAAGCTGAATCGCCATTTATTGATGTGTAGTTTCTTGGTTCATGTGTAGCCTTTTAAAGTGTGTGCAGGTGCACAGTCATCTGAATATTGTTGGTTCTGATATAAGAAATAAAATGTAACGGAAGTTAAACGTATATCAAATGAAAATCAAAGGACTGAAGGTCCTGAAAGTCGCACTAATGGTGAAACCTTGATATTTTGGGACTGATAGGTGGTCATCACCCTTTTACAGGACAATCTTGCTTTTACGTAATTCAAACAGCTTTGGAAAACAGAGATGAAAGAAAGAAAAACTCATTTTTTTTTACTCAAGGTTTTCTTCCAATTAGACTCAAATTTAATGGTTTACCGTAAGTCAAATTTGATTAGTTTTCAGCAATTCTTTGATTTTGACTAGTCTGCAATTTAGTTGAGCAAATGCAGTTACTTGTAATAGGCAGCTTCCCACCAAGTTAGATCTTTTCATTTTTCTTTTCTTTAATATATCCATGTTGGCATATAGCCTGACATAATATACCCAAAACAATATTAAATGTATGTCATTGGTCACCTCTATTACTTGGAACTTACTGAAACAGTGCCACTGCATACCGATGCTAGCACCTGACAATTTTTGAAAAGGGACACATAAGGGACATCTCTGTGAAATCATTTCAAAATCTGACCAACCATTTCAGTGAAGAAGAATTTTCAAGAATTTCTTCATGTCCGAATAGTGCAAGTGGACCCCATTTACCAGAGCCATGCTTCTTGATGGATCAGAATTTCGAAAACATTTTTGAAAATGGTCACCCAAGGAAGATTGCTTTGAAATTATTTTAAAATCTGATCATGGGTTTCAGAGAAGGTGAATTTTCAAGAAATTCTTCATTTCCATATTGTAGCCCCAATTCACCTGAGCCATGTTTCTTGGCAAATCAAAATTTCGCGAACAAGTTTTTAAAAGGGTCACCCAAGGAACATCTCTGTGAACTTTTTTCAATATCTGATCAGCCGTTTCAGAGAAGTAAGAATATTCAAGAATTTCTGCATGTCCATATAAGTACAAGTAGCCCCCATTCACCAGAGCCATGTTTCTTGATGGATTGAAATTTCGCAAACAATTTTTGAAAAGGGTCACCCATAGAACATCCCTGAGAAATTATTTCAAAATCTGACTGGTGGTTTCTGAGAAGAAGAATTTTTTAGAATTTCTTCATTCCTGTATAGTGCAAATAGCCCCCATTCACCAGAGTCATGTTTCTTGACTGATCAAAATTTCACGAAAAAGTTTTGGAAAGGGTCACTTAAGGTAGTGGACCCGTAATAAGCATAGTGCAGCATGGCATAAAATTTCTGGACAGTTGATAAGACATATTTTGTACAGATATGATACTGTTGCACATTTTTGACCGAACAGAAATTCCTTCGAGGTCCGTCTTGAAATTATTTGTTGATAATTTTGTTAGTTTCCAGAAAAGGGAGGTAATTATCATATCCATTTGTAATGAAATTATAGTAGTTATAGATTTATAAATGATAATTCTAGGAAGGACAAAAAAGAAAAAGTGGCTCGGTGAAAGTAGTACAATAGTGCTCAATTTTAATCTTAGCAAATTTTCTAGGGTAATATTATAGTGGAAATAGCTGTGTTCTATTATGGGTCCACTACGTTAAGGAACAACTCTGTGAAATTATTCTAAAATCTGGCCAGCTGTTTCAGAGAAGAAGATTTTTAAAGAATTTCTTAGAAAACTGTTTGGTTGCCATGGCAACCAAAACTTTTGACGTAATAAAATTCTGTGAACAATTTTCCAAGAGGACCTCCCAAGGAACATTCCAGCCAAGTTTGGTCCATATTGGCCCAGCGGTTTTGGAGGAGTTGATGTTTAAAGAATTGTTGATGACGCATGACGGATGACAGACACCAGGTGATCCTAAAAGCTTCCCTTGAGCATGTTGTGCTCAGGTTAGCTGAAAAAACAGTCCTAAGGTTTTTCATCTCAACCAAACTGACTCTCAAACTATAAAAAATATTTGCAAAGTAATTAATAACTATGCAATCTACAACAGGTTAAAGACCATTGTGAATAATTAGTTTAACTCATTACCAGACCAGCCCAATTTTAGGCTTGTCCAAATTGAAAGCATTTGCAGACGACAAAATAAAAGCGACAGAAAATTTGAAATTTGTTTTGTGAAGGTTAGAAAAAATTGTGGGAAAAGGAGAAAATGCATTTTTTTCCCTTTTCCCACAATGTGTTCTAAAGGCTTCTTTCTCAGGGTAGTCGAAATTAGGGATTGTGTGGTAATGGGTTAATCACCACATTAAATTTGTTACACTCTTTTTGAGTGCTGAAATTGTATCTTTGCTATCCAAACAATGTAATTAATGTATCACATTTCTGTTATATCATTTCTTTAACCCATTACCACACAATCCCTACTTTTGACGCCCCTGAGAAAGAAGCCTTTTGAAAACACTGTGGGAAAAGGAGAAAATGCTGGTAACCAGAATTTTCTCCTTTTCCCACAGTGTTTTCTATCCTTCCCAGTACAAATTTCAGTTTTTCAGTCACCTTTATTTTGTCGTCTGCAAATGCTTTCAATTTAGACCAGTCCAAATTTTCTTGTGTGGTAATGAGTTAAATGTGCTGATGCTTATGGTTTTTTTTTCATATATAAAACATATTTTTATAATGATGGATAAATATTTTCAAAGTATCCAATATGCTTTTTTTTTTCATTAATAGTAACTTTATCTTCCTTAAAAAAAAAAAATAGAAAGAAAAACGTGATTTTATCACTAAGCATTTGATTCACTTCGCTATGTTTATTGTTAAATAAGTTTCATCATTGGTTTTAATCATGTAAGGCAAATTTAAAATAAAGCAAGAATTATAAATCGTCTTGATGACGAATACGTAATTTCTATTAATTTTTACATAAATTGAAGTTAGAAATGCTATAAAAATCATGTGTTCATTTTGACTACACATTGGGTACGTTTTGACTCCACTTGGGTAGGTTTAGACTTCATTTGGGTAAGTTTTGACTCCATTCGGGTACGTTTTGACTTGGGTACGTTTTGGTTTGAGTACGTTTTGACTGTAAACCCCCTCAACAGTGCAACTGTCAATGTACGGTCGTAATTGCTGTACTTTACCTTGCGTTTCATTTTTCATGTTGTATTTACTGTATACGGAGGGGATGAAATATCCTTGTCGCCACTCTTTTGGGGTCCGAACAAATGCAGTAATCAACATTTTAACTTTACTGGTGTTAATCGTTATACATGTGCGTTTGTTTTCTATCCCGTCCACCATTTGCATTTTCTTAATCAAAGTACAATTTTGTACTTCAAACTTAAGCTAATCAAAGACCTAAAATACTAGAATTGATAGCAAAAGTTCATGTCTGATTTCCATAAAATCGTGTATGTAAGCGTTTCGCATGCAGTTTTATGTGTTACAAAAGCTTTTTGATGTGCAATGGAATAGTTTTTGGGTGTTTTGGGGTATTCGAGTGGTTTGGGGTGTTTCATCCGAGACGTGCGTTACAAACTAGGTCAAAGCTGCGGAACGAAACAAATTTTCAAATTTAGAGCGAGTTTTACGATATTTAACCCTGAATTCATGGTTTGCATGGTTTAAAAGAGTTGATTTCAAATGACCTCACTCGAGTCCGAAATTCCACCCTTATAAGCGAAGCTTTACCGGTCTCGATAATACATGAATATTTAGGCAAAGTGTATTCCCCGGCCCTACCTGTCAATTTGGGTAAAAACCCGGCCCTTGCGGCCCCCATGCTAAATCTTTTATTTTTTGTTGTATTATGCTCAAAATAGTAATAAAATGAAGCCTAGATTTCAGACTTTTATATGATGTGAAATACAATATGGTCATTGCAAAACTTTCTGAAATATTGTCAATCAAAAGTGGGTAAGATTTTCGTATTTCCTTTAAGGTATTTGGTGAGTTACACAAATCCGGCCCCTATGTTAAATCTTTTATTTTTCGTTGTATTATGCTCTAAAAAGTATTAAATTGAAGCCTAGATTTCAAACTTTCATATGATACGAAATACAATATGGTCAATGCAAAACTTTCTGAAATATTGTCAATCAAAAGTAGATAAGTTTTTCGTATTTTCTTCCAGGTATTTGATGAGTAACACAAATCCGGCCCCTACGCTAAATCTTTTATTTTTCGTGGTATTGTGCTCAAAATAGTATTAAATTAAAGCCTAGATATCAGGCTTTCATATGAACTATGAAATTATATCATAATTTTTTATATTGTTTGAAAAGTTTAATTTCTAATATAGAGGCCGGATAGGTTGTTGGATTTACACATAGAAATACAGTGTATTCCCTTCTAAAAATTTATAAAGTTAAAAATCTAATTACCCGATAATGCATGTGTCAATTTTTACATTCTTAATATCATTCAATAGCTTAAGATAAGGACTTTATAACGATATAATTTTTCTTAGAATCAAGGGAAAAACAAGTTTTAAATATAGGGGCCGGGTTTTTATCTCTAAAAAATTACAACATATTTTAGTAATAAAAAAGGACGAATTTCAAACGCAACACATGCATGAAAAGTCAAGTTTCTACATACCATTAGAAAGGTTATTGCCTAAGCTTTAATTTGGTGCTAATCTTATTAAATTTAACCAATAAATGAAATATCTAGCAAGTGGGGCCGGATTTTATCACTAATAAATTACGACGCATGAACAGCAAAAAAATGAAGAATTTCAAATGCTTTTATCATAACTACACATGCATGAAAAATCAAGTTTCTATATACCATTACAAAGGTTATTACCTAAGCTTTAATTTGGTGCTAATTTTATTAAAATTTACCGACAAATGAAATATTTAGCTGGGGGGCCGTTAGGGCCGGGAATTATGGCCTATTTTTTTGATTGGGCCGGGGAATACACATACCCAATATTTACAGTAAGGTGCTCTCGATAAGCCACATTAATCCGCGATCCCTTTTAAACTCACATTAAGCATTGATGGGGGATATCTTAGCTGAATTGTGTTTTCTTTACCCATCTAAACAAAGATAGATGTTAAATTTTCACATGATATACAAAATAACCGCTTTTTTTTTAATTTAAAATTTGAGTCACGTTCTCCTTTTTCTAGCGTAGGTATATGAGTTATATGAGTTACCGGGTCCAGTCCCATCATAAAGAACAAATTCCAGACATACCAAAGAAAAAGTAGTTCTACAGCGATTGGGTTAAAAGCAGAGTAACTGCACCTCGTTTATGAAGTATATACGACGTTTTTGATCCAATTTTTTGCATGATTCTTCAACCCACTATAGACACCCCCCAACCCACCCTGAGCTCATCGCAAAAAGTCGAACGTTTTGACAAACGTGCGACTTAACAAAAAAGTATAGTGTAGTCCATCGTATTTCACATTATAAAGGTTGTTGAAATAATTTGTGATAGATGCAAGTCTATAGCCAATGATTAAGAGCCAAATCGTGAAATAAAGTATTGTAAATTGGCTTTTTCATAGAGTAGGTAACGGAAGTTAAATGAAATCACCAAAAGTATTATATTTACGCCCAGAGGCACCACTTCAATACAAACACTACAGAAACATGCTAGCAGCTGTTTTGCTGACACAACATAAGACTGAGTACTAATATGTACATACAGTTTGGGTGAACTATTACATCTTTATCCTGTAACGTAAATTAATTAAATTAATTAGAATTTAACTTCGGCTTCAGGTTCTTATTTGCTAGATTTTATAACGCAATACAATAGGGTCCTACTAAATACCACAAAGACACCCTAAATACCACAAAGACACCACAAAGACGCACAAAGACACACAAAGACACCACAATAACACACAAAGACGTTAAAACATGTAAAAAAAAAGTTTTTTTAGTTGTTTGCATTATGCTCGGGTGGAAAAATTAATAAATCATGCAAATCATACCTAGGTGTGTTTGGGCATCTGCAGAATAATTTTTGTGTTCTGCTGTTAATTTCTTATACGTCTATACCAAATATTTTCTCTAGTAAACACCATGATAAATGATTGATGATGATGATGATATCTACATGCTTGCATATAGCTTGAAAACCTTCTATAAAGTTCAAGTTTGCATATTCAAAGGCAAAGTTGACAATTTATCATAAGCCGTTTTCTTTTTATCTTATTCTGCACTGCAAAATTGTAAGCTATTTACAAAACGACAGAATAATCAGACTCCTACAGACTCAAAGTTGGAGACCACCAATCAAGTATTGAAATCATGAAATTAGTTTCTGAATGATAGAGAACAAAAAAAAAACTAACTCTTTTTTTTTACATGTTTTAACGTCTTTGTGGTGTCTTTGTGTGTCATTGTGGTGTCTTTGTGTGTCTTTGTGCGTCTTTGTGGTGTCTTTGTGTGTCTTTGTGCGTCTTTGTGTGTCTTTGTGGTGTTTAGGGTGTCTTTGTGGTATTTAGTAGGACCGATACAATATATATGTTTATTCCATTACAGAATGCAGTTATCAAGGGCTGAAATACAGAAAATACTGAAAAGATATCGCGAAAAGAAGAAAAAAGAATGTCGGAATTTCATGAGCTTTTTGTAGGATCTGGACTTTTTTGCAGTTGTATTTGGTGTTTTCAAGAGTGTTATACAGTAGAAAAAAGGATGGTGAAAATGGATTTCACACACTAGTTTTGCGGTCTAGATATGACCACAAATGAAGATCTTTCATAAGACACAGTCAGTAACATTGTTGTTGAAAACACAGTAGTAAACATTTGCGTTATTTAATTAACTACCGTTACCTGACTAGCATTTCCGAAAATCTCTATATAGTTGATTGTAGTTTGGTTTTAGACAGTAAACCAATGCTTCAGCAATTCCAAATCCCTGCATTCATTGATACAGTATGTTGCATTGCATAATATGCATCGCACTGTGTAAGAATCGTGACAGATCCAGGCTCTCTAAAAATGTTTTTAGTTTTTACTATTCAAACACCAATGACGGTGGTAACATAAATAGCTAAAGCAATCATTCTCGTTGCAAATGTAATAATACATTGTTTCAGTGTCATTTCTGACTTGGAACAATGAGTTATCATCTTTCTCTTAGACGTAAAGTGTACTAGTTAACACATATGTTAACTTCCGTTACTTTTTGTAATCTTCTGTTATCAT
Source organism: Tridacna crocea (assembly GCA_943736015.1). Classification (NCBI taxonomy): domain Eukaryota; kingdom Metazoa; phylum Mollusca; class Bivalvia; order Cardiida; family Cardiidae; genus Tridacna; species Tridacna crocea. The sequence continues at coordinate 53,878,037 of OX031064.1, read as the reverse complement.
AATATGATGCAAATACATCTATAACTGGCACCTATTTTTGTATTACTCCTGAAAGTTTATACTGATGTCTTGCTGGAAAAAGTAATGGTAGACAATTTATCATGTTATTATGTCTTTCGTGAGAAACGCAGTCTTGCACGTTTTTTTAAACCATTTGGTTGGCAAAAACGGATATTTTCATTTCTGTTTGCTCTGACTGAATTTTGATATTTTCAGTGGCTTTTGTGTTTCAAAATATGGCAAAATGGTTGTATATTTCTGTGCTTTTTGCGGAATGTCCATAAATTGTCCTTGGAGTGATTGGAGGCTAACCAACGCAGTATTCTTACATATTTAACCTCTGTTACTAGGAAATCTACCGTGCAAATTCAATATCATATATTTCTTTGACGGTTCATAGTTGGCAGGGAATAAACTAGAATTAGTCTACTGACATGTTATATTTTCTTGAAATGATAGTTATTTTGCATTCCGATGACATCATTTTTTCAACATTTCCCACTGTAAATGGTTCCCAAAATCGTGGAATGGGTGTTTTACACACATATTTATGGGTATAAGCCCACCGAAAGAACTCATCCGACATGTATACCTCCTTACCTGGTACGACTGTTATTCTTCCCTTGGCCTAAAGTTGAAAAAAAAGAAGTACTGCTAATTACAATTCATGGATGAGAACAAAAACTTAGCAAATAAGCCAAACAGAGGGCCTATTCAATAACTCATAAAGATGGTCTGACTCTCATTTTTGCTGGGTCCGTATTCACCAAACATTCTCAAGAATTTTCTTTGCATTATTCTTCAAGATTTTATGACTGTGAAAGTAACGTAACTTCTGACTGGCTAAACCAAATGGTTTAGCCACTCTGAAGTTCCGTTACTTTCACAGTCAGAAAATCTTGAAGAATAATGCAAAGAAAATTCTTGAGAATGTTTGGTGAATACGGACCCTGGAGTTCTAACAATTTTACAGCATTTTACTTGTGTGTGAATGGAAATTCATGTGTTTAAAGTAATTTTATGAGACTAAAAATGGCCCAGAGAAAGACTGCCCTTGCATAAACTGTGGAAAAGGGCCTTTGCCCACTATGTTTACTTTCTTTTGGTGAAAAAAAAAACATCACTTGAGTCACATTTACTCTGTTATCCTCAAATCCTTTTAACCCATCACCACACACAATCCCTACTTTTGACACCCCTGGAAAAAAGCCTTTAGAAAACATTGTGGGAAAAGGAGAAAACGCTGGTAACCAGCATTTTCTCCTTTTCCCACAATGTTTTCTACCCTTCACAAAACAAATTTCAAATTTTCAGTCACTTTTATGTTGTCATCTGCAAATGCTTTCAATTTGGACCAGTCTAAATTTTTGTCGTTTAGTTAATACAGACAAGTTGTCTAAACTTTTGTCCTTTGGTGATGAGATGAACCAACAACTGTAAAGGTTAACTATTAATATTACCACAATATAAAATTGTAGACTTGCCCAAAGTTAAAACTTTTGTAGATGACAAATTAAACTGGGTACAAGTTCTATGATTTGTATGTAGAAGAGTAGAAAATATTGTTGGAAAAGAAAAAAAATGCTGGTTATCAGCATTTTGTTCTTTTCCCACAATGTTTTCAAAAGCCTTCTTACTCCTCTGATCCCCCAAATGTTTTCAAAAGCCTTCTTGTCCATGTATCAAGCATTTTTCTGTTCTCCCAGATGTTGTCAAAAGACCTCTCTTGCAGTTGTAAAAGCTTGGATTGCTGGTAAAAAAAAAATTAAAGTTTGAAAAATAGGTATTACATGTATTACCATCTCAACCATTTCTGTGATGACAGGCAAACCCTCTAATACTGAAGAGTCTCCACCACTAGTTAACACTCTTTCACATCCAAGGGAGATCACTGTCTCTAAAGCTTGAAATATATCTTTTGTCATATCTATGGCTAAAAAAACATAGCAAAACATTAGTGATTCTATTCATTCAAAAGAATAAAAATCTACTTTAGCCAATTACTTGTTGTGTTCAGAACCGACAGATGCCATAAAAGAGCACCTTTTTGGAAAAATCCCTTTTATTTCCTCAAACATTTCTACTAAAGAAATACTGTTTTTGCCCATCCCTGCATTTTTTACTTTTATCATTACTTTGTCACATATATTACAAAATTCTCACGTACAACAGTATTAAAAAAAAAAAATCATAATTAGCAATAGCAAGATTTCTAAAAATAGCAGATAACATCTAATATTGTTCTGATTCTCTAATTTCTTTAACCCTTTACCACACAATCCGAATTTAAATGACCCTCAGGAAGAAGCCCTTTGAAAACTTTTTGTGGGAAAAGAAGAAAAATGCTTGTTATAAATATTTTCTCCTTTACTACTACTTGACTACTAAAATATTTTGCCAGTGGTAGAAAATCAACTTTTTCCCAAACTACAAATTTTTTGCCTTGTCTACTTTGAAAACAGTAGTGGAAGACAAACTCAACATGTTGAAAGTTATATGACTGTGCTATAAAAGGACAGAAAATAACATTGAAAAAGGAGAAAATGCTAGTCACCAGCATATTCTGGTCACCAGCACATTCTATTTTTCCTTAATTCTTTACCACACAATCCCAACTTAACAACCCTGAGAAAAAAAGCTTTTGGAAACTTGGTTGGAAAAGGAGAAAATGCTGGTAACCAGCATTTTCTCCTTTTCCAACCATGTTTTCTACCCTTTCCAAATCAATTTTCCATTTTTGATTCACATTCATTTTCTTGTCTGCAAATGCTTTGAATTTGGACTAGTTCAAAATTTTGTCACTTGGTAAAGGATTAAATGTTTTCATAAGCTTTTGATCTAGGGTCGTTCAGACTCAGGATTTTTTGGTAACCATCTCTCCATCCAAGTGATCATATCTGATAGAGATTTTCTGTTCAAAACAAAAAGAAGAAAATCTGCCTCTTCTAGCATCTTTATATTACAATGTCGTAAAGTTTTAGAAATTTGGACAAGCAGGAAGAAAACAAGAAGGTAACAAGCTTACCTCTATGGAATGTGACAGGTAAAGGTCTTGCTATATCTTGAAAGAAAGCAATAACAGTAATCATTTAGTAAATAGTAAATGATCAACTCTTTACCAAATAACAATATTGAAATAACAGCCATCTGAAAGCATTTGCAAACGGATTCACTTAAGTATGTGACAGTTTTTGGAAATGTTGTGTGAAAAGGAGAAAATGTTGGTTATCACTTATCAGCATTTTCTCCTTTTCTCACAATGTTTTCAAAAGACAACTTGTTCAGATCATTAAATCATAGTATTTTGTAAAGGGCTAAATAAACTGAATAGCCTCTGACATATTTTGATGAGCTTAAAAATTTCCTAATAACAAATGAATATCCATCTGGAATCATGGTCAAAATGATTTATAAATACATTTGAAGCCATTGAGGAAGGAGTAATTGTTAGAAATGAGTTATGACTTCCTTTATGAAGTTTGAACACTGTAAATTTTACTTACCAAAGACCTTTTCTATGCAGAAAACTGCAATGACCCTGTTTATATGAGATAAAACCTGGTGGACCTTGAAATCATTAGAAACAGTAAATGTTCACCCTTCCCATCTCACAGAGCCCACAGCCCTTAAAAATCGCAGTACCTGTATTTTGGGAAACAGCTTTTCTTTTAACCCATTTCCAAACGACAATATTTTAGACTGGTCCAAATTGAAAGCATTTGCAGACAACAAAATAAAAGTGACTGAAAATTTGAAATTTGTTTTGTAAAGGGTAGAAAACATTGTGGTAAAAGGAGAAAATGCTGGTTACCAGCATTTTCTCTTTTTTCCACAATGTTTTCTAAAGGCTTCTTTCTCAAGGGCATCATAAGTAGGGATTGTGTGGTAATGGGTTAATCCTTACAAAAACAAGCCATTCAGTAGAGCTTCAGGGCATATTTCCTGGGCATGCTACAACATACTACAAATATACTACAATTTACTATGTTTTAATCCTGATTTATTCCCCAAGTACGCAGAGCTATGGTTGGTACGGTACTACAAAGCATCCTGATCTACACTGCCTTTTCCAATATCTATGTACTAAGGTCTACGATGCACAACAAACGGGGCAAGTCAAGATCAGATTGCACTAAATTAAATGACGCAAATGAAGCTTAAGTGGTTCAAAGAGCTTCAAAACTTAAAAAAACTCTTCAGCAAAATTGTAGACTTAATATATCCAGGTTGAAAGCATTTGCAGACTATCAATTCAAATATAGCTCAAATGATTCAAGTTGTCTTTGAGAGGTTGAAAACATTGTGGGAAAAGGAGAAAATGCTGGTTACCAGCATTTTTCCATTTCCCATGTTGATTTTAAAAGTTTTTTTTTTTTTTCATGGTTGTTGAAAGTGGGGATTGTGTTGTAAAACGTTAATAACCAGTTACCTATCAAATCTCTGCATCTTTCTATGTCAACTGTTCCATCTCTGCAAATATGAATAAAAGATAAAAGTAATGTATCAATAATTGTTAAGTATGTACCAAAATAATTCATAGGGCCATAAATTCATAAATTTCTCCTACAGCGCTCACCTTGATCAACAATTTATACAGTCTATTGGAGTAGATAAAGTCACACCAATCCTGGTTTTATTTGGGTTAACCCTTTACCAAACGACAAAATTTTAGACTGGTCCAAATTGAAAGCACTTGCAGACGACAAAATAAACATAACTCAAAAATTGAAATTTGTTTCCAGTAGGGTAGAAAACATTGTGGGAAAAGGAGAAAATGCTGGTTACCAGCATTTTCTCCTTTTCCCTCAATGTTTTCAAAAGGCTTCTAACTCAGGGTTGTAAAAACCAGGGATTGTTTGGTAAAGGGTTAAAAGAGGGTCAGTAAAATTAGAATCATAAGACATAAAATTCAATTTTCATTAGCAAGCTATAGAATAACCTGTACTGTCAAGCTATAAAAATTGAAGTTCAAAGGTGGTTGGCAAGACTATCTCACAAAATGTCACAGAATGCAGACACAGTGAAAAATGTGATCCTTATCACTTAGTAAGATTCACTCTGAACAGACAACACGCCATGACACATTAAGCTTGTGACATATTTTAACTCCTCTTGCCTTCAGCAAGTGTTGTTAAGAAAGGAACAATAGTGGGCAACAAGCAATGTAGTCCTAATGCTTAAACAGTTTTGATCCATAACCGATTAACCTTTTACCAAACAATCCCTGGTTTTTACAACCCAGAGGAGGAAGCCTTCTGAAAACATTGTGGGAAAAGGAGAAGATGTATTTTCTCCTTTTCCAACCATGTTTTCTACTCTTCTATAGGTGTAGTCTGTAATGTGTTAGGTATATTTAGGTCTACAAGATGCCTGGGCACAACTGCGTTAAAAACTTGCCGTTTCAAGAACTGTGATAATAAAGATACAGAATCAAATTTTACCAACTCATTTAAAATTCCAAACACAAAACCATCTGCTCCTGCTTGCTTGAGTTCCATGAGGTCTTTATGCATGACATCATATTCTAGTGGAGTGTACAGAAAATCTCCCCCTCTTGGTCGTATCATCACAAATACAGGAATAGATATCTTGCTCTTTACAACTTTCAACATGCCTAGGTATAGAAGAGGGCATGCATCATTACATAAGTTATGGTCCCAGATTTAAAGGTGGGTATTTAGAATTTTTACATCTCACCAAATTAAAATATATATATATATCGCTAAAATTCATATGTAAAAATAATACAAATCATCAATAATTTAGATTCATAACGCTTAAATTCTATTACATAACAAACATATAATAATTCTTTTCCATAATGTCTTCTTCGGACGCAATGTTTGAAACTTTGTCTATGTATTCCTGTATGTAAATGAGCGAAATGATCATCAAATAAATAGAATGTGTCTCCCGTTGGTGTCAACGTGGGCTGTAGTAAATCCCTTATTTCTCATGTTGTGTGACGGTTTTCGACCACTGGGGTTTTATAAATGAAAATTCAAAGACTTTTGGAGTATAAGGATGATTTTTTTGCATTTTTGTAAAAATTTCGTCCCAAGATCTGAAGGGCCACTTTTAAGTTTGCTTTCTTTTTCCAAAGCTAGTTTAACCCTTTCCCAAACAATCCCTGGTTTTTTAACCAGTCAGGAATAGAAGCCTTTTGAAAACATTGTGGCAAAAGGAGACAATGCTGGTAACCAGCATTTTCTCCTTTTTCCACAATGTTTTCTACCTTACCATACAGAAAAATCATCTTTTTGGCAACTGTTAATTTGTCATTTGCAAAATGCTTTGAATTTAGTCTGGTCCAAAATTTGCTGTTTGGGAAAGGGTTAAATGGTACTTCTGCCACTTAACTGTGACACTTCTCCTAGTCATGGGTTTCCTGAGCTAACACACAGGGTTTCAGGCTCTGCTACCACAGGACACTCAGGTGGCCAGCTATGCATGTCAGGATCAATTCACAATAATTCACAAATATCTGAGTCATGCTCTATGAAAAGGGGGTTTAATACATCTAAGGTCAGGTAGCAAAGCTGGGCTGAGACCTTTTGCTTTCTGTCAATTTTCTGCATGTCAAAGAACCAGTGTACCTAATGATTTAGTTGCTTGCTACAAGCAATGGATTTTGTGAATCTACAATTACATGATGACTGGCTTAGCATCATGTATCTGAGAGATGCATTAAACTTTTACCACACAATCCCGACTATTAACAACCCTGCGAAAGAAGCCTTGTGGGAAAAAGAGAAAATGCTGGTAACCAGCATTTTCTCCTTTTTCCCACAATGCTTCCTTCCCTTCCTATCAATAATTTTATCATCTGGTACAGAGTTAACCCATTACCACTCAATCCCTACTTTTAACGCCCCTGAGAAAGAAGCCTTTTGAAAACACTGTAGGAAAAGGAGAAAATGCTGGTAACCAGCATTTTCTCCTTTTCCCACAACGTTTTCTATCCTTCACAAAACGAATTTCAAATTTTCAGTCACTTTTGTCATCTACAAATGCTGTCAATTTGGACCAGTCTTACTGTCTAAAATATTGTGGTTTGGTAATGGGTTAATGACCCTGTGAAAGAAGCTTTGTGGGAAAAAGAGAAAATGCTAGTTACCAGCATTTTCTCCTTTTCCCTCAATGTTTTCTAAATGCTTCTTTCTCAGGGGCGTCAAAAGTAGAAATTGTGTGGTAATGGGTTAACCCTTTACCACACAGCAAAATTTTAGACCTATCCAAATTGAAAGCATTTGCAGACGACAATTTCAAAGTGGCTCAAATGATGCAATTTTGCTTTGGTAAGGTAGAAAACATTGTGTGAACAGGAAAAAATGCTGGTTACCAGCATTTTCTCCTTTTCCAACAATGTTTTCAAATGGCTTCTTCCTCAGGGTCGTTAAATGTCATCATTGTGTGGTAAAGGGATAATTTATGTCGGTCATCCATACATGTATAATAATAAAAGTATTTTACATTAATGTTTTCAGTTTCAGAAGATAAAATAATATAAGAAATAAAATCTTAGCAGCCAAATGAATTTGCCAATCACACAAGAGACACTAACCTATACTTGGTGTGGTACCACCTTCTAGTAAATTTGAACAGAGCTCCACCCTAGCTGCGCCTGCAAACAAAAAGTAGATTTGTGTAAGGTCAATCTGTGGCCAGTTAACAAACAAAGCAATTGTCTTTATTGTTTCCTTCTCCAACAAATTTTCTCAACAAATGCTCCCCTGGAAAATTTTTGAAAATAAGAATCTCTCCGGTGCATTCTGGCGCATTTTTTGAGGTTTATATTACACATTTTTTTTTTTTTCGAAAATTGGTCTGGCCATTTTTCATTTTTGGTCGAAAATTTGGTCCGGCCATGGCTGGACCGGCCGGACCGCTTCCGACAGCCTTGGTGAGTACCTAGAATTTTCACATCCCACCAAATTAAAATACATATATATATCACTGAAATTTATATGAAGAAAAAAAAAAACAATAAAAATCATCAGTAATTAAGAATCATAAAATAAAAAAAAAAAATTTGATGGTATTCCCTTAACCTTTTCCCAAACTGCAAATTTTGGACCAGACCAAATTAAAAGCATTTTGCAGATGACAAATTAACAGTTGCTAAAAAGATGTTTTTTTCTATATGATAGGGTAGAAAACATTGTGGGAAAAGGAGAAAATGCTGGTTACCAGCATTTTCTCCTTTTCCCACAATGTTTTCAAAAGGCTTCTATTCCTGACTCGTAAAAAGCAGGGATTGTTTGGGAAAGGGTTAAAAGGCTATGACTAGCCTCTTAAGCTATTTTCAGACTTTTTGCCAAAAATAAAAAAAAAAAACAATGTGGGGAATGTTAGGTGACTGGCACGTGACCAATGACTCTGAATTCCATAACGTAACAAAAATGTAATTATTTTCCATAATGTCTTCTTCGGAGGCTATGTCTGAAGCTTCGTATGTATATTTATTTCTCAAGTGTAAATGAGCATGTTGCTTATGTAAAAATAGACCGTGTTTCCTGTCGGTGTCGACCTGGGCTATAGTAAATCTCTTAATTTCTCATGTTGTCGGATGGTTTTCGACTACTGGGATTTTATGAATGAAAACTATACGGCTTTTGGAGTATAAGGATGATTGTTTTATATTCTTGTGAAATTTTCGTCCCAAAATCTGAAGGGTCACCTTTAAAGGTAACCCTTCAGATTTTGGGACAAAAATTTTACAAAAATACAAAAAAATCATATTATATTCCAAAATCCTTTTAATTTTCATTCATAAAACCCTAGTAGTCGAAAACCATTCGACAACATGAGATATTAGAGATTAACTACGGCCCAGGCCAACACAGACGGGAAACATGTTCTATTTTTACATGAGCAACTCCCTCAATATTACATAGTGTAAATACACATACCAAGCTTCAAACATGGCGTCCGAAGAAGACATTACGGGAAATAACATAAGTTTGTTATGTCATGGAATTTAAGTGTCATTAGTCACATGCCAGTCACTTGACATTCCCACAATCCTTTTTTCATTTTTGGCACGAAATCTAAAAATACCTTAAGAATAAGAGGCTATGTAGCCTTTTAGGGGAATACCATAAAATTCTTTTTAAGTGTAATTTTATAATTCTTTATTATTGATGACTTGTATCATTTTTTCAAATAAATTTCAGTGATAGATCTTTATATATATTTTTAATTTGGTGAGATGTGAAAAATCTGAATATCCACCTTTAAAATCTATCATTTGAGCAAATGTTGCTTCTTGTCTTCATTTGAACATTTTCAAAAGACCCGAAAAACCAAGAAGGTTTAACGTTTGAGGGCATTCATGAATCCCAGAATATTCAATCTTCTCAAAAAGAAATAGAAAACGTCTGTATGATCTGAGCCCAATCTTGAAGGTGATATGATCAATGGTTACATGTAGATCTAACTCTTCTTCATTCACACCATTTATACTCTTTACGAATTGACACAACTCTAGACTTGTCCTAATTGAAAGCTTCTGCAGAGACTAAATTAAACTTAGCTAGTACTAATTAACCCTTCACCCCATAAGACATTTCTATGGTATCTCTAATTGACCCTAAATAACAGCAAGGATGAAGCCGTTTCTTATGTGTAAATGACACCTTTTGATAGCATAGAAAACATTGTGACAAAAGGTGAAATTGCTCGTCACGAGCAATTTCACCTTTTGCTACAATGTTTTCCAAGGCTCTTACAAGCAATGTGTAGAAATGAGTATCTGTGGAGTAAAGGGTTAACTGTTAGGGAAAGAGAGGTTATTGGACGGGCGAAAACTGATTAGGGCGAATGAAATGAGGGCGAATAGAAATGAGGACGAACAAATTGCCTTCAGGCTAATCAATTTGTGCATTTCTTCGAGGACTACAAATGCAAATTACCTGAGCGGCCTATGACAAATAAGAATACTAGTGAAGTCTTACCTCCATTCTCTGCAGCGATTGCTGATTCAACCGAGTCTATGCAAACTTCCATCCCCAACTATGTAACCGTTTCGTCCGAAATGTTGGTGTACTTGCATTGAACCGAAACATCACATCGATTTACTCTATAAGTCTATGTTACGGAACTCGTCTGTTAAACATCTGTCACCCTTCATGTTTACTGTTTTATTGCCTTTGAGTTTGATATGGTTCATATGCAAAGATATACACGTGTTTACTTTAATAAAAGAAACATGCGACTAACAGCCAATAGCACCTGTAGAATCGTAAAGAAATCATGGAACTAGTGTCATATCTTCTCTACCAAGCTTATTTGCTATTTCCGGTTTGTTCCTTTCGCATCAATTTTTGATTGTAACACCAATTTATATTGCTTTTTCTCCTCAGTTTGTTCAATTTATTGCTACTATTGCTTATTTCCGTCCATTTTATCTGCGCTTTTGCTTTGCTTTTTATTCCGGGCTGATATTCATTCAAAATATATGGGTCTTGCAAGAGAATGATGAACGACTAATGGTCAAAGGGAAACAACTCGTACAAGATTTTGTAATTAGTAATGCTACAGTTGCCTCCCTTGTTGGAGAGGAAAGGGCTTATTTCTGACTTCTTCGCGTTGTGAGTACGTGCATACCATTGAATGGTACGCCTACAAAACAAAGACTCCGCCCAAAACCTCGCTTTGGCTACTTCCGGAGGTGCTAAATTACTGCGGCTATAGTATGTGCATAGTACGTGCAGTAGGCGGGACATGGAACCTCCTCTTCCTGTCTCTGGTCCTTATATGCCTGTGCACCTTACAAAAAATGCCAGCCAAGAGCAAGCATAAAACCGAGGACGAATAAACACGGTAACGTCTGTAGAGACGATCCGTTGGACAAACGATTAATTCTCATCTAGATGTAACGGATATCAACCAGTTCATGTGATCAACTTGTTAATTTTAACTGTTCTAAAAACGACATGCCACCAGACAAAAAAATCGGTCAAACTTATTATTTTTCTTAACAGGCGGCAGGTAGTCTCTCGTTTATTTCATGTTAATTATAACCGCCAATATTTGAATTTGGAATTCATTGTAAGATCGCGCTTCAATAAAAATGCAATATTTTGTAACAGATATCATTGAGGTAATAGAAGTTCAGTACATGAAATTAATGAGTTAATGATAACCGCTACGATAACTTAACTATGTTTTCATTCAATGACGATATCGACATACATGTATATCGCTAAATATGGAAGGTAATTTTATAGCTCAACTTCAAAACATAAATTGGCTTAATGTAGGAAGATGATGTCTAGATCTAGTTAAAATAAATCCCAATGAATTTCAAACCATTCCCGTTACAAACCCATAGAGCGCCAAATAAACAAGAAATAACTTCAGTCTAAAAAATACTTTCTGAACAATTAAGGTTTTAAAGTTGCATAAAATTATACAGAAAGTCTGAGGAAAGTGGACGGTGTAGATCAAAGATCAGAGTACACCTTCTGTGCACTCTGATCAAGGTCTACAGTGCACATACTGTAAAGGCAACTTTTACTGTATATGGCACTTTGAAGTTTTCGTTTTACGCGCCTTAAGACATCGAACCTCTGTCGACGATTTGAACAGTGTACCGGAACTATATCTATCTGATAAAGATTTAAACTCTATCCAAATAGGCTTAACCCTTTCGGCGCCTTAGGCGAAAGCAGAGACTTTTGCAGACGGCATAAATCAAGATCAGACTGCACAGAACGTGCAGTCTGGTCTTTGATCTATGTCATCCGCTGGTGTAGTCAAGCCTATACAAACAAAATCTGTGTGAGTTTCAATAGATTGTGTTTATAGTCGTCCGTTGGAATTTGAATCTATTTCTTTTGCACTGAAAGGTTTACAAAACAAGTAAACTGTGTAGACTCGGAATCAGATCGTACGTTCTGTGAAGCGTCATTTTAAACTATGCCGTCCGCAAACCTCATACCTTTGCAAATGGCGATTTTCAAAGATTAAAACCTTTCTACGTGATTCCATTCGGATTTCAAGTAAAAAAAAGCAGGAAATAATCTTATTTAAAACTTAGATTCTAGTGTTTTGTATTAAAATCAATATCAATGACTCTCTTTTGTTAAAATTGATTGAAATCTTCATCAAAAACAGATTAAAAACGTTACATGCACGTCACCCTTTTCCTAGTGTTGTGTTTAGTACTTTGATCCGTCAAGCGTCTAGGAGAAATGATGAAGGGCTGATCATTATAAGGGAGACTACTCTTGCTTTACTCTTACTCTTAGACAGTACGAGTTTTCTCCCCTAGACCATAATTTTTCTTAAAAATTCCAGCTGCGATAGTTTTGCAGTACGAGTCGATGGGCATCATTTATTGGGTTGATTGATAAAATATATAATTCGATATTGTAATTAAACTGTATCTAATTGAGAAAAATGGCTATTCATCTATTTTTTTTCGTCATATATGAATCAAGGAAAATCATATTTGCACATAATTATGTAGACTACACCGTAGCTTATTTAAATCAATGAAAAATTTTGTCAAAAGTATGCTTGTATATGACTCTTTTTTATACATTTTAATCAAATAATTATCGTGCAGTTAAACCCTTTGCAAGACAGTCCCGATACTTAGGGACACTGTTTAGGCTTTTGGAAAACATAATGAGAATCTTGAGGAAAACTTCTGGTTGCATGCTATTTTCCTTTTGCCACAATAATTTCATGTCCTTCACAAAGTCCTTCTTTTGAGAAACTTTTGATCAAACACTATCTGTAAATGTTATTAATACTAAATAGTACAGAACCTTTATAGTTTGGCAGATTTGTTTGTTTAAAATTCAACCTTTATCCTACTAAGTGACAGATAAAAATTCAAACTGATAGTAAAAACCAAAATTTGGCTATTTCAAAGGTATTTTTTTCAGGATCAGACATCCCCTTATAGGACAGTGTAGATCAAAGATTAGACTATTTGTTCTGTGCAGTCTGATCAACACTGTCTGCAAAAGGTCCTTGAGTTGCACCTAACAGCCTAAGAATTGATACTATTCAACTATTTTCAATGATATCACAGCTGCAACCACTTCACCTATACATGCTCTCCCAGCATTTCTTTTCCAGCACTTCTCACTATGGTGTTCCTAAGTCACTGGCTGCTTTCCCACATAACCATCTACAGCATCATACACAGGTTATTCAGAAGCAAGATAGGAATGTATCCTGTTGCAATGACTATCATAAATTCTCTGAGAGAAATTGGCAAGCTGGAATTTTGTACCAGCAACATGCTTGCTCAAATGTTGTTACCAGCTGAGCTACAGAGCATTTTCATCTTTTCCCACAATGTTTTCAAAAGCTGTTGATTTCTCGGAAGAATTCTTCTTTTCTGGTCGCAAGCGTTTTCTTCTTTTCCAACAATGTTTTCAAAAGCCATCTCTTTATCTGAAAGACGTCTCTTCTGGTCACCAGCATTTTCTTCTTTTCCCCACAATGTTTTCAAAAACCTCCAATATTTCAACTCTTTACCAGACGGCAAAGTTTAGACCTTGCCCAACTTGAAAGTATTTGCAGACAACAATTTAAATGCGACTCAAATAATGAAATTTGATCCTGATAGGGTAGAAAACACTGTGGGAAAAAGAGAAAATGCTGGTTACCAGCATTTTCTCCTTTTCCCACAGTGTTTTCAAAAGGTTTCTTCCTCAAGGGGTGTTAAAAGTTGTTATTGAGTGTTAAAGGGTTAAAAAGCCTTCTTTTTCTTCAAAGGCATCCTGTCTGGTTACCAATATTTTTTTCTTTTCCTACATTGTTTTAGAAAGCCTACAGTGTTTTCAAAAGCCTTCTCTACTAAGGGTTGTTAAAACTCAGGATTGTGTGGAATGGGGTAAAAGGAATGACAAGATAAAAAGATAGAAATTCATAAAACAAGCCTTATTTATTTAACAATGCAGTTCTGTGCATATACATGTATATATACATGTATTTTACAAAAATATTCAATTCTCTGGGTGTAATTACTCTTTACCAACAACAGAATTTTAGACTGGTCCAAATTGAAAGCACTTGCAGACGACAATATAACTGTATCAGGAAATTTGAAATTTGTTTTCAGCAGGGTAGAAAACACTGTGGGAAAAGGAGAAAATGCTGGTTATCAGCATTTTCTCCTTTTCCCACAATGTTTTCAAAAGGCTTCTCCCTTAGGGTCATAAAAACCAGGAATTGTACAGTAAAGGGTTAAGAATTATCATTAAAACAAAGTGGAGTCAGTTAATTCATATTCCTTTTTTTAAACCTTTACCACAAAATCCCAACTTTTAACAACCCTGTGAAAGAAGCAGTTTTAAAACATTATGAGAAAAGGAGAAAATGCTGATAACCAGTATTTTCTCCTTTTCCCACAATGTTTGCTACCCTGCTGAAAACAAATTTCAATTTTTGAGTTACATTTATTTTCTTGTCTGCAAAAGCTTTCATTTTGGACAAGTCTAAAATTATGTAGTTTGGTAAAGTTTAAAAAATTTAAATCCGTGTTTACATTCTCACAATTTCCTGTACCTGAAGCTAATACTTTAACAAACAATACTGAAAGCATTTGCAACTGACAAATATAGGTCAAGGGATGGTTACTGTTTTGAGTTGTTTAAAAAAAAAACTTGGGGAAAAACAACATGTAGGTCATCTACATTTTCCTCTTTTCCCATAATCTTTTCAAAAGCTTTATACATAAGGGAAGCCAAGCCCTGGTAGCTTAATCGGTAGCACGCAAGACTTGGGAACGAAAGGTCTAGGGCTCGATCCCTGGCTCGACCAATTTCTTTTAGGGGATTGCTGATAGTCATTGCCACAGGAATCATTTTTCTCCCAACACTGGCTATTGTCCTGACAGTGGTTATGTGGGAAAGCAGCCAGTGTTTTTGAAAAGAAAACTGTTTGGAATACTGATAAAAGAGACTCCAGGAAAGCACTGAATAGGCGAACTGGCTACTGTGACATAACTGAAATAATACTGAAAGTGGCTCTAGTCACCATACAATCAAAACAATCAATTGTACCAGCAGGTATTAAACTTTTACCACATAATCCTGTTTTATTAACCCTGAGGATGAAGGCTTTAGAAAATAATGAGGAAAAGGGAGAGAAACACTGGTAATTAGCATTTTCTGCTTTTCTCACAATGTTTTCTATCCATTCCAAGACATATCTCAACATCTGGTTGACATTTAATTTGTTGTCTGCAAATGATTTCAATATGTACTGGTCTAAAAGTTAGCATTCTCTCATTTTCCCACAATGTTTTCTATCCTTTCAAAGAAAACTTTTCTACTCCGTGCACCATGTGATTCGTCTTCTGCAAATGCTTTCAGTTTTGACCATCCTTTATTTTTTTTTTTCATTGTAAAGAGCTAAAAGAGACTACCGGTATTAACCTCAGTGAATACCTACTGTAATACTTTTCCTGTTTTCCTTTCAGTCATTATTTGCCTTTTCCCAACTCAAATATTCCTTTAGCCACAAATTATTAATTTGCAATATATCTTAACTCTTTACCAGATGACAAAATTTTGGACTAGTCCAACTTGAAAGCATTTGCAGACGACATAATAAGCATGACTCAAAAACTGAAATTTCATTTGGAAAGGGCAATGGTTATGTGGGAAAGCAGCCAGTGGTTTGGAAAAGAAAACTGTTTGGAATACTGGTTACCAGCATTTTGTCCTTTTCCCACAAGGTTTTTAAAGGTGTTTTTTCTCCGGGTCATCAAAAGTTGGGATTGTGTGGTAAAGAATTATTCCATGTCAGTCATCCATAATTTAATTCTTTACCAAACAACAAAATTCTAGACTTGTTCAAACTGAAAGCATTTGCAGATAACAAAATAAACAAAACTCAAAAATTGAAATTTGTTTTCAGCAGGGTAGAAAACACTGTGGGAAAAAGAGAACATGCTGGTTACCAGCATTTTCTTTTCCCACAACGTTTTCAGAAGCCTTCTTTATCAGAACTGTTAAAAGTCTGGATGGCTTGGTATAGGGTTAAAGCAGTTGAAGAGGACAGTTTGAATTTAGCTTCAGGTTTTGAGATTTGAAAATATTGAACGATGAAAAAGAGAAAACCCTTAGATACCAGCATTTCCTCCTTTTCCATCAGTGTTTTCTGCTTTTTTAAATCATGAATCTCATAACTTAAACCTTTACCAAACAACACAATTTTGGACTGGTCCAAATTGAAAGAATTTGCAAGTGACATAATAAACATACCACAAAAATTGAAATTTGTTTTCAGCAGGGTAGAAAACATTGTGGGAAAAGGAGAAAATGCTGGTTACCAGCATTTTCTCCTTTTCCCACAATGTTTTCAAAAGGGTTCTATCTCAGGGTCGTAAAAACCAGGGATTGTTTGGGAAAGGGTTAAGCTATATGTAATTTACAGAATGCAAAACCTTTTAACCCTTTACAAGACAAAAAATTTTTAGACTTTGTCCAAATTGAAAGCATTTGCAGATGACAATTTCAAAGTGGTTACAATTGTGCAAATTTTCTTTGACAGGGTAGAAAACTTTGTGGGAAAAGGAGAAAATATTTGGTTACCAGCATTTTCTCCTTTTCCCACGTCTTCCAAAGGCTTCTTTTCCAGGAGGATCAAAAGTCGGCATTTTGTGTTGAAGGGTTAACCTGGACAATTTTGTAGTCTCAGTTATCATGAGTTAACCCTATTCCAAACGACAAAATTTTAGACTGGTCCAAATTGAAAGCATTTGCAGACAACAAAATAAAAACCTAATTGAAAAACTGAAATATGTTTCCAGCAAGGTAGAAAACATAATGTGTTCAAAAGGCTTCTACCTCAAGGTCTTACAAACCAGGGATTGTTTGGTAAAGGGTTAGGCATTTTGTTCTTTTGTTACAGAATCAAAATACTGAGTTTCAACACATGGTAGTTATCTTCTTATGAGAGAGACATACCACTAGCTGGTTTTGTTTCTTTATAAATGAGTTCACAACTGTTCTATAATATGGTAGACGTCTGAATTCTGTTTCTTCAGTGTTCCCCATGTTTCTTATTGAACGTTCGTGAAATTTAAGTGCTGCAAAAATTACTGGACAACCATTAACTCCCCAAGCAATTCTGTATTGAAAATCTGAAATGAAAAAAGAAATTTTCAAACCTTTTACACACTGTATCAGTAAAAAAAACCACCCATGAGGTAGAGGGTTTTTTTGGAAGGTAGCTGAATTCACTGGCACATGACCTACTTCTTTGTACAGACTCAGATAGAACAAATAGATTTTGATTTGCGATTTGTAAAAAAATATTCACACGCTTATTGGCAGGCCCTTGCCACCATATTTTCTTGAACATTTATGAAACCATTATTTACAAGCACTGAGCATCACCCAATAACCCAGTAGATATACTGCTTTTCAACAAAACAACGGTGATGATAAAAAGGTAATTGCTTGCCAGGTTACTTTTCATTATCTTACTTCATTTTGAGCCATAAAAGAATTTCAATGTTTCTATTTAACTTATTACTATACGACAATATATTAGGTTTGTCCAAATCGAAAGCATTTGAAGACGACAAGATAAAAGTGACTTGAAATTTGTTTTGTGAGGGGTAGAAAACATTGTGGGAAAAGGAGAAAATGCTGGTAATGATTTTCAGCATTTTCTCCTTTTCCCACAATGTTTTCTAAAGGCTTCTTTCTCAGGGTCGTCAAAAGTAGGGATTGTGTGGTAATGAGTTAAGTATCTTGTATGCAACAAGCCATTGTTTTTGAAGACATTCATTGTTTTCAAACCACCATATTAAATGGCATTTTCTCCTTTTCCAACAAGGTTCTTCAGGGTCGGACTGAAGGTACACAGCCCCCAGCTTCAAAATATATCCTTGAGAACTCTATGTTCTTTTGAAACCACTATAGAAATAGGATGAAATACTATTATCCAGCATTTTCTGGTTTTTCCTATCATTTCATTTTACCTATCCTATCAAGAACAGAAGTCATCTTTTGACCAACTTTTAGATTTGTCGTCTGCTAAATTGCTTCCAATTTGATGCAGGCCTAAAGTTTGTCATCTTCTAAATAGTTAAATGTTCACCAAACTTTTCCTCCATTTTTTGTGTTACTTATTTTTCAAAACTTAAATGAAGTGTTTTAAGAACAGAACTTTTACTCTTCTTCTATAAAGCCAAACTTTTATCCGAATATATGTACAACCCGACACTTGAAAATAAAACTCATCAATGATTGCAGTATTTTGTGGATTGTTTTACGGTTTATATGTGAAGATACACGCGACTTTTTGTGTTAGATTATGAAATGTACGACTAACAACAAGAAGCACCCGTCAAATCACAAGAAATCAAGGTGAACTATCTCGTCTCCTTATGTTTGTTTATTTCCGGTTCCTTCATGTCATTTCAACTGATATTTGTTAAAACATTATCATGTATTTTTTGTCCATGGTTTTATTTACTTTCTTGCTCCCTTCCTTCGCTTATTTATTCCATTTTACCTGCGCTTGTGCTTGGTGTTTTGTTTTAAACTGATTTTCTTTCACAATTCAAGGCCATTGTGATAGAATGATGAACTACCAATGGTCAATGGGAGACAACTCGTACAAAATTTTGTTATTAGTCATATCAGAGTTGCTTCCCTTATTGAAGAGGAAAGGGCTTATTTCTGACTGCTTCACGTCGTTCCCTTTGAAGATAGGTCTACAAGAGACAGGCTCCACCCAAAGCCTTGCTTTGGCTTTTTCTGGTAGTGCTAAATGACTGCGGCTGCAGTACCTGAATGGTTGAAGCAGTAGGCAGGGCATGGAACCTCCTCCTCATGCCTGTGGTCCTTATATGCCTGTGCACCTTACAAAAAATGCCAGCAAAGAGCAAGCGTAAAAACGAGGACGAATAAACACGGTAACGTCTGTAGAGACAATCGGTTTGACAAGCGATAATTTTTCATGTAGCTGTAACGACTTTGAATCAGTTCGTACGGTAAAATTGTAAATTTTAATTGTTCTAAAAACGACATGCCGCCCGACAGAAAATAACTCAGTAAGATATATTATTTGTCAAAACAGGTGGTAGGTAGTCTCCCTTTTATTTCATGATAATTTATAACTCCAATATTTGAATTTGGAATTAAGGTAAGATTTCACTAGAATAACAATGCATCATTTGGTAACATATCTCTGAGGTAACAGATATTAATAAATCAAATTAGAGAGTATATGATATCACAATGATAAATAAATGCACACTTACCAACAAAAATATGTTTTCATTTACGGACAATGTCGATAGATACCGCTTAAATATTGAAACGTTATCTTATAAACTAGTTCAAAACAAAACTTCTGGTTTGTAGAAATATATGAGGTAGATTTAAAATTGAACCCTAAAGCAGTCCCCTATACTGACAACTATCTAGGGCGTCAAATAAACCCAACAGAAATACTCAGTCTAGAATCATCTCCCAGACAGTTACATATCAAGGTTGCTTTTGTGAAGAATATCAAATCAAAGCAGACAGTGTAGACCAAGACCAGAGTGAACGTTCTGTGCAGTCTGATCTTAATCTACAGTGGTTGCAAAGACAACTATTATTGTATATGGCGCTTTGAAGTTTTTTCGCGCCTACATGTGGACCTCTTTCGACAGTTTAAATATATAGACTACAGTCCATTAAATGTATCTTGTAGAGATTTTAACACTACATAGGTTCAACAAAACAAGCGGACTATGTAAACAAAGAACCAGATCGTACATTCTATGGAGTATGATACTGAATGCCATCCACAAATCTCGTAACTTTGCAAATGGCGATTTTCCAGGATTCAAAACCTTCTCGGTGATTCCATTCGAATTTCAAGAAATAAAGCAGGAAATGTTCTTTCTTAAAAATTAGATTCTAGCGTTATTGTATCGAAATCAAAGTCAATGAAACTCTCTTGTTAAAATTAATTGAACTCTTCATTAAAAACAGATTAAAACCGATACATGCATGTCACATTTCCCCCAGTGTTGTTTTTAGTACTTTGATCCGTCAAGCGTTTAGGAGAAATGATGAAAGGCGAGGGGGAGATCATTATAAGGGAGACTACTCTTGGTTTTCTCTTACTGTTAGGCAGTACGAGTTTTCTCCCCTAGACCATAATTTTTTTTAAAAAATCCCAACTGCGATACTTTTGCATTACGGGTCTATAGGCTTCATTTACTGGGTCGATTGGTAAAGGATATAATTCAATATCGTAAATAAACTGTATCTAATTGAGAAAAATGACTATTTATCCATTTTTCATCATATGTGAATCAAGGAAAATCATATTTACACATGATTATGTAGATTACGCCGTAGCTTTAAATCAATAGTATGCTTGTATATTATTATATTTCTTATACTTTTTTATCGAATAATTCTCATGCAATTTAACCCTTCACGTGACAGTCCGGATATTTAGAGACACTACTTAGGCTTTTGGAAAACATCTTTGGAATCTTGAGGGAAACTGCTGGTTACAAGCAATTTTCCTTCTGCCTCAACGATTTCATATCCTTCGCAAAGTCTTTCTTTTGAGAAACTTTTGATCAAACAGTAGATCCCATCTGCAGATGCTATATAAAACCAAAGACTACAAAACTTCAAATTCATAGTTTATCGATCTGACAATAAATACACCCGCATAGGTTAGAAAAGCAGGCTTAAAGATTGTGCAAGTTGCCCCACCGTGCAACACCTGTATGTATAAGAGCTTGTGAAAATATTGATGCATAATGATAAAGTTCCTTTTATCTAACAGTCGCGTGGATCCGGATATAGAAAGGTCCTTTGATATGCAGAAACGTGTACATAATTATAACTTAAATCCATATTGAAGTGTGCAGGCTTACACTAGTCGATAATTTTTGCAGGAAGCTCCCTTTTCACAGAATATGGCTCATATTCGTTTCTACAGGCGTAAATTTGGTATTTAACTCATTACCACACGACAAAATTTCAGACTGGTTCAAATTGAAAGCATTTGCAGACAACAAAATAAAGGTGACTGAAAAATTGAAATTTGTTCTGGGAAGGGTAGAAAACACTGTAGAAAAAGGAGATGGTTACCAGCATTTTCTCCTTTTCCTACAGTCTTTTCAAAAAGCTTCTTTCTCAGGGGCGTCAAAAGTAGGGATTGTCTGGTAATGGGGTATACGATACTCCCAGGATAAAAATACAACTCTTCTAGGAACAAAGGGTGCGTTTTCTCAATAGGTGCTCGATAAGGTCACAGTTTCATAATTGAAGCTCATTGAGAAGACGCACTATTTGTCCCGAGAAGAAGAGCAGTTTTCCATTTGGCACCATTTATGATTCAAGGTGCATGATTGATTGCATTCTTTAAGATTTTCCTTACCGTAAAAGTAATAGAACTTCTGATTAGCTAAACGAAATCGTCTTGTCAGCATCGGATAGAAGTTCTGATACTTTAACATTTACAAATTTCTGAAGAATTAGACGAATGTTCTTAAGCCTTTGATGGTCGGTGAATAAGGACCCTGGGTCCGATATCAAAGTTTGTTTCAATTTCGTAAAAACAACTCTGAACAAGTAACGGTAAAAAACGGTGGATACTTGTGTGTGATCGAACCTTTTGAACCAAACGGTCATTTGGTAGCACATTAGAGGTTTTTGAAAGGATCGCTCTTGGGGTCTCCGGCCGGTTGAGCACTACTTTTTATGCGAAATATACTAAAATATACACAGAAAGGTAAGCGGTGTTTCCCAAATGAACGAACTTTGTAGCATCCAGTACTACGCGACGTTATAGTAGATTCCATAAGTTATGTTGTTAGCTCCGCTGGCCTTCAGCCAGCGGGCTTATGTCATGGCCCGGCGTCCGTCGTGTGTTAACTTTTATTTCAAGCATCTTCTTCTCTGAAACTGCCCCTCCAAATTTGATGAAACTTCACAGAAATGATCCTGCCATGGTCTTCTTCAGAATTTTAAAGAATTTGATTCCTTCAAAAACTCTGGTTGCCATGGCAACAAAAATGAAAAAGAAAACTTTTTTTTTTTCAAAAATCTTCTCTAAAACCACAAGGCCCAGGGCTACTGAATTTGGCATGTAGCTTTATCTAATGGACCTTTAACAAGTTTCTTCATTTTATAGGCATGGGGTCAAAATTTGCTCCACTCCAGGGATCAGCAAGTTAACATGGGCTTCAAAATATAGTCATTTCAATCTTATCATTAATCAAGGAAAATAACTCTTTTTATAAAGGATAAATTTTGTTACTATTTACCTCCCGTGATTATCAAACTGCAGTGATACATGATTGGTGCTAGGTATTAAGTTTTTTGATAGATAATAATCTGTTTTCAGGCAGAGTGATTGCTAATAGTTGTGCTCACATAAATGGAATAATAAATTCATAGTAAAGTTTCTATCATTCAGGTTTTTTTCCCTAGAACTTTACCTTTCATGCCAATGAATGAACCTGTTTGTATAGTACAGATAACTGTCCCCAAAGGCGATGTTACTTTTTGACTGGTCGCCTCTGGGTTAGGGTTTAGGGTACGGTGTACAGTAAATGTCCAAATATAAAAAAGATCACCGGAGCGTCTCATTATTGAGACTACCTGTTTGTATTGCCTGACAGTGTTCATTGTTTTTGAAGCCCTCTTTTTCAGGGTCATGAACACTTCAATTTGTGTGGTAAAGGGTTAAAAAGCCAGTGGAGCGATACAGGGCCATCATAGCCCTGTTGTTTTTTCCTCTCTAATCCGCGTTGTAGATTCGTTTGATATAGGTCCGAGCAAAACCTATTCATTTCAAGTCGATGGTGTAACAATTTGTGTTCTGATATGGCTTGCATCACGTGAAAAGGGGGTGCTTCCAAAGGTTGAGCCCAATTCGGGGATTCGAATCCTGCACTATTGGTGTGATAGGCCGACACTCTAACTCGACACCACTGTCTTCCAGTGTTGTAAACAGACAAAATTTATTGTTTTATTTACATGTCGGGCTATGTCACTTCTTATATGTGATGAAAAATAAGAATTTGACTTTTCTTGATACTGTCGAAAATACTGAGTTCACAAAGCAAGTTCATTAGAGAAGCAATTTCACTATTCATCACGAACGATGTCAAAAGCAGATCACTGCAAAGAAAAGTAAACAATGTCTGGTTAAGTGTTGATTTCCTGAGGGATTTATTCTTACACAGACTAACACAGACCAGTGCTGATAAGCCACAAAGTGAGTGCAGCGTCTGTTTATACACGTGATTAAGATAGCAGACCTTGACCCAGTTAACATAAGGCCCTTATTCTTCTGTCTTTTTCATAATTCATCACTGAATTCTGAATAATATCCGCTAAACTGATCAATGCTTTGAATATTTGAGTCGAGTTCAGCCATGGAAAATTAAAAATATAACAGAGGGAGACCATTTTTTTATTATCTGGCCCCGATTTCTATTGACTTTTTTCCCGGTGCCACACATGATTCTGAAATGCACGCGTGAAGGGTAAAAGATTTTCAATGTAAAACAGAGCCATCTCATTCCAGTCGTATATGACATTTAACTACATTTAGAAAACTGAGTGGGTCTCAGTACAGGTTTGTTTACTTGGGTAGTGGTTGATGGACTTTCTTACTCGGAAACATGACCGATTTAGCTCAGAACAAAGGTTAGTTTTTTTCCCCCAGTAATTTACAGAACTCATTGTCTGTCGTTGATAACTTGTTTTTGGATTCCAGCAGATCACACCAGGAAACATAGCGGCTGAAGGAAAAACTGTTCGTAAAGAGACTGTTTTCTTTGATCTAGCGAAGATGGTTATATTAGTCAGCATTGTCTTTGATTTGGTAGTTAAGTCTCAATGGTATGATGTTTGACTGCTAGTTTTTCAAGTCTTTACATGCTTATATAGAGAACAAGTTCTGAACAAACTTTAATCTATGGTTGCTATGACTATTTGTTTAGCAGACGTCGGACATAAATTTTGATGCTTTTGCCGCTTTTAACGTTAATTATTTTTCAAGGTCATGTCCCGGAAGCTTTTTTAATGCATTTGTTGCCTGGATTTCACACATAATACGTCATGAGTCTAATGTGCCTTTTAGTTTTTTACAGAAGACAGAAATGCAATATATGAGCCTTGTTCTGTGAAAATGGGCCGGGCTTAATACCGACCTATGTCAGCCTGCGCAGTCGTGAGTGATTTTCTGTTTCACGCAAGCGTACTGTAGAACAAAATCTAATACTGACGTAAAGTGATGTCTCGGATTAGCCTGCGCAGATTGCGCAGGCTGATCCGAGATAACACTTTACGCAAATGTCCGAATGCCCCTTTTCGCGTGTTGCAAGCTACTGATAAAATGGACTTAAAGGATCCACAATTATACATTGTACAGCGCACCACGGAGATTTGATAAACCACCCTCCTTTTGCCAGAGCACAGCTATAATACATTTGAATAGATCTTCTTGTAGGTCATAAACGTGTTGTTGCACCTAACAAAAACTGGTTATAAGAATTTTAGAGTAAAACTTTTTTTCCACCGTTTTATACTACAAGGTAAAGGTTGGTGTATATCTTTATTTGATTTTGAAGACATTGTCTGATTTTGTTAATCAGATACGTATTATTATGCTGATGGATCTTTATATAAGTATACTTACACATTTTCTAGCAATGAGCTTCGACAGCGCTCTTGTAAAACCAAGAAATCATATGAATTAGAGTGAGTTGTCGTTGAGATGTTGCCAAAGAGCCAAACAATACCAATCAATTAATCAAACCCACCAACCAACCGTTAACCAAGCAGTACACCAACCGAAACACCAACCAACAAACCAATCAAATCATTTGCCACATTTCCGAAACCGTTGTTCTACAACACGAAATAAATCGTCTGTACTTGATAGTATGCTCCTACATGCAAATAATTATAATTTCTGAAAATTCCATTCACTGTTTGAAAGGTGTGTCAATATGGTGTTCGAGTCGACTGGCCCTCACAATCATTGGATTTTTCGGATTTGTCAATCTGTATGCTCTGCGAGTTAACATGAGTGTTGCCATAGTCTGCATGACGAAACATGACAAGTGTCCCAGTGCAGCAAACCAGGGAGCTGTGAATATCACAGGAAATGTCACGTGTTTTGATGGACGCAAAGGAGGGGAGGTAACTCTTTCTTAGATTGAAAAGAAATGAAATACTTGAAATAAAAAAAAAATAAGAAAAACTGAGCTTGTATTCATGAAAAAGAATGCAATTAAATATTGTCTCTAATAAAACTTGATAACCAATTAACGCGGAAAGAAAAAACATTTTTCGATTAAATCTACAGAAGAAGATTCTGTTTGGGTTTGGTTCTGGTCCACTTCCTTACTGACTTCCTTACACTGTTCGGCGAGTATCTGTTCTCATACAGTTTTCTGAACCGAACTACCTTTAAGTTTTATTAAGTTCTGTTCATTATTAACTATTTTTGGTACCTTTTCATAATAGAAATAGGTTTTAAAAAGAAAGAATGTTATATTGAATCCCTTGGCCACCAGCCGAAGACCCTACGACCGATCCATTCAAAACCTCTATTTGACAACCAAATAAACTGGCGAAGCGGAAGTGGAACTGAATACCTCTGCTTAACCCTTCCCAAACAATCCCTGGTTTTTACGGGTCAGGAATAGAAGCCTTTTGAAAACATTGAGGGAAAAGGAGAAAATGCTGGTAACCAGCATTTTCTCCTTTTCCCACAATGTTTTCTACCCCATCATATAGAGAAATCATCTTTTTAGCAACTGTTAAGTTGTCAACTGCAGAATGCTCTCAGTTTGGTGTGGTCCAAAATTTGCCGTTTGGGAATGGGTTAATGGCACTTTATCTCTTTATAGATTTGTTTTAGCCAGTTGTACTTATGACTCGTATTTTATGCATTCTGCAGACTCACAATTACTCAAAAATGCGCATGTTATCCGCGAATTGCTTTTACGGACTGTAGATTTTTTGGCTACATTTTCATTCTATAGGGTAAACAACACTGCATTTTCTATTCACATCGTTTTCCAAGGCTGTGAGGTACGACTGGGACAAGAAAACGCAGGGATTCATCCTTGGATCTTTCTTCTGGGGCTACACCGTGACCCAGATACCTGGCGGATGGTTGGCCGGAAGATTTGGCGGGAAACACGTATTTGGATGGAGCATGTTTGTCTGCGCTGTGGCCACATTGCTTGTTCCCCTGGCGGCAAACGTTGGAGTGTGGCTTATACTTGCATTACGTGTTATAGCGGGACTCGGACAGGTGTGACATTATGATTTTTCTTCGTAGAATAATGACCTGGGTCATTTTGTAGGGGAGGGTAATTTTTCTGCATTTCACCGGCGTAAATCCGGTGATGAAATGTACCGTGTAGGTGCATATCAAGCTACCAGATATAGCCAAGGGACTTGATGGCTCTCATCACCAGAGGTATGCCGAATGATATTTAGGACAACAACTGTTTTTTGATAGCGACCGTTTTCTGTTTCAGGGAGTTGTCTGGCCTTCCATGCAGGTACTCTGGGGTCACTGGGCACCACCTTTAGAACGTAGCAAACTTAGTGGGTTTGTATATGCAGGTATGCAAATGTTTAACCCATTAAGAAAGATGCCTTTTGAAAACGCTGTGGGAAAAGGAGAAAATGCTGGTCACCAGCATTTTCTCCTTTTCCCACAGTGTTTTCTACCCTTACCAGAACAAATTTCAATTTTTCAGTCACCTTTATTTTGTAGTCTTCAAATGCTTTCAACTTGGACCAGTCTAAAATTTTCTCGAGTTAACATAACTCTTACAACTTTTGACTTTTAGGCCACACCTTTCAAAAACTGTTACAAACCTATTGGAATAGTTTTGATGCAGTGGTTTTGAAATGGGCAATCAGACCTTAAGCTGTAATGTTTTCTTTCATAAATGTACAGCAACCATGTTCTATGTACTGTAGTTTTTATACATATTTTTTGTTGTATATGGCCTTACATATATTGGCGTTTTTTTCTTTAAATCATTTTTTGTTTATCTTGATAAAACTGATACAAAAAAGGAGTTGCTCATGCCATGGGTCGTTATGAAAGTCCTTTTAGCAAAAGATTCGAACAGGGGACTCTGCTGGCGAGACCGGAGCACTGTCTTTGAAATACACGACGTCTGATCTCGAGTACACACTAGACATTAGGATGAGGTATCTCAGTTAACCCTTTACTAAATAGATACTCATTTCTACGCATTGCTTGTTGGAGCCTTTGAAAACATTGTGGCAAAAGGTGAAATTGCTCGTTCACCTTTTGCCACAATGTTTTCTACACTATCAAAAGGTGTCATATACACAAAAGAAACGGTTTCATCCTTGCTGTTATTTAGGGTCAGTTAGAGGTACCATAGAAATGCCTTATGGGGTAAAGGGTTAAAAACAGGAATGAAATTAAAAAGGTAAGGTCGGCTTCATTCATAAAATTGACTACTTCATGAACATGCATAACTGATAGAGTGCTATTTTTGTGATAAACATACAAAGAGAAACCCTACACGTTGCTATACGTATATTTCAAAGTTGTCTTTAAAATTACCAGACAGTGTAGGTCCGAGGTCAGAATGTCCTGTGCAGTCTGATTTCAATCTAAACTTTCCTTAAAAGCAAGTAATATCATGCTTAAGGCTCAGAAACTTACTCGGTGCTTCTTTTTTTAAATAGGAGCTCAGATTGGGAACGTTATTGCTTTTCCATTGAGTGGCTTACTATGTGATTACGGGTTTGCAGGTGGTTGGCCAAGTATATTCTATGTGTTTGGTAAGTAACACTTCATCATGACCTATTATCGCTTGAGTTAATTCTGGCTTCTGACCTTTCATTCTATGACCTTTCTTTGTCATAAATGACAATAACATGCGGAACAAATTTATGGAATATTTCCCAAATTCTGTTTGATTGTAATAATAATAATGGAACAATCTGAATTAGTAGCATCTTGATCTAGGCTATTGGTGGTTGGTGGTATGCATTTTATGTGTTTGGTATTACGTTAAATTTCGGCAAACACTTCATGAAAGACCATTGTAGCTTGTGATTGGCCGGTTATAGTATAATAAATGTTCAACCGGAAGTACCGCAGCCTTTTCCAGAAAAGCGCGGTTACCAACTGGATCTAATAAACTTTCGTGTTGGATATCAAAATCTTAGGTCATTCTCTGGGGATGATATTTTCTTCTGGACAATAATGCAAATGTACAGGAAATCATGAAGAAACTTATAATTTTCTGATATTATTCAGGTGGCCTCGGCGTGCTGTGGTTTGCTCTATGGATGATCATTGTGTACGACTCGCCGGTGTTACATCCAAGAATCTCCCCAGAAGAAAGATCCTATATTGTTGAAAGTCTGAAGTCTGATATCGACGTCAGTAAAAAGGTGTAATCTACGTTCCTGTTCTCTGTTAAATGATGCTTTTCAGGTGTTTAAGCTGTTTAAAAAAAAAAATAAAATAAACCCATAAACGAGATAACTTTGTGGATCCAAACAAGATTCTAACCGAATGACCCACCTGTTCGGTTATAGAAGCACAAGTGAAATTAACAACAAAGACGTATATACATAAGTGTCGTATTTGTATATGTGCAACCTTTTGTGAAGCTCTGTAATTAGATGAAGTATTTTGACTCATCATATACCATTTAGAAGCTTACATTTATGTTCATGAAATACCAAAATTATTAAATTCGTCATTTAACTAAGATAAAAACTCTGCAGAACCTTGTTGTTATCTGTGTTTAGATGACTCGTTTAGTAAATTTGATATTTCATGACCATTCATATAAGATCCTCTATGAAGTGACTTGATACTATGAACTCATGCTCTGTGAAACGGTAGTGTAGATCTAGTGCATCTGTTCAAATGGTATCAAACAGGTCAGCCTGCGTAGCCTGCGATTTTTTCTTATTTTTGGATAAATAAGGATCTTCAAAAAAAGAAATCGGAAAAAAAATCGAGTCTTTATGTATTACATTCTCCGAGGTTTATGAAATTGTTTATTGTAGAACACGAAGACGCCATGGCTGTCAATATTTACATCACTTCCGGTTTGGGCTATAATTGTGACCCACATGTGTTGTAACTGGGGAACCTATACCTTCCTTACAAACATACCTAGCTACATGAAGGATGTTTTTCAATTCGATATCAAACAGGTTTGTGGAACATGGCTCTTGTTTGGACGAAAATTATACTTACCTATTTCCAATAGACAACTTGAAATTTATCGCTACATAATGCTGATGGCGCAGTCTGATTTTGGATCTATACTATTCCCTTGTTTGTTCTAGCCCATAGGATGGGCCATATGAAAAATTATCACGAGTTGCGTGGATTCTATTTTTGGTGCAACAAAAGGTGAAATTTCTTGTGGCCAGCTTGTATATACATCTGTTGCAACTGTGGCATTTTCTTTTGCGCTAGATTACTGCTATGATGTTTCTACTATATTTGTCTAATGAAATGTCAGAATTGCTATCACGTGGGGCAGAACTCAAACAAGATATCATAATTATATGCACGAACTTGTGGTCTAAACAATGTCTTTATAGGCGAATAAAGGCCTTTTATCTGACAATAAGTCAATATTGCTTGCTTAAGTTTTCACAGATAAATGGATTTGCCAAAGTATTCCTTTAATAAAACATCGTCTCCACAGGCGAAGCCCTTTGCTGTACAAAGCGCATCCTGTGCACGGAGGGTAGAAACTATTATATTTTGCCATAAGACCCTTTGATCATTTTAACAGCTGAAAATCTCCGTTGTATTCTGCTTTTTTTCGAACAATTCAAGCTGTTGTAAAACCAAGGCCAAGAGAAGTAACACGTGGTCATCACATATGCATGGTATGTAATTTATTTGTTTATTAATTATTGTTATGACATTGAAAATGTGTTTATTTTTCTTGAAGGCCGCATTTCTATCTGCTCTCCCATACATTGGATTTTGGGCAATGACAAATGTATCTGGTCAACTTGCAGACTTCATGAGAAGCAGACATTGGCTTACCACGACAAAAGCAAGAAAACTCTTCAACAGCCTTGGTAAGCAATATAGTTTCATGGTTGTCTCCCGTTAATAACTATTTCAGTAGCATACGCTCTGTACAAAGCAGCTAGGTATATTTCTTGCTTATTAATAATTTACAACTTTGGGACTCGTCTTGGGAAAATAAGCTTATGCCTTACAAGAGTTTCTTATGAAATGTTACATAAATTGTGCCATTTTTTGAAAACTGTTCTTCATCCGTGATATATAAACTAGCCTACTACTTGTATGTTTAGGCTTTTTATCCAAACAGATATAGGGTTGTCGTGCATTGTTTCACTGCATCTTAGGCGAACTGAAGCAACGGTGACCGCGATAAGAATGCAGAGAAAATGCAGTCTTATCATTTTTACACATATGTCCATGCAGCAACACGCGATAAGGGGAATTCATACATTTGCGGAAAGTGTCCGAGTCTTGGATCAAGGTGCGCAGTCTGCGCAAGCTAATTCGAGACGGCAATTTACGACTTTATTGAATTTCCAGCAATAGTAGATTGGCGCAAAACAGAAAATTACATAAATGCGAAAACTTTCGTCTCGGATTAGCCTGCATGGACTGTGCAAGGTGGTCAAAAGCGACACTATACGCAAATATTCGAACGTCCCATTTTTGCGTGTTGTAGGCCAATTATCGTATAAAATGTTGTTGCTATCTAAATCTGTATTGGTGATCTTTCTAGCCCACAATAATGCCAACTGTACTTTTTTAGCTGCAATTAGATTTGTATACTCTTTAATGCTCTTCCATGATGTATTTTACCAAACAGGTCACCATACGATTATTTATTACTGAAATTTAGTCTGTCTTACAACCGTCTGAATTACAAGTAGAATGGTCCTTTGACATGCAGAAATTTGACAGATAGCAAAAGGTCTCAGCCAAGGTTAGCCTACGCGGATTGCATAGATGACATGTTTCGATACTTGTTGCAGATGCATTAAGCCCCCTTCTCACAGAGCATGGAATAACATTTATGATTTGTATTTAAGGGTCCATGGCGCCTGCCCTTTTTATTGTACTGACTGGATACCTGGGACGAGATGTCAAAATAGCTGTCATATTTCTGACGATCGGAGTGGCCATGTCTGGGTGCCAGTATGGTAGTGGGTTCATTGTGAACCCAGTTGATATTGCCCCGAGATATGCCGGGATCATTTTTGGTATTTCCAACACGACGGGTACACTTGGAGGGTTTCTGGCCCCTATTGTTATTGGCTTAATCACCACAGATGTGAGTATACTGTTTTGTACTGGTAGTGGAATCTTCCCTTTTTCCCCACAATGTTTTCAAAAGCTTACCTCTTCACGCTAGTGTGAACTCGAGATTGTGTGGAGCAGAGTTAGGTTGCATGACAAAGACAAACCAGACAAAGATTTAGTTATATCGATTACTCTAATCTGCTCCAACAGCTGAGAGCATTTAAAAATATCGTGAGAAAAGGGGCAATCGCTAATGACTCCCTGTTGATTTATTTTTGCAAAAAAAGATTGATATCGCCCCCCAAAAATAATGTTCTTTCCTTGCGCAGTTTGTCTATTTTCGCTTGTGCCCCACTTTTTTGGGGGAAGGGGAATCGGATTGTAAGTAATTCATCGATCCTTTTTTTAAATCTTCTTTCAAGTAAGACCTCTCTCAAACGTATCTTTCATCTCTTTAATCTTTATTCTTTTAATGATAGCATGCTCTTTATCTATAATCATATTCAAATAAACATTCCAACATTTTATCTGCAATGAGAATCATTTCTCCTGTATTGCAGCATCCTCGGATACCCCGGGGTCTTGCAGTTTCTCACGTCAAACACCAAGACTGTTAACTCCTCCGCTGACAAAATTTGCAGTTCGCATTTTTCGGTGACAAAATTTACGATTCCCAAGCTAGTCAACAGACTTTTTCATCAAGGTTTAGATTAAAGGGTTTGACGTTGCAGATCCAAGATCTGAATGCCATCTCTGTGCAGTCTAATCTTGACCTATATCATCCGCAAGACCATGGCAGTCATAGGGTTGATGGGCCAGCGTTCGCTCTTAACCTACTACCACTTAATCCCTACTTTTGACGACCCTGAAAAAGAGGCCTTTAGAAAACATTGTGGGAAAAGGAGAAAATGCTGGTAACCAGCATTTTCTCCTTTTCCCACAATGTTTTCTATCCTTCACAAAACAAATTTCAAATTTTCAGTCGCTTTTATTTTGTCGTCTGCAAGTGCTTTCGATTTGGGCAAGCCTAGAATATTGTCGTTTGGTAATGAGTTAACCGACTATATAAGAAATATTGCTTGTGCTTTCAGGTAACTTTCTTGTTTATTTCAGAAAACATTTGAGCAGTGGAAGCTTGTATTCGTTATTGCAGCCGCAATATACGTGTTTGGTGCCGTGTTTTATCTCGTGTTTGGGTCTGGAGAAGTACAGAGCTGGGCTAAAGACGTCGAAATACAAGACCAACAGCTGAATGTTTGTCGGGAACCAGTCAATGACCTCGGTGGAGGGAAAACCGGAAACGACACGACAGAAGTTTAACTCTCTAAATACTACCTGCGGTTGACTGCTTGAGCGCTGCAGTAGACATTGTGAAATATTGTCGCCAGGGGAAAACAATTCATTTTCCTCCATGTTTACAGTTGGCTTATTCATGAATTTAACCCAAATTCATGTTGATCATTCGTCTTTTGCATATCTCATATTCTGCACTGTCTTGTTAGATTTCATAATCCGCGAAACCTTTATAGCAAGTTTCATTATATTTTGAAAGCAAAATAAAGAAGAGAAAATGCTAAGTTAGTGTTGGGTTTTCCTTTATTGAAAGGGCGACATTGCATATAAACTTATATTAGAATGATATTCATGGGCTTACAGGCTATTGGAAAAAAAAGTGCAGTAGGTACCTTTCGAAAGATCAGCTGTATATAGATAATATACTGCGGCTTCATACATTCACATATTAGTATTACGAGTATATGGGCCGATATAGTGATAATACGCCAAAGTCACGATAGCTGACGAGCCTTTCCTAGACCGTGTAACGTGAACAATGCGCCATAGCTTTGACTTTGACCGAGATAAACTCTGCAGTCTTTTGTCCTTCAGTAACATTAACATTTCTGTATATATTTATTTTTTGTATACTGATATCTCTAATACAGTGGGCGATGTCAGCGGGACAACACATACCCTATAGGGGATGTGGGTTGCCCGGCTGACATCACCCTCGTAAAACATCAACTTTGTCAAAATCACTCGCAGACCTGGGATTTTCCCGGCACATACATAGGTATATTCACCATTCTTTAATGATTAGTAATTCCGAACAGAAACTACTGTATGCTAATATCTGCTGATTTATATTATATACTACTGAATAGTCCAAATTTTTGAGGTCGATCTTTTCTCACATGTTCTCATTTGGCTTTGTTCCTTTGCTAATGTTGTACAAAAGTTTGTACCTTAGTGAAAAATAAAGTATATGTTGTTGTTGATATTTATCATGGTTTCTTACCATGAAACTCGGGCTTACTTGAGCATAAACTTTTCGCTTTTCGTAATTTTTTTGCTCATAAAAGGACCGTTATAATCCCTATGAGTAGGCGCTTGATAGAAGTAGCCTACTACATGTATTTTATGGATCCATTCTTATGTGATAACACACTTTCTCACTTATAGCAAATTTCATTTCATATTCCAACATTTTTTGCGCTTCTGATAAAGGCCATGCAACATATTAAACTTGACAGCTAATCAAAAAGCAAAATCTGTAATGGAAGAGTAGATTCGCTATTAACCTTTACTCCATAGATACTCATTTCTACGCAATGTTTGTACGAGCCTTTGGAAAACATTGTGGCAAAAGGTGGGTATCAAAAGGTGTCATATAGACATAAGAAAAGGCATCATCCTTGCTGTTATTTAGGTTCAATTAGCGATACCATAGAAATACCTTATGGAGTTAAGGGTTCCAAAGCTTGTATCACGCGAAATGGGCATTCGGACATTTGCGTAAAGTGTCGTTCTGAATCAGCCTGCGCAGTCCACGCGAGCTAATCCGATCGACTTTTTCCGTTTTTATCTAACTTTCTGTTTAACGCAAGTCTACTGCAGCAAAAAATATGATTTAATCGTAAAGTGCCGTCCCGGATTAGCTTGTGCAGGCTTATCCGAAACGATACTTTAAGCAAATGTCCGAAAGCCCATTTTCGCATGTTACAAGCCATTTATGTGACCCTAGCCTGGCATTCAGGCCCTGCATTTAAGTCATTCTAATAAACAAGGTACACAACTACAGCAAAGTCACAGAAATATAATTATGTGTTGTTACTTAAATCAGACATCAGAACATTGAGAACACACAGATTTCGTTTTGCAGTTTTACTTGATGATTTTGTTTTAATGAAAAGGCTCTATTTAACGGACTGACACCAGTCTAATGTGACCCCTATCTCCGTTTAAAAACAAAAACAGGTTAATTTAGTACAAAGATTCACCCCTGCGAGCAAAAACACAACCTGTTCGTTTGATTTATGCGGGATGTAATTGAAATAACACTTAAATCAGAAAGCCGTATGCAATATCGATAAACGTGCGTAGAATAAGAGGGTTCCGCCTGTGGTAATTAAGCAAGAAAATGTTAACTCTGACGTCATAATGAGTTGGAAGTCTTCCATTTGATCTAGATTGAGCCCGCAGACTTTATTTCCGCGGTAGGTGCTGTATTTTTTCGTATAAATCATTCTGAAATATCGCAGTTTTGGGACTTGCCTGTGTCAGTTATCATAGTTTGTCGTAAGTTGGACTACTTTCGATCGTTGAGGGAGCTGGTCACGTGGGAATACCTAAGGACGAAGCAATGCAAGTACCATCAAAGAACTGATGGACTCCAGGAGAAGATAACTACGTGAGCTTTCGCATTGCTTTAACTGAAAAGGTGTTTAGAAATCGAAATAAAACAAAAACGGATTCAAACAAAGTAAATCAACATAATGTATTCATTTATTATCCATCCATTTAGGTTGAAAGCAGCATAGCTCTCTGCCACATCCATGGGCGGATCCAGAGGGGAGAGGGGAGACCGGGGGTCCGGACCCCCCCCACCCCTCTGGAATTTTGTATACAGTCATAAATTTGGGAAAAAAAGGTTCTAAATATGGAGACCTCCTCATGTTTAGAACTGCATGGAAACGTTGACATTTTTTTGTAAACGGCTTACATCCACTGAAATCCGGAAATCAAAGTATCATATAATAAGACTAGTGCGTTTTCGGTGGGACCCCCCCCTGAGAAAGATATCTGGATCAGCGCATGACACCTATACACTGTATTCCTAAGTGCGCTTGAGTGTATGCAGAGAATTGGTTAAGCTTCTTTTTACGACCCAAAGATAGTTGCAGACAGTATGGATGAAGACCAGTCTGATCAGACAGTGTAAATCTTCAAGCTACACTGTCTGATAAGGAAATTTTCGCTCCACCCCCCCCTTTTGATATAGCTAAAAAAATTGGGATATTACTGTCGGCTTGAAAATTTCTTTTTGATTATTTAGCACTGTAAAGGTTCAATGCTTAACCCATTACCAAACGACAAAATTTTAGACGGGTCCAAATTGAAAGAAAATTTGAAATTTATTTTGTGAAGGGTAGAAAACATTGTGGAAAAGGAGAAAATGCTGGTTACCACCATTTTCTCCTTTTCCCACAATGTTTTCTAAAGGCTTCATTCTGAGGGGCATCAAATGTAGGGATTGTGTGGGTTAACTCTTTACTAGGCAATCCCTGGCTTTGCCGACCATGAGGAAGAAGCCTTTTGAAAACATCGCTGAAAAAGAAGAAAATGCTGGTAACCAGCATTTTCTCCTTTTCCCGCAATGTTTTCTACCCTTCCCAAAACTATTTTCAAAACTTGAGTCACATTAATTTTTTGTTGTCTGCAAATGCTTTCAATTTGGACGATAGGTCTACATTTTCTGTCATTTGGTAAAAACTTAATCCTTTACCAAACTTGTAATCCCTGGTTTTCACGACCCTGAGATAGAAGCCTTTTGAAAACATTGGGGGAAACTTTTTTCACAATGTTTTCTACCCTGCTGGAAACAAATTTCAATTTTTGAGTTACGTTCATTTTGTCGTCTGCAAATGCTTTCAATTTGGACGACAAGTCTAAATTTTTTGTCATTTGATAAAGAATTAAAGCAGAATAACATTTAAGTAAATCAGGGTCCGTATTCACCAACCATTCTTAAGAACTTTCTTTGTCTTATTCTTCAAAATTTTGTTAGTGTGAAAGTAATAGAACATCTAACTGGCTAAACCATTTAGTTTAGCCAATGAGAAGTTCTGTTACTTTCACAGTCAGGAAATCTTGATGAATAAGACCAAGAACATTCTTAAGAATGGTTGGTGAATACAGACCCCCAGGTTTGGAAACTGTTTCCATGCACTCTTTGTTTCGGATGGTGATGGTTTTAACCCATAACCCTTGTCCTGCGAAATAACTGAAAAAAAAAACTTTCAAGTCGAAAATTAAAACCCAAATGTTGCCATTTCAAAGATATATTTCAGGGAAAAATATCTCCGTGTCGGACGGTGTATATCCAGCATTAGACTTCACGTTCTGTGCAGTCTACTCTTGATCTATATTGTCTGCAAAAGGTCATTGTCGCGCTCAGAAGCCTTAGGGTTAACTCTTTACCACACGAGAAAATTTTAGACTGGTCCAAATTGTAAGCATTGTGTGTAGGGATTGTGTAGTAATGGGTTAACCTGGGTAACACGAAACTTTGAAGGCAAAAAACAAACAGCAAATATTGTAGGCCTACATAGATCTATTTACTTGTGGGGTTAACTTCTTACCGGACGTTGTAAATCCAAGATCAAACCGCACGTTCTTAAATACTGATCGCAATTCAAGCGCTTTGAGTCCCAGGGTTGAACTAGCCTCGAAAAAAACCCTTTGTGCTAAGATAGTTTTGTGCTTTCGTCTTTTATACACAAAGTTTGAAAAATGACGATGTCTGGGAAACCACAGGGAGTGCAAACGGAAGTAAATCATTCTCACGTGGTTGCTTGATATTCATTCGTCATCATTGTACTTCGTACCCGAGTTGTTGGCACAGAGTTCAGACAGAACAATAATTGCAACGATTTAGTACTTCTGTTGATTCTGATGACGTCATAAACGCTTCAACATGCTTAAAGTATTAATTTGTGCTCAAATGACTATTAAAAGCACTTAACATCACGTGATTTTGTTTTGAACGAGAAAATATGCTTGCGGCATCTTTTGAATGATTTTCGAAGCCCAGTTTCCTGTTATTCCATTTTTTTCACCCACATCAAACAGCATTCTTTATACATAAATGTAGTAGTTTATTCCATTACCACACAATACCTACTTTTCTGACGACCCCGAGAAAGAAACCTTTAGAAAACGATGTGGGAAAAGGAGAAAATGCTGGTAACCAGCAAATCTCTCCTTTTTCCGACAATGTTTTCTACCCTTCACAAAACAAATTTCAAATTTTCACACTGACTTTTATTTTGTCGTCTGCAAATGCTTTCGATTTGGACAAACCTAAAATTTTGTTGTTTGGTATTGACTTAAGTTCAATCCATACGTAACTTGGACAGTTTACTTTTTGCAACTTGGGTCCATTTAATTTATGAATTTAACACCTGGTTAATAAAAAAAAAGATCATCAGCAGAAAAAAATACCATTAATATATGAATAATAAACATTGTTTAATAGAAAGATGCGAAAGATAACTTTCCTGTTAGCCACAGTATTTATAAATATTGCTGGTTACCGACAGTGTGTAATAGAAATAGAAATTGGTTCCTTTTCATATTAAAAAAAAAGAATCCTAAGAGATAGACAAAGAAATGTTCTTAGAATGGTTGGTGAATACAGGCCAATGTTTACATTTTAGGCAATGAATTTAAAATTTTAAGTTCAGAAATTTGAACATGTTATCTCTCTCTCTCTCTCTCTCTTTCTCTCTCTCTGGGAAAAAGAGGGCCATGGGAGGGGGCGGGGCTGGGGCCATTGGTCAAATGAAAGGAACACCATTTTTGTGGAGCTCAACTTGTTTGCCAAGTATAAGGCTTAAAAGTATGCAAAATGTACAAGTTTTATTCACAATTTACAAGACGACCCTACGGTTTGTTCATTTTGAAAATGAAACAGGGGTTTGTCGACACCTCAACAGTTATTCAAGAATAATAAATGTTTTACTGTACATTAGCTTTTCTTTATCTACTCTACTAAATTGATTGAATTAAACGATTATATAGAAAGAAATTAATTACGCCTGTCTGTCCTTGAAACCAAACAAATACTTAAATTGTGTTTCAAAATCAAAACGAAAAGGTAATTCACCCAGCAAACTATATATAGAATTAAAACGCTAAGCCCTGGAAACCCGTATTGGTATGTTGATAGACGTAGCCCGGGGGTACTAACTGTTTAAACCTTTGCCACACAATGACGACTGTTGACGACCCTTAGAAGCAAGCTTTTTGAAAGCATTGTGGGAAAAGGAGAAAATGCTGGTAACCAGCATTTTCTCATTTTCCCATGGTTGCTATCTTATCTATAAACAGTGCACCTTTTGAGACGAATGAAAATTGTCGTCTGCAGCTGCTTTCAATTTGAAAAGGGCTAAAAATTTGTCGTCTAGTAAAGGTTTAAACAACAAAACAGAAAAATGTGAACACTGTGCATACCGGATATCGATGAAAAAAAAAAACTTCTTTAAGTAGCTCCTTTCTTCATATTTCTTCTTGTAAAAGAACACTTCATTAACAAAAATTGTCATGTAATAGTACTTTCTTAAAAAAAAAAAACAAGCACTCATTGTGGGAAAAGGAAAATGTCTGTAGAAGAAAAGGCAATTGAAACGTAAGAAAGTAGTAATTTTTTCTTTTTTATACGATGTTTTAAAAGGATATTTTTAAAAGCCCTGCCCCTGCCCCTAGCTGTGGTTCTCTCTCTCTCTCTCTCTCTCTCTCTCTCTCTCTCTCTCTCTCTCTCTCTCTCTCTCTCTGTGTCATTCTCTGTCCCTCTCTCTCTCTTTCTCTGTCCCTGTCTCTCTCTCTCATTCTCTGTCTGTCTCTCTCTGTGTCCGCCTCTCTCTCTTTCATTCTCTGTCCGTCTCTCTCTCTCTCTCTCTCTCTCTCTCACTCTCTGTTCTCTCTCATTCCCTGTCCGTCTCTCTCTCACTCTCTGTATGAGAGAGAGAGAGAAATAGATAGAGAGAGAGAGAGAGAGAAGAGAGAGGAGAGAGAGAGAGAGAGAGAGAAGAGAGAGAGAGAGAAGAGAAGAGAGAGAGAGAGAGAGAGAGAGAGAGAGAGAGAGAGAGAGAGAGTTTCTGATTGGCTTAACCAAATGGTTTAGCCACTCAG
The DNA here is from genome assembly GCA_943736015.1 of Tridacna crocea. Classification (NCBI taxonomy): domain Eukaryota; kingdom Metazoa; phylum Mollusca; class Bivalvia; order Cardiida; family Cardiidae; genus Tridacna; species Tridacna crocea. The sequence continues at coordinate 53,838,551 of OX031064.1, read as the reverse complement.
AAGTTTTATTACTTTCTAAAGCTGGACTGAGAGTGGAATAAAAAAGGATTGGTGCTAAAAATTTTAGATACCCAGGTCAGCCTGTGCTGTACGAGCAGGCTGATCTAAGTCCAAACATTTACTTTTTGTACATTTCTGCGTGTTCAAGGACCAGTGTAGTCGATTAAAAGACAAAATGGGTTTAAGAGATCCGTTTTATGATATAATTTGCCTGGTATGGCTTGCAACATGCGAAAAAGGGGCATTCGGACATTTGGGTAAAGCGTCGTCTCGGATCAGACAGCGCACTCCGCGCAGTCTAATCCATGACGAGACTATCCATTTTTGTGTACTTTTCTGTTTTGCACAAGTCTATTGTAGTACAAAATGTAATATAGTCGTAAAGTGCCGTCTCGGATTAGCCTGCGCGGACTGCGCATAATCCGAGACGACACTTTACGCAAATGTCCGAATGCCCCTTTTCACGTGTTACAAACCATATCATACATTATGGAGATCCATTAAACCCCCTTTTGTCAGAGCATGGCTCAAATGTATATTTTGCAACCTCGATGGCAAACAAGTCGTAACTTCAAGACAAAAGAAACAGATGGCAACTTGCAGACAAACAAGTATATCATACAAACAACGAAGCAAAAACACAAAAAATATGTTGCAATTTTTCATCACAACAATGGTGAATAACGTCAACACGTTCGACAAACAAAACGCTCTCATTATGATTACGTAACAAACACTGATATATAGTCAAACAGTGCACTTTATCATGTTGATTGTCTTCCCAGAGCTGTTTATGTTTCTACGTACTCTGAACCTGCTAAGTAAGTCAAATGGAACCTTCATGCTGATAGCAAAAAAAAAACAAAATTTTGCCGTGTAAAAGGTATTCTTGTGAAGAATTATCTGCTTATCGGACAGTCTGGATCCAAGATCAGACTGCACATTCTGTGCTGTCTGATCTTGATCAACACTGTCCGCAAAAGGCATTTACGTTGCGCTGTCCTGGTCCTGCACTTTGTGACTTAAGATGTTTATGCATAGAATGTAAAGCAATTAGAACAACTAGCACATACGCAGTCTGATCTTGCTCTATACCCTCTAGTGCTGTTTCCGTAGTAATTGTCACATCAACTTAGTTGAACGAAATATTTTTTTCTTTTGTAAACGACCACAATTTGTAAAATGGGAGAATAAGCATTAACCCTCTCCAAAACAATCCTATGTTTTTCACGACCCTGAAGAAAGAAGCCCTTTGAAAACATAGTGGAAAAATGAGAAAATGCTAGTAACCAGCATTTTGTCCTTTTTTGCTACTATGTTTTCTACTCTACCAGAACAAATTTCGACTTCTGTAAATGCTTCCAATTTTGACCAGTTAAAAAATTTTCTCGTTTGCTAAAGGTGGTATACTAAATTTCTTTCTAAACGACACAAGGCAGATACTTTTTGAGCACTGAAATCGAAAGTACTTTTTCAACTCTAGATGAAGATAATTTTTAGTCCAAGCAGCTTTCTGCGCAGATCCAATACCATGGTCAATATTAACCAAACATTCTTAAGAACATGAATAGTCTGACTCATATTCACCAAGATTTTACAAATTTGAAAGTAAAACAACTTCTAATAGGCGTAACCGAAAGGTTTAGCCAATCAGAAACTGTGTTACATCCAAGACCAGAAAATCTTTGTGAAAAACACTTAGAACGTTTCTAAAAAATGTTGGTGATTTTTTTAAAGTATAAATTCAGTCATGTTCCTTCCAACAAATGTAGTAAATAGCGCACTGAAAGGTATTAACGGAAAAAACGAAGCCGACTTCCCAAGTATTTTTTTAATTTCTTAGGAAATAGGCTTTGGTTAAGCCCTCATCAATCGGTGCCGACTTACATCTTCAGAGCCGGTTCACATAATCGGAGCCCGTCTTTGATTTTATCATTTTTTGTGTTATTCCTTTTCATTTCCGCACTTAAGTGAATGTAACATTTCAAGACATTAACCCATTACCACACAATCCCTACTTTTGGCGCCCCTGAGAAAGAAGCCTTTTGAAAACACTGTAGGGAAAGGAGAAAATGCTGATAACTAGCATTTTCTCCTTTTCCTACTGTGTTTTCTACCCTTCCCACAACAAATTTCAATTTTTCAGTCACCTTTATTTTGTCGTCTGCAAATGGTTTCAATTTGAACCAGTCTAAAATTTTGTCGTGTGGTAAAGAGTTAAATCACGCTTTAGAGCAGCAAGACTCTCTTATTTGCCAATTAAATGGCAATAACAGACTGAATTTGGGTCCGTGACCTATTTTTTCGGCTACAGTCAACCCATGCCACAAGTGGTTCAAACAACATCATACATTGGTTACAACTTTCGGAACTGAAGCAAATACTTGGAAAAATCAGAGCAATGCATGACATTCTCCATTTTTGGAATTCAAAGACATGAGAACACATGATCACAAATAATGACAAGCTTGCCTGTTTTTTAGTTGTTTTTCAGTCGACATTTGCTCAATGTACTTTAGTCGTCCTTGTAATATATGGGGTTAAAATCGGAATTTACGAAGCAAGCAAGAAAGAAAGAATATAGACAGACAGACACAGACAGACAGACAAGAACGATGATCCTGCCAGATTACAAGTTAACCTTTATCCTAATCTTAATAACTTTTTAATTATTGCCATTTAAGATAACCCAAATTAACTTCCGCTCGGAAGTTCAACAACCTGATTAACTTTAATCCTTACACAGTTTAGTGCAATGTTTAGACCTTTTGCAGACCGCTTAGATCAGAAGCAGATTGCACAGAAAATTCAGTGTAATCTTCGAATTAAATTGTCAAATATGGCAAGTTATATATATAAAAAAAAATCGGCTTTGAAACTCCAGTATTTTTTACAACTATTGGCAGGAGTTTAGTTATCTAGCACTTTCAAGGCTAATCCACGTTATCTTGTTTGTACTCGGTCAACATCTTTAACCCATTACCACACAATCCCTACTTTTGACGCCCCTGAGAAAGAAGCCTTTTGAAAACACTGTAGGAAAAGGAGAAAATGCTGGTAACCAGCATTTTCTCCTTTTCCCACAGTGTTTTCTACCCATCCCAGAACACATTTCAAATTTTTCCATCGCTTCTTATTTTGTCGTCTGCAAATGCTTTCAATTTGGACCAGTCTAAAATTTTGTTGTGCGGTAAAGAGTCAATATAAGTAAATGTACATCTATACAATAAAGGAAAGTCTAAACGAAAGTCTGGCACAATGAGTAATTTTCGCAAATCATGCTAAGTTAAAGTCTTCTTTGAAATCTAATAAGTAGCTAACTGGTTGGTTGAAACGCCCTGTCAAAGAATGCTCGCCTCTCCTGTATACCAGCCTGACTACTGAAAGTTTGCAAAAGATGAACTTGTGCGTGCTCTAGCTCATTTTGTTTCAGACAAGTTTCAAAAAGAAACCCTATAACACTCTATGTGAAAATATGACCCCTATGGACGGTAATTGAAGACTTTTGATAAAGAATTATCCAATAATGCTACATGGCAGTTATCAGTAATTTAACTCATTATCACACAATTACCTACTTTTGACCCCCCTGAGAAAGAAGCCTTTAGAAAACATTGTGGGAAAGGGAGAAAATGCTGGTAACCAGCATTTTATCCTTTTTCCACAATGTTTTCTACCCTTCACAAAACGAATTTCAAATTTTCAGTCACTTTTATTTGTCGTCTGCAAATGCGTTCAATTTGGACTAGTCTAAAATTTTGTTATCTGGTAAAGGGTTAAGCATTGGTGTCCTTTGACAAGAATATCACTTTTTAAAGAAAAATCATTATCATTTGATGACCCCGTACTTAACCTATGATCCTCAGGGGTGGCCATGTTTTGCCCAGCAGATATCATTTGAACAGTATGCTTATGCAGTAGTAGCCTCGAACTTTAACCTTTCCAAAAGTAGGTCAACTTAAGGTATCCATCTGCAGTTCCTCTTAATGCCCATGCCAAGTTTCAGTACCAACTGAATTCTGGTCGTAAAACATTTGCAGATAGATTGTTTCACAGACAGAAAATATTGGTGCACGTGTAAGGATTAGGTATACGGTGTAACGCTTTAATTCTCTGCCAAGACGAAAATTATAGACATCCGCATCAAACCCAGTCGGAAACTATAAGTTGAGTATGGATCTAATGAATTACCTTTGAAGAGATAGAAAGTGTGGGAAAAAGAAAAAAATCTTGTGACCAACATTTTCTCCTTTTCCTTTTTTTTCCACATCATTTCTCAAGGGTCGTGAAATTACGGGGCCGTCTGTTAAAGAGTCTGGATCCGCCATCTTGAAAATTTTGTGGACTCTGTAGATTGCAGGAGGATTCGGTTTATTAAGCACAATTTGCAACAGGTGTGCTGTACAATTGAATTATCTTAAAACGAGGCACGAAAAAAGGCGGATTGAAGTTCAAAGAGAGTTATTTGAGTTTTTTCCCTCCTTCAAAATATGAGATTCATCCAAGTTCTTATCTTCATTAGCTATTTTCTGATTTCTGCATTTCACGGTAGTAAATAATAATTCCTGGGTAGTGTTTACATGTAGTATCGATGTTATAGATATACGTTTTATTTTTGTGTACGATTTTCTTTTTCAAAGATAAAAAGTCATTAATCCCTAGGCTGCTTAACGCGATTTACTGACCTTTTGAGCACAAAGGAGATCAAGATCAGACTGCGTAGGACGTCCCCAACATCTTTGAAATCACAAAAAGAAAATGTTTTTATATCGGCTGAAAATTTTCATTTAATTGTAAATAGCAGGATAAGGGTAAAAAAGATTCCCTTCCCATTTCTCATAACATAGCATAACACAACATAACATAACATAACATAACATAACATAACATAACATAACATAAAAATTTAATATAATATAACATAACATCACTTAACACATAACATGACATAAAACGACACATAGCATAACACAAAACAACACAATATAACATAATATAACATTTATTTAGCACAAAAACACCACTTCCATGTTTATAGTTTACAATTATTATTGTTATTATTACAATTATTTTGAAACAAATTTATGCCCATGTGCGCAGATCCAAATTAAGCTAAACGTTCTGTGCACTCTGATATTGATCTATTTTGTCTGCAAAAGGATTCCGAGTCGTACTTAGCAGCATACAGCTTAAACTCATCACCAAACGCAAATATTTTAGGCTTATCCAAATTGAAAGCATTTGCAGACTACAAAATAAAAGGGACTGAAAATTTGAAATGTGTTTAGTGAAGAGTAGAAAACATTTTGGGAAAAGGAGAAAATGCTGGTTACCAGCATTTTCTCCTTTTCCCACAATGTTTTCTAAAAGCTTCTTTCTCAGGGTCGTCAAAAGTAGGGAATGTTTGGTAATGGGTAAATATGGTTTTAGTAAACAGCTCCTTCTTATCACTTCAGTGAGCAGTTATGGGCCTATACACTGTGTGGATTCAGTAATCATACAAAGCGAAACTTTACCAAAGTAGGGATCCATAAAATTCATTTTGTCTAACAGTATAAACTTTGACAAGCAGAGAATCGATCGGCTGAAGTATGAGGTAAAGTGGTTCTTTGACATGCAGAAAATTGAACGAGAGAAAAAAAGTTTCGACTCTGGTCATCCTGCGCCGACTGCGCAGACTGACCGCTTCACTACTTTTTGTAGATGCATTAACTCATTACCAAACAACAATATTTTAGCTTGTCCAAATCCGGAAAGCATTTGCAGATGACAAAATAATAGTGATTGAAATTTGTTTATCTGAAGGGTAGAAAACATTGTGGGAAATGGAGAAAATGCTGGTTACCAGCATTTTCTCCTTTTCCCACAATGTTTTCTAAAGGCCTCTTTCTCAGGGACGTCAAAAGTAGGGATTGTGTGGTAATGGGTTAAGCACCCTTTTCATAGAGCAGAATATTTTCAGGAATTTTAACCTTGCATGAACGATATCAAAAGAATTAAATCAAAAGAGGGAAATAAAATCCAGTTGGGGAAAAAAAACCCAAAAAGAACAATAGCCTACGGGGGTGAATCGCCGAACAATACAGAAGTCAAGGTCGTTTGCTTTTGTAACAAAAGCCTCTTTAAACATCTGAAGGAAGAAACCACCTTTCTTATAAACAGATCCTGTGTATCTCTAATAAAAACCAGACAAAACACTCGAACTCTGGCAATAAAAGATTTTAATTTGACCTATTAACCAATCAAACACTCGCAATATCGCAAAGTGCGGCTACAACGCACTCAAGTTTTATAGACCAGACCTGCGACCAATCATACGTGAATTACTGAAACGGGGAAAAATACTGTATACTTTTTGCAGGCAACCAGTGATATACCTTACAGAAAACAACACCCAAAGGGAATCCGTTATTTGTGATAAAGAACGAATGCCTTTTTCAACATCTCGTTGAGGCTAAGTGAGGTGTACGAGACCATAGATCTGCAATCATTTTGATTATTTTATTTGCAAATGCCAAAGTTATCGCATTTTAAACTATAGGCTGCCTATTGGGAAAGGGAAAGGAAAAATCCAGGGAAACCCAGATTGCCACTCACTGATTTGATTTTTTTACCCTTTTCGCAGCGAAAGCCATAGTAATTTTGGTGGTGTAGATCAGGATCCGGCAGCACAAAAACATGCAGCCTGATTTTTGACCGACAATGATCGTTTTTCTGTAAAAAATTCAAACTATAGTCGCCCCTTCATCAAATTTCAGAATCAGTGCTTTTTTTTTAACTTAAAAAGGTACCTGTATTTCAATCTTTTTTTTTTTTGGATAAGGGTTACCAAGGCAACACACCTGGTTTAGACACGCCCTCGGACCGGTGTACCTGTATTAACCCAGTTTTAACAAGGTCATGTCCTAATTATCAACAACTGAAAGTTCACTGAATAAGAAGCTGGTACATACGGTTCGTATTATAAATTTTCTGTTTTCATTGCCTTTCAGCGCCCATTGACGATACCAGGGACTTTTGCGGACGGAGTAATGCAGAGAAATGATCCCCATTACAAAATGACCCACGGTCATTTCTCGACATAGAGGAATGACCCATGGGTCATTTCTCTACGTCGAGAAATGACTCATGGGTCATTTCTCGACGTAGAATAATGACCCGGGTCATTTTCTACGTCGAGAAATGACCCATGGGTCATTCCTCAACGTCGAGTAAAGACCCGTGGGTTATTTTGTAATGGGGGTCATTTCTCTGCATTACAACGGCATGGATCAAGATCAGACTGCACAGAACGTGCAGTCTGATCATGATCCATACCGTCCGCTTGATTGATCGAGCCTGAAGGGTAGAAAAATTCTGACACAGTTATCAGGGTTGTATTTTCAGCTGGCGAATAAGGTAGACTTTATGATAAAAGTCGTGCTTTGGCGAAAGGGGGCTTCATGAACCTCCATGATCCAAAGATAGCAAGAAAGTCGCCACATTATGACCCATTTAAATCTTAACCTTTTTCCCCATAAAGCATTTCTATGGTATCTCTAATTGACCCTAAATAACAGAGAAGATGAAGCCATTTCTTATGTATAAATGACACCTTTTGATAGCATAGAAAACATTGTGACAAAAGGTGAAATTGCTCCTCACGAGCAATTTCACCTTTTGCCACAATGTTTTCCAAAGGCTCCTACAAGTAATGTGTAGAAATGAGTATCTATGGAGTAAAGGGTTAAAACCGATAAAATCATGAAGTACACTGGTTCTTTGACATGCAGAAAATTACCAGAAGCCGTTTTGTACGAAGTTGCTTTATTGCTTTATTGAAAATTACCAAGTAATCAGTTTTCAACCGTCTATAGTGAAGCTCTGACACAGTTTTTTTTTTCTGCAGATATACTTAAGCAGATGGTTATCCCATTTAAATAAATTTAAACAATATCAATGCTTTGATTTATGTACAACCACATGCAGATTTCTTCTGGGGTCACGAATGCATGGAGAGTTTCTTTTTGACCTACTTTGCACAAATTGTTAAGTTACATGACGTTCAAAGACGAGTATTTTGTGTCTGCATACTTGGTTTTTGTTCTCGAAGTGTGTTTCAGACTTTCATGGAGTAAATACAAGCAATTATTTCATGCTTACCGGTTGGATATCGAGAAATAGCAGTGAAAATATTTTTCGATCTTAAACTGGTACAACCAGTGAAAATACCGATTTTCACGTTCTTGTTGCCTAGGTAAATTGCGCGTGCCTAACAACCGGATGGGAAATATGACGTCATATACCTTACATTTCTCGTGCTTGACGTAAGATGCTATGCGGGAGGGGTACACCACGGGGAATAAGGGAAAAGAACTTTACTGAATTTTGATAAAGCTCCTCCCAGAAAGGGTAAAAACATGAAATAAATAGAATATTTGTTTTTTTCGGTGAAAGATCGAAATTTATTTCATCTCGTGAACACCATCGGTAATATTTTCACTCGTGGCTGCGCCACTCGTGAAAATATTACCGATGGTGTCCACTCAATGAAATAAATTTCGATCTTTCACCGAAAAAAACAAATATCCTCTATTTATTCGACGACGCATAGATCTTACATAACGTACGATCATTGCATAAGGAATTTTGTTCCGTTCCTGAACGAGAGCGGTGGCCAAGTCCATGAGATTGTTGATGTTTCGCCGTGATCGAACCTTTCCTTCTCAAAAATCACATACATGTTCCATTGAATTCATATCCGTCGATAAGGCTGGCCAAGGAAGAACGTCAACATTGTTTCTGTTCAGAAACTGCTGACTGATTCGTGCAGAGGTGTAGCCATACAAGAAATTGATTGAGAAATTACAAGAACTTTAAGAAAAACCTAACTTTAATGTAAATATACCGTAGTCTTTGAGTACTTTCGCAACTTTGATTTTAGTACCACCTTCATTTAAACTGCAAAAACCTATTTTAAACTTTCTGTTAAACCATTACCACACAATCCCTACTTTTGACACCCTTGAGAAAGAAGCCTTTAGATAACATTGTGGGAAAAAGAGAAAATGCTGGTAACCAGCATTTTCTCCTTTTCCCACAATGTTTTCTACTCTTCACAAAGCAAATCTTAATTTTTTATTCACTTTTATTTTGTCGTCTGCAAATGCTTTCGATTTGGACAAGCCTAAGATATTGTCGTTTGGTAATGAGTTAAGCAAAATCTGATTTGCCTGGTATTTTCTACAAACTTATTTATACTACATGTACCAAATTTGTTGGTCTTCAGTAAAACATGCGACGACAAATGAAAGGAAATAAAGCCCACACGTATTTATGAAACTGTGTATATTTATTTGTTTTTTATGGTGCAACACATATTCGTGTATCATGCATCTCTAGCTTATCAGTCGTGCGTCCGATTGCGTTTTGAATACGACTAATAGATGTTGAACAAGTCGCATCCCATCTTACAACAATTGTACCACCGTTGTACGACCTGAAAAGACTCCAAGCGACTATCCTTAACCTTTCCCAAACAATCCCTGGTTTTTACGGGTCTGGAATAGCACCCTTTTGAAAACATTGTGGGAAAAGGAGAAAATGCTGGTAACCAGCATTTTCTCCTTTTTCCCACAATGTTTTCTATCCTATCATATAGAAAAATAATCTTTTTAGCAACTGTTAATTTGTCACCAGCAAAATGCTTTGAATTTGGTCTGGTCCAAAATTTGCCGTTTGGGAAAGGGTTAAAAGAAAAAAGAAAATCAGCCACTAAAATGCCCTCCAGCCTTTATTGAAGGAAGCTTGAAGCTGGTGCAAAACTTTCATGTTTCTTTTTGCCTGTTGTTTGTTGCCTTTTTTGACGACGTTTCGTTCGTTCCTCAGAATTTAGTGTTGATCTGATGAGCCCACATTTTGGCGGGTATAAATATATCCGGCTTGTTGTGCGACCACTGGAACAACCAGTCTCATTATCATGCCGCCGGTGTAATGCAGAGAAATGACCCCCATTACAAAATGACCTACGGTCATTTCTCAACGTAGAATAATGACCCATGGGTCATTTCTCTACGTCGAGAAATGACCCCCGGGTCATTTCTCGACGTAGAATAATGACCCGGGGGTCATTTTTCTACGTCGAAAAAATGACCCATGGGTCATACCTCTACCTCGAGAAATGACCCGGGGGTCATTTTGTAAGGGGGGTCATTTTTCTGCATTACACCGGTCTCACCAAACAACTCGACCAATCGCACGGTATTGAGACAACTCATACGAAAATGCCATCGGCATGTATGATTGACGTCGCGACAATCCAGCGCACGTACCCATGCAACACTCACGTAAACGTACACTCTGGTATTAAACATACGATTGTTCGCGCAGGCGAATGTGTCTTTGTCTTACAACAGTCGCTTCCATTCACCCTCTTTGATCGACCTCTAATGCATTTGTTACAGCTTTTTGGACCCCATTTCGAGAGAAGCATTTCAAAGTCGATCGTGCGACCGATTTGTCGCAATTAGCCGCACCACAATTGTGAAAGGGGCTTTTATAAAATGTATCTTATACAGGCGAGAAAACACAGTTAGAAGAAGAGCAGTTGATGATTACTTGAATATTCTCTGTTTCCAACAATGTTTTTAAAAGTACTCTTCCAGGGGCTGGCAAAAGATAGGATTCTTTTGTAAAAGAGGTTTGTTTTTATATTCAAATTAGGAAACACTAACTCGAAGATGATGGAAAACAATGCAGCTTGAAGTAAACAATTCGGTTTCTTAGTAAGAACACATGTGCCGACCTTGTTTTATAATCATATTGATAATAAAGAAACCATAAATTGAGAATTATTCAATATACGCACATTTTCATGGACTTTTAAATCGAACATCATTACTTCAAAGTCTTTGTAGGAGTATTCCATAAACACACTCTTTTGCTTTTTTTGTACCGAACACATTTCAAAACAAATAAGAAATACCTTCCGATATAAATTAGCCTGCAACACGCGAAAAGGGGCATTCGCACCTTTGCGTAAAGTGTCGTCTCGGATCAACCTGCGCAATCCGCGCAGGCTGATCCGAAACGACACTCTCAGTTTAATTGCAATTTTCTGTTTTGCCCAAGTCTACTTTAGCATAAAACCTAATGTAGTCGTAAAGAGCCGTCTCGGATTAGCCTGCGCGGACAGCACAGGCTGATCCGAGGCGACACTTTACGCATATGTCCTACTGCTCCTTTTCGCATGTTGCAAGCCAATTATAGTCATGAAGTCAGAGATATAAATCGTGTCTGAGGACACTATGATAATTTTTCTCCTCTTTTCTCATTTGTTACAGTATTTAAGTACCATACTGAATTTCAGAGCTCAACATGATTAAAGGGGGTGTGTGGAGGGTTGATAGTATTCTTAACCCATCATTTTTTTTATCAAACCCTATGTTGTGGGTACTCATTAGAATCGTCTCGATGAGACGATTCTGATGAGTACCCATAACATAGGGTTTAGTGGAGAATAATTAATATTTTCAATTTTAAAATCAAAATCACTCCCGTTATCTGGAGCTCTGAGCTGCTGCCTACTTCACATCTATGATCAGTATGTGTATGCATCAAGAGAAGATAGAAGTCAGTCAAGGTCTTAACCTTTTGGCTTCTTATCGCGAATCACTGACCTTTTTGCGGACAGCGTAGATCAAGATCCGACTGCACAGAACGTGCAGTCTGATCTTGGATCTACGCTGTCCGATCTAGAGATATTTTTCCACGAAACATAACTTTGAAATATCAATTTTTGGGTTTTTTACTATCGAATAGAAAATTGCATTTTAGTTACCTGGAAGGAAACGGGTTAACCCATTACCGCACAATCCCTACTTTTAACGACCCTAAGAAAGAAGCCTTTAGAAAACATTGTGGGAAAAGGAGAAAATGCTGGTAACCAGCATTTTCTCCTTTTCCCACAATATTTTCTGCACTTTGATAAACAAATGTCAAATTTTCAGCCACTTTTATTTTGTCGTCTGCAAATGCTTTCGATTTGGACAAACCTAAAATCTTGTCGTTTGGTAATTAGTTAACAGACTGTAAAGTCGAAATTTTCAGAATTGCAAGCAGTCGGAGACGAAGAATTAATTAATTCCTGCTCAAAATAACGCGATTTCGTCTTCAAAGAAAACAACGCAACGTAAGAAAAGGCGAAAATGCTGGTTAACCCTTTACCCCATAAGGAAATTCTATGGCATCTCTAATTGACCCTAAATAACAACAGATATAAAGCAGTTTCTCAAGTGTATATGACACCTTTTGATAGCATAGAAAACATTGTGACAAAAGGTGAAATTGCTCGTCACGAGCAATTTCACCTTTTGACACAATGTTTTCCAAAGGCTTCTACAAGCAATGCGTAGAAATGAGTATCTATGGAGTAAAGGGTTAACTACATCGCTTATCGTCGTTTTACTTCAAAAACCCCTTAACTACAGCTTTAAACAAGCTATAGTTACGAGGTTTTTGAAGTAAACCGACGATATCTTTCTACTGTATTTTCAAATGTCTCCTGCCGAGGCCCAGTAGCTCAGTCGGTAGCGTTCAGGACTTGAGAACACGAGGTCGTAAGTACGATCCTCGGGTCGGCCAATTTCTTGCCGAGGATTGATGATACGACAGTATTAATTCCTCTCTCACCGCTGACCATTGTTCGACGATAGTTACGTGGGAAAGCAGCCAGTGGCTTGGAAAGAAAATTGTACTGAGTACTGGTAAAATAAACATAATATAATATAAGGCCGGTGTAATGCAGAGACATGACCCTCCGCTACAAAATGACCCATGGGTCATTTCTCTACGTAGAGAAATAACCGGTTCATTATCTACGTAGAGAAATAACGCATTATTCTACGTAGAGAAATAACCCTCTGGGATCATTTCTCTACGTAGAATAATGACCCGTGTCATTCCTCTACGCAGTGAATTGACCCATGGGTCATTTTGTAGAGGAGGGTCATTTCTCTGCATTACACCGGCAACACGCGAAAAGAAGCATTTGACATTTGCGTAAAGTGTCGTACCGAATCAGCCTGCGCACTCCGCGCAGACTAATCCGAGACGACAATTTCCGTTTCTGTGTAATTTTATGTTTTGCACAAGTCTACTGTAGCACTAAATCTGATGTAGTCGTAAAGTGCCGTCTCGGATCAGCCTGCGCGGCATGCGCAGGCTGATCCGAGACGACACTTTACGCAAATGTCCGAATGCCCCTTTTCGCGTGTTATAAGCCATATTGTATATCGTCTGCGAAAGTACAAACACGTATGAAACAGTCATCTGAGCAGAAAAACAAATCTACTTCCAGGTGAGTAACGTGTACTTGTTTACCTGAACCTAATTTCTTGGGCTGCTGGGCGCGACTCAATACGCTTTACCGGACAGTGTAGACCAAGATCAGATTTCTAAGAACGTCCAAACTGATCTTGGATCTGCGCTGTGCGATACGGTGAGATCTTTTCCGAGGCGAAGTGGATTTTGATAAGTGCAAGTTAGGGGTATTTACCTATGGCGGGAAATTTCATTTTGCATGTATTTGTTTAGTCGTTTAATCCCTTACCATACAATCCTGTTTGCTAGCAACCCAAAGTAGTAGTAACTGTCCCCAAAGGCGATGTTACTTTTCGACTGGTCGCCTCTGGTACGGTGTACAGTAAATGTTCAAATATGAAAAAGATCACCGGAACGACTCATTATTGAGACTACCCAAAGTAGGAATAATTACTAAAACGTTATGAGAAAAGGAGGAACTGCTCTTAATATCAGCAATTTCTCCTTTTTCCTGGGAACTTTTTCTACGCATTCAAGGACCATTTCAGTTCTTTCAGATACTTCATTCGCTGTCTGCAAATGGTATAAATTTTGACCAGTCTATGATTGTGTCCTGTAGCAAGGAGTTAAGTCTTTATACCAAACGGCAAAATTTTAGACTTGTCCAAATTAAAAACATTTGCAGACGGCAAAATAAACGTGACTCAAAAAGTGAAACTTGACTTAAAAAGAGTAGAAAACATTGTGGGAAAAGGAGAAAATGCTGGTTACCAGCATTTTCTCCTTTTCCCACAATGTTTTCAGAAGGCATTTTCCTTTGGTTCGTTTAAAACAGGAATTGCTTGGTAAATAGTTAAGGGTTAAAGGATTACCCAGCATGAGATAAATAAAAGAAGATAAATATAAAACCGTATCCATCATAACAAATGTGTTGTTGGAAAAGTACATTTTCCAACAACACATTTGTTATGATGGATACGGTTTTTTTTTTTTTTCATTGTTGGTCCATTAACCCTTCACACCACCAGACATCGAAAAATTTCGACTTGCCGATTACTACTATAACGGCGTTTGCAGACAACAAGCCAATTGTAGCTGAAATGGTGTGAATTGTCTCTGAAAGGGTTGGGGACATCTTAGGAAAAGGTGAAAATGCTGTTTACTGGCAATTTCTCGTTTTCCCATATTTTTTTTTAAACGTCTTTAAACTGAGGGACGTGAAAATAGAACTATTTGGAAAATGGATGCAGAATAAATGAAATGAAATTAGCACAACCAATAGGAAAATAAACCGAAATATTGTGGGTTTTCTTTAAAGTCTTTTTGGCGTAAAACTCTATCCGTATCAGAAAGTGTTAGTGCAAGATCAGACTGCACGTTTTGTGCAGTCCGATTTTGGATCCACATTATACGATAAAGAGCACTGATTCGTGCAAAGTAGCTCAATGGGATCGAGTTTTACCGACCATCAGAAAGACCGCTCTAAGAAACATTGTTGGAAAAGGAGAAAATGCTGGTAACCAGCATTTTCTCCTTTTCCAACAATGTTTTCTAGCATATCAAAGACAGAAATCATCATCTGAGCAACACTTAAGTTGTCGTCTGCAAATTCTTTCAATTTGGCTCAGTCCAAATTTTTCCATCTTTAGGTAAAGGTTTTCGGTTTATCTCTGAACTCTATTATCCGAATTCCCACCTGTCTAGGAAATAAAAGCATCATACGTTTAAACACACTTCAAAGAAATAAAGGAAAACAGGAGATTATCACTAATTTTCCTCCTTTACTCACCTGCTACTTCTAATTGTTCACCAGATGACTGCTGCTTCCTGAATCGTTAACCAGATGACTGCTGCTTCCGGAATCGTTAACCAGATGACTGCTGCTTCCGGAATCGTTTACCAAATGACTACTGCTTCCGGAATCGTTAACCAGATGACTGTTGCTTCCGGAATCGTTAAACAGATGTCTGCTGCTTCCGGAATCGTTTACCAGATGACTGCTGCTTCCCAAATCGTTTACCAGATGACTGTTGCTTCCGGAATCGTTAACCAGATGACTGCTGTTTCCGGAATAGTTAAACAGAAGACTGTTGCTTTCGGAATCGTTAACCAGATAATTGGAACGGTTTAGGGTGGACCAAATAGTGCCTTGTTTTAAAGATCCTTGAGAGGGAAGCGTCTGAAAAACCAGCATTTTTCCTTTTCACACAATGTTGTCCCCCTCCTATTGAAGACAAACCTTAAGATTTAAACCACATTTTGTATATATTTTGACTTCGGACGAATTCAGAATTTTGTCCTCAGTCAGAGAATATTTATTTTGTATATAACTCGTAGAGAAACACAGAGTTGAACTGTTCGTGAAACAAGGTCCATATCCATGAACCATTCTTAAGAACATTTTTTTTTGTCTTTTTCTCAAGAATTTTCGAAATTTGAAGCTTATCTAACATCTAATTGGCTAAACCAAATAATTCAGCCAATCAGAGGTTATGTTACTTTCTAAATCAAGAATTAGACTATGAATAGAATTACGATGCAGGGAAACAAGGCTTTTGAAAACACAGTAGGAAAAGGAGAAAATGCTGGTTACCAGCATTTTCTCCTTTTCCCAAAGTGTTTTCTACTCTTTCATGAATAAAAATTATCAGTTACATTCCATTTGATTTGTCGTCTGCAAGCGCTTTCGATTTGGTTGGGTCCAAAATTTTGTCGTTTGGGAAAGGGTCAAGAAATGTTGAATACTGACCAAGAAAACAGATATTACTAATGCTATTAGGAACAACCGAAGGCTACTAGTTTGTGGCCCAGAGGTACCAAAGTATGGGCATTGCAGTCATGGGAGTTGAGCAATCAAGTATCAACTGATGGAGACGCCAAGGATGCTAACGCTGAATACTGAAAGCTAATGTCCAGCAAGCAAGTAACAATTGCATGCTTCTTGTATTCTTGACCTCAAGGACCCACAGAAAGAATTAAGAATTTCTTTGAACATGTAAATCTAGCAGTATAATAACAAAGGAAGGATGCTTTCATAGAAAAGCAAATAGCGTACACACTGAATCTGCTGAATATCGCAAGCAAGTATCAACTGATCAATTTCTGTTTTTGTTGGCTTCAGATACGCAAAGTTTAAATACCGGTTCTCTGGACCAAAACTCTAGCTACTTAGTAACAACTGAAGGATGTCTAGGGCGTTTGCCTGCAGAAGCGAAAGCTAAATAATCTGAACGCCGGCGTCCAAGAACCAGGAAGAAACCGTATGCATTTAACTGTTATCTGGTTTGTCAGTCTCCAAAACTCCAAGTATAAACACTCTGGACACTTACGTCTTACATCTCAGTAACAACAGTTTTTAATTTTGTTGTTGTTATTGTTGTTGTTGTAATATA